>CM040120.1:40320147-41816275 GCA_022559845.1 Amorphophallus konjac | reverse complement strand
GTACTTAGATCATCATCATTTTTGTTTAAGGGGAACATCAGATCCCAGAACACATGAATGACCAGTCGGTTCTCGAGGTAATATATCATAGATAACATATAGTAATGCATTTAAGGGGCAAGGGAACGAGATACAATACCTGACTTACCTGCCTGACCGGAAAGCATGTTGTTATTCATAACTTCATTCATGAGAAAGAGGTTAGCCAATAATAATAGATATGAGCACGAAACAGGGCATAACCATTCATACGTGGGAGAAGCATCAATAATGAACATCATGGCAGAAAATGTGGTCATTTAATCATCAAACAGACCATTTTATTCATCAAGAAACTTGCAAGTTGTAACGGTCTGCTGAGAGGGCGTCATATGAAGTAACGGACCAGACTAGGGCCGTTAGAAATTGGGTGGTTCATTTTCTTCAATGAAACAATTCAAATCCATGTAACGGTCAGAAGAGTACGTGTCAGAGTATGTAACGGTCGGACGACAGACCGTCACATTTCCTGAGCGTTCAAAAAAAAACAGACCGAACGGTCACAATCCTCATTCGTTCATTCAACACTCAAGCAACCAAACGCCAAAAACGCTCTCCAAAACCTCAACGAGAGCCACCGACGACCACCGTCAACCACCAAAGAGATGGCCGGCGACGAGGCTCCACAGCCACCGAAGAAGAGGCAGAGAGAGAAGAAGAAGGCGATACGCCGCCTCCACCACCGGATAGAGCGGGAAGTGGAACGACGGCCGGAGGAAGAAAAAACGAGGAAGAAAGCTCCAAGGGTGGAAGCAGAGGCTCCAATGGCCGAGGAGGACCAAGGGGAAACCTTCCTGGACGAGGGAGAACCCAAGGAACAGGAGAAGAAGAGGAAGAGGGGCCAAGACCATGAGGTAGGCTCTCCACCCTAATTTTTTTCAATTTTTAATTTTTTTGTGTTTTTTGTATGAATGTATGTAGGAATGGGGGGTAGAAAATGGGTCTATGCACCCACTAGGATCATCTGTAGGCCTTTTGGCCAAAGTGGGAAGCCACGGAATGCAAAGGAAAAACGCCCTCTAGCAGGGAATGTGACGGTCCTCCCAGTGACCGTCACACACCTAACACATTACCCTAGGTGCGTTAGAGAAATGTGACGCCCATTACCAGGGCCGTTACATGCACCAGAGGCTAGAACTATTTTTTAGGTTTTTAATTATTCAATTTTTTGTTTTGTTTTTATTTTATGAATGCCATGCAATGATTTTTATGATGCATTTGACTGACTTATGATCTAAATGGATGCAGGGAAAGAGATGGACGAGGATCTCCTGGCTTCAGATCTGGGCGGTGTACCAGGCACTGCCCGATTACCAGAGAGAGAGACTAGCCGGGATGGGATTCACCGAGGTGCTGAGCATCGAGGTGACCAGAATGGACACGCTGTAGATTGTGATAAATCCACACATGAAGAGTTTAAATACGAGAAAACATAAGGGGGAGAGATGATATAATAATAAAGAAAAGAAGCACGTGGTGCTACTAAGGAGGGTGATCGCCAGAGGGGTTACCTCAAGAAGAAACAAAGAAGATCGCGAATACCTGGTGGAAAATAGAACGCGGGATGGATTGTGAATTCCTCCTCCTCCTTCAATCGGTCGGCCGATGAAGGGGGTTTTCCTTTATTGATTACCCTTGCAAAAAAGACAAAACAAACAAACAAAGAGAAGTGGATCAGCCAAGTGAATGTAGTATCAATTCTGAATAAATGATATGATGATGAATAGAGAACAACATGCGCACCTTTTTTTTATTGTTTGTTTTAAAACCCCTAAGAGTTAGGGAAAGGAAAGGGATGTAATGCTAATGCAAAAGAAGAAAACCGTATGATGACCGATGAAAATCGACACAATTAGATAAGCAAAAACCCTTGCTGTCCCTGACGACAGTAAAGGGGAACCGAAGCTGATGCTGTTGGCAGGAAGAAAAGGAAGCAGAGAGCTCTAAAGATTGCACAGGAAGAAGATGGATAGCCTCCGTAAATTCAGCATCTATGTATAAAAACTCTGACCTCGGTAACCTCTGATCTCGTAACCTCTGTCAAGATCGACCAGAGCATGCTTATATAGGTTTTAGAACAAGATAACCACAGATTCGGAAGGATAAGAACGGGCAATGATCAATGAAGGCAGGACTCTAGTTCCAATTCGAGCAAGGAGACCATTGGAAGCAGGGAACTATTCAGGAAAGGCATACTCAAACACGACACCGAAGGATAAAACACGACCTTCAGAAGGGCGTCAAATTATAAATTGGCGACCTACATCAAGACGTTACTCAAAACACGACCAGGATCAAGGGCGTCACTTCTTGGATTTAATTTTGGCAATAAAACTTACTTTATTATGAGAAACCGCCTGAGATGAAGGCGTTACTTGAAAACACGTCCTGAGGAAGGACGTTAATCAATAATTGGAATTTATTTTGAAATCGGATAATACTAGGAATTGACGCCCTCACATTTGGTCGTCCTTTCTTAAGAACACACCCTAGATAAGGTCGCTTTAAAAATAACGCCCCTCTTCAAGTCGTGAATCACAAAAAAATGCAAGAATAAATCATAAAAATAGAAAAACTTTATATTATAGAAATATTGAAGTTCACTTTGGGGCGTCAACATAGTGACATGAGATTTGATCAACATAGCGTCAATTTTGGCGTGTCTACAAAGGGGAGATGCTGTCAAAATTTTTCTTGAAATTCTCCTTTCTATTTTCATCTTCATATCATCTTATTATTTCTTTTTCTTGGTTTTGTGTCTGCAGCTCGCTGAAGATGGCTTCTTCTTCTAGCCGTGTTGCTTCCGGCACTGCTGACATTGACTCTTCTTCCCAGGGCAGGGTTTCTGGTCCTGTTGTGACTTGGAGGAATGTCGGACAGCTGGACCGGGGTCTTGGGAGGATCGCCATAGTCGAAAAATCCTCTGACTCCGAAACAGATACAGTATCTGCCTCTCGCATTGTGACTGTCGAGGGGGGACTGGACTTCAGTCGTGATGATGGCTATCGCGCGGACTTCCCGAAGGATCATCACCTCGCGCCCTTCATTTGCACCTTCAACGTCTCTGGGAAGAGGGACGTCATGCTGGCTCGGATGGTGGAGCGGGACATGTTGCTGGACCGGGACAGCTTGAAAGGTTCTGTGTATCGTGGCGATACTATCTACCTTCCGGGGGAGCGACGCAAGTGGGACGCCGTCTTAGGAGTAACAGAGCTGGAGGCAGAGCAGAAAATGTTAACACGGGCTCCAGAGTTCACACCAGCCAGATGGGACAACACCGTAGGTCAGGTCAACAGGGAGAAGCCCGGCTACGGTTTATTTTTGGCACCCCTCAAGTGGGGCTACCGAGACGAACCATTTGTGCTGAATTGCTTGGCTGTTCAGTTCAAATTCCAGTTGGCAGCTGGGTGGTTTGCAGACACGAAGGTGACAGATGCTCATCTCTTCCGTGTAGGGGCAGTAGAATTTACAGAATATGTTCTGAAAGAGTATGCACCGCTGCTGGTCAGAGCCGGGGTGTACCACAGTGTGTATGCATCTCGCTTCAGGTATCCCATTTCAAAAGGGCTGTGCTGCGGCATGTTCGAAGTATTTTGCCCGCAGTTCAACACTTTCTATATAGTAGAAGGTGAAACCTCTCTGGATCTTTGGAGCCTATCACAGTTATCGGGCCTGCCGATTGACGGAGAGCCCTATGAGGAGGTCTGCATTCATGACTTCATCAAGGACGAAACAGACGGCGAAGGCGAATATTACTTCGGCTATTCATACCGGTACTTGATGAAGGCATACCGCTCCCTCTGCCTGACGCTGAATAGGGGATCCTCAAAGGGATACCAGCCCCGGGAGAAGAGCAGTAAACTGAGAGTCCGAGCAGGACATTGGATTCAGTATTTCTTCGGCGGTCCTTTGAAGTACAGTGAGTTCCCTCACGTAGCTCCTGTTGCGGGTAAGCCCAGCAGGCCACCTAAGTTCAAGTCAGAGCTGCCTGCTTCTCTTCGGGGGATAAGCCGCGGGGGGCCGAATCCGATGGGGGTGGATCCCCTTACCCATTGTGCTGCCTACCTTACCTTCTGGCTGTGTACTTTTGCCCTCCCGCAGGGGGATGAGATAGTTATTAGGCCGGAGGTAATATACCCGGCTTGTCAGATGGCTTGGGGCATACGGCTTGCAATATGTCCAGCCGCACTATGCCTGATTTACAAATCCATTGGAGATATTCATAGGCATCGGATCCCCCGCTCTTTCCGAACGGTGGGGCCGTTTCATTTTTTTAATGCCTGGGTGTGCAATTTATTTCCAGAGCTAGCTCCCCGGACTCTGCAGACAATGACATTGTATCCCAGAATGCTGGAGTTTGCAAGTGCTAAACAGGGTCCAGTGTCCCAGCAACTCTTCTCCATCCGTGGCCAACTGGCAAGGGTTCCGATGGATTCAGCGGGGACTATCCACTTTTGGAATCTGGCCGCACATTCATCTCCATTAGTGAACCGTCAGCGTGAGTGTAAGCTCGAGGCAGTGGAGACTTTCACACACTTCATTTCGGGCAACACCGTGACCCGGCCAGTCTTGGAGCCCGAACTCATTGACTGGGCTTTATCAATTCGTTCCAGTGTTTTAGTATTCAGAAAGGGGGGCGCAGTTTATTTAGAACCCTACTATCCCTTCAGGTTCGGTCGGAATTTCGGCTACGATCAGCATATTCCGCCATCGGTCGCCCTGTTCCCTTTGGACAGCAGGTCAAAGCATGGCTCGACCGTTGTGGCCGAAGGTCACTCCTGGTGGGACTATTTTCACCGCCGGGATGCCAACATTTTCAGAGTGCCGATGCCGAACCGAGTTCCCAGGGTCACTTCAGAGTATGTGAAATGGTGGAATGCTCGCACGAGCTTCTATCGCAATGCCCGAATGACATGTTGGGATGTGGCTGAGCGCACATTTCTGAGCCAGCAGCCTGGGCCCGTTTTTGACATTAACAAAGCCCATTTGAAGAGATTATTTTCCCACCACCCGAAGGAGGCAGAGGCATATATAGCGAGCAGAAAAGCCATCAAGGAGGGAGTAACTGAACCACTGATACCCGTGCTTGCTGACATAAGTGAAGATGCTTTCACGCAGAATTTAGAACATCTATGCCAGATTGGTGGTTCACGCTTGGAGCTTCAGCAGTACCCGTTCCCTATCGAGGAGCCGCTCTCCAAAGCAGTTTCATGGAAGTGAGAAGTGGATCGCTTTTGCCCGTGTCGGGCGTTTGTTAATAGAGAGGACAGAACCCCGACATATTATCAACATACGTCTTGGCTGTTTGTCATGATGAGCATCCATGGACTAACCCTTGAGAGTCCTGTAGCTAGTGTTCTGGACAAGCCTCTATTCGTATCTTTTCATTATGCCGATGTCTGGGGCTTTGACCACCTCGGCTTATATCATTGTATAGCTTCCCACGGGGATGCGGACTTGGCCGACCTGGTTGACAGGTGCAAAAAGATCGGTGACATATGCTGGCTTGTTCGGGAGGCTGCCTCCCGAAGTAAGGAGGTGGCTTATCAGTATTGGCCACTCTCATCTTTTTACAAGGGCCGGGCAGGTAAGTGCTCCTTCGTTGAAATGTAGATTAGTTTGTTGCTCAGCTCCTTCATAATGGCATATGCTTCATTTGACAGACCATCTGGACATCAAGCAGCAGGGACTTTATAGAAAAATTATCTCTCAGGGGCAGAAATCGGAATATTTTGAGGTTCCTGCACCAGCGCCGACTACTACTCCACTGTCGCTTGGCAAGAAGAGAGCGGCCTCCGCGATGAAGATTGCAATAAGCCGAGCAAAGAAAGCTCGGAAGACTTCTTCAAAGCGGCCTTCGACTGACGCGGCTAAGACTCCCCTGCCCGAGGTGCCATCATTCGAGCAGTTTGCTGCTCAGAAAGAGGTCAGCCAGCAAGCAGATGAAGGTGACATCATTATCCCTTTGTGGTTCTAAAGGAATGCTCTTTTCATGACATTTTCATTCTTCTGACGTCTTCTTTGTATAACTTCAGCTCCCGGAGTGGTTGACACCACGGGTGTTGAGGAATCCTTCCTGGAAGCAGGAGAGATAGGGCCTTCCGTCACAGCCACAGTAGGGGCGACTGAGATAGCTGGAGCAGCAGGGAAGAGTCTCCTCGCTGTTGAGGAGGATGTCAGACTTCCTTCTCCTACACTTGCCGGCGAGGCTGAGGGTGAGCCGAACAACTATAGCCCTTTAGACTCCCATTTTTATTGAGCTTTCCGTCCTGCCTTATGCACTTGTTTTACTATGATGGCAGGAGTGGTCAGCACGGCGGTTAAGGTGCCTGTTGTGGAAGCTCCTTCACAGCCCGCGGGACATAGGACTGTGCTGAAGAAGGGTGCTATCCCATTGCGGCGTGTGCTCACCCGCTCAGCGTCCCGTCAGGCGATGGAGGAGGCGGGCCAACCCGAGATCAGCATAGATATTTCTTCGAGTAGCTCTGCCACCCCTTCTGACGAAGAGATTGACCATCATTCTTCAGAAGGTGATGAACAAGTGTCTGCAGCAGACAGCAAAGGGGCAATGGCTCCCTTCATACTGTCAAGCGATGCTTTGATTTTCAGTCCTCCGAGGCTGCCGAGGGCATCATCCGAGGGAGTGTTGCAGGAGGAATTTGCTGGATTGAACGTGGAGGTGGAGATAACCCCTCCTTTTGCTGCTTCATCTGCAGGGTTGGAATCTTCTATTCAGGGGCTTGAAGAGATGGATACTGTCATCATAGTAAATCTTGTCCGCCCCTTTACAAAGCCGCATATCCCCCTCTTTTTTTTTGCCACCTTGGTGTTTACATGAATTTTCATTCCAGGAACCCGAAGTCACTATTCATTCCCCGGCATCGACTTCTGGTACTGCTGTGGTTTCATCAGAGGCCTCGGATCTGCCACCGCTGGCCACCGCATCTCCTTCAGGGACAATCACCCTACTCCGCCCCATGCCGGTAAGGATACATGCGGCTGCTGGGGGATTACCCTCCGAGCCGAGCCAGTCGGGGGAGAGTCTCGCTCTGGCATCGACGACAGAATTGAGGACTGAGGCCGACCTGCAAAGGGGGTCTGCTTTTGTATCGGCGGCCATAATGATGATCGCGTCTGATTCTGCAGCTCCAGTTGTGCCAGAGACAGAGTTAGAACCTCCGTCCCTCCTAGGCTCTGTGGAAGGAAGCCCCGACAGGAGTCTGACGGAGCAGGAACATGCTGCCGTGGTATCTGCTTCTTCGGCTTTGGTGGCCGTTCCATCTTCCTCTTCCGAGCCGGATACCGGCTTATGGGCTTCTATAGACGGGGAAGTGACTTTCAAGGTGCCTCCGGCAGCTTCCCTGGGCATTACCTCATCGGAGGAATTTGTTTGACAGCATCTAGAGATGTTGCGTCAGGTTGTGGAATCTCAGCCGACACTATCTTACTCCCAGTTGAAGGAGGTACCTGTGCGACTGACGATCGGACTGCAGGCATTAGGCTACCCTTTAGACATCTGGGCCCAGCGGGTGCTTTTCTTGCTGAAATTTGTGAACCGCCGGGATTTTCTTGAGAAGATGATGGGCGACCGGCTGGCGGCCCTCAAGCTGCAGAAATCTGACTGTCAGGCAGAGCTGACGTCTCTGACCTCTGATCTTCAGGAGAGCAGGGCTCAGGTTGAGGCTTCCGCAACCCAGGCACATATTCTATGTGGCCGACGGGAAGACCTCCGTGCTGAATTGGCTACCGTAGAGGCTGAGATACCGCGGCTGGAGGCTGCGGCAATCCAAGGCATCGAGAGAACTTCTTTGCTGGAGGGCCGAGTTGCGTCTTTGGAGACTGAGGTGACTCGGGTTCAGGAAGAGGAAATGCAGCTCCATGAACTGGGGGCGGCTCCTCATGTTGGGCTTATTGACTTTGCAGATATTTTCAGGCGATCTTAACTAATCCGCCTTTGTAATCTGTTCCCTCAGAAGGGCTCCTTTTGTATTCACTTCCCCTTTTTGTAATGGAATAGAAGTCTCCTTCACTATATATTTTTTGGTGTCCACGTTCACACTCACATTCTGTAGTGTCTTGTGGCAATTCTGGCGACCTGCTTGGAAGTACCTTCGTGTCCGTGTCGCAGGAGAGCGTCCACCCTTTCAAAGAAAGGATGGGGGCCTCGCTCCACCGCGGGACGGGGTTCTAGAGGCTGCCAGGTTGGCGCAGACGTAGGTCTTGTTGACAAGAGGCGTCGAAATCGTGATTACTGGTTGCTTGTGGTAATTCCATTATTGACCTTGATTGGGGGAGATGTTGACCAACCTTGTCGATGGTGACAAGGGTCGAAAAGGGTAGACGGTATTGCCGATGGTGACAAAAACTGGAAAGGGTAGCGACCGATCTTGCCGATGGTGACAAGGGTCGAAAAGGGTAGACGGTATTGTCGATGGTGATAAAAATCGAAAAGGGTAGCGACCGATCTTGTCGATGGTGACAAGGGTCGAAAAGGGTAGACGGTCTTGTCGATGGTGACAAAAACCGAAAAGGGTAGCGACCGATCTTGCCGATGGTGACAAGGGTCGAAAAGGGTAGACAGTATTGCCGATGGTGACAAAAATCAGAAAGGGTAGCGACCGATCTTGTCGATGGTGACAAGGGTCAAAAAGGGTAGACGGTATTGTCCATGGTGACAAAAACTGAAAAGGGTAGCGACCGATCTTGCCGATGGTGACAAGGGTCGAAAAGGGTAGACGGTCTTGTCGATGGTGACAAAAACTGAAAAGGGTAGCGACCGATCTTGCCGATGGTGACAAGGGTCGAAAAGGGTAGACGGTCTTGTCGATGGTGACAAAAACTGAAAAGGGTAGCGACCGATCTTGCCGATGGTGACAAGGGTCGAAAAGGGTAGACGGTCTTGTCGATGGTAACAAGGACCGGGAAGGGTAGCGACCGATCTTGTCGAAGGTGACAAGGGTCGAAAATGGTAGACGGTATTGCCGATGGTGACAAAAACCGAAAAGGGTAGCGACCGATCTTGCCGATGGTGACAAGGGTCGAAAAGGGTAGACGGTATTGCCGATGGTGACAAAAATCGGAAAGGGTAGCGACCGATCTTGCCGATGGTGACAAGGGTCGAAAAGGGTAGACGGTATTACCGATGGTGACAAAAACCGAAAAGGTTAGCGACCGATCTTGCCGATGGTGACAAGGGTCGAAAAGGGTAGACGGTATCGCCGATGGTGACAAAAACCGGAAAGGGTAGCGACCGATCTTGCCGATGGTGACAAGGGTCGAAAAGGGTAGATGGTATCGCCGATGGTGACAAAAACCGGAAAGGGTAGCAACCGATCTTGCCGATGGTGACAAGGGTCGAAAAGGGTAGACGGTATCGCCGATGGTGACAAAAACTGAAAAGGGTAGCGACCGATCTTGCCGATGGTGACAAGGGTCGAAAAGGGTAGACGGTATTGTCGATGGTGACAAAAACCGGAAAGGGTAGCGACCGATCTTGCCGATGGTGACAAGGGTCGAAAAGGGTAGACAGTATTACCGATGGTGACAAAAACCGAAAAGGGTAGCGACCGATCTTGCCGATGGTGACAAGGGTCGAAAAGGGTAGACGGTATCGCCGATGGTGATAAAAACCGGAAAGGGTAGCGACCGATCTGATGGTGACAAGGGTCGAAAAGGGTAGACAGTATCGCCGATGGTGACAAAAACCGGAAAGGGTAGCGATCGATCTTGCCGATGGTGACAAGGGTCGAAAAGGGTAGACAATAGATGTATGTAAGTGGGATATCGGATGAAGACTCCGCCTCGACCTTGTAAATGGCCTTCCGGACGGAGGATGGTTCATCACTATTTATCATTCATTTTTTGTATTCATATTACTGACCTAAGCGCCCTTTCGGGTTTTCGCCGAGGCCAGCCCCCTCTTACTTTTACCCGCGCGCCCTTTCGGGTTTTCACGGGGTGGGGTACCCGATTTTGCCTGCGACGCCCTTTCGGGTTTTCGCCATAGCTGGGTTATAGCCATTTTTGCACTTGTCCGAATATAGGAGCAAGTCTGGCGGGGTATCTCTATTTTTAACCCCATTTTCTTTTCTTTTTTTTTTTGTATAGGATACAGAAGAACTGGACCGTGAAAATGTTGACAGACCTTGTCGATGATGACAAGGATTGAACCCGGCTTCGGTTCGTTGACACCGGCTAGATGTCGAAGCAAAGGATATGGTCTATTAACAAGGATGTAAGATTCGAGTTAGGGGTAAAGATCGACCGATCTCGCCGATGATGACGAGGGTCAAACACATGTTTATTAACCAGCATAGGTTATCGCCGAAACAAAGGTGGGTTCATTAGCAAGGACGGAAGGTCCAAGCTTAGAGGTAGGGATTGACCGATCTCGCCGATGATGACGACGGTCGATCATGGGTTTATTCATCAGCATGGGTCACATGCCGAAGCAAAGATGGGATTATCAACAGGGACGTAAGGTCCAAGTGAATGGTAGAGATCGCCCGATCTCGCCGATGATGACGAGGGTCGAACATGGGTTTATTCAAGGATTTTCGGTGGGACTTTTGAGGGTTGTCCCTTGTGGAGTTTTATCAGGTGGCGAATAGAAGAGGAATTTGGAAATTACCACTTTACTGACCTAAGCGCCCTTTCGGGTTTTCGTCGAAGCCAGCCCCCTCTTGCTTTTGCCCACGCGCCCTTTCGGGTTTTCACGTGGTGGGGTACCCGATTTTGCCTGCGACGCCCTTTCGGGTTTTCGCCACAGCTGGGTTATAGCCATTTTTGCACTTGTCCCAATATAGGAGCAAGTCTGGCGGGGTATCTCTATTTTTAACCCCATTTTCTTTTCCCTTTTTTTATTGATATGTATAGGGTGGCAGGTCGAAGTGCGACGTTCGACCCCTGGTTGATAGTAGATGGCTGTCGGCCGAAGCACCAGACCTTGCGCCGAGCAGAACAGTTCATTCATTAGCAAGGGCTGAATGCTAACGCAAAGGAGTGATCTCTCGCCGATTCGGGCGTAAGGCCTGTAACGGCAACAGCGTGCTGTATTCTTTCGGGAGCTTGGTCAGGGCAGAATGCCACTAACCAAGGAAGGGTAGCTCGGCTAAGGCAAAGTGCCATTAACCAAGGAGAAGGTAGCTAGATTAGGGCGGAATACCACCGAACCAAGGGGAGGTAGCTTGATCAGGGCGGAATGCCACTAACCAAGGAGAGGGTAGCTTGATTAGGGCAGAATGCCGCTAACCAAGGAGAGGTAGCTCGATTAGGGCGGAATGCCGCTGACCGAGGAGAAAGTAGCTTGATTAGGGCGGAGTGCCACTAAACCAAGAAAAAGGTAGTGCGGTTAGGGCGGAGTGCCACTAAACTAAGGAGAAGGTAGTTTGGTTAGGGCGGAGTGCCACTAAACCAAGGAGAGGTAGCTTGACTAGGGCGAAATGCCACTAACCAAGGGAAAGGGTAGCTTGATTATGACAGAACGCCACCAACCAAGGAAGGGTAGCTGGGTTAGGGCGGAGTGCCACTAAACCAAGGAGAGGGTAGCTTGGTTAGGGCGGAGTGCCACTAAACCAAGAAAAAGGTAGCTCGGTTAGGGCAGAGTGCCACTAAACCAAGGAAAAGGTAGCTTGATTAGGACAGAACGCCACCAACCAAGGAAGGGTAGCTGGGTTAGGGCGGAGTGCCACAAACCAAGGAAAAGGTATCTCGGTTAGGGCGGAGTGCCACTAAACCAAGAAAAAGGTAGCTCGGTTAGGGCGGAGTGCCACTAAACCAAGGAAAAGGTAGCTTGATTAGGACAGAACGCCACCAACCAAGGAAGGGTAGCTGGGTTAGGGCGGAGTGCCACAAACCAAGGAAAAGGTAGCTCGATTAGGGCGGAGTGCCACTAAACCAAGAAAAAGGTAGCTCGGTTAGGGCGGAGTGCCACTAAACCAAGAAAAAGGTAGCGCGGTTAGGGCGGAGTGCCACTAAACTAAGGAGAAGGTAGTTTGGTTAGGGCGGAGTGCCACTAAACCAAGGAGAGGTAGCTTGACTAGGGCGAAATGCCACTAACCAAGGGAAAGGGTAGCTTGATTAGGACAGAACGCCACCAACCAAGGCAGGGTAGCTGGGTTAGGGCGGAGTGCCACTAAACCAAGGAGAGGGTAGCTTGGTTAGGGCGGAGTGCCACTAAACCAAGAAAAAGGTAGCTCGGTTAGGGCAGAGTGCCACTAAACCAAGGAAAAGGTAGCTTGATTAGGACAGAATGCCACCAACCAAGGAAGGGTAGCTGGGTTAGGGCGGAGTGCCACAAACCAAGGAAAAGGTATCTCGGTTAGGGCGGAGTGCCACTAAACCAAGAAAAAGGTAGCTTGGTTAGGGCGGAGTGCCACTAAACCAAGGAAAAGGTAGCTTGATTAGGACAGAACGCCACCAACCAAGGAAGGGTAGCTGGGTTAGGGCGGAGTGTCACAAACCAAGGAAAAGGTAGCTCGGTTAGGGCGGAGTGCCACTAAACCAAGAAAAAGGTAGCTCGGTTAGGGCGGAGTGCCACTAAACCAAGGAAAAGGTAGCTTGATTAGGACAGAACGCCACCAACCAAGGAAGGGTAGCTGGGTTAGGGCGGAGTGCCACAAATCAAGGAAAAGGTAGCTCGGTTAGGGCGGAGTGCCACTAAACCAAGAAAAAGGTAGCTCGGTTAGGGCGGAGTGCCACTAAACCAAGGAAAAGGCAGCTTGATCAGGACAGAGTGCCACCAACCAAGGAAGGGTAGCTGGGTTAGGGCGGAGTGCCACAAACCAAGGAAAAGGTAGCTCGGTTAGGGCGGAGTGCCACTAAACCAAGAAAAAGGTAGCTCGGTTAGGGCGGAGTACCACTAAACTAAGGAAAAGGTAGCTTGATTAGGACAGAACGCCACCAACCAAGGAAGGGTAGCTGGGTTAGGGCGGAGTGCCACAAACCAAGGAAACGATAGCTCGGTTAGGGCGGAGTGCCACTAAACCAAGAAAAAGGTAGCTCGGTTAGGGCGGAGTGCCACTAAACCAAGAAAAAGGTAGCTGGGTTAGGGCAGAGTGCCGCTAAACCAAGGAAAAGGTAGCTCGGTTAGGGCGGAGTGCCGCTAAACCAAGGAGAGGAGTAGCTTCGACCGATCACTCGGGACATGTCGACTGCGCTGCATGATACAGCTTAATGTGTTTTCCGTTGAGGGGAGAGAACTGAATGACTCCTTTGTGGTCTACAAGGACGTAGGCACCCCCTTCATATACTCGGCGGATGATATACGGCCCGACCCAGTTTTCGACCAGCTTCCCTTTGGGGTTGGAGGCCATCACTTCTTTTCTTTTGACCATTACCAGGTCTCCTTTCTTGAATTCTCGACCCTTGACTAGCTTGTCAAAAGCACGGGCCATGCGAGCTTGGTAGAGCTGGATGTTTTGCTGCGCCCGGAGGCATTTTCCTTCGAGCTCAACGAGCTCTTCCAATCTTCTTTCTGCTTTGGTCTGCTCACCATTGACTAGTCCGTGCTGGATGGCAACTCGCAATGAAGGAACTTCAAGTTCAATTGGCACCACAGCTTCTGACCTGTAGACGAGGGAGAAAGGTGAACAGTCGGTTGGGGTCTTGTAGACAGTATGATAGGCCCAAAGTGCTTCGTACATCCTTTCTTCCCAATCTTTTTTATTAGACTTAACAGTCTTTGCCAGTAGCGTGCACAGTGTCTTGTTAAAGGCTTCTGCGAGTCCATTGGCTTGAGGGTTGTAGGGGGACGATGTCCTCCAGTCGATTTTATATTTGTCGGCCAGCCGATAAACCTTCTGGTTCCTAAAGTGACTGCCATTATCAGAGATGATTCGGTTGGGGATCCCGAACCGAAATATTACATTCTGTCGGAAGAATCTTGCAACTAGTTCTCCCGTCACATCTCTTAGTGCTACTGCCTCCGCCCATCTGGAGAAGTAGTCCGTAGCTGCTAAGATGTATCTGCACCCTGATGAAGATGCTGGTAGTGGCCCTACTACGTCCGTGCCCCACTGAGCAAACGGCCAGCTTGGTAGGGTGGGATGCAATGGCACTGGAGGTCTCCTTGCCACATTAGCATGTTCTTGACACTTCTGACAAGCTTTGGCAAACCTGCAGCAATCGTCAAATATAGTGGGCCAATAGTAACCCAGTTTCTTTATCTTAATTTTCATTTTCGGGCCAGCCTGGTGTGCTCCAGCTGATCCTGCATGGACCTCCTGCATCACCTGTCCTGCTTCTGCTGAAGACAAGCAACGGAGTAGGACTTTCCTTCGGGCATCTGCCATAATTCGGAACAAGGTCCCGCTTCTCATCTCGTAAGAATCCTTGATCCTCAGGAGTTTCATTCTCTGTTCCTTTTCTTTTGGAAGTTGCTGGTGTTGAAACCAGCGTAGGAGATGCTCTCGCCAATCGGGCTGCTGACCCCCTTCGATGACAGCTACTTCCATCTCTTGTTCATCGGTCAGGACCTCTGTCACGCTGGGGACCTGTCGGCGGTTGATCACTGTTATATTCAGGCTTGTGTCTGGCGGGACCGCCAATGAACTGGCCAGCTTAGCGAGGGCATCTGCCTGAGCATTCCGGCCTCGATTGATGTGCTTAATGCTGATGACGTAAAATTTTGACATCAGGCGAGTTGCCAACTGGTGATAGGGGAGGAGCTCTTGCTTTCGTATATCGAACTCTCCTTCTAGCTGTTTTATAACTAGCATGGAGTCTCCGAATGCTTCCAGCATCTAAATTCCCATGGACAGAGCAATTTGCAACCCGATTATCAGGGCTTCATATTCCGCTTCATTGTTTGTGCATTGCTTGTTTATGGAATAGGATGTATGCACCACTTCTCCTTCTGGGGATTTCAGGACTATGCTTGCTCCTGCTCTGACCCTGGCCGACCCGGTGGCAGAGGTGTCAATTCTGGAAGTGCCATCAAAGTATAGTTGCCATAAGGAGGGTTGTACTTGCACGGCTTCTAGGGTTTCATCTTCAGGAAGCTCCGGCTCCAACGGGCAATCCCCAGGCACTGGGTGCTCAGCGAAGAAGTCTGCAATAGCTTGGCCCTTGACGGCCTTGCGCGGCACGTAGGAGATATCAAACTCCATAAGGATTATCGCCTATTTGCCCAGGCGGCCTTTGAGTGCCGGTTGAGACATAATGTACTTCAGGGGATCCTCTTTGGATACCAAGCTGATTTCATGCGACAACATATAGTGTCGGAGCTTTTTAACTGCGAAGACCAGCGCCAGACAGATCTTCTCAATATAAGTATATTTCTCTTCAGTTCTGACCAGTCTCCGACTGAGGTAATAGAGGGCTTGTTCTTTCCCTTCTTCATTGTTCTGGGCCAGCATTGCCCCCAGAGAATTATGTGTAGCTGCTATATACAGTATCAATGGTCGTCCTTTCATCGGTGCGCCCAACACTGGGGGAGTTTTCAGGTAGTCTTTTAGCTTGTCGAAGGCTGCCTGGCAATCTTCATCCCAATAAAAGGGGACATCTTTCATCATCAACTTGTGAAAAGGCTGGCATCGCCCTGACAAATTGAAAATGAAACGCCGGATATAAGCCAAACGGCCCTGTAGTGATCTCAGCTCGGAGATGTTCCTTGGCGGAGGTAACCCCTGAATCGCCTTGATCTTTGCGGGGTCTATCTCGATTCCCCGATATCGGACGATGAAGCCCAAGAATTTTCCGCTCGACACTCCGAACGCATATTTCATAGGGTTCATTTTCAGCTCATGCTGCCTCAGCCTCTGAAAAATAATCCGGAGGTCTTGTAGATGATCTTCTTTTCTTCTGGTTTTGACCACCAGGTCATCTATGTAGCACTCGACCTTGTGGTAGAGTAGTTCATCAAAGATTTTGGTCATTGCGCGCTGATAGGTTGCGCCAGCATTCTTTAGTCCGAACGGCATTCTCTTGTAATGATAAATGCTTTTAGGAGTTCGAAAAGCAGTATGGACTCGGTCATGCTCCGCAATCCAAATCTGATTGTAGCCGGAAGACCCGTCCATGAATGATAGGGCCTCATGGCCAGTTGTAGCATCAATCATGACCTCGGTTATCGGCACCGGGAAGTCATCTTTGGGACAGGCTTTATTTAGATCCCGGAAGTCGACACATATCCGGATCTGTCCATTCTTCTTTTTCACGGGGACGATATTTGCCAGCCATGTGGTGTACTGATTTTCTTCAACAAATCCCACGTCAATGAGCTTGTCGACTTCAGCACAAATTTGGGTGATGACCTCTGGCCTCATGCGCCGCGGTGGTTGCTTTACCGGCTCGACGTCAGGGCTAATCGCCAACTCATGCTACAAGACAGTGGGGCTTAGACCTGGCATCTCTTTGTAAGTCCAGGCGAAGCAATCCCGGTATTCTAGCAGTAGCTGAGTGTACAGCTCCCGTTCCTCTGGGGATAGTTGGGTGCTGAGGAAGGTAGGCCTAGGGTCCTTCTCATTTCCCAGGTTGACTTCAATTAGTTCATCGACTGTGGCTTGGCCTCCGTCTTCTATCTCCGGAGGCGTCGGTTGGAGGTCAACGAAGTCTGTAATACCATCTTGAGGGTCGAGTTCTTCGACTTTCTCGTCAGACACCGCCAGAGCTTCCTGAGGTTTCTTGATCTCTTGTGCCAGCGGCTGAGTGGATTGTTCTATTAGCAAATCCATTGCCGTCGCAGTTTCCAAGGATGAGAGAGCAGCCTTGGTGTTTGCAGATGAGATTGCAGCCATGACGGGCTGGTAACTGTTCACTGCCAGGCCCGGACAGCATGCTGATTTTGCAGCAGAAGTTGAGGATGTTTCATCTTCTGGGACAGTTGTATCTTCTGCAGAAGTGGCTTTTTCTTTCCTGGTAGCTGGCTCCCCTTGATTGGAGTTGACTAAGGCTTCCCTGATTGGCAGAAAGGGTGTTGAAGTAGCCATTAGTAGGACCTCTATGGAGGGAGAGACTCCTGCTTCTTGACTGTCTTCAGCTTCGCTGCTGCTAGCCGTATCAAATTCAGCTTGAAGGGCCGCTTCTTCAGAATGAACCTGCTCCCAGCATCGGCGAGGGGCCGAGGTTTCTGCTTCTTGATTCCTGGACCGAGCCAGTTCAAAATATTCGGCTTCCACCGGATACTCATCAAAGGTTGCCCTTAAAGGGCCATCTTCAGTAGGATAGAAGGCGGAGATAGTATCCACCTCGTACCACCCACTGTAATAATATTCTTCCAGGGTGAAGCCCAACCCTGGATGTTGAGAGACACGTCTCATTTCCTTATCCAGATTTGCAGGATGCCACATCTTCTGGAAAGCTTCTTTACGCTTTTGAGACTGATCGGGAGGGATGTGTTGCTTATGAAACATCTTAGCCATCCGATCAGTCGTAAATGCCAGACCTTGGACAAGAACCCGCGGGTTGCCTAGATCTTCAGGGAGGTTACAATCTGTATCTTCCCGAGTGGGATGCTACTCAGCTGTATAGAACAAGCTGCTGGGCCCATCTTCCTGTGTCACCTCCCAGGCTTTGAAAGGTTCGACAGTGGGATCATTGAGGCCGGCCGGGACTCCGATGCGGTCGTGCTGTCGATCGACCTGCACTTCCTTAGCCTTGGGGTATAATGCTGGGGGTGTCACCCTGCCGACATCTCCAGAAGCTGTGATGTGGGAGACCACCTTCGGCTTGACATATCCGCGCGGCGGTGGTGGATACCAACCGTAACCCGATCTATTTTTCGATGCCCCTATGGGGGCCTCAGCTTCAGAAACCTTCCAGGAAGGCCCTGTATATAGGTTGGCGTCTGCCAAGTGACATTCAAACACCTCGAATGGGTGGATATCAGCAAATATCCTCTCCTCCTTCCACTGGAGGCTGTATTTAATGCATTGGTGGAGCGTGGAGGGCACCACCATATTTTCATGCAGCCATGGGCGGCCGAGCAGCGCTTTGTAGGAGGTGCGAGAGTCAATGACATGAAACTGCACCGTTGTAGTGAAATCTGCCAAGGTCAGCGTGAACTCTGCCACTCCCATAGATACTTCACATTTTTGGTTGAAGCCAGCGATACGCATATCCCTGACTTTCTCGAGATGCACATTAAAGTGGTACCTCTCGTATATTCTGTATGGCAGGATGTTGACTGCTGCACCAGGATCGACCAAGATCCGGTTCAGTTCTCTTCCATTCAGGTGCCCTTTCATATATAGCGGCCTGTTGTGGCTGGCAGTAGGTAGTAGCATGTCTTCTGGAGAGATGGTCATACTGGCTTCTGGTATAGCCTCAGCTATGCATGCTTCAAAATGAGCAGGCGTCTGCAGAGCAGTGATGATCGCCTGTCGAGTTTCTTCACTCAAAGATAGAATTTCCCAGATCGTAAATCAAGCGGCGAGCTTTTTGAGCAACTTCATTATTCGGCTCCCAGCCTCGACATTGGAGAGCTTCATCTCTTCAGCCCATCTGGGCTTGGGGAAGTTCTGATTTGCGGGTCCAGATGGACCTGCTTCATCTTCCTCGGACCCGGCACCTCTTGACTGGCACCGACTATCGGGTCTTCTTTATTAGTTGCCGTAGGGCAAGCTTCATCTGCATTCGCATCCTCAGTAGATTGCGCTGGCTGCGGGTGAATGGCCCCGGGTGTAGGGTTAGCATATTGGCAGGGCTGCTTCCCTTTTGACATCTTCATAAATTCAAGGAATGAAGGGACTGCCTTGCCCCCACTTTTGTTGTATAGGCCCGACGGAGGAGGGATTTGGACTCCCTTAACCTCTGACGGAGGTGTCTTGTAGGGTTGCTCCCCTCTGAACATGATGTTGTGATTGGGTGGTGGCTGACGCCCCCATTTTCGGCCCGACCGAGTGGCATGCGCTGCAGTTGCGGCCTCGGCTTTGCCTCCCCCAACATGGGATGTGAAGCAAATTTCTTCTTCTTCCTCTTCTCCGGGTAGGTTGAAGAGTGCTGACAGGGTATTATAGAAGACAACCTGTGTTTTATTGGCCCCAGCGGCCTTTCTTTTCTTCTTCTTTTGCTTTCTCTTCTTTTTGGTTTCTGCGGGTGCCTGCCCCCAGAATAGGCTGCCCTCTTCAGGGGGTGCTGCTTGGGCTTCCTCCACCTGTTTGAGTGAAAGTTGTTCTAGTTCTTGCCATGGGACGTGGTCCCGCACCAGCAAAGGTTTCAATTCGGGCTGTACATATTCATCTAGCCCTTCAATCAGGTGTTGCAGTCGGAGGACTCCAGGATTGGTTTCCTTGATTACTAGCAGCGGAGTTTGTCTCCTCCTGTTAGGTGTATGTATTCTGACAGTCGTAGGTGGAGTGACCCACACGGGTGCTACCACTGGCGGAGCATGCCGGGGTGTAATGCCACGGATATGTGCCCCCTCTTTCGAGCGAGGTGCCCTCTTCTTCTTGTGCTTTACAGGGATCTGCTGCCACCCTTGTTGTTCTTTCACGGGCTCCAGGAAATGGATTTCGTAGGTGCTCCATGTGCTTGCTTCAGATATCTCCTCAGGTAATGCCTGGTAGAGGGAAATCATGTTGACCGCTGCTCTCCTGAGAGGGGCATCATGTGGCTGAGGAGGGTCTACTTTGTACTCTCCTAGCTCTATTTCATTCTTCTTTACCATTCCTTCGATGACGTCTTTGAAAACATAATAGTCTTCGATTGGATGTCCCAACATCTGGTGGTAGGGGTAGAATCTTGGACTGTCTTTTCTTTTCAGGTCCTCCGGTCTCCTTGGTTCAGGCAGCGTGACCATGCTGTATTCTGTTACCCAGTCGAACAGGACTCGGGTCTTGTCTTTTGGGAAGGAATAGGCTTTCTTCATTTTGTCCCTCAGCGAAGGACCTTCTTTATCATCTAGAGCTTTTGCAGGTTGCGTGGGAGCCGCCTTCTTGCCTTTCTCCTTCTGCTGTTCGAACGCCTTGATATCAAGCGCATTCGCTTCTTTAGGTGTGGGGCGATGTTGACACCTTGAAAATGAACAAGGGTGGAAGCAGATCATACCCACAGTGAAAGACCAATGATGAAGCTCGTCAACCATTTACCCGGCTGAAGCCTTTGTCGGCCGAGCTGATGTCCGATGCCGATGACACTCAGATGGCAGCACTAACAAAGCAGTAGTTGCTTGACTAATGAGACTTCCTAGCATACTTTAATAGGAACTGTGTTGCTGCCTCATCCAAGAATCCACAGATGACATGTCATGGTAAGTCAGATGTCGGCTTATTAACAGATGTGATGTAAGATAAAGATGAAGCCGGTACCGGCAGATGAAGATTGCAAAGGCTTTTGCAAAGTCAGAACACAAGAAGAATCGTCTCCACAGATTATACACCCGGCTGAAGTCTTCCCAGACTAAAGCTGATGTCCGATCTCGTCACCATTCAGGTGCCGATATCGATAAAATGATGCCCGGTTTTGTCATCATTCAGGTGGCAATACTGATGAAACCCCTGTCTGCGGACTGATGAAAACCCTACTAATGATCTCAATACAAAATATATTACCAACAGGGGACCCTCTTGGGTACTGATGTACGTGAGGGGCCTATGAAGGGCCTGGTCAAAGAGACCTAAGTGGGCCTGTAATAGTGGCACCGGGAGCCACCTTGTCAAAGCCCAATGGCTGCACCAAGAGGCTGGAGCCTGCGCGCCGGGAAGCCCTCAGCTGAGGCGCGCCGTGAGGTGCCTGCCGAGAAGGCAAAAAAGGGACGGCTATAAAGCCCCTTCCCTTCGAAGAGGAGACAGAGACGAAGAAGGAGGAGGAACAGTAGAAACGAAAACCAGATAGAAAAAAAAAAGCCAGAAGAGAGACCGAGAGGGAAAGAAAGAAGAAGCTGAGAGAAAAAGAAAAAAGGGAAATTCAGGTGGGTAGCCAGGGAGGGAGAGGAGTCAATGCTCCGCCCTCCCCCATGCTTTCCTTTCTTTGTTTCTTTTCTTCTGATGTAATCTGGCGAGGCTTTCTCGATGTATCAATGTAGCCGGAGGATTCCGGTCTTGATTTCCATTTCTCTGTCTTTCATTTACCTTCTACGATCTGTATAGGTTTGGGATGATGCAATGAAATGAAGGATCAACATGGCTCGTTTGAGCATTCGATCGATTGGAATGTCTGCTGTCTTTCTCCCCTTCTTGCATCGGTTGTTCTTCTGAATATCGATTTGCCCAGATGTTACAGCTTTCCGATTCATGTTTCGACCGCCCCCTCCCTAGCCTGTTCTCTGGTGAAGGATGAAGACGGAACCTCAACCCTCGTTCAATGGGTTATTGGGCTCTGTCCCCCCTCTTCCTTCCCCTCGGATCATGATTTTCCCGGATATTATAGATGTCTGTCGAGCTCTCGTCTCGTTCAGGGTCAGAGACATCAATCTCTTGACCGTCTGAGCAGCAAGTGAGTAGAGGAAATGCCATACGTCCCACGAGGATTCAATAATGGATGATCTGCCCTTCGACTGATGCCAACCCCCATGTAATCCCCTCCTGCAGCCCAGATCTTGCCTCAATCCGAGCCAAAAATCCCAGAAATCTCCTGAGCAGGGTATCACAACTAAGCCATAAACCCTTTAGCCCCTTCCCGGTGTGGTCATTTCCCCGCCGAGAACTACTCCACCGAGAGATCCCCCTTGCTTTAGCCCCTTCAGCAAGCCAGACAAAGCTTCTTGCGATACAGTCTTCCAGGCCTGGGGGCCTCCCGGCGCCGGGTTCCCGGTGCGGTCATTACCGCGCCGAGAACCCCTGCGCCGAGAGCTCCCCCCTTTTTGGCCAATGAAACCTACGCCGGGAACTACGCTTCCTGCCATCCTTTCTTTACGCTGTGAATCCTCCATTCCTTGAACCCCGGATGAAAGCCTTCCTGCTACAGGCCAAGGAACCACACAGATGCCCTTTGAAGTCCAATCAACCAAGCTTTGCATCCTGTCGAAGGATACCCCAGATCATCATATGTACCTAAGGGATAAACATCATTGGGGATAACTCCCCTGCATAACCTTACGAGCCAGAGAAACTCTGCCACTACATAAGTTTCAATGGCCTCAAAGGGATATTAAGTTGGTGGTGTGATCACATACACGGGCTAGGGGTCCCATACCCCCCTTATTTTGGCTTTCATCCCGGCACTCCGTGGGTGATCGTCTATCACTCCCTGGCATACGCTAGGTACGGGGGAGGTGCTGCTGAAATCCTCCCAGGCCGATGAAAGATAATACTGAAGCTGTCCTCTGGACTCCGCATGGTAATGGTGAAAAGGACCTCTGTGTGGGGCTCTTCCCCTCCAATCCCTCTCAGCTCTCGGCCTCCTTTGAAGCATATACAACTAAAGCCAGTTAAACCCCATCTCTATTCCCCAGAGCCAATCTACTTTATATAATTTCCAGAAAACTCTCAAAATCCTAAAAACAGGGTACCGTAAAATCCTGAACTCCTCACGGCGCCCAAACACCCACCTTTTTGGCACCTGCCTCTCGGCGCCACCAGCTCCCGGCGCGGCCTTGAGCGCCCCGGGAACCCTCACGCCGAGAGCTCCTCTTCCCCCTTTTAGCCTACGCCGAGAACCCCCTTGGAGAATCTTCAGCGTGCCTGGAAGTCGGCGCCGGGAGCTTCCTGGATTCTTCCCTTCGGCTACGCCGGGAACCTCCACCTTCTTGCCACTCACGCCGGGAGCCTTAGCCTCCCCTCTGTGGTCATGCCGAGAGCCTAAGTTGCCACTCTGTGAGCCCAAATGCCCAGAGCTAACCCACACAGAGATATTCGTGGATCACCAGATGTGTCCCGAGGATAAAGTTAAAGGGAGGTAGACCCCCTTATGTTCCATCGATTCGTGTCGAAGTCACAACGACACGCCTCCCTCTTAGCTCCGGTGAGCCATGCCAATGCATGAGTGCCACCAGCTCCTGTGAGGGAAGAATCAAACATTGCCCTAGGGCATACATGTGTAACGTGGAGAGGCCCGACCTCTCTCTTCCTTTCGGCTTTCACCCCGGCACTCCGTGGGTGATAGTCTATTTCCCTCTGGGTATGATCCAGACTATGGGGAAGTGCCGCCGAAATATTAACCGATGTTCTAAACCTCCGTCATGATCGCGGCTCATCCTGTCCGCGATTGATATCCTCTGTTTCACCTTTCCCCTGAGTCTGATTGTTTTTGAACTGCCGATTCAGCGAGATAGTTTGTTTCTGTGGTTAATGTTATTCTCTTACTCGCCTTCCAGGTCTGGTACGAAGTTCAAAGTTATGTATATGAATATCTATTTGCCTTATGAGGCCTCCTATTTTGGCGTTTAATCAAGGGTTGTCCTTCCTTGGAAGGACGTAATTAACGTCATAGCCTTTATGGTATGACGGACTTCTGGTCCTGACTCGGACCTCACAATCGACTGACCAAGTCAGATCGAGCGCACAATGAAATTGTCACACACGTGACTGGCACGCCTAATAAACAAAAAAAATAAATAAGTCAAATAAAAAAAATAAATAAAAATCCATATTAAAAATAAATACAGATAGACCCATCCCCACAAGCTGGCACGCCCGGTGGGACCTAGTCTCCCTTCATCTCTATGCCAAAATAGGAGGCCCAGCGGGCCCCCCTCAAATTTCTGATCCTGTGCGCTTTCCTTATTTTCAGGAAAATGACTACTGGACTTATGTCTGTACGCTTCGGCCAACAACCGATCGATATGCATGTGCGAGAGGGTTACCTGGCGGTACCCCTGTCATTCGGAGCAATGCCCCCTGCTGTCGGGCTGCCCAACTGTCTGGGCCTCGTCTTCACCGACCTTCTGCAGGTCAACAACGACGAGCAAGGCGCCGCTGCAGGTGCCCCTATGAAGACTACTGGTAAGAAGGCTGGCTTACCGGAGAAGACGACCTCGACGGCCGTCGCCTGCTATGTACACCAAGTTCAAAGGAGGGATACGGTTCCCGCTGCTGCCCAGAGGGGAAAGAGAAATAACCGGAGAAGCCGGTATGCTGCTGCTGAGCGTCGTCTTTCCAATTCTGGGAAGATAATTATGATGGGAGATGTTAGGGTGAACCTCAACGGTCGCCCCAGAGAAGTCCGTCCGGACAGGATTGTCCCGACTGTCCAGACCGACAACAGGTTCCGCGTTCTAGCCGCTAGGAGGGCCAACTGGGAAGCTGATGAAAGGAAGCCGCTGGCGCCCAAGCCAGCAAAATATAAACAGGTCTTGCTTCCAAAGATGATTCAGAGCTGGGCCCCAGCTCGATATGAGAAGAAGGCTACTGAGGATGCTGTTGCCCGCTTCAGGGCAGGAAGCAGAAGAGAAGAAAGAAACTACAGAAGAGATGCTGTTGCTGCTTACCCCAAGGCTCGGGGGAGGAGAGATGAAAAAAATGATGAAGGAAGGAATCTGATTACTACCCGCCCCGTGATGAAGGGCAGAAGATATGAGAAGAAGGAAGACCTTACTATCACCCATCCCAGGGCCAAAGGCAAAAGATGGCAAAGGAAGAACTATGATGACACTGCCAACTGCTGCCAAGATGGTGATATGGGAATGAGCGAACCAGTCACGGTTGCCATTCCAAGAAGACCAAGAGCATGTGCCAGAC
Organism: Amorphophallus konjac; assembly: GCA_022559845.1. NCBI lineage: Eukaryota > Viridiplantae > Streptophyta > Magnoliopsida > Alismatales > Araceae > Amorphophallus > Amorphophallus konjac. Next base: position 41,791,682 of record CM040120.1, on the reverse strand, counting down.
AGGCTGACATATTCAGATATTCCAAAGCCGAGCATTTGAATGCTCAGATGACAAGACTGGCTCATCAGCAGAAAAGCCAGGAAAGATTGATACTCCGACCAGAGCCGCGAAGGCACAATCCAGAGGAGATGAAACAAGTGGTCCAAGACTACTTCCACTACCTGGGGAACTCTGCCCTCGGTCAGCAAAGATTATCCCGTGCTCTGGGCACCGTGGATGAAGAAGAAGGAGAAGCCCTTCAAGAAGTGATGCTCGGAGTCTCCTCCTCCGATTCAAATGATTATGAAGAAGGCCGCAAGGCCGGATATGATAAAGAAGACCTGTGTAGGGAAGAAGCTGAAGAAAGAGTATCGGTCTTCGACCGACTCAAATACCCTGACCAGGCAAAAAGAAAAGTTTGCAGGCAGAGGGGAAGAATGCAAATCTTCACCTGTAACATGGCTGGAATCGCCAGGGGGCAGGATATGCTACCAACTCAGCCAGATGAACTGCTCAGGCTGGCTACCAGACCAGGCCCCGTCACAAGAAGAGGTCAGGCTGCAAAAGATAAGATGAAAACTGATGATGAAACCCGCAAGATCACCACCATGACAGTCAATGTGGTGACAACGGAAGAAGGAGACAATCCCTTCGTTGATGATGCTGAAGGGACTTCAGAAGATATACAGATCCCATCGACTCTGGATCCCATGATCCAAATGATGTTTAGAAGATATCAACAGGAGATCAGTGCTCTCAGAAGATAGCTCAATGAGAGACATGAAGCTACACCGGTCTCCAAGCAAGCCGAGCCTGTCGGGCATACTTCCAGCTCAACAGACACGGCTATCCCAGCTAATCCTCTCCTGGTTGATAAGGGCAAAGCACCGAGCCAACCTGTTCCACAGCAAATAGTAGCTCAGCCCTCTGCATCTCAGACACAACCTACCACGCCCACCTTGCGCGCCACGGTGATGACAACTCCTCACAGCCAACAACAAGCTCACTTCTTCCCAGAAGAGATAGATCCAGCCCTAGCCCACAAGCTGATGATTGAAAGAATTGTGGAGATGAAGCTGTCTGAGAAGACCGGTGACGGTGTAAGTACCTATGATGTGTACAAAGTACCGTATCCTCCCCAGTATGCTGCTAAAAGACTACCCCCAGGCGTCAGTAAGCCGCCGAAATTTGAGAAATTCAACGGCCAGGGCTCTCCCAGGGAGCACATTGCTTACTATACCACAATTATGGCGACCTGGCAGCTGATGAAGCCTATCTGCTTAAGTTCTTTGGCTCATCCCTCACTGGGATAGCCTTTGAATGGTATTCAAGCCTGCTCGCTGGATCAGTGATTGATTGGCCTGATATGCAAAGGAAGTTCCGCGACAGATTTCATGTCACGGAAAGAGAAATTACAATAGCGGAACTATATGCAACCAAGCAAAGGCAGGATGAAACAGCACTGGATTACATCAAAAGGTGGAGAAACTTAGCCATGAGATGCCGAAGACCTCCTCATCAGGAAGATGTAGTGCAGATATGTAAACAGAGCCTCAAGAGAGAGGTGCTAGAAAAGATGATCGGTGCAGATGTCAGAACATTTGACCGGCTGAACAATATAGTGGCGGAAGTCGAGACGTTCTTGTCCAAACGTCCGACCGCCAATGCTCCCACTATGCCGAAGGGTAAAACCAATGATCGACGGCCATCACATACTGAGGCTAACGCCGTCGATTTTAGAACCTTCGAGCAACAGAAAGGGAAAAAGGAGGCAGATGAAGCTCCCCCGCCTGAGGGTGCAACAGAAAGAAAAGATAAGGTCTCTCTGAGAGACAGAATGAGAAGGGCTTACTCTTTTTCCAAAGATAAGACATCAGCACTATTTAACTGGGCATATAAGTTCAACAAGGTAACGTTGCCTGAACTGAAGAGACCTGCGGATGCAACAAAGAAAGATGATCCGTTGTTCTGTCCATTTCACCGTGCGCTGGGGCACGCAATTGAAGATTGTTATGTCTTCAAGGATATTATGGAAGGAATGGTCAAAAAGGGTGAGCTACAGTTGGGTGATTACCAGGTGAAGCCACCTCATCCGCATGAGCCTCCGCCCTGGAGGATGGCCGCCAATGTGATTTCAGTCTATCAGCAGCTGCCTGAGGAAGCCGTTGAAGAATGTACCAGGCATACTTATGAAGCTTGCCTCCTCACCCCACTGAAAGATCAGGAAGGATGGCAGACGAAGCCCATAAAGAACAGAAAAAAGACTTGCAGCTAGCACCAGTGGGGCAACTATCCGGGGTGTCACCCCAAGGCCTGAGCCGCTTCCAGTAAAGCCAGTATGGCGTACAGCTGAGACTGGGCCAGTCATCCGGATCCCTACTCACAACCGGAGGAGACAAACTCCCCCACCTGCACATAAAGAAGTAAGTCCTGCAGCCAGGCGTCTACAGCAGTATATCAATGAGCTCGATGAATATGAGCAGAAAAAGCCCCAAAACCTGCTGATAAAAGACTGTATACTCTGGGAGCAGCTCGAAGAATTGAAAATGAAAGAGCAACCAGAGGCGGAACAAGAAAAAGCTGAAAATGAGCCCTTCTGGGGGCAGGAGCCAGCAAAGCCAAATTCCCAGAAGAAGAAGAGACGGCCCAAGTCCAAAAAAGCAAAGAAAGTCACGACAGTACAATGCAACACCCTGTCGGTACTCTTTTCCTTGCCCGGGGAGAATGATGAGGATGAAGCATCAAATGCCCCGCTAGAAGCCAACCATGCTGAGGCCTCTACCTCAGCCCATGCAACACGTTCTGGCAAAAGATGGGGTCGCCCGCCACCAGCCAATCATAATATTATATTCAGAGGGGAGAAACCCTATCAGATCCCCGAGCCAGAGGTACGAGGTGTCCAGGTTCCTCCCCCTGCCAGCTTGTACCAAGAAAAAGAAGAGGCTCCTTCATTCATGGAATTCTTGTCCAGTTTGGAAAATGAGCAGCTGGCTCACACTGCTTCAGCTGAAAACAATAAATGCCAGCAGACTGCAGTTAGGAAGCAGAAGCAGCATGAAGAAAATAAAGGAAGTAACCCTCTAGCAGAAACAGGGGTCGTTACTACAGAAGAAGCCTCCCGGGAAACCGATCAAGAGGGTAAAACCAGCACTGGGCAGCAAAGGCCACAGGCACCACATGAACCTCCAAGACCCCGTTGGGTGGAGGAGATGAGACTGTCTAACGTCCGGGTGGGCAGCCGGATCATGAAAATGCTAAAGAAGCTCCCTACCAGGTTCTCCATCTGGGAAATCCTCTCTCTGAGTGAAGAGGCTCGCCAAGCCATTATTGATGCCTTGCAGTCGCCGGCACAGTATGAAGCACTCTTGACAGAAGTGAATTCTGGTCCATCAGTCACGTTCACAGAGGATGATATGCTAATCCCAAATTCCGGCCATAACAGACCGCTGTATATGAGGGGTTCCCTGAACTGTCAGCCGATAAGCAGAATACTGATAGATCCCGGGGCTGCTGTGAACATTCTCCCATACCGCATCTATCAGAAATATTACTTTGATCTGCAGCTCACCAAGGTCAGAGACATGAAGATTGTAGGATTCAACCAAAAGTGTGAGACACCTCTTGGGGTAGCTGATTTCAACCTCACATTGGGAGACCTCACTACAGTGGTACGATTCTATGTGATCGACTCCAACACCACGTATAAGCCCTGCTGGGGAGACCGTGGCTGCATGAATATCAAATAGTGCCATCCACGCTACATCAGTGCATTAAATACTGCCATGAAGGAAAAGAAGAAAGGGTGTTTGCGGATCTGCATCCCTTCGAAGTGTTCGAGTGCCATATGCTCGATGCATCCTACTACACCGAGGTGTCGCAAAAGTGCGAAAGGAAAGAGGCTGTGGTCAGCCAGAAAAAGCCTGAGACAGAGATAAGGAACTGGTCTCCACCGCCACCAAAGGGCTATGTTAAAAAGCATAATGTATCTCACATCTCTTATGCCGGTGACTTTGCTCGGGTTACCCCTCCTAGCGTCCACCCGGATAATGCCGATGAAGAAATGAAGCAAAAGTACACTCGGGTGGAGGTGCCGCAGGGTTTATTTAAACCCATCGTCAGCATTGAGTACCAAACGGTGCTACCACTGAAGACTATGGAAATCCCTCGCTTCTGCGAGCCTCCTATTATATTCTACACCGGGGAGCCAGTCGAAGAAGATGATCAAGACTGTATGGCCCCTGAAGAAGCTGCAAACCGGATGGTACCGATTACAGGCTTGGATTACACTACCCAACGGGTTTCACAAATGTTCTCCAAGATGCAAATGCCATCAATGCAGCCTACTGCTCAGAAGAAGGCATTCAAGGAACTGTGGGATCCGCCTCGAGATAGTAAAGAAATGAGGAAGATCACTCAACACCCAGGATTGGGTTATACCCTCCAAGAATACTATGAGGCTGAGGTAGACGTCACATCTGTCTCCTACCAGCATGACGATCCTCCCGAGGTAGGATATGACAAATACCCCTCGGAAGATGAAGAAATCATTTATCAATCCATAATAAGCAATGAAGCCTCAGACAACCTGCCAGAAACAGAGACATCTGATGAGACAAAGAAAGCTTGGTACTGGGAGGACCTATCTTCCAAAGAGGATCTGTTCCAGGCTGAGGCAAAATTTGATACGGGAACCCCGGATGAAGATCAAATAGCCAGAGAGCTGGAGGAGTGTCTGGAGTTCGGGCGCATCCTAGAGGAATTCCGGGCTCTACAGAATGATGACCTTTCAGGGGAGGCCACATTAGAAGAGCCTCTAAGGACGGAGGGGTCCACTTCTGAATTTCCTGCTGAACCAGTCTCACCCTCGGAGCAGACTGAACAGGATCCGGTAATATTGGCCCTATATGATGCGCCAGCATCCGCTGATGACCAGTATGATGAAGCAGAGGAGCATGAAACTGAAGAAGATTATATCCCGGGAGGCTTTATTGATTTGCAAGAAGCCCCGCCCGAAGTCGAAGACGGAGGCCAAGCCACCGTCGATGAGCTGATAGAAATAAATTTGGGATCCGCAGATGAGCCAAGGCCGACATTCCTCAGCGCACTGCTGGAGCCAGATGTCAGGGAACAATATATACAGTTCTTGACAGAATTCCGAGATTGTTTTGCATGGACATATGATGAAATGCCAGGACTGAGCTCTGATGTGGCACAGCACCGATTGGCAATAAACCCAGAGGCTAACCCTGTAAAGCAGCCTTCCAGGAGAATGCGTCCTGAACTGATAAATCAGATTAACAAAGAGGTTGACAAGCTGATTGACGTAGGCTTTGTCGAAGAAAACCAGTATACTACATGGCTGGCCAATATAGTGCCCGTAAAGAAGAAGAACGGGCAGATCAGAATATGTGTCGATTTTTGGGACCTTAATAAGGCCTGCCCGAAAGATGATTTTCCGGTGCCAATCACTGAGGTGATGATCGATGCAACTACTGGCCATGAGGCCCTATCATTTATGGATGGGTCATCCGGATACAATCAGATCTGGATTGCTAAAGAAGATAGAGTGCACACTGCATTCCGCACTCCGAAGGGGATATTTCACTACAAAAGAATGCCGTTTGGCCTTAAGAACGCCGGCGCTACTTATCAAAGAGCTATGACAAAGATCTTTGATGACCTGCTCTTCAAAAAGGTAGAGTGCTACATTGATGATCTGGTGGTAAAAACCAGTAAAAGAGAAGATCATTTGCAAGACCTAAGGATAGTATTCCAGAGGTTGCGCAAATATGAACTCAAGATGAATCCTATGAAATGCGCCTTTGGCGTGTCCAGTGGAAAATTCCTCGGATTTATTATCCGACATAGGGGTATTGAAATTGATCCATCCAAGATTAAAGCTATCCAGGAGCTCCCTCCACCAAGGAATCTGCACGAGTTGAGATCCCTGCAAGGGCGTCTGGCCTACATCCGACGATTTATATCAAATCTATCGGGAAGATGCCACCCCTTTCACAAACTCATGATGAAAGATGTGCCGTTCCTCTGGGACGATGGCTGTCAGGAAGCCTTTGAGAAGCTGAAAGAATACCTCAAGACCCCTCCGGTGCTGGGGGCACCCATTAAGGGCAGGCCCTTGATACTGTATATCGCAGCCACATACTGTTCCCTGGGGGCAATGCTGGCACAGATAAATGAGGAAGGCAAAGAACAAGCCTTGTACTACCTAAGTAGGAGGCTGATGAGAACTGAAGAAAGCTACAGCTACATAGAGAAGACCTGCTTGGCACTAGTCTTTGCTGTCAAAAAGCTCCGACACTATATGTTGTCCCATGAAGTCAGATTGATATCTGCAGTAGATCCACTCAAATACATATTGACTCAGCCAGTACTGAAAGGCCGGTTGGGCAAATGGGCAGTAATTCTGATGGAATTCGATATCACATATATACCCCAGAGGGCAATAAAAGGACAGGCCGTGGCTGATTTCTTCACGGAGCATCCTGTGTCGGAGAATGATATGTTGGGGACTGAATTACCCGATGATGAGACACTCGAGGCCTGTCAAGCTCAGCCAGTTATGTGGCAACTGTTCTTTGATGGAGCATCCAGAACGGAGACAGATTCCGATGGAAAGACCAGAATACGGGCTGGAGCCGGTATTGTGCTGAAATCACCAGAGGGGGAGGTTGTGCATACTTCCTGTTCTATAAACAAGCCATGCACCAATAATGAAGCCGAATATGAAGCTCTGATAATCGGACTCAATATCAGCCTCAACATGGGTATCCAAATGCTTCAGGTATTCGGGGATTCGATGTTGATAATAAAACAAGTCCAAGGGGAGTTCGAAGTGCGGAAGCCAGAACTAAATCCCTATCACCAGAAAGCTGTACGCCTCATGGCAAAGTTCTATCATATTGAACTCAAACATGTGGGCCGTGGACATAATGCCCAGGCTGATGCACTGGCAAAGCTGGCCAGCTCGCTAGCAGTCCCGCCAGATGAAACACTCAACATTGTTGTTATGAACCGGCGGCAAGTCCCCAGTATGCTAGAAGGGTGCCCCGAAGAGGAAGAAGTTGCCACTATCAGCGCAGTACAGGCGTCTGATTGGAGACAGCATTTGCTACAGTGGTTTCTGCACCAACAGCTGCCACAGAAAAGGGAGGAAAAGATGAAACTCCTGAGAATCAAAGATTCCTATGAATTCAGAAATGGAACTTTATTCCGAATAATGGCGGATGCACGTAAAAAGATTCTACTCCGCTGCCTGTCCACTGAGGAAGCTTGGCAAGCGATGAAAGAAATACACGCTGGGACAGCAGGCGCCCACCAGGCTGGCCCCAAAATGAAGATAGAAATCAAGAAGCTGGGCTACTATTGGCCTACCATGTTTGAAGACTGCTGTAAATTTATAAAGTCATGCCAGAAGTGTCAGGAGCATGCTACCGTGCCTAGAAGGCCACCTACAACTCTGCACCCTACAGTTCGTAGCTGGCCATTTGCACAATGGGGAACTGATGTAGTCGGGCCACTGCCGACTTCCTCGGCCGGTCATAAGTACATATTGGCCATGACAGATTACTTCTCCCGATGGGCGGAAGCTGTAGCATTAAGAGAAGTGACTGGTGAACTGGTCGCCAGATTTATCAAGCAGAATATTATCTTTCGGTTCGGGATCCCCAACCGAATAAAATCTGATAATGGAAGTCATTTCAGAAATCAGAAAATCTATCGGCTTGCCGAGAAGTATAAGATTGAATGGAGAACCTCCACTCCCTACAATCCCCAGGCAAACGGATTGGCAGAAGCTTTTAACCAGACTTTGTGCACCTTGTTAGCCAAAGTTGTCAGTTCTAATAAGAAGGACTGGGAAGAAAAGATGTATGAAGCTCTGTGGGCATACCGCACCGTCTTTAAGACACCTACAGGGTGCTCACCATACTCATTGGTATACGGCTCGGAGGCAGTGGTTCCACTAGAGCTGGAAGTCCCGTCACTCAGAGTGTCAATCCAATATGGCCTGGCCCGTGGCGAACAAACAAATGCTGAAAGAAGGTTAGAAGAACTGACTGAATTGGAAGGGAAGCACCTCCAAGCTCAGAAGAATATCCAAATGTATCAGGCCCGCATGGCCACTGCATTCAATAAACTCGTAAGAGGATGAGAATTCAAGAAAGGTGACCTCGTCATGGTCAAGAAAAAAGAAGTCATGGTGTCCAACCCAAAAGGAAAGCTGAATGCTAATTGGGAAGGTCCTTATGTGATACAAAGGGTCTACGAAGGAGGGGCCTACGTAGTTGTTAACCATCGAGGGGAAATTCAGTTCTCACCACTCAACGGTAAACACCTCAAGCTGTATCATGCTGCACAACCAATATTCCCCGAGTAATCGGGCAAAGACTACCTTTCCTTGGCTTAGTGGCATCCAGCCCTAGCCGAGATACACCTTTTCCTTGGTCTAGCGGCATCCAGCCCTAGCCGAGATACACCCTTTCCTTGGCTTAGTGGCATCCCGCCCTAGCCGAGATACACCCTTTCCTTGGCTTAGTGGCATCCCGCCCTAGCCGAGATACACCCTTTCCTTGGATTAGTGGCACTCCACCCTAACCAAGCTACCTTTCCTTGGCTTAATGGCACTCCACCCTAACCGAGCTACCTTCCCCTTGGCCTAGTGGCACTCCGCCCTAACCGAGCCACCTTTCCTTGGTCTAGTGGCACTCCGCCCTAACCAAGCCACCTTTCCTTGGTCTAGTGGCACTCCGCCCTGATCGAGCTACCCTTCCTTGGTCTAGTGGCACTCCGCCCTAGCCGAGCCACCTTTTCCTTGGTCTAGCGGCATCCAGCCCTAGCCGAGATACACCCTTTCCTTGGCTTAGCGGCATCCAGCCCTAGCCGAGATACACCCTTTCCTTGGCTTAGTGGCATCCCGCCCTAGCCGAGATACACCCTTTCCTTGGATTAGTGGCACTCCGCCCTAACCAAGCTACCTTTCTTCGGCTTAGTGGCATCCAGCCCTAGCCGAGATATACCCTTTCCTTGGTCTAGCAGCATCCCGCCCTAGCCGAGCTACACCCTTTCTTGGTATAGCGGCACTCCGCCCTAGCCAAGCCATCCCTCATCATGATCTAATGGCATTCCGACTTGTCACCCTCCCAGAAAAGAGGGGAAGAGAGAATAAAAGAATGAAAATAAATAAATAAAAAAGATGGGGTTAAAAATAGAGATACCCCGCCGGTCTTGTTCAGGTTTTCTGAGCAAGGGCAAAAATGGCTAAAACCCAGCTGTGGTGAAAACCCGAAAGGGCACTTCAGGCAAAATCGGGTACCCCGCCACGTGAAAACCTGAAAGGGCGCGTGGGCAAAAGTAAGAGGGGGCTGGCCCCGGCGAAAACCCGAAAGGGCGCTTGAGTCAGTAACGTGGTGATCCTAAAGAAGCCTCACCTCACGCCATAAACCTCTCGTCGATCGACCGGCACCTTGCCCGATCAACGATCAAACCCACCCAGTATAGACCCTACGTCTGTCCTGATAAAACCCTCATACCTTGTCCAAAGTCCCACCATGGTGAAGTTCACCGTTGATCGATCGGCATCCTGCCCGATCAATGATGAAACCTATCCAGTTTAGACCCTACGTCTATCCTGATGAAACATATGAAATCTTTGCATTGGTATAAACCCAATACCGATGATGAAACCTGCTGTTGATCGATTGGCGCACTGCCCGATCAGCGATGAAACCTGTCCAGTTTAGACCTTACGTCTATCCTGATGGAACTTATGAATTCCTTTGCATTGGTATAAACCCAATACCGATGATGAGACCTACCTTTGGTTGACGGGCTCGCTGTCCGATCGGCAAAGAAACCGGTCCGGTTTAGACCTTACGTCTGTTCCGACTAGATCTGCATATCTTTTTACGTCCCGCCGTGATGAAACCTGCTGCTGGTTGACTGGCACACTGCCCGATCAGCGATGAAACCTGTCCGGGCTAGACCCTACGTCTATCCTGATGAAACATATGAAATCTTTGCATTGGTATAAACCCAATACCGATGATGAAACCTGCTGTTGATCGATTGGCGCACTGCCCGATCAATGATAAAACCTGTCCGGTTTAGACCTTACGTCTATCCTGATGAAACTTACGAAATCCTTGCATTGGTATAAACCCAATACAGATGATGAAACCTGCTGTTGATCGGTCGGCATCCTGCCCGATCAATGATGAAACCTATCCAGTTTAGACCTTACGTCTATCCTGATGAAGCCTATGAAATCCTTGTATCGGTATATACCCAATACCGATGATAAGAGCAGCCACTGATGAAGCAGCACATCGCCTGATCCGTGCTAAAATCCCAATTCAATATATATATATATATATATATATATATAAGATGGGGTTAAAAATAGAGATACCCCGCCAGACTTGTTCGGACATTCTGAACAAGGGCAAAAATGGCTAAAACCCAGCTGTGGTGAAAACCCGAAAGGGCACTGCAGGCAAAATCGGGTACCCCGCCACGTGAAAACCCGAAAGGGCGCGTGGGCAAAAGCAAGAGGGGGCTGGCTCCGGTGAAAACCCGAAAGGGCGCTTGGGTCAGTAATGTGGTAATTCGAAGTTCCATGCCAACCGGCACGCTGCCTTTACCTCCCCTTCACTGATGAAACCTTCCCTCGGTCAGTTGGCTCCATTCCCCACCGATGATAAAACCCTTCTGGGGCAGACCTTACGTTTACCCTGATGAAATCTACATACCCTCTTTCAAAAGTCCCACCGACAATGAAACCCATCACCATTCTGATGAAGCCTGTCCAGCTCAGACCTCACGTCTGTCCTGATGAAACCTACGCATTTCTTGGCAAGCCCCACCTGCGATAAAACCCGTTGGAATAGACCTTACGTCTGTCCTGACGAGACCTACACCTTCACGTACGTCCCACCGTTGATCGACCGGCACCTCGCCCAATCAATGATGAAACCCTGCCAGTGTAGACCTTTCGTCTATTCTGATGAAATTTATAACACTTTCTTTGCATCGATGTAAACCCAATATCGATGATGAAACCAACTGTTGATCGATTGGTACCTTGCCCGATCAATGATAATACCCTATCCAGTTTAGACCTTACGTCTATTCTGATGAAACTCATGAAACCCCTTTGCGTCGATATAAACCCAATATCGATGATGAAACCAACTGTTGATCGACCGGCACCTTGCCCGATCAATGATGAAACCCTATCCAGTTTAGACCTTACGTCTATTCTGATGAAACTCATGAAATCCCTTTGCATCGATATAAACTCAATATCGATGATGAAACCAACTGTTGATCGACCGGCACCTTGCCCAATCAATGATGAAACCCTATCCAGTTTAGACCTTACGTCTATTCTGATGAAACTCATGAAATCCCTTTGCATCGATATAAACCCAATATCGATGATGAAACCAACTGTTGATCGACCGGCACCTTGCCCGATCAATGATGAAACCCTATCCAGTTTAGACCTTATGTCTATTCTGATGAAACTTATAACACTTTCTTTGCATCGATATAAACCCAATATCGATGATGAAACCAACTGTTGATCGATTGGCACCTTGCCCGATCAATGATAATACCCTATCCAGTTTAGACCTTACGTCTATTCTGATGAAACTTATAACACTTTCTTTGCATCGATATAAACCCAATATCGATGATGAAACCAACTGTTGATCGATTGGCACCTTGCCCGATCAATGATAATACCCTATCCAGTTTAGACCTTACGTCTATTCTGATGAAACTCATGAAATCCCTTTGCGTCGATATAAACCCAATATCGATGATGAAACCCGCTATTGATCGACCGGCACCTTGCCCGATCAATGATGAAACCCTACCCAGTTTAGACCTTACGTCTATTCTAAAATTCCCCTTGCATCGATATAAGCTCAATATCGATGATGAAGTCAACCGTTGGCTGATCGGTACATCGCCCGGCCAATGATACAATCTGGCCAGTTCGTACTTTATGTCCGTTCTGATGAGAACCACATATCCTTTTCAATGTCCCACCTGCAATAGTCTCTACCCAGCCTAGACCATACGTCTACTCTGATGAGACCCCCTCATTTGCATTCCGGCAAATCGTCTCCCTTACGGCACACATGGCCAATAGGACGTTTGCTGCCACCAACAAAATTCGGTTCAAGCACCTCCTCGGATGCCGTCACGCGGTGGAGCGAGTTCCCCATCCTTTCTCTGAAGGGGTGGACGCTCTCCTGCCAAGATACGAGCCATTCGCATGAGGGATTGTCAAAACCGCTACCCCACCTTCCAAAGTGATAAAACCACATGCAGAATAAGATGGAGACGCATGAAGCCAAGAGATTCCTTTCCATTAAAAAGGGAGTACATAAAGGGCCCCGAGGGGACACCATATCACAAAAGAGAACAAAAAGAAAAAGAAGGGATAGACAATTTATGGCCGTCGGAATATATCTTCGAAGGCCAGAAGACCCACATAAGGAGCGGCCCCCAGCTCATGAAGGCGCGCCTCCTCCTCCTGAAGTCCAATGGACATGTCCTGGAGAGACATCACTCGTCCCTCGAGCGAGGCTACCTCCTCTTCGGACCGCGGTCGGATAAAGGATAATTGCTGCAGTTCGGCTCGAAGTCCAGAGAGCTCCATCTCCAGGATGGCCATCCGGTCCCGCACAGCTTCTTCCCGCTGAATAGCACCTTGTAGCTCGGCTCGGCGTCCATCAAGCATAAGCGTCAGCTTCCCCAGCTCAGATTTATATTCTGACCTCTGCAGCTTCAACGCCGTTAGCTTATCAACCATAGTCCGTGCTAGGAAGTCTCTCCGATGCACGAATTTCAGTAGAAGTAGCACCCGCTGAACCCATATGTCCAAAGGGCAGCCCATGGCCTGCAAGCCAGCGGTGAAGCGATTGGCGATTTCCTTCAGTTGCAGATACGTCAAGCCAGGCTGGGATTCTACCAGCTGACGTAGCATGTCCAGATGCTGCCAGACAAAGTTGTCAGAGGAAGCGAAGCCGAAGGAGGCAGAGGGGACGACTTCAAAGGTCACCTCGCCATCGATATCTTCCCACAATGCAACGTCCGGCTAAGAGGACGAAGACGGCAGCTCTGCTGTAAGGGCTGGCCAGTCCTTCCTTGTGCTCTCCTACTGAGCTGAAGATTCCTCCCCTATCGCTGTATCGGAAGCTATAGCTTGAACATCCACAGGGGGAGAATCGATGAAGGATGGAGCTGCCTCTTCATGAGTCTCTTGAATAGGGGCTTCATCTTCAGCTACTCTTTCTGGTGACAGGGAAGGAGCTGCTATAGTCGGAAAAGGCAGAAGTCCAGTCTCTATAGCCACTATGGCAGGGACTGCTGACTCGGGCGCAATTGACATTACTGCAGCCGGTATAAAAGCGGAGCTTCTAGATGGATCGGCTTCGGCTCTGAAATCCGAAGCCCTGATAGGAATGCAACTCTCTCCTGAGGCCCCTAAGTCCAACGATGCTAAATCTGTTGAAGACTGTATCCGCACTGGCACAGGGCGAATGATCTCAGGAACTCCCATGCAAGTTAAAGGCAGAAAAGGGACAATAGCCCAGTTCGTAGAAGAAATGTCCGTGATAGCTGCGGTTGTGTCTGAGCTAGCAGTGACAATGCCCTAAGACCAAAGCAAAGCAACTTTCAGCACTAGATGAAAGAAACAGATGAAGCAACAAATATGAAAAGGAACCCACCTTTGAAGCAGGGTCCACACCCTCGAAGTGGGGTGAAAGAGAAGGAAGCTCCGTAGTCGGAGTAACAAATGGTGGAGTTATGTCAATCTCGGTGTCGAGCCCGGCAAACTCCTCTTGCAACTCCTCCTCAGGAGATAGCGCCAGCAACTTGGAGGGGGTGAATAATGGGACAATGGCGGGGCATGCGGATGGGGCCTCTGATTTGGAAACACCCTCCGTCTCGCTCTCGCTGAAGCCTACTTCTTCTCCATCTGCCTCAGAAGCGGTCGCGGAGCTACTTGAAGAAATTTCTACACTATCCACGGGCAGGACCGCCATTTCTAACGTCTGCCTGAACGAAGACCGGGTAACTATACGCCTCACAGGGACGAGGCCCCGTTTCGTCTGGGTCTTATGACCCTCCTGTGGCTGAGTAATATCGCCAGCCTCTCCCGTAATTTCAGTCTCCTCACCGACCGTCACTATAGGGAAAAGCTTGTGAGAGGGACAATGAAAAGTAATTGAAATATGCAGGAAAAGATGAAAAAGGCATGCTTACCCTCCGCCTCACTAGCCGGCGTGGGAGAAGGCAGCCTGGTCTCCACCACAGAAGATGCCACAGCTGGCTCTTGGGCTGTGCAAAAGGGAGGGGTCAGATTCAAGGACTTCTTTGAAATCCAGCAAAAGAGGATGAAGAATGCAATTGCAGGTTATTGATGTTACCCTGAACCGATGTCTGAGCAGCCTCCCTTTCAGATTCGAACTCATCAAATGAGGGAATATCAGGGAGAGGGGTCCCGGTGTCCATAGCTACCGAAGCCGATTGCTGAGCATAAGTCTTCTTGGCCTTCCTAGCCTTCCCAACTGCAGCCTTAACTACGGAAGCCTTTCTCTTCTTGCCGGGAGGCAGGGGAGTAGTAGTCGGTGCTGCTGCAGGGATTTCAAAATAAGTAGGCTTCTCAGCCTACGCAATGATTTTTCTATAAAGCCCCTGTCGCTTTATATCAGGCCTGTCTGTTGAAGATGTCAGAGAAGTAATGTGATCAGTGGATGCAAAGTGTGAATACTGAGCAGAAATCACCGCAGTCAGAAAAGAAGAGATCATACCTGCTGGGCCGTCGTAAAAGACAGAGAGCGGCCAGTACAGATAAGCTACCTCCTTGGAGCGGGAAGCAGCCTCCTTGATAAGCCAGCATACATCGCCAAGTACCTGGCACTTCTCCACTAAAGCTGCCAGGTCACTATGACCATGAAGGTCAAGACACCGAAATAAGTCGAGGTGGTCCATATCCCAGCCGTCGACATAATGAAAAGAGACAAACAACGGCTTGTTCAATATGCCGGCTATCGGGCTTTCTGCAGATAACCCATGTAAATTCAGCAGAATAAACAGCCAAGACGTTTGCTTGTAGTACGTCTGGGTTCTATCTTCCCGGCGCACAAACGTCCTATAGGGATGAAATCTATCTGTCGGACCCCTCCAAGGGACTATTGCCGGGAGCGGCTCTTCGACAGGAAATGGGTATTGTTGCGCCTCCAAACGAGCGCCCCCTACATGGCTCAGATGTTTCAAGCTCTGCATGAAAGTGTCCTCGTTGATAGCAGCGAAAACAGGAGCAGGCGGGTCGGAATTCTTTTCCTTCAAAGCCCGACGCTGGGCCAGATAGTTCTCCGCCTCCCTCTGGTGCTGTGAATAAAGCCTTTTCAGGTGGGCCTCGGGGATGTCAAACACTGGCCCGGGCTGTTGTTTCAGAAAGGAACGCTCGGCCACGTCCCAGAATGCACCTCTACTATCCCTGTAAAAGCTGGTTCGAAAGTTCCACCATTTGATATATTCTGATGTTACCCGGGGAACACGGTTAGAAACTGTGGGAACTCTGAAAACTGCACCGTCCTGGCGATGGTAAAAATCCCACCACAACCGGCCATCGCCGACAATGGTGGACCCATGCTTAGCCCGGCTATCCAGGGGAAATTGAGCAACCGTTGTGGGGATATGCTGGTCGTAACCAAAGTTCCGCCCAAAGCGGAATGGATAGTATGGTTCCAGAAGGAGTAGGCCACCCTTTCTGAAAACTAAGACACTAGGCCGGATGGCCATGGCCCATCTGACCAGCTCCGGCTCCAGGATTGGCCGAGCAGTGTTAACCCCTGAGACAGGATGAATATAGGTCTCTACCTCTTCCAGCTTGCACTCTCTCTGAGAATGAATCAAAGGAGCTGAACCTGCTGCCAAGCTCCAGAAATGAATACTGCCAGGGGCATCCACCGACACCTTTATCAGTCGACCCCTTATTTTGAACAGCTGATCATAGAAAGGACCAGGTTCAGCATTGGCAAACTCAATCATTCGGGGTAATACCGTATCTGCCTGCAAAGTTCTGGGAGCCAATTCAGGGAATAGACTGCAGACCCAGGTGTTGAAGAAATGAAAAGGACCCACGGTCCTCAAAGAACGGGGAGTCCGATGCTTGTACAGATCCCCCAAAGACTTGTATATCAAACACAGGGCCACTGGGCAGAGCGACAGCCTCATTCCCCAGGCCATCTGACAGGCCGGATATATAGCTTCTGGCCGGATGATTGTCTCGTCCCCTTGAGGGAGAGCGAAAGTGCACAGCCAGAATGTGAAGTAAGCCGCACAATGTGTGATGGGGTCTACGCCTGCTGGGTTGGGACCACCGCTGCCTGCACGGCGCAATGAAGATGGCAGCGCCGACTTATAACGAGGAGCCCTTACCTGCTTGCTAGCAGTCGGACCCACGGAAGGGAAGTTGGCATATTTCAAGGGCCCGTCAAAGAAATATTGAATCCACTGCCCTATCCGGACCCTCAGCTTACTGCCTTTCTCTCGGGGATGATAACCTTTGGAGGACCCTCTACTGTACGCCAGACAGATGGAGCAATATGCCTTCATAAGGTACCGGTATGAGAAGCCAATGGAATATCTGCCTTCACCATCGGAGCTATCCTTCTCAGAATCTGCCAAGCAGACTTCTTCATATGGCTCGCCGTCAATAGGCAGTCCGGAAAGCTGTGACAGACTCCAGAGGTCAAGAGATGTCTCACCCTCTGCTGTATAAAATATGTTGAATAAGGGGCAGAAGACCTCGAACATCCCACAGCATAACCCTCGGGATATGGGATATCGAAATCTGGAAGCAAAGACACTATGATATACCCTGGCTCTGATCAGCAGAGGGGCATATTCCTTCAGAACAAACTCAGTAAATTCCACGGCTCCTGCTCGAAATAGGTGGGCGTCAGTGATCTTGGTATCCCCAAACCAACCAGCGGCCAAATGATACTTGAACTGAATGGCCGAACAATTCAGCACAAAAGGCTCTTCGCGGTACCCCCACTTCACTGGCGCCAGGAAGAGACCATAGCCGGGCTTCTCCCTATTGACTCGGCCACTGGCATTATCCCACCGAGCAGGTGTGAACTCCGGGGCCCGGGTCAGCATTTTCTTTTTCGGCTCCAGCTCCGATATGCCAAGGACTGCATCCCAGTCACGCTTCTCCCCAGGAAGATATATAGCCTTTTCGTGATATACTGAATCTTTCAGGCTGTCTCTCTCAACCAGAATTGTGGCTTCAACTGTACGAGCTATTCGGTAGTTCCGCATTCCACCCACGGTGAAGGTCCGGATAAACGGCAGCAAGTGTTTGTCCTTCGGGAAATCCGGGCGATAATCAGTGCCCCGTCTGAAGCATGTTTCCATGGCAGTGGAGTATACCCGGGATGTTGACACCGTATCGGTATCAGAATCGGATGATTCATCAACGGAAGCGATCTTGTCGTATCCGAAGTTGAGGCTGTGCACATTCAGCCAGTTTACTGTGGCCCGTGATATATCTGGCTGGGCCGACGAACTGGCCTCGACACCTCCAGGGGATGCCGCAGCAGAGCCTGAAGCCATTGCAGTGTCTGCAATCAAAGAAGAAAAGTGAATTAAAAGTCCTAGAATAATGGGCAGTCTTTTAAAGATTGTAACATGAGACCCTATGAAAATTTCGGCAGCATCTCCCCTTATTCGGGGTCTGCCCAGGGAGAATAGGGAGTCACCAACCAAGAGGGGGTGATCCCGAAGCAAAAGGGGATTAAATCCCAGAAGAGCGTCCTACCCGGGGCGAAATCTAATAAGACGGGAAGAAGCCGGACGGTCGGAGGGGAGGAGCTCGCCGCCACCGCCGAGAGAGAAAAGAAAGTGAAGAGAGAGAAGGAGCTGTGAATAATGAGAAGCCAAGAGGCTTTCGGCGCCTCAAATAGAAGCCCGAAGCGAAGGGTTCTCGGCGCGGTAAAACGCGCGCCGCGAACCCCCAGGCCGAGAGCCCCCCCTTCGGCCAAAATGCGCGCCGAGAAGCCCTCCGCGCCGAGAAGCCCTCCGCGCCGGGAAGCTAGGCACGCCGAGACCCCCGTCTCCACCCCGAGAGGTCTTCACGCGCCGAGAAGCCTATGGCCTCGTGCCGAGAAGCTCCAAAAAGCTAAAAATAAAGTCAAACAATATGAAGATAGAAAAGAAAGATACGTGTGCAGAATATTGTTGCAACGAGATGATCAGGTCTAAGGACCGGATTGAAAAGAAATTGAGGAAGATACCCTCGAATAATGAAAGTCACCTGCAGGCCCCGTGCCGCTTATTCTGCGCTTACGCCGCCCGCAGGTGGGGGGCAATTGTTGACACCTTGAAAATGAACAAGGGTGGAAGCAGATCATACCCACAGTGAAAGACCAATGATGAAGCTCGTCAACCATTTACCCGGCTGAAGCCTTTGTCGGCCGAGCTGATGTCCGGTGCCGATGACACTCAGATGGCAGCACTAACAAAGCAGTAGTCGCTTGACTAATGAGACTTCCTAGCACACTTTAATAGGAACTGTGTTGCTACCTCATCCAAGAATCCACAGATGACATGTCATGGTAAGTCAGATGTCGGCTTATTAACAGATGTGATGTAAGATAAAGATGAAGCCGGTACCGACAGATGAAGATTGCAAAGGCTTTTGTAAAGTCAGAACACAAGAAGAATCATCTCCACAGATTATACACCCGGCTGAAGTCTTCCCAGACTAAAGCTGATGTCTGATCTCGTCACCATTCAGGTGCCGATATCGATAAAATGATGCCCGGTTTTGTCATCATTCAGGTGGCAATACTGATGAAACCCCTGTCTGCGGACTGATGAAAACCCTACTAATGATCTCAATACAAAATATATTACCAACGGGGGACCCTCTTGGGTACTGATGTACGTGAGGGGCCTATGAAGGGCCTGGTCAAAGAGACCTAAGTGGGCCTGTAATAGTGGCACCGGGAGCCACCTTGTCAAAGCCCAATGGCTGCACCAAGAGGCTGGAGCCTGCGCGCCGGGAAGCCCTCAACTGAGGCGCGCCGTGAGGTGCCTGCCGAGAAGGCAAAAAAGGGACGGCTATAAAGCCCCTTCCCTTCGAAGAGGAGACAGAGACGAAGAAGGAGGAGGAACAGTAGAAACGAAAACCAGATAGAAAAAAAAAGCCAGAAGAGAGACCGAGAGGGAAAGAAAGAAGAAGCTGAGAGAAAAAGAAAAAAGGGAGATTCAGGTGGGTAGCCGGGGAGGGAGAGGAGTCAATGCTCCGCCCTCCCCCATGCTTTCCTTTCTTTGTTTCTTTTCTTCTGATGTAATCTGGCGAGGCTTTCTCGATGTATCAATGTAGCTGGAGGATTCCGGTCTTGATTTCCATTTCTCTGTCTTTCATTTACCTTCTACGATCTGTATAGGTTTGGGATGATGCAATGAAATGAAGGATCAACATGGCTCGTTTGAGCATTCGATCGATTGGAATGTCTGCTGTCTTTCTCCCCTTCTTGCATCGGTTGTTCTTCTGAATATCGATTTGCCCAGATGTTACAGCTTTCCGATTCATGTTTCGACCGCCCCCTCCCTAGCCTGTTCTCTGGTGAAGGATGAAGACGGAACCTCAACCCTCGTTCAATGGGTTATTGGGCTCTGTCCCCCCTCTTCCTTCCCCTCGGATCATGATTTTCCAGGATATTATAGATGTCTGTCGAGCTCCCGTCTCGTTCAGGGTCAGAGACATCAATCTCTTGACCGTCTGAGCAGCAGGTGAGTAGAGGAAATGCCATACGTCCCACGAGGATTCAATAATGGATGATCTGCCCTTCGACTGATGCCAACCCCCATGTAATCCCCTCCTGCAGCCCAGATCTTGCCTCAATCCGAGCCAGAAATCCCAGAAATCTCCTGAGCAGGGTATCGCAACTAAGCCATAAACCCTTTAGCCCCTTCCCGGCGTGGTCATTTCCCCGCCGAGAACTACTCTGCCGAGAGATCCCCCTTGCTTTAGCCCCTTCAGCAAGCCAGACAAAGCTTCTTGCGATACAGTCTTCCCGGCCTGGGGGCCTCCCGGCGCCGGGTTCCCGGCGCGGTCATTATCGCGCCGAGAACCCCTGCACCGAAAGCTCCCCCCTTTTTGGCCAATGAAACCTACGCCGGGAACTACGCTTCCTGCCATCCTTTCTTTACGCTGTGAATCCTCCATTCCTTGAACCCCAGATGAAAGCCTTCCTGCTACAGGCCAAGGAACCACACAGATGCCCTTTGAAGTCCGATCAACCAAGCTTTGCATCCTGTCGAAGGATACCCCAGATCATCATATGTACCTAAGGGATAAACATCATTGGGGATAACTCCCCTGCATAACCTTACGAGCCAGAGAAACTCTGCCACTGCATAAGTTTCAATGGCCTCAAAGGGATATTAAGTTGGTGGTGTGATCACATACACGGGCTAGGGGTCCCATACCCCCCTTATTTTGGCTTTCATCCCGGCACTCCGTGGGTGATCGTCTATCACTCCCTGGCATACGCTAGGTACGGGGGAGGTGCTGCTGAAATCCTCCCAGGCCGATGAAAGATAATACTGAAGCTGTCCTCTGGACTCCGCATGGTAATGGTGAAAAGGACCTCTGTGTGGGGCTCCTCCCCTCCAATCCCTCTCAGCTCTCGGCCTCCTTTGAAGCATATACAACTAAAGCCAGTTAAACCCCATCTCTAGTCCCCAGAGCCAATCTACTTTATATAATTCCCAGAAAACTCTCAAAATCCTAAAAACAGGGTACCGTAAAATCCTGAACTCCTCACAGCGCCCAAACACCCACCTTTTTGGCACCTGCCTCTCGGCGCCACCAGCTCCCGGCGCGGCCTTGAGCGCGCCGGGAACCCTCACGCCGAGAGCTCCTCTTCCCCCTTTTAGCCTACGCCGAGAACCCCCTTGGAGAATCTTCAGCGCGCCGGGAAGTCGGCGCCGGGAGCTTCCTGGATTCTTCCCTTCGGCTACGTCGGGAACCTCCACCTTCTTGCCACTCAAGCCGGGAGCCTTAGCCTCCCCTCTGTGGTCATGCCGAGAGCCTAAGTTGCCACTCTGTGAGCCCAAATGCCCAGAGCTAACCCACACAGAGATATTCGTGGATCACCAGATGTGTCCCGAGGATAAAGTTAAAGGGAGGTAGACCCCCTTATGTTCCATCGATTCGTGTCGAAGTCACAACGACGCGCCTCCCTCTTAGCTCCGGTGAGCCATGCCAATGCATGAGTGCCACCAGCTCCTGTGAGGGAAGAATCAAACATTGCCCTAGGGCATACATGTGTAACGTGGAGAGGCCCGACCTCTCTCTTCCTTTCGGCTTTCACCCCGGCACTCCGTGGGTGATAGTCTATTTCCCTCTGGGTATGATCCAGACTATGGGGAAGTGCCGCCGAAATATTAACCGATGTTCTAAACCTCCGTCATGATCGCGGCTCATCCTGTCCGCGATTGATATCCTCTGTTTCACCTTTCCCCTAAGTCTGATTATTTTTGAACCGCCGATTCAGCGAGATAGTTTGTTTCTGTGGTTAATGTTATTCTCTTACTCGCCTTCCGGGTCTGGTACGAAGTTCAAAGTTATGTATATGAATATCTGTTTGCCTTTTGAGGCCTCCTATTTTGGCGTTTAATCAAGGGTTGTCCTTCCTTGGAAGGACGTAATTAACGTCATAGCCTTTATGGTATGACGGACTTCTGGTCCTGACTCGGACCTCACAATCGACTGACCAAGTCAGATCGAGCGCACAATGAAATTGTCACACACGTGACTGGCACGCCTAATAAACAAAACAAATAAATAAGTCAAATAAAAAAAATAAATAAAAATCCATATTAAAAATAAATACAGATAGACCCATCCCCATAGGCGCCGTTCCGCATCCTTGCCTTTCTGGGCTGTGCTGGCAGCTGACGCCGGGACAGGCTTGGCTAGGAAAGCCTCCACTTCGACCACTACATTATTCAGCCGGTCGAATGACCGTATTTCCATTCCAATCATCTTCTCCAGGACCTCCCTCCTGAAGTTTTGTTCGCATATTTGTACCGCGTCCTCCTGATGCGGGGGCCGCTTGCATCTCATTTCGAGGTTCCTCCACCTCTTGATGTAATCAAGGGCTGTCTCATCTGCCCTTTGTTTAGTTGAGTAGAGTTCGGCCACTGTGACATCCCTCTCTATGACATGGAATCTTTCTCAGAACTTTCTCTGCATATCCTACCAGTCACTGATTGACCCGGCCGAGAGGCTAGAGTACCATTCAAATGCGAGCCCTGTCAGCGAGGACCCGAAGAATTTCAGCAAATATGACTCGTCGGTGGCCAGATCACCCATAACAGTCATATAATATGCAATATGCTCTTTAGGGGATCCTTTCCCGTTGAATTTGTCAAACTTAAGCGGCTTGTTGACCCCCGGGGGAAGTCGTTTAGCCGCATGGTGTTGCGGGTAGGGCACCCGATAGGCATGAAATGTGACGTAGTTGCCTTCACTTTTCTCTGTGAGCTTCAGCTCGATCATTC
The DNA here is from genome assembly GCA_022559845.1 of Amorphophallus konjac. Lineage (NCBI taxonomy): Eukaryota > Viridiplantae > Streptophyta > Magnoliopsida > Alismatales > Araceae > Amorphophallus > Amorphophallus konjac. Next base: position 41,769,077 of record CM040120.1, on the reverse strand, counting down.
TCTCCACCATCATCCGGTTCACGACCGTGGGGTCGACTGGTTCTGGATAGAAGTGCGCTGGCTGCAAGTATGGGGTGACTAGGGTGGTCGCCTGTGGAGGACGTAGCAGCGGGGGTGTCGGGTGCACCTGAGGGAGCACCGGAGGTAGCAGCGGCTGAGACTGTGACGGCCACTATTGTGCCGTCGCCATGCTTGGCTCTGACGGCTGGGACAATGTATAGAGCGGTGGAGGGTCGTCATGACGAGCCGCTCCCCGGGATGACTCACCCTGGACTTCGGGTGGTTTAGAAGCCGATGAATGTTCAGTCTTTTCCATCAGCTACTTCTTCAGAGAATCTATCTCCCGTTGATATTTTTGTAGTAGCATCAGAACAGATGGGTCTATAGTGGTGGGGATACCCTCTGTTGTCTCCCCAGACGTATCCTCATGAAGGATGTTGAGGAGGACGTCGTCTTCTTCTTCTGCCGTCACCACATTAGCGGTCAAGACGGGGGCCTTGTCATCCCAGTGGGGATAGACCTGGGGCTGTTTCCCTCTAACCATCATCAGAAGCTCTTTGGCCGCTTCTATTCTGCGGGTAGTTGGCCCTGGCCGTGCGGCCAATTGAGCCAATTCTTGGGGGTCTTCAGGAAGCTCCCCATATCGGCTGGATATGCCAGCCATGTTGCAGGTAAAAACCTGCATCCTTCTCCTTTTTTGATAGACCCTCCTTCTGGCTTGCTGCGGAAAGGTCAGCCTTTCGAACACAGAAACTCTTCTTCTTTCTTTCCGCTCGGGGAAGGCTTCATCGGCTTCGACCTCGAAGCTGTCATTATATCCATTGTCGTCGACTGATGACACCATCATTCTATCTTCCATATTTCCTTTTCCTGCCGCTGATGGGCAGTAACCTTCCTCAATGGCGACTGTCTGCATCAGTCGCTGTTGTCCGAGTGAGGGATTGCCTAAGCCTCGAAAATAATTTATGACCAAGCAGGTCATCTCTTCTTGACCCCGCTCTTGATATAGGACGGGGGGTGATTGTCGACCTCTGGCAGGAGGGATATAGGCCAGCCGAGCTCTGTCGGCTGGCAGTTGGAATCTTCGTCCTGTAGCAGGGACATGGGCTTGACGGGCCGCAGCCCGGAAACTTCTGTGGCGTGGAGGATCTGCAACCACCTCTTCTTCCTCGTTTGGGGGCAGGCCCCTTTCTCCTCTCACTTCTGCCTCGTCGTTCACAAGACGACGGCGGATTGGTGTTAGCTGGTAGGCAGGTCGGGTTCGCTTGGGAACCCACACTTGTTTGAACTTCTCCGGCCTGGGTCCCGGGCTTCCTTGGCCATAGTGGCCGGCTTCTTCTATTTCTGCCCTCCTTCCAGCGAGAGCTTGATAGGCATTGTGAATAGGAATGTTGGGGATGACTCGGTCCGGGATCACCCGTGCAGTGCGTCCGTTGAGGAAGACGCGCATGCCTCCAACTAGCATAGATTTCCCGGACTGAGATAGAGTTCTGGTAACTACAGCAGCATTGTTGCAGACCTGGCGACGCTGGAGTCCTCCAGGGTGTTTGTTGATGACATTGGGGTGGGTCCCACGTATGACGTGGTGCACCAGACAGCTAGCGGCCGGGGCCGGAGTTTCGGACGAGTCTTTGCAGCAGGGAACCTTCAGAGGCCCGCTTTCTCCACAGCTTCCTTGGTAGGCACTGGGGCTTCGACCTCCAGGATATCGATGAAGGCCAACCCCAAAAAGTTGGGGAAGCCTACAGCGGGAGGGAAGCTGCCGAATGCCATGGGTACCGCCAGATACCCTTGCGCGTGTCCAGCGACTATCGAAAGATCGAAGTCGACGCCAGCTATCCCGTTGATCGTCATTGGTTTGCCTGCAATGTCAAACAAGGCAATAATCAGTAGCCTTTGAGAGGGCTTCGAAGCCCGAATATCTCGGCAAAGAGATGAAAGGTGACACTAGTCCCACCGGGCGTGCCAGACTGTTTGCGATGGGTTTTATCCGACCATCTTATTATTTTTATTTCGTGTGTATATGTACATATGTACATGTATACATGTCTTATTTCACGCGTCGATCAAACAATTAACTAACTGGTAATTAACTGACTGATTGACGACGCGGGCGTGCCAGTCACATGAGTGACAATTTTATGATGCGCTCATTCTGACCCGTGTCGGGCGAATGTGAGGTTCGGTCGGGACCACCAGTCCGCCATACCATAAAGGCTATGGCGTTAATTACATCCCCCACGAGGAGGGAACACATTTGATTAATTGCCGAGATAGCGGGCTGTCGAAGCCGGATTAAAAAGAAAAGAGCCACATGATGACCATGACGAAGGCGTACGGGATGCATTTATTTATCATACAAAGGATGCATCGTTCACAGAATTTATGGACCCTTGGTACGTGGTGGAGGACATAGGCCCGAAGACCACCATCGCGCATAGCAGAGATTCCCAGTGGGGCATAACCCAACCTTCTATCAACGCCATTTGATATACCCGAGGGTCAATGCAGACATGCATGAGGAACCATGATATGCGGGGTGTGACGACGGTGTTATGACATAAATTCGGCAGCATGTCCCCTTCCTTTGGACTATGCCAAATGGGAATATGGGACATCCATCCACGGAGAGTCGGAATGGAAACCAAAAGAAAATCGGGCGTAGCCCTGGGCCCAAAAAGGATCCACATATGACGGGACAGTCTCCACCATCGCATCATTTGTTAATATTCCCCTCGAAGGACCGTTGGAGGACATGCGGTGGCAGAACTTCGAGGGTCAGCAGGGTGACAGAAGAAATGTCGGATTCGGTGTAATGTAGGGATGAAAACCCCCCATTAATGTATCTCCCATGGACCTGGATGAAGAACCATAATTCCCTCGTGAGACAATGGAGGTTAACCCGGAAGTTGGTAAGGAATGGACTGCCCGAGTTTGGGCAGATTTTTGGGTTTAATAGAATTGTTTGGCATGAGGGTTTGAATAGCACCCATTGATAAGGTGAAACGGCACAAATAGGAGTCGGCGCACAGGCCAAACGGCACGGCGTGCTCCCAGCGTGAAGAAAAGCTAAGAGGTAATCGGCACGACGGGGTCCCGGCGCGCCCTGGCGAGGGCATTCGGCGCCCCCCCCCAACCCGGCGCGGGTTTGGCGCCGGGAGGAGGTGGCGCCGGGAGGTGTTGGCGCCGGGAGAAGATTTTGTTGGTTCTGTTTGAGGTATTATGAGTGTTTCTTCATTCCCTGGGGACTTCAGGGTGATGGATGGATGAAAATAGAGGATGAGGGTGGCTCCATTCACGAAGGGGGGGCCAGGGAGATCATGTGAATGTAAGGTGTATTCTCTGCAGTGGCCGAGACACCATGAGATGATATGTCTCAGACTCTTGCCACGCAATTAGGGGTTAAGTACACAACTGCGATGAAGGTATCATGCTGGTCGATCGAGTAAAACTTCTGAACGAATTTTGACAGCACCTCCCCTTACTTTGGGAGTGTGCCAAAAGTATATTATAGGCTATCTACTCACGAATGTCGGAGTAGAAACCAAAATGAGTGCCGGGCGTAGCCCGTGATCCAATGGGTTTAGATCGTACGAGATCTCATTCCTTTTGTTGTAATATGCCCGATGCAGCCAACGGAGAGCCTGCACTAGCAGGAATCCATGACCTAGTGGGCTCGTAGAATGTGGGGATTTGACCCCTTTGATATGGCTCTCGTGAGGACAGAGGAAAGGGTAATGCTTCTCCACAGGAAGACAAGGCATTTCGAACAACGCTGGCATGGCTTGATGGCATTGACACAAACGTATCGAGGTGGCCGTCTTCGGCATGGAGGGTATGAAGGCATGGAGGGTATGAGGGTATCGACGCGACACGTGAGGTTCAACCGGCGCGGCCAGTCCTCGGCGTGAAACGTGCGCCGAGAGGGGCTCGCGCCGGGAGGCTTTTGAAGTGGGGTTTTAGGGGTTTTTTAAAGCAGAGGCTTTGAACGTTCAGAACAGGGAGGTTTATTCAGCGATCTAAGCTGTTTTGGATGATCGTAGAGGGAAGACTTCGGGGGGAACACCTTTCCTCTGGGGGCCTCACTAGGAGCAGAACCACGGACAGGAACCCCTGAACATGTCCCTCTTCGTTTCACATACGAGGAGCCATGAGATAGACTGTCTCAGGCCCTCGAAATGTGGCTAGGGGGGGTGATAAAGGACGATGGCGAAGAAGCTTCAGTAGATAGAGGAAATTAAACATAAGACATTCGCGACTGGCTACCGCCATACATAGATTAAAACCTCGGGTACAGAGGAAGACGAAAAAGAATGATCAGACATATTGGAACTCAACCCATTCTTTTATTAACTACTTCAGCCAAATGGCTTACACACATGCGATTTAAGAGAAAGAAATCTAACCCAAAAGGAAAAGAAATCCAAACTTCATCCCTGCAAACAGGGTTACATTAGCATTCGATGCTACTAGAGCAAAGATGCTCGAAAGCGAAAAACAAAAGAGGAATACTCAGACAGACGGAGAAGAGAAAGAGAGAGCAAAGAAGTTGCAGTTGCACGGCCCTCACACCTGGATTCTCTCCTCGAACCCCTCTCTCTTTCTTCAGCTTCTACGAAGGGCGCTCGAGCTCCCCCCTTTCTTTTTGGTGGCTAAGCACCCTCTTCCTTTCTTCTCGAAGGGCTCTCTCTTTCTCTTCGAAGGCTCCTCTTCCCTTCTCCTCTCGTCTTTTTTTGTCGAAGGGCAGCCCTCTTATAGAGGCCAGGCCCTCATCCTTTCGGCCTGAGCTTCCCGGCGCGCCAGCATCATCTTCCCGGCGTGGCAGCCCTCGGCACGTCCCATTTCACATTTGGGCTTGGCCCATTTTCCTGTCGTTCGGCCCATTCGGTCCAGGATCCACTTGGTGGACTCCTTTCGACAGTGGGATTCTTGGCATATATATATTAAGACTCCGTGGGGCTTGTTTACACCTTGCATTCACAAACACGTGCGAGGCATTGTGCATCCCGTCTTCGGAGAATCAGAATTATCTGAGCATTCTTTCTTAGCAGGCAGATGATTGCCTGAATGTTGATATGGTTTTATCAGCCCGGTTACTTGAATGATAACCGTGCTGGACAGCGGCCTAGCCATGGATGGCTTTAGCCGAACATAGTGTTAGGAATAGGGGGTCTCTTCTATTCTGATTCTCAAACTTCCGGGGATAGTACGTGAGCTGTGCCCTCGACCGATCTTCAAAAGTTGTGAATCTGCTTTGATCTCTTCTGGTATATTTTAGGTGTCAACAAAGGAGTATTCAAATCAAGACTTGGTGAGAAAGGTGTTGCGATCTCTCACACCTCCGTGGCACACAAAGGTGACCGTCATAGAAGATTCGAAGGATCCCCCCACACTCACGGTGGATCAACTTATCGGATCGCTGATGACTTATGAAATCAACATCATGAAGCCAGCTGAGGAGGAAAGTAAGAAGAAGAAATCCATTGCACTAAATGCTTATCCAGGATCGTCAGAGGAAAGTGATGGAGGCACATCTATGGACAGTGATGAGGAAGAGCTGATGGCTCTTGTAACAAGGAATGTTCGAAAATACTTCAGAAGAGCTAGAAGAGATGGAAATCTTCCTAGAAGATTCATGGGGACAAACTTCAACAAGAAAGGCGAGTCGAGCAAGAAGGAAAAAATCATTTGTTATGAGTGTAAGTGATGTGACACCACTTTGGGGTGATAATTACAAGACCGAAGACCCCTCGGACCTAGCAAACAAGCGAAGCAATGGACCGGCAACTTCACTCGAGCGGACTCACCCACTTGGCGCGCACCCGGGTCCATAGGTGGACTGACTTGAGATTCCAGGGGGTTGGCTAGCTTAAGATTGAACCCCAAAGGGTCTCGATATGCCCACTCTCGCAGGCGACTAGCACGCCGAGGGCGTGGGATATAATGGCTCTCTCGTAACTCACCCGCGGTAGTCGCTCAATTATAAGCAAATTCGGGATCGGGCACTCTCTCACCGCCGACGGCACTAAGATGCAATACTAATTAAGCAAATGAAACCAGCCAAGAGAAGTGTTCAGTAGATCACCTGGTCGGCGTGAAGATGTCGACCCCAGTCGAAGACGAGGGTGAGCGGGTAGGCGTGGGTATGCACCCGCACGCCGCGTCGATGCCGCTTGACCTGAAAATTTATAGAGTACACCACTACTCCTCGCGCAGGAGGGTTGGACAAGGGGTTGGGGATAATGTGATATAGTCAAACACTTCCTCCACGCAGGGAGGGGTGGTAAGCCGGCTAGGCGGGAAGGGGAGAATCGATCTAGGAACTTAATGAAAGAAAAAACAATGGTTCTGTCCGCCCTCTGGAACAGGGGATAGGCGGTCGAAGTCGTTGCTACTGCGGCCTCTCCCGAACTCCGTTGTTGACGAAACCAGTTGGAGATCTTTCCTAGTTGACCCAGGAAGACGTACAATTTTTGGGGGAATTTTTGGAAGGCGGTGCTGGTCGGGGTAGAGGCGCGAACAGGGGCTCTGCTTGCTGGTTCTGGTAGCTTCTGCACCCCTACAGTTGGAAGACGAGGCTACCACGGACGCTCCTCAGCTCTGATTCAGGCTTGGCCGGAGTCTCTGGATTCTTTGTCGAGTCCTCTTCGAACGGAGACTCACGGGAGTGCCGGAAAAGATCGGAGTAGATAGAGACAGCCCGAATAGTGATTGGGTGTCTCTTTAGTCCCAGGAGGAACAGAACTGCGCACCTGGGGAAGAAAAATGAGAACTATTAGCTCCGGATGCCGAACAGGGTTCTGCTTCTTGATCCTGGAAGTAGACTCGACTTAGAAGATCTCAGCTAAGCGCCGCCTCCAGATCCTCAAAAGGATGGTCGTGGCATTCTCTGCAAGTTGCTTCAGGTTGATAGTCAGGGAGAAGACGCGCAGTCTGGGGAGATCGGCTCCTCCGGGCAGCCACGAGCTCAAAATGGGACAAGACCACCGCCGTTGCGAAGAGGACAAGGAGTCGCTTCCGACGGTGTCACTTGTGCTTCTAGGGACACCGTGATGAAGTCGTGGTAGGCTCTGCAACCAGTAGCTTTTTTGCTGCCTGCGAACTGAGGCAGGGGCTTGCCGATGGGAAATGGAGTAGGAGGTGGGCGAAATGGGGATGGATGAGTGCGGTGTGAACCTTGGCTGTGAGGGGGTCTGGGAGGGGGTGTTCCAAGGTGTGGGAGTGGTAGAATGGGGGCTGGAAGGAGGTCTAGCCAGTGGAGGGAGGGAGAGCTACGAATTTGGTTGGAAGGGAGAGAGGGAAAGGGTATTTGAAAATGGGTTTAAGGGTGGGATTAATTTCTGATCTTGGGGATGGGAAGAGGTGTGTGGGAAGGTAAAGGGGGGGCTTAGGGAGTGGGGGAATTCTCCCTTGGGAGATGAGAGGGTGCTTGGGGAAGGGGAGTGGGTGGTTGGTGGTTGGTGGTTGGAGGGTGGCTTGGAGAGCGGTGGATTCCACCTCGGGGCTAGGGATGGAGTTATGGAGAGGTGTGGGGAAATGGGGTAGCTCTTGAATGAGGGGAGAAGAGAGAGAAAGTAGGTGAGAGGGGGAGGAGAGAGAAAGGGGTGCACCCCTATTTAGAGAGAGAAAGAAGAGAGAGAGAAGAGAGATAAGGGGAATCCACCCCAATAGAGAGAGAGAGAGAGAAGTGGAGAATCCTCTCCAATAATACACTAATTCACTCAATTTTTTTGATTGATCAAAGATTACCAATGAGGGGGTGAAGGGGGGTATTTATAGGGACTAGACTTTTCACAAGATCATACTGATCCTGACTATTGACTAAATGACCAGACAAGTCCAAGGGGGGGCGCCCCTGGGCTTAGCCCACTAGTCGGGCCCATTAGACTGCTTAACTAATCACATGACTCAAGACTTAGGTAAATGACCCTTATACCTAGGTACCGGACTCAAATAAATGGAAAATTACATAGTTTATGACTCAAATAAAATATGAAAATTACATGGATTGACTCAAAAAAATGTGGAGAACACAATGGCGCAAACCGACGATCTATCAGAGCTTCGCAAACAGTGGAGGGGTAAGTGATTCACCCATCAGTATGAAGGCTGGGCATATGAGAGGTCAATGTCCCGAGCTCCAAAAGAAGTTGAACAAGAACAAGCCAGAGAAAGGGAAAGCGATGAAGGTAACATGGAGTGATGAGGACTCAGATAGCTCAAAATCCGAAGGTGACAAGAGAGGACTGGGCGAGCTAGTCCAAAATCTTTGCCTTCTGGCCGATGAGGACAATTCTGAGGTAAACTCCGATTCTGAAAATTTTACTCCTGAACAATGGCATCTAGCTTATGCGGATTTGTTTCAGAAGTATAAGAAATCAAAAAATGATGTCAAGAACTTAAAGAAGAGATTTTGTGACTTGATTAGCTCTACTAATCCATGTGAAAGGTGTAGCTTTTATGAAATGTAAATTGAAAAATTCAAGGATGAAAAAGAATACTTTCAATCTGAGCTAACATTGTATATGGATGAACTAGAGTGCTTGATGGCAGAAAAACATCATGCTTATGAAAGTGCTGAAAAATTAAAAAATGAGAATGCTCAATTGGTTAAGGAGTTGGATGAATTCAAATTGAGACTGAGTGAATGTGAGAAATCAAAGGAAGAGTTACAAACCAACTTCGAAACCATGCATGTTGAATTAAAAGGTTTGAAAGATGTTGTTTAAAAATAATTGAAAGGAAAAGAGAAAATGGTTGAACATGGTGAGACTAGCAATGAAAATGCTTGGAACGCGAAAATTGATGTGGGACGCTCACCGACAAAGAAAAATTCATTTGTGAAAAACAAAGTTCAAAAATCATTTGATTCATATGACTTTAATCATGTTGACTCATGCATGAACTCTTTTGTTGATAGATCTTACATGCATAGGAGTCGGTTTAGAAAGCCAAATGTCACATGCTTCTATTGTGGAATGTTCGGTTACTCAATGTATGTTTGTGATTTGATGAGGGCCTATGATGAATATTTTGAAAGGAAAAATAGAATGCATTTCTCTCATGGTAGGACTAACGCTTCGGGACCCAATCTTGCTTGGGTACCTAAATCAACTTGAGAGTTGTTTTGATTGTGCAGGTCTGTCTAAGAGCCAATTGAAACAAATGGTACCTGGACAGTGGATGCTCCAGACATATGACGAGAAATAAGGAACTCTTTTCAGACCTGAAGGAGAAGGATGGCGGTTTGGTTACCTTTGGCGGAAACGACAAAGGAAAAATTGTGGGAATTGGACGAATATGTAAGGATTCAAACCAATCCATTGAAGATGTCTTGCTTGTGAATGGTTTGAATCACAATTTACTTAGCATCAGTCAACTCTGTGACAAAGGTCACAAAGTCATTTTCGAAAACACACACTGCTCCATTGTAGATAAAGTTTCACTTGAAATAAAGTTCATTGGTCTTAGAGATGGAAACATCTACTCTGTTGATCTTGAAAATTCTCAAAATGAAAATCTTTGTTTGGTTGCTAATAAGTCGGATGATGCATGGTTATGGCATCGATGACTTGGTCATGCTAGCTTTAGTGTTCTTTCTAAACTGTTTGGAAAAGACTTGGTAACAGGCTTACCAAAACTGAACTTTGATGCAAATAAAATTTGTGATGCATGTGCTATGGGGAAACAGACCAGAGTATCTTTTAAATCCAAAAACATTGTCACCACCACTAGACCCCTTGAACTCCTTCAAATAGATTTATTTGGTCCCACTAGGACAGACAGTCTTGGAGGGAAACTTTATGGGTTTTTTATTGTAGATGATTACTCAAGATTCACTTGGGTATTATTTTTAACCCATAAGAATGATGCTTTGCAGGAGTTCGAAGATCTTTGCAGGAATTTACAAACTGATAAGGAATATCAAATTAAAACAATTAGAAGTGATCATGGTAGAGAGTTTGACAACCATGACTTTGATGATTTTTGTAAGAAACAGGGGTTTTCACACAACTTCTCAGCACCGAGAACCCCACAACAAAATGGAGTCATGGAAAGAAAGAATAGGACACTCGTGGAGATGGCGAGGACAATGCTTGCAGAAAATGGCTTACCAAGGTATTTTTGGGCTGAGGCGGTGAGCACGGCCTGCTACATCATCAATCGAGCCATGGTAAGACCTATTCTCAAGAAAACTCCATATGAGCTGTATAAAGGTAAGAAGCCAAATATTGCATATCTTAAACGTTTTGGTTCTCCATGTTTCATCTTGAATAATTCTGAAGAACATTTGGAAAAATTTGTCGCAAAGAGTGATAGAGGTATATTTCTCGGTTATTTTTCATAATCTAGAGCATATCGAGTACATAACCTACGTACTCTTGTGGTAGAGGAAAGCCCTCATGTGATCATTAATGAATACACTTTAAGACTTGGAGAGGGGGGTTTCTACAGCCCAGATAAAGAGCAGCCGAACTAGGCCCATCAGGACCAAACAAGGCCACGCTCTCCCTAGTGATAGCCCACAGGACCCACTCCGGACTAAAAGCCCAATAAATAGATCGCTCGAGGACCCAACCTTCCTAGGCGGCCCTCAGACTCGGAAGGCCCGAGCGACGGTCAGGTCGTCAGAATGATCTACGCCCGATCTATCCTCAGCCAGGATATGGGGAGGCACACATGATCGTTCCGACCCATCTCCGTCCGAGCTAGGCCCATCGCCCGGATACGGCTGGCCCCCCCTAAGCTCGAAACGGTCGACCATCGAATGCTTATCCATGCAGCCGTTAAGAGTCCTCTGTGAGCAAGAATTCATAAGGGTGAGGAACTCCAGCTCCCCAAGGTGATAACGCTCCCACGATGAGGCAATAAAAGTCCACGTTGAGGACGTAACTCCCACCTGAAACCCCTCGACTTACAGGACTCCAGAAGGCGGCATACTATTTAAACCAGGGATACCCTCCGGCGAAAGGTAAGGGCAACCACACGCTCAAAACTCCTGAGCAGGAACCACTTCACCCTTCTGGTGGAGAGGGATCTCGCGCAGAAGCTACTTCCTCCCTATATTGCTCCCACCATAGCTTTACGGACTTAAGCATCAGAGGGTTTTTCCCTAGGGACTCATCCCTGGGCCCCCTGATCCATTTCCCTTTCTTGTAGTTCACAATCTAGTGATCTTCTACCCGCTCAGGATCCGCGCGAGATCACGCCTCTTCATCTGGCGCCGTCTGTGGGAAACGTACGAGAAGCCAATATGGTGCCAAGGAGCTCAGGGAGGAGGTCCGCCGGCGACAGGGGAAAGGCCATGGTAGCGGCAGGGGATGGCCCCTCTCGGGCCTCGCAGAACCCCCCCTCTAACGCCAGCGCCCCCGCTGACGGACCCCCCCCCCCTGCGGCAGTAGAGCTACCGCTTGACGGTGGTGCAGACGCCTTCCAAGCCCTCAACGCGAAACTGGACGTCCTCGTGGAACTCATGAGGACCCAGGCGGCCAGGGATGGAAGATCACGTGCCTCGTCAGGGAGCCCTCCCCGCGAGAATGCATCCCAACACACTGCCGAAGGCCGCTTCACAATCCGCGGCCAGCAGATTATCCGTAACAGGATTGGAGGACCCTCGCAAGCTCTACCGCCAGAGCAAGAGGCTTCCTTCACACCGAGGCTGGGAAAACCTGGGGCACACCGTCCGAACCCAGAGACCGACGTTCCCGAGGATCGCCAAGACATTCCCCCCAGCCTCGCACCACTACAGCAGCTGGAGTTGTCTCTCCGACTGCGAGAGTTCGAGAGACGCTTCGCAGAGCAAGAGCGCGCCTTGCGCGCCCTGCAGAAAGCCTCTCCCCCGGAGGATGAGGAGAGATCCCCTTTCTCCGAGTATATTTTGAAGGCAGAGGTGTCTCCCATAACCTCCATCCCAACCTTCAAGCTTTACGACAGCCAGGGCGACCCGGCCGATCACTACGACAGCTTCGACACTCTGATGACCCTGCACGGAGCGTCCGACGCCATCAAATGCCGAGCCTTCGTGACCACCCTGGTCCAAGGCGCTCAAGCTTGGTTCTGGGCCCTCGCCCCCGGATCCATTCGAGATTTCAAGCAGTTTGGCCGAATCTTCAAAGAGAGTTTCGCCGGAAGTGCCCCCGCAAGGTCGGTAGCGGGGCTCCTGGCCCTTAAACAGGCGCAAGGGGAGAGACTCCGGGCTTATATTCACCGATTCAAGTCAGAAGCCCTGAGAATCCCCTGCCTAGACGTGGCCTCAGCTATAACCGCACTGACTGGGGGCACCCGGGATGAGAACCTCCGCCGCGAGCTTGTCCTCCACCCTCCCTCGACCCTTGCCGAGCTAGTGACTCTGGCGTTGCGCCATGCCGAGTGCGAAGAAGTACTCAGCGCATGTCGAGATGCAACCGGCTCGGGTCGGGAGGGGGATAAGAAGCGGGCTTCCGAGCCAAGCTCAGGTTCAGGAAAAAGGCAGAACCGGGACGGGGAACGTAAGGAACCGTCACGGAAGTATGAGCCGTACACCCCACTAGCCGCACCGGTCTATGATATCTATGAAGACATCAAAGACTCGGGTCTCCTCTGCCAACCCGAGCCAATGAGGTCAAAGAACCGTAATCGTAGCAAGCACTGCTTGTTCCACAGCGATCACGGACACCATACAGGCGACTGCCACCAGCTCCAGGACGAGATCGAGCGCCTCATCCGTCAGGGGCACCTAGCTCGGTTCGTAGCCGAGCGCAAGGAAGACCGAGGCGCCCCAGAGGAGATCGACAACGCCCCCCGAGGGGTCCACATCAACGTCATCTCCGGAGGAGCAGCGTCAGGAGGCAACATCAGCCGAGGAAGGAAGTGTCATGCCGAGCGGGCGAGCCTTGCCATAGAGCCTCCAAAGGCCCAGTCGAGTGAGCCCTAGGTCATAGTCTTCTCAGACCAAGACCTAGAAGGGCTGAGCACCCCGCATGACGACGCCCTCGTAATTTCGGCTACAATAAACCATTGTAACGTAGATAAAATTCTAGTCGATAATGGGAGTGCCCCTGATGTACTGTCTTATGATTGTTTCCTTAAGATGGGGGAGGATCCATCTAAGCTCCGCCCGATCCGAACCCCTCTCTGCGGGTTCAATGGCCAGGCCACCTATCCCGAGGGAGCCCTAGCCTGCCGGTTACCCTCGGCACCCCACCCAAAACTGTTACAGTCATGGTGGACTTCATAGTGATTAAAGGTATGATAGCATACAACGCCATCTTCGGCCGGGGAATCCTCAGCCGAATAAAAGCGGTGCCGTCTACCTATCACCAGAAAATGAAGTTCCCCACCAAAAACGGGTTGGGGGAAGTCCGAGGTAACCAGGCCGCGGACAGAAGGTGCTACAATATCTCGGTAGAGGCCACAAGGCCGGACGGGAAGGACAAGGACCCCCGGAGAGTCGAGGGTAAATCCGCAACCACCGAACCGGGTGGTGAATTGCTGGCGGTTTTCCTAAACGATGACCCGCCCTGGGAGTAAAGATCGGAGCTGACCTACCGTTTGAGGTTCAACAGCAATATAAAGATTTTCTTTCTACGTACATCTGAGTCTTCGCATGGTCCAATGATCAGCTCCCTGGGATACAAGGGGAGACCGTAAGGCACAAGCTTAACCTCGACCCCGCCATGAAGCCCGTACAGCAATGCAGAAGGAAGCATGCACCAGAGAAGCAGGCGATCATCAAGGCGCAGGTCACCAAAGGACAAGAGACTGGCCTTTTTAGACCGGTCCTATACCCGACATGGCTAGCCAACATCATCCTGGTACCGAAAGCTTCGGGCAAGTGGTAGATGTGCGTGGATTTCACCGACCTGAATAAGGCCACCCCTAAGGACTGTTATTCGTTACCGAGCATCGACCAATTGATTGACTCAACCTCGAGCAATGAGATACTCAGCTTCCTAGACACCTATTCGGGTTACCATCAGATCAGAATGGATCCAGAAGATATCGAGAAGACCGCCTTCATCACCAACTATGGCGTGTACTACTACACCCGGATGCCTTTCGGGTTGAAGAACGCTGGAGCCACGTACCAAAGGCTAGTCAATCACATGTTTGAAGGATAGCTAGGTCGGAACGTCGAGGCCTACATTGACGACATGCTCGTCAAGACCCCCAAGGCCGAAGACCACTTCACCGACCTCGCTGAGACCTTCGACACCCTCCTGAGGTACAACATGAAGCTCAACCCTGCCAAGTGTGCCTTCGGAGTGAGATCCGAAAAGTTCCTGGGTTTCCTAGTCACTCAGCGTGGGATTGAGGCCAACCCAGACAAAGTCCAGGCCATCCTGGACATGTGCCCGCCCACCTGCATCAAGGACGTCCATCGCCTAACTGGGCGTGTCGCCGCTCTTAGCCGGTTCCTGTCCCGTGCGGCCGAACGATGCTTGCCCTTCTTCAAGCTATTGAGGGGGCCCAAATTGGCATCTGCTACGTTCGCATGGGATGAGGAATGCCAGAGAGCATTCGCCGAGCTCAAGGAGTTCTTGGCCTCACCCCCGGTGCTCTCGAAGCCCGTTCCGGGTGAAGTCTTGCTGCTCTATCTCTCGACAACGCCATCTATGGTTAGCTCGGTCCTAGTCAAAAATGACTCGGTAGTCGAGAGGCCGGTCTACTACACTAGCAAGGTGCTCAACGAGGCTGAAAGGAGGTACCCTGCAACCGAGAAACTCGTGCTAGCGTTGGTCACCTCCGCCAAGCACCTCCGGCCCTATTTCCAGGGTCACCCCATCACCGTGCTAACCGGTGAACCATTGAAGAAGATCCTTACCCACCCCGAAGCCTCGGGATGACTCGTTAAGTGGGCCATCATGCTTGGGGCCTACGATATATCCTATCGGCCACGCTCAGCTGTGAGAGGCCAAGCGCTCGCTGACTTCATCACCGAAAGCACCATCCCGACTGAAGAAAGATCCCCGTCCGCGCCCGGGCCGACCTGGGAGTTGTTCGTCGATGGGTCTTCCAACTCGGTCGGGAGTGGTGCCGGAATCCTTCTGAAGTCTCCCGAAGGAGCAGAACTGTAGTACGCCTTGAAGTTCAGCTTTCAGGCATCCAACAATGCTTCCAAGTACGAGGCCCTTATCTCGGGAGCGCGCATGGCCCGACGGTTGGGGGCTGAGCAAGTCAAAATCCACACTGACTCCCAGCTGGTCGCTAGCCAAGTTAATGGCGAGTACGAAGCTCGAGAGGCACCAATGATCAAATACCTCCAACTGGTCAGAGCCATGGCCCAACAGTTCGAGAAATTCGAGGTAGTCCGAATAGCTCAGGAGGCAAACTCCCTAGCGGACGCCCTCTCTCGGCTAGCCTCTTCTCTCGACCCCGAAGGTACCCGATCAGTCCTCCTTGAAGAGCTAGAGCACCCGAGCTTTGACTCAGAGCTCCTTGCTGTTGACTCGGCCATTCCGAGCGACTGGCGCACCCCCTATCTCTCATGGCTCCGGGACTCTCAAGAGCCTTCCGACCCTCGAGAGGCCCGCAGATTGAAGTACCAAGCCCGGCGCTTCGTCATTCTAGACGACACTCTCTATCGGAGATCTTTCTCCCGGTCCTCTCCTGAAGTGTCTCGGCCCCGACGAAGCCACCCGAGCTATCCAAGAGATTCATGAAGGCCTGTGCGGAGCGCATTCAGGGGGAAGGTCACTCACCCGAATCCTGCTACGGCAGGGTTACTGGTGGCCCACTCTGCAGCGCGACTGCACGGCCTACGTGCAACAGTGCGACCGATGCCAGCGATTCGACCACTTAGTCCATCGGCCGGCAACGAACTTGGCACCCTGGCCGAGCCGTATCCCTTCGCTCGGTGGGGGATCGATATTCTTGGGCCGTTCCCCACGGCTCAAGCCCAAAAGAAGTTCATCATCATCGCCATCGACTACTTCACCAAATGGATCGAGGCCGAAGCCACAGTAAGCATCACCGAGACAGTCATCTGGAGTTTCATCTGGAAATCGATCATCTGTCGCTACGGCATCCCCCGGGTGATAGTGAGCGATAACGGTCGGCAATTTGATTCTCACTATTTTCGAGAGAGATGTGCCGACCTAGGCATCCGCAATCACTTCACCTCAATCGCCCACCCGCAGGCTAACGGACTGGTCGAGAATGCCAATAAGACTATCTTAAAAGGCATCAAGACCAGGCTCAGCAAGGCCAAGGGCAGCTGGCTTGAGGAATTGCCTAGCGTGCTTTGGTCGCACAGAATGACTCCTAGAACGGCAATCGGTGAAAGTCCTTTCCAGTTGGTATACGGCACCGAGGCCGTCATTCCGTTGGAGATCGCCAATCCCTCCCTCCGAGTCGTCTGCTTCTCGCCCGAGGCAAACGAGCATAAATTGCTCGAAAACCTCGACCTAGCAGATGAAGTCCGAGAGATTGCCAGCATCCGAGCAATAGAATACCAGTGCCGCCTCACTCGATACTACAACACCAAAGTCTGAGATAGACACTTTCAGCCGGGAGACTTCATCCTCAGAAAAGCCGAAGCCTCTCGACCACTTGAGGCGGCGGGCAAGCTATCCCCTAACTGGGAAGGCCCCTACCGAGTGGTCGAGATGCTCGGGAAGGGAGCTTACCGGTTATCTACGATGGAAGGAGAACCCATCCCTCGGACCTGGAACGCAACCACACTACGCAAGTTCTACTTTTGAAATCATGTAAACAATTTGAGCGAAATAAAATTCCTTTTCATTCAAACGATTGTTGGTACATCAGAAAGGCCAAAGCCAATACATTGCATAACAAAAAAAAATCCATCTGGCGCCACTGCAAGAAGCCATAGCTCGGCCGACTCGGTTTGATCTCCTTGCATCCAGCCACTGACTTTGCCTCGCGTAGGAACTGGCTCGGATAAAAGGTGGTTGATCCAGTTGGCTCGGGTGGCCCATGACAAAGGTGACAGAGGGACTGCGGAGGGGAAGGCTACCTTCCAAGTTGACAGAGGCTAGGGAGAGGGAACGCCTATGAAGGCCTCCTCTCTTCCAACCTGCCAATTCTTTGGAACGTACAGAGAGCAAGCAGACTCCGCAGAGTGAAAGAAATGACGGGGGGAGAGCACAAGAGGAGAAAAGAGAAAAAGAAGTCTAGCATAGCTGGACGAGGAGGCAGGGGAAGGCCCGGAAAGGAGGGAGCTTAATTTGCTTCTCCCCCCATCCCTGAAGCGAGCAGAGAGGGACGGGCAACGGAGATGCCGGATGCCCCCATCCGTCTTCCATCTCGCCCCCCTCCGGGAAGCCTCGCCGGAACTGATAGGGGAAACGACGTGATTTTTCCGTCAAAATCCTCTCCAGATCCGCGCGACGACCATCGGACCCGCTTCAAACCCGCGCGACGACCGTCAGACCTGCTCAAAACCTGAAGCGGCAAAAACCCGCCGCCCTCCATCATCGGCAGCATCGTCTTTCGAAGGATCTTCCATGCTCTGAATGCAAAGGATCAGCGCTACGAGAAATGGAGAGAGGAAAGACCATCCTAGAAAACCCTAAAGCGATGTGGATGGAGAGACGCCCCTAAGTCCCTTATAAAGGCGAGGGGAGACTGCTTGCCTTAAAAGACTCTCTCCTCGAAAACACGCCGAAAGGATTTCCCCTTTATGACTGGTCACCTCAAACTCCTCGTTTCCTCCCCCAGCGGGACACAAGAAGCGGCCAAGCATTCAAGGCGTGATCAAACGGAAAGGCACCCTGCCAGACGCCTGCCCAACCATCACGCGAGATCTGCGTAGTAAATATCGGTCCTTTCCAACTACTACAGATACGCTGATCAAGTCACGGCAAGTACAGCAAGCAACAAGCAAAGTTTTTTCTATTGCCTTACATAGAGAAGAGTCCTTTTTTGCTCAAAAAAAAAGAGAAAAGGACAAACAAGGGGAGAAGACAAAGCAGGTCGATACATCAGGCCTCCGGCCCATCTAGCGGCTCGAAAGCAGAAGGCACGGATGGTCTACCCCCGGTACCCTCAGTGACGGCCGACCCAGGCACTGCCCCCGCCTGTGCGGGAACTGTCTCGGTCGCGAGCCCTCCCGAGGCCTCCAGAGCTGGCGACCCTTCATGAGAAGAGACCTCCGGGTCTTCTTCGCCTGACGCCGAAGTAGCAGAACTGGAGGACGAGGCATCTGAGTCATAACGTTGACCGGATGGGAAGCAGAGCCTGGAGTCGTGCTCTTCAGCATAGGTCACTGCTCGGCGATAGCCCTGCTTGAAGCCCTTGCGGGCGCCTTGGCGGAGAGCCAGCTCATAGTAGGGAAGGGCAGCCTCCTTCAGGTCGACTCGGTAGGCCTCTGAGCATTTATACTGCTCGACCACCTCTGCCTCGGCCAACCCTGCCCTCCCTACGAGTTCGGCCATCTTCCGCTCTGCCTCGGCTTGCCTCCTCCCGACCTCGGCCACCAACTCCTCAGCCTCGACTGCCCGCCTTTCTGCCTCGGCTCGATAAGCCTCGGTCTCCAACCGGTGATGCTCTGCTTCCTCCGCTCGGCGTGATAGGTCGACGCGCTCGGTTTCCCAACGGCCTTCTAGCTCGACGCGGACAAGGCGCTTCTCCCTCACGGAGTCTACTCTTCCTCTCAAGTGACTCCTGAGCCTTGGCCAGTTCCCCAGTCAGTGCTCGGCCTTCCAACTGGCTCGACCGCAGCAACTCCCTGGTCGCGGAGAACTCCCGCCAAAGCCCCTCATTCTCATCGGTGAGCCGGACCAGCTTCTTCTTGGCCCCGCCGAGGGTCCAAGCAACCTGTGACCGCTCTGACTCTAACCGAGCATAAGTCTCCGCCATCGTGGCCCCCATCTGAGCCATGACCAGGCCACCCTCCATAATGACGTTGAGGACCCCGGCCGAGGAATGACGCGCGCTTCCCCCCTTAACACTCGCTGCAACACCGCTGCACATCTCGTACAAGGTGTGCGACACGCCGAGCCGCTCCAGCGCCACCAGCATGGGAACCTTCCAGGCGCCGGGCGCCCCGCCAGCCTGCCCGGATCCAACCTCAACTGCTCTTGGCGCCACGGTCGGTTGGGGCGGCGACGCCTCATCATGTGAACCCTAGCCTCGACCGTCCCGGCTCGCGCGTCGCCGCCCAAGGCATCGCCCACCTCGACCGACGCCCCGGCCTCGGCAGCAGTTGCTTCAACTTCGGCCCCCTCTGTTCCCACCGAGGGGAGAGCCAACCCATCATCGTCACCCTCTGAGGCGCCCCTGGTCTCCTCGGCCCCCTCTCGCTCGGCAGATAGGAGAGCTGGCTCGATAGGGTCGGCCCTATGTTGCCCCGGAGAGGGGAGCGCCGTCGAGCCAGAATCACCCCCAGCGGTGGAGATGACCCCAGCCTTCTTGGCTCGCTTCTTGGCCTTAGCGGCGGCCCGCAACATACCCGCAACGGGGTCCTTGCACTTCGCCCCGCGCGGCCGAGAAGTCCCCTCGGAGACCGCCCCCTTGCCCTTGTCCCGGGCTTGGGAATGACCCTCTGAAGCGGCCGGTTCTCCGTTAGCCGAGTCATCGCCAAGATCGACCACCTCAGTGGCCTCCTTCAGAGGCTCCCGCCTGTTATCTGCACAAAATAAGAAGACGGTCAGAAACGTAAAAGCAACCCCGGCACCCGAAGAAGAGTCAAGTTTGTGGCGCGCGAACCTGATGGGAGCAGCTGTGTGAGGAGACATCGCTCCACATTCTCCAGAGTGACCAGCTCCTCCGTAGATCGGCGATGCTTCAACAAAAAGGCTGCGTACTCCTCCACCTGTGGAGGGAACTCGTCCTGCCGGGGGGGGGGGGAATATTCAGGTGGAAGTTCGGAATCACCGGGCACTCCCAGGATACCCCCACCAATTGCATCTTCACCCAAAAGAACTGGGTTTTCCATCCCTTGTGAGAAGAATCCTTCGCCGCTAGCGAAATGCAGCTCCTATTCCTCCTCGCTTGGATGAAATAGAAACCCTTTCCGGCCGACGGATGCGCTTTCAACTCAAAGAAATAGTGGAAGAGGTCCAGGGAAGGGGGGACCCTACACTGACGGTAGAGGATGCGGAAGGCGGAGAGGAGAAGATATGAATTGGTCACCAGCTGGACCGGCGCCAACGAAAAAAAATTAAGGAGCGTGAGGATGAAGGGCTCGAAAGGGAGACGGAACCCACTCTTCCACGCCAAGAAAAAGGAGCAGAAGTGGCCCGTACGAGAGTCCAAGCTCATCTCGTGCGGGGCGGTGGCAACGAAACATTATTTGTAGGGAAGGCGGAACTGGTGCTCTAACCTCCTCACATCCGCCTCCCTTAGCTCACTGCAGTTGGGGACCGGCGCCTTCGCCACGGGCTCATCGCTCCACTCCCCCGAATGCTGGTCAGCCATGGATTCTGAGGAAGAGCTCGACGAAAAGCACTCTTGCGACCCTGAAGACTCTAGGGGAAGAGGGAGCTGCCGGATGGCCTCCGCTGTCGCCTCGGCCAACTCTACGAATGCCGCCACAAGTTTTTGCTCTTCCGTCGTGCCCTCACGACGCATCAAGGAGCCTAGAAATTCGAAGGCAGGCTAGACCCTAAAAATGGAGGAAGTCTGGAATGTCGAAGAGCACCCAAACGCCTATATCCCCTCACGGGAGGTGGCGCGCCGTTCCGACCTCCGAGAAAGGGGGCCCCTTCATTTCAAATCCGTCAGGATTACCATCATTACGGGCCTTGGTGACCACGACGCGTGGCTTACTCACACCACTAGATCTCCACCCACCTGAGTCATGCTGGTCCTAAACCATCGAACATCTACTCTTCCGAGCCTTCCCTGGCTCGGGAGTAGGAGGGGGACAAGTGGAGAGGGGGATTTCTGCAGCCCAGACAAAGAGCAGCCAAACTAGGCCCATCAGGAACAGACAAGGCCACGCTTGCCCGAGTGATAGCCCACAGGGCCCACTCCGGACTAAAAGCCCAATAAAAAGATCACTCAGGGACCCAACCTTCCTAGGCGGCCCTCAGGCTCGGAAGGCCCGAGCGACGGTCAGGTCGTCAGAATGATCTACGCCCGATCTATCCTCAGCCAGGATATGGGGAGGCGCACACGATCGTTCCGACCCATCTCCGTCCGAGCTAGGCCCATCGCCCGGATACGGCTGGCCCCCCCTAAGCTCGAAATGGTCGACCGTCGAATGCTTATCCATGTAGCCGTTAAGAGTCCTCTGTGAGCAAGAATTCATAAGGGTGAGGGACTCCAGCTCCCCAAGGTGATAACGCTCCCACGATGAGGCAATAAAAGTCTACGTTGAGGACGTAACTCCCACCTGAAACCCCTCGATTTACAGGACTCCAGAAGGCGACATACTATTTAAACCAGGCATACCCTCCGGCGAAAGGTAAGGGCAACCACACGCTCAAAACTCCTGAGCAGGAACCACTTCACCCTTCTGGTGGAGAGGGATCTCGCGCAGAAGTTACTTCCTCCCTATATTGCTCCCACCATAGCTTTAATGACTTAAGCATCGGAGGGTTTTTCCCTAGGGACTCATCCCTGGGCCCCCTGATCCGTTTCCCTTTCTTGCAGTTCACAATCTGGTGATCTTCTGCCCGCTCAGGATCCGCACGAGATCACGCCTCTTCAAGACTGTCTGACAAAGATAACCACTTTTTTGATGTAGGGCATGAAGATGGGGAAGGAAAGAAAGACAAGAAAAATCAAGATGCGGATCAAGCAGAGTCGAGTCGAGCAACAAGAATGATGAAGCTCCAACCAAAAATGAGGAGCTCCCCAATTAATGGACGTTTCACAAGGACCATCCACAAGACAATGTCATAGGAGACGTGGAACAAGACGTAAAAATAAGGGCTTCAATCAGGGAAGTTGAAGAATTTGATAATCTTGCATTCCTTTCTAATATTGAGCCTGAAGAGGCGTGATCTCGCGCTGGGCTTGAGCTGGGGGGATGATCACCAGATAGTGAACTGCAAGGAAGGGAAACAGATCAGGGGGCCCAGGGATGGTTCCCTGGGGTAAACCCTCCGATGCCTAAGTCAGTAGAGCAATGGTGGAAGCTATGAAGGGAGAAGGAAAAGAGAGGTGCGAGATCCCTCTACACCAAGGTTGTGAAGTGGTTCCTGCTTAGGGAATTTTAGGCGTGTGTTTGCCCTTAGCTTTTGCCGGAGGGAGTCCCGGGTTTAAATAGTGCACCGACCTCATGAGTCCCGTAAGCTGAGGAGTTTCAGGCGGGAGTTACGTCCTCAATGTGGGCTCTTTATGTCCTCATCGTGGGATCTTTATAGCCTTGAGGGGTCATCGGTTGTAAGACCCCGAATTATTTAATTGAGCCCAATATATTTATTAAGCTTTTATTAATTAAGAATTGATTTTTATTGAATTAATAATTGAATTTCAGATTTAATAATATTTAATTCGTTAGAAATAGAATAAGTGAAAATCTGACTACCATATAAAAATTCATAAAAATAGTAAACAGGTTAAGGTTTATGTAGATAACAACTTTGTCTTCTGTCATTAAGCCATTAAAAATCCGTGGTTAGATCTAATTGGAGATTTAGCCTAAAAGTGCACACCTTTTAACCCTTACCTAACCTTAGTTTAAAACGCAAAATTAGGGCTTAATACTCAACCAAATTAGCTCAAATCAGTGGCAAATGAACAGTCACGAGCTAAGGATTAATAGCCCTCAATCAATTCGACACAAACCTAACCCTAACACGTGGTGTCGGCCGACCTTTGATGAAGTCAACCATGGCGGCGCCGTTTTCCAACACCTAACTTGCGTGGTCGATTGCTCCCAGCTCCGAAGTCTCCAGAGGCTCTATGAGCTATCAAATTAAAGCTCTTCAAGTCTACTTTTATTTGGTGGCTGTGGGGTTCGCTGAAGTTTCAGATCTAGGAAGATCTTGCTCTATTTGTGGAGGTGGGTCGGCAGCCATCATCCTCCTTCCTCTCCTCTTTGTTCCATCGATTGAGGTAGGTTTCCTTAACCAAAATCAGCTTATGAATATAGCAAATTGTTCCTCTCGACGAGATCTTTCTAATGGTGGTAAAAGCCCCAATTTTCATTAGGTATCCAAGGAAATATCGCGGGTTTTCTAAGGTGCTGTCCAGTTCGTTCGTCATTCTAGGGTTTTAAGTTCTCTCTTCGATTGAGGTAGGATCTAACAGCCAAACTCTAATTAATATACATGGATGTAATCATCATCTTGTTAGCTTTCATTTGGCATAGAAATCCATAATTTTCATTGAGCATGTTTAGAGTATTTTGGATCGAAGTAAGTGTATGTCTAGAACTTGATTTATATTGTGACCCTTTGAGTTAGAGCTTGATTACGGGGCTGATTTTGAGTTATAGATCTTGATCTACATATAGCTTATAATACATGGTTGGATTCAGCATTGAGTTAGCTTTCTTTTGATGTAAGAAGCCCCAAATTTCGTTGTAAATATTGAGAGAATTTTAAGATTTAGTACAAGTATGTCAAGAACTAGGTTTTTCATGTGTTTATCATATATAGGTTGTGATTTAATTGATTTCTCTTGAAATTCGTGTTTTAAATCTCATGTATTATGACCCTAGTATGTCTATCAAGATTCCTAGAGCATGTGGTTAAGATCCCAACTCAATTGGATCTCAATTGGGTGAGTTCATACATTTTCCGGAGGCTACGACCGTTTTTGTTCTTGCAGGGGTCGACCCCTGGGGTCGACCCGTTTTCTGGAAGCCCTGGCAGGCCCGAGGGTCGACCCCAGGGGTCGACCCATCCAGCACCCAGCAAGGGTCGACCCACAAGGAAAAAATGTGGGGGTCGACCCATTCTGCAGGATTTGTAGGGGTCGACCCCAGGG
The DNA here is from genome assembly GCA_022559845.1 of Amorphophallus konjac. Taxonomy (NCBI): domain Eukaryota; kingdom Viridiplantae; phylum Streptophyta; class Magnoliopsida; order Alismatales; family Araceae; genus Amorphophallus; species Amorphophallus konjac. The sequence continues at coordinate 41,745,251 of CM040120.1, read as the reverse complement.
GTCGACCCATGCATCTGGCAGACCCCGTTTTTACAGGGGTCGACCCCAGGGGTCGACCCATGTACCAGAAACCCAGTTTTTGTCGTTCTTCGACCCGAGGATCGATCCGGATCATTAGGGGATCGACCCATTTAACTTAGACCAATTGAAAATTATATTCTGGAAGAACCAGTGACCTATTCAGGAAACCTTATGATTTCAATTTGCATTGGTTCCTACGTTCTATCATGGTGTAAAAACATGCCGTTTATCATTTTCATTTCAACACATACATTGGTTAAATAGAAACCCACATGAGTATTGGTTAATGGTATAACTAAATTGCTGTTAATATATGCTATTTCACTCCTGTGTGACTTTGTTCTTTGCCTTATCATCTTGAATCATCATTTGGCAAATTGGTTTAATGCAAATGGTAATGGATAATCCTTGATATATTAACTTGGTAATTAGGATTAAATTGATTGTTAAGTTGATGTTTTAGTCATTATTACCCAGTAAAAATGGATTTCTTACACACCTGAACGGTACACTGTCATCCGTTCTTTCTTGACCTCACGGACCAAGCTTTGGTCCAGTTCTTGTAATGCGGCACCGAAGTGACCGTATAAACCGAGTTTTTGTTTTGAATCCAAGGACATGTTAGTCCTTAATTCTCGTACTTATGACAGTAATTCCTCTGATTAATTGGCCATTAAAAATTGACTGAATGTCTAGACGGGTGGGACTTTGGACCCATTAAAATCAATGCCATCGCGTCATAGGGGCCCGGTCTGGTCCTGGGGAGAGCGCCCAAAAAATTATTGAGCCCATGGGATGTTAATGACATGGTGGGGCATTGCACCGAATACTTGACTTGCTTGTTGCATCTATGACAAAAATCTCTTGTTACTTGTTACTTGATCGTGTTTGAATGGATGTTAAATTACTTGCTTGATTGGCCAATTCTTTACTATTGTCTCTTGTTATATCTCCTGTTGTAAATTCTTGTACTTGTTATCTTGTTAATTCTTGATATCACATATTTCTTGACCTTGTAAGATCTTGTTATTACTGTTGTTTCTTTATATCGTTATCGTCTTTATTTCTTTTTAGCATGACATATCAAAATGTAATTAACTTGTTAATCATGTAAACTTGCCTGTTATTTCCTACTGAGCGTCAGCTCATAGTTGTGTTTCCCCCCCTTTCCAGGCTTTTTAGGTGACGCACTTACCGATGGGAAGGGCAGGAGTGATGTCTTGAGTGTATCAGTTCTAGTGTGTTAGCAGTGTTATCTTACTCTTAGTGGTGCTTTGGAGAGTATTTAAGTTTCGGTTATGTTTTTGAGGTTTAGTGGTTGTTATCCCAGTTGTAATAAGTTGATTTGAGATTATTGTATCAGTTGTGGTTTGTTTAATGATCAGTTAGTTATTCCCTTTTCATAGCACTTGTGTATATTTAGATTAATTCTCTCTCTTGCCAGCTTGTTTCTGACTGTACGTCCCGATATTCCGCGTCGGGGCGTGACAGTTTAGTTGGTATCAGAGCCCTAGGTTTCACATTCCTAGGTTCCCTAAGTTTAGGTTTTCTTGCATTGCATCCCAATAATCGGTATATCAAAAGGTGTTGTCCGAACGTTAGGCTACGCCTATCGGGAAGGTCGCACACTTGCGCGAGTGGTCTTCGGATCGATTATCTCCGCCAGGTACCCAGTTTTGGTCGTGTCTAGGTGCATTAGATCCCTAACCTTGTAAAAGTCTAGAACCCGACGTGGTGAGATTGGGTAGAAACTTGGGTTAAGTTCGTTCCTTAATCGTGTTATTATCTATCTTATTGAACCTAAGTAATCTATTTCTCGTGTAGATGGCAGCTGATCGTGCTGAATGGAGGAACCTGCAGCGCACGGTTCAAGGCCTTACTCAGGCCCTTCAACAGGTAGCTCAGGCAGGAGCAGCACAGCATGGCACCGGTGATCTATACCGAAACTTCTGAGGGATGAATCCGCCAAGGTTTGCGGGTTCGACCGACCCCGACCAAGCCGAGCACTGGCTAGATGAGATGGGGAGGATCTTTGAAGTTATGCAATGCACCAACCAGGAGCGTGTCCTGTTGTCCACATTTCAACTGGAACATGATGCACGTACTTGGTGGGATTCTATCAAGGCGACTCTCGGTGACCGGCAGGTTACGTGGGAAGAGTTCGAGGAATTCTTTAACAGCAAGTATTTTTCTGACCGAGTGCAAGAGAAGAAAGTGGCAGAGTTCGCGGCCTTGAAACAGCGAGGTTTGTCCGTGGCAGAGTATGAGACTCAATTTGCACGGCTTTCTCGTTATGCTACTCATCTCATTTCTACCGAGAAAATGAAGGCGAAGCGCTTTCTTAATGGATTGAAGCTTCATTATATTAATCAATTGGCACCGATGAAGATTTCCACTTATTCTGAGATGGTGAGAAAAGCTCAAGTTCTGGAGGATACTTTAGAAATGACGGAGAGAATCCGTGGAAATGGCACCAGGAAGGAACAACCTATGGGTTCCGGGAGTGTCAAACCCGGGTATACCAAGAAGAGGCCTGTTAGTGGACCTGGTTCATGGAGCGGGTCCGGATCATGGAAAGGCAAGATGCCGAAGCGTGAAGACAAGAACCCTGGCCCTATCATTCCATACATGGGCGTTTGCAAGTTTTGTAATAATCCTGGCCACAGGGTGGAGGATTGTTGGCGCAAGCTAGGCGCATGCCTACGATGTGGAAGCAAGGAGCACCGTATCTCTGATTGCCCTCGTATGTCTGAGCAAGCTACCCCAGCAAAATCGCAAGTCTTCAAGAAACCACAAGGCAAACTCCAAGCTCTGCATGCTGATGAAGCAGGAACAGCCGAGGATGGTGGACTCGTCGAAGGTACTCTCATTATACTCGACAAGCCAGCATTTGTTCTTTTTGATACTGGTGCCACGCATTCATTTATTTCTCGAAGATTTGCTAAGTCATTAGCTGTAGAACCTATTTTGATGAATTCTCTGTTAGAGATATCAACCCCTATTGGTACTAGATCGGCGATCCAGCATTTCTATCCTTCTAGTAAGGTTATGATGGGTGAGCAGAACTTTCCAGCTGATTTAGTTTGCATGGATATGAAGGATTATGATGTAATCCTAGGAGCAGATTGGTTGGCTAGATATGAGGTTAACGTTCACTGCAGTTCTAGCTCCGTGTCTTTTACTAGACACCCTGGACTTTCTTTTGTGGGAGTTAAGCACCATAACTCCGTACCGCTTATCTCGGCTCTTCGAGCTGATAAGCTGATGAGGCGAGGATGTGAGGCTTTTATAGCCTTCGTCTGTACAACTCCTGAGCAGCAGATGGAGATTAAGGACATTTCTGTTGTCCGAGATTTTCCTGATGTCTTTCCAGAAGAACTACCATGACTTCCACCTGAGCGGGAAGTTATCTTTTCTATTGATCTTATTCCTGGCACATCTCCTATTTCCAAGGCTCCTTATCGTATGTCTCCTACGGAACTGAGGGAATTGAAGCAGCAGCTGATGGAATTGCTTGAGAAGGGCTTTATTCATCCTAGCACTTCTCCGTGGGGAGCCCCTGTGTTATTTTTCAGGAAGAAAGATGGTTCGATGAGGTTGTGCATTGATTATCGGTAATTGAACCAGCAGACTGTCAAGAATAAATATCCATTGCCGAGGATTGACGAGTTATTTGACCAGATAGCGGGAGCTCAGTATTTCTCTAAAATCGATCTTCGATCTGGATATCACCAGTTACGGATTAAGGAAGAGGATATCTATAAAACGGCTTTCCGTAGCAGGTATGGTCATTTTGAATTTGTCGTTATGCCTTTTGGTCTAACGAATGCACCGGCAGCTTTCATGCAGTTGATGAACAATGTATTTCGGCCCTATCTTGATCAATGGGTCGTGGTCTTTATTGATGACATCTTGATCTATTCCAAGAGTGAAGTGGAGCATGCTGAACATCTGAGGATGGCATTGTAGTTATTGAGAGATCATCAACTTTATGCCAAGTTCAGTAAGTGTGAATTCTGGCTGCAAGAGGTGTCCTTTCTCGGACATATTATCACCAAGGATGGTATTTCTGTTGATCCTTCGAAGGTTGAGGCAGTGAAGAATTGGGAGCAGCCTACCAGTGTGATGGAAGTTAGAAGTTTCTTAGGCCTGGCAGGCTATTACCGAAAATTTATCCAGGATTTCTCTAAGATTGCTGTACCTATGACAAGGTTAACCCGCAAGGAGAACACGTTTGATTGGTCAGACGATTGCCAGCGAAGCTTTCAGACTCTGAAGGAGTGTTTGACTACTGCACCTGTATTGGCTTTACCTTCTGGTGAAGGAGGTTTTGTTGTTTATACTGATGCTTCAGGTATCGGCTTAGGCTGTGTACTCATGCAGCATGGGAAGGTGATTGCCTATTCTTCTAGGCAGTTGAGGAAGCACGAGGAGAATTATCATGTTCATGATTTGGAACTTGCAGCACTCGTCTTTGCTTTGAAGATTTGGAGGCATTACCTATATGGAGAAACCTTCATAGTGTTTTCAGATCATAAGAGTTTGAAGTATTTATTCTCTCAGAAGGAACTCAATATGCGGCAGCGCAGATGGTTGGAGTATTTGAAAGACTTTGACTTCTCGATTGAGTATCATCCTGGCAAGGGTAATGTTGTGGCAGATACATTAAGCCGGTAGCTAGATTGTCAAGTCTTATGTTACAAGAATGGAGGTTATTGGAACAATTGTCCAGCCTGGATCTTAATATTGACAATGATCGGGTTATGATTGCTCAGATCCAACTTAAGCCCGAATTGTTGATGGAAATCAAGTCCTTGCAAGATAATGATCCCGAGCTGGTAGAGATCAAGGGAAGCTTGAGCAGCAGACCTGACTTCATGTTGGCTGACGATGGAAGATTATTATTCAAGGGCAGAACTTGTGTACCTGACGAAGCCGCAATAAAGAACAAGATTCTTGAGGAAGCTCATAGATCCAGATATACTATTCATCCTGGCGGCACTAAGATGTACAGAGATTTGAAAAGATCCTTTTGGTGGCCGAATATGAAAAGAGAAGTTGCAGATTTTGTGGGTAGATGCTTAGTATGTCAACAAGTTAAGGCCGAACATTTCAGACCGGCAGGGAAATTGAAACCACTCGACATACCCCAATAGAAGTGGGAAAGCATTGGCATGGATTTCATTATGGGTCTACCTAGGACTCGTGGTGGATTTGATACGATATGGGTGATTGTTGACCGATTGACAAAGTCAGCTCATTTCTTACCAATTAAGTCCAAGTGGACGATTGATGTATTGGCTGCTTTGTATTTGAAGGAAGTGGTGAGACTCCATGGCATTCCAGTCAGTATTGTGTCTGATAGAGACCCCAGATTTACTTCACATTTCTGGAAGGGACTGCAAGAGTCTCTTGGTACTCGTCTGAATTTCAGTACTGCTTTTCATCCGCAGACCGATGGACAGACTGAAAGAACCAACCAGATAGTGGAAGATATGCTTAGAGCATGCATGATTGATTTTGGAGGCAGTTGGAGTGATCACTTGGCATTGATTAAATTCGCCTACAACAACAGTTACCAATCCAGCATACAGATGGCTCCTTTTGAAGCATTGTATGGTAGGAGTTGTCGTTCTCCGTTATGTTGGGATGAGGTAGGTGAGAAACAGTGGCTTGGACCGGATCTTGTCTCAGAATCATCACAGAACATACGTATTATCCGAGACCGGTTACAAGTAGCCCAGTCAAGACAGAAGAGTTATGCCGACAACAGAAGAAGAGCATTGGAATTTCAGGTTGGCGAGCATGTGTTCTTAAAGGTCTCTCCGACGAGAGGGATCCAAAGATTTGGCATTCATGGCAAGCTGAGTCCGAGATACATTGGTCCATTCGAGATTCTAGATAGAGTGGGAGAGGTGGCATACAGATTGGCTTTACCACCGCAATTGTCGGGCGTACACACTGTCTTCCATGTGTCTATGCTACGGAAATATGTGTACGACCACACTCATATCATTCAGCAGGTGGATTTTGAACTGAAGGAAGATGTGACTTATGAGGAAAGACCTGTCAAGATTCTGGACCGGAAGCAACAGCAACTCCGGAATCGTTCGATACCGATGGTCAAGATTCAGTGGAGTCGGCGTGGGACCGAAGAAGCTACATGGGAGTCTGAAGAGACTATGCGGAAGCGGTATCCCGATTTATTCTAGGTGAGCGATCTTTTTCCAGACTCTCAGTTTTAGTGCAGTGAATTTGGGGGACCAAATTCCTTTAAGTAGGGGAGGGTGTAAGACCCCGAATTATTTAATTGAGCCCAATATATTTATTAAACTTTTATTAATTAAGAATTGAATTTTTATGGAATTAATAATTGAATTTCAGATTTATTAATATTTAATTCGTTAGAAATAGAATAAGTGAAAATCTGACTACCTTATAAAAATCCATAAAAATAGTAAACAGGTTAAGGTCGATGTAGATAACAACTTTGTCTTCTGTCATTAAGCCATTAAAAATCCGTGGTTAGATCTAATTGGAGATTTAGCCCAAACGTGCACACTTTTTAACCCTTACCTAACCTTAGTTTAAAACGTAAAATTAGGGCTTAATACTCAACCAAATTAGCTCAAATCAGTGGCAAATGAACGGTCACGAGCTAAGGATTAATAGCCCTCAATCAATTCGACACAAACCTAACCCTAACACGTGGTGTCGGCCGGCCTTTGATGAAGTCAACTATGGCGGTGCCGTTTTCCAACACCTAACTTGCGTGGTCGATTGCTCCCAGCTCCGAAGTCTCCAGAGGCTCTATGAGCTATCAAATTAAAGCTCTTCAAGTCTACTTTCATTTGGTGGCTGTGGAGTTTGCTGAAGTTTCAGATCTAGGAAGATCTTGCTCGATTTGTGGAGGTGGGTCGGCAGCCGTCGTCCTCCTTCCTCTCCTCTTTGTTCCATCGATTGAGGTAGGTTTCCTTAACCAAAATCAGCTTATGAATATAGCAAATTGTTCCTCTCGACGAGATCTTTCTAATGGTGGTAAAAGTCCCAATTTTCATTAGGTATCCAAGGAGATATCGCGGGTTTTCTAAGGTGCTGTCAAGTTCGTTCTTCATTCTAGGGTTTTAAGTTCTCTCTTCGATTGAGGTAGGATCTAACATCCAAACTCTAATTAATATACATGGATGTAATCATCATCTTGTTAGCTTTCATTTGGCATAGAAATTCCTAATTTTCATTGAGCATGTTTAGAGTATTTTGGATCGAAGTAAGTGTATGTCTAGAACTTGATTTATATTGTGACCCTTTGAGTTAGAGCTTGATTGCGGGCTGATTTTGAGTTATAGATCTTGATCTACATATAGCTTATAATACATGGTTGGATTCAGCATTGAGTTAGCTTTCTTTTGATGTAAGAAGCCCCAAATTTCGTTGTAAATATTGAGAGAATTTTAAGATTTAGTACAAGTATGTCAAGAACTAGGTTTTTCATGTGTTTATCATATATAGGTTGTGATTTAATTGATTTCTGTTGAAATTCATGTTTTAAAGCTCATGTATTATGGCCCTAGTATGTCTATTAAGATTCCTAGAGCATGTGGTTAAGATCCCAACTCAATTGGATCTCAATTGGGTGAGTTCATACGTTTTTCGGAGGCTACGGCCGTTTTTGTTCTTGCAGGGGTCGACCCCTGGGGTCGACCCGTTTTCTGGAAGCGCTGGCAGGCCCGAGGGTCGACCCCAGGGGTCGACCCATCCAGCACCCAGCAAGGGTCGACCCATGGGGTCGACCCATAAGGCAAAAATGTGGGGGTCGACCCATAGGGTCGACCCATTCTGCAGGATTTGTGGGGGTCGACCCCAGGGGTCGACCCATGCATCTGGCAGACCCCGTTTTTACAGGGGTCGACCCCAGGGGTCGACCCATGTACCAGAAACCCAGTTTTTATCGTTCTTCGACCCGAGGATCGATCCGGATCATTAGGGGATCGACCCATTTAACTTAGACCAATTGAAAATTATATTCTGGAAGAACCAGTGACCTATTCAGGAAACCTTATGATTTCAATTTGCATTGGTTCCTACGTTCTATCATGGTGTAAAAACATGCCGTTTATCATTTTCATTTCAACACATACATTGGTTAAATAGAAACCCACATGAGTATTGGTTAATGGTATAACTAAATTGCTGTTAATATATGCTATTTCACTCCTGTGTGACTTTGTTCTTTGCCTTATCATCTTGAATCATCATTTGGCAAATTGGTTTAATGCAAATGGTAATGGATAATCCTTGATATATTAACTTGGTAATTAGGATTAAATTGATTGTTAAGTTGCTGTTTTAGTCATTATTACCCAGTAAAAATGGATTTCTTACACACCTGAACGGTACATTGTCATCCGTTCTTTCTTGACCTCACGGACCAAGCTTTGGTCCAGTTCTTGTAATGCGGCACCGAAGTGACCGTATAAACCGAGTTTTTGTTTTGAATCCAAGGACATGTTAGTCCTTAATTCTCGTACTTATGACAGTAATTCCTCTGATTAATTGGCCATTAAAAATTGACTGAATGTCTGGACGGGTGGGACTTTGGACCCATTAAAATCAATGCCATCGCGTCATAGGGGCCCGGTCTGGTCCTGGGGAGAGCGCCCGAAAAATTATTGAGCCCATGGGATGTTAATGACATGGTGGGGCATTGCACCGAATACTTGACTTGCTTGTTGCGTCTATGACAAAAATCTCTTGTTACTTGTTACTTGATCGTGTTTGAATGGATGTTAAATTACTTGCTTGATTGGCCAATTCTTTACTACTGACTCTTGTTATATCTCCTGTTGTAAATTCTTGTACTTGTTATCTTGTTAATTCTTGATATCACATATTTCTTAACCTTGTAAGATCTTGTTATTACTGTTGTTTCTTTATATCGTTATCATCTTTATTTCTTTTTAGCATGACATATCAAAATGTAATTAACTTGTTAATCATGTAAACTTGCCTGTTATTTCCTACTGAGCGTCAGCTCATAGTTGTGTTTCCCCCCCTTTCTAGGCTTTTCAGGTGACGCACTTACCGATGGGGAAGGGCAGGAGTGATGTCTTGAGTGTATCAGTTCTAGTGTGTTAGCAGTGTTATCTTACTCTTAGTGGTGCTTTGGAGAGTATTTAAGTTTCGGTTATGTTTTTGAGGTTTAGTGGTTGTTATCCCAGTTGTAATAAGTTGATTTGAGATTATTGTATCTGTTGTGGTTTGTTTAATGATCAGTTAGTTATTCCCTTTTCATAGCACTTGTGTATATTTAGATTAATTCTCTCTCTTGCCAGCTTATTTCTGACTTTACGTCCCGATATTCCGCGTCGGGGCGTGACATGCGTCCCTTATCCTCGTAAACTCCTGCTCATAAAGGGCTCTCAACGGCAGCGTGGATAAGCAATCGTCGATCAACCCAAGCATAAAGAGTGCCAACCCTGTCCGGGCGATAGGCATAGCTCGAATGAAGATAGGTCGGAGTGGGCGCTGAGCGCTTGCCTCTATCCCGGTGAGGGGATAACTCGGGCATGGATCTTCCTCTGTTCTGACCGACGTTCGGGCCTTCCGAGCCTAAGGTCTGCCGAGGAAGGGTTTGATCCCGAGTGATCTTATTGGGCTTTTTATCCTAAGTGGGCCCTGCAGGGCTGTCACTTGGATGAGCTGGGCCTCGTTTGGTCCTGATGGACCTAGTTCAGCTGCTCTTAGATGGGCTACAGAAATCCCCCTCTCCACTTGTCCCCCTCCTACTTCCGAGCTTTAGTATGCTCAGAAGAGTAGCTATTTAGGGTTTTGGACCAGCGTGGTTCAGGTGGGTGGAGATCTGGCGGTGTTAGTAAGCCACGTGTCGTGGTCACCTGGGCCCTTAATAATGATGATCCTGACGGATTTGAACTGAAGGGGCCCCCTTTTCTCGGAGGTCGGAACGACCCGCCGCCTTCCGCGTGGGAATATAGGCGTTGTGCGCTTGCCGTTGCTCCAGACTCCCCCCATTTTTAGGGTTTAGCTCTCCTTCATGCTTGCTTTTGGGGCTTTTTGATGCGTCGTGAAGATATGACGGAAGAGCTAAGGCTTGCGGCGGCGTTTACGGAGTTGGCGGCGATAACAGCAGAGGCAGTCCGACAACTTCCTCTTCCTCCAGAGTCTTCGAGGTCGCGAGAGTATTTTTCTTCAAGTTCCTCTCCGGATTCATGGCGGATCAGTGTCTGGATGTCGAAGAGTGGGAGGGCGAGCCTGCGGTGAGGGCGGCGGCTCCAAACTACAGCGAACTGGGAGAGGCAGAGGTGAAACGGCTGGAGAACCATTTTCATCTGCCCCAAAAAGTTTATCTTCACCGCGGCTACCCCGCACGAGTCGAGCTTGGATTATCGTACGGGCCACATCTGCACCTTCCTACTGTCGTGGAAGGGTGGGTTCCGCCTTCCCTTCGAGCCCTTTATTCTCAAACTTCTCAACCTCTTTCAGTTGGCGCCCGTACAGTTGGTAGCCAACTCTTATCTTCTTCTTTCCGCCTTTCGCATCCTCTGCCGTCAATGCGGAGTTCCTCCTTCCTTGGACCTCTTTCACTATTTTTTTGAGTTGAAGGCGCATCCCTCGGCCGGGAAGGGCTTCTATTTCATCCAGGTGAGGCGGAATAGGAGTTGTATTTCCTTGGCCGTGAAGGATTCTTCGCACAAGGGGTGGAAGACTCAGTTCTTCTGGGTGGGGATCTTCTCGGTGGAGGAGACTTGGAGATGTCTCGTAATCCCCAATTTTCATCCGAACATTCCTCCGAGGCAGGATGAGTTTTCTCCAGACGTGGAGGAGTATGTGACCATTTTGCTGAAGCATCATCAGTCCACGGAGGAGCTGGTCACTCCGGAGAACATCGAGCGATGTCTTCTTGCGCGGCTGCGGCCGATAGGTTCGGTTGCTACGAATCAGTTTCTTCTTCGGATGTTGTGACCATCTCCTTTTCTTGATCATATCTTTTTTCTGTGCAGACACCAGGCGGCCGGCTTTGGAGGAGGCCGCAGAGGTGATCGACCTCGGTGGTGACTCGGCTGCCGATGAGTCGGCTGCTCCCACGGGTCACTCTCGAGCCAGAGATAAGGGCAAGGGGGCGGTCCAGGGCAAATCCTTCGGGCCGCGGGGGTCCAAGCGCAAGGATCCCATGGAGGGCACGATCCGGGCCGCCGTGAAGGCCAGGAAGTGGGCCAAGAAGGTCGGGGTCGTTCCCGCAGTCGAAGCCAACTCTGCCACGGCTCACCCATCTGCCGAACATGATGGGGCTGACCCTACTTGGTGAGCTCTCCCATCCGCCGAGCAAGAGGGGGTCGAGGAGGTCAGGGCTGCTCCTACGGCCGGCGGTGATGCTGGCTCGGCTCTCCCCTCGGCTGGAGCCGAGGGGGCCGAGGCCATTTCTGTGGTTGGCGGCGGCGCTGGCCCGGCTCTCCCCTCGGCTGGAGCCTAGGGGGCCGGGGATGAGGCGGACGTCTCCAGTGCTACGGCCGAGGTTGGAGCGTCGATCGAGGTAGGTGGCGCTCTGGGCGATGGCGTAGCGGCCGTGTCGGTCGAGGTCGGGGGGTCTCGAGGAGAGGCGACATAGCCCCAACCGACCGAGGCGAGAGGGACGGATGAAGTAGCGGCTCGATCCGGGCCGACCGGCGGGACGTCGCTCAGAGGGGAGGTCCCTCTTCCGGCGGCCCTGGAGAGGCTGGGCATCCAGGGTTCTCTGTATCAGGTATGCCATGGCATAGCTGCGAGGGTGAAGGGAGGAGACATGCAGCACTCCCCGTCCATGGCCCTCGAGACGGTAATGGAGGGCGGCTTGGTCTTGGCCCAGATGGGGGACACTCTGGCAGAAGCTTACGCTCGGTCGGAGTCAGAGTGGGCTAACCTGGCCTGGACCCTTGGTGGGTCTGACAGGAAGATGGCTCGGCTCGCCGAGGAGAGTGACGGGCTCCGGCGTGAGCTTTCCTCAATTAGGGAGCTGGCGCGGGCGAGCCAGGTGGAGGCTCGGGCATTGACCGAGCAACTAGCTAGGGCCCACGAATCGCTCGAGAGGAAGAGCAAGCTTCTTGAAGAGGAGCGCGTTGCTCGCACCGAGCTAGATGGCCGGTGGGAGGCCGAGCGTGCCCAGCTGGTGGACCGAGCGGAGGAAGCCGAGCACCTTTGGCGGGAGGCCAAGGCTGATCGGGCCGAGGCAGAGAAGCAGGCGGCGGAGGCCGAGAAGCAAACGGCTGAGGCCGGGCGGAGGTTAGCCGAGGCGGAGCGGGAGAGGGTCGAGCTCGCTGGTAGGGTGGGATCGGCTGGGGCGGAGGTGCTCAAGCAGTACAAATGCTCGGAGGCCTAACGGGTCGACCTTAAGGAGGCTGCCCTACCCTACTATGAGTTAGCACTTCGCCGAGGCATTCGCAAGGGGTTCAGGCAAGGCTATGATCGGGCCGTCTCTTATGCCGAGAAGCAGGCGTCTGAGATAATCGATTTTTCGTCCGGGAAATGCTATGACTCGGACTTGTCATCCTCCGATTCCTCTGCGTCGGAGGAAGAAGATCAGGGGGGCTCTTTGTCTGAAGGGTCGCCAACTCCGATGCCTCGGGAGGGCACGCAACCGAGGCAGTTCCCAAGCCGGTGGGGTTAGTGCCAGGGTCGGCCGTCACCGAGGGTGCCGGGGGAAGACCGTCTGAGCCTTTCGCTCCTGAGCTTCAGGCTGGGCCAGAGGCCTAATGTATCTACTTTACTTTCTCTTTTTGCATGTCTCTTCCATTTTTGAGGGAAAACTTTCCTTGTTGTGTAGGAAAAAAAGTAAGGCAGTAGCGTTATGATGAAGACTTAACTGTTTCGTATCGCCATTGCCGTATTTTTTTCAACGTATCTGCAGTGGTTGGAAAGTGCCGATACTTTCTGCGTGGATCTCGCCTGATGGTTGGGTGAGCGTCTGACAGGGTGTCTTTCTATTTTCTCATGCTTTGAATGTTTGGCCGCTTCGTGTGTCCTGCTGGGGCGGAAACGAGAAGTTTGAGGTGATCGTTTGTAGGGAGAGGTCCCTTTGGCGTGTTTTCGAGGGGGGAATCATTTAAGGCAAATAGCCTCCCTTCGCCTATAAAAGGTCTGAAGGGCGTCCCTTCCTCTCCACCGCTTAGGATTTTCCCCGACAGTATTTCCTCATTCTTTCTTCACGTAGCGTTGTGACGTTATATTTGAAGCATGGAAGATGCTTTGGAAGATGAGACTGCTGATGACGGAGGGCAGAGAGTCCTTACTGCTTCGGGTTTAAAGGGGGTTCGACAGTCGGCGGACAGGTTTAAAGAAGGTTCGACGTGCGGAGGCACGTGGTCTTCTTTTTATCAGTTCTCATGGCGCTTGCGGGGGGGAGATGGCGGACGGATGGGGGCATTAGGCATCCCTGCCGCCCGTCCCTTCCTACTCGCTCCGTGGAGGGGAGGAGGAAGCCAATTAAGCTCCCTCCTTTTCAGGCTTTCCCCCGCCTCCTAGTCCAGCTCTGCTGGTTTCTTTTTCCCTCTTCTGCTCTTCATCATTTCTTTCACTTTTCGGAGGGTGCCTGCGCTCTCTTCCTTCCAAATAGTTGGCAGATTGGCGGGGAGGATGCCTTCATATGCGTTCCCTCTTCCCTTTTCTCTTCAAGTTCAACTTGGAAGGTAGCCTTCTCCTTCCTAATCCCTCTATCACCTTTGTCCCGAGCTACCCGAGCCAACGGGGTCGACTACCCTTTATCCGAGCCAGTTTCTGCACAAGGCAGAGTTAGTGGCTGGATGGAGGAAGGTCAACCGAGTCAGCCGAGCGATGGGCTCATACGGCGGCACCAGATGGATTTTTTTGCTTTTTTGACATGTATTTTCTTGGCTTCGGCCTTTCTGTTGTACAAGCGAGTTGTTTGAATAAAGGAAAGGAAGCTTTTGTTTTATCTCATGTCATTTACACAATGCTCAGTATTCAGAAGTAGAACTTGCGTAGTGTAGTCGCATTCCAGGTTCGAGGGATGGGCTCTCCTTCCATCGTGGATAGTCAGTATGCTCCTTTCCTGAGCATCTCGACCACTCGGTAGGGGCCTTTCCAATTAGGGGATAGCTTGCCCGCCGCCTCAAGTGGTCGAGAGGCTTCGACTTTCCTGAGCATGAAATCTCCCGGTTGAAAGTGTCTATCTCGGACTTTGGCGTTGTAGTATCGAGTGAGGCGGCGTTGATATTCCGTTGCTCAGATGCTAGAAATCTCTCGGAGCTCATCTGCTAGGTCGAGGTTTTCGAGCAATTTCTGGTCGTTTGCCTCGTGTGAGAAACAGATGACTCGGAGGGAGGGATTGGCAATTTTCAATGGGATAACGGCCTCGGCGCCGTACACCAACTGAAAGGGACTCTCACCGGTTGCCGTTCTGGGGGTCGTTCTGTGTGACCAAAGTACGTTCGATAATTCCTCAAGCCAGCTGCCCTTGGCTTTGCCGAGCCTGGTCTTGATGCCTTTTAAGATAGTCTTGTTGGCATTTTCGACCAGTCCGTTAGCCTGAGGGTGGGCGACCGAAGTGAAGTGCTTGCGAATGTTTAGGTCGACGAATCTATCTCGAAAATAACGAGAATCAAATTGCCGACCATTATCGCTCACTATCACTAGGGAGATGCCGTAGCGACAGATGATCGATTTCCAGATGAAACTCCAGATGACTGTCTCGGTGATTCTTACTGTGGCTTCGGCCTCGATCCATTTGGTGAAGTAGTCGATGGCGACGATGATGAACTTCTTCTGGGCTTGAGCCGTGGGGAACGGCCCGAGGATGTCGATTCCCCAGCGAGCGAAAGGGTATGGCTCGGCTAGGGTAATGAGCTCCGTTGCCGGCTGATGGACCAAGTGGTCAAATCATTGGCATCGATCGCAGTGCTGTACGTAGGTTGAGCAGTCGCACTGCAGAGTGGGCCACATATAACCTTGCCGTAGCAAGATCCTGGCGAGCGACCTTTCTCCTAAATGCGCTCTGCACAGGCCTTCGTGAACTTCTTGAATCGCTCGGTTAGCTTCATCGGTACTAAGGCACTTTAGGAGAGTGCCGGAGAAGGATCTTTGGTAGAGAGTGCCGTCCAGAATGACGAATCGTCGAGCTTGGTACTTCAATCTTCGGGCTTCCCGGGGGTCGGAGGCTCTTGAGAGTCTTGGAGCCACAACAAGTAGGGGGTGCGCCAGTCGCTTGGGAAGGCCTGGTCAATATCTAGGAGCTCCGAATCAATGTTCAGGTCGCTCTAGCTCTTCGAGAAAGACCGATCGAGTTCCCTCGGGGTCAAGAGAGGAGGCCAGCCGAGAGAGGGCGTCCGCTCGGGAGTTTTCTTCCCAAGCTATTCGGACTACCTCAAAGCTCTCGAACTGTTATGCCACGGCTCTGACCAGTTGGAGGTATTTGACCATCAGTGTTTCTCGAGCTTCATAATCACCGTTGACCTGGCTAGCGACTAGTTGGTAGTCAGTGTGAATTCTGACTCGCTCAGCCCCAGCCGCTGGGCCATGCGGGCTCCCGAGATAAGGGCTTCGTACTCGGAGGCGTTGTTGGACGCCTGGAAGTTAAACTTCAAGGCGTATTGTAGCTCTACTCCTTCGGGGGACTTTAGGAGGATTCCAGCATCGCTCCCAGCCAAGTTGGAGGATCCGTCGACAAATAGATCCCAGGTTGGCCCGGGCGCGGACGGAGACTTTTCTTCGGTCGGGATAGTGCTCTCGGCGATGAAGTCAGCGAGCGCCTATCCTTTTATAGCCGAGCGAGGCCGGTATGATATATCGTAGGTCACGAACATGATGGCCCACTTGACGAGGCATCCCGAGGCTTCAGGGTGAGCGAGGATCCTCTTCAGTGGTTCGCCGGTCAGCACGGTGATGGAATGCCCTTGGAAATATGGTCGGAGGTGCTTGGCCGAGGTAACCAATGCTAGCACGAGGTTCTCGGTTGCGGGGTACCTTCTTTCAGCCTCGTTGAGCACCTTGCTGGTGTAGTAGACCGGTCTCTCGACTCCTGAGTCATTTTTGAATAGGACCGAGCTAACCGTAGACGGAGTCACCGAGAGATAGAGATACAAGGCTTCACCTAGGACGGGCTTGGAAAGCACCGGGGGCGAAGCCAAGAACTCCTTAATCTCGGCGAATGCGCTTTGGCATTCCTCGTCCCATACGAACGTAGCAGATGCCATTTTGGACCCCCTCAACAGCTTGAAGAAGGGTAGGCATCGTTCGACCGTGCGGGACAGGAATCTGCTGAGCGCGACAATGCACCCGGTGAGGCGTTGGACGTCTTTGATGCAGGTGGGTGGGCGCATGTCCAGGATGACCTGGACCTTGTCGGGGTTGGCCTCGATCCCACGCTGGGTGACTAAGAAACCCAGGAACTTCCCGGATCTTACTCCGAAGGAGCACTTGGTGGGATTGAGCTTCATATTGTACCTCAGGAGGGTGCTGAAGGTCTCAGCCAGATCGGCGAAGTGATCCTCGGCCTTGGGGGTCTTGACGAGCATGTCGTCAATGTATGCCTCAACGTTCTGTCCGAGCTGTCCTTCGAACATATGATTGACCAGCCTCTGGTACGTGGCTCCAGCGTTCTTTAACCCGAAAGGCGTCCAGGTGTAGCAGTATACACCGAAGTCGGTAATAAAGGCGGTCTTCTCGATGTCACCAGGATCCATTCTAATCTGGTGGTAACCTGAATAGGCATCCAGGAAACTGAGTATTTCGTTGCCTGAGGTTGAATTAACCAGTTAGTCGATGCTCGGTAACGGATATCAGTCCTTTGGTGTGGCCTTGTTCAAGTCAGTGAAGTCCACGCACATTCGCCACTTTCCTGAAGCTTTTGGCACCAGGACGACGTTGGCCAGCCACGTCGGGTACAGGACCGGTCTAAAAAGACTAGTCTTTTACCCCTTGGTGGCCTGCTCTTTGATGATCGATGGCTTCTTTGGCTCATGCTTCCTTCTGCGTTGTTGTACGGGCTTCACGGTCGGGTCGAGGTTGAGCTTATGCATTACCGTCTCTTCCGGTATTCCGGGGAGTTGATCATCAAACCATGCAAAGACTCGGGTATACACGGAAAGAAACTCTTTGTATTGCTGCTAAACCTCAGATGGTAGGTCGGCTCCAATCTTTACTCCTAGGGTTGGGTCGTTGTTTAGGAAAATCGTTAGCAGCTCGCCTCCAGGCTCGGAGGTTGCGGGTTTTTCCTCGACTTCCCGGGGACCCTTGTTCTTCCCGTCCGGCCTTGTGGCTTCAACCGAGATATTATAGCACCTTCTGGCCGTCGCCTGGTTACCTCGGACTTTCCCCACCCTATTTTAGGTGGGAAACTTCATCTTTTGGTGGTAGGTACAGGGCACCGCTTTCATTCGGCTAAGGATTCCTCTGCCGAAGATTGCGTTGTATGCTATCATACCCTTGATCACTATAAAGTCCACCAAGACCGTAACGGTTTTGGGTGGGGTGCCGAGAGTAACCGGCAGGCTTAGGGCTCCCTCAAGATAAGTGGCTTGGCCATTGAACCCACAAAGGGGGGTTCGGATCGGGCGGAGTTTAGACGGATTCTCCCCCATCTTAAGGAAACATTCGTAAGATAATACGTCAGGGGCGCTTCCATTGTCAACTAGAATTCTATCTATGTTACAATGGTTTATGGTGGCCGATATGACTAGGGCGTCATCATGCAGGGTGGTCAGCCGTTCCAGATCTCTGTCGGAGAAGACAATGACCTGGGGCTCACTTGGCGGGGCCTTGGGAGGCTCGACGGCTCGGCTCGCCCGCTCTGCATGACGCTTCCTTCCTCGGCTACTGTCCCCTCCTGATGCAGCTCCTCCAGTGATGACGTTGATGTAGACCCCGTAAGGGGCGTTGTCGATTTCCTCTGGGGAGCCTCGATCTTCCTCACGCCCAGCCACGAACCGGGACAGGTGTCCCTGGCGGACGAGGCGCTCGATCTCATCCTGGAGCTAGTGGCAATCGCCAGTATGATGCCCGTGATCGCTGTGGAACAGGCAATGCTTGCTGTAATTACGGTTTTTTGACCTCATTGGCTCGGGTTGGCAGAGAAGGCCCGAGCCTTTGATCTCTTCATATATCTCGTACACCGAAGCGATTAAAGGAGTGTACCG
The DNA here is from genome assembly GCA_022559845.1 of Amorphophallus konjac. Taxonomy (NCBI): domain Eukaryota; kingdom Viridiplantae; phylum Streptophyta; class Magnoliopsida; order Alismatales; family Araceae; genus Amorphophallus; species Amorphophallus konjac. The sequence continues at coordinate 41,727,090 of CM040120.1, read as the reverse complement.
CTCGTACTTTCGGGACGGCTCCTTGTGCTCTCCGTCTCGGTTCCGCCTTTTTCCTTGGCCCGAGCTTGACTCGGGTGCCCGCTTCTTGTCCCCCTCCCGACCCGAGCCGGTTGCGCCTTGGCATGCGCTGAGTACTTCTTCGCACTTGGCATGGCGCAGAGCCAGAGTCACTAGCTCGGCAAGGGTCGAGGGAGGGTGGAGGACAAGTTCGCGGCGGTGGTTCTCGTCCCGGGTGCCCCCGGTCAGCGCGGTTATGGCCGAGGCTACATCCAGGCGGGGGATTCTCAGGGCTTCCGACTTGAATCGATTGATGTAAGCCCGGAGTTTCTCCCCTTGCGCATGTTTGAGAGCCAACAGCCCCGCTACCGACCTCGGGGGGCCGCTACCGGCGAAGCTCTCCTTGAATACTCGCCTGAATTGCTTGAATTCCCAAATGGATCTGGGGGCGAGGGCCCGAAACCATGCTTGGGCACCTTGGACCAGGGTGGTCGCAAAGGCTCGGCACTTGATGGCGTCGGAATCTCCGTGAAGGGTCATCAGGGCGTCCAAGCTGTCGAAGTGGTCGACCGGGTCGCCTTGGCCATCGTAGGACTTGAAGGTCGGAATGGAGGTTCTGAGAGATACCTATGCCTTCAAGATGTAATCGAAGAACAGGGACTTCTCCTCATCCTCTGCCGGAGAGACATTTTTCAAGGCACGTAGGGCGCGCTCCTACTCTGTGAAACATCTCTTGAATTCTCGCAGTCGGAGGGATAACTCCGGCTGTCGCCGCGTTGTGGGACTAGGAGGACTTCCTTGACACTCTCCAGGAGCTTCGGTCTTTAGGGTTGGACGGCGTGCCGCGGGTCTTCCCATTTTCAGCGTGGAGGAGGCCTCTTGCTCCGGGGGAGGGGCTTGTGAAGGTCCTCCTGACTTGTTACGGATAATCTGTCAGCCTCGGAGGGTAAAGCGGCCTCCGATAGTGTGCTGGGACGCGTTCTCTCGGGGAGGGCTCTCCGGAGGGGCGCGTGACCTTCCATCCCTGGCCGCCTGGGTCCCCATGAGTTCTACGAGGATGTCCAGTTTTGCGTTGAGGGCTTGGAAAGCGTCAGTGCCACCATTGAGTGGTAGCCCTACCACCGCGGGAGGAGGGGGTGGTTCATCGGCTGGGGTGTTGGTGTTGGAGGGGGGGTTTTGTGAGGCCTCAGAGGGGCCTTCACCCGCCATCACCATGGCCTTTCCCCTATCACCGGCGGACCTCCTCCCTGAACTTCTTCACACCATACTGGCTCTTTGGTCGTTTCCCACAGACTGCGCCAGATGAAGAGGCATGATCTCACACTGGACCTGAGCTGGGGGGATGGTCACCGGATAGTGAACTATAAGGAAGGAAAACGGATCAGGGGGCCCAGGGATGGTTCCCTGGGGTAAACCCTTCGATGCCTAAGTCAGTAGAGGAATGGTGGAAGCTATGAAGGGAGGAGGAAAAGAGAGACGCGAGATCCCTCTACACCAAGGTGGTGAAGTGGTTCCTGCTCAGGGAATTTTAGGCATGTGTTTGCCCTTACCTTTTGCCGGAGGGAGTCCCAGGTTTAAATAGTGCACCGACCTCATGAGTCCCGTAAGCTGAGGAGTTTCAGGCGGGAGTTACGTCCTCAATGTGGTCTCTTTATGTTCTCATCGTGGGATCGTTATATCCTTGAGGGGTCATGGGTCCCTTATCCTCGTAAACTCCTGCTCATAAAGGGCTCTCAACGGCAGCGTGGATAAGCAATCGTCGGTCAACCCAAGCATAAAGAGTGCCAACCCTGTCCGGGCGATAGGCATAGCTCGGATGAAGATAGGTCGGAGTGGGCGCTGAGCGCTTGCCTCTATCCCGGTGAGGGGATAACTCGGGCATGGATCTTCCTCCGTTCTGACCGATGTTCAGGCCTTCCGAGCCTAAGGGCCATCGCGGAAGGGTTTGATCCTGAGTGATCTTATTGGGCCTTTTATCCTAAGTGGGCCCTGCGGGGCTGTCACTTGGATGAGCTGGGCCTCGTTTGGTCCTGACGGACCTAGTTCGGCTGCTCTTAGATGGGCTACAGAAATCCCCCTCTCCAGAGCCCAAATCTGTAAATGATACATTAAATGATAATTTCTGGATCTTGGCTATGCAGGAGAAATTACACCAATTCCAAAGGAATGAGGTGTGATTTTTTGAGCCTAGACCTAAGAACCACCCGGTGATAGGAACTAAGTGGGTTTTTTGAAACAAACTTAGTGATCAAGGGGTGGTGATTAAGAATAAAGCCCGACTTGTAGCCCAAGGCTATAGTCAAGAATTAGGAATTGATTTTGATGAATCATTTGCACCAGTGGCTAGGCTTGAGGCTGTTAGAATATTACTTATCTTTGCATGGTCTAGGAATATAAAACCTTTTCAAATGGACGTTAAAAGTGCTTTTTTGAATTGTGTAGTGAAGGAAGACATCTATGTTAAGCAGCCACCGGGATTTGAAGATGAGAAGAACCTGGACCATGTGTACAAACTTAACAAAGCATTGTATGGTCTGAAGCAAGCCCCCCATGTGTGGTATGAAAGGCTAAGTACTTTTCTTTCAGAAAATGGCTTCAAGAGAGGTAATATCGATCAAACCCTTTTCATTAAGAGCAACAATAAACACATGCTTATTGTTCAAGTATATGTTGATGACATTATCTTTGGGGCCACTTCTGATTCATTAAATGATGATTTTGTAAAATTGATGCAAGGGGAGTTTGAGATGAGTTTGATAGGGGAGTTAACATATTTTTTGGGTTTGCAGGTGAAGCAGTTGAAAGATGGCATCTTCATCAATCAAAGAAACTACACAAAGGAGCTCACCAAAAAGTTCAAATTCGACAATGCAAAGCCACATAAGACGCCTATGTCAACAACGATGAAATTGACGAAAGATGAAAAAGATAAGTCTGTCGATCAAAAACTCTTTAGAGGAATGATTGGTTCCTTATTGTACTTGACTACTAGTAGGCCAGATATCATGTTTAGTGTTTGCATGTGTGCAAGATTTCAATCTGATCCTAGAAACTCACACATGTTAGCAGTCAAAAGGATTTTCAGATATTTGCTAGACACCACGGATCTTGGTCTTTGGTTTCCACGTAGCTGCACTGTTGATTTGGTAGCTTACACGGATTCTGATTATGCTGGGTGTTTAGTGGATCGCAAGAGCACGAGCAGATACTGTCAATTTCTTCGAGGTTTCATGGTCTCATGGGCCTCTAGGAAACAAAATAATGTGGCATTGTCAACTGCCGAAGCTGAGTACATGGCGGCAGATAGCTGTGCAGCCCAAGTGTTTTGGATCCAACAACAATTAGTTGACTTTGGCATTTCTTTGAATGACACACCCATTCGTTGTGATAACACTTCTGCGATTAATCTTTCCAAAAATCATGTTTTGCACTCTCGCACAAAGCACATAGAGATTAGACACCACTTCTTGCGAGATCATGTGAGTAAGGGTCATTTTGAACTTGTACATGTAAATACAGAAAATCAACTTGCAGATATTTTCACAAAACCCTTAACTCCTGAAAAATTCACTTAAATAAGAAGAGAACTTGAAATTTGTGGTTTGAATGAGTAACTGTGCTTGAATGCCATGATTCTCTGGTATCTCAAATGTCGATTGTGGAAAGTTGGGTTATGTCCAGCTAGAAACTTTCCCCATGCGAGAAGGTGGTCTTCGGACCTATGTTCTCCGCCATATACCCGATATCACTTTGACTGAACATATTGCAATATGCTTGCTTGATTGCATGTATATATTTCTAAAAAACCATTTCTTGAAAATCTTCTAAGATCTCACCTCCTTGTTAAATAAAATGCTTTGATTTTGATCATTTGTGAATCATGACATATACAAGGGGGGGGGGATTATTTCTAATTGTGCATACATTTAGGGGGAGTCATAGCTATGGTATGACAAATTCATGTTCTACATACATAGCAATTACCCACACACTTTGCACAAGATGATGTATATGACTTTAATTAATAAGGATTTCAGAACTTCTTTTCAACACTTTAAGAGAAATAAAATTTCTACATGGAAATGAAGAGTAATCGTGAGGAAAAAGCTGCCAACCTCAATCAATAAGTGGAATGTGGAACTGAGTAACCGGGAATCCCCACTGAAATAAATGAGGAAACTCGCGTCGAAAAGTGAAGCTAAAATCCACAAGAATCAAAATTGTGATGAATCCTAGTAGCCAGGAAACCCCATTGAGACACATGAGGTGACTCACGTCGAACGGTGAAATCTAATAATAATAATAATAATAATAATAAATAAGGGGGTTGTGCGAAGCTACCAAAAGTCGAGGATCTAAATGAAATTGTAGAAAGGAAATAACTCTCTAGTGTTTTCTAGAAATTCTGCCAATATCCATATATGTTTGAAGTTCATTGCTCATTTTCACATATTTAACTCAGGTATTATTGTGATGTTTGTATAGCTTGAATTTGTTCTTATCATGGCTTATGCAGTGCTTCTAACATATGCATACACTACCTTTTTTGATTATGCATCATGTTTTACACTATGACTTGAATCAAATGCTCTTTTGGTATCCTTCTATCCCTTTGAGGGGGAGATATACATATGTACTTGCCTGCTTGTCTTTCATGCTTGCTTGCTTGCTTCCATGAGTTTGAAAGTTTATAAGTCTTTGTGCATGTATGGTTGGTTTTCATGCAAAGTGCTCCAACTTTTGTGTTCCCCATTTTTGATTATGCCAAAGGGGGAGAAAAATGTTTAGATTGTCACAATATTTTGTCATCATCAAAAAGGAGGAGATTGTTGGGTACGTGTTCCCACATTATTTTTGACCTTGGTTTTGATGATAACAAATATTGTGCGTTTGTGGGAGTAAAACATTGTGTGCGGTTTAATGAATTCAAAATATTGTGTGGTTGGAAGAGCATGTGTTCGGTAATGGCATTTGGTTGCATTGTGATGGAATAATGTTTCTTATTTGATTGTATGAGTGCATGAGTTTTAATGGAACAATCATGTTTTTGGAATGGCATCTATCATTCAATGAAAGTGCTCATTCATGTGTAAATGAATATCCCTCACTTGAGATTTCTTGTTATTGAGCATATGGGAGTTTCAAGAATGCCAATTGCATATTTAAGCTTCCATGACCTTGTATTTGTCAAATATGTGTTTGTTGCTTGAAATGTTAAATTATCTTTCATATCTTGAACTCAAATCCCACTCTTGAGATCACAACATTTGAGTTGGTAGTGTTCCGGGTTGATTTGCATGGCATTTTGTTCACTCTCATTCAAAGAATGCTATTTTCAAGAAAGAAGTTCATTTGATTTTCAAATCAATACTAATTTGGTTTTTCTATGGTTTTGTAGGTTCAAACCATCAAAATAACTCTACCGGAATCAAGAGACTTCGGTCTCATTATCACTGTTGGGTTTGCATTGGTTTTTGAGGCTAAAGATGGTGTTTTGGCTTGCAAGCAGAGAAGAGTCGACTCTAAGAGTCGACACTTTTTGGGCAGTGTTCTGTTTTGTGTGTTGTGTGTGTTACAAGGAAGAAGAGTTGACTCTAAGAGTCGACTCTTAGAGTCGACACTTTTTTGGCAGCATTCTGGTTTTGTGTTTTGGCCTGCACAGGGTGCGAGTGTCGACTCTAAGAGTCGACACTTTACGGCACGGGAGTTGCGAATCCGATTGAAACCCATTCTAAACCCCTTGAAACTTTACCAAACTACCCCCAATAAGTTCCTATACATATGAGGGAGTTTTTAAGACATATTGGGAGGGTTTTATGAGTCTTTTCCCCACTCTTTAAGTTGTATATATAAGAGCTACGATTTTGTGAGAAAGAGAACCCTAATGTGCTTGTTTTCTATCTTGTAGGTGAAGAAAAAGGGGAAAAGAAGGAGGAGCTCTTGAAGGAGGTTTTGATCTACATCCATGCATTTTTGGAGCTCGTGGCTGAAGAAAGAAATGAGCGGGACGAGAAGGGGAACGCATGGACGTTCTCATCGTCGACATTGTTGAACATATCCGAGTGATTTTGATGATAACAAAACCTAAGATATTTCTCTCCCTTGTATCTTGTTTTCAAGCAAAGCTTCATGCTTTAAACCTTCAATTTTCACCCCATGTCAAATGTGTGGTTATGAATCCTTCCATGTGTTTATTCAAACATAAATCAACTCATACACAAGCCCGTTTCAATCATCGAACAAATGGATAGGTTCAAGAGAGCTAACACTTGATTTTTGCAGGATTGAAGATTGGCGGTCGACCTGTGGACCCCTGGCGGTCAACCTAAAATAACAGAATTGAAATCTGGAATATGAGAAAGCTGGCGGTCGACCGCCAGGAGCTAGCGGTCGACCTATTTTCCCAGCAGCCAAATGGCTACAGGACGGCCAATGGCGGTCGACCGCTGGCCTTTGTAGGTCGACCGCCAGCCTCGAGCTGCCAACAAATGTTGACTTTTTGTCACTTCGAGAAATGGTCTTTCTCTTGGTATTGTTTAATCCCTAAGCAACCTAACTCTCCAGAAATTGTGGATCTGGTCTGGGGGAGTCTTTGGACCATTCAAGAACCTATAAAACTTATACAAGAGGGTTTGGAAAACCCTAATGCTCAAGGAAGATCAAAGGGAGGCTGCCAAGAGGAAGAGAAGGGATTTGGCACTGTAGACGTGAACAGTGCTCCGAGAGGAAAGTTCTTCATCCTTCTTCATCCAATCAAGTGTAAATCAGTCCAAGGATTCAAGTTGCATCCAAAGCATACAGTCATCCACTAAGGGGGAGCAAATCAAGATCCTTCTCTTATGTTTTGAATTCATTCTTGATCTCTCAAAGCTTCATCTGTAATCCTTGTAATCTTTAAACATTCCAGAGTGTGTGGATCCTCTTAGATCTGTGTGTGTGTGTGGTTGTGTGTTCTTGGTTGGAGGTGTGTGTGTGTATTAAGGTGTTCCTACACCTTCGTGGGAATCCTCCTTCCTAGTGTGTGAGTGTTGTATGTGGTTGATCTTGTAACTTCCTACAAGATAGTGTGTGGTTCCTCACTGTCCGTGAGGGGTGGACGTAGGTTGCCGTTGTGGCATCCGAACCACCTAAAATCGATGTCTCTGTGTGGTTTGTTCCTTTTCCTCTATCCTCCTTCTATGCAAATCGTAAGTGTGTTAGTTTAGTTCAGTTTTTATTCTCTTTTATCCTGCATAATCCTTCTTCACCTTATAAAACTTGCTTTGTCTGTGGGCTTTAATTATTTCAGGTTCTCTTGTTAGCTTCTTGTCACACATTTTATAAAAAGGCTAAAAAGTTTCATTATTTCTACCATCACCCAATTCACCCCCCCTCTTGGGTGCCATTTAATCTCGGGACTTCAATTGGTATCAGAGCCAAGGCTCTTCCTTTCAGAGATCTAACGATCTAGAGCAAGATTCGATTAAATGGCAAACAAGGGTATGGTACCCGAGGGTCATTCCATCAGCCATCCTCCGTTTGTTGACGATTCCAACTACTCCTACTGGAAAAATAGAATGCATGTTTTTCTGAGGGCTCAAGAGTATGAGGTTTGGAGAGTTGTGGACAAGGGTCCTCATAAACTCGGGGCTGATGAAGAAAAATGGACACCCGATGAAATTAAGAAATGCACTGCTAATTTTAATGCCATGAATATCATGCAATGTGCGATACACCCTAATGAATTCTCTCGTGTTTCTATGTGCAGCTCAGCCAAAGAAATGTGGGACAAGCTGCGACTCATATACGAGGGAACTTCAGAGGTCAAGGAAACCAAGGCAAATCTCCTAGTCACTGACTATGAGCTATTCAAAATGAAATCTGAAGAAACCATCTCCGAGATGTTTGCAAGGCTAACAGAGATCACAAATGGTCTCAAAAGTCTCGGGACGGAATACTCAAATTCCGACCTTGTGAGGAAGGTGTTAAGGTCACTACCGTCACCTTGGCACACAAAGGCCACGGTTATTGAAGACTCAAAGAACCTGTCAACTCTTACCTTGGATGAACTCATAGGGTCACTCATGACCTATGAGATAAATATAAAGAGAACAGTTGATGAAGACATCAAAAAGAAAAAGGTCATTGGACTGAAAGCTCATCAATCCGATGACGAATTTCAAGAAGGTGAATCAAGTGACGGAAGCAATGAAGAGGAAGAATTGGCGATGATAACTCGCCAAGTGAGAAAATTTCTAAGGAAGAAGAGAAACTTTCAAGGAAATTTCAGAAAATGGCAAAGAAGGCCCACGCAGACTAAAGGCGAATCGAGCAAGCCAAGTAGCATCATATGCTACGAATGCAAGAAGCTTGGACACATGAGAGGTGAATGTCCAGATCTAAAGAAGAAATTCAAGAAGGATAACTTCAATAAACCCAAAGCCATGGTCGCCACTTGGAGCGATGAAGAAGATGAACCATCTGATGAAGAGATTCAAGAACTTGTGGAAAGCTTGTGCCTCATGGCACATGAGGATGAATCCACGGAGGTAAATTCTAACCCTGAATTCATTTCCAATGAACAATGGGAATCTGAATATGAAAAGTTGTACACTAAGTACAAGAAAGTCAGATCTGAAAATAAAGCTCTTAAAAAGAAACTTGATGATTCATCACGTGAAGATATCTTTGCCAAATTTGAGAAACTGGAACAGGAATGGTTTGAGGCTTCGGAAGAAAAGGAAAGTCTACTACAAATAATCTCAAACTGTGATAAAACTAAAAAGGAACTATCATGCAAAATAACTGAAATGGAGGAAGCACGTGAAAGGATCAAAATTGAAGAACAAACTCTGAAATCCACTAATTCAGAACTCGAAAGGAGAAATGGGATTTTGGGTGAAAGAGTTGCTGAGCTTCAGTTCACCTTGACTAAGTTTGTTAAGGGGAAACAAAACCTGGATAACCTATTGGGGGTTAAAGTCAACTTCCAAAAGGAAGGCTTGGGGTACACACCTCAAAACAAAAAATCCTTTGAGCATAAGATCACCACATCCTTTATTCATGGAAAGGACGATAATCATGCTTCATGTTCTAACTCTAAACCCCACCATGCTCAGCCTAAACCACACAGATATCAAAGAACTTTTTCACATGCTAACTGCTTTCATTGTGGTAGATTTGGCCATATGATTTCCAACTGCTGGTTTAGACAAAGCACACCTAACTATCATGTTCCATGGACGAAGAAAACACCCGTAAGAAGTTGGACTAACTCCTATGGACCCAAACTGGTTTGGGTACCAAAAATAATTGCATGAGAATTTTTCCTCTTGCAGATATGTCTTGAAGCCAGGGGGAGCAAATGGTATCTAGACAACGGTTGCTCAAGGCATATGACAGGGGACAAGAAAGTGTTGTCCAAGCTACAAGAAAAAGAAGGAGGCTTAGTTGCTTTTGGCGGGAAGGACAAAGGTAAAATAATCAGAGTTTGGAGACATAGGTAAGAATTCTGAAACTCTGATTGAAAATGTCCTTCTGGTGAAAGGTTTGAATCATAATTTGTTGAGTATAAGTCAATTATGTGATAAGGGTTTTAAGATTGTTTTTGATATGACTCACTGTTTTGTCATGTGCAAAAATTCAAATGAAATCAAATTCATTGGTAAAATGAGCAACAATGTGTACACCATTGATCTTCATGATGTTTCAGTTGATAATGTGTGTTTGGTAGCTAACAACCATGAGAATGCATGGCTATGGCACTGCAGACTAGGTCATGCTAGTTTTGGAGTGATCTCTAAGTTGTCTAGACATGACTTGGTGATAGGTCTGCCCAAATTAAAATTTGAAAGCAATAATATCTGTGAAGCTTGCACGAAAGGCAAGCAAACACGAATCTCATTCAAAAACAAAAATATTGTTTCTTCCGCTAGGCCATTGGAACTGTTGCATCTTGATCTTTTTGGTCCTACTAAAACATCTAGCCTAGGAGGAAAATCCTATGGCTTTGTGATTGTTGATGATTTCTCCAGATTCACATGGGTGCTATTTTTAGCTAATAAAAGTGATGCCGTGACGGAGTTTCAAGTGTTTTGCAAAAAAAATCAGAATGAAAAGGGTTACCTCATCACCACAATCCAAAGTGATCATGGTGGTGAATTTAAAAATCATGAATTCAGCATGTTCTGTGAAGAGCAGGGGTACACACATAATTTTTCATCACCAAGAACGCCCCAGCAAAATGGAGTAGTAGAGCGAAAGAATAGAACGTTGATAGACATGGCCCGGACCATGCTCAGTGAGAATTCTCTGCCCAAGTATTTTTAGGCTGAAGCGGTAAGTACCGCATGCTACATCATCAACAGGGCAATGGTAAGGCCCATTCTGAAGAAAACTCCATATGAGCTCTACAAGGGTAAGAAGCCAAACATCTCTTATGTTAAACCCTTTGGATGCCCTTGCTATATCTTGAACAATGGTAAGTCCAATCTGGGGAAGTTTGATGAAAAGAGTGATAAAGGAATTTTTCTAGGTTATGCACTCAATTCTAGAGCTTATCGATTATTCAATAAAAGGACTTTAGTTGTTGAAGAAAGTCCTCATGTTATTTTTGATGAATCCGAGTCAAAACTCACAAAGCAAATTTCTTCTATCTTGGATGCAGATGAAGGCCCTAAGAACTCATCAAATGTTAAAGCCAACGATGAGCCATTGAAGGCAACTTCAAGTAATAATGAGGAAGATGAGGATCCTACAATTGAGACACTGCAAGAACCACAAGTGCAGCATCCTGATCTGCCCAGCTCCTCCACATTTCTAAAGGATCATCCAATTGTGAACATCATAGGTAATCTGGAGGATGGGGTGAAAACTAGGTCCTCTCTAAGGCAGGTTGAACAGGAGGACCTGATGTCCCTACTCTCTCAAGTAGAGCCCAGGGACATTCATGAAGCTCTTCAAGATGAATCCTGGATTCAGGCGATGCATGAAGAACTGCATCAATTTGAAAGAAACGAGGTGTGGACTCTCGTGCCGCGTCCTAAGAACCATTGATGTGACACAACCTTGGACCAAAATAAACAAGCACAATTTGCAATCAAACGGACCGATATTGGCGACCGCTCACCCGATGCTCACCAAGACCCGGGGTAACTTGGCAATGCCAAGTGGAGGTTGTGTGGGCTAGGCCCTTGCTGGTAGAGGGCCAACAAGGCCAAGGTTTGTTTCCCCAAGGGTATGGTTGTCCAATTCAAGGGAGCCGACGAGGTGCCAAGGCATGGGTTACACTCCTCACCCCACGGTGATCTCTTGAAGCAAGGAGCTCAAGGATCGGGCTCTCACTCTCATGGCCAGCGGAGTTTATGAACTAATATTGGAAAGAACAAGCACAAAATGGAACTAGGTTGGAGCACTTACTCAACCGATTTGAAGAAACCGGTCCCGCTCGGAGACGAGGGCGAGCGGGGAGGCGAGTGTTCCCCACACGCCGCGTCGGGGTAGCTTGACCTGCCCAAATTGTTACAACATTGCACCCCATACAAGGGGGGGGATCTAGGGGTGGGGGTTAACTGATATTACATTCAAAACTACCTCCACACAGGGAGGGGCCTTCAGCCGGCCAAGCGGGGAGGGGAACTTGCACTAAAAGTAATGAAAAGATGGCGAAGCCGAATCTGCCTGCTCTCTACGATAGGAGATAGGCAGACAGAGTTGAAGCCGCAGAACTTGATCGGGAATTTTGCTGAAGACGGGACCAGTGGGTAACTCTTCGTAACTAGAAATGGAATTCCTCAGAATTTTTTTGATTTCTTCTGGCGTCGATGCTGGTCTCGGTGGAGGCTCGAACAGGGTGGCAGATTCTCGGACTGACAGCTTCAGGTTTCCAACAGCAGGAAGAAGGGGATGCCCCGATAGCTCTCGGACTCAAGAATCAAGAATCGCCAGAGTTGATGGAATCATGAATGAGTCCTCTTCGTAGTAGAACTGGTGGGCAAGCCAAAAGATGCCAGAGAAGACCAGTGGACTCTGAACAATGGTGACAGGTCGGTGCAGACTGTGGGAAGCAGAACCGCGTACCCGAGGGATAAAATTGATAACTCTGGACCACGGACGTCGATCGAAGTTTCGCTTCTTGATTCTAAAAGTAGACAGGACGAGGAACAACTTTTCAGAAGAACTCTTGGCCTGATTCTTCCAAGGTTCGTCGTGGTAAAGCTTCTACTCCGGTTTAGATGCTCAGCAGGGGCAGCTCTGCGCAGTTGTGGGAGAACGGATCTCCCGGGCAGCACGGAGCTCGGATGGAGATGAAACCACCGCCGTTGCGAAGAAGACCGGTAGACGCTTCCGTGGATACCTCTTTGGCCTTCAGATTTGTTGGGATGTGGTCGGGGTCGCCTCTGCAAACTGCTACTCTTCTACTACCTGCGAACTGAAAACTGGAGGTTGAAGATGATGGGGGGAAATGGGGTATATGGGAGGGGAAATGGAGGTGGATGAGTGTGGGGAGAACCCTGGCTGTGAGGGGGTCTAGGAGGGGGTGTTCCAAGGTGTGGGAGGGGAAGAATAGAGTCTGGAAGGGGGTCTAACAGGTGGTGGGAGGAGGAGCTACGAATTTGGGCTTGGAGGGAGAAGGGGGAAGGTGAGGGGGGCACAAGTGGGTGGAGGGAATGTGAGTTTGAATTTCCTTTAATGTGGGGTGATCAATGGTGGTCTTGGGGATGGGAAGAGGTGCCTTGGGAAGGTGGAGGGCTGCTTGGGCAAGGGGATGGGTAGTTGGGGGTTGAAGGGTGGGGTGTGGATTGGTGGAGGGTCTATTGGGACTAGGGGGAAGTAATGATGGCTTGTGGGAAGTTGTAGAGGAGTTAATGGAGGTAGGTGGGAGGGTGGAGGTGGTTGGGAGGGGAGGAGAGAGAAAATTTTCGAAATTGGGTGTGGAGGAGAGAGAAAGGGGAGTGAAAAAGAGAAATTAAGAGAGGGATGGGTGGAGAATCTCTCCCCTAGGGTCTCTCACCCAAATAATGGAATCTCTCCACTACATAAGAAGTTTGAACTCTTAAAATGGTAAGTTTTTCATTCATTGATTCATTAACTCAAAATGAGGGGAATGGGGTCCTATATATAGGCAACCTACATTTTACAAAAAGTCCCTGACATTTGACTCAAAGATAAATAACCAAGGGGGTAGGGGGAGCCCTTGGGCCTAGCCCAATGAATTGGACCCAATAGCTAATCTAATCAACCTAATGACACTCAAACTTAGGGGAATAAACAAAAGACCTAGGGACATGACTCAAATAAAAGAGAAAATACATCAAACGAATCAAATAAAAATTACATAGGACTCAAAATTAAATAACTAGACCATGTCGAATGCAACCGAGGCGAGGAGACGAGCTGTGACCGTGGGGATGGGAGGTGATGTCCTCATCAACCATCCTACTATTGGAACTCGTTGGGTTTTTAGAAACAAGCTAAATGATGCGGGATTGATTGTGAGGAATAAGACTCGGCTTGTGGCCAAGGGATACAGCCAGGAGATGGGAATTGACTTTGATGAGTCTTTTGCACCAGTTGCTAGACTTGAAGTAGTCCGAATCTTACTATCCTACGCTTGCTCTTTAAACTTTAAACTATTTCAAATGGATGTTAAATCTGCATTTCTTAACGGCTATATCAAGGAGGATGTCTTTGTAGAGCAGCCGCCAGGTTTTGAAGATTCCAAACATCCACGACACGTGTACAAGCTCCAAAAGGCCTTGTACGGACTAAAACAAGCACCAAGGGCATGGTATGAACGACTTACTTCTTTTCTTGTTGAAAATGGGTTCAAGAGAGGTAAGGTTGATCAAACACTTTTCACAAGGAAATCAGGTAAGGACATTTTGGTGGTTCAAGTGTATGTGGATGATATTATTTTTGGAGCTTCTGATAATGCCTTATGCGAGGATTTTGCAAAGACCATGCAAGGAGAATTCGAGATGAGCTTAATGGGGGAGCTAAATTTCTTTCTTGGATTGCAGGTGAAACAAACTTCGGAAGGAATGTTTATAAATCAAGCAAAGTATACTATGGAATTGCTGAAGAAATACGGGATGGCGGAAGCAAAACCCATATCAACTCCCATGGCCACCACTACAAAGCTGGATAAGGATGAAAATGGTAAAACAATAGATTTCACACTGTTTCGAGGTATGATCGGATCACTACTGTACCTTACAACATGCCGCCCTGACATTCAATTCAGTGTATGTCTCTGTGCCCGTTTCCAGTCATGCCCTAAAGAATCTCACTTATCAGCTGTTAAACGCATTTTCAGATATCTAATTGGCACTATTGACTTTGGCTTGTGGTTTCCATTGGTAGTTCTTTTGAGTTAATTGCGTATACCGATGCGGATTACGCCGGATGCATTGTAGATCGTAAAAGTACAAGTGGGTACTGTCAGTTTCTTGGCGGGTGCCTTGTTTCATGGGCCTCTAAGAAACATCATTCAGTAGCTCTCTCAACGGCCGAGGCTGAATATGTAGCCGCCGGAAGTTGTGGAGCCCAAGTACTTTGGATCAAAAATCAATTGCTTGATTTGAATGTTGAAGTGGATTGTGTGCCGATCTTCTGTGATAATACGAGTGCAATTAATCTATCCAAAAATCCTGTTCAACACTCCAGAACCAAACACATTGACATTCGGCATCATTTTCTGAGAGATCATGTAGGCAAAGGGGTCTTTGAGTTCAAGTTCATTGATTCTCTTAACCAACTGGCTGACATCTTCACAAAACCTCTAAATCAGGATCAATTCAATAAAATCAGGCGAGAACTTGGCATGTGTAAGGGTGAGGGCATACGCACTTAAGTCTGCATTAGGTTGTTTCTCTTTTTGTTGGGTAGATCATGTGAGATGCATGCATTGTGTGTGGTTCACTTTTATTGTGTATGACTATACCTAGCATGTGTGCCTGTACTTATATTTATATACACTTATTCCTTGACATTTTTCTACAACTGAATATTCCTTGATAGATAAATGTGGACTAGTGATCTAGTGCTCTTAGCAGTCTCCATTCAAGGGTTTCCATAGTCGACTCATGCTTGATATCATTCGTGGGTTAGCAAAAGAAAAGAAATAAAAAAAAAGAAAGAAGAATGATCTGTGAAAATGGGGGAGTCCAAGGGTCATGGAGCCCACTTCTATCTCCGGTAGTGGCTAGCTGGGGTTCTTCCTCTCTCTCGGGGTCCTTTTTGGGATTTAGGTCCCAGCGGTCGACCGCTGGCTTCATGCCGGTCGACCGCCAGTGGCGAACCGGCCCGGGTCAACCGCGTCTGAACCCTACTTTAAGGGGGTTTTCTTCCCCCCTTTCTCATTCTATCACTCTCCCTTCTCTCTCCCTTATTCCACCTCCACTCTAGCACATCTCTCTCCCACCTTTCAAGCCCTAAAAACCCCACACCGTTTCTACCCAAGCACGATCCGGTCGATTGGTTTCCATTTCGAAACGTCTCCTCACTAGCGTTCGTGCACTCGTGCCAACCTTCCTTGAGCTCTAGAGCGTGGAGATGATGTTCTTAGTTCTTCCCGGTGTCTCCCTCTCCATCCCAAGGTAGAGGTTCTACCTCTCTAGAGAATACTCTCTTCAGCGGGTTTCCTAGTCTAAAATGGCACCTCGAAGGAGTGCTCGGCGTCTTCTCCAAGGGGAACCTGGTGCTCAGAGACGTGAAGCTCCGGCCGTACCTCCACCACAAGCTCCCGCACGCAGGTTACCTCCGAGGTCTATCATCGAGCCTCGTCTTGTTGATTTTCAAGAGTTGAATGAAATCCTACCCGACATCTATACAGTTTTTTCAATGCAACCGGGGTGGCTTGATTTTGTCACTAGATACAATCGCTTCTATCCCTATCTAGTACAATAGTTCTATGGGAATTTGGTTGATAGAAATGGAAGCTTGTATACAATGGTTCAAGGCATTGAGATCCGCATTAATGCAGAATTATTCCATAATGCCCTAGGTGTTTCCTCCCATGGTGCAGACATGCTTTTTGGGCATGGTGAGGTTGAGGCTAGTTTTATTGCCATGACGAGCTGTGATTTTGTTCGTGGTGTGAGTGACCTCATTGAGCTGAATGCCAACCACTTTCCCACACTACAACGGGTTATTCATCACATGTTTACTACACTTATTTATCCCAAGAGTGGCAGCCGAGATGAAGTGACCGAAGTGCACCGTTTCCTGTTCTATCATGTTATGAATGGCGAATTGGTTAATATGGGATGGCTCATGACTCAATTGATAACTCGATGCCGTACACATTTACGGCGATCCCTGCCCTATGCCTCTCAGCTCACTGGAGTGTTCATCTTTGTCGGGGTCCCATTGGAGAATGAGCAGTTTGTTCTAGTCCGCCATGATGACATTTACAATGAGCATAAGCTTTTCTCCGATATGGGATATTACAGGGATACAAATGGTGAAATTCGTCGTGCTGTCCCAGTTTATGGGGAAGAAATTGGCAGTGAAGAAGAACAAGAGCCAGACCCACAGCAAGATAACCAAAATGCACCTGCACCTGTTCAGCCTACAGATGTGCCTCCTCCAGCGGATCTCCCTCCTCCACCGCAGCACTTTCATGGGGAGTCTTCTACTCAGGGTGCTGGGCATTCCACTTGGGGGGACTATGAGGCTCTTGACAGGCATCTTTTAGGCATGGAAACTTGGCTTGACTCCTCCCTTGGGCGTTTGGATACTTTTATGGACACCATGACTGGACGAATGGATACCTTCACTCTTGCTCTGGATGATATTTCTCTCCACATAGCCACTCTCTTTGCCAGCCATGAAGATAACCGTGAGGCCTTTCGCACCACTAACCATACCCTTTTTTCCCTCCGTAACCAGCTCCGTCATTATGATGACATTCTCCATAACCTTGAGGATCATCTTCCTCCTCCTCCTGCTCTTGCTCCTGCTGGTTCCCCCCATGGTGATGGTCCACCGGATGGTGTTCATGGCGAGGAAGCTGAGGATCACCCTGCTGTGTAGCTGCTTTTTGGGTCTCTAGTGTCCCTTTTGTCCACTTTTTGTATCCCCTCCCTCTCCTTTTTGCTGATGTCAAAGGGGGAGAAGTAGGCTATTAGGCATATATATATATATATATGCTATGTGTGTTTGGTGTTTGCCTGCTTGCATGCCTGTTTATCTCTTGCATCGTAGTTTGAGCATATTGTATGCATTAGTGGTTGCATTCCTTAGCGTGTCAAGCTCATTTCTCCCTTCTGCATTCAGTGTACCTTGTATGGATCAAATGAAAATGAATGGAAGAATGCACTCTTTGACGTTACAAGATTGGCTCCTTTCCTTCTCACCTCTTGTCAATACGGCAAATACGTATTGAATGGTTGGTATGAATTCGTTGACATGCTTGTGATGGTAGTAATATGTTTGGTGATATGAGCATTTCGAATGCCTTCAAATCATGAGTTTAGAAGATTCAACTTGATGGATTTCCACGTATCTCATATGTGATTGCCGAAGCTTCTAAAACTCTTTCAAAGGCACATTTGTGAAAATGCAATTCTACTGCCTAGGTTTTGTCATCATCAAAAAGGGGGAGATTGTTGAACATATCCGAGTGATTTTGATGATAACAAAACCTAAGATATTTCTCTTCCTTGTATCTTGTTTTCAAGCAAAGCTTCATGCTTTAAACCTTCAATTTTCACCCCATGTCAAATGTGTGGTTATGAATCCTTCCATGTGTTTATTCAAACATAAATCAACTCATACACAAGCCCGTTTCAATCATCGAACAAATGGATAGCTTCAAGAGAGCTAACACTTGATTTTTGCAGGATTGAAGATTGGCGGTCGACCTGTGGACCCCTGGCGGTTGACCTAAAATAACAGAATTGAAATCTGGAATATGAGAAAGCTGGCGGTCGACCGCCAGGAGCTAGCGATCGACCTATTCTCCCAGCAGCCAAATGGCTACAGGACGGCCAATGGCGGTCGACCGCTGGCCTTTGTAGGTCGACCGCCAGCCTCGAGCTGCCAACAAATGTTGACTTTTTGTCACTTCGAGAAATGGTCTTTCTCTTGGTATTGTTTAATCCCTAAGCAACCTAACTCTCCAGAAATTATGGATCTGGTATGGGGGAGTCTTTGGACCATTCAAGAACCTATAAAACTTATACAAGAGGGTTTGGAAAACCCTAATGCTCAAGGAAGATCAAAGGGAGGCTGCCAAGAGGAAGAGAAGGGATTTGGCACTGTAGACGTGAACAGTGCTCCGAGAGGAAAGTTCTTCATCCTTCTTCATCCAATCAAGTGTAAATCAGTCCAAGGATTCAAGATGCATCCAAAGCATACAGTCATCCACTAAGGGGGAGCAAATCAAGATCTTTATCTTATGTTTTGAATTCATTCTTGATCTCTCAAAGCTTCATCTGTAATCCTGGTAATCTTTAAACATTCCAGAGTGTGTGGATCCTCTTAGATCCGTGTGTGTGTGTGGTTGTGTGTTCTTGGTTGGAGGTGTGTATGTGTATTAAGGTGTTCCTACACCTTCGTGGGAATCCTCCTTCCTAGTGTGTGAGTGTTGTGTGTGGTTGATCTTGTAACTTCCTACAAGATAGTGTGTGGTTCCTCACTGTCCGTGAGGGGTGGACGTAGGTTGCTGTTGTGGCATCCGAACCACCTAAAATCGCTATCTCTGTGTGGTTTGTTCCTTTTCCTCTATCCTCCTTCTATGCAAATCGTAAGTGTGTTAGTTTAGTTCAGTTTTTATTCTCTTTTATCCTGCATAATCCTTCTTCACCTTATAAAACTTGCTTTGTCTGTGGGCTTTAATTATTGCAGGTTCTCTTGTTAGCTTCTTGTCACACATTTTATAAAAGGGCTAAAAAGTTTCATTATTTCTACCATCACCCAATTCACCCCCCCTCTTGGGTGCCATTTAATCTCGGGACTTCAGACATCCGGCCACCCTCCGACTTGAAGCTTAGAGAAGAATTTCCACAACCCCTTTCTACTCATGGGGATTCATTTCTACATCTTGTTTGCATCTATTTGAGTCATTTTCTTTTAGTTTACAAGTGTGTATTGATCAGATCTATCATTTTCTGAACTCCGACTTTGTGAGTGTGTGGAACCGTCGGTGAACAGTTGAGGTTCTTTGTGCTACGGTGTTGCAGCTTGTGTTTGTGCTTAGATCTGAGGTGGATCGTGTAGGAGACCACGTCTCCGTGTCTCTTGGAGCGGAAGCTCCGTGCGGTTCATTTGAAGCGAGTGGATCCTCACCGTTTTGGTGAGGGGTGGATGTAGGGAGCCCGTCGTGGTCCTGAACCACCTAAAAATCTGTCTCGCATTGTGGTTGATGGTGGTTTGCTTGTTTACATTGTTTTTGTTGATCGTGTGAGAATGGTAAGCTTGAGAGAATTAATTTCTTCATAGCTTATATTTCGTCCAATCATCATTTGCGTTGGTAGTTATTTTATTTGCTGCGTTAAATTTAAAAATTACCATCGTGCTTGGCGGGGACAATTCAACCCCCCTTCTTGTCCATACGAGAACCTTTAGGACAACACCGACCCTATGGCCAAGTAACAATTCGGTGATTTCAGTGCTCGACCTTGATTTTCCATGGGCATATGCGTCACGCTAGCCCACCACTGCACCAGTTAACATCAAGGCGAAGCCCAAAATAAGAGACACTAAGGGCTGGAACATGATACTGAAGCTAGGGTACCAGCCGGGCATGGGTCTCGGCGCTCAATTGCAGGGGCGGACTAAGCCTGTCCCAAAGGGTAGAAAAATGGGCAGAAGGGGTCTCGGATATCGGGAGTCCACGTTTTCCATTCTGGGAGGCTCGGGACCGTTGACCTGGGACTATCGCCAGCACTTTGTGAAGGGCCCATTACAGCCAGGTACCCTGAAGACGCCGCCTTGTTCTGACAGGAGAAATGATGCTGCTTGTACCGTTGTTGACCCGCCGCCGCCACTGAAGGGGCCGGTAGGTGATATGGAAGATTTCTGTGATAGTTTTAAAAAGTTGTTCTATGAAGAAGAAGATTTGAGAAAACCAAAGATGCAACTTGTGAGGTACACTCCAGCAGAGCCGGCTGTTGGCACTCAAAATGTGATGAAAGGCGATCGAGTCGCAAAGATGAATGATACGGCCCGCGGAAGCACAGAAGCTGATGAAGAGCAACATGCTAAAGACTTCTCAAGCTGCCAGAGCCTCGAGTCACCCGGAATGAACGCCAGGGACTTCGCCTCAAGAAAGTCAAGATGAATCCACAACCAACCAAGCCTGCCTAATGATTCGACATCGACTCCATCGTGCCACTACCCTACACCCATTGCCCGACCAAGGACAATGGTCTATCCGATGGCTCGCCACCTAAATGAAGACTCTCCTGAGGAGGAAGAACGCCATCGACCCTTCATAACAAGGAACCGAAGGCTCTGTCAGCAGAAGATCCCGATCACCCGACATGGGTTTGGCTTCTCGCTATATTGGGTCCGCTAGTGGCTGAATGATCTCCAGTCAAGGCTGAATTATTTTAGATGTCATAACAGCCCGCAAGCAAGCTCCAGGCACAAGTCAAGCCGAGCTGGAAGCACAAATCATAGTGTCGAAGCCAAACAAACACGAGGTTTGGATTAAGGCCGTACGTCGTGTCGAGAGCTTCGTCAATGCCCCGTCAAGGTTTTTCAAGGACTACGGCGAGAGGAATGGCCAACGGTGACCTCCGGAATCATCCCCCGACTCATCGACTAGCCCTCAGCACCCGAACGAGGCTAATACGGCGCCACGTTTCACCGGCACGCCCCTTAAACGGTGCTGTCATCAACGGCGCGCAAATGCTCCAAGGGAGGCTGCTCCCCGGTGCCATGTTCACCGGTGTGCCCCTCCATGGCGCCGAGGAACTTGGTGCTATAAAAACACCCTGTTCGACCAAGAAAAAGGGAGGCACAAAAAAGAGAGGAGGAAGATAGAAAAAAAAGAGAACAGGCAAGAGAGTCTCCACCAATTAGAGCTTCGAAGGGGAGGGTTTCTTGAGAGAAAAGCTTCCTTCCTTTGAGGGTTTCTCTGGCCGCCACCGTCCTTCGCTCTGCACGAGCCTCCTGGCGCCGGAGAAGAATACTGTCTGCTTCCATGTTCAATTAGGTGGGTTGTCGTGATTTCTCCGTCAATCCCCCTTCGTTTTGGTTTCCTCTCTGTTATAATGTAAGTGAGAGGGGGGAGGGGCGATGATAAGAGCCTGGCCTCCCCCCCACCATCTCTGCTATCCATTTTCTCCCTTGTAACTTCCTCTTTCACTCAATTTTAACGACGACCGAGCGACAATGCTGGCGCCGATGTATGCAATCTGTACGTCTTTCCTTATTGATGGAATGAATGGTGTGCACAAGTGCACTAATGAGTGGAGGGATCAATGTTGTTTGGTTTCCTCTGCATCGCCTCTTCTTCTTCCCCCTTTGTGTTTCTTCTCTTGGCCGCTAAAGTGGTGCCGTGCAACAGTGCTGGCACCGGGGACGTGCAACATGTATATGTGCACCATCCACTGTGCCCAAGATGATAAATGAAATGCGTTCGAGCGCGGCGCCATTTTCATCTCCCTCCATTAACCTGTCTTTTCTATTTGTGCATTTCACTATGTGAATGGTTTTTTTTGCTGTTCATCTTCTCTGACGCCGGTATGCCCTGCTACGCTACGGGCTACATTAACCCCCCTCTCCCTGGGATTCTCTTCTTCTCGAGTGTCAAAGCTTTCTTCGTCAGAAACATACACATAAATGCGTCTCTCTGGCTAATTCTGGGTTCATCCTCCTATCCCCCTCTACATCTACGCGCCCGTGGCGCCGTTTTAAGCCTACACCTACGGTTCCCATGCTGCATTAAGCCCATTTCCTACGCGTTCCACGCTGGTTTCAGTCCGATTTGCATCGTCGTGCCGTTTTAATCCTCTCCTCGCCCTCGGGGTGATTCCTAATCTTAATAATGGAAACAAATAAACTTGATTGTCACTAGTTTGAATGAAAATAGGTTGTTAAAGCCTAATTTAGTTATTTTCATGGTTTCGTCATCTTGCTTTGTGCTTGAACATATATGTCATGTTAGCGCATGCTTGACTGCACGGACCCCCCGGTATATCAAATGGCATTAGTGGAAAGATGGGCTATGCCCGACGGGAAGCTTCTGCTATGCGTGATGGTGGTCTTCGGACCTAAGTTCCCCGCCACGTACTGAGGGTCCGATCTAATAAACCTTGCATGGTAGATTAAGACATCTGGCATGCTTACATCATATGCATCCTTTGCATCTCATTTCGGCCTCGACGGCCCGCTATCTCGGCAATTAATCAAAAGTTTTCCCTCCTCGTGGGGGATGTAATTAACGCCATAGCCTTTATGGTATGGCGGACTGCCGGTCCCGACCGAATCTCACTCTCGCCCGACACGGGTCAGAATGAGCACATAATAAATGGGTCACTCACGTGACTGGCACGCCCACGCAGTCAATCAGTCAGTTAAAGTTAATTAATTGGTTGATCCACGCGTGAATAAACCAGTATAAATCTTTTTATACGGATAAGATCTAGTCGAAACAGGAGTCGACTTAATAAATAAGTACTACCATACTGTGTGCTTGCATGCAATTGCATCTTTGGTTATGTGGGCCCCATGGTCTTTATTTTAGCGATTAATCAAGGGTTGTCCCTCTTTCGGAGGGGGTTAATTAACATCGTAGCCTTTATGATACGACGGGTTTTGGGTCCCGACACGATCACCCATAATTGTCTGATTAGTCAGACGGTGCGCATAATAAACTCGTCAGTTACGTGACTGGCACACCTACGCAAATAAACCAATAAATAAATCAATAATAAAATAATAAAAATAAAAAAATCAATCCCCACAAGTCTGGCACTAAAAATGTGCTGAACGACGATCGAGCCGCAAAGATGAATGATACGGCCCGCTGAAGCACAGAAGCCGATGAAGAGCAACCTGCTAAAGACTTCTCAAGCTGCCAGAGCCTCGAGTCACCCGGAATGAACGCTAGGGACTTCACCTCAGGAAAGCCGAGATGAATCCACAACCAACCGGCAGTGCGACTAAGCCTGCCTAATGATTCGGCATCGACTCCATCGTGCCGCTACCCTACACCCGTTGCCCGACCAAGGACGATGGTCTATCCGGTGGCTCGCAACCTCAATGAAGACTCTCCTGAGGAGGAAGAATGCCATCGGCCCTTCATAACAAGGAACCGAAGGCTCTGTCAGCAGAAGATCCCGATCACCTGACATGGGTTCGGCTTCTCGCTTTATTGGGTCCACTAGTGGCAGAAATGATCGCCAATCAAGGTGGAATTGTTTCTGATGTCATAACATCCCGCAAGCAAGCTCCAGGCATGAGTCGGGACGAGCCGGAAGCACAAATCATAGTGCCAAAGGTCGTGTCAGTGGAAAACCCGCGTGCTCAAGCCAAACACACACGGGGTTCGGATTAAGGCCGTACGTCGTGCCGAGAGCTTCGTCAACGCCCTGTCAAGGTTTTTCAAGGACCGGGGTGAGGGGAATGGCCAACGGTGACCTCCGGAATCATCCCCGGACTCATCGACTAGCCCTCGGCACCCGAACGAGGCTAATACGGCGCCCCGTTTCACTGGCACGCCCCTTAAACGGCGTCATCATCAACGGCACGCAAATGCTCCAAGGGAGGCTGCTCCCCGGTGCCATGTTCACCGGCGCGCCCCTCCATGGCATCGAGGAACGTGGTGCTATAAAAACACTCTATTCGACCAAGAAAAAGGGAGGCACAAAAAAGAGGAGGAAGATAGAAAAAAAAGAGAACAGGCAAGAGAGAGTCTCCACCAATCAGAGCTTCGAAGGGAAGGGTTTCTTGAGAGAAAAGCTTTCTTCCTTTGAGGGTTTCTCTGGCCGCCGCCATCCTCCGCTCTGCACGAGCCTTCCGACATCGGAGAAGAATACTGTCTGCTTCCCTGTTCAATTAGGTGGGTTGTCGTGATTTCTCGTGATTTCTCCGTCAATCCCCCTTCGTTTGGGTTTCCTCTCCGTTATAATGTAAGTGAGAGGGGGGAGGGGTGATGATACGAGCCTGGCCTCCCCCCCACCATCTCTGCTATCCATTTTCTCCCTTGTAACTTCCTCTTTCACTCAATGTTAACGACGACCGAGCGACAACGCCGGCGCCGATGTATGCAATCTGTACGTCTTTCCTTATTGATGGAATGAATGGTGTGCACAAGTGCACTAATGAGTGGAGGGATCAATGTTGTTTGCTTTCCTCAGCATCGCCTCTTCTTCTTCCCCCTTTGCGTTTCTTCTCTTGGCCGCTAAAGCGGCGCCGTGCAACAGTGCCGGTGCCGGGGATGTGCAACATGTATATGTGCACCATCCACTGTGCCCAAGATGATAAATGAAATGCATTCGAGCACAGTGCCATTTTCATCTCCCTCCATTAACCTGTCTTTTCTATTTGTGCATTTCATTGTACGAATGGTTTTTTTTTATGTTCATCTTCTCTGAGGCCGGTATGCCCTGCTACGCTACATGCTACATTAATCCCCCTCTCCCTGGGGTTCTCTTCCTCTCGAGTGTCAAAGCATTCGTCGCCAGAAACATACACATAAATACATCTCTCTAGCTAATTCTGGGTTCGTCCTCCTATCCCCCTCTTCACCTACGCGCCCGTGGCGCCGTTTTAAGCCTACACCTACGGTTCCCATGCCGCTTTAAGCCCTTTTCCTACGCGTTCCACGCTGGTTTCAGTCCGATTCGCGTTGTCGTGCTATTTTAATCCTCTCCTCGCCCTCGGGGTGATTCCTAATCCTAATAATGGAGCCAAATAAACTTGATTGTCACTAGATTGAATGAAAATAGGTTGTTTAAGCCTAATTTAGTTATTTTCATGGTTTCATCATCTTGCTTTGTGCTTGAACATATATGTCATGTTAGCACATGCTTGACTGCACTGACCCCCCAGTATATCAAATGGCATTAGTGGAAAGCCGGGCTATGCCCGACGGGAAGCTTCTGCTATGCGTGATGGTGGTCGTCGGACCTAAGTTCCCCGCCACGTACTGAGGGTCTGATCTAATAAACCTTGCATGGTAGATTAAGACATCTGGAATGCTTGGATCATATGCATCATTTGCATCTCATTTCGGCCTCGACGGCCTACTATCTCGGCAATTAATCAAATTTTCCTCCTCGCGGGGGATGTAATTAACGCCATAGCCTTTATGGTATGGCGGACTATCGGTCCCGACCGAATCTCACTCTCGCCCGACACGGGTCAGAATGAGCACATAATAAATGGGTCACTCACGTGACTGGCACGCCCGCGCAGTCAATCAGTAAGTTAATTACCAGTTAATTAATTGGTTGATCCATGCGTGAATAAACCAGTATAAATCCTTTTATACTGATAAGATCCCATCGAAACAGGAGTCGACTTAATAAATAAGTATTACCATACTGTGTGCTTGCATGCAATTGCATCTTTGGTTATGTGGGCCCTATGGTCTTTATTTTGGCGATTAATCAAGGGTTGTCCCTCTTTCGGAGGGGGTTAATTAACGTCATAGCCTTTATGGTACGACGGATTTTGGGTCCCGACATGATCACCCATAATTATTTGATTAGTCAGACGGTGCGCATAATAAACTCGTCACTTACGTGACTGGCACGCCTACGTAAATAAACCAATAAATAAATCAATAATAAAATAAAAAAAATCAATCCCCACACCGGCTTACCGAAGGCCGCGGGAAGAGGGGAGCTCCCTTGTTTCCTTTTCTTGATCTCCTTCCCGCTTTATTTCCCTTTTCCAAGAGCTGGAGTCCATACCCCGCTAACCTCCTATCATGATCGATCTGTTTTTGATGGAAATGCCATTTGAGGTGTTGATTGTGCCATGTGCATGTGGGCACTGCCCACCAGTTGATCTCTCCACCATGTGGTTTTCCTCCTCTGATCCCTTCTTTGATGTTCTTTTTCTGTCTCTCTTCCCCACTGCACTTCCTCCTCCTCCTTCCCCCTCTAACCTATCTTGCTGCTGAAGTCCCGCGATCAATGACACCCAAGAGGGGGGTGAATTGGGTGATTACAAATTTTAAAAACTTTTACTCGATTTAAAACATGTATTAAGAGCAAGCAACAAACAAGAATTGATCTGATGGATTACAAAATGAATCTGGCCAAATCAACCCTTATAGCAATTCTTTGGTACCAGGCGGAGTTCGGGAATCCGAAGATTCTCTCACACAAGGTATTTTCCTCCCGACAAGACTGACCGTGTCGATCAGAAGCTACCTTTTGATATACCAAGGATCTTATGTAGAAAGGTTAACACAGCCAGATCTGAACAAAGAAACTAGATGATAATACAATATGCAAAAGAGCTAGAGCAGAATTGAGGTAGAAGATAAGGAGCGAACCACACAGAAGACCACGATTTTTAGGTGGTTCGGATGCAACAAATGCAACCTACGTCCACCCCTCACCGACTGTGAGGATTCACACACTATCTTGTAGAAGGTTACAAGATCAAAGCACACACACATACTCGTGTGAGTTCAGAACTCCCACGAAGGTGCACAAGCACCGAATCACAAAGAAGAGTGAAGAACTAAACACACACACACACACACGGATCTGCGTAGATCCACACACACACAGATATTCATAAGTTACAAGAACACACACTTGAATCTGAAACAAAAATTGAATGGAAGACACAAAGAGAAAACTTCAGATTCAAGTTCCCCCTTAGTTGATGAAGAAGGTTTTGGATGCAGCTTGATCTTCACTTGCCTTGGGGTTGATCAGCTCCAGATGTGACTTGGATCACTTGAGGATGGATGAAGATCTTCCTTCCCGGAGCACTGTTCACGGCTACAGTACCAGCACTTGAATCTCCCCTTGATAGCCTCCCTTAGCCTCCTTGGATTGATTTTATTAGGGTTACAAGCCTCAAGGAGATGTTTTTACAACTCTTGAATAGTCAAGAGACAAGCCAGGAATCAGATCCACAAATCATGAGAGGATTGGTGGCTTTAGGATTAAACAACTCCTAGAAGATAGACTTCCCACGTTGAGAACAAAAGGTAAAAAATAGGGGCTTTTCGAAGCTGGCGGTCGACCTTTATACTGGGGCGGTCGACCGAAATTTTATAGGAAATTGGCTTTCCTTGCTGGGAAAATCAGTCGACCGCTCCTGGCTGGCGGTCGACCGCTGGCTGGGATTCCTGCAAAAAATAAAGAGGTTAGCCAATGCAATATAATACATGAATGAATTACTCTATGGCTACCTTGTTCCAATCAAGGTGAGTGGGTCTAGGCTAAGCCTGGGCGGTTTAGAAACCAAAACAAGGATTTATGCATTTGGAAGGATTGAAACAATTAAGCATAGTACATGGTGAAGTAGGCTTTAAATGCGTATTAAATTCGAACTTGATTGTTGATACATAGCACGTGAGAAAACAAATAACCTGGGTTTTGTTATCTTCAAAATCACATGGATATACTCAACAATCTCCCCCTTTTTGATGATGACAAACTGAAGGGGTTTTGAAATACATGAACGTGCCTTTGAGCAATGTTTGAAAATTGAGATCAAAGTTCAAAATCAAAGCATTTCACTCACATCCCGTCACGCCAGCGAACACAAACCATTCAAATATTTTATTTGCCAATTAGAAGAGAAGGGAGATACAAGAGCCAACATTGAGATCAAACACCAGTTGCATTCAATTAATCATTTCATTACAAGGTACATTAGTGCAAGAGTGAATGCACGACTCTAGACTCAAGAAACTGAACAAATGCATAAAACAGAACGGACTCATGATCCTCACATGATCAAACATGCAAACACACAACCACACACTGACATACATAAATATATAGAGCCTACGATACTACTTCTCCCCCTTTGGCATCATCAAAAGGGGATAGGATAGATGAAGGGGGACCCAAGTGACACAAAACCAAAGGACAACAAGCTAGAGGGACAAAAAGGAAAAATCTCAAAGTGCATCTGCAGGTGGCTGATCCTCTGGAGGAGGGGGCTGGTAACCAAGGCGATGGAGAATGTCTTCAAGAGCATGAACTTGAGCGTGAAGAGTATCCCGAATACGGTCAATGGCGAGGTCACGAGCCGCATCACGATGAGCCATGCCAAGAAGGGTCATGTTCATGATGTGGAAGCACTGGCTGGAATCAACAACACTGTTGGTAAGGCTAGTCATATGAGTGGAGAGTGTGGCCATTTGAGTGGAGAGGGAATCCAGAGCAGTGGAGAAGGAATCTATGCGACCTGACATGGTGTCAATCATATTACCCATGGTGTCAATGCGATCCCCGAGGGTAGAAAGTCCCTCCCCGAAAGTATCCACACGAGTCTCTAGCCCAGTGAATCGCCTGTCAAAAACCTCATAGTCTACCCAAGAAGATTGTGTGGCCCCCTGAGTGGAGGACTCTCCATGATGGAACTGAGGTGGAGGAGGCATCTCTGGATCCATATGATGCTGGTGAGGGTGGAGGAGGCAGCTCCTCTGCCTGAACTGGAGGGGGGACCTCCCCTTGAACCTGCTGTTGCTGCTGTGGTTCCTGCTCATCCTCACTGTCATATTCATCTCCATAAGTAGGCACATCCCGACGTAGCTCACTATCGAGACCAAAGTAATAACCCATATCAGTAAAGATCTTATGCTTGTTATAGATATCATCCTGGCGAACATAGATAAACCATTCTTCTGCTAAATTGATCCCAACATTAATGAATACCCGGTCAACTGTGAAGCATACGGCAAAGATCGCCGCAGATTTGTTCGGCAAGCTCCAATGAGGGTCGTCATGAGGTGACCCATGTTGATTTGTATGCCATTCATGACATTGTAAAATAGGAATTTATGAAATTCTGTGACTTCATTTCTGCTGCCACTCTTTGGATAAATGAGGGAGCTGAACATATGATGCAAAACACGCTACAGTGGTGGAAAATGATTCGCATTCAATTCAATCAAGTTGCTGACACCACGCACGTAATAACAGCAAGTCATACCAAGAAATGTGTCCTCAACCTCCCCATGACCAAAAACCAAGTCGGCTCTTCTAGCCGCAACTCCTAAGCATCTCTCAAACAGATCGGGAGTAATGTGAATCTCAACCCCTTGAACAACAATAAATAACTGCTCATTTCTTGCAACCAAGTTCCCATAGAAATGTTGTACTAGACTGGGGTAATGATAGTTATATCTAGAGACGAAATCAGTCCAACCCGGTTGAATCTCAAAGACTGCACATATATCAGGCAAGAGCTCATTCACCTCGTTGAAATTGACCAGTCGAGGGTCGATGATGGGATGAATAAGCAACCTAGGGGCTCGACGCGGTGCAGGCGCCCGTTGTGGTAGAGGGGCTGGTGCCTCGTGTCTCTGGCCACTCCCTTCCCCTAGGGCAGAACGTCGAGAGCTTCGTCTAGGCGGCATCTCGAACTAGAAATCCGATGAAAAACCCTTAAAGAGAGGACCCTCGTCCCGGGGAATGAAGATAGATCAGCGGACACTCCAGGGGCTTGCAAAAGACCTTCACTACAAATTGGAACCAAGGTTGGAACTCCATGAACACACGGATGGCTGAATGGAGTTCGTCCCGAAATCATGACGAACACGCCGGATGTTGTGCGGGTGGAGGAAAGATGAGGTTTGGGAGCTTGGGAGGTGGAGTTTGGAGGTTCTAGGGTTAGGACAAAGTAGTGGAAGGTGAATGGGAGAGATGGAATGATAATGAGGGTTTTAAGACCCCTTTTAAGTTGGCTCGGGTGGGACCCGGTTGGGCCGGTTCGCCGCCACCGGTCGACCGGTGCGGAGCTAGCGGTCGACCGCTAGGGTCAAAAACTCCCCATTTTGTAATTTTTTTTGTTTCTTTTTTTCCCCCTTTTTTTATATATATGGGGGGACCATCAACCGACCGTCAGATCTGGAGCCAACGTCATGAAGTGGAGGGAAGGAAATAGATGCAGGTTTGAGGGAAGTTTCTAACTCCCCCTCAGAAGTTACCTTAGGTCCGACATCACTGAGTCCACAATTTTTTATCCAAGGAATATCTGGCCTTAGAAAAAATTTTCAAGGAGGGCTATACATATAATTACATTCAGGCATGCAGGAGTGTGTGTGAACACACAAGGTATTAAAAGTAAAGATAATATGCATGTTTTCTTACCCTTGATGCATATGAGTTTCTACAAATGCAGATCTTAACCTAAGTGCAAACCTATGCATGTATGCTCTCACCCTTGCAAATCCCAAGTTCTCTTCTTATCTTGTTAAATTGATCTTGGTTGAGGGGTTTGGTGAAAATGTCAGCTAGCTGATTATGTGTGTCAATGAAGTTCAATTCAAAGACCCCCTTTCCTACATGATCTCTCAGAAAGTGATGACGAATATCAATATGCTTGGTTCTAGAGTGTTGAACAGACCTTTTAGACAAACTGATTGCACTGGTATTCTCACACGAGATTGGCACACATTTCATCTCAATATCTAAATCAAGCAATTGATTTTTGATCCAAAGTACTTGGGCTCCACAACTTCCGACGGCTACATATTCAGCCTATGCCGTTGAGAGACCTACTGAATGTTGTTTCTTGGAGGCCCATGAGACTAGGCACCCACCACGAAACTGACAGTACCCACTAGTACTTTTACGATCTACAATGCATCCGGCATAATCCGCATCGGTGCATGCAATCAAATCAAAAGAACTACCGATGGGAAACCACAAGCCAAAATCTATTGTGCCAAGTAAATATCTAAAAATACGTTTAACAGCCGATAAGTGAGATTCTTTAGGGCATGACTGAAAATAGGCACAAAGACATACACTGAATTGAATGTCAGGGCGGCATGCTGTAAGATACAGTAGTGATCCGATCATACCTCAAAATAGTGTAGGATCTACTGTTTTACCATTTTCATCTTTGTCTAACTTCGAGGTTGTGGCCATTGGAGTTGACAAAGGTTTTGCTTCAGCCATCCCATATTTCTTCAAAAGCTCCATTGTGTACTTGGCTTGACTTATGAAAATGCCCTCAGGTGTTTGCTTCACCTGCAGTCCAAGAAAGAATGTTAGTTCACCCATTAGGCTCATCTCAAATTCACCTTGCATGATTTCTGCAAATTCATCACATAGCACATTATTAGTAGCTCCAAAAATTATGTCATCAACATACACTTGAACTACTAATGTATCTTTACCTGATTTCTTTATGAAAAGTGTTTGATCAACCTTACCTCTCTTGAAATCATTTTCAATCAGAAATGACGTGAGCCGTTCATACCATGCCCTTGGTGCTTGCTTCAGTCCGTACAAGGCCTTCTGGAGCTTGTACACATGTTGTGGATGTTTGGGGTCTTCAAAACCTGGAGGTTATTCTACAAAAACATCCTCTTTGATATACCCATTTAGAAACGCAGATTTAACATCCATTTGAAACAATTTAAAGTTAGATGAGCAAGCATAAGACAATAAGATCCGAACTGCTTCTAGACGAGCAACCGGTGCAAATGACTCATCAAAATCAATACCCATCTCTTGACTATACCCTTTGGCCACAAGCCGGGCCTTGTTCCTAACAACCAATCCCGTATCATTTAACTTATTTCTGAAAACCCATCGGGTTCTGATAATGGATTGATTCTTAGGCCGTGGCACTAGAGTCCACACCTGGTTTCTTTCGAACTGGTGCAACTCTTCATGCATAGCCTGGATCCAGAATTCATTTTAAAGAGCTTCATGGATATCCTTAGCCTCTTCCTGTAAGATTAAGGCTATCAAATCCTCTTCTTCTACTTGCCTTAAAGATGCTCTAATTCTTCCCCCATCTTGAGGATTACCAATTATGTTTTCAGCTGGATGATCCTTTATGAATGTGGAGGTGCTTGGCAAGTCGGGGTGCTGCACTTGCTGCTCTTACAGTGTTTCAATTGAAGGATCTTCATCTTCTTCACTCTTGCTAGGTATTCCTTCCTTTGGTTCATCCTTGGCTTTCGATGTTCCAGCATTAGTTGAGTTTTTGGGGGCTTCTTCTGCATCCACAATTTGAGTAGTTAGTTTTAGTTCAGATTCATCAAAAATTACATGAGGACTTTCTTCAACAACTAAAGTCCGTTTATTAAACACTCAATAAGCTCTAGAATTAAGTGCATAGCCTAGGAAAGTTCCCTTGTCACTTTTCTCATCAAATTTACCTAGGTTGGACTTACCATTATTCAGGATGAAACATGAACATCCAAAGGATTTCAGATGAGAAATATTTAGTTTCTTACCCTTGTAGAGCTCATAGGGAGTTTTCTTCAAAATGGGCCTTACCATTGCCCTGTTGATGATGTAACACGCTGTGCTTACCACCTCAGCCCAAAAATATTTTGGTAGAGAGTTTTCACTTAAGATGGTCCATGCCATGTCTATCAATGTTCTATTTTTTCTCTCCACCACTCCATTTTGTTGGGGCATCCTTGGTGATGAGAAGTTGTGTGTATACCCGTGCTCTTCACAGAAATTGCTGAACTCATGATTTTCAAATTCGCCACCATGATCACTTTGGATAGTAGTGATAAGGTAGCCTCTATCATTTTAGATTTTCCTGCAAAACACTTGAAATTTCATCAATGCATCATTTTTATTGGATAGAAATAACACCCAAGTGAATCTGGAATAATCATCAACAATCACAAAATCATAGGATTTCCCTCCTAGGCTAGATGTCCTAGTTGGGCCAAACAAATCAAGATGTAACAATTCCAAAGGCCGGGAGGTAGAAACAATGTTCTTGTTTTTGAAGGATATGTGTGTTTGCTTGCCATTTGTGCAAGCCTCACAAATTTTATCACTTTCAAACTTTAATTTTGGCAAACCATTCACCAAGTAATGTTTAGACAACTTGGAGATTACTCCAAAACTAGCCTGACCTAGTCTTCGATGCCATAGCCATGCATTATCATGAGTGTTAGCTGCCAAACACATATCATCACAAGAAACATCATCAATATCAACCATGTAGACATTATTGTTTCTTTTTCCAATGAATTTGATTTCATTTGAGATCTTATTCACGACAAGGCAATGAGTTTCATCAAAAACAATCTTAAAGCTTTTGTCACACAGTTGGCTTATGCTCAGCAAGTTATGATTCAAACCTTTCACCAAAAGAACATTTTCAATTAAGGTTTCAGAATTCTTACCTATGTTGCCAATTCTAATTATTTTACCTTTGTCTTTTCTACCAAAAGTAATTGAGCCTCCATCCTTATCTTGCAGCATAGAGAATGCCTTCATGTCCCCTGTCAGATGCCTTGAGCAGCCGCTGTCCAAGTACAACTTGCTCCCTCTGGCTTCAAGACATATCTGTAAGAAATAAAATACTCATGCAATTATTTTTGGTACCCAAACTAGTTTGGGTCCGTAGGAGTTAGTCCAATTTTATGCATATCTTTTCTTAGTCCAAAAAGCATGATTTCTTGGTGAGTTTTGTTTGAACCATCAATTTGCAACAACATGACCAAATCTACCACAATGATAATAATTAACAGGTGCAAACTTTCTTTGAAATTATCGTGGTTTGGGTTGGACATGTTTTGGCTTAGAGTTGGAACATGAAGCATGATTGTTTTCTTTTTCATGAACATAGGATGTAGTGATCTTACGCTCAAAAGATTTTTTGTTTTTGGGAATGTACCCCAATCCTTCCTTCTGGAAGTTGACTTTCACTCCCAACAAGTTGTCTAAGTTTTGTTTGCCCTTGACAAACCTAGATAAAGTAGATTGAAGTTCAGCCACTTCTTCACCCAGACTCACATTTTTCTTTTCAAGTTCTAAATTTGTGGATTTCAGAACTTCTTCTTCATTTTTCAACTTCTCAACAACTTTTTCAATTTCTGAAAATTTACACATCAATTCCTCCTGATTTTTCTCACTGGCTGAAATTATTTGCAACATGCTTTCTTTTTCTTCCGTCAACTCAAACCATTCATGTTCCAATTTTTCAAACTTAACAAAAATATCCTCATGTGTTAACTCATCAATCTTTTTCTTGAGATTTTTGTTTTCAGATCTCATTTTCTTATATTTCAAATACAACTTCTCATATTCTGACTCCCATTGTTCATTTGAGATAAAATCAGGGTCAGAATTTACCTCGGTTGAGTCATCCTCATGTGCCATGAGGCACAAGCTTTCCAAGAGCTCTTCTATCTCCTCATCGGACGGTTCGTCCTCTTCATCGCTCCATGTGGCAACCATGGCTTTGGACTTTCTGAATTTATCTTTCTTGAATTTGTTCTTCAGATCTGGGCACTCTCTTCTCATGTGCCCGG
This sequence comes from Amorphophallus konjac, assembly GCA_022559845.1. Taxonomy (NCBI): domain Eukaryota; kingdom Viridiplantae; phylum Streptophyta; class Magnoliopsida; order Alismatales; family Araceae; genus Amorphophallus; species Amorphophallus konjac. Next base: position 41,692,712 of record CM040120.1, on the reverse strand, counting down.
GCTTCTTGCATTCGTAGCATATGATGCTACTTGGTTTGCTTGGCTCGCCCTTGGTTTGAGTGGGCTTCCTTTGCCCCTTTTTTGAAATTGCCTTGAAAGTTTCTCTTCTTCCTCAAAAATCTTTTCACTTGGCGAGTTATCATGGCCAAGTCTTCTTCTTCGCTGCTTCCTTCACTTGATTCTTCTTCTTGAGAGTCGTCATCAGATTGGTGAGCTCTCAATCCAATTGCTTTCTTCTTCCTTGTATCTTCCTCGGTTGTTGTAACGCCCCGGGATCCAATTCCCAATTTATGGGTATATTTTTTTTCTTTCATCGGACCTCGAGTCATCACTTCGTATGTATCGCGGAAGCACAATACATGAACATGCATACATTTGCATGAGAGAGAGAGAGAGAGAAACCACAATTACAAAAATGTAATTATCATCTCAACCATTCATAATTTCCAAGGAAGAGTACATGACCATTGTTCCAAAATAAACCTGAGCCCATACATGCTCACTGCCCCATAGCTATACATATAAGAGAGACCTTCATCCATAGCATACCCAGTCGCACTACGCACTGGCACTACTCCTCAGCTACAACCTCCTCCTCAACCTGCTTCTCTATGTCTCCTGAAAACGTGTGTCACAAAAAGGGTGAGTGTGACGCGCAGTAGGCAGCCTAAATAAATCGAGGTTAACTTGTATTTATATAACCGAATTATATACATAATTCAAATGTTAATAATAGCATAATCCATCCATTATAGTCTACTGAAAATAACTCATAAGAGGAAAATACACATTCTTAAGCTGACATATAAGGTACCTATGCATGCGCTAAAACCACGGTGGATAAGCATTGACACATTATCACATTTTCACATTTCACTTTTTCACATTTTCACATTTTTTTATTCATGGAAACAAATGGCTGCCACAATCATAAGAGGCCCACACATATACACAAACGAAAGAGTACTACGCAGACCCGAGAGCGAACTCCCACCTAGATTCTTGTGGCCCCGAGGCATTACGTAACGCCACATCACAAGGGCCGCCCCACAATGGGACCGAAGACTGAATCAATAGGATTTTAAACCAGGACCGTCCCCCCGCAGGGACCGAAGTCCTATCTCACATAAGGATGTTGTTTCCATTTATATCATTTACATCGTATTCGCATTCACATACATACCCATTTTACACATATTAGTATGATACTTTATCATAACAAACATGCTTTCATAATTTAAGTGGGCTAAACATACTCACAGTTGTGCTTATAATATTCTAAACATGCTCATAAATGTGCTTCTAGTTGTCTAAACATGCTCACAGATGTGCTTCTATAGTTTAAGAGGGCAAAATACACTTGCGGTCATGTTCAGGTTACTATATGAAAAGAATAGGTCTATTCTTCTAGGCCACACATGCATAGAAAATGACTTATATCTGAAAGTACAAAATTTTTGGGTACATGAAACTTTTACAGTGGGTTACTAACTTAGCCTTCTGCTATTTTCTAATTTTTTAGATTTTTACAAATTAATATGCCCCCTCAAAATTCTCCTTTTCTCAGTTTCTGGAAATTGGGTCTGTGCAGCATGTGCACCGACCCCACTAGAACATGCACATACCTCACTGGAACATGCACAGACCTTACTGGAACATGCACAGACCCTGCTTGTGGCTAGGGCCAGACATGCACTGACCTCACTGGAACATGCACCGACCTCACTGGAATATGCACAGACCTCACTTATGATTTGAACTAATCCTGCACCGACCTCACTAGAATATGCACAGACCTCACTGAAACATGCACAGAATTCACTTATGATTTGAACTAAACCTGCACCGACCTCACTAGAACATGCACAGACCTCACTGAAACATGCACATACCTTACTATAAAACATGCACAGACCTTACAAAATATGCACATACCTTACCATTACTAGAACATGCACAGACTATAAAACATGCACAGACCTTACAAAACATGCACATACCTTACCATTACTGGAACAAGCACAGACTTGACTATAAAACATGCACAGACCTTACAAAATATGCACAGACCTTACCATTACTAGAACATGCACAGACCTTACTATAAAACATGCAAAGACTTTACAAACATGCACAGACCTTACCATTACTAGAACATGCACAGATTTTACTATAAAACATGCACAGACTTTACAAACATGCACAGACCTTACCATTACTAGAACATGCACAGACCTTACTATAAAACATGCACAGACCTTACAAAACATGCACAGACCTTACCATTACTAGAACATGCACATACCTTACTATAAATCATGCACAAACCTTACAAAACATGCACAAACCTTACCATTACTAGAACATGCACAGACTCTGCTATGACCCATATGAAATATGTATAGACCTTGTCCCAAAGGATGGCCTTCCTAGGGACTGTACTATTCCTTAAAGACTCAGAGGTAACTCATGGAAGCCTGAAACCCGATGAAACCAAAACCAAAAATGATCATGGTGGTGGTCCCCACATGCTCTGAATCCATCTTTGAAGTGTATAAAATATATTTAAAAACCATTCTAATGCAGTATTGACCCCTAAAGCTTGAGGTTAGGTGCCTACCTTTTTAACCGATGATCCAGGGATAATGTTCCACACGTCAGATCCTCCTCAGCTTTACCCTTCGATCCGGGGATAAGATCCACACCCCAGATCCACTCCAAGACTTTTGCTCCTGTCTAGGAATTGCTGGTTGCCCCCCCCCGTCCGCAGGGCCAAGGTCCCTCACTTCTTCTTTTCTCTCAAGAGGAACCGTGGATGGTGAAAATTGGGAATGGTGTTGTCAAAGACTGACCACCCTTGGAATCTACTTCCTTATATAGGTTCAAGTCTCTCACAACCTTTCCTACATTCAGCAAGGCTCAGTCCAGCCCCCAAGGTCGTTTGTTAAAGAAGGGGTTAATGCTAAGCACCCATTGGGTTCGAACAGAGGTGACCCTTCGTCTACCCGGTCATAGATGCGAGTGGTCGCGCTTTTTTGTTGGGAATTAGGTTGGGATGTCTTCATATGAAATGAAGAGGACTTAAAGATCTAAATTTTGGTGGTGGTTTCATCAAAGTTCATCAGTCCAAGCATGAGTTATGGTTTTCGCAATATTGGCATTCATTTCCAGTGTTCCAGTCGTGATCCTTCGGTAGCCCGAGAAAATCCAGGTATAACTCGAGCATCCAGACTGTATTCGGACTTGACCTCAACATAGGAGTTGTAACCGTCATCCTACTCAAAATTTTGGCTTTGGTTGTAGGTCATTTCATTGGCTAAAGATGAAGTTATGATTTTTCCATTAATTACGTGTGAATTCGCCCAATAGTCACACCTTTTCATGACAGCTGGTAGAAAAGGGCTCAGAACCATGGGTTCTGGTGCGAGTTGAGTTTCCACCTCAACATAAGAGTTTGGGCTAAGGGCCCAATATTTCTAATGAGCCTAGTTTCATCCCATTCTGATCTTCCTACGTTAAGTTATGAATTTTCTAATGGTTCTTAGATAATATGTCTAGATTTTCTAGTTCGTTGAGCTTATGGGTCTGATTTATTCTCAATTGGGCCAGTGCCCAATTGACGGTCATAACATCCTCCCCCCCTTAAAATAATTTCATCCTCTAAATTGAATTGAAAACTTCTTTTTAGGGGAAAAATTTACTCACCGAATAGTTGAGGGTATTCCTGGCGCATCTTGTCCTCAGACTCCCAAGTTGCTTCCTCGGAATGAGAATTCCTCCATAAAACATTCACCAGCTGGATGGTCTTATTCCTTAATGCATGTTCCTTCCGATCTATGATCTCGACGGGCTGCTCCACATAGGATAGATCTGCTCGAACTTCCAGGGGCTCATATTCTATCACATGTGAGGCATCTCGGACATTTCCCTGAGCATGGAGACGTGGAACAACGGATGCACATGTGCTAGAGTGGGCGGGAGTGCAAGTCGATAAGTCACCTCACTGATCCTATAGAATCTCAAAAGGCCCAATGTATCTAGGACTGAGCTTGCCCTTCTTTCCAAATCACATGACTCCCTTGGTAGGAGACACCTTTAGGAACACATGGTCCCCTTCTGCAATTTTTCTTTAAACTTATGAACTGAAATGACTCAGCTCTACAAAGCCTATAACTCCATGTTAAAGCCTACCCACTCAATAAAAATGGGGGACGATTTCATACCGCCTGCAACTCAGAACTTCAAAACTAACTTGGTGAGGCACAGGGCAAACCCATTGATGCTGAATGGACATTATCGTTCATGGCAAGACTATCACTAACCCCTAGTAGAAGCCCCCTTCTAACTTTGTTAAGCATTTTGTAGCTAGTCGAGGAGCAAGGTCATCGGGTTAAAGTACGCAAATGGGTATCATTGTCTAAAATTCATGACATCAACATAATGAGATATCTTGATATGCATTAAATATGTCAGAGACAGGAAAAGTAAGACCCTAGATATCAATTCCTTGCTCTGTACCTTGAAAAAGAAAAGGGAGAGTACTTAATAGTGGATGGAAAGATATCCTTTATAAATTCAGAAGGCCTAACAAACCTGGAGTTGGGATAACCATGAGTAGAGGACAGCCTCTCCCATTTACATTCAAGAATCTACGTTGCTAACAATAGCATCCGACATTTTCTAATTCCCATCAAATTTCTCCTGCGGTGGTACTGGCTTCTGCTGAGCCTTCTTAGGGTAGTCCCTCGCAAAATATCTGGCCTCGCCGCATCCATAGCACTTGCCCTCTACCTTCCAACACTCTTGCCCCGGATGGGTGCGTTTACAATGGACACATAACGTAACCCCCGGCATGTTCCTTGGTATCGACATCTGACGTACCACCTTTTCCTGGTCCTGCCTCCCTTTTATCTGCCTAGGTCTTTTGCCCATCGTCTTCTGCTCCTTGGTGACCTATACACGGATATTCATTAGAACCAAACTTAATATGTCCTTTAAATCCATATGGTTTCAATTATTACCTATGAGGGTTTGTTTAAAATTGGTTATAAATGTACCCCACCCTTTTTCACTCTAGCCTACCTCTTCCTCTATTGTTTAGACAATTGGAATGGTTGTAACCATGGTTTGTCTCTCGTGCTCTGATACCACTCTATAACGCCCCGGGATCCGATTCCCAATTTATGGGTATTTTTTTTCTTTCATCAGACCTCGAGTCATCACTTCATACGTATCGCAGAAGCACAATACATGAACATGCATATGTTCGCATGAGAGAGAGAGAGAAACCACAGTTACAAAAATGTAAATATCATCTCAACCATTCATAATTTCCAAAGAAGAGTACATGACCATTGTTCCAAAATAAACCTGAGCCCATACATGCTCACTACCCCATAGCTATACATATAAGAGAGACCTTCATCCATAGCATACCCAGTCACACTACACACTGGCACTACTCCTCAGCTACAGCCTCCTCCTCAACCTCCTTCTCTATGTCTCCTAAAAACGTGTGTCACAAAAGAGGTGAGTGTGACACTCAGTAGGCAGCCTAAACAAACCGACTTAACTTGTATTTATATAACTAAATTATTTACATAATTCAGATGTTAATAATAGCATAATCCATCCATTATAGTCTGCTGAAAATAACTCATAAGAGGAAAATACACATTCTTAAACTGACATATAGGGTACCCATGCATGCGTTAAAACCACGGTGGATAAGCATTTACACATTATCACATTTTCACATTTCACTTTTTCACATTTTCACATTTTATTATTCATGGAAACAAATAGCTGCCACAATCATAGGAGGCTTACACACACACACACAAACGAAAGAGTACTACGCAGACCCGAGAGCGAACTCCCACCTAGATTCTTGTGACCCCGAGACGTTACGTAACACCACATCACAAGGGTCACCCCACAATGGAACCGAAGACTGAATCAATAGGATTTTAAACTAGGGCCATCGCCCCACAGGGACCGAAGTCCTATCTCACAGAAGGATTTTGTTTCCATTTATATCATTTACATCATATTCGCATTCACATACATATCCATTTTACACATATTAGTATGATACTTTATCATAACAAGCATGCTTTCAATGATTTAAGTGGGATAAACATACTCACAGTTATGCTTCTAATATTCTAAACAAGCTCATAGATGTGATTCTAGTAGTCTAAACATGCTCACAGATGTGCTTCTATAGTTTAAGAGGGCTAAATACACTTGCGGTCATGTTCAGGTTACTATATGAAATGAATAGGTCTATTCTTCAAGGCCACACATGCATAGAAAATGACTTATATCTGAAAGTATAAAATTTCTGGGTACATGAAACTTTTACAGTGGGTTACTAACTTAGCCTTCTGCTATTTTATAATTTTTTAGATTTTTACGAATTAATATGTCCCCTCAAAATTCTCCTTTTCTCAGTTTCTAAAAATTGGGTCTGTGCAGCATGTGCACCGACCCCACTAGAACATGCACAGACCTCACTGGAACATGCACAGACCCTACTAGAATATGCACAGACCCTGCTTGTGGCCAGGGCCAGACATGCATTGACCTCACTGGAACATGCACCGACCTCACTGGAGTATGCACAGACCTCACTTATGATTTGAACTAAACCTGCACCGACCTCACTAGAACATGCACAGACCTCACTTATCATTTGAATTAAACCTGCACCGACCTCACCAGAACATGCACAAATCTCACTGAAATATGCAGAGACCTCACTTAAGATTTGAACTAAACCTGCACCGACCTCACTAGAACATGCACAGACTTCACTGAAACATGTACAGACCTCACTTATGATTTGAACTAAACCTACTCCGACCTCACTAGAACATGCATAGACCTCACTGAAACATGCACAGACCTCACTTATGATTTGAACTAAACCTGCACCGACCTCACTAGAACATGCACAGACCTTACTATAAAACATGCACAGACCTTACAAAACATGCACATACCTTACCATTACTAGAACATGCACAGACCTTACTATAAATCATGCACAAACCTTACAAAACATGCACAAACCTTACCATTACTAGAACATGCACAGACTCTGCTATGACCCATATGAAATATGTATAGACCTTGTCCCAAGGGCTGACCTTCTTAGGGACTGTACTATTCTTTAGAGACTCAGAGGTAACTCATGGAAGCCCAAAACCCAATGAAACCAAAACCAAAAATGATCATGGTGGTGGTCCCCACATGCCTTGAATCCCTCTTTGAAGTGTATAAAATATAATTAAAAACCATTCTAATGTAGTATTGACCCCTAAAGCTCGAGGTTAGGTGCCTACCTTTTTAACCGACGATCCAGGGATAATGTCCACACCCCAGATCCTCCTCAGCTTTACCTTTCGATCCGGGGATGAGATCCACACCCCAGATCCACTCCAAGACTTTTGCTCCTGTCTAGGAATTGTTGGTTGCCCCCCCCAACGCAGGGCCAAGGTCCCTCACTTCTTCTTTTCTCTCAAGAGGAACCGTGAATGGTGAAAAATTGGGAATGGTGTTGTCAAAGACTAACCACCCTTGGAATCTACTTCCTTATATAGGTTCAAGTCTCCCACAGCCTTTCCTACGTTCAGCAAGGCTCAGTCCAGCCTCCAAGGTTGCTAGTTAAAGAAGGGGTTAATGCTAAGCACCCCTTGGGTTCGAACAGAGGTGACCCTTCGTCTACCCGGTCATAGATGTGAGTGGTCGCGCTTTTCCGTTGGGAATTAGGTTGAGATGAATTCATATGAAATGAAGAGGACTTCAAGATCTAAATTTTGGTGGTGGTTTCATCGAATTTTGTCTATCCTAGCATGAGTTATGGTTTTCACAATATTATCATTCATTTCCCGTGTTCCAGTCATGACCCTTCGATAGCCCAAGAAAATCCAGGTATAACTCTAGCATCCAGACTGTATTCGGACTTGACTTCAACATAGGAGTTGTAGCCGTCATCCTGCTAGAAATTTTGGCTTTGATTTCAGGTCATTTCATTAACTAAAGACGAAGTTATGATTTTTCCATTAATTACGTGTGAATTCGCCCAATAGTCACACCTCTTCATGACATCTGGTAGAAAAGGGCTCCGAACCATGTGTTATGGTGCGAATTGAGTTTCCACCTCAACATAAGAGTTTGGGCTAAGGGCCCAATCTTTCTAATGAGCCTAGTTTCATCCCATTCTGATATTTCTACGTTAAGTTATGAATTTTCTAATGGTTCTTAGATAATCTGTCCAGATTTTCTAGTTCGTTGAGCTTATGGGTCTGATTTATTCTCAATTGGGCCAGTGCCCAATTGGCGGTCATAACAGTTGTTCTCTTCACATTTATCTCATAGGTCTTGAGCGACCCTATGAGTTCATCTAAGGAAAATGTGGACAGATTTTTGGAATCTTCAATCACTGTAGCTTTTGTGTGCCACGCGGATGGAAGTGACCTCAGAACTTTCCTCACCAGGTCGGAGTTTGTGTACTCCTTCCCAAGGCTTTTGAGACCATTCGTGATCTCAGTTAGCCTTGCAAACATTTCTGAAATTGTTTCTTCGCGTTTCATTTTAAACAGCTCGTAATCTCTGACTAGAAGGTTCACCTTGATTTCCTTGACCTCGGAGGTTCCTTCATATATGAGCCGTAACTTGTCCCACATTTCCTTCGCTGAGCTGCACATGGATACACGAGAAAATTCATTAGGATGTATAGCACATTGCATAATATTCATAGCATTAAAATTGATAGTGCCTTTTTTAATCTCCTCGGGTGTCCATTTCTCTTCATCGTTAGAGAGTTTGTAGGGACCCTTGTCCACAACTCTCCAGATCTCATACTCCTGGGCTCTCAAGAAAACATGCATTCTATTTTTTCAATAGGAGTAATTTGAGCCATCGAAGTATGGAGGACGATGAGTGGAGTGACTCTCAGACATCATACCCTTGTTTGTCATTGATCTGGATCTTACTCTAGATCGTTAGATCTGAAAGAAATAGAGCCTTAGCTCTGATACCAATTGAAGTCCCGCGATCAATGACACCTAAGAGGGGGAGTGAATTGGGTGATTACAATTTTAAAAACTTTTACCTGATTTAAAACATATATTAAGAGCAAGCAACAAACAAGAATAGATCTGATGGATTACAAAATGAATCTGGCCAAATCAACCCTTACAGCAGTTCTTTGGTACCAGGCGGAGTTCGGGAATCCGAAGATTCTCTCATACAAGGTATTTTCCTCCCGACAAGACTGATCGTGTTGATCAGAAGCTACCTTTTGATATACCAAGGATCTTCCATAGAAAGGTTAAAACAGCTAGATCTAAACAAAGAAACTAGATAATGATGCAATAAGCAAAAGAGCTAGAGCAGAATTGGAGCTAGAATATAAGGAGCAAACCACACATAAGACCACGATTTTTAGGTGGTTCGGATGCAACAACTGCAACCTACGTCCACCCCTCACCGACTGTGAGGATTCACACACTATCTTGTAGAAGGTTACAAGATCAAAACACACACATACACATGTGAGTCTTTCGGAACTCTCATGAAGGTGAACAAACACCGAATCACAAAGAGATGTGAAGAAGTAAACACTCACACTCACACACACACACACACACACACACACACACACACACACACACACACACACACACACACACACACACACACACACACACACACACACACGGATCTGCGTAGATCCACACACACACACACAAGTATTCAGATGTTACAAGAATACACACTTGAATCTGAAATAAAAATCAAATGGAAGACACAAAAAGAAAATTTTAGATTCAAACTCCCCCTTAGTTGATGAAGAAGGTTTTGGATGCAGCTTGATCTCCACTTGACTTGGGGTTGATCTGAACCAGATGTGGCTTGAAGATGGATGAAGATGGATGAAGATCTTCCTTCTCGGAGCACTGTTCATGGCTACAGTACCAGCACTTGAATCTCCCCTTGATAGCCTCCCTTAGCCTCCTTGGATTGATTTTATTAGGGTTACAAGCCTCAAGGAGATGTTTTTATAACTCTTGAATGGTCAAGAGACAAGCCAGGAACTATATCCACAAATCATAGGAAGATTGGTGGCTTTGGGATTAAACAACTCCTAGAAGATAGACTTCCCACGTTGAGAACAAAAGGTCAAAAATAGGGTCTTTTCGAAGCTGGCGGTCGACCTGTATACCGGGGCGGTCGACCGGAATTTTACAGGAAATTGGCTTTCCTTGCTGGGAAAACCGGTCGACCGCTCCTGGCTGGCGGTCGACCGCTGGCTGGGATTCCTGCAAAAAATAAAGAGGTTAGCCAATGCAATATAATACATGAACGAATCAGTTTATGGCTACCTTGTTCCAATCAAGGTGAGTGGGTCTAGGCTAAGCCTGGGCGGTTTAGAAACCAAAACAAAGATTTATGCATTTGGAAGGATTTAAACAATTAAGCATAGTACATGGTGAAGTAGGCTTTAAATGCCTATTAAATTCGAACTTGATTGTTGATACATAGCACGTGAGAAAATAAATAACCTGGGTTTTGTTATCATCAAAATCACCTGGATATACTCAACAGCTGCATGGTCTCCACCAGTCTCTAAAAAAAATGCCAATTTTAAAACAAAGATTTCAGTGGAGGATTATGCTATGTTTTGTCAGTCCTCTTCCCAGGGGCACGAGGCCTCTATTTCCCTTCCTGTAGATTTTCTATCCCCTAGGTTAGATGTAGGGTTTGTTGAGTCTAGGGGAGTAGAGTCGATTGGGTCTGATGAAGTAGGGTCTTGTTCCAATGTCTCCAACCCTTCCACGCTTGCTACGCGCCCAGTGACACGTTATTCTAAAGCCATTCCTGATAGGTTCCTACAGGATCTTGCTCAGCGTTGCCACGCCCTCCTTAGATGCCCTGAATTTGTAGAGACAACCATCATCCTTGAGGATGATGAGGAGCTAGATAGGGTTTGGTGCGACGATGGGTTAGGTGTTTATGAGATCATAGATGAGAAAGACCCGATCGATTATGAGGATAGCAACGTGGATGACACTACCGATTTGTACGCACAAGGATTGAAGAGATTTGATGAACCGTCGTCGGCAGTAGATTAACCCACGAAAGAAATTAATCTTGGAACAGAAGAGGATCCCAGACTTATAATCATCTCTGCTAACCTCCCTCCCCAGGTTGAAGAGAAGTTAGTCAAGGTTCTGAGGGAGTATAGAGATTCATTCGCCTGGTCCTACGAGGACATGCCGGGCCTTGATCCCGCCCTGGTGGAACACAGACTTGTACTTAAACCAGAGGCAACGCCCGTTAAGCAAAAATCAAGAAGATTCCACCCCGTTATGGCCTCGAGGATAAAAGAAGAAGTGGATAAATTGCATAAGGCCAAGTTCATCAGAGTTATTTTGTATCCTCAATGGGTGGCCAATATTATCCCTGTGATGAAAAAGGATGGAAAAGTATGAATTTGAATTGATTTCAGGGACTTGAATAAGGCATACCCTAAAGATGATTTTCCGCTTCCTCATATCGACGTGTTGGTGGACAACACGGCCGGGTACGAAGCCCTCTCATTTATGGATGGATATTCAGGGTATAACCAAATCCGCTTAGCTCCGGAAGATCAAGAAAAGACCTCGTTCACCACGCCCTGGGGCACCTACTGCTACGTGGTCATGCCGTTTGGACTGAAGAATGCGGGTGCCACATACCAACGGACAATGATGGCAATCTTCCACGACATGATGCATGTTTATATGGAAGCGTATGTGGATGACATCCTGGTGAAGTCAAGATCTAAGGAAGAACACCCTGCTATCCTGGCCAAGGCGTTACAGAGGGCTAGGGAGTATAAATTGAAAATGAATCCAAAGAAATATGTATTTGGAGTATCATCAGGGAAGTTGATAGGTTTTATAGTTAGCAAGCGGGGGATTCAAATTGATCCAAACAAGGCAAAGGCCGTTATGGATATGCCACTACCTAAAAACATTACTGAGCTTAGAGGATTGATTGGGTGTTTGCAGTTCATTTGGAGATTTATATCTCAACATTCGCAGAGGTGCCGTCCATTCTACGAACTGTTGAAGGCGGGAGCCAAATTTGAATGGAACGAACATTGTCAAAAGGCCTATGAGGATCTGAAGGTTTATTTGTCTAATCTCTCAGTTTTGCAACCCCCTGTTCCTGGGAAACCCCTAATTTTATACATCTATGTTATTGAGGACTCCCTAGGAGCTGCCCTGGCAGAAGTGGATGATGAAGGGAAGGAAAGGACGGCCTATTACCTCTCTAGGTTGTTCAATCCTGTAGAAGCTAAGTATACCACCATGGAGAAGACCTGCACAGCCTTAGTTTGGGTAACCCAAAAATTGAAACACTATTTTCTTACCCATGAGGTTAAGCTGATCTCTAGAATGGATCCAATCCGCTATCTTTTAGAGAAATCCGTCCTTTCTAGGAGGTTGGCTCGCTGGCAGAGCTTTCTCTCTCAATTCGATATTACCTTCGTCGTTCAGAAAGTAATCAAGGGATATGCTATTGCTGAACATCTTGCTCACTTACATATCCCTTGCACAGATTCAATCCAGGATGAGTTCCCCGATGAACACCTAGCTGTGCTCACTCATCACCCTTTCTGGTCGCTGCACTTTGATGGTGCACTCAATTCTCAGGGCCAAGGGATCGGCACCATCCTCCTCACTCTATAGGGAGTGACTATTCCCATTACATATCAGCTCTCTTTTCCAGCTACTAAAAACATAGCCGAGTATAAGGCTCTCCTTGCCGGATTGAAGCACGCCTACGTTCTAGACACGCGATACTTGAACATTATAGAAGATTCTCAGCTGGTGCTACGTCAGGTTCTCTCTACCTATCGCACCCGTGACCCTAAGCTCAAGCCTTATCAGGATTTGGTCACGCTCTTGGCTAAGCAGTTTCACAAGCTGATTTACATTCATACCCCTCGATCGCAGAATATTCTTGTCGATGCACTTGCATCGCTCGTTCTTCCCTTTCCTTTCCCCTCAGTCGATCCACTGAGACCATTGTGGTCCAGCGGTTACATGCTCCTTCCGTTCAGGATCCCTGATTTGACAACCTTAGAAAGTCTGTAGAGAAGAAGGCTAAGAAGGAGGATTTGAAAGAAGTCTCGTTAACAGAGCTCGAGGAGATATTAGAAGAGGAGGCATTGCCTTGGTATCACGAAGTTGAGCAATATTGCAGGGATGGGTCCTTCCCAGAATCGGCCAATGCCGAGCAGTGCAAGGTCATAAGAAGAGTCGCCTCTAGATACACAATCATTGCGGGAGAATTATATGGGCGTGTGATGCGCTCGGCACCCGTCGTTTAAAAATGTCGTGCCACACAATTTCAATATTTATAAAATTGCACTCACTCACTTAAATGGATTTGAAAACATGAGTAAAGTGGTAAGAACGGGTCGATCTCATGAGGAGGAATATTTTTATTTAAACTTAGTTGGAAAATTCTTATATTTGAAATTGAATCATTTATTTGAAGTGCATTTATACAAAAATAGGAAATTAACATGCATGAAAAATAAATTTAACTAAAGAAATTGAGAGGGGTTGAGAGGAGAAAGTTGGAAGAGATAGATTGCCAACATGAATTTTTATTTTTGTGAAAATGAGAATTACAACTATAAAAATCACAAGTTCAAATTGAAATTAAAAGAATAATGGAAGAAATGAGTTGAGAAATCGAAAGAGTGACGCCGTCCACGTCGTACCGAGCCTTTGATCGTTGTCCCGCTTAGGTGTAGAACACCGCCGTGAGAGGACCGAAAGATGAATAACCGCCTTGGGGTGTGTGAAGAAATAGGGAAGAGATGGAGGTGAATGGAAGAATAACATAGGAAAAATTATACTAAAAATATGGTGAGATAAGGAGAGAAATAACTTTAAAACCAGATAGAATTAGAAGAAGTGAAAGAAGAGCAAGTTGAAGATCGGAGGGTTAGAGAGAAGTTTCATGAAGAGTGTAGAGACAGAAAACGAGAGGAAGAAGGTGAAAAACATGAAATACCAAGATCTATAGGCATGGGTGAACAATGATTGGGTAGAAAATAGAACTGTAGAAAATTAATTATAACGTTAAAACGAAGAAGAAATGGAGGAAGTAGTAGAAGAATAAAATCTAGATCTATATGATAGGAACAACTTTTATGAAGAAGGCAGAGAGAAAAGAAGATTGGAAAGGCTTATAAATGGAGTAATATCAGAAGGTATCAACTCGGATGAACAGTAACACGCTAGAACAACAAGTTGCAAAACGTACAATAACTTAAAAACGGAGAGGATTTAGAGGAAGAGGTAGAAAGAGAAAATGTAGAGCATTGAAAACTGAAGAAGTTTGTAGAAAATACTAAATTGAAAGGAAGAGCAGAAAAATATGTAAAGGGCTAAGAAAGACTAAAATCTCAAGAACTTACATTAATAACAACATAAACATACAAACCCAAAACTCATATAACACAACCTACGTAACCCATTCTCTCCCCCAAAGAGAGCCCCCTTCAAACTCAATAAGGACCCCATTTTATAGGGCTCCAAATCATCTCATTACTATATGTGAACACTTATTTTTCTCTTTTACAGTTTTTATTAAAACTCAAACCCACCAAACATTTTCTACCCACCTTTCTTTGTCTCTTTCTCTCTCTTTCAACGTCGTCAGCTTCTCTCTTTCCTTTTTCTCCATGTTACCCGTCATCAGCAGCCGAAGTTGCTGACTTGCATGAAGAAGGCGCCCGCCTTGAGTTACCGCAGAAGGCACGTCGCAGACGCCTGCCCTTGTACGTGAGAAGCCCTCCTCTGCTGACCAGCCGCTTGGCGCCACGTGATGCCCACCATCGAAGCATACATGCATTGAACCGTCCGCCCGCTAAAGCCATGCACGTGGCTCGCGTTGAAGCCCCTACGTTGGCCACTGAAGACCTCATGCCCACGTGGGCTTTGCCCGTTCGCCAGCTGCCTTTGTGAAGACTTGCATATATGAACATTACGTTTGGAAGCCATGCACATAGAGCCTCCTGCACATGCATTTGAAGGATTGCCTTTTGTGATGCCTTATATATATATATATATATATATATATATATATATATTGCCTTAAGAGAAGCAGGCCCGGTTTCGCAGATTAAGGTTCTCTTTTCCTATTGACGCGAACCTCAATACGTCTTAGGTGAAGTAGGCCCGGTTACTCAGATTTTGGGAATTTTTCATGGTGCCTTTTTCTCAATTTTTTTCAATTGTGCTTTTGCACTAATTTTGATAGATAACTTGGCAGAAAGTTTATAAAAGATCACTTTTTAAGAAGTGCAGAATATCAGGTAACATATCCAAAATAGCAGAAGGCTTGTCCGGCATGTTTCATTAGCGTGCAAGTGATTTTCATTTTTCTAATGCATGTGCAGGAGGCTCTATGTGCATATATATATAAATATATATATATATATATATATATATATATATATATATATATATATATATATATAGTACACATATATATGTATATAATACATATGTATATAATACACATATATTTATTATATATAATACATATATATCTATAATACACATATATATGTATATAATATATATGTATATAATACACACACACATATATATATAATACATATGAGTGTATATATATTGAATGATCAATAAATATTATTTTGTATTTCTTTTTAAACAATCCTCTAGGCCTTTAGATGTGTGAATGGGCTTTGACCCATTTGTCTTCTTCTTATTATTATTATTTTTCATTCTTCTTGTTATCTTTTTTCTCTGTGCCTGCAAAATAGAATCAAAATTTAATTAAATCAGGCAATTAAATATTTTGATCTGAAATTAAGATTAAGTGTGATAAAAACATAGTAATGCATATTAAAGCTCATAAAAGTGTGATATAACATAAATTAACTCTTACAGATGCACACTTATCACACCCCCCAATTTACTCATTGCTAGTCCCTTAGCAATACAAACAATTAAAAATTAAGGACCAACAAGAGTTTATATGGTTCATACTTTCATATCAAGTTCTTCATTCATAAAATTTAACTAAAGATTAGGAATTTAGAATCATTAACACATACTAACCTTATGTAGAAAATTAAAGCACATGATCAAGAATTCTAATCAAATTTCAATAGCACTTGTGCATGTGAAATGCTAATTCCACAGTAAAGATAATTGCGTCTCTCATTTACTAGTCGAACAAGTGTCTTTTAACCCTGCACTTCTTAATCAGAGCATTAAAAATACTAGCTTTTGTCTGCCTTATTATTTCGTCCCTTTGGGATCTTTTTTTTTATTTTATTACACACATGATGCTGCACTACCATTTACTGTTTAACACGAACCTCGACTCTTGCCTTAAGAGAAGCAGGCCCGGTTTCGCAGATTAAGGTTCTCTTTTCCTATTGACGCGAACCTCAATACGTCTTAGGTGAAGTAGGCCCGGTTACTCAGATTTTGGGAATTTTTCATGGTGCCTTTTTCTCAATTTTTTTTCAATTGTGCTTTTGCACTAATTTTGATAGATAACTTGGCAGAAAGCTTATAAAAGATCACTTTTTAAGAAGTGCAGAATATCAGGTAACATATCCAAAATAGCAGAAGGCTTGTCCGGCATGTTTCATTAGCGTGCAAGTGATTTTCATTTTTCTAAAGTGCACATAAACTTTAAAGAGATTCTTAAATCAGTTTTTCATGACTAGATTAAATAAACTTTCCATCATCCTTCTCCCAGTCTTTTCTATTTCGGAATTACTTTCAATGGAAGCATGAATCATGAAACTCAAAATGAGTTTTATTTTTATTTTTTATATGATTTTTTTTGTTTAAAAAATGAGGTTATATATGAATGCATGAAAAATGAGGTTGTATATGAATGCAACATGATTTCCGTCCCCCCAACTTAAATGACATTGTCCTCAATGGCATGAACAATATAGAATAATGAACAATATAGACATAAAATTTGTGAAGGAACGGGACAACCTAATGGAGGTGAACTCCGACGGGCTTCCTTGCTTGAATGATAGGCGATACTAGGCTTTGAAAATCTGGGCAACAGAGTAAGCAATCATCTCTCTCTCCCCCCAACTTATCTTTTATTCACGCCTGTAAAATAAAAGAAAACCACAATCAAAAACTTGGGTTACCTCCCAAGAAGTCATTTATTAGCACACGAAAATCGCTAAAACTTTAGTTTGCCTCCCAGGAAGTGCTAAGTTTAACGTCTTCAGCCAGACGCATGAAAGCTCGCTAACCAACGGGTGACATTCAGAATGAACCACCAAGTGATCTTGTCCTCCTTCAAATTCCAGCCCTCATACCATTGGAAGATAAGAGTACGCATGTACGGACTGGGACTAGAAATAGGCAGGACTCGCACATTATCGATTTTAATTTGAACCATGTGTGTTAGCCAGTTTTCATCTTTAGGGATCCAGAAATGATCAATGGCCAATAATTTGTCAAAACCGAGGTGGAACCCTTGCATAATATCAATCCATTGGTCCCCTTGTCCTGTATCGTCCCTCTTGACGACCCCTTTATTGACTACTTCCTCCACTGAAACTTGGTCATATATTGGTTGGTTATGAATAAGATTGTCATTATTAGTCACATTCCCTGGAGTAACAGTCTCATGAGCATTAAGGGCACTAAGAAATTGGTTTGCCTGAGGAGAATTCAAGTCAAAGGCGAATATTATTGGCACATCCCCCTTAGGTCCTAGAAGGTCATAATGGAGATGTTGTACTGTCAAAGGAATCAATTGGAAGGAAGCGTGAGCCCAAGATCTAACTCATCTAATGATTCAAACTTCATTAGATAGGGCTCAAGGGTCAGATCAAATGTGAAATTTTCTAACAAGAACCCTTCGTCACACTCATCACTCGAATGAACATTATCAATCAAACTTTTTAACAATGAGGTGGGAAGATCAAATGTAAATGTTTCTAGCCCGGCCCTTTCTTCATAGGTCAGATCAAATGTGAATTTCTCTAAGACGGACCCATCATCCCACTCATCACTCAACTAAAGATTATTAATCAAAATTTTCAGAAATAGGGTTGGTAGATTAAATGTAAATTTTTCCAACAAGGCCCCATCATCATGTTCTTCCAGGGGAGGAGGATATTCAGAATTTGTTGTCATTAAATCACCAAGATTGTTGATTACAAAGCAATGCTCCTCGTCATGTATATCCTCAATTGAGTTGGGTGGGCCACTATTCTTCACAGTGATATTCTCAATCTCAAAACATTCATAGGAGGGGGTGACGATATTAATATGATCATTTTTATCCTTCAATCCGCCCCCTACTTCCTTCCATTCCTCCATCATGGTATTACGAGTGCACTCCCCCTCACTCTCAATAGTGATATCTTGAGCCAAAATGACAGGCATCAGATCATCATCATCATCATTCACGTATGGAGGGAGTTGGTTGAATGTTGAAGGAGGGCCATGGTAAGTAGACTGAGAGTACACGACTTGAGGTTCAAAGTAGTGGCTCGGTGAATCACCCTTAATATCGATATTACTTTGAATGTTTGGGTGAGATGAGTTGGGCTGAAGGTGATGACACATGAACTGCTCGTGGCCTCGTTGGGGTGATAGTTTAGACAAATTGGCTTGAATTGGTTGGTCTGTCCAAGGTAAATTTAGGTGATTCCTCCAGCCAAGATTATAGTCATCTGAAAGGGAATCACACTTGAGCTAAGAGAACCCTAAGGTATTTTGGACTTGAGCTTGGATGACCAGCGGGATTCGGGCTATAGTAGGACATGCACTCACATGGTGAGTAGGACTAGCATATAAATCATAGGCTTCCGTGTGAATTTGGGTTGAATTTTCAGCCTGTCTGGAAGGTCCTAGAGATTGTCTATGAGATGAGATTGAGGTATGATTCATCGAATTGTCACTCAAAATTTTAAACAGATCATACGCCTCATCTTCATTCTTGTTCATGAACGCCCCTCCGCAACATGTTTCCACCATTTGTCTATCAAGATCAGATAATCCCTCATAAAATGTAAACATAATTTGCCATTTGGGTAACCCATGATGTGGACATTGACGTAACAAATCCTTCAACCTTTCACAAGATTCATAAATTTGCTCGCCTGAAAACTGAGTAAATCTCAAAATCACCCTTCTCATAATGTTTGTTCGGATTATGGGGTAAAATTATTTTAGAAATTCTAACTGCATATCCTCCTAAGTCTTAACAATTTTTCCAAAACTTCTTAACCAACATTTTACTTTATCCTTCAATGAGAATGGAAATAAGATCAACTTAAGGACATCATCACTAAAATTTCAGATTTTGACCAGCGAGTAAATTTCTTGAAAATCATCGAGATGCTCATAAGGATTTTCATTGGGTTTCCCATAAAAAGATGGGAGCATCTGGATGATACCGGGGCTAATCTCATAATGATCCACCAGAATGTCAGATAATTCAATACAGGTTGAGGGTTTATAAGTAGAAGGAAGAAAATATTCCTTCATAGGCGTGGGTTTCCCTCTAAGATGAATGGCCATGAAAAATAGGTTGGATCCCACAAATATTTGTTCAATTTTTTGTTAATTTTTTGTTAATTTTTTATTTTTTATTATATTCAATTTTATTATTATTATTATTTAACTTTTCAATTTTATTTGCTCTTTATTAATCTCCTTTTTTTTATTTTAATCTCTTTTTTAGGATTAGAAAATCATAATTTTTTTTGAAGATAACACTGACTCAGACGAAGAGAGAGAAGATGAGGATTTTTTTTATTTTTTTTAATTCTTTTTTTAGTATTTTTTACATACACAAACAAGTTAACACATAAATTACCTGACGACCTAGATACGACTCAGACCTACAAATGAGGTTTCACAAAATGACCAAAGTACAACTTAAGTTCACCCTCAATATTTCCACCGACCAGGTAAGGGGTGGGGTAGTGGGAGGCTCCCTCTACTTTCGTAGGGACCTAATTATGTCAAACCACTAGCCCACTTAAGGCGTTTGCCGTCCGACCGTCTTGCCTTAGGCACCGATTTCCACAAGAGGGTAAACTCAAATCATACTAAAATCACAGTGTGACACTAGGGCCAATGTCTACTGACTTTTATTTACGTCTTAGGTCATGCAAAGATGCAAGGGGAAATGTGGTTTGTGGACTAATGAAGGGTGATGAAACTCCCGCCTTATCTTATTTAGGGGTAGTGCCCTTAGAGTGTTTTGAGGAATGAGATGCAATAGACAGATTCAAACAAGGGGTTTATGATGCAAATGCATGAACAATTATTTTTCTAAAACATAAATATGTAACAAAATTAATGCAACCTACATGATACATGACCTAAAACATGATGTATGGTTTCTAATCTTGGAATGGATATTTTATTTTTGGTGCAAGTGTTATTTTTTTTTAGTTAATGAAACTATCTAGCACAATTTTTTTTGAGATTTTTCAATATAAAAGATAGCAAAATACAGAAGATAAATTAAATCACAAGAAGGAAGATTGATATATTTACTTAGATCGCGATCCCTCGTCCTTTATTTATTTTTTTGTTGAACTTTTTAGAGATTATTTTTTAAATTTTTTTAATTGATACAAATAAATAGAGAATCAACTAAAATTCATGAACAATATGCATCTACAATGAAAACATGATAGCATGAGACCAAACAGTTTCTGTGATTTTCTAATTTTTAATTTGTTTTCAGAGAATTTTTTTTAAATTATTATTTTTTTAAAATTTTTCAATAAGAGATGAATGCAAGAAGTTATAAATAATAAAATAACAAAGACATGTAAATTTATTACAAAATGAAACCTAAAATGATATATTGTGTGTTCTAATTTTTTCTGATTTTTATAAATTTTTCAGGAATTTTTTAGATTTTTTGAAGATTTTTCAGAAATCAAAAAAATAGAACATATTCCTATGTTTCAGTCGTTTAGCGACGCTTGACTGCTACAGTTCTAGGTTTTCAGCGATGCTTCATTTTCTGAGAATTTCAGGTCCGATTTTCCTCTTTCTTTAATTTTTTAATTTTTTTCTTTTTCCTGTAAAATAAAAATAGAAAAATTAATATACAAATATACACATCAAACACAAGAATATCCAACCATAAAAATAATTTCCTCCCCGGCAACGGCGCCAAAAATTGATGCGCTCGGCACTCGTCGTTTAAAAATACCGTACCACACAATTTCAATATTTATAAAATCACACTTACTCACTTAAATGGATTTAAAAACACGAGTAAAGTGGTAATAACAGGTCGATCCCACGAGGAGGAATATTTTTATTTAATCTTAGTTAGAAAATTCTTATATTTGAAATTGAATCATTTATTTGTAGTGCATTTATACAAAAATAGGAAATTAACATGCACGAAAAATAAATTTAACTAAAGAAATTGAGAGGCGTTGAGAGCAGAAATTTGGAAGAGATAAATTACCAACATGAATTTTTATTTTGGTGAAAATGAGAATTACAACTATAAAAATCACAAGTTCAAATTGAAATTAAAAGAATAATGGAAGAAATGAGGTGAGAAATCGGAAGAGTGACGCCGTCCACGCCGTGCCGAGCCTTTGATCGTCGCCCCGCTTAGGTGTAGAACGCCGCCGTGAGAGGACCGAAAGATGAATAACCGCCTTGGAGTGTGTGAAGAAATAGGGAAGAGATGGAGGTGAATAGAAGAATAACATAGGAAAAGTTATACTAAAAATATGGTGAGATAAGGAGAGAAATAAATTTAAAATCATACAGAATTAGAAGAAGTGAAAGAAGAGCACGTTGAAGATCGGAGGGTTAGGGAGAAGTTTCATGAAGAGTGCAGAGATAGAAAACGAGAGGAATAAGGTGAAAAACATGAAATATCAAGATCTATAGGCGCGGGTGAACAGTGATTGGGAAGAAAATAGAACTGTAGAAAATTAATTATAACGTTAAAATGAAGAAGAAATGGAGGAAGTAGTAGAAGAATAAAATCTAGATCTATATGATACGAACAACTTTTATGAAGAAGGCAGAGAGAAAAGGAGATTGGAAAGGCTTCTAAATGGACTAATATAAGAAGGTATCAACTCGGATGAACAGTAACGCACTAGAACAACAAGTTACAAAATGTACA
Organism: Amorphophallus konjac; assembly: GCA_022559845.1. NCBI lineage: Eukaryota > Viridiplantae > Streptophyta > Magnoliopsida > Alismatales > Araceae > Amorphophallus > Amorphophallus konjac. The sequence goes on along the minus strand of CM040120.1, from coordinate 41,670,488 downwards.
ATAACTTAAAAACGGAGAGGATTTAGAGGAAGATGTAGAAAGAGAAAATGTAGAGCATTGAAAACTAAAGAAGTTTGCAGAAAATACTAAATTGAAAAGAAGAACATAAAAATATGTAAAGGGCTAAGAAAGACTAAAATCTCAAGAACTTACATTAATAACAACATAAACATACAAACCCAAAACTCATAAAATAAAACCTACGTAACCCATTCTCTCCCCCAAAGAGAGCCCCCTTCAAACTCAATAATAGGACCCCATTTTATAGGGCTCCAAATCGTCTCATTACTCTATGTGAACACTTATTTTTCTCTTTTTCAGCTTTTGTTGAAACTCAAACCCACCAAACATTTTCTACCCACCTTTCTTTGTCTCTTTTTCTCTCTTTCAAAGTCGCCAGCTTCACTCTTTCCTTTTTCTCCATGTTGCCCGTCGTCGACAGTGGAAGCTACTGACTTACATGAAGAAGGCGCCCGCCTTGTGTTACCGCCAAAGGCACGTCGCAGCTGCCTACCCTTGTGCATGAGAAGCCCTCCTCTGCTGACCATCCGCTTGGCTCCACGTGAAGCCCACCATCGAAGCTCACATGCATTGAACCGTCTGCTCGCTAAAGCCATGCACGTGGCTCGCGTTGAAGCCCCTACGTTGGCCGTTGAAGACCTCATGCCCACGTGGGCTTTGCCCGTTCGCCAGCTGCCTTTGTGAAGACTTCCATATATGAACCTTGCATTTGGAAGCCATGCACGTAGAGCCTCCTGCACATGCATTCGAAGGATTGCCTTTCGTGATGCCTTGTATATATATATATAATACATATATATATATAGTACACATATATATGTATATAATACATATGTATATAATACACACATATATATAATAAACATATATATGTATAATACACATATATATGTATATAATACATATGTATATAATACATATATATATATAATACATATATATCTATATATATATAATACACATATATATGTATATAATACACATATATATATATAATACATATATATCTATAATACACACATATATGTATATAATACATATGTTTATAATACACACACACACATATATATATTCAATACATATGAGTGTATATATATTGGATGATCAATAAATATTATTTTTTTATTTTCTTTTTAAACAATCCTCTGGGCCTTTAGATGTGTGAATGGGCTTTGACCCATTTGTCTTCTTCTTCTTATTATTATTTTTCATTCTTCTTGTTATCTTTTTTCTCTGTGCGTGCAAAATAGAATCAAAATTTAATAAAATCAGGCAATTAAACATTTTGATCTGAAATTGAGATTAAGTGTGATAAAAATATAGTACTGCATATTAAAGCTCATAAAAGTGTGATATAACATAAATTAACTCCTACAGATGCACACTTATCAACGTGCTCTCAATGGAGTTCTTATGAGGTGTCTAGACGATGATGAGGCTTGGAAAGTTGTTGAAGCAGCTCACTCAAGTGAATGTGGAGGGCATGTTAATGGTCAGGCCCTGGCGAAGAAGATTCTTAGGCAGGGCTATTACTGGCCAACCTTAGAGGAGGATTGTTCCACCTATGTCCGTAGGTGTCTCCAATGCTAGCTCCATACCGATAAGATTCATGCTCCTGGTTCATCTCTTCATCCTCTTTCTGCTCCTTGGCCATTCTCCATGTGGACTTTTGATATTGTAGGCCCACTAGGTGATCCAAACTCCCAAACCAAACAGAAATCTTTCATCCTCACTGCTACAGAGTACTTCACCAAGTGGTCCGAAGCCGAAACATATGCAAAAATCAAGGCTATCACAGTTTACCACTTCATCCTCAAGAACATCATATCACGGTTTGGAGTGCCAAGCGACATCGTCACCGACAATGGATCTCAATTCGTGTCACAAGAAATTCAGGACCTCTGTAAGAAATTCAATATTTCATTGCGTCATTCATCACCATACTACCCCCAAGGCAACGGCCAAGCTGAGGCCACTAACAAGACTCTTCTTAAAATCATCAAGAAAACATGCGAGTCGCATAAATTCACTGATTGGGCCGATAAATTAATAGAAGCTCTATGGGCTTATCGCACCTCCGTCTGCATCCCACAGGGCAAACTCCCTTTGCTCTCACTTATGGGATGGAGGCGGTACTCCCGTATAAGATTTTGATCCCTTCCCTAAGAGTGCAGCTCGACAACTAACTTAATCTCGATGAACGTCGAGAGGCGTTGCTAGTCCAACTGGAACTCTTTGATGAGAAGAGGCTTAATGCGGCTAATCATGTTTCCGTTTATCAAAAGCGTGTCTCGCGTCATTTTCAAAATAAGGTCATCGAAAGAAAATTTTAAGTGGGAAATATGGTTTTGAAACGCAAATTTATTTGCTCAGGAGGTCCTAGGTCCAAGCTGTAACCCAACTGGGAGGTTCAGTTTGTAATCAAAGAAATTTATCCTAGGAACGCATACCGTTTAATCAACGCGGAGGGCGAAGAATTATCTCATGCGTAGAATGGGTTGTACCTCAAACGCTTTTATCCTTAGAGTCGAGCTAGCGACGGCCCGGTGGCGGGGTGTTCCTCTCATTTTTTTTTTAATAAAAGACTGGCCAATCTAGAGCAGGAACTGGTCGAGTGCACCACCCCTCAAAAAGGGGAGATGTTCTCACTCCCCCAGTCTACTCCAGGGCCCTGGATTTTTATTGCATTAACAAGAAGTAACATGGTCATAGGGGCATACCCCTGATAGACAGACAGGTAGGCAGTGGAAGCCCTTACATCACACCAAAAAGAGGAAACAGGAAAAAAGCTACAAGAAGATTAGAACCGAAAGGCAGGCAGACCTGCCCTGTCCACCCGAAGGGCTCCCCTAGCAGACCTAGGGAGCTCACTTTCACGAACAAAAACGTGATTTCCAGGAGTAGTGCAAGCAAAAGAGGTCAGAGAATCCGCAACTTGATTACCTTCCCTATAGATATGCTGCAGCTGACTGCCACATCTCTCCATAAGCAAACATATCTGCCTCCACCACGGGGATGCCATCCAGCAGGGGGCGCTTCCCTTTCCAACAGCCTCCACAAGAGCTGCACAGTCCGAGTATATCCTAGAAAGTCTGATGCCACATTGGCTGGCAATAGCTAAACCATCATGAAGAGCTCTAGTTTCTGCTAAAATACTGTAGCCCATACCATAGGAGAAAGCAAAAGCAATCATTAACCTGCCAGAAGCATCTCTTATACAGCCGCCTCCCCCACATCTACCTGGATTACCCTTAGATGCCCCATCGAGGTGTAGGGAAGAGCCTTGAGAGGCTATAAGACACCTAACTGCCATAGGCTGTTTAATGACTACCAGAGGATAGAAATTAAATGCAGCCAAGCTTCTGAACTGAAGAGAAGAGAGAGGCTTGTGAAATTTTAATCTGTCCAAAGCCAAGGAAACAGCATCTGAGATTCTTCTTTTGATAACAGCAGGGTTAACAGTTATATCATCAAAACGAGCTGCACATCTACACTTCCACAGTTCCCAGACCATCAGAATAACAACATACATCCCAATGAAGCTAAAAGCAGACTGCATGTTGGAGGCAGAAAAAATATTCCACAGGCGGACAGTAATGTGATCACTCAACCAAGCCCTAGGGCTTAACAAAGGAGCAACCCAGCCCCACAGAGCCATAGCCTTGTCACTAGAAATGAAAATATGGTCCAGGTCTTCTTGGCAAGGAAGAAAACAGCAGTTACATTTAGAAGCTATGAGGATACCACATTTCTTAACCCTGTTGTCCACAAGAATAGCCCGGTGAAGAACCTTCCAAGCAAACAATGCTGCCCTTGGGGCAAAGGCCGGATGCAATAATTTAGCCCAGACTGACCTGTTGCGGCCCTTAGGCCTAAGGAGATTATAAGCAGACTTTACTGAAAAATTCCCTTTAAGAGTACCCATCCATACACAAGTATCAGTCTCAGTAGACAGCTGATAACTGACGGGGAAGGTAGAGTCTCTAAGAGAATCCCTAGCAGCATGGCAAGGGTCTAAAAGGACATCTCTAATAGAAGCCACAGGATAAACAGTAGTGTAATTCGAGCTACTAGCCAGAGGACGTGTACCAGTCCAATTATCCCTCAAGAAATCAACTCCAGAGCCACAGCCCACAAACCATCTGCTGTGCTGTAAAATGATATCTTTCACCTGCTTGAAAATGGCTAAGGGCATTCCAACAGGAAAGGGTTTATTGCAGCAAGAGAAATGAGATTTAACAAACCTTCTCCGGGCATAAGAAGACCACAGGGACGACCCATGGAGGATATTCCAAATCATTTTAGTTGCCAAAGAAACTTGCACCCATTGAAGGTCCCTAATGCCCAGCCCTCCTTCCATCTTTGGTTTCTGAATAACAGCCCATGCAATCCAGTGTCGACGATGAGAATTAAGATCACCATGCCAGAAAAAGCTAGCACATAGGCTATCAATAAAGTGCAGGACCTTCTTAGGAATATTGCAAGCAGAAGCCAGATAAACAGAAATACTTTGAAGAACAGAGTTAATCAGAACCACCCTTCCAGCAGCAGATAAAAATTTGGACTGCCACCCCTCCAACCTATCTTGAATCTTGTCAATAAGAAACTTGAAATCACTGCACAGGTATCTACCTTTTTTAACAGGGATGCCCAAGTAATGAAACCCATCCGACTGGTATTTGTAACCTGTCAAAGCTCGGATAGACTGTCGGAGGGAGGAAGGGGCCTTGGAAGAAAGAATAAAGCTACTCTTGGCTGTATTAACCTTTTGCCCTGAGCATCTTTCATAGCAGCAGATAAAATGCTTGAAAACCTCAATATTCTGCTTGTTACCATTTAAGAAGACCAATGTATCATCAGCATAAAGGAGGTGAGATACCTGGATACTGTTCCTAGGGCCCTTGTATCCTTGTAGCAGACCAGATTGGAACAGAGCAGACAACCCCCTACTTAGAACTTCTGAAGCTATAATGAATAGAAAAGGAGCAATAGGGTCACCTTGTCTAATGCCCCTACTAGACTTAAAAAAACCAGTAATCATACCATTGAAATTAATAGAGAACCAGCAGTTATACAGCAGCATACCAATAAGGGATGTAAATCTGTTGCAAAAGCCCATTCTTCTCATGACTGCAAGAATGAAATCCCACTCCATCCTATCATAAGCTTTTGTCATATCCAACTTAAATATCACATTATGGCCTCTAACTTTCCTGTTAAGATCCACCATAAGCTGACGGGCCAAAGCCACATTGTCAAGAATAAATCTGCCTTTAACAAAAGCCCCTTGTTCAGGTGAGATCAGAGTGGGCATCATAGGGGCAAGCCTTTCAGTTATGATCCGGGATATAATCTTATATGAGAAGTTGCATAAACTGATAGGTCTAAAATCATTGAAAGTAGTAGGCTCATTCACCTTGGGAACAATAGTAATAAGGGATGAAGAAATACCTCGTGGAAGAGGAAAACCCTGAAAAAAAGCACAAACTGCCTCAAAGACATCCTTCCCCACAATATCCCAAGAAGAGATAAAGAACTCTCCTGTGAAACCATCTGGGCCAGGGGAGCTTGAGGCTCTAAGATCCCAAACAGCATTGCGAACTTCAATTTCACCAGGCAAGGCACAGAGAGACAGATTTTGATCCTCTGTAACAAGCTGGGGGATACAGTCCAGAAAGGCAGAATCAACCACATGCTCTTCAGATGAAAAAAGGTGTTTGAAGAAAGTTTCAGCATGGTTTTGAAGGGCATCCTGTTCAGTGCACCAGTCAGCTGAGGAGCCAATTCTGAGCCTAGCAATAAAGTTCCTCCTTCTTCTACTCTGAGCAACAACATGATAAAAAGAAGTATTCCTGTCACCATTTTCCACCCAATCCATCCTGGATTTCTGATGCCAGAACAACTCCTCCCTTGACAGAGCCTGATGAAGGATGGCATTAGCTACTGAGAGACTCTCCCTATTAGTACTGGTGGGATCTGCATCAAAAATTTGTTGCTTGAGCTCAACATCAGCTTCAGCTTGACTTTTAGTCAGAGAAATATCCCCAAAGACATCCTTGTTCCATTGACGAAGAGAATCCTTAACCGCTTCCAATTTAGAGAATAATCTGACCAATGCATTGGGGTGATTGGTCTGGGTTTGCTGCCAAACACTAGAGACAACCTGATGGAAGGAAACATGAGTACACCACATTTTTTGGAAAATAAATCTGCCAGGAATATTTCTAGGACTGTCCATAGAGATCAGAAGAGGGGCATGGTCTGAAGGACCCCTTGGAAGATGTTTGACAATTAAAAGAGGATCCATAGCATAGCTGTTGCAGTTGAAAAGCACACGGTCAAGCCTAGCACGGACATTAGCCACTCCAATTCTATTGTTATTCCAAGTCATACCAGGGCCTTGGAATCCCGCATCAATAAGCCCAGAGGAACATATGAATGAATTAAACACTTGCATAGAAAGTAAGGATGGGGGGGCTCCTCCCACCTTTTCTGACATTTTAGCAACACAGTTAAAATCCCCACCCACCAACCAAGGAATCGTCACCGAGGCAGCAAAAAGAGCTAGGTCACTGAACAAAGACTGTCTGACACGAGGGTCACAAGAAGCATATACAAAGGTGTAATATGTACTGAAAGAATTGTCCTTTTTAAGCCCCAAAGTAATAAATTGAGAGAAGAAGCAATTACCTCCAAATCAAGGCTATCATGCCAAAAAACCCAAATCTTTGATTCCTCAGCATTATTACCCGCACAGCCACTAAGACTAATAAGTCTTCCCAGCTGGAGAGCTTTATTAAAAGGAAGCATAGGTTCTGAAATGGCCACTAAACAAGCCTTATTTGAGTGTATCATATTTTTTAAACTGCTACGAGAACATGCATTCCCCACACCATGTATGTTCCAAACTATAATAGGCTGCATCATTTAGGATTCCACATAATATCCTCCATATATCTAGCTCTAGATCTAGTAATAATTCCACCATCAGGAGGCCTACCAGGGTTTCTACCTTCTTTGGCATCCACAGTAATTTGCACTAATACATTATCAGCACTGGCTTTCTTAGCCACCAACTTACCACCAATTAACAAGTCAACCACCTGTTCATTGCCTGAGAAATCCACGATATTGCCATATGCCTGTATCACAGGATTCAATTTTAAATTCCTACTCGGAGGGTCAAGGGTCTGAAAACAGTTTCCTGCTCTAAGACCTTCATTGTTAGTGAGGTCTGCACCAACCGAAAGAGGATTTACCGGAGTACTAACTGCAACAGCTTCCCCAGGCACATTACCATCAGATTGTCCAACCACCTGCGCTGGGTCTTGGGAGGACAGACCAGTAGCATCCGCATTAGAGTGTTGGGACTCTTGGTCCCCAGCTTGGATAAGTGGCTCGAAATGATTCACCGTTGCCACATTTGGTCGAAAAGGTACAGGGCCAGTCTGCCGGGGCCGAAAGGCCTGCATAGATATTGTCAGATCTTGATCCCTCACCGGCAAGGCATGGGCCAACCTACCTTGCTTCTTCTTGCAGTATTCGACAGAATGGCCAAGCTTATGGCAATAAGAACAAAGTGCAGGGACACGATTATAACTAACCAGCTGCCAAAACCCAACACCATCCAGATCTATCCAAAGCCTTTCCTTGCGCGGCGCAGACAAATCCATCTCTAAACAAACCAAGGCCTCTGAAGTATCAGTCATGGCCAAAGTGCGTTCATGATTCCGTAACACCACCCCGAAGTTCCCGGCAATAGAACGCAGACAATCCTCGTGAAACAAATTTGCTGGAAGAGCAGGAAATCCTATCCATACCGGCACCGTGGGCGGATCTGCATCGAAGCTGAAATCCGTCGTCCAGCGGAAGAAACGAAAGAGAAATCCCTTGATATACAAACTCTTTAGTATCAACAGTTTAGTGAGATCTGATTCACACTCTTCTCTCATTAATCATGAAGGGAGATCCCTAGCACATCACTCACACACTACACGACCGTCGAGGTTGGGCTTTCCTCTTTTTGCGTGACATCATCTCTCCTTTGACCATACTTGGGGGAAAGTGAAAATCATAGGGGCAAGTGGTGAATAAGGGGGCGAGGACCGATCTAGACACCCCGATACAAAAGAGGTCTCAAATAGGGGCAGTCCGTTATGACCTAATTCCACATTCACAAAAGAAAAAAAAGAAAGAAAGGAAAAGAAAAGAAAAAGGGCAAAAATCAAGATAAAAGTTAAAAGCTCACCCAAAAAGCTTGAAGCTCAAAAGTCTAATTGCTCCGAGGAATTAAACTAGGCATGGCAAGAGTGGTAGTATAGTTTCCCCGCGGGACGTCATGAGTTCGGTCGTACGCGTGCCTAGAGCGGATGAAGGTTCGATGACTGACACAAAGTCCCGGTGCAACAGACCGAATCTCTTGAAAAGGGGTTGTCATGAGAAGAACTCAAGCCCTAAAAACCTCTATACCTATCCCCGGCTTTCCTTTCAAATTCTCTTTTAATTTCCAAGGACTAGATCGTACCCCAGGTATGGCCTTAGCAGAGGCACCGTTAAGTGAAATTGGATCTTGACCATGGATGGTCACCCATAATGCACGCTGTACTTGGGAAGCCCCTAATGAGATATGCAGGTCTCCCGTCGCCGGGTCTGAACTAGTTCAAAAATCTAAAAATTTAGATATTTCAAAAATAAAAAAAGTAGATATTTCAAAAATAAAAAAAATAGATATTTCAAAAAACCAAAAAAATTAGATATATCAAAAATCCAAAAAAAAAACCAGATATATCAAAAAACTAAAAAACTAGATATATCAAAAAACTAAAAAAACTAGATATATCAAAAAAAATCTAAAAAAATCGGATATTTCAAAAAAATTGAAAAAAAAACCAGATATTTTGAAAATCCAAAAAAATTAAATTTTTCTAAAAATCCCCCAAAAATTAAATATCCTAAAAAAACCATAAAGAATATTTTTCAAAATTGTCACATAGTTCCCCTGCATTTCATGGCATGCACAGCATTCTCGTGTGTTATCTTCGCCTATTTAATAAGGCTTCACCCCTTGACCAAAAATTAAGGATTGGTCATTCCATAACTTGCTGTAGGCAAGGGGTTAAGCCTAAAACAGATCTAACATGTTTTGTGTTTAAGTATGTGTGTAGGGACATGTCTACAAGTATTTCTGGCATCTACATGTAAACGGTCTCTCGGCGACCGTTTCCATCTCTCAAGCGGTCACAGTGTGTTTCATCCTTCTAGACGGTCTCCATAAGGCTGCCTCTATTATGTCTCACGAGCCCATTGGCCCTTCTTTGCGCCCAGGTTTGTGCGGTCTGAATATGACCGCTTGTTCTTAAAACGGTCTATCACCAACCATTCTAGGTTCCTAGACGGTCCCTCGATAGACCACCTGGACTCTTGTTCTTAACTCCTGTCATCCGTCTTTTAAGAGGTCTAGCTAAGACCGTTTGGCTTAATTATGCGGTCACATGATGATCATCTAACTCATTTAGCGGTCTCTTATGGACCGCTTCCTTCCCAAAGAATCACCTCAATCCATACAGATGCACAAAAGAGAAGGCCAATCTCATTCAATCAAAGCATTCCATTCCCTTATTCAAAATCAAACAAATCAAGATCGATCCTTGGGTCTCTATACATCATAAATGATAAAATCACTCAATCCTCAGCTGGGCATCCCCGCGAGATCGAATCTCACGCAACTCTCTCACATAGGCCTGGTACTCCTCCAAAAACTCCGTCACCTCTACCAGTAGGGTACGCACCCTGCTGATCTCCCACATGATCAGGGCACTCCTGACCGCCTGCTCGTCCCCCTCTGTCCCAAGCCTCCTCGCCTGGAGTGCAGGAAGGTGGGGTAGTGCTGGAACTGTCGTACGGGTAAGTCCAACCTGTAGAAAGCACTTGTGAGGGTTGTACGTCGCCATGGTGGTGTCTCCCACAAGCCTCAAGTCAAGCCCAAGCCTCCTAGGAAGCCTGAGGGTAGTGCCGTGGAGGAAGGATGGGCGCATCATGAACTAGTCCAGGGGCAGAGTGTTGATGTAGAGGCACCAGTCATCCCTAGTCTTCATATCCGTGGTCCAACACTCCACCTGCTGAGAAAACCTGAAAGCGTCGTCAATGAAAAAGAGTGGATGGCTCCCAAAGATGCGGCTGACAGAAGTGATGTCCTCCCTAGGCATGAACTTCAGCCTAACCCCCATCCAGCACTTAAGGAGGATCATAGAGCCAAAGAGTGGGCCCCCTAAGGCTGCAGAGCTAAGACCCTCGTACAAGTAAGTAAGAACGGCCTGAGAGATGGAAAGACCCTACCACAGTCCACTAATGGTGCTAAGGTTGGGAATGTCTAGGACATGGTCGGCAGAGGGGAAGAGTATGGCACCACATAAGCAGATAGAAACAGTCTTGGCTATGGCTTCATCCCACCTACACTTATTCTTACAATGAGCTATGACCCACTGACTCAGGGGTAGCAAATGGATGTGGTGTGGGCCAATCATGGTGCAGATATCATTAGTACTGGGTAGAAATTCCCCTAGAATGAGGGTAGGATCTACAGGGACAACAATATGGCAAACTAGGTCTTCCTCACCAACTTTAGATCTAGGAAGGGAAAGATAAGTCTCTACCTCCTCTAATAAGATGGTGGCCTCAAAGGATGGGAAGATGAAGGTATACGTCTAGGGATGCCATACTTCTACTATAGCTGTGATGTTGTGCCAATCCAATGAAAGTTTGGGGTAATTTTTGGCCAGGATTAAAAGAGGGTGCAAGTGCCAGGCCCTTAAGATGGATATCACTGCTATAGGGAGCTCACAAATCATGGGAGACATCCACTTCAGGTTGGAATAGTGCCTTGGGTCGGGGAAAAGCTGGGGTAATAGAATGGAAGAGGAAAAAGAGAAAAGCAAAGAAAAGAAGAGAAGAAGAATATGAGCATCTTTGAAGGAATTGAATGAAATAATAAAATTGCATTGACTTACCTCTCTCAAAGGGCTGGAGCTCAGGTGCCTTGGGAGGGTAGTCAACCTTTGCGGCACCCCATACTCCTTCCTAGCCGGCTTTGGCCCAACATAAGCGCCCCCACCCATAGAGCTTCCTTCAAGGGCCCTCTTCATGGTCTAATTGATGCAATAATTACTCCCAACCCCTAACTGTGGGTTGTAGATTTTACCTTGCGCGGAACGAGGCTGTCCGCAGTGCCTGATGTAGATTTCCACGAACGCCGAGCCGCACAGATGTACGACCTCTAGAGTTGATCCACACGGATCCTCACGTAATGACGGCGTCCACCCGTTCTATCCCTCGCACACGAACCATCGGTGCTCAAAACCCCCTTCTTCTCCCTTAAGTCTTTCTCCCTTGAGAGAAGGAGAGAGAGAGCAACAAGGGAGAGAGAAAGAGCAAGAGGGAGGAGAGAGGAGGAGAGAATCTCTTCTTCTCTCCCTTTTAATGCTTGGTTCAAGGAAGAGAAGAAGAGGTTCACGTAGGATGCATATATATAAAGGTTGGGTACTTTCAAAAGAATCCATAAGGATCAATATTGTATATGTATCATTCTTATTATTGTATATATGTATTAAGCCCTTCTTAAATTCCTTTCCAAAAGGAATTTAAGACTTTTAACATATACATTTGTACAATAATACTCCGTCACCCGAGAATCCATTGTGTGTGATCCTCTAGGCCCATAGTCACTCTAGTTTAAGGCCCATTAACTTCTAATTCCCAATTAGAAGTAAATTAAACTTATTACTCGCTTCTACTAGAGCCGAATAATAGTTTAATTTATTTTGAACCTTTGATCACGTTGGGTCAAGCAAATCCGCGTGATCCTAGAGGATGTCAGGTTCAAACCACCCTATCTGGTACCTGTAAGTCTACAGTTACCGCATCGCTATAATCCCTCGCTCCTTCTATGAGTCTGGTTTGATCGAGGGTACGGTAACTGTCAAACCCCCATGATCATGCCATTCGACCATGACCTCCTTAAAGTGTATGACGTCCCTTCTAAACGAACTCACACGACCCTGGCCAGGGATTTGACGGAGCGTCAGGGTCATGACCCATTAACTGTCTGATATATACCCGACAGTGAGCGATCCCCTCTTGACCATTGATGATCTTCACATGTATCCTGAAATGGTTAATGACTTGGTAATTCATGACTTGTGGTTAAAGTCACTTAGCCAACTCATTAAACTATTCCAGTCCTTGAGTAAGATCCAATCAATGTCTCAGGTCAAAGGACCAACGATGCTACTGAGATAATTGGATCTTCAGTTGACATTACGTATAATCAACCATCTGAAGATCCAATAGCGGATCAGTTCAGTATACATCCTCCTATGACATACACCTACACATATGTGTTGGTGCCCCGCACCAGTGACCATGAGACTGGTCACGTACACATCATGTGTACTGGTTTACTAGGTAATCAAAGTCCCTGAGTGATTACCCTCCAATCAGGAACAATTTAAGGTATGTGTCCATGTAAAGTCAGTCTCACGATCGAGATCTCATCTCGAGTTGACTCTATAACCACATATCCTAAGGACATCGTAAAGTAATATACAATCACATATTTACACTCGAATACCCCTTTATTAATAATGAACAAGATTGTACAACTATCGGGCCTACCCGACCCTAAATTGGCCTGTAGCACACCCAATACTTATAGCACCGCCGCTGTCGAACCCGTCGGAAGAGGCGATGCCGCCACAGCCCGCGGCCGAAGGGGAGGTACCGCCACCGTCTGCGGCCGAGGCGGAAGCCACGGCGATGGTCGCCAGAGGGGAGGAGGACGCAGGAGCATCGCCGGAGGCGGCCACGGCGATGGTGGAGAGGCTGACACGAACCTCTGAGGTAGGCCCCCTAAAACCTCCCCCATTTCCATTTTATTGCATGCATGTAGCCCTAGGGGGTAGTAATGGGGCATACGACCCCTTTAGGACCAGTTGGGAGGCCCTTTGGGCCATCGCCGCCGGTGGGGGACGGGGTTGGACGCCGTCGGGAACGGCGAGTGAAACACAGTTTTACAGGAACCGTCTAACCATCAAACAGTCCACATCGGACTGTTGGGAACACTAAACGGCCCAAATCGGTCCGTCCAACAGTATATACGGTCCACGGGGGACCATTCAAAGGGTGTTGAACAGACGGGGTATTGGGGAGTGAACGCGGTCTGAGGAAGACCGCGGAGATGGTTAGGCGATCCACCTTGGATCGTTCAGAAGCTAAACCGTTGAGAACAAAACGGTCTCCATCAGACCGTCAGTAGGCAAACAGTCAAAGGATTGACCGTGTAGACTCAGATCAACGGGGGGCTTGAAGGGGAGATCAAACGGTCTGATGGGGACCGTTGGTCGCCCAAACGGTCAAAGAGCTGCCGTTATTAGGATGGACACATGAGATATTAAACGGTCATCACTAGGCTGTTTACTTAGGAAAACGGTCAATGGTTGACTGTGCAGCCTCAGATCAGAGGGAGTGCCCTTTTAGGAGTGAAGACGGCCATAAACCAACCGTTATTGGGATACAAACACCCCAGTAGGGACGGTTAACCTGACAGACTGCATTTTTTTTCTTTTTATCAATTTTTTTTGATGCATGATTTATTATGACATGTATAACTAATGTAAATTGTTTAAATGCATGCAGGGAAAATGTAGGACCCGGATCTCATGGCTCCAGGTCCGTGCAGTGTACCTCGCACTGTCAAACTTCCAGCGAGAGCGCCTGGCGGCCATGGGATTCGACGAGTTCCTGGGTGTGGAGGTGACTCGGCTCGACACCGCCCTCCTCTACGCCCTACACGATCTGTGGGACCCGGTGAGCCGCAAGTTCCTCTTCCCGTGGGGCCACATGGTCCCGACGTTGGAGGACGTCGCGCGCATCATCGGCCTACGCGTCCACGGGTTGTCGGTCAGCAGGAGGATGCTGGAGGACTACCGGGAGTTGGCCCAGAGACTATTGGGCCTAGAGCTGCTGCGGACAGAGCGTTATTCGACAACGCTACCGCGAGCGAGGCTGCAGGAGAGCCTTGGTCTGAGGGGAGCCGGGATCACCACTATAGAGCTACAGGAGAAGCATCTCGAGAGACTGACAGAGCGAGCACGGAGGCAGATGTGGTCCTGAGGTGGTTCCTGATGTTGTTCTTTGGGAGGCTCCTCTTCGCCACTCGGGCAGACGTGGTGAGCTGCCGGCTACTTCCCCTGCTGGAGGACATTGATTGAGTCGGGGAGTACGCCTGGGGGGCGGCAGTCCTTGCCTTCCTGTTCGACACCTTGAGCTCCACCAGCCGCCGCACGATGCTTGGCGGCTTCCCCCCACTACTCCAGGTATAACTCGATTCTCAAAATGAATATGCAATTGCTATATGATTATATGCCCGGTCTGGGGAGAGGAGTGGAGACGTACTCGGATCGGCTGCCCATCGCGAGATGGTGGACGGCACCCCGGGAGGTGGGATCCCTGCATCGCCAGGTTCGGGCAATCTAGGACGACATTGACACGCTACCCTACTCTTCAGTAAGATCTTGAACTTAAGCTTTGTGTAAATGCAACTATATGCTTATATTCTGATGCAATTTTCCTATTTGACAGGTCCGGTGGATGCCCTACCAGGGAGAGGGGCACGAGGGCCAGCCGTGGGTGGTGGCGGCCCTGGCTTACGCGGGGCGTGACATCTGGCTCCACTGCATGAACATAGTGGAGCCCCTCTACTACCAACTCGTGATGAGGACCATCGGGGTCCATCAGGCAGAGGTCGACTTCCCGGCGCGCGAGAAGCCAGAGGAGCGGGTGGGACGACATGCTCGGGGCTTGGCGACAGAGATCGACTGGACCGTTCGAGCAGTGGAGCAGGTCCAGGACTGGACAGCACTCGGGCGAGTGGTGCTCGCCCGAGCCGAGAGCGAGGAGCCCTACTTGACGGCCTACGCCCGACGCTACGGAAACCAGGTCTTCCGTGGCGCACGGCGACCGATACGATCTAACCTTATGCTTTCTATTATGCTCATGATCATGATGCACTGACACTTGACCTTTTACATGCAGCTCGACCCCCAGGGGTGGATCGCCGAGCTCCAGGGCCTTCTTCAGTCCAGCAGAGGGATGAGCTTCGACAGGCGCTGGACCTCCTGGTGTGTTTCACTAAACCTTAGACTTAATGGTGCATATGCTTATAATATTGACTAACTTGGAATTCTAAATGCAGCGAGCCACGGGGACCTAGTGTCAGGGAGCTGACGCACCTTTTTCCTCCTCCCAGCCATCCGCGGACCGTGCCGAGCGGGACACGGAGTTCGCCAGGGTGGTGACACGTGCTGAGGAGGCCGAGGCTGCACTCGCCGAGAGGGTAAGTAAACACTTGTGCTTTCCTAGTTGATTATGATTATGAAATGCAACTAATTGACTATGATGCATGTACATGTAGATGACTGAGCTGACGGTGGCCCTAAGTGAGATCACTCGGCTGAGAGGGGTGCTGGAGTGCAGCCGACCAGCTGACCCGATAGAGATGGCGCTCCTCCGGGCAGAGCTGGAGTGACTTCGGGCTGGGGCCACAGAGATAGAGCGGATCTGGGCTGAGTGGGATCGATCCTGGCTCCAGGTGGCGAAGCTGGAGGGTGCTGTAGAGGCCTACGAGAGGATGTACCAGAGGCCGGAGAGCAGCGGAGCTCCGAGCGGCACACATGGTATGCACGGCACGCACAACTCCTACAGAGGGTACTTCACGAGCTCCTCTAGTCGCTGGAGGAATGACAAGGAGAGCGGCGCCGACGGCACCGAGAGGAGGTGAGGTTAGCGATGGCCCCGCCGTCGAAGAGGCATGAGGGCTCGGGTGAGAGTGGGGGTCCGGGAGAGGACCGGCCTGATGTACTTAGATGCGACTTATGTACATATGGAGGTTATGAATGCTTATGATATGATAAGTTTTGATTTTGCAAATGAATGTGTGAATGCTTGATGCTAACTGACTAACAACGAATCCTAGATTGACACGGGGGAGTGAGAGAAGAGACGAAAAGCCTTGAGTGGAATTGGTGTAAGAGAGACAAAAATTAAGGCAACAGGTAGATAGACGGTCATCCAGACAACCGCTCCAAGTTTCAAATGGCCCCACGGTGGACCGCGGACGCTTGTTTGGCCATGGTTCCAAAGAAGATGGTAAATGGTCTCCGTTGGACCGCAGAGAATAGAAACACGATTTTGCATTGACCGTCGGATTTGAAAAATGGCCTCCCTAGGACCGTTTAGTTTGCCAGAGGCAAAGTGTGGAGAAGGCGCGCAAACGGTCCATGGTAGACCACTTTCATGTACCCGCGGTCGCTCGATGGACTGCGTACGTGGAAACTCTGGTAGCTCCGATCGGGACTCTCTTGGAGAGTCCCAACCCGAGGGTAAAGAGTTCTAACCCACGCCAAAGCCTATCCTAACCTGAGTTGGAGCTATCCCACCTCAATCCTAGTGGTATTAGGCCACAAATTCGGCTCTATGAGTAGGAGGGTACTTCAAACTCATTCTTCACACAACACCTCTCTCTTAAGCCATGAAAACCTTGCTAAACCCCCCCACACCATGAGCTGGAGAGCTTTATTAAAAGGAAGCATAGGTTCTGAAATGGCCACTAAACAAGCCTTATTTGAGTGTATCATATTTTTTAAACTGCTACGAGAACAGGCATTCCCCACACCATGTATGTTCCAAACTATAATAGGCTGCATCATTTAGGATTCCACATTATATCCTCCATAGATCTAGCTCTAGATCTAGTAATAATTCCACCATCAGGAGGCCTACCAGGGTTTCCACCTTCTTTGGCATCCACAGTAATTTGCACTAATACATTATCAGCACTGGCTTTCTCAGCCACCAACTTACCACCAATTAACAAGTCAACCACCTGTTCATTGCCTGAGAAATCCACGATATTGCCATCTGCCTGTATCACAGGATCCAATTTCAAATTCCTACTCGGAGGGTCAAGGGTCTGAAAATAGTTTCCTGCTCCAAGACCTTCATTGTCAGTGAGGTCTGCACCAACCGAAAGAGGATTTACCGGAGTACTAACTGCAACAGCTTCCCCAGGCACATTACCATCAGATTGTCCAACCACCTGCGTTGGGTCTTGGGAGGACAGACCAGCAGCATCCGCATTAGAGTGTTGGGACTCTTGGTCCCCAGCTTGGATAAGTGGCTCGAAACGATTCACCATTGCCACATTTGGTCGAAAAGGTACAGGGCCAGTCTGCCGGGGCCGAAAGGCCTGCATAGATATTATCAGATCTTGATCCCTCACCGGCAAGGCACGGGCCAACCTACCTTGCTTCTTCTTGCAGTATTCGACAGAATGGCCAAGCTTATGGCAATAAGAACAAAGTGCTGGGACATGATTATAACTAACCAGCTGCCAAAACCCAACACCATCCAGATCTATCCAAAGCCTTTCCTTGCGCGGCGCAGACAAATCCATCTCTGAACAAACCAAGGCCTCTGAAGTATCAGTCATGGCCAAAGTGCGTTCATGAATCCGTAACACCACCCCGAAGTTCCCGGCAATAGACCGCAGACAATCCTCGTGAAACAAATTTGCTGGAAGAGCAGGAAATCCTATCCATACCGGCACCGTGGGCGGATCTGCATCAAAGCTGAAATCCGTCGTCCAGCGGAAGAAACGAAAGAGAAATCCCTTGATATACAAACTCTTTAGTATCAACAGTTTAGTGAGATCTGATTCACACTCTTCCTCTCATTAATCATGATGGGAGATCCCTAGCACATCACTCACACACTACACGACCGCCGAGGTTGGGCTTTCCTCTTTTTGCGTGACATCATCTCTCCTTTGACCATACTTGGGGGAAAGTGAAAATCATAGGGGCAAGTGGTGAATAAGGGGGCGAGGACCGATCTAGACACCCCGATACAAAAGAGGTCTCAAATAGGGGCAGTCCGTTATGACCTAATTCCACATTCACAAAAGAAAAAAAAGAAAGAAAGGAAAGGAAAAGAAAAAGGGCAAAAATCAAGATAAAAGTTAAAAGCTCACCCAAAAAGCTTGAAGCTCAAAAGTCTAATTGCTCCGAGGAATTAAACTAGGCATGGCAAGAGTGGTAGTATAGTTTCCCCGCGGGACGTCATGAGCCCGGTCGTACGCGTGCCTAGAGCGGATGAAGGTTCGATGACTGACACAAAGTCCCGGTGCAACAGACCGAATCTCTTGAAAAGGGGTTGTCATGAGAAGAACTCAAGCCCTAAAAACCTCTATACCTATCCCCAGCTTTCCTTTCAAATTCTCTTTTAATTTCCAAGGACTGGATCGTACCCCGGGTATGACCTTAGCAGAGGCACCGTTAAGTGAAATTGGATCTTGACCATGGATGGTCACCCATAATGCACGTTGTACTTGGGAAGCACCTAATGAGATATGCGGTCTCCCGTCGCCGGGTCTGAACTAGTTCAAAAATCTAAAAATTTAGATATTTCAAAAATAAAAAAGTAGATATTTCAAAAATTAAAAAAATAGATATTTCAAAAAACCAAAAAAAATAGATATATCAAAAATCCAAAAAAAACCAGATATATCAAAAAACTAAAAAAACTAGATATATAAAAAAACTAAAAAAAACTAGATATATCAAAAAAAATCTAAAAAAACCGGATATTTCAAAAAAATTGAAAAAAACCCAGATATTTTGAAAATCCAAAAAAATTAAATTTTTCTAAAAATCCCCAAAAAATTAAATATCCTAAAAAAACCACAAAGAATACTTTTCAAAATTGTCACATAGTTCCCCTGCATTTCATGGCATGCACCGCATTCTCGTGTGTCATCTTCGCCTATTTAATAAGGCTTCACCCCTTGACCAAAAATTAAGGATTGGTCATTCCATAACTTGCTGTAGGCAAGGGGTTAAGCCTAAAACAGATCTAACCTGTTTTGTGTTTAAGTATGTGTGTAGGGACAGGTCTACAAGTATTTCTGGCATCTACATGTAAACGGTCTCTCGGCGACCGTTTCCATCTCTCAAGAGGTCACAGTGTGTTTCATCCTTCTAGACGGTCTCCATAAGGCTGCCTCTATTATGTCTCACGAGCCCATTGGCCCTTCTTTGCGCCCAGGTTTGTGCGGTCTGAATATGACCGCTTGTTCTAAAAACGGTCTATCACCAACCATTCTAGGATCCTAGACGGTCCCTCGATAGACCGCCTGGACTCTTGTTCTTAACTCCTGTCATCCGTCTTTTAAGAGGTCTAGCTAAGACCATTTGGCTTAATTATGCGGTCACATGATGATCATCTAACTCATTTAGCGGTCTCTTATGGACCGCTTCCTTCCCAAAGAATCACCTCAATCCATACAAATGCACAAAAGAGAAGGCCAATCTCATTCAATCAAAGCATTCCATTCCCTTATTCAAAATCAAACAAATCAAGATCGATCCTTGGGTCTCTATACATCATAAATGATAAAATCACTCAATCCTCAGCTGGGCATCCCCGCGAGGTCGAATCTCACGCAACTCTCTCACATAGGCCTGGTACTCCTCCAAAAACTCTGTCACCTCTACCAGTAGGGTATGCACCCTGCTGATCTCCCACATGATCAGGGCACTCCTGACCGCCTGCTCGTCCCCCTCTGTCCAAGCCTCCTCGCCTGGAGTGCAGGAGGGTGGGGTAGTGTTGGAACTGTCGTACGGGTAAGTCCAACCTGTAGAAAGCACTTGTGGGGGTTTTACGTCGCCATGGTGGTGTCTCCCACAAGCCTCAAGTCAAGCCCAAGCCTCCTAGGAAGCCTGAGGGTGGTGCCGTGGAGGAAGGATGGGCGCATCATGAACTAGTCCAAGGGCAGAGTGTTGATGTAGAGGCACCAGTCATCCCTAGTCTTCTTATCCGTGGTCCGACACTCCACCTGCTGAGAAAACCTGAAAGCGTCGTCAATGAAAAAGAGTGGATGGCTCCCAAAGATGCGGCTGACAGAAGTGATGTCCTCCCTAGGCATGAACTTCAGCCTAACCCCCATCCAGCACTTAAGGAGGATCATAGAGCCAAAGAGTGGGCCCCCTAAGGCTGCAGAGCTAAGACCCTCGTACAAGTAAGTAAGAACGGCCTGAGAGATGGAAAGACCCTACCACAGTCCACTAATGGTGCTAAGGTTGGGAATGTCTAGGACATGGTCGGCAGAGGGGAAGAGTATGGCACCACATAAGTAGATAGAAACAGTCTTGGCTATGGCTTCATCCCACCTACACTTATTCTTACAATGAGCTATGACCTACTGGCTCAGGGGTAGCAAATGGATGTGGTGTGGGCCAATCATGGTGCAGATATCATTAGTACTGGGTAGAAATTCCCCTAGAATGAGGGTAGGATCTACATGGACAATAATATGGCAAACTAGGTCTTCCTCACCAACTTTAGATCTAGGAAGGGAAAGATAAGTCTCTACCTCCTCTAATAAGATGGTGGCCTCAAAGGATGGGAAGATGAAGGTATACGTCTAGGGATGCCATACTTCTACTATAGCTGTGATGTTGTGCCAATCTAATGAAAGTTTGGGGTAATTTTTGGCCATGATTAAAAGAGGGTGCAAGTGCCAGGCCCTTAAGATGGATATCACTACTATAGGGAGCTCACGAATCATGGGAGACATCCACTTCAGGTTGGAATAGCGCCTTGGGTCGGGGAAAAGCTGGGGTAATAGAATGGAAGAGGAAAAAGAGAAAAGCAAAGAAAAGAAGAGAAGAAGAATATGAGTATCTTTGAAGGAATTGAATGAAATAATAAAATTGCATTGACTTACCTCTCTCAAAGGGCTGGAGCTCAGGTGCCTTGGGAGGGTAGTCAACCATTACAGCACCCCATACTCCTTCCTAGCCGGCTTTGGCCCATCATAAGCGCCCCCACCCATAGAGCTTCCTTCAAGGGCCCTCTTCATGTTCCTGAAATCACTATTCATTTCATTTTTAGCTATTTATCATTTACTACATTCTGCGCCCCTTCACAGAGGCGTCTTTTACATTATCAGCGCCTAACCCGAAGGCGCCATTTGCTACTGTAACTGTTGATCGCATATTATTCATTTATTGATTCAGCAGATTCAACGCCTCTGCACAGACACGCCTGCTATTGATCAGCGACTGTCACACAGTCGCTATTTACTGATATAGCGACCACTGCGCGGTCTCCATTTGCTTCTGTCTCACAGAACCCCCTATTTTGCTGTTGTTTGCATTTATATGATCTATTACTATTGATATTCATCACTGCTGGTTGATCCTACTTGCATTAGCTTGCATTAGGAGATTTTGGTTGAGAGACCTCCTCTCTCTACACCCTTTGGATTTTCTACACTTTCTTAGGAAGGGAAGGACCCTCCATTGAGCATTCCGTCCCTTTGGATTGAAAATTCTCTAACCAAGGCCTCAATAAGTCCCCGCACCCGTGGATTCTCTCACAGACGTCGGGCTGGTTGTACCTTTTTGAAGAACCCCAAAGTTTAGCTAACCCATGCGCTTGTGAGGAGAAAGAAAGAGCCTAGTTAACCCGGAGTATACACCCAAATTACAACTAGGATCTACATTGAAGTGAGAAAATTTTCATTAAAATCCATCTTGATTAAATCTCCAAACAATTTTAAAAACTTTACGCAATCATCACAACTTGTTTGACAACCTATTTGAGTGCTTGCTTGCTCTACACTTGTTTGATTTAAATAAGATTCTTTATAACAACCATGATGCTCCGGTCAGGTAGAATTGTCAACATGGACAACTATGAGTACTCATATGATGGTTGTGAGGAGGGTCACTTTGACCCCTCCTATGAGGTTACTCCTCAAGATCCCATTTACTATGAGGGAAATTATGCTCCCTCTCCTTCATATCACCCTCAAGTTTATGTGGTGGACACCACCTGTAGTAACCCTAATAAATGAATAATTGAAATGAATTAAAACATATATATTACAGAAGTAATATATAAAAGGAATAGGGTTAATTGGATGAAATAAAACAAAATTAAAAATAACGCCTCTTATTAAGGCGTTAATTTATAAAGAAACGCCTCTACCCATGGCGTGAATAAAGAAAGGACGCCCACACCTACGGTCGTCAGTTCTCACGCGACCAAATGGGTAAGTAAAAGAAACGCCTCTATCTTGGGCGTGTTTTAAAACACGAAACGCCCTTTTTCAAGGCGCTTTTTAAGAAACGCCCTAAAGTAAGGCGTCAATTAACGAATACACGCCCTGACCTAAGGCGTTAATTCAGTTCGTGAACCGATCGAACCCAGAACTTATCCAAGGAAAGATTAACCTAATCTAGTAAGTGTCTATTAGAGTAAGGACTCTATTAAGGATATATTACCCTCAATCAAACACTACTCTTGTTAGGACTTCAAAATCCTATAAATAACATGTTCGATCGAACCCTAAAACCCATTTGATCGAACGTCTGCTGCTAGGTACGTGAAGAACATATGTTCTTCTATTTTCTTCTTCTGTTCCTTTCTTATGAACGTAGCATGAGAAGAATTAATATTCTTCGTTTCCTCTCCAGGTTGACGGAAGAACGATTGTTCTTCTTCTATTAAGTTGCAGTTGAAGCTTCAAAGCCCTTTCATCTCCTTCATCCAGATCATAAGGTAGGTTTTCTCAAGTTACTGTAGCCCAAATGAAATTAATGCAAGATATATATATATATAAGCATGTCATGCATATGATTATTATAGTTTTCATGCGTTTTCTGAAATATTTTGAAAGAAACGCCCTTGATTAGGGCGCTAATTTAAAAGAAACGACCATACTAGTGGTCGTCAATTTAATATTTGACGCCCTCTACGCAGGCGTTAATTTCATAAGAATCGCATGTGATTAATAATTGATCCTGTTTAAAAATTTCAATACATATGAAATATTGATTTTTAATATCTTGCATGACTCTGTGAATTCCTGTTAAATTTTACTGCCATGACATGTCTCCTGTCTCTCGAAATATTATTTATTAAAATATCGTAAATCCCTTGAAATTCACGACTTGGACAAAGTCGTTTTCCATATTCTAACGCCCCAGTACAAGGCGTGAATCTGAAAAGTAACGCCCCTTCCTAGGGCGTGTATCTGTTAAAATCCTGAAATTCACATATTCTGTAAAATGGAATTAGAAAGTAACGCCCCTTCCAAGGGCGCGTTTTTGATAAATTTCTGAGAATAATTATATCCTGTCGAATATGTAAATGATGAGACGCCTGCCTCTGCAGTCGTCAACTTTGAAGAAACGCCCCCAGGAAAGGCGTGTTTTTGATAAATTAATGAAATAATGGAAATTCTGCAAATTGGCAATATATGTAAACGCCCTTCTGTTAGGCGTTAATTATTCAATACACGACTTTACTTAAGTCGTTATTTTACTGTAAACTGATTTTATCCTGATTCTATTACCGATGGTTTCATATTATACATATATATATATATCGGCACTATTCTCCACTCCGTGAGTATAGTCCCACGTTTCATGTTGATTTATCGATCACACTCAACTCTCATTGACATACAAGCTCTCCATTGGACATTCCGTTCCTTTGGACTAGCGAGTTAGTCATAGAGACCTCCGTAAGACTCCTCGTAGCCTTGGATTCCCTCAAGGCCGACTGAGCTGGTTGTACCCTAAAAACCCATTACACGATCTTGCCATGTCAATCTAAAGAAACATGGTATACCGGCCCTTATGATTATACAAAGAGTATATCATAAGAAATTCTTAATGGGATGATGATATCATGCCATATCATGTCGTTCTTGTAAACCTCAATTCTATGATAAGAATGAGGGTATCTTGCTTGATCTAATGTTCATGTGGACCTCAATTCTATATAAAGAATGTCCATATTGATTTGTCATGGTACCTAAGTTAAGGGAACCATATTCTACCTAGTTTTATCGAACTCGTGATTATACCGTTATTATCGCCATTCTATGTCCTTTGTCATATTTTGGACTCTATTCTATCAAAGTTGTCATACGTATCTACAAGCTTGATTATTGAAATTCTATATTGGCTATATAAACAAGAGTGGATGTCAAAACACATGATAAATGCCTGCGCATATAGGGCCCGATCTGGTCCTGGGAGGAGCACCCGAAAGTACTTGTGCCCATGGGAGTTAAAATGATAAGGTATCTGGCATTATACCGAGTACTTGACTTGCTTGATTGGACATTCCACACACATCTTGTACTTGACTCGTACTTGACATGAAATGAAATGCGTGGCCCGAAAAAGGGTAATTTACTTGCTTGATACATGATAGCCAAAGTTCTTGACATGACTTGTTAAATGTACTTGCTTGAATATCTCGAATAAACTTGTTATCTTGTTGGAAGTTCATGAAAGTTCATCTTATTTCTTGATATTACATTCTCTCTATCTTGTCGTTTCATGCGAGCATGCATAGCTTTATTGCATCCATGAAAATGTAATTACTTAAACCACTTGCTAGTACTTGAGATATAATTTCCTACTGAGCGTTCGCTCATTCCGTTTGTCCCTTTTACTTTTCAGGTAAGTCCGACGACGATGGAAGTCAATCGGATGGGAATGGTCAAGAGTGAAAGTGATAGAGCTTCTACAAGTGTCGTCTAGTCTTTTCCATAGTTTCTTGAGTCAACTATGTATTCTTTTCCTTTTTATTTAACAGAGTATTGGATTTGTAATAGTCTATCCATTATGAAATAAAGGATTGGGTTATCTTGCTATTTTGCGCATCTCTGTCTTTGTGTCGAATACACGACCACTCTGATTGACATGATTGATATAGACACGTCGCGCATCTCCGGGTATCTTCCGCGCTCGGGGCGTGACAGTCTTTGTGGTATCAGAGCCTAAGGTATTCAATTCCTAGGAAACCCAAGTCCAAGGATAGGTTTCAAAACCTTTAACCAAGTGAGAGTGGGTAGAACCAAGGGTTAAATGATCAATGAGTCCTTTATAAGATCATAGTGATATAATACTAACATAGCTATTGTAATTGTAGGATAATGGCTGCCGAACGTGCTCAATGGCGCAACATGCAGCGTACCCTTCAAGGGATGACCCAAGTGCTACAACAGGTAGCACAAGGTGGTGCTCCACGAGCTGGAAGCTTACACCAAGCATTCAAGAATATGAATCCCCCGAAGTTCATGGGATCGACCGATCCAGACGATGCCGAGCATTGGGTTCGGGAGATTGAACGTATATTCCGTGTCATGCAATGCACGGATCAGGACAAAGTCTTATTAGCTACTTTCCAGTTAGAAAAGGATGCTAGATGCTGGTGGGAGTCGATTGAAGCTACTATTGACCCAACTCAAGTTACATGGGGTGAATTCGTTGAATATTTCAACGCCAAATATTTCTCTGATAGGGTCCAGGAAAGAAGGCCGCCGAATTTGCCGCATTAAAGCA
This sequence comes from Amorphophallus konjac, assembly GCA_022559845.1. Lineage (NCBI taxonomy): Eukaryota > Viridiplantae > Streptophyta > Magnoliopsida > Alismatales > Araceae > Amorphophallus > Amorphophallus konjac. Next base: position 41,644,989 of record CM040120.1, on the reverse strand, counting down.
AAGATCTTTATCGGTGGCTGATTATGAAGCACAGTTCTCTAGACTGTCTAGATATGCTAAGCATTTAATTGGCACGGAAAAGATGAAAGCCCGTAGATTTCTTAATGGGCTTAGGCCCCACTACATTACTCAACTGGCGCCTATGGATATTCAAGTTTATACTGAAATAGTGCGCCGAGCTCAGTTGCTTGAAGATGCCACGGAACTATCTGATAGGATCCGTGGGAAAGACAAAAAGGAGCAAGTCACAAGTTCGGGTTCTTTTAAACCCAACTTTAAGAAGAGGCCCAATAATGGAGGTTCTTCCTCTCAAGATCAGAAGTTCAAGAAATCCAAGCCTTTCTCTATCACCACTACCCCTTCAAACGTAGTATGCAAGCATTGTGACAAGGCTGGTCACAAAACAGAAGAATGCTGGAGGAAATTAGGAGCATGTCTCCGTTGTGGGAGTCGTGAACATCGGATTCCCGATTGTCCATTAATGAATGACCAAGACGGTGAGGGTAAACGCCCAGTGACAAGGAACGCGCGTCTTCATGCAATCCAAGAGACCGAACCAGAAGAAGAAGGCGGATTGGTGGAAGGTACATTAAAAATTTGTTCCAAATATGCACATGTCTTATTTGATACGGGTGCATCGCATTCCATTATTTCCAAGAAGTTTGCTGACCCATTACCTCTAGAACCAGAATGGATGAATAATAGTTGTCTACTCCTCTCGGAAACGAGACGGATATCACACATCATTACCAAAACTGTGAGGTATTGGTTCGAGGAAAGAATTTTCCTATTGATCTTATCTGCTTAGATCTAAAAGAGTATGATGTTATACTAGGAGCAGATTGGTTATCCAAATACCAGGCAACGGTTGATTGCCGTGATAGCAAGATTGTTTTCAAGGAATTTCCGGAACTGACTTATACTAGTCCTAAGAGTCGAAGCAAATCCCCTCTTATTTCGGCTCTTCGAGCAAGCAAGCTCGTCAGAAAGGATGTGTATCCTTCCTTGCTTTTGTCACTATTAAAGAAGCTAAGGAAACCAAGATAGAAGACGTTCAAGTAGTACGAGAATTCCCAGACGTATTTCCGGAAGAATTGCCGGGATTACCCCCGCAAAGAGATGTGGCCTTTACCATCGACTTAGTCCCTGGTGCTGGTCCGGTTTCAAAGGCACCATATAGAATGTCCCCTGCTGAACTCAAGGAGTTGAAGGAGCAGTTGATGGAACTAATCCGAAAAGGGTTTATTAGACCAAGTACTTCCCCGTGGGGAGCACCAGTCTTATTTGTAAAGAAGAAGGATGGATCCATGAGATTGTGTATTGACTATCGACAGTTGAATCATCTTACTATCAAGAACAAGTATCCACTGCCGAGAATCGATGAATTGTTTGATCAGATTTCAGGATCCAAATATTTCTCCAAGATTGATCTCCGGTCGGGATATCATCAATTAAGGATCAAGGATGATGACATTCACAAGACCGCATTCAGAAGCAGGTATGGCCATTACGAATTTGTTGTTATGCCTTTTGGACTAACAAATGCCCCTGCTGCCTTTATGCAGTTAATGAATAGCATATTCAGGCCTTACTTGGATCAATTCATAGTAGTCTTCATCGATGATATATTGATATATTCTAAGACTAAGGAAGAACATGAAGAGCATTTGAGGATTGCATTGCAAGTCTTGAGGACAAATCAATTATATGCTAAACTCAGCAAATGCGAGTTCTGGCTTGAAGAAGTGGCTTTTCTCGGACATGTCATATCCAAGGACGGTTTATCTGTGGATCCGTCAAAAGTTGAAGCTGTGAGAAACTGGGAGAGACCCACTAATGCAAGCGAGATCAGAAGTTTCTTAGGTCTTGCAGGCTATTATCGGCGATTTATCAAAGATTTCTCTAAGATCGCCGTACCACTTACAAGATTAACTCGTAAGGAGATCCGATATGAATGGAGTGAGGAATGTGAAAGCAGTTTCCAAACTCTCAAGGATCATCTCACCACAGCTCCGGTCTTAGCCCTACCAATTGAAGGAGAGAAATTCGAGGTCTACACTGATGCTTCTGGCATTGGCCTCGGATGTGTTCTAATGCAACATGGGAAGGTCATAGCATACTCTTCTCGTCAACTGAAGAAGCATGAGGAGAATTACCCCGTCCATGACTTGGAATTGGCCGCGGTAGTATTTGCCCTAAAGATATGGAGACACTATCTCTATGGGGTACAGTTTACTGTATACTCCGATCACAAAAGTCTCAAATATCTATTTTCACAAAAGGAGCTGAACATGAGACAAAGACGTTGGCTAGAATATCTCAAGGACTTCGACTTCAATATACAATACCATCCCGGAAAGGGTAATTATGTTGCTGACGCCCTTAGTCGAAAGCCGAGAGCAAAGATAGCAAATTGTATGATACAAGAATGGAGGTTACTTGAACAATTCTCCGAGCTCAATATAAGCTTGGACACGGAATCCAAATTTGTCACACTATCCCATGTAAGCATACAGTCAGATTTGTTATCTGAGATACAAACACTTCAGGATGATGATCCTATGTTAGTAGAAATCAAAGGCAGATTAGAAGGACAATCTGATTTTCAACTAACTTCTGATGGAAGATTATCGTTCAAAGATAGAACTTGTATACCCGATTGTCCGGAATTAAAGAAGAAGATCTTAGATGAAGCTCACAGATCAAGATACACTATTCATCCTGGATCAACTAAAATGTACCAAGATGTAAAGAGGAACTTTTGGTGGCCCAATATGAAAAGAGAAATAGCGGACTATGTATCACGCTGTCTCACATGCCAACAGGTCAAGGCGGAACACCAAAAGCCTGCGGGAAAACTACATCCTCTAGATATTCCTAAGTGGAAATGGGAGGATATTGGTATGGACTTCATCATGGGTTTGTCTAAATCTAAAGGAGGACATGATGGAATCTGGGTTATCATTGACCGATTGACTAAATCGGCACATTTCTTGCCAATCAAAAGCCGATGGTCGATTGATGTGCTAGCTGCACTATACATCAAAGAAATAGTCAGGATACATGGAATTCCTGTCTCAATCGTGTCTGATAGGATCCCCGTTTTACTTCTCATTTTTGGAAGGGATTACAACATTCGTTGGGGACAAGGCTCAACTTTAGTACTGCTTTTCACCCACAAACGGATGGTCAGACCGAGCGAACTAATCAAGTTGTTGAAGATATGCTGAGAGCATGCATTATTGACTTTGGAGGAAGCTGGCATGACCACTTACCTTTAGTTGAATTTGCATATAATAATAGCTACCAAGCTAGTATCCAAATGGCACCTTTCGAAGCCTTATACGGAAGGAGTTGCCGATCTCCCATATGTTGGAACGAAGTTGGAGAGAAACAACTATTAGGTCCAGACATGGTAAGGGATACAACTGAGAAGATACAGGTAATCAGAGAAAGATTACAAGTTGCTCAGACAAGGCAAAAGGCTTATGCTGATACCAGGAGAAGAGATCTTGAATTCCAGGTTGGAGATCATGTATTTCTTAAAATATCCCCTGGACGTGGCATACGAAGATTTGGTGTTAAGGGCAAGCTTACGCCAAGATTCATCGGACCATTTGAGGTACTCGAAAGAGTTGGCGAGGTTGCTTATCGCATCGCGTTGCCTCCTCAGTTGTCCGAGGTACACAATGTATTTCACATATCTATGTTGAAGAAGTATGTGCACGATCCGTCACATATTATTGAGCATGGAGATCTGGTGATCCAGAAAGATCTCACATATGAACAGAGGCCCTTAAAGATATTAGATCGAGAAATACGAGCTCTAAGGAATAAGGTTATTCCCATGATCAAGGTGCAATGGAATAAGAATCCTGAACGCGAAGCGACATGGGAGACCGAGGAATCTATGAAGAAACGATTTCCCGAGTTATTCTAAGAGGTATATGTCCTACACTCTCCGCATGTATAATTATATATATATTGAATTTGGGGACCAAATTCTTTTTAAGTGGGGGAGGGTGTAGCAACCCTAATAAATGAATAATTGAAATGAATTAAAACATATATATTACAGAAGTAATATATATAAAAGGAATAGGGTTAATTGGACGAAATAAAACAAATTAAAAATAACGCCTCTTATTAAGGCGTTAATTTATAAAGAAACGCCTCTACCCATGGCGTGAATAAAGAAAGGACGCCCACACCTACGGTCGTCAGTTCTCACGCGACCAAATGGGTAAGTAAAAGAAACGCCTCTATCTTGGGCGTGTTTTAAAACACGAAACGCCCTTTTTCAAGGCGCTTTTTAAGAAACGCCCTAAAGTAAGGCGTCAATTAACGAATACACGCCCTGACCAAAGGCGTTAATTCAGTTCGTGAACCGATCGAACCCAGAACTTATCCAAGGAAAGATTAACCTAATCTAGTAAGTGTCTATTAGAGTAAGGACTCTATTAAGGATATATTACCCTCAATCAAACACTACTCTTGTTAGGACTTCAAAATCCTATAAATAACATGTTCGATCGAACCCTAAAACCCATTTGATCGAACGTCTGCTGCTAGGTACGTGAAGAACATATGTTCTTCTATTTTCTTCTTCTGTTCCTTTCTTATGAACGTAGCATGAGAAGAATTAATATTCTTCGTTTCCTCTCCAGGTTGACGGAAGAACGATTGTTCTTCTTCTATTAAGTTGCAGTTGAAGCTTCAAAGCCCTTTCATCTCCTTCATCCAGATCATAAGGTAGGTTTTCTCAAGTTACTGTAGCCCAAATGAAATTAATGCAAGATATATATATATATATAAGCATGTCATGCATATGATTATTATAGTTTTCATGCGTTTTCTGAAATATTTTGAAAGAAACGCCCTTGATTAGGGCGCTAATTTAAAAGAAACGACCATGCTAGTGGTCGTCAATTTAATATTTGACGCCCTCTACGCAGGCGTTAATTTCATAAGAATCGCATGTGATTAATAATTGATCCTGTTTAAAAATTACAATACATATGAAATATTGATTTTTAATATCTTGCATGACTCTGTGAATTCCTGTTAAATTTTACTGCCATGACATGTCTCCTGTCTCTCGAAATATTATTTATTAAAATATCGTAAATCCCTTGAAATTCACGACTTGGACAAAGTCGTTTTCCATATTCTAACGCCCCAGTACAAGGCGTGAATCTGAAAAGTAACGCCCCTTCCTAGGGCGTGTATCTGTTAAAATCCTGAAATTCACATATTCTGTAAAATGGAATTAGAAAGTAACGCCCCTTCCAAGGGCGCGTTTTTGATAAATTTCTGAGAATAATTATATCCTGTCGAATATGTAAATGATGAGACGCCTGCCTCTGCAGTCGTCAACTTTGAAGAAACGCCCCCAGGAAAGGCGTGTTTTTGATAAATTAATGAAATAATGGAAATTCTGCAAATTGGCAATATATGTAAACGCCCTTCTGTTAGGCGTTAATTATTCAATACACGACTTTACTTAAGTCGTTATTTTACTGTAAACTGATTTTATCCTGATTCTATTACCGATGGTTTCATATTATACATATATATATATATATCGGCACTATTCTCCACTCCGTGAGTATAGTCCCACGTTTCATGTTGATTTATCGATCACACTCAACTCTCATTGACATACAAGCTCTCCATTGGACATTCCGTTCCTTTGGACTAGCGAGTTAGTCATAGAGACCTCCGTAAGACTCCTCGTAGCCTTGGATTCCCTCAAGGCCGACTGAGCTGGTTGTACCCTAAAAACCCATTACACGATCCTTGCCATGTCAATCTAAAGAAACATGGTATACCGGCCCTTATGATTATACAAAGAGTATATCATAAGAAATTCTTAATGGGATGATGATATCATGCCATATCATGTCGTTCTTGTAAACCTCAATTCTATGATAAGAATGAGGGTATCTTGCTTGATCTAATGTTCATGTGGACCTCAATTCTATATAAAGAATGTCCATATTGATTTGTCATGGTACCTAAGTTAAGGGAACCATATTCTACCTAGTTTTATCGAACTCGTGATTATACCGTTATTATCGCCATTCTATGTCCTTTGTCATATTTTGGACTCTATTCTATCAAAGTTGTCATACGTATCTACAAGCTTGATTATTGAAATTCTATATTGGCTATATAAACAAGAGTGGATGTCAAAACACATGATAAATGCCTGCGCATATAGGGCCCGATCTGGTCCTGGGAGGAGCACCCGAAAGTACTTGTGCCCATGGGAGTTAAAATGATAAGGTATCTGGCATTATACCGAGTACTTGACTTGCTTGATTGGACATTCCACACACATCTTGTACTTGACTCGTACTTGACATGAAATGAAATGCGTGGCCCGAAAAAGGGTAATTTACTTGCTTGATACATGATAGCCAAAGTTCTTGACATGACTTGTTAAATGTACTTGCTTGAATATCTCGAATAAACTTGTTATCTTGTTGGAAGTTCATGAAAGTTCATCTTATTTCTTGATATTACATTCTCTCTATCTTGTCGTTTCATGCGAGCATGCATAGCTTTATTGCATCCATGAAAATGTAATTACTTAAACCACTTGCTAGTACTTGAGATATAATTTCCTACTGAGCGTTCGCTCATTCCGTTTGTCCCTTTTACTTTTCAGGTAAGTCCGACGACGATGGAAGTCAATCGGATGGGAATGGTCAAGAGTGAAAGTGATAGAGCTTCTACAAGTGTCGTCTAGTCTTTTCCATAGTTTCTTGAGTCAACTATGTATTCTTTTCCTTTTTATTTAACAGAGTATTGGATTTGTAATAGTCTATCCATTATGAAATAAAGGATTGGGTTATCTTGCTATTTTGCGCATCTCTGTCTTTGTGTCGAATACACGACCACTCTGATTGACATGATTGATATAGACACGTCGCGCATCTCCGGGTATCTTCCGCGCTCGGGGCGTGACACCACCACTCAAGGGGTTGAGTCTCCTTCCCAAACTCAACCCGTCACTCAAAACACATATGGGGACGCTTCCCCATCTTTCAATATAAATGATCTTATCAATGCGCTGTCCCAGTTGGATGATACCCAACGTCAAGCGGTCCAGGCTGCTCTTAAAGGGAAATATGTCCCTTCATCTTCAAATCCTCCTCAGGCCGCAGGTGGCCTTCCAATCAATGCTTCTAATGACTAGGCAGTCTCTCAGAAGATTCCATCCCGACCACGGACTCCCGCTATTTTTGCGCCGGTCCAACCGGCAAGTCACTCCATGGCTCTACCACAAAATCCCCCTCCTCCTCAGTTTCTAAGGAGGCCTATGCCAAATCCGTTCTCCCCTAATCCGGCCCCAGTCGAGTCCGATACCAACACTATTCTCCTCCAGAACATTGCTAGTATGGAGGAGCAACTCAAGAAAGTCACGGCCCCCAAGAATGCTCCGGAGATTACTCTCCCTACTCTTTTGGTCTTTCATCTGCCTCCGTCAGAGATGCCTAACTTTAGGCGTTACAATGGAACGGGCAACCCGTTCATCCATTTAAAAGATTTCATGTACGAGGCATCCTTTTGGCAAGATAATAAGACCTCTTTGGCCTATCTCTTTAGAAGGTCTCTCGATGGTCCAGCCCTTGAATGGTTTTACTCCCTAGAGCTAGCCGAAGCTGTTGTGTTAGATGGACGCAGTCTATCTCCACTAAGTGTGGATCTAGAGGGGGGTGAATAGATCAACTTGCCTAATTTAAAAACTACTGTAAGTTCTAAAGCGGAATTTAGGCAAACATCAGTTAAGCTAAAAGAAGAATGCTAGACATGAGCATGAGCGATGAAACCAAATAAGCTAAGCAAGAATTCCCATCGCACATAGATCACACAAAAGCACAAACACACTGCACCCACAATTTTTAGGTGGTTTGGTCAACGACCTACGTCCACCCCACACTCAACCGAGTATGGCTTCCTGCTGCGCAGCACAGCTTGCGTCCGCTGGACTTTACAGCTTGGCCAAACAATCCGCTGATACACAGCTTCGCTGGGCACTATAGCTTGCCGACCAGAGGATCTGATCCTCTGCAACCGCTGGGGAAATACAGCTTAACCCGTCCAGTGGAGACTACCGCTGCAAGATCGCTGACGCACAACTTGAAGAAACAATGATCGGAAATGAAAGATAGAATCAAAACGAAAATGCAAAACCCAAAAGCAATGTAGCTCTTAAAGAGTAAAGCTCAGCTCTGGTTTTGAACCAAGAGACTGAGATACAAACTCTCTCACTCTCACTCTCGATCAGCTCTCTCTCAACTCAATCTCTCTCGATCTCTTCCTCTCTCTTTTTCTTCTTCTTCCTCTATTTCTTCTTCTTCTCTGTATCTTCTTCTTCTCTCTTTTCTTTCTGTGGATCGAAGGAGCCTTGCTGTGGCTGTATAGACTTTCTCCCTTCTCTTCGATCTTTTTCTTCTGTGGAAGAAGACTTGTTTATATAGCAGCAACAGCAGCAGGCGTGTGCTCTCCACGTTTCCCGCCTAGAGCATTTGGACCACGTGGCAGCATCCAATGGAGTGTCAGTACGCATGTCCTTATCTGGATACCTTGTCCTTCTCGGATCACGAGCCAGGTACCTCGGATCACGTGCCCCTCATCAGCCTCTTCAGTTCGATGTATAGAGTTCTCAGCTCGCGTGCTCAATGACAGCAGTCTGACTTGCTGCGTCGACGCTGTCAATCAATGGCGTTAACGCAGTGAGGCATTCCAGTAGCCATTAGCCTCGTCTCTTTAGCTGCTGCGTCGACGCTGCTCAATTGTGGTGTTGACGAGTGGAATAGCCTGTGACGGTGAATGCTTCTTCAACTGCTGCGTCGACGCTGCTTGCTTGTGGCGTTGACGCAGTGGAAGATATCGTGAAGGCTTCGTCAACTGATGCGTGGACGCTTTAAGCTCCCAGCGTCGACTCTGTTCCCTTCAGCAACAAGAATGAAGTCATAAGTTTTAAGTATGAACTCTGTACAGGCTTTGCAAACACGAATACAGTGCATAGAGTTAATGCATGTAAAGGCTTCAAATAAGGAAAGCAGTGTATAGACTTAATGCACGTAAAGGCTTCATGCGAAGAAAAGCAATGTATATACTTGAGGAGTTGACGCTGCATGAAACACTGAGTTGACGCTTCATGAAGCATAGACAGTGTACAGACTTTACCCACTGTATGGACTTCATGTAATGCAAACGAATGCGAAGACTTCAGTGTATAGACTTTAGAAGACCAGTGCAGTGTATAGACTCCATGAGACTCTAGTGCAGACAGACGATGTATAGAGTTCTCAGTTCAGCCGTCAGTGTATAGACTTGAATAGCTGAGGCCAGTGTACAGGCTTGCCACCGACCAGTGTGAACTTGCTCAGCCTGAGGCACAGTATGGACTTCAACTCTGCATATCGAATGTATGGACTTCAAGTATGAAGACTATTGTATAGACTTTGGATTCGAAGACAATGTGCAGACTTTGAGTTTGAAGACCAATGTCTAGACTTCAAGTAACACTGTGGATGTACAGACTTGATGGAGCGAAGCGATGTGTAGACATGAAGCTCCACGATGGATGTATAGACTTCAAATATCAAAGACGCTAAGGAAGACGGACAATGTACAGACTTGCTGTAACAGTCTGATGTACAGACTTCATGAAGCTCTAGACATTGAATGCTGTACAGACTTAGCCCAATGCCTAAGACGCTAACAAAGACGGACGATGTTCAGACTTGCTGACAGACCGATGTACAGACTTTGCTCAAATGCATGAGACCCTAACAAAGACGGACGATGTTCAGACTTGCTGATAGACCGATGTACAGACTTTGCTCAAATGCATGAGACGCTAACAAAGACGTTGGACTCTGTACAGACTTTGATATTAAGATTGATGTACAGACTTCATGCGTTGACGCTGTACACACTTAGCGAGTTGACGCTGTACACACATCCAATGAAGTGCGTTGACGCTGTAACATGATGCGTTGACGCTGTGCACACTTAACCAATTCAATTGAAATGCAGTGTGTGGACTTTATCCAAAACGGACGATGTATAGACTCAATCGACATGAGAGTTTCCAGTGTATAGACTCATGACAGTAAGAATTGCAGACAGCAGTGTATTAAATGCAAAGAACACATAGTCAATCTGATAGAGCAATTTCATCAAATCAAAAGTAGTTGCCAATCAATCAAAACAATGGTGTTGCCAATGAAATAAAGTAAGTGTCAACATCATCAACATAGAGGGGTCACAACAATCTCCCCCTTTTTGATGATGGCAACCCCATATGAAGTAGAATAGCAACAACCTGTCATAGATATATATGTTTGATGAAAGACATGATGTGTTATGCAGATTGACATGCAGTTGCTATGAAGTTGCTATGAATGCATGCAACTCACTGCCTCAAACTCTCCCTTGGAATTCAGAATTCAGACAGATATGTATTCTCCCCCTAGACAATATTCTCCCCCTTTGCCATCAACAAAGAGGAGGGAAAAATTAAATACAATGGAGGAATCAAGAGAAGAACTGACTGGCATTCTGAACAGGTGGTTCATGAATAAGCATTCTAAAACATAGAGTCTTCAGTCATATGAATTTAGAAACTGCTATCAGAAAGATTTCTGGTTTAAGAATGATAAAATTTGGAGTTCATGCACTACAAGCAATAGATAAGTTCACTGTGCATGATAAAACAATAAACCAGAATCATATTTGCATAAAAGATTCAGTTTCATAATATCTTACTTTCATAGTCTCAAAAAAATATTGAGAGAAACCAAGTCATGTATTGAAACTAAACAAATTGACACTCATGAACTTTTCTTTTGAAGGAGCAGCATTATCAGTATTAGATCATTTTGAGCATTCAGGTACCATAAGTATTTCTGCGTAAGGGTATACGTTTATAAGACGCCAATACCCCTAGATACTCAACAAGATGGACCATTCTGCCTATGATCAAATTCAACAGAACTGAGTTATACCTTTTTGTATGAGGGTACACGTTTATCAGACGCCAGTTACCCCCAGGTACTCAGTGAAACCAGCCTGCTGTTTTGAACATTTTAAACAGAGATAGCTGATACACTTCATGACATGAGTGTTGTCCACTTCTTTGATGGATCACTCAGTTTCTCAGTGATTTACCAGTCATTGCTCTGCCAATATATATATTTTCAATGATTTTCAATATTTTTCAATATCTTTCTTAGCTGTCCTTTTTATGTTTCAGAATGACTTGTTTAAGAACAATACACATACTTAACTTCTCTAACATGATTTCTGATGAGTTTTCAGATTTCAGATATGATTAGCTTTGTCTGACATGAAATAAGAAAGAGGTTGAGAGTTTTATCAATTTTCAACTTACTTATATACTGATTGCAATCTTTAAACTCCAATCATTATAAGATTTAAACCATTACATCAGTCTTTGAACAAATTAAAATTCTTATAAATGAAGAAGTCCATTTTCTACTGCTTAGAAATCAGAACTGACCAACAGATTGCCATAATGTCAGAGACAAGTATTCAGAGTTAAAGGTTGAATGACTACAAGAAAGTTAAAACCACTCTGAATTTCTAGCAATACTCCCCCTGTCTATATGCATGCAACATGGCAAGAATTAATTGAGAGAGAGCTTATGCATAGGTCATGAATGAATGATATGCAAAGACTTGCAAAGACTCGACAAGCTCCCCCTGAATATATGCAATGCAGGACAGTTCTACATCCACATTCACATCCACATGATTTATCCAAGCAATCAAAAACAAGTCCACATCAGAGATTTTATTCACAGCGATTAAACAATCATTCATCATGCTGAAATTTACATAAGCCAAGTTCTCTTCTAAGAAACTTAAATTTTCATTCCCAAGAGGCTTAGTAAAAATATCAGCAATTTATTTTTCAGTTTCTATGAAATTCATTTCAATCTCCTTTTTATTTACAGCATCTCTAAGAAAATGATGTTTTATCTCTATATGCTTAGTCCTAGAATGGTGAACAGGATTTTTAGCAAGGCATATAGCACTAGTATTATCACATAAAAGTGGAATACATCCCAGATTTATCTGATAATCAGCCATTTGGTGCTTAATCCAAAGTACTTGGGCTGCACAATTACATGCTGCAACATACTCAGCTTCAGCTGTGGATAATGCTACAGTGTGTTGCTTCTTAGATGCCCAAGACACTAGACAGCCGCCAAGGAATTGACAGTTGCCACTAGTGCTTTTTCTATCTACTCGACACCCAGCATAGTCTGCATCAGTGTAGGCTAGAAGCTCTAACTCACACTTAGCAGGATACCAGAGACCTAGTTCTTGGGTGCCTAGTAAATACCTAAAAATCCTTTTCACAGCTTTAAAGTGATTTTCTTTAGGACTGGCCTGAAATCTAGAGCATAAACACACAGCAAATTGTATGTCAGGCCTAGATGCTGTAAGATAGAGAAGAGATCCGATCATACCTCTGTATAGCCTTTGGTCCACAGGTTTACCTTTAGAATCTTCATCCAAACTGGTTGATGTACCCATTGGAGTAGCTATTTCCTTGAGGTTGTCCATTTTGTACTTCTTCAATAAGTTCTTTACATACTTGGACTGAGAGATGAAAATGTCATCTTCTATTTGTGTAACCTGCAGTCCAAGAAATAGTTTGAGCTCACCCATCGAGCTCATTTCAAACTCATCAGTCATTATTTGAGAGAATTCCTCACACAATTTGGGGTTAGTTGACCCAAACACAATGTCATCCACATAAATCTGAATGATAAGAATATCTGGATGGCTTACCTTGGTAAACAATGTTTGATCAACTATACCTCTTGTGAAGTTCTTGTTGGTGAAGAATTTGCTCAACCTGTCATACCAAGCTCTAGGAGCTTGCTTTAAACCATAGAGAGCTTTATTGAGCTTGTAAACATGATTAGGGAAATCTAAACATTCAAACCCAGGAGGTTGTCTCACATATACATCCTCATTAATTTCCCCATTTAGAAAAGTAGATTTCACATCCATCTGCTGAAGGTTTATTCCTAGGGAACATGCATAAGCCAATAAAATTCTTATTGCTTCTAACCTAGCTACAGGGGCAAAAGACTCTTCAAAGTCTATTCTAAATTCTTGATTGTACCCCTGAGCTACAAGTCTGGCTTTATTTTTAATAACATTCCCCGCTTTATCAGTTTTGTTTCTAAATACCCATTTAGTCCCTATGACTGTTTCATGATCAAGAGGTGGAACCAAATGCCACACCTTATTCCTGTCAAACTGATTGAGCTCCTCATGCATGGCATTAATCCAATGCACATCTTGGAGAGCACAGTCAATGGACTTGGGTTCTATGTTTGATACAAAAGCATAAGCATTCAGTTCATGTTGAATTCTTAAGTGGCCTCTAGTCCTAGGGGGGTCATGCAGATTTCCAATAACATTATCTACATGATGATCCTTGAGATATCTAATATTTGCAATTGGAGTATCATGAACTTGATTTACCTCCCCCTGAACTATAGGCTCCTCTTCATTAAGCTCTTTATGTTCTTCTTCATCCTCGGATTTGTCTGCAGGATCTCCTTCCTTCAGAATTTCACCATTGGTTTCATTCCTGCATTGACCAACATTAGAATTTGCCAAGGATTCATCAAAAACTATGTGTGGAGATTCTTTAACAGTTTTAGAGTTCAGATTGTACACTCTGTATGCTCGGGTGTTTTCAGAATAGCCAAGAAAAATTCATGGTTCTCCTTTAGGTTCAAATTTATCAAGGTCCTTTTTATCATTTATGTGAATGAAACATTTACAACCAAAAACCTTGAAGTGAGCAAGAGAAGATTTCTTACCTTTTAATATCTTATATGGTGTTTGCTGGGTAGAAGGTCTTACCATGGCTCTGTTAATTACATAACAGGCAGTGTTCACTGCTTCAGCCAAAATTTCCTTGGTAGACCACCTTCGACAAGGAGTGTACGACCCATTTCCACTAGGGTTCTGTTCCTTCTCTCCACAACTCCATTCTGCTCAGGTGTCCTTGGTGAGGAATACCTGTGGTTGATTCCATTTGACCTGCAGAATTCATCAAATTGTGAGTTTTCAAACTCACCTCCATGATCAGACAAAATGTTTTCAATTTTCTGATTTGTTTTAACATAAAACTCCTGAAATTCTGAGAAAGCATCACTCTTATTAGATAAGAAGTAAACCCAAGTATACCTAGAAAAGTCATCTACCATGACAAACCCATACCTCCTCCCTGATAGGCTGACAGATCTAGTTGGCCCAAAAAGGTCCATATGTATCAGCTCATAGGGTTTGGAAGACAGATTTTCAGTTCTAGACTTGAATGACTTTCTAATTATCTTTGATTGAGTGCATGCATCACAGATTTTATTTTCTTTCTTGAATGAGACTTCAGGAAGTCCTCTAACCATGCCATGCTTATTTAATTTGTGCAAAACAGTGTAGCTAGCATGACCTAACCTACGATGCCATAAAAATGCTATGTCTTCTCTACTGGCAGTAAGGCAAAGGTTAGTGTGTTGAATTTCATCTAAATTTATCATGTAAGTATTATTTATTCTCTTTCCAAAAAATTTGACAATATCAGAATCAGGTTCAAAAACCTTGCAGCATTGAGAATTAAATAAAACATTGTAACCTTTATCACATAACTGGCTGATGCTAAGTAGATTATAGGCTAGCCCTTCAACCAGCATAACATCATCAATGCAGCAGGTAGAACACTTACCTACCTTACCTGATCCGATAATCCTACCCTTTGTGTTGCTTCCAAAGGTGACAAGGCCTTCTACTTTCTCAGTCAGTATGCAAAATTTGGCCTTATCTCCTGTCATATTCCTGGAGCAGCCGCTATCCATGTACCACAAGTTATTCTTGGCTGCCAGGCATACCTGCATACACAATTAGGTAGAGAAGTTTGGAACCCAAGACTGACTGGGCTCCAATGTAAATGAGCTAGAAGCAAAGCAGGAAAGTAAATGTTTCAGAATCCACATTTGTTTAAATGAATTTTGTTCAGTGGATCCTACAGATTTTCTTCTGTTGTTGTTCCTTTTCTTATTGGCAGCAGCATGATTATTGACAGTGTTGTTATTTTTGTGCCAGTGCCTTGGCCAGGGTATGTCCACAAAATTTTGGCCATGGTAGTTCCTGGGCTGGCTATGAAAATATTGATTCCTAGATGTCCAGTAACCATACCCATTGACCCAATTTCTACTGTAAGGTCTTTGATATTGAGCACCCTGGTGTGCAAGACCTGTAAACCTACCCTGAGTTCTACACCAATCTGACCTATTGAAGTAGGTTGGCTGTGCATTGTAGTGGGTCTGAGCTCTGGGTTGATGAAGATAATTGGGTTGGCTCCTAGCATGACTTTGTCTCTCCTGTACTTTGAACCCTGCTGACCTATACACAGGTTTGTATTGGGTCTTCTTAAGAGGTGGAGGTGTTGATGGAGACTGGGTTACCTTGACCTGGGGTTTACTGGACTGTGTAGGTTGACCCCTAACCTTAGTCTGAGCCCTAGGATTCTGCTTAGATGTGCTAGCTCTACTAGGCTCACTGAGTTTTTGTTTACCCTTTTCCTCAGCACTGGTCTTTTTCAGATTAGCAGTTTTGTTTATTAAATTTGTTGAGTTCATGCTAATTAGAGGTCCCTTTTCCTTTTGGGCAACAAATGAAATTGTTTTCATTCCGAATGTTTTTGTTGCACTAGAATTAAATCCTAGGCCCTCTTTTCTGAAATTAACTTTTGACCCTAACAAAGCATTTAAGTTATCTGTTCCTTGGGTCATTTTCTCAATGGTTTTCATTTTATCCTCATTGTCTTTCTGAAGTTCATCAATAGCCTTTTTCAGCTCATTGTTGACATTGAGGACAGCTTCATATTTTTCAGAGATAATTTTGACTTCACTTTCACATTTCTGAATCTTCAGCTTCCATTCATCAATTTCATTTTCAAGCCTTAGATTCTCTTCCTTAGAAGCTTTTAACTCATTTTTGATTTCATCTTCTTCAGAGCATGTGAGTTTCAATTCATCAATCTCAGATTCCAAACATGCAATTTTATCAGATAAAGTTTTATCATTTTGCATGGAGTTGATTTTTCTTCTAAGATGCTTATTCTCTTTTCTAATATCATCAGCTCTATCAGCTATGTCATGATAAGCATCTACCCAATCAGCAATTGTGAAGTTTTCAAATCTAGTGATTACCTCATCTGTGTCCTCCTCTCTATCTTCGGAGCTTGTTGCCATAAGGCAAATGGGTTGTTCAGATTCGGCTTCACTATCTGAGCTGCTGCTGAAAGAGCCTTCATCTTCATCACTCCATGTGGTGATCATAGCTCTTCCCTTCTTGGTTTTCTTCTTTGACCTGTCCTTATGTTTCTGATTGTCTGGACAGTCAATTTTCAGATGTCCTGGTTTCCTGCATTGATAACAGACATTAGCTTCATTTTTCTTTGCAGGTTTAGATTTATACCTTTTATCCTTTCGGTCACTACTGTATTTCTTCTGACCGAACCGTCCTGCTCCCTTTCTGAGAAATCGCCTGAACTCTCTAGTCATCATGGCTATCTCAGATCGAGTCACATCTTCTTCTTCATTTAGGTTCTCCTCTGATGATGAAGAGCTGCTGGAGCTGGATTTTGTTGATTTGCTGGAACTAGCCTTCAGCGCTATCGGCTTCCTCTTCCTCTCGGCTTCATCTGTCCTTGGCATGTTTATCTCATATGCCATTAGTGAGCCAATCAGCTCATCAGATTTAGTATTACATAGGTCCCTTGACTCCTCCATCACAGTTGCTTTGGGGTGCCAATTGGGAGTCAGGGAGCGCAGAATTTTCCTCACTACATCATACTCTGCCTGAGGTTTCCCAAAACCTCTGAGGCCATTGGTTATGACAGTCAGCCGAGCGTACATTTCGCTGATGGACTCGTTCTGCTTCATCTTGAAGACTTCATACTCAGATACAAGAAGATTGGCCTTCTGCTCTCTTACTTGAGATGTCCCTTCATGAATTACTTCCGGCGCATCCCACATCTCCTTAGCTGATTTGCAAGCAGACACACGGGAGAATTCTGTAGGATGCAGAGCGCACTGGATAGCATTAATAGCACTCCAATTCAGCGTGGACCTTCTGATCTCCTCCTTGGTCCATACATCTTCATTCGGGGACAGCTCATAAGGTCCCTTGCTGACAATCTTCCAAATCTCATAATCCTTAGCCCTGAGGAACACTTGCATACGGTTCTTCCAGTATGCGTAGTTTGATCCATCAAAGAATGGGGGCTTCGTTGTTGAGTGACCTTCGGTAGTCATCCCTCGAGCATCCATCTCTGCCTATTCTCTTCGGGCGATGAGTCCCTGTAGAAGAGTTAGGCTCTGATACCAAGTGTTGTGTTAGATGGACGCAGTCTATCTCCACTAAGTGTGGATCTAGAGGGGGGTGAATAGATCAACTTGCCTAATTTAAAAACTACTGTAAGTTCTAAAGCGGAATTTAGGCAAACATCAGTTAAGCTAAAAGAAGAATGCTAGACATGAGCATGAGCGATGAAACCAAATAAGCTAAGCAAGAATTCCCATCGCACACAGATCACACAAAAGCACAAACACACTGCACCCACAATTTTTAGGTGGTTCGGTCAACGACCTACGTCCACCCCACACTCAACCGAGTATGACTTCCTGCTGCGCAGCACAGCTTGCATCCGCTGGGCTTTACAGCTTGGCCAAACAATCCGCTGATACACAGCTTCGCTGGGCACTACAGCTTGCCGACCAGAGGATCTGATCCTCTGCAACCGCTGGGGAAATACAGCTTAACCCGTCCAGTGGAGACTACCGCTGCAAGACCGCTGACGCACAGCTTGAAGAAACAATGATCGGAAATGAATGACAGAATCAAAATGAAAAAGCAAAACCCAAAAGCAATGTAGCTCTTAAAGAGCAAAGCTCAGCTCTGGTTTTGAACCACGAGACTGAGATACAAACTCTCTCACTCTCACTCTCGATCAGCTCTCTCTCAACTCAATCTCTCTCGATCTCTTCCTCTCTCTTTTTCTTCTTCTTCCTCTATTTCTTCTTCTTCTCTGTATCTTCTTCTTCTCTCTTTTCTTTCTGTGGATCGAAGGAGCCTTGCTGTGGCTGTATAGACTTTCTCCCTTCTCTTCGATCTTTTTTCTTCTGTGGAAGAAGCTTGTTTATATAGCAGCAACAGCAGCAGGCGTGTGCTCTCCACGTTTCCCGCCTAGAGCATTTGGACCACGTGGCAGCATCCAATGGAGTGTCAGTACGCGTGTCCTTATCTGGATACCTTGTCCTTCTCGGATCACGAGCCAGGTACCTTGGATCACGTGCCCCTCATCAGCCTCTTCAGTTCGATGTATAGAGTTCTCAGCTCACGTGCTCAATGACAGCAGTCTGACTTGCTGCGTCGACGCTGTCAATCAATGGCGTTAACGCAGTGAGGCATTCCAATAGCCATTAGCCTCGTCTCTTTAGCTGCTGCGTCGACGCTACTCAATTGTGGTGTTGACGCAGTGGAACAGCCTGTGACGGTGAATGCTTCTTCAACTGCTGTGTCGACGCTGCTTGCTTGTGGCGTTGACGTAGTGGAAGATATTGTGAAGGCTTCGTCAACTGATGCGTGGACGCTTTAAGCTCCCAGCGTCGACTCTGTTTCCTTCAGCAACAAGAATGAAGTCATAAGTTTTAAGTATGAACTCTGTACAGGCTTTGCAAACACGAATACAGTGCATAGAGTTAATGCATGTAAAGGCTTCAAATAAGGAAAGCAGTGTATAGACTTAATGCACGTAAAGGCTTCATGCGAAGAAAAGCAATGTATATACTTGAGGAGTTGACGCTGCATGAAACACTGAGTTGACGCTTCATGAAGCATAGACAGTGTACAGACTTTACCCACTGTATGGACTTCATGTAATGCAAACGAATGTGAAGACTTCAGTGTATAGACTTTAGAAGACCAGTGCAGTGTATAGACTCCATGAGACTCTAGTGCAGACAGACGATGTATAGAGTTCTCAGTTTAGCCGTCAGTGTATAGACTTGAATAGCTGAGGCCAGTGTACAGGCTTGCCACCGACCAGTGTGAACTTGCTCAGCCTGAGGCACAGTATGGACTTCAACTCTGCATATCGAATGTATGGACTTCAAGTATGAAGACCATTGTATAGACTTTGGATTCGAAGACAATGTGCAGACTTTGAGTTTGAAGACCAATGTCTAGACTTCAAGTAACACTGTGGATGTACAGACTTGATGGAGCGAAGCGATGTGTAGACATGAAGCTCCACGATGGATGTATAGACTTCAAATATCAAAGACGCTAAGGAAGACGGACAATGTACAGACTTGCTGTAACAGTCTGATGTACAGACTTCATGAAGCTCTAGACATTGAATGCTGTACAGACTTAGCCCAATGCCTAAGACGCTAACAAAGACGGACGATGTTCAGACTTGCTGACAGACCGATGTACAGACTTTGCTCAAATGCATGAGACGCTAACAAAGACGGATGATGTTCAGACTTGCTGACAGATCGATGTACAGACTTTGCTCAAATGCATGAGACGCTAACAAAGACGCTGGACTCTGTACAGACTTTGATATTAAGATTGATGTACAGACTTCATGCGTTGACGCTGTACACACTTAGCGAGTTGACGCTGTACACACATCCAATGAAGTGCGTTGACGCTGTAACATGATGCGTTGACGCTGTGCACACTTAATCAATTCAATTGAAATGCAGTGTGTGGACTTTATCCAAAACGGACGATGTATAGACTCAATCGACATGAGAGTTTCCAGTGTATAGACTCATGACAGTAAGAATTGCAGACAGCAGTGTATTAAATGCAAAGAACACATAGTCAATCTGATAGAGCAATTTCATCAAATCAAAAGCAGTTGCCAATCAATCAAAACAATGGTGTTGCCAATGAAATAAAGCAAGTGTCAACATCATCAACATAGAGGGGTCACAACAGAAGCTGGAGACTTTGATGTTGTTCAGCGGAAATTCTTGCAAAAATACAGGGATCGTGTGGGGCCATCTTTGTCTATTACTGATCTTGTATCCGAGAAGATGAAATCCGATGAGGACTTCGTTCAGTTCGCTGACCGGTGGAGGTCTATGACCGAGAAATTGAAAGATGCCTTGTCTGAGTCGGAACAAGTCAAGATGATAATATCAAATGCGATTTCACAGTTTCGGCACATTTTGGCCATGAACAAGCTTAATACCATGGAGGAGCTCTATGAACAAGCTAGATATATCCAAACTGAGATGAAGGATTCCCCGATCATGGGCATGTTTGAACCGAGGCCAAGAGTGATGAGGAAGACCAACAATGTTAATACTAATGGTGGCACAACCGAGGGCACTGTTACCAATGAGCAGGTGGGCGCGATTGGCAATCCCGGACCTTTCCATAACCCTTCCAACCCTAGACCCCCACAACATCCACAACAACAACCACCCTCTTTTATTAATCAGATGCCCCATCATGCAAATAACCCTCCTCAACCGTTCTGACCTCCTCCACAAAACCAAGCTGTTCCCTAAAATCCTCAGCCTCCCCAGCAATACCACCAAGTACCACCGCCTGCTGGTTATGATCCTCAGCAACCGAGAAGACCCACAGGCCCCAAAAGAGCCCAGTACCCTCCTTTACCTGAAAGTCTTCCCGATATATTCAATGCCCTCATGGCCGCCAACGCGCTCACATTGCCAAAGGAGAGGACGATCTGGCCCCAGAATGTGGACACCTCTCGGTATTGTGTCTACCATCGACAGCCCGGTCATAACATTGATCATTGTTTTCACTTCAAGGATTATATATATGATATGAATGACCAGGGCAGTATTGATTGGGATGAGATGAGGCGGTTTATCGCAGTATTGAAGGCACAAAGACCTCGCAAGCTCAGCAGCAACCACAGCAGGTTCAACAACCTCCACTGCAGCAACGAGCTCCAGCACCACAACCGGACATTGGGATCGTCCACAACCCGCTACCGGAGCACCCACTAAATCAACAATTGAACCCTATCACCTCCTTCCATGAAGTGGAGAGAGGGCAAGGGTGGCATGAAGAAAATGCCTCTGTTAGGTCTTTAAACCAAACCTCAAACCAACCACCACGTCTACTCCAAATAACTTTGTAACAAACACCTTTTCCTAAACCTTCTCATCCCCTCTTGCGCACTACCAACCAAGTTCCCTCCACTATTACCAACCCCTTGCCGGCTAGGCCTCTCCTTATTCGTCCTTCACCAGCTCCCATACCACAACAAACCCCTCCTCCTTTCGCAAATCCTTTGCCATCTAGGCCACTCCTCATCCACCCCTCACCAGCACCCGTTCCTACTGCCATTACCATTAACCCTACTATCTCGCTCCAACCCGCACCGACCACAAATCCTTCACCTCCACTTAAGCCCCTCCTTGTCCGACTTACACCGCTTCCAACATCACCTACCCCTTCTAACCCCGCTACCATCCCATTAGCTTCCACTAATCCTCATCCGGCAAGGCCTCTTATAAGGGTTTCTCCTCCGGTTGCTCCTCCTCAAACACTTGTTAACCCCGATATCCCTTCTGCTTCCACCAACCCACCACCTGCCACTCACCCGACGGAGGCACAAACTTCGCAAACTATGGTGCTCCGTAGTGGATGGATGTTTCACCGTGTTTTTCCACAGACAGAGCAAGAGCCCGCGCAGGGGCAAGATGAACAAGAACAGCAACAAGAATCTTAGCCGGGCACTCAGTATGATTTGTTGAAACATTTGGATCGAACCCCGGCTTGGATTTCCATTTTAGAATTAATCAAGAGATCTGTCACCCATCAGAAGGCTTTAATGCAATATTTACAAAAGGTGATGGTTAATGAAGACATCCCCGTTGAACAGATTGCTTTAGTGTTAACACCGGTAGGAGACCAACCGGCCATTATTTTCTATGAACAGGAATTAGCGCCACAGCCAGCCAGAAAATATGCTTTATGCATTACCGTCAAAATTAATCAAGCTGATGTCAAACAGTGCTTGGTGGACACCGGGGCCTCCATCAATGTGTTGCCACCAAGTACCTTGAAAATGTGTGGCATTTCGAAAAGTGAAATTCGGCTGTCCCTGATTACAGTGACTGCCTATGATAACACCAAGAAGCTGCCTCTGGGAGTGATCACTTTGAAAGTTGGGCTGGGCCCAGTCTCCATCACTACATATTTTCATGTATTAGATATGGACCCCACTTTTAATGGCATTTTGGGCCGACCTTACATTCAAGCACTTGATGCCGTCCCTTCAACAAATCACCAATGTTTGAAGTTCCCTCACAAGGGACGGATTGTCAAAGTCACCAGTATGCCCATTTTCCCATCCATGGACATTCATTCGGCCACATCATTACCTTCTATTTGGCCGGCCAATAGGCCTCTTCTGTCAGTGTTGGATCTCACCGACCCGCGGCATGACGTATTACGACCTCAAGAGCCAGATTCTTCATCAACACCAACACAACCCCTACCTCCAAAGGGGAAGAAGAAGAAGCAAATGACAAATACACAGGGCTGGAATATTGTGTTGAAAATGGGCAATAGAGATTAAAATGACAAATACACATTGGCCAGTTTCATCTCTTCAGCTTTGCCATGCCTGCCATCATTTTGTGCTTGAGGAGCTGACTCACAGGGCGGCTCATTTTCTTCTTCGAGTATTGCCTAGACCTGATGTGCCTATTCAGCTAGCTCCTATTCTTGCATGAATTCGGTGAGGCTTGGGATGCCAGTATGGTCTCCACTTGCTAGAGGAGGGACAGCTGAGGATGAGGTTGGAGTGTTTTTGGCTTTCGGCTCCACATGCAGGCATGGCTGCTTGCCCTTCTAAGACAACAAAAATTTGGCAAATGAGGGAACCCCTTGACCGCTTGCATCTTCAGGGTAGAAACCAAGTGGAGGCGCGATTTCTGCGCCTTTGACTTCACCCCTGAACATAATGTTGTGGTTGGCCTGGGGAAGGCACCCCCACTTCTTTCCAGATCTGGTGGCATGCTGGGAGGTAGAAGCCTCAGCCTGATTTACATCTGCTGGCACGAGGCATATATTTCTTCATCATTATCCTCTTTAGAAATTCGGGCCATGTCGAACAGGGCCAATAGAGTGTTGTAGGAGACAGTGACCCCCTTTCTCTTATTCTGAGATCTTTTCTACTTTTTCTTTCGTTTTACAGTTGGTAACGGCTCCTTTGGAGATTCATCCCATATGCCTGGCTCTTCTGTGTAGACACGCCAAAATTGATGATATGTTGAGTAAATTTCATGTCACGATGTGATGCCCAAAAGTGGACTTCATTACTGGTTTAATAGGTGGATTTTTCCTTTTTTTGGGGGGGATTCTTTGAATATCGCGACCGTCATCTTGTCGCTATTTAAATAATGCCCTAGTAATTGTCGTTATTTCCCTTTCTAGCAAATAGCGGCAGTCCCAAGGGCGCTGTTTAGAACAGCGACCGTCTCAAGGTCACCGTTTTCATTCCGTCTCTTCTTCGTCTGCAACCTTCCCAGATAGTGTCCTTCCTCGTTTTAACTCCATGACCGATCATGGAAAGGAGATCCCTGTTCAGAAATCATCTTCCTTGTTTTAATCCTGTTAGAATACGGATCTTCATCCCTATAAATTGTTGAGTAGTGGCTGGCAGATCTAGAGGGGAGGGGTGAATAGATCTGCCGCTCTTTTCGTAGAACACCCCTCTTTAAAGCTAGATAAAAAGAATTACAGCGGAATATAACTAGCTTAGCGTAGCACACAACGATTTGCTTAACAAGATGAATAAGTAATATAAAGACTAAACCTAAACATGCATCTAGCATAAAGCAATCGCACAAGCAAACCACAATGCAAAGGATTTTAAGGTGGTTCGGACTGAATCCCCAGTCCTACGTCTACCCCTCACCAAACCCGGTGAGGATTCACTAGTGCAGCGCACCAAACCGCAAATTAGAAAGACCTCTGATTGCCTTCTTACTAATCACCGGTAGGGACGTCAATCACCCCATATCGGACAACTTCTGATTGCCTTCCTACAAACCACCGGTAGGGACGATCTTCAGTTTCAAATGTTTGAATGAAATGGAAAAAGAACAAGATATGAAAACACTCAAATAAGATATAGAATATGCTCAAAGAGAAAAGATCTTGTCTGAGATTGCTGGAGCTTGAATCTGATGCTTCAATGATATCTACTTCCTTGTGAAATGATCTTCCTTGAATCACCTTGAGTTGATGCAGAAGATAAAGGATGCAGATTTGATCTCCCTTAAAAACCTTATAAATCAGCTTCCTTGGATCACCTTGATAGCCTTGCTTGCTTCTGCACTTCCTTGGAGATTGCTTGCTTTGATATGAGCTTGAAACACCTTGGAATGGATGAAGAACTTCTTCACGAAGTACTATTCAGGCTATGGTACCTCTTCTTCCAAGCCTCCTTTGATCTCCCTTGATCCCTCTTTCTGTGAATCCCCTTTGAGTTGATGGAGGAGATAATGGATGCAGCCTTGAACCTTGATTGCTTCTACACCTTCTTGGAGGTTGATGGCTTCAGAAATAAGCTTGAATCACCTTGGATGGATGAAGAACTTCTGCACCGAGCACTGTTCACGGCTACAGTACCTCTTCTTCCAACCTCCTCTTTTGCCTCTCTTGTTCTCTCTTGATGCCTTGGATTCAATTGAGTTGATGAAGAAGTGTATGGATGTAGCTTTGATCACCCTTGAGACCTTGATTGCTTCTAGCTTCCTTGGAGGTTGCTTGCTTCAGATCTATGCTTGAATCACCTTGGAATGGATGAAGAACTCCAATCCGAAACACTGTTCACAGAGGTGCTACAGTACCCGTGGATCTCCTCCTTAGCCTCCCTTGGTATCTCCTTGTGCCTCTTGAAGCATTAGGGTTTCTAACCCCTCATGTGTATGTTTTATACCATTTGAATGGTCCTTGGACATCCTCTAGACCAGATCCACATTTTGTGGGTGATTGGGTGACTTTAAGATTAAAGAAATACAAAGAAAGGGGCTCTTCTCGAAGTGGAAAACAAAGTCAACATTTGTTGGCTCGGGGCTGGCGGTCGACCGCTATTGAGAAACCCTGTAGAAATTTGATCTCTGGGATTTTCGGTCGACCGCCACTGAGAATCCGTCAGCCAGTGAGCTACTGGCAGGGGCGATCGACTGCCCCTAGGCTGGCGGTCGACCGCCAGCTGGGTAGACCCCGAGTTATGCCGGGTCAGTCCGTTAACCCCTTTAGCTCCGTCGCTTGAGTCCTTTAGCAGCCCGTTCTCATCTGTGGCATCAACCTTGACTGTCTTGAAGGTGTCAACTGAGTCTTTGACCTTGGGCTCTCTTGGCTATGCTTCTTTGTGCATCGACCTTGGCTATGTGACGTGCCGAATGAGAAATGTCAACTTTTACTTGTAGAAGAGATTTGCATCCTTGCTTGGGCGCGATCAATGAGCTTTCACTTTTGCCATCTCCACTCCAGTCCTCGACATATCTGTCATGAAAGAACATCAAGTAGTTTAGTCATATAAGAGTGGTAAAACAACAATGACTTATAGTGTTTAGCCATTATCAAAACCAAGAATATCAAATAACTCAAATGACCACAAAATGATGTCGAATGACCCAAGTGACCACAAGATGACTCAAATGACCACAGGGGCACACCATTCTCCCCCTGTTTGATGATGGCAACACTGTGAGTCATTATGTGACAGTAATATCCAAGATGGCAAAGTTTATGACATATGCGACATGTGCAGCTCAAGATCCATGATAGTTGATCACGCGAAAGTTCATCGTTTAAAACATGCGTATCAATCTTAAAAATTCCAACTCGCACTATATGAAAGAAAGACGTAATATGGTGGCGAGAAGAGTCGAATCCACAGGAAAGAAGAGATTTTTAGAGTTAAAAACCTTGGAGTCCAATGAAAAACACTTGTGATTTTACTTTACTTAAAGAAAATAGTGCATGGAAATAAACCTATCTAAAAAATATGAGAGGGGTTGAGAAGAGAAATTTGGAAAAGGGAGAGAGAAAAGGGAACACAATTTGTCAAAATAAATTTTATTGCTAAAGAGATGAAAATTACAATCTATGAAAATTGAGATTACAACCAATATAAACTACAAGATAAGAAAAGAAACTAGGGCCATGATAGGATGATGAATGCCGTCATCTCCTCCTCGTCGAGCCTTGGAGAGGATCGCTCCGCCTTGAAGGAGATCGCCGTGGAAAGAGGTGGATGAAGAAGCCGTCGCCGTCCACGTCATGAGCCTTGGAATGTCACCGGCCTTGATGTGCATGCCGCCATGAAAGGAGAGTTGTGGAGGAAAAACTTTGGAGAGAAATATAGAGAGGAATGTGGAAGGGTTTGTGTGGAGATGACGAAGGAAGAAGATGAGAGAGTAAAGCAGAAATACTAAAAATAAAGTAAGAATGAAATTAAAATAACTTTGAAACCGAGAAGAATTAGAGGATGACAAAGAAGAAGAAGTTGTAGAGAAGGAAGAGAGGAAGAACTTTGATGAAGAAGGTTGAGAGAGAAAACCTGCGGAAGAGGGTGAAATCGGAGGAAGAAGGAGATAGTGGAAAAAATACAGATGAACAATAAAAAGTGCAGAATAGAAACTTATAAAATTGAGAATAACGTGAAAATAGAGGAGAAATGGAGAAAGAAGAAGGAGATAGATTTGAAGAACTTTGAAAGATCTACAACTGTTGTGAAGAAAGCAGAGAGAGAAAAATCACAGAGGGGAGAAAATTGGAGAAGAACAGGGGGACATAGGTTCGGGTGAACAGTAAATGTAGAAGATAGAACCTTGAAAATTAAGAAGATAGCGTGAAAACTAAAGAGAATTAGAAACTGACGAAGAAGACAAAGTTGGAGAGCACCTAAAAATGAAGAACGTTTGTGAAGATAGCAAGAGGATAAGAGGAAGAGAAGGAGGTGAAATAAGGGGAAGAATAGAGAGAAATACTAGTTCACAGATGAATAGGATAGCACAGTGAAAAATATGAAATGACTTAAAAATCAGAGAGAATTAGAAGATGATGTAGAATAAGAAGTTGTAGAGCATAAAAAATGAAGAACTTTGATGAAGATAGTAATAGAAGAAAATGAATTTACATGGGAGAAACCGATGACCTAAGGTTGGGAAAGAAAGAGTGAAAGATTACCAAAAAAAGAACTCCATTTCTCCTCCTTGTCATGGGCTATTTATAGGGAAAGTTGGGTAGATGGAGGGTGGAGAGTGTATCAAAAAGAGATGGATGGCTGGGATTTAAGTGGAATATGATGCATGGGGAAGAGGAAAAGTAGGTGGGCACCCCCTTTCTTGGACTTTAGGCACCCCCTTTCCCAAGGCTCATCATGTCTCTCCTTTATTTCAAACTTTAAATTTAATTTTCTCTCCAACCAAAATATGTGTTTCTTTTCCTCAATTTCAAAATTTTGAAATTTCTTTTCCCTCCAACTAAAATATGTGCTTTTGACTTGGTCAAAGTGGTGGTGACAGTTTTGCCCCCGGCTTCTTTTACAATTACCTTCGGTGTCCTGCACACACATAATTACAATTTAGTCTATAAAAATTATCATAATGTGCATATAAATATCAAATGCTCATGGTTATGTAATGGAGAATTAATGCTCATGGCCCTCAACTTCAAATTATTAAATAAAATTGCCAAATTAATCAATTTACGTGAAAGCTCCAATTTAAATGCGGAGTTGAGGTTAACTATGAAATATGCATAATTGCCTAATTATATGCACATAAAATGGTGTTCATGTGATGAATTATCATAAGAAATGGACACTTATCAATAGTGAAAGCATGTGAATGCGGATATGTATGCATGGATGATCAAAGCATGTGAATACTATGCACAAACCCCCATCACATATGAAGACTCAAAGCTCATAAGGTGCTCTCCCCCGACATTTTCTCCCCCTTTGACATATGAAGACTCAAAGCTCACAAGGTGCTCTCCCCCGTCCACAATTTACTCTCCCCCTTTGACAATCCGCACAAAGGACGGACAAAGGTATTAGCTCATAGAGGACTCACAACAAGACATTTTCTCCCCCTTTGACGGTAGCAAAAAGGAGGGATAAGGTAGACAAGGTGATAGATGGTGGTGAGACTAGAGCTGAAAGGAGTGGAGAGCAAGCCATTATATATAAACCTGAAACATACCGCGAGCAACATATATGGTTCAAAGCTAATGAAATCCGAGATCATCAACAGAGTTTGAAAAGCAGCTACATCCATGTTTTAATAGAAATGAACCAAAAGTGCATATCATGACAGTGTGTAACCTTCCCTTATCTTATATATCCATATTCAATAACTACAAAGGGAATAACATAAAAACTAGTATTGAGGTTAAACAATTATGACTAAAGCATGGAATTGTATGATTGTAGCATATGTGATTTTTCAGTAACTTTTGTATGTGAAGGCACATGACTCATATTTTACGAGCAATCAAGTCTAGTACATGCCTCCTAGCCGTAAGAA
Source organism: Amorphophallus konjac (assembly GCA_022559845.1). Taxonomy (NCBI): domain Eukaryota; kingdom Viridiplantae; phylum Streptophyta; class Magnoliopsida; order Alismatales; family Araceae; genus Amorphophallus; species Amorphophallus konjac. The sequence continues at coordinate 41,616,304 of CM040120.1, read as the reverse complement.
TACACGTTGTTTAGACGCCAGTATTCTTAGGTATTTGGTAAGACTGACTGTTATGCTTCAGATTGAACAGAGATAGAAAGGTCATGTCATGACATATCCGATCTCATTTCTTTGATGAGAAGATATATTTCTCAGCAATTATGCCAGCGCTATACCTAGAGTCCAAAATAATTAAGATAGAGATAACAGGGGCACATCATGACATATCATTCGTCACTTGATTTGATGATGTGACATATTTCTCCGTGCAACAATATCATTGCTCTGTCAAAATGATTTTCAGGAATTCCATCTCTTCAAGATGTTTATAAATAATACGAAGCCTGAGTGTATCACCAAGATTGACATGAATTTTGAATTTTCAGATTTCAGAAGAGTCATTCAAGGCACAACATGCAATCTCTAGTTAAGATCTATTAAAACCACAGAACATAGATGATTTCAAAAGATATATCAAAACTTCAAGTAAATCATTAAATCTGAACCATTTTCATTGAATGGACAATCATAAGTTCATATAATAGAAAGCTCTTACGCCATAGTTCTGCTGTCTCATGATCTCATTTTCAAACTGGAGGCCAGTGAAGTTTAGATTGCAAGAGATTAAGAAAGACAGCAAGACTCCCCCTAAGGATATGCAATGAATCCACTCAAGGAGTTATGTTCACAAGTGAAAAAGATAATTGTCAAGGAGAGGTTGACTAGAACCATGCATGGGTTGACCTGATCGAACATGAAGTTGGCAGAAATGAAATGCATGACCCAACACATGGATGTACACTTATTAAATTCAATAGAATGAAGATGAAATATATGCATGAATACTTCAAAAAGATAACTCCCCCCTTACTTTATGGCTTATATGCGACAGTGACGCATGGTACTTGGCGGATGTGAAACCTCACGCATATTGAGTGCTTCTAGACAAGCATAGCCTACCTTTCCATACATCAACATTTAATATACCATGGCCATGCAAAAATGATGCTACACAAACCATGCAATGCATCGTGAACATGAATTCAATTCTTTATTATGCATCATGACTACATGCAATGACACACCATATGCAAAATGACATATCTACATATAAACAATGCATGGAAATCAATCTGCAAAAACACACAACTAAATTGAGCAAGAGCATCATATCAAGTTTTATTGGCCTGAGGTCGGCAAAGACCAAGCTCCCTTCTGAGTGTAGAAAACATGTCATTACACAAGGGCTTGGTGAAGATGTCAGCAATTTGATTTAGAGTATCAACAAAATGCAGCTCAAAGTTTTTCTTAACGACCTCATCTCTAATAAAGTGATGCCTAATCTCAATATGCTTGGTCCTACTCTAGGACTAGCTTGAAATCTAGCACAGAGGCAAACACTAACCTGGATATCTGGTCGGGATGCAGTCAAATAAAGCAAAGAGCCGATCATACCTCTATAGATCTTTGCATCCACTAATTTACCATTTTCATCCGAATCCAATGATGTTGAGGTGCTCATAGGAGCTGCAATTAATTTGTAGCTGCTCATGTCGAATCTTTTCAGCAGCTCCTTGATGTATTTGGCTTGACTTATGAAGCACCCATCTTCTCCTTGGTTGATCTGCAAATCGAGAAAAAATTAGAGTTCTCCCATTAGGCTCATCTCGATTTCGCTAGTCATGAGGTTAGCAAATTCCTCAGACATTTTAGATTTAGTAGAACCAAACACAATATCATCAACATAAATTTGAACAATGAAGATGTTCTTACCTTGCTTCTTGGTGAAAAGTGTTTGATCTACCTTACCTCGTGTGTACCCTTTCTCAATGAGGAATAAGCTTAGTCTCTCATACCAAGCTCTTGGTTCTTACTTCAAGCCATAAAGTGCCCTGTCTAGCTTGTATACAAAATATGCATGGTTAGAGTTCTCAAAGCCAGGGGGCTGCTCCACACAGACTTCTTCCTTGATCAAACCATTCAAGAAAGCACTTTTTACATCCATTTGATACAACTTTATTCTAAGGGAGCATGCAGCTTGGTTTTAGATGTGACTCCTACTGAAAGCATGCATGGGTTGGCAATGAACTATGCAGCCTAAGACTTATGTGAATGCACAATGCAATGAAGATGCTGCATGATGATTGCACTTTTTTTTTTGTTTTCCTAAACATGAGTTGCATTAGTGTATATGAGATCACAAGATGATGCAAACACAAATCATTCACAATAGATTTTGAACTGAATGCAACATGATGATGCCAATTGCTAGACTTCCCCTTTGAACAATGCTAACATGAATAACGAGTTGAAAATGCAGCCATGATATGCATCATCAAAACTAAAATCCAAAAATTTCATGTGGCTGATGTCAGGTACCACACAACTCATCATCACATCAACTTCATCAGCATAACAAATTTCTTATGAATTAAACAGTTGAAATAATTGATCTCTGGTACACGGCAGAGGTTTTGATCTTAGATCCTTCTCACGCATAGTAAGAGTTCTGGGCAAGCATGACTTGCCTTTCAACTCTAGACCATTTGAAATACCAGAGGTCAAGCATGGTATGAGTAATTAATCTAGCTCATGTGTTCATCTTCACACCATGGGGGATAAATCATCATTCAAATAAGCAATTCAGTTTGCAGAATTTTATTGAACAAAATGGGTAAACTTATGATGCACTATCTACATGTCAAGACTAAACATGCAAAATGACAAAAAAAAATATTTACATACCTGTGCCTTGAGCTTTTATTTACCTGACCATTCATTTCTCAACTTCAAGGCATCCTGCACCCAAAATTCTCATTTGGAATTTTTAGGTACCCAAGCTTACTTGGGTCCTTGTGGGTTAGCTGTTGGATTTTCCAGCGTCTCCCTTGTGATTTGTTGCTCCACGTGGGGTATGGGACCCACGTGGTGCATCGGCGCTTGACAGCCCAACCCGCCGCATGGATTATGGGGTCCATGTGCGAAGCCCCTCATGTCCACCCACAACACGATAGTGTGGGGTTCTACGTTGCCATAAGGAAATAAGGTTCCGCCTTCGCTACCAGCTCGAGCTTTTAGCGCAACGGTAGGGGCTTGATCCTATAAACTGGTATCAGAGCGAGGTCGCGGGTTCAAATCCCCCGGGTGTCACTGGGGGGGAGATTGTTGGATTTTTAAGTGTCTCCCTTGTGATTTGTTGCTCCACGTGGGGTATGGGACCCACGTGGTGCATCGACGCTTGACAGCCCAACCTGCCGCATGGATTATGGGGTCCATGTGCGAAGCCCCTCATGTCCACCCATAGCACGATAGTGTGGGATTCTGCGCTGCCATAAGGAAATAAGGTTCCGCCTTCGCTACCAGCTCGAGCTTTTAGCGCAACGGTAGGGGCTTGATCCTATAAACACTCGAGAATGAAAGAAAGTGCCAGGATCGTGACACGTGGAATGCAATGACGCTATGATGCTGACACGTGACCTAGATATTCGGGCGGGAATCGTGATGACCACACATCCTATCTGTTCACTGCTCTATAAATAAAAAGCTTCCTCTTGAGGAGTAGAGTGATCGAAATAGGGGAACTTACTTGAAAGAGCAGAAGCAGAAAGAGCATGCACGATCCAGAGAGAAGAGAAAGAGAGAAGAAGAGAAGGAGAGAGAAAAAAAGAGAGAGTAGTAGAAGAAGAAAAAGGAGAGTGAAAAGCGAGATAGAGAGTTCTTGAAGTAGAAGAGAGAAGACTTCATTGAAGATCTATTATCTGTTGGCTCTTGGATCAGATCCAGACCAACTTGCTCCTGTGGGAGCCACATTTATGTTGCTATCTTTACAGCTTTCAGTCGCTGTGTTTTATCATCTTTTGTTTTCATTTGAACTCTATTTCAAGCTGTTAGTCAGCAGAGCTAAGCTGTATTGCTCAGCGTTACAGAGGAGGATTCCTCTGGTCAGCAAGCTGTGTTGCTTAGCGGGTGAGGTGGATACCTCGGACAGCAAGCTGTGTTGCTCAGCAGGCGAGGTGGATACCTCGGACAGCAAGCTGTGTTGCTCAGCGGTTGTAGGCAAGCTGTGAGGCCCAGTGGTTTAAGCTGTGTATCATCAGTAATTCACATTCAGATTTGAGTGTGGGGTGGATGTAGATCTGGAGGACCGAACCACCTAAAATTTCTTGTGTTCTATGGTTTGCATGCTTTTTATCTATCTCGGTTAGATGAATGCGTAGGCCGATCATTTGTTCTTTATCTCTAGCTTATGGTTGCTGTGCATATCGATTGCTTGATCTCAGCCTCGTGAGAGCTACGTGATCACACGTTCTGTCACCTAGCTGTTCTGCTGATGTGTGTATTTCAATTTGTTTGCCCAACGTCTGTCTAGTGTGAAGTGCTGTCAAGTTACTTGAAACACTACTTCAAAAGGTTTAACTCTGATTGCTTAAAAGTGTCAAGTGAGCGAACTTTTAAAAGAGGGATTCATTCACCCCCCTCTAAATCCATCGCACCGGTCTTAACAGTTGGTATCAGAGTAGGTCTCTGACTTTCCAGATCCAACGATCTGCAGAGGATCTTGCTATCTTCGGTGCTATTTCAGTTTTGGTGCATCTCTTATCGATTGCTTTGTGCATTGAATCTATTTGCTATCTGTCTTAATGGCTCGTCCGTTTGCGTTTGATGGTTCTAATTTTAGTAATTGGTTAGGCGGCCTATGCGTTTATATAAATTCCATTGACCCTAATCTATGGAGTTTGGTTTCAAAAGGCCCACACCAATTACCTCATGATGAGACCAAGTGCTCTAGAGAGGACAGAGTAAAGAACTGTGATAATGTCACAATTCTTAATATTTTAAAAGCTGTAGTTAATACTGATAGATTTCCTTTTGTTCTTAGGTGTACATCTGGAAAAGAAATATTAGATAGAATAACTGCTACAAATGGGGAGCAAGAGGATCAATGCTTGATGGCCAACCGGGGTGATCACAACTCTGATCAACAGGAGGAAACTTCATCCAAGGTAAGCTCTGGATGCGAAGAGATTTCGGTTGATGATTTATGGAATATAAATGAATAACTTACTGATAGATGTAGGAAATTAAAATTTGAAAATAAAAAGTTGAAAAAGAAATGTGATCAGATTAATTCGAATGCTCCTTGTGAAAACTGTCAAAAACTGAGAAAATCTCATGATATATGCTTAGCTGATGTTAATATGAGTAAGGAACAAATTTCTTTATTTAGAAATAAAAATCAGAAACTCACAGATAAGATCTCTGAACTGGAAGAAAAACTGAGTTTAATTAATGGTGATCAAATCTTACTAAATGAGCGAGTTCAGAATGAAGAACTAATAAAAGAAAATGAAAGAATGATGGAAGAAATGAAAATTTTGAAGGATCAAAACAAAAAGCCCATGGTCTTAAATATTGTTATGGGAGAAAAATGGTTAACTATTGAGAAGGGAAAGTGTGTTGAGAATGACTCTAAACAAAGATTGAAACAGGAAATTAATACACTCAAAAGTCTGAATGATGTCTTACATCAACAAGTTATCAGATGTGAATCTGACATTGCTTGTTATGAGGTTGACATTATTTCTCTAAAGTCTGAAATCCATGATCTAAAAAATTCCATGTCTGAATCTGTGAAGGATAAAGGCAAAATGAAAATGCCTCTGAAAGATAATGTAAGTGGTCAAAGAAAAGGGACAGGTAACATTTCTGAAATTAAACAAGCCAAGAGAAACCAGCTGTATACCACTTTTATTCGAAGCTCTGAAGTAGAAGGAACTTCAAGATAATCTCCAAAACAATCTACTGCGACTGAGAATCAAAAACCACTGAAAAATAAAAAGAACAATCAACATACTGAGAAAGTTCAGGTTAACAATAAATCTCATGCTAAGTATGTTAATTGCTTCTACTGTGGGAAATTTGGTCATGAGATGGCTGATTGTTTTGTGATGAAGAAGGATGATCTGAAACTTAACAGAATTCATGCTAGAAATTCTCAAGTTAAGAAATCTTCTTTAGCTCAGAATAAAAGGATTCAGTGTTTTTACTGTCACAGAATTGGTCATCTTATGCATAATTGTAGACTAAAGAAACATGATGATCTCAATGCTAGAAAATTGCATGATATGAATGTTCATGCTAAAAATCATGCAAATCATAAGAAGAACATTCAATATTTTCATTGTGGCAAACTGGGCCACATTGCTGCTCAATGTTGGCACATTCAGGGGAAGAAATTTTATTCTGAATTTGTTAATTTCCATGATAACAAAAATATTTTTGAAAGAAATAATTTTGGTTCTAAGAGAAAGCATATTGGGTGCTTCGAATGTGGAAAGCATGGCCATACAGTCAAGAACTACTGGCATGCTCAGGGAAATAGATTGAATTCTAAATCTGTAAAATTCCCTGCTTTCTATGATTCTGCTAGAAATAACTTAATTGATAAAAAGAAAAACTCTTCATGCTTTGAATGTGGGAAGCTAGGCCATAGAGCTGCTGATTGTTGGCTGGCTGGTTTTAGTAAACAGAATTTTCACTTTGCTAATAAATTTCATGACAATAGTAATTTGCATGAAAAGAATTTGAAATCTGCTGCGTCAAACCATTACTGTAGTCAGATAGGTCATTCAATAAATGATTGCTACTTGATGAGATTTGATGACCTTCATGCACAAAAACGGTTTAGAACACCTGCTAAAGGTGTCACTGTTAACTCAGGACCCAAGACATCTTGGGCACCTGTGTGTGCAAAATAAATTGATGTCTTGCAGGTGTGCCTTGGGTTGAAGAATAAATTGGGGTAATAAACCAATGCATTCAAGCATGAAAACCCCATGCATGCATCTTCCAGGTTGGTTATGTTAACTCTACTCAATGTCTATCATTGAAGCCTTTCTGTCTTTGATGATTGCATAGCATGTTAAATTTGATTCAGCATTTTATGCATTGCATATCTCTTGCATAACATGTTAATTCATCTGTGCATCTTCTAACTAATCTTCTTTGAAAATCTGAATTGATCATCAAGATGATCGTAGCCTATCTCAGTTGGAATTGCATATTTATTTCATGAGCATATTTCATGATTTTCCTCACACAATATTTTGTGTGTGTGTAGCACTTAAATGATAGTTTCATAATGCACATAGTCAGGGGGAGTAAGTCAAAGCATCTCTTGTGTATCATGCATACTTCGCATGAAGCTTAAGTCACACATAGGAACATGTTGGTCGGTGCATAGCTCATCCCAGCCACATATAAGTCTGTGCATCCTTTATCCAAACTACATGATAAGGTCGATGCAGAACTTGCATGTTGCATATCTCAGATAATACATATTGTTGTCAGGGGGAGGGTAGCATCATCTAAACTAAGTTCAACCCCTTCTCAGAATGGATAACAGTCTAGTGATTGGTTCATTGTCGTGAGCTGCAATTATTACAACCCTTCTGTTATAAGAATCACATGTGCTTATTGTTTGAATCGAAGGTTTAACTTTAATAGGATGTAAAGATCAAAAGACTGTCCTCTGAAAATAAGGTGACATAGGATACTTATAGCTCTTAACCTCTATCTCATGATCATACTAGAACAGGTCTTTTCAGTACCTGAACATGACAGACTTAATGATGGTTAAGGATTGAAAACTAAAAATTATGTATTGTTCTTAAACAAGTCACTCCATAAATCATAAGGGCAGCAAAAATAAGATCATAAAAGAAAAAGAAATGAACAAAGTGGCAGAGCAATGACTGGGTTTCACTGAGAAACTGAGGTCTCCATCAAGGAAATGGAGAATTCCTTAAGTCATGAAGTGACTCAGGTTAACTCTGTTCATTTGGTCGAATCTACAATGGAGGTTTCACTGAGTAACTAGGGATACTGGCCTCTAATCAAGGTGAACCCTTAACGTCAAAAGGTGCAAACTGTCCCTGTAGCTTTTGATCAGAAATAGACATAGTAGTTTATGCTTAGTAACTGGGGGTATTAGCCTCTAATCAAGGTACACACCTAATGTCAACAGCATAAATGATACTTGTCTATTCATCGGTTCAATTTTTAGAAGCTAGTGAATGAAAATTGCTGTAACCCTTAGAAATCAAATGTCAAATTGAGTGTCCATTGTTTAACCTCAATACAAATTCAGGTACCCTTCCTTGCCCTTCACCCTGTCTGAAGTAACTAGGGCATTGTCTCGACCTAGACTCTTATGGTTATGTGACTCAGGTTCATTGCTATAAATGGAGTATATAACCCTATTTTAGAAAGTCAGTGTATTCTCTTTCCCTTCTATAACTGTTAAACCTGACTGAAATTATGCAAGCCCATTGCTCGATTCATATCATTTAAGGGTTGCGTCATAATTTGCTCACATTCTGAACTGCTACATAGAATGTTGTTCCTTTCTGTCCTCCTTATTTGCTGATGGCAAAGGGGGAGAAGCATGTTTGTCTGCACTGAATTTCCTCAGGGGGAGAGTCTAGTTTTTTAATCAGTTGCATGCATGCCTTACAATCCCTCATGATCTGATTCACCCTTGACAACTTGATCAACATGAACTTTGTTGACAATTCTCTCTTATCGGTTGATTGATTGTTCCTTGAGATGTACTGTGCTTTGACTGTTTCTCACCCCTACTCTTGTCCACACTGTTGGAATCTTCCATCTTGTTTCTGTAACCAGTTCTGGTTCTGTGGACTTTCCACCAACTTTAGTCTGTCCATGCATATGTGAGGTGCCACAACCATTATTGTTTTGGATTCCTTGTGATGGCAGATTTCAGATTGATTCATTGGGTAACCAGAGTTCATTCCTGCACTTCAGGGGGAGTTCTGGGTCATCTGCATTTATGGGGAGAGTAGTCAAATATTCATGTTGATAGGGGGAGTTCTTATATTTTATTCTTCAGTGCTCATTTTGCATGTTTCTATGGGGGGAATTGGTATCAGATTTCATACATGTCTTTCATTCCACTCGCAAGTCTTTTTGATTATGTCAAAGGGGGAAAATTGTTTGCTGAGTCTGTGTGACTCATTGTGTTGACATCATCAAAAAGGGGGAGATTGTTGTGCCCCTTGTGCTTTGATGATAGGGTGTTGTTGTTTTGATGATAGTAACTCAATGAGTCACCACTTAAGAATGATGATGATCTATGCTAACTGTTATGGGGAGACTGTTAGGTCCAGGCCCCTTGTGGATTGATGATGTAATGATATCTTGGGTGTATCATGCTTGCATAGGTTAAGTCCGTGCATTGTCCAGATCATTAAGTCTGTGCATTATCTAGCTCATGTCTTTAAGTCTGCTCACTTTAAGTCGGTACACTCTTGTACCATGTGCTTCTTATAATTGAGTCAGTGCATATGTTCACTTGCAGCACGCGTTCATGGGAGATCAAGTCGGTGCATATTTCACTTAGCATCTTGCTTGTGTTTAAGGCATACATACTCGGTACATACCTTATTTAGGTCAAACCATACTTGGTGCATGTTTTTGGTTGCGCTGCGAACATATATGAAGTCGATGCATTCAAGTGCATTTAATGATAACCAGCTTAGACAAAGCCTGTGCATACTTTATTTACGCATTGAAAGTCGATGCGTGTTCATTCTGCATCTATAGTCAGTGCATCTTTTGAGTCATGCATATACATGGTCAGTGCATTTCTTTTGCTTCATGTACACAGCAAGTTAGTGCAATATTTCATTTTGTGTAGAAAAGAGTATGTACACACTTGGCGTGTGCAAGGCTGAACTCGGTACAAAGGGTTCTTAATGCATTCATGTAGTCGGAGCAACCCTTGTAGCATCAACTCAAAGTCTGTACATTCTTTGGTGGCTAGTCTGTACAACCTCCATTGTTTCACTCGACCAAGTAAGTACAGCCCATGTTCTTCATGCATATACATAGTCAATGCATCGCTTTACCTCACGCATACACAAATACACAAAGTCTGTACAACCTGTGTTGATACTAGCATTTAAGTTCGTGCATCATTTCATTAAGTCTGTACAACCTTTGTTGATTCGTAGAGTTAAGTTCGTGCATAATTTCATTAGGTCTGTGCATTATGCATTCATGCTCAAACTCTAGGCACAGCAAGTCTGTACATCGTCTTGTCGCATGCACACAAAAGTCTGTACACATCTCGGTGGCATGCCTGAGCATTCCTCTTCAATGTGCATACTTTCCTATATGCATATTGCATTACACACCATCAAGTCTGTACATGCTTAGTTCAAATCTTGAACTTACTCGATGCATCCTTTTCTTTTCCTTCAGATTGATTCAAACTGATAATAAGTTTGACCTGACAGGATCTATGTTCGAGGAATCTAAGAAGGGCACATAACTCGAGAATGAAAGAAAGTGCAAGGATCCTGACACGTGGAATGCAACAACGCTATGATGCTGACACGTGACCTAGATATTCGGGCAGGAATCGTGATGATCACACGTCCTATCTGTTCACTGCTCTATAAATAAAAAGCTTCCTCTTGAGGAGCAGAGTGATCGAAATAGGGGAACTTACTTGAAAGAGCAGAAGCAGAAAGAGCCTGCACGATCTAGAGAGAAGAGAAAGAGAGAAGAAGAGAAGGAGAGAGAAAAAAAAGAGAGAGTAGCAGAAGAAGAAAAAGGAGAGTGAAAAGAGAGATATAGAGTTCTTGAAGAAGAAGAGAGAAGACTTCATTGAAGATCTGTTATCTGTTGGCTCTTGGATCAGATCCAGACCAACTTGCTCCTGTGGGAGCTACATTTATGTTGCTATCTTTTATAGCTTTCAGTCGCTGTGTTTTATCATCTTTTGTTTTCATTTGAACTCTATTTCAAGCTTTTAGTCAGCAGAGCTAAGCTGTATTGCTCAGCGTTACAGAGGAGGATTCCTATGGTCAGCAAGCTGTGTTACTCAGCGGGCGAGGTGGATACCTCGGACAGCAAGCTGTGTTGCTCAGCGGGCGAGGTGGATACATCAGACAGCAAGCTGTGTTGCTCAGCAGTTGTAGGCAAGCTGTGAGGCCCAGCGGTTTAAGCTGTGTATCAGCAGGAATCCACATTCAGATTTGAGTGTGGGGTGGATGTAGGTCTGAAGGATCGAACCACCTAAAATTTCTTATGTTCTGTGGTTTGCATGCTTTTTATCTATCTCGGTTAGATGAATGTGTAGGCCGATCATTTGTTCTTTATCTCTAGCTTGTGGTTGTTGTGCCCCTTGTGCTTTGATGATAATGTGGTGTTTTAATGATAGCAACATGAATAAGTCACCATATTATTAATAACATCACATTGAGTATGCATATGTCTGATCTGTTTCTATGGAGAATGCATGATATGTCTGATCTGTTTCTGTGGAGAATGCATGAGTGCGCTAGCTCTAGTCTGTGCATTGCATATAGTCTATACATTCACAGTATTGCATAGGTGCATTCATCAGTTCATTCATCAGTTCATACTGTCTATACACTGATGCATGTGAGGTCCTGTCTGCACGCTGAAGTCTGTACATTGCTCTGCTTCAGGCTGAGCAAGTCTATACACTGCTGCACGTTCATTCAAAGTCCATACATTGTCCTGTAGCATGCACAAGTCTGTACATTGTCATGCACACACCCACAGGTCTACACATTACATTGCAGCATGAACAATAGAGTCTATACATTACTTTGTGTTGTGTTTGTGCATCATTTAGAACAAGTCTATACATTCTTGCATGTTATTAAAGTCTATACATTCTTGCATGTTCTTAAAGTCTATACATTGGCAAGTCTGTACAGGGTCTAGTTGAATCGGCTTGTTCATACATTCATCGAACAAGTCTATACATTCATGGCATATGTGCAACGTTTGTTCTACAAGTCTGTACATTGTCAGTGCATCATATGAAGTATGTACAGAGTCTTGTTGCAAGTCTGTACATCGCATCGGTTGATCATAGCAAGTCTGCATGCATTACATTAAGTCTGTACAGCCTGTGTTCGCAACACAGAGTCTGTACATTGTTCATGCATGTGCACAGTTCTTGCTACAAAGTCTAAACATCGTTCATCTCACATAAGATGCAAAGTCTATACATCGTCTTGGCCGTCGTCTGTCTGCACGCTGCTAAGTCTGTACATTGCATCGTCTCATGTTGCGTCTCAGCATGTCTATACATTGCAGCATGCATTCACTGTTAAAGTCTATACAGACTTCAGCGTCTCATTCAGCGTCTCTCTTTGTGTCTCACTGTTCAAGTCTATACATTCATCTGTTGAAAATGGAGCAAGTATGTACATCGTGTGTTTCATGCATTGGAAGTCTATACATTGGGAGTTTTACCGACGTTGCACTCGCAAGTCTATACATTGGTAGCTTTACCTACGTTGCACTCCTAAGTCTATACATTGTGAACTCTCAAGTCTGTACAGACCTTGCTTAGCTCAAGTATGTACATCGTCCATCACTCCTTTGGCAAGTCCATACATTGTGAAAGTCTATACATTCCTCATTGGCTTGCTTCAACTCTCAAGTCTGTACATTGCATCGTTTGTTGATGCATTGTCTCTAAAGTCTGCACATTGCATTGCATGAAGTCTGCACATTCCACGCTAGCGAAGTCTGTCTAAGTCTACACATTACTTCTTCATGCATTGCACGAAGTTTGCACATTGTGTGCTGCATGCTCATCAAGTCCATACACTGGCTAGTCTGCACAAGTGTGTAAGTCTGTACATTGGCTGTTGAATGCTCTTCAAGTCTACACATTGCAGCTTGTTTCATTCGTCTAAGTCTGTACAGCATGTTCCTCATACAAGTCTGTACATGCATTAGCTGTGAGCATGGCATAAGTATGTACATTGTCTTTGCTGCATGCATGACTAAGTCTATACATTGTACATTGTTCAGAACACCAAGTCCATACAGCCATTGTGCATTCATTCTTGATGTTCATACCTTGCTTGATGCATTCTGCATAACACACTGTAAAGTCTATACATTGCTTCTTCATGCATTGCATAAAGTCTGCACATTGTGTGCTGCATGCTCACTGTCTTGCTTGCATGAATAAAGTCTGTACATCCGTTTGCCAGCATGTTAACACAAGTCCATACACTGTCTGACTGCATAACACAAGTCCATACATTGTTTGTCTGCATAACACAAGTCCATACATTCTTCAGTTCAGTTCGTAGCTGAGTATGAAGTCTGTACAGCCTATCAGTGTCTCACTTAGTGTCTCTGTGCTGGTCAAGTCTGTACATGGTCTTGTTGGTCCAACATCAAGTATGTACATCATTTAGTTGCACGCCATAGAGTTGAGCATGTCTATACATCAGTCTGCCTTGCTTCTTTCCATAGCAAGTCTGCACACTGTCTGGTCGCACACACTCATAAGTCTACACATTACACTATAAGCATACTACATTGCACCAGCATGTTTGTACATTGAGGTCGCATGCTGGGATTCAAAGTCTACAAATTGCAATGTCTACACACTGCACATTACTCCCTACAGAGTCTGTACAAGGTTTATTGTCTTAAGCTGATGATTCTCTTCGACTGACTGATAGGTACTGTCTCGAGGAGATTAAGAAGGCACGTGATCAAGGATGGACGAGGTGCCCAGATCGTGACACGTGTACAGCAACAGGCTGAGATGCTACCACGTGGTCAAGGCCTTTGGGCGGGAACTGTGGAGAGCACACGCCCTATCTGTTGCTGCTGCTATATATATGAAGCTTGTTCCTTAGAAGAAGGCCGATCGAATAGAAGCAGAGGATAGCCAGCACGATCCAGCGTGAAGAGAAGAAGAAGAAAAAGAAAGAAGAGAAGAGCAGAGAAGAAAAAGAGAAGAGAAGAAGAGCATAAGAGAAAGAAGAGAAAGAGGGAAATAGAGAGCTCGAGCAGAGAAAGAGAGAGAGATAGTGGGTGTCTGGCATTTGGATCAAATGCAAGCCAGAACTGCTCCTTCGAGAGCTATATTTCTTGTGCTTTATTTACAGCTTTCTGTTGCTGTTTGGTTCATGTTTTCATTTTCCATTTTATACCTTTCTTCAAGCTGTTAGTCAGCGTTTGCAGAGGTGCTGCCTCTGGACGAGTCAAGCTGTAATCCCCAGCGGTTGCAGTGGTGGATTCCACTGGACAGCAAGCTGTGTTGCTCAGCGGGCGAGGTGGATACCTTAGACAGTAAGCTGTGAGGCTCAGCGGTTTGTAGGCAAGCTGTGATGCCCAGCGGTTCAAGCTGTGAGTCAGTAGTAAGCCACACTCGGGTTGAGTGTGGGGTGGACGTAGGTCTGGAGGACCGAACCACCTAAAATCCCTTTACGTACTGTGGTTTGATTTTTTCTACTTGATTGGCGCTAGATGAATGCTTAGGTGCGCTTTGGTTTGATTGCACACTGTGTGTTTGTTTAATTCCGCAATTGCTTATTAGCCTTCAGTGTTGTCTAGTTAGCGAACTAGAATTTTTAATTGGGTGAAAGTTTTTAAGGGGAGATTCATTCACCCCCCCTCTGAATCGAACGCACCGAACCCAACACTTGGTATCAGAGCAGGTTGCTGTGCATAGGATCTAACAATCCGCATCAGATCCTGCATTTCTGGGTGGTGCATTTCAGAGTGTGCTTCTTGTGTTCTGTGTTTTGTTTCATCGGTTGTGTGTCTTGAGTTGTTCATTTGATTTCAGTGTATTCATCATATCTCGATGGCTAATCCTCCGATATTCAGAGGTAATAACTTTGATTCTTGGTTAGAAAATTTCCATCGGTATGTAAAATCTACTGATCCAAATCTTTGGAAGGTAATAACTCATGGTCCACACAAATTATCAAAAGATAAATCTAGATGGACTGAGAAGGATAAATTGAAAGATAATGTCAACACTAGAGCATTAGTTTTAATGAAAGAATCAATTGACAGAGCTCTAATTGAATGTATTTCTTCTTGCAGGTCTGCCAAAGAAATCTTGGAAAAACTAAAGCTAATCAGGAATCACAGCAAATGCTTGATGGCTGATCGAGAAATGATGATGATGAAACCTCATCTCAGGTAAGCTCTGAATCTGAAGAACTTTCGATTGATGATCTATGGAATATAAATGAGGAACTTAATGATAGATGTGAAAGATTAAAATCTGAGAATAAAAGATTGAAAAATAAATGTGAACAGATAAATTTGAAAGCTTCCTGTGAAAAATGTCCAAATCTGAAACAATCTTATGATGCATGTATGTTAGATGTTCAGAACTTTAAGGAACAAAATGGTTCTCTAAAACTTGAAAATCAAACATGTTTGGACAAGATATCTAAACTGGAGAATCAGCTTATTAAGATGAAAAATAAGCATCTAAAAGGCATGCAAGAATTGACTGAGATAAATTCTGTAATGGACAAACTGAAGTCTGAAAATGTTGAGGTTCAAAAGCATAATGAAGATCTCAAGGCTAGTCTGAATAAAATCAACAAGGAAGCAATGCATATTTCATCTGTAGAGTCAATCTGCAATATGTGCTCAGCTCTAAGAGAACGTAATGAAGATCTTTTTAGTGAGAATGAATGGCTGAATAAGCAAATTGCCTCGTTTAAAGAGGATCACAAAAATCTGATTATTGAGAAAACTAAAGTGGAAGAAAGAGAAGAGGAACTAATTGAAAAGCTGGAGCTTATGTCTGGAAATGGAAAATGTAATGAAGGAGTCATGAAGCTATCTGAAGAAAACAAAGAACTGAGGGAACAAAACAAGAAACTGATTGTTTTAAATATTGTTTTCTCACAGAGGTTTCTGACTGTCGAAAAAGAAAAATCTGTTATTAAGGAAGCTCAACCACAAAAACTTGAGGAGGAAAACACTGAACTGAAAGCTGAAGTTAAAAAGTTAAAGTTGTTAAATACTGGCTTATCTGAAACACTTCTCACCTTAAAAAGGGGAAAGTTCGCTTGTGATGGAGAATCACAAATGTTGAACAGTCTAGAACAAGAAATTGAGAAGTATAAAACTGTAAACAAAGTTCTAAGCGAATGTGTTAATTGCAGTGAACAGGAGATAGCCAGTTATGAACTTCACATTGCTAGCTTGGAAAATAAAATTCATGATTTGGAAAATTCAGCAATTGAGTCTACTAAAATAAAAGGAAAAATGACATCTGTCATGAAAAGTGAGGACAAGAATTCAAAAAGGGGGACAAGCTGTAGTTCTGATGTTAAAGAAACTACTAGAAACTAGTTATACACTACCTTTGTGCAAATCTCTGATGTAGTTGGTACCTCAAGTCAATCCCCAAAACAAAACAAAAATCTGAAATCACCTCCATCATCTGTCTTTCAATTTAAGGCAGAGAAAGCTAAAAAACCAACAAGAATTGTAAACAAAGTTAAACAATTGAACAAGAATGGAAAGAAAGATGGGGTTAAAAATGTCCCTACTTGTGTCATGAAATTAGTTAGCTCAGCTGAATTTGATGGGTCAATGCAAAATGCTCATGCCTCATGTACTCATTCGCATGCATCTAGGAATTCATCTGATAGAAACCATGCCCCTAGGAAATCTGATGCTTCTTGCTATTACTGTGGTAAGCATGGTCATATCATGGATGCAGGTTTCATCATGAAACAAGATGATAAACTGCATGCTAGATCTTCTGATCATTATGGGTACAACAGAAACAAAATTAAGTTTAACCAGCACATCACATGCTTCAATTACAACAAGCCAGGACATAAGGCAAATGAGTGCTGGTCAGGAAATCATTGGGGAAACAATGACTCAAGAGGTAAGCACCTAAGGTGCTATGAGTGTGGAAAGTATGGCCATACAGTCAAGGACTATTGGCATGCCCAAGGAATCCATGTTAATGACAAATCTTTTAAATTCTATGCCAAAAGTCTTGTGAATTTTTCATGTTATAACTGTGGCAAGTCAGGTCACAAGTATGCTGAATGTTGGTTATCAGGTAATAAGAAACGAACTGTCCATGCATATAACAGAACATTTCATGCATATGGTCATGGGTCTCAAACTACTGTTAATATGCATTATAGGACCAGAAAACATGTTGCTTCATGTAGATATTGTGGAAAATCTGGTCATTCCATGGATAGTTGTTACATGATGGGTAATGATGATAATATTGCAAAAAGACAGTTCAGAACACCTGTCAGGACTAATTCGGTACCCAAGGCTATTTGGGTCCCTACAGGATCAATTTGATTAACATGTTACAGGTGTGCCTTGGAATGTTGATTAATCAAATTTGAAATCAAGGCTACTTTGGTAGAGATACATAGAGTGAGTACTGTGGTTAAACATTAACTTGAGAAATGTTGACTAAATGAAAAATTGTGAATTCAGAGCAATGACTTGGTCACTGAGAAACTGGGTTCTTTATCAATGAAATAAAGTAACTTATGTCATGAGGTGCCATAGTTATCTCTGGTAAAAATTTATTGAAAAACTTGACAGAGCAATGGCATGCCTGTGTTGAGTAACTGGGGAGTCTGGCTTCTAATCAAGGTGTCTCCTCATGTAAAAAGATACTTATATTGCTAACTCTATTCTCGAAGTTGAGAGGCAATGATAGTTATCACACTGAGTAACTGGGTCACTTCACCTGAGACGTGTTGTGCCTCATGTAAAAAAGTGTTGATCAACCTAAATTGCTCAGAAAAATATAATGTGCTTCAAATGAAAATATATTGAAAATTCTGTCAACTCATATTCTTGTAAAAAGTGTTTAACATCAATACTAATCTGTGTAACTCTTAAAAGAGTCATTGAGATCATGTGTGTAAGATAAAGATGATTGATTTTGAGTGTTATCTGAATATTTGGTTCACCTTTATTAAAACTTGGATTCAGATATGAGTATTAAATTTAATTTGACAAATTTGGTATACATCATAATTAAATCAGATTGGTTAAGTTGCCACTTCATAACCCTTTATGATAGAAGAGTCTATTCTTCTTAAGACTTATTGTAGTGGTGCAAGTATTAAAATCCCTCATGATCAGATTCTTTCCAGACAGCCTGATCAACATAAATCTTGCTATTGATTATTCATTGAGATGTCTTGTGATGATTGTTGTCTACTCTCACCTTCCTATCATCAATCACTTTACTCTCCACACTATTGGAATCTTCCATCTTGTTTTGTAACAAGTTCTGATTCTGTGGACTTTCCACCTGTTTCATTCTGTTCATGCATATGTGAGGTGCCACAACCAAAGTTCAGATTGATTTATTGGATAACCAGAGTTCATTCCTGTGCTTCAGGGGGAGTTATGGTTTATCTGCATTTAAGAGGAGAGTAGTTATGCATGCATATTGATAGGGGGAGAGATATTTTATTTCAGTGACATATGTTTCATTCTCTATATTTGTGTGCTGAATTTTGTCTCTCAAACCATCTCCTTTTTGCTTATGTCAAAGGGGGAGAATAGTTTGACGAGTCAGTGCGACTCATTATGTTGCCATCATCAAAAAGGGGGAGATTGTTGTGCCCCTTGTGTTTTGATGATAATGTGGTGTTTTAATGATAGCAACATGAATAAGTCACCATATTGTTAATAACATCACATTGAGTATGCATATGTCTGATCTGTTTCTGTGAAGAATGCATGATATGTCTGATCTGTTTCTGTGGAGAATGCATGAGTGTGCTAGCTCTAGTCTGTGCATTGCATATAGTCTATACATTCACAGTATTGCATAGGTGCATTCATCAGTTCATTCATCAGTTCATACTGTCTATACACTGATGCATGTGAGGTCATGTCTGCACGCTGAAGTCTGTACATTGCTCTGCTTCAGGCTGAGCAAGTCTATACACTGCTGCACGTTCATTCAAAGTCCATACATTGTCCTGTAGCATGCACAAGTCTGTACATTGTCATGCACACACCCACAGGTCTACACATTGCATTGCAGCATGAATAATAGAGTCTATACATTACTTTGTGTTGTGTTTGTGCATCGTTTAGAACAAGTCTATACATTCTTGCATGTTCTTAAAGTCTATACATTGGCAAGTCTGTACAGGGTCTAGTTGAATCGGCTTGTTCATACATTCATCGAACAAGTCTATACATTCATGGCATATGTGCAACGTTTGTTCTACAAGTCTGTACATTGTCAGTGCATCATATGAAGTATGTACAGAGTCTTGTTGCAAGTCTGTACATCGCATCGGTTGATCATAGCAAGTCTGCATGCATTACATTAAGTCTGTACAGCCTGTGTTCGTAACACAGAGTCTGTACATTGTTCATGCATGTGCACAGTTCTTGCTACAAAGTCTATACATCGTTCGTCTCACATAAGATGCAAAGTCTATACATCATCTTGGCCGTCGTCTGTCTGCACACTGCTAAGTCTGTACATTGCATCGTCTCATGTTGCGTCTCAGCATGTCTATACATTGCAGCATGCATTCACTGTTAAAGTCTATACAGACTTCAGCGTCTCATTCAGCGTCTCTCTTTGTGTCTCACTGTTCAAGTCTATACATTCATCTGTCGAAAATGGAGCAAGTATGTACATCGTGTGTTTCATGCATTGGAAGTCTATACATTGGGAGTTTTACCGACGTTGCACTCGCAAGTCTATACATTGGTAGCTTTACCTACGTTGCACTCCTAAGTCTATACATTGTGAACTCTCAAGTCTGTACAGACCTTGCTTAGCTCAAGTATGTACATCGTCCATCACTCCTTTGGCAAGTCCATACATTGTGAAAGTCTATACATTCCTCATTGGCTTGCTTCAACTCTCAAGTCTGTACATTGCATCGTTTGTTGATGCATTGTCTCTAAAGTCTGCACATTGCATTGCATGAAGTCTGCACATTCCACGCTAGCGAAGTCTGTCTAAGTCTACACATTACTTCTTCATGCATTGCACGAAGTTTGCACATTGTGTGATGCATGCTCATCAAGTCCATACACTGGCTAGTCTGCACAAGTGTGTAAGTCTGTACATTGGCTGCTGAATGCTCTTCAAGTCTACACATTGCAGCTTGTTTCATTCGTCTAAGTCTGTACAGCATGTTCCTCATACAAGTCTGTACATGCATTAGCTATGAGCATGGCATAAGTATGTACATTGTCTTTGCTGCATGCATGACTAAGTCTATACATTGTACATTGTTCAGAATGCCAAGTCCATACAGCCATATGTGCATTCATTCTTGATGTTCATACCTTGCTTGATGCATTCTGCATAACACAGTGTAAAGTCTATACATTGCTTCTTCATGCATTGCATAAAGTCTGCACATTGTGTGCTGCATGCTCACTGTCTTGCTTGCATGAATAAAGTCTATACATCCGTTTGCCAGCATGTTAACACAAGTCCATACACTGTCTGACTGCATAACACAAGTCCATACATTGTCTGTCTGCATAACACAAGTCCATACATTCTTCAGTTCAGTTCGTAGCTGAGTATGAAGTCTGTACAGCCTATCAGTGTCTCACTTAGTGTCTCTGTGCTGGTCAAGTCTGTACATGGTCTTGTTGGTCCAACATCAAGTCTGTACATCATTTAGTTGCACGCCATAGAGTTGAGCATGTCTATACATCAGTCTGCTTGCTTCTTTCCATAGCAAGTCTGCACACTGTCTGGTCGCACACACTCATAAGTCTACACATTACACTATATGCATACTACATTGCATCCAGCATGTCTGTACATTGAGGTCGCATACTGGGATTCAAAGTCTACACATTGCAATGTCTACACACTGCACATTACTCCCTACAGAGTCTGTACAAGGTTTGTTGTCTTAAGCTAATGATTCTCTTCGACTGACTGACTGGTACTGTCTCAAGGAGATTAAGAAGGCTCGTGATCCAAGGAAGGACGAGGAGCCCAGATGGTGACACGTGTACTAAAAGCCTGCTGGATGCTGCCACGTGGTCCAAGCCATTGGGCGGGAGATGTGGAGAGCACACGCCCTTCCTGCTGCTGGTATATATATGGAGTTTCTTCCTTCAGAAGAAGGAGATCGACTGAAGCAGAGGATAGCCTGCATGATCCAGCGTGAAGAGAAGAAGAAGAAAAAGAAAGAAGAGAAGAGCAGAGAAGAAAAAGAGAAAGAGAAGAAGAGCAGAAGAGAAAGAAGAGAAAGAGAGAGATAGAGAGCTCGAGCAGAGAAAGAGAGAGAGATAGTGGGTGTCTGGCATTTGGATCAAATCCAAGCCAGAACTGCTCCTTCGAGAGCTATATTTCTTGTGCTTTATTTACAGCTTTCTGTTGCTGTTTGGTTCATGTTTTCATTTTCCATTTTATACCTTTCTTCAAGCTGTTAGTCAGCGTTTGCAGAGGTGCTGCCTCTGGATGGGTCAAGCTGTAATCCCTAGCGGTTGCAGTGGTGGATTCCACTGGACAGCAAGCTGTGTTGCTCAGCGGGTGAGGTGGATACCTTGGACAGCAAGCTGTGAGGCTCAGCGGTTTGTAGGCAAGCTGTGATGCCCAGCGGTTCAAGCTGTGAGTCAGCAGTAAGCCACACTTGGGTTGAGTGTGGGGTGGACATAGGTCTGGAGGACCGAACCACCTAAAAATCCTTTGCGTACTGTGGTTTGATTTCTTCTACTTGATTGGCGCTAGATGAATGCTTAGGTGCGCTTTGGTTTGATTGCACACTGTGTGTTTATTTAATTCCGTAATTGCTTATTAGCCTTCAGTTTTATCTAGTTAGCGAACTAGAATTTTTAATTGGGCGAAATTTTTTAAGGGGAGATTCATTCACCCCCCCTCTGAATCGAACGCACCGAACCCAACAGTGGTTGCTGTGTATATCGATTGTTTGATCTCAGCCTCATGAGAGCTACGTGATCACACGTTCTGTCACCTAGCTGTTTTGCTGAGGTGTGTATTTCAGTTTGTTTGTCCAACGTCTATCTAGTGTGAAGTGCTGTCAAGTTACTTGAAACACTGCTTCAAAAAGTTTAACTCTGATTGCTTAAAAGTGTCAAGTGAGCGAAATTTTAAAAGAGGGATTCATTCACCCCCCTTTGAATCCATCGCACCAGTCCTAACATTAGCAACATGTTTAACATCTTGGCTCATCTTTTTCAGGGCAATCACATCATCCTCCCTCATTGTGTGGCAATCATATATCTCATGCCCACTTTTTCCACAATAGAAACAATACACAAAAGATTGATTATTCTTTTTATGTTCATGTGCGTGTGCATGTGGACTATGCTTTTGTGGACGAGCATGATTTTTACCTTTCATGGTATGAGGGTGGTGTCTTTCTTTCAGATGCCAGCATTCCTGGTCAGTGTGACCAGTCTTACCACAATGAAAGCAGCAAAGAGAAGCATTTCTTTTGAAGGCCATGGGGAGCGTCGACCTGTCTAGATGGGAATGTCGACACTTCTGATTCTCCATGCGATTCTATGCAGAGTTCTGCTGAGTAGGCCCTCTGCCAGTGTTGACATGTTTATTTCCTTGCCCTTTCACTTGTTGTCCTGTTCTAAGCTCATCATTTCTCAGGATGAAACAATCATGCACAGTGTGACCATGTCTACCACAATAATAACAATGGACATTCGTTTTGTGGAAAGCATGGTATTTAGCATTGGACATGTTGTAGTGCATGTTTGGATGAGCATGTTGAATTTTGCTTTTCTTTCGAGCAGTATGCCCTTTTTGGTGATCACAGGAAGTGGTGGCTTCTGATGAGCCTGAATCTTGATCTTGGGTAAATATTGACAGGAAATCATTCAAATCTTGAATTTCATTTTCAAGTGAGGAAATATGCTGTTTAGATTCATCAAGACAATCTTCGCATGCTGCCAATTGCTCATTGAGCATGGCATTTACCGCTTTAAGATTTTGATTTTTCTTGTTCTAAAGCATGCAATGTTTCAGAGCAATCATCAATGACAGTTTTACCTTCTCCAAAAGCAACCAGTTTTTCATTCACTTCTTCTTCATCTTATTCAAGTTTAATTTTCTTTTCCAATAATTCTCTATTCTCTTCTTTCAGAGAATCAATCAGATTTTGTTGCCATTCAAGATCATCATGAAGACCCATATTTATCTGTTTCATGAATGAGCATTCTTTGCATGCAAAATTAGCAGAGCATGATACTTCTGTTTCTTTTAGGACATTTTCACTTTGAGTTTCAGAATTTTTACTTTCTTCAATTAACCTCTCATCATGAATTAGCCCATCGGCCATAGTTTGATCATTAGAGATTGATTTGGGTTGGTTTTGAAGTTTTATTACAATTTCTTCCAACCTAGTGATTTCATCATGAAGATTTTCATTTTCATCCCTTAGACATGCAATGCTTTATTTATGCGTATCTAGATCAAAAGAAAGAGTGTCGTTAAGCTCTTCAAAAGCAGAACAGATTTTACAAAAAGAGCTTTCATTTTGGTTACTTTTCGTGAGATCCTTTTTCAAATTTTTATTTTCTGATTTTACCTTTTTGTATTGTGTAATCAACTCATCGTAGGCTTCCATAAGCTCTTCAAAAGTGAATCCCTCGGAGTCAGAGTTTACCTATGATGAGGATGTATTGCTAGACTATTCTGCACGGTCGGCCATGAAGCATTCTTGTTATTGTTCCTTCCCTTCATGGATTTTCACCAAATTGTCCAGTACTTCCTTGGCTGTGCTGCAGGACGACACAAGATGAGTTGGTCTGAGATCAACTGCAGCTGTAATTAAGTTATATGCAGGAAGATTATCATTGTGTTTGGTCTTAGGTTCGGCTGACCAATCAATTGAATTTGATGGCAGCTCATGAGGACCATCGTATATAAGAGTCCACAATTGTGGATCTATGGAGCTACATTGATGAACATTCTCCCTACCCATGTAGAAAAATCTGAACCATCATGAATGGGCGGAGAAATCATCGAAGCATGTGTAGCATATGAAGCCATCTAAATAAAATACACCAGGATCTTTCCCTATAGATCGTAGGATCTGGGAATGGCAGAGCCTCGCTCTGATACCACTTGTTGAGTAGTGGATGGCAGATCTAGAGGGGAGGGGTGAATAGATCTGCCCCTCTTTTTACAGAACACCCCTATTTAAAGCAAGATAAAAAGAATTACAGTGGAATATAACTAGGTTAGCGTAGCACACAACGATTTGCTTAGCAAGATGAATAAGTAATATAAAGTTTAAACCTAAACATGCATCTAGCATAAAGCAATCGCACAAGCAAACCACAACGCAAAGGATTTTAAGGTGGTTCGGACTGAGTCCCCAGTCCTACGTCCACCCCTCACCAAACCCGGTGAGGATTCACTAGTGCAGCGCACCAAACCGCAAATCAGAAAGACCTCTGATTGCCTTCCTACTAACCACCGGTAGGGACGTCAACACCGCAGATTGGACAACTTCTGATTGCCTTCCTACTAACCACCGGTAGGGACGTCAACACCGCAGATTGGACAACTTCTGATTGCCTTCCTACTAACCACCGGTAGGGACGTCAATCACCGCAGATCGGACAACATCCGATTGCCTTCCTACTAACCACCAGTAAGGACGATCTTCAATTTCAAATGTTTGAATGAAATGGAAAAGGAACAAGATATGAAAACACTCAAATAAGATATAGAATATGCTCAAAGAGAAAAGATCTTGTCTGAGATTGCTGGAGCTTGAATCTGATGCTTCAATGATATCTTCTTCCTTGTGAAATGATCTTCCTTGAATCACCTTGAGTTGATGAAGAAGATAAAGGATGCAGATTTGATCTCCCTTAAAAACCTTGTGAAATCAGCTTCCTTGGATCACCTTGATAGCCTTGCTTGCTTCTGCACTTCCTTGGAGATTGCTTGCTTTGATATGAGCTTGAAACACCTTGGAATGGATGAGGAACTTCTTCACGAAGTACTATTCACGGCTACGGTACCTCTTCTTCCAAGCATCCTTTGATCTCCCTTGATCCCTCTTTCTTTGAATCCCCTTTGACTTGATGGAGGAGATAATGGATGCAGCCTTGAACCTTGATTGCTTCTACACCTTCTTGGAGGTTGATGGCTTCAGAAATAAGCTTGAATCATCTTGGATGGATGAAGAACTTCAGCACCGAGTACTGTTCACGACTACAGTACCTCTTCTTCCAACCTCCTCTTTTGCCTCTCTTGTTCTCTCTTGATGCCTTGGATTCGATTAAGTTGATGAAGAAGTGTATGGATGTAGCTTTGATCACCCTTGAGACCTTGATTGCTTCTAACTTCCTTGGAGGTTGCTTGCTTCAGATCTATGCTTGAATCACCTTGGAATGGATGAAGAACTCCAACCCGAAGCACTGTTCACGGAGGTGCTACAGTACCCGTGGATCTCCTCCTTAGCCTCCCTTGGTATCTCCTTGCGCCTCTTGAAGCATTAGGGTTTCTAACCCCTCATGTGTGTGTTTTATACCATTTGAATGGTCCTTGGACATCCTCCAAACCAGATCCACATTTTGTGGGTGATTGGGTGACTTTAGGATTAAAGAAATACAAAGAAAGGGGCTCTTCTCGAAGTGGAAAACAAAGTCAACATTTGTTGGCTCGGGGCTGGCGGTCGACCGCTACTGAGAAACCCTGTAGAAATTTGATCTCTGAGATTTCCGGTCGACCGCTACTGGGCTGGCGGTCGACCGCCACTGAGAATCCGTCAGCCAGTGAGCTGCTGGCAGGGGCGGTCGACCGCCCCTGGGCTGGCGGTCGACCGCCAGCTTGGCAGACCCCGGGTTATGCCGGGTCAGTCCCTTAACCCCTTTAGCTCCGTCACTTGAGTCCTTTAGCAGCCCGTTCTCATCTGTGGCATCAACCTTAACTATCTTGAAGGTGTAAACTGAGTCTTTGACCTTGGGCTCTCTTGGGTATGCTTCTTTGTGCATCGACCTTGGCTATGTGACGTGCCGAATGAGAAATGTCGACTTTTACTTGTAGAAGAGATTTGCATCCTTGCTTGGGCGCGATCAATGAGCTTTCACTTTTGCCATCTCCACTCCAGTCCTCGACATATCTGTCATAAAAGAACATCAAGTAGTTTAGTGATATAAGAGTGGTAAAACATCAATGACTTATAGTGTTTAGCCATTATCCAAATCTAGAATATCAAATAACTCAAATGACCACAGGATGATGTCGAATGACCCAAGTGACCATAAGATGACTCAAATGACCACAGGGGCACAACATAAATACCCTACAGTTTTCCACGCATAAAAACTTACGCAACCTGGTTGATCCTTGAGAGCTTCTTCGACTGGCAGAAGATCTTCTTGTCACAGCAATTCTTCTTCCTCTGAGGGCGATAGCTCTTTTGTCAAGCTGTTGTGCCGTTCCCTACTGCCGTTGCCTGGGGCTGTGGTGCTGCTGTTGGTTCCGTGGCAAAGCTCAGAACTTGAGCTCTCTCCCTCTGGTCTGCTTACAGGCGCAGAAGAGAGACTCCCTTTTCCTTTCTTTATTCTCTCCAGTTTCTTTGCATATTAGCATCTCCATCACGTTGCTTAGTTCATCCTAGCACATATTATATATCCCCTTTGCATACATATCTCTCCCACCTTTTTGCTCCTCTTAGGGGTTTAAAAGAAACCATAAGGTGTGTTCATGCTTAGTTTGCATAGGTTGATTTCTTTAGAACGTTGATACTACACTTGGTCTTCTAATCCACTTCTCTTTATTTATCCTTACTTGTCTTTTAAAGGATAATCAAGCTAAAAACACCCTTCATCGGCCGGCCGGTTGGAGGAGGAACTTGGATCCGCATCTCACCAGCTTACAAGGTATTCTCCGTGATCATCCTGCTTATTTTGAGGTAATTCCTCTGGCGATCACACTCCTAAGTAGCATCTCATGCTCCCTCCCCTTTTGTTGTTTTTAATCATCTCCCTGCCTTAGTTCTAATTAAACACAAATTAATTAATTAACTTTGTTCTTTCCTTCTTTCTTTTTTTCTTTTTTAAAAATGTCTATGTGACACGTTCACAAATTGACGATCGCGGTGGGACACTTTATGTTTTTAGTTTGATTACCCCTCCTTCGGTACCCACGTGTGCCTCTCCCTTTGGCGCCCTCGCGTGCCCCTCCTCTTGGCACCCACATGTGCCCCTCCTTTGTGCTCCACGTAGCACCCTCTTTTTGTGCACCACGTGCACACCCCCCACTTGATTAGCCAATTTTTGAACTGTTCAAAGCATTTTTTAGAAGAAATTTCATCTCTGTTTTGCTAAAAAAAATCAGCGACCTCTCGCAGAGGCTCTTATTTGATTTTTATTATTATTCGTTGATTATTGTGATCTGCGCCCCTCCACAGAGGCGCCATCTTTAGATTTAGCGCCTAACTCTAAGGCGTCAATTCTTGAAATCACTGTTCATTTCATTTTTAGCTATTTATCATTTACTACATTCTGCTCCCCTTCATAGAGGCGTCTTTTACATGATCAACGCCTAACCCGAAGGCGCCATTTGCTGTTGTAACTGTTGATCGCATATTATTCATTTACTGTTTCAGTAGATTCAGCGCTTCTGCACAGAGGCGCCTGCTATTGATCAGCGGTTGTCACACAGTCGCTATTTACTGATATAGCGACCACTGCGCGGTCTCCATTTGCTTCTGTCTCACAAAACCCCCAATTTTGCTATTGTTTGCATTTATATGATCTATTACTGTTGATATTCATCACTGCTGGTTGATCCTACTTGCATTAGCTTGCATTAGGACATTTTGGTTGAGTGACCTCCTCTCTCTACACCCTTAGGATTTCCTACACTTTCTTAGGAAGGGAAGGACCCTCCATTGAGCATTCCGTCTCTTTGGATTGGAAATTCTCTAACCAAGGCCTCAATAAGTCCCCGCACCCGTGGATTCTCTCACGGACGTCGGGCTGGTTGTACCTTTTTGAAGAACCCCGAAGTTTAGCTAACCCATGCGCTTGTGAGGAGAAAGAAAGAGCCTAGTTAACCCGGAGTATACACCCAAATTAAAACTAGGATCTACATTGAAGTGAGAAAATTTTTATTAAAATCCATCTTGATTAAATCTCCAAACAATTTTAAAAACTTTACGCAATCATAACAACTTGTTTGACAACCTATTTGAGTGCTTGCTTGCTCTACACTTGTTTGATTTAAATAAGATTGTTTATAACAACCATGATGCTTCGGTCAAGTAGAATTGTCAACATGGCCAACTATGAGTACTCATATGATGGTTGTGAGGAGGGTCAATTTGACCCCTCCTATGAGGTTCCTCCTCAAGATCCCATTTACTATGAGGGAAATTATGCTCCCTCTCCTTCATATCACCCTCAAGTTTATGTGGTGGACACCACCACTCAAGGGGTTGAGTCTCCTTCCCAAACTCAACCTGTCACTCAAAACACATCTGGGGACGCTTCCCCATCTTTCAATATAAATGATCTTATCAATGCTCTGTCCCAGTTGGATGATACCCAACGTCAAGCGGTCTAGGCTACTCTTAAAGGGAAATATGTCCCTTCATCTTCAAATCCTCCTCAGGCCGCAAGTGGCCTTCCAATCAATGCTTCTAATGACCAGGCAGTCCCTCAGAAGATTCCATCCCGACCACGGACTCCCTCTATTCTTGCGCCGGTCCAACCGGCAAGTCACTCCATGGCTCGGCCACAAAATCCCCCTCCTCCTCAGTTTTTAAGGAGGCCTATCCCAAATCCATTCCCCCCTAATCCGGCCCCGGCCGAGTCCGATACCAACACTATTCTCCTCCAGAAGATTGCTAGTATGGAGGAGCAACTCAAGAAGGTCACGGCCCCCAAGAATGCTCCGGAGATTACTCTCCCTACTCTTCCGGCCTTTCATCTGCCTCCGTCAGAGATGCCTAACGTTAAGCGTTACAATGGAACGGGCAACCCGTTCATCCATTTAAAAGATTTCATGTACGAGGCATCCTTTTGGCAAGATAATAAGACCTCTTTGGCCTATCTCTTTAGAAGGTCTCTTGATGCTCCGGCCCTTGATGGTTTTACCTCCTAGAGCCAGCCGAAGCCGGAGACTTTGATGTTGTTAAGCGAAAATTCTTGCAAAAATACAGGGATCGTGTGGGGCCATCTTTGTCTGCTACTGATCTTGTAGTCGAGAAGATGAAGTCCGATGAGGACTTCGTTCAGTTCGCGGACTGGTGGAGGTCTATGGCCGAGAAATTGAAAGATGCCTTGTCTGAGTCGGAACAAGTCAAGATGATAATATCAAATGCGACTTCACAGTTTCGGCACATTTTGGCCATGAACAAGCTTAATACCATGGAGGAGCTCTATGAACAAGCCAGATATATCCAAACTGAGATGAAGGATTCCCCGATCATGGGCAAGTTTGAACCGAGGCCAAGAGTGATGAGGAAGACCAACAATGTTAATACTAATGGTGGCACAACTGAGGGCACTGTTACCAATGAGCAGGTGGGCGCGGTTGGCAATCCCGGACCTTTCCGTAACCCTTCCAACCCTAGACCCCCACAACAGCCACAACAACAACCACCCTCTTTTATTAATCAGATGCCCCATCAGGCAAATAACCCTCCTCAACCGTTTCGACCTCCTCCACAAAACCAAGCTGTTCCATAAAATCCTCCGCCTCCCCAGCAATACCACCAAGTACCACCGCCTGCTGGTTACGATCCTCAGCAACCGAGAAGACCCACAGGCCCCAAAAGAGCCCAGTACCCTCCTTTACCTGAAAGTCTTCCCGATATATTCAATGCCCTCATGGCCGCCAACGCGCTCACATTGCCAAAGGAGAGGACGATCTGCCCCCAGAATGTGGACACCTATCGGTATTGTGTCTACCATCGACAGCCCGGTCATAACATTGATCATTATTTTCACTTCAAGGATTATATATATGATATGAATGACCAGGGTTGTATTGATTGGGACGAGATGAGGCGGTTTATCGCAGTATTGAAGGCACGAAGACCTCGCAAGCTCAGCAGCAACCGCAGCAGGTTCAACAACCTCCACTGCAGCAACGAGCTCCAACACCACAACCGGACATGGGGATCGTCCATAACCCACTACCGGAGCACCCACTAAATCAACAGTTGAACCCTGTCACCTCCTTCCATGAAGTGGAGAGAGGGCAAGGGTGGCATGAAGAAAACGCCTCTGTCAGGGCTTTAAACCAAACCTCAAACCAACCACCACGTCTGCTCCGAATAACTTCTCAACAAACACCTTTTCCTAAACCTTCCCGTCCCCTCCTGCGCACTACCAACCAAGTTCCCTCCACTATTACCAACCCCTTACCGGATAGGCCTCTCCTTATTCGTCCTTCACCAGCTCCCATACCACAACAAACCCCTCCTCCTTTCGCAAATCCTTTGCCGTCTAGGCCACTCCTCATCCACCCCTCACCAGCACTCGTTCCTACTGTCGTTACCATTAACCCTACTATCTCACTCCAACCCGCACCGACCACAAATCCTTCACCTCCACCTAAGCCCCTCCTTGTCCGGCTTACACCGCTTCTAACATCACCTACCTCTTCTAACCCCGCTACCATCCCATTAGCTTCCACTAATCTTCATCCGGCAAGGCCTCTTATAAGGGTTTCCCCTCCGGTTGCTCCTCCTCAAACACTTGTTAACCCCAATATCCCTTCTGCTTCCACCAACCCACCACCTGCCACTCACCTGACGGAAGCACAAACTTCGCAAACTATGGTGCTCCGTAGTGGACGGATGTTTCACCGTGTTTTTCCACAGAGAGAGCAAGAGCCCGCGCAGGGGCAAGATGAACAAGAACAGCAACAAGAATCTCAGCCGGGCACTCAGTATGATTTGTTAAAATATTTGGATCAGGCCCCGGCTCGGATTTCCATTTTAGAATTAATCAAGAGATCTGTCACCCATTAGAAGGCTTTAATGCAATATTTACAAAGGGTGATGGTTAATGAAGACATCCCCGTTGAACAGATTGCTTCAGTGTTAACACCGGCAGGGGACCAACCAGCCATTATTTTCTATGAACATGAATTAGCGCCACAGCTAGCCAGGAAATATGCTTTATGCATTACCGTCAAAATTAATCAAGCTGATGTCAATCAGTGCTTGGTGGACACCGGGGCCTCCATCAATGTGTTGCCACTTAGTACCTTGAAAATGTGTGGCATTCTGGAAAGTGAAATTTGGCCATCCCCGATTATAGTGACTGCCTATGATAACACTAAAAAGCCGCCTCTAGGAGTGATCACTTTGAAAGTTGGGTTGGGCCCAGTCTCCATCACTACATATTTTCATGTATTAGATATGGACCCCACTTTTAATGGCATTTTGGGCTGACCTTACATTCAAGCACTTGATGTCGTCCCTTCAACAAATCACCAATGTTTGAAGTTCCCTCACAAGGGACAGATTGTCAAAGTCACCAATATGCCCATTTTGCCATCCATGAACATTCATTCGGCCACATCATTACCTTCTATTTGGTCGGCCAATAGGCCTCTTCTGTCAGTGTTGGATCTCACCGACCCCCGGCATGACGTATTACGACCTCAAGAGCCAGATTCTTCATCAACACCAACACAACCCCTACCTCCAAAGGGGAAGAAGAAGAAGCAAATGACAAATACACTGGGCTAGAATATTATGTTGAAAATGGGCTATACACCTGGTAAAGGATTGGGGACCAGGTTACAGGGTAGATTAAGGCCCATCAGAGATAAGAAGCTTATTCCCTAAGGTGGTCTGGGGTATGAAGGGTCATGTAAAGAAGAAGTTGTGGCAGGTGAAGAAAGACCTTGGGCCGTGATGACATCCACCATGAAGACAAGCAGGCGGCCCCTCACATGGACCTTGTATACACATTTTGTGAAGGGGCCCACTAAACAGATTGGGGAACAAACTACAAAAATCACTTCTATTCTAGACAGCCAGGATGTGCATGCACGACAGTTTGCTTGCCATATAGCCCCGTTGGTCACTTACAAAGCACTGGAGTCTTTGAGGCCGAACAAGATAAGGAAGATGGATGACCCAGAATGTAATTGGTATAGATGGTTTGATATGAATGACATCACTATTGCTCTAAGCCGATTGTTCATGCCAACTGATCCTGAATGGCCGCCACTTATTCATGATATGTTAGAGAAGCCAGATGTCATCACTGATAAAAGGTAGTTGTTGAGTAACTACACCGATGTCGGAGAGCCAGATGTGCCGTTTGAAGAAGGCTTTACTGTGGACAGGTTGTGGACCGGCTTTTTTGCTGTTGATGCTGAGTTCACTTCTTTGTTAATCTATTGTTGTCTCAATTGTTATGCCCCTCCTAGCATTCCGAGACCACCCGCGGTCTTGATTTTCTTTCCTCCAGATTTCTTCCGAGATTACTCAATTCCTTACCAACTCTTTGAGCAATTTTCACAACTATTCATCTTGCCTCCCCATAGCCAATCTCCTACTTAGCAGTCTTCACAACTTCTCATCTTGCCTCCTCGTAGGCAGTCTTCTCGACTTCCCATCTTGCCTCCCTGTAGGCAATCTCTCATTCAACAATTCTCCC
The DNA here is from genome assembly GCA_022559845.1 of Amorphophallus konjac. Taxonomy (NCBI): domain Eukaryota; kingdom Viridiplantae; phylum Streptophyta; class Magnoliopsida; order Alismatales; family Araceae; genus Amorphophallus; species Amorphophallus konjac. The sequence goes on along the minus strand of CM040120.1, from coordinate 41,583,850 downwards.
ATCTTTCCATCTCTGAATCATCTCCCTCTCTTTCTTCATCACATTGCTTCGCTATTGGTGGAGACAAAAAAAAATGCCAATTTTCAAACTCCACAATCTACCATCACTTTTGAGGAGACCTCCTATCTTGCTCTGGAGTCTGCCCCGACCCAAGGGCCGCTCCTCCAGGGTCCATTAGCGGACTTTCTTTCTTCTTCCGATCAGGGGTCACCCTCCTCATCTCTATCTTCGTATGTACCCTCTTCTTCTTCCCCTTCTTTAGGTCAGGGTAGTTCATCTAGCTCTCCATCTTGTTCCTCTTCTTCTTCTTCTTCTTCTAATAAGAGTCTTGGGGTAGTTGCAACTAAGAAAGCCAAGGGTAAGCAGGTTCCCCGTAGGTTCTTGCTAGATTTAGCTAGGAGATGCCAGGCATGTTTGGCCCTCCCTGAGTTCTTGGAAGATCCGCTTCCACTGCTGGATATAGAATGTGAGGGTGTTTGTTCTCTTGATGAAGGGTTTGGAGTCTACGAGATTATGAATGATGAAGACCCTATTGAAGAGGGGGATGAAGTATACGATGAATATGAGGATGAGGTTGATGCTTTTGCTAGTGGCATGAGGAGATTTGATGAACCATCAGCCTTAGAAGAAGAGCCTACCAAAGAAATCAATCTGGGTACCGAGGAAAGCCTAGGATTGTCCTCATAAGCAAAAATTTGCCTCCATCTGAAGAAGAGACGCTTGTTCAGGTTTTATAAGAATTCAAGGACACGTTTGCATGGAGTTACGAAGATATGACGGGTCTGGATCCGGCGCTTGTCGAGCACTACCTAACACTTAAGACAGGATTCGTACCGGTCAAGCAGCAGTTAAGACGTTTCCACCCTCATATGGCTTTAAAGATGAAAGAAGAGGTCGATAAGCTCCATAAGGCTAGATTTATTCGAGTCGTCCTCTACCCTAATTGGGTGGCTAACATCGTCCCGGTTATGAAAAAAGATGGAAGAGTCAGAATTTGCATAGATTTTCGGGACCTTAACCGTGCATGTCCTAAAGATGATTTCTCCCTCCCTCACATAGATATTTTAATCAATAATACGGCAGGGTATGAGACCCTCTCCTTTATGGATGACTTTTCATGTTACAACTAGATTTGCCTGGCTGAAGAAGATCAAGAAAAGGCTTCCTTCACTACACCTTGGGACACTTATTGTGATGCGGGACAAAAGTAGGGGGTCTTCAAGAATGCTGTCCAGGTCGCGCTATAGCCTCATAGCGCCTTCTGAAGAACGCGCTATATCGTTCATGCGCATTCATAGACGTTGGCAGAATGACGACCCTTGACGTTGGGGGGCCCATGGATGACTTCGGGGGTTCAAAACACAAGGGGAAAGCACACAGAATGGTGGATAACACACGGGGAATGCTAAAATTGAAATCAAACCAACCTAATACTAGCTATGATAACTTTGGTGAAGGCGGATGTGGGGTGAGCGGCGAGGGAAGGATGGTGGATGTAGATGATGCTAGGGCCGTGAGGAAGCTTGGCTGGGGCCTCTCACCCGAACCCTTCGTAGGGACGGTGCAGCCGAGCTCCATCCTGACCTTAGCAACATCTTGGCGGTGGTGAGGGGAGGCGAACGTTGGTGGAAGAAGAACGAAGATCTGAATGGAGCCTCACACTCGACCCCGTCTCAGAGTCGATGCATCCGGGGCTTCGATCATCCTCGATTGAAGGGGAAAGAGAGAGGATCAGGGAAATAGAATTGGGCCTCGCACCCGGAGAGGGAAGGATGAAGGGGTTTTCCAAAGATTGGGGAAGATAGCCATGGCTACACTCAATCAAACTCTCATAGATTCATTGCTTGTTTTTGATCAAACGAAATGGGATACATATATAGGGAAAGGGGAAGACAAAACGACGCTAGCACATCGATTACAACCATGGAAAACAGCAAACATCGAATACTTTTAGGAGTTCCGGTACCGGGAAGTTGGACTGTCAGCCACTACATCTCTGTCTGAGATCGCGCTATGGTTGACTGGCGCCTTCTTCAGGTCGTGCTACCCAAGGGTAACGCATTCATCCTTGGCCTGGCAACTTCCTCGATTCGCTTCGGCCTGGCAACTTGCTTGATTCCCATCAAAATCCCTCCACTTGGGAAGGTTCATCCTTGAACCTCGTAGCTCAAGATCCCAGTCTGTGAGAATAGCATGGTTCCCTAAGCTCTGATACCATTTGATGCGGGACAAAAGTAGGGGGTCTTCAAGAATGTTGTCCAGGTCGCGCTATAGCCTCATAGCGCCTTCTAAAGAACGCGATATATCGTTCATGCGTGTTCATAGACGTTGGCAGAATGACGACCCTTGACGTTGGGGCGCCCATGGATGACTTCGGGGGTTCAAAACACAAGGGGAAAGCACACAGAATGGTTGATAACACACGGGGAATGCTAAAATTGAAATCAAACCAACCTAATACTAGCTATGATAACTTTGGTGAAGGCAGATGTGGGTGAGCGGCGAGGGAAGGAAGGTGGATGTAGATGATGCTAGGGCCGTGAGGAAGCTTGGCTGGGGCCTCTCACCCGAACCCTTCGCAGGGACGGTGCAGCCGAGCTCCATCCTGACCTTAGCAGCATCTTGGCGGTGGTGAGGGGAGGCGAACGTTGGTGGAAGAAGAACGAAGATCCGAATGGAGCCTCACACTCGACCCCGTCTGAGAGCCGATGCATCCGGGGCTTCGATCATCCTCTACTGAAGGGGAAAGAGAGAGGATCAGGGAAAGAGAATTGGGCCTCACACCCGAAGAGGGAAGGATGAAGGGGGTTTCCAAAGATTGGGGAAGATAGCCATGGCTACACTTAATCAAACTCTCATAGATTCATTGCTTGTTTTTGATCAAACGAAATGGGATACATATATAGGAAAGGGGAAGACAAAACGACGCTAGCACATCGATTACAACCATGGAAAATAGCAAACATCGAATACTTTTGGGAGTTCTGGCGCCGGGAAGTTGGACTATCAGCCACTGCATCTCTGTTTGAGATCGCGCTATGGTTGACTGGCGCCTTCTTCAGGTCGCGCTACCCATGGGCAGCGTGTTCATCCTTGGCCTAGAAGCTTCCTCGATTCGCTTCGGCCTGGCAGCTTGCTTGATTCCCATCATATTGTTATGTGGTCATGCCGTTTGGGCTCAAGAATACTGGAGCCACCTACCAAAGGGCCATGATGGCTATTTTTTATGATATGATCCATATTTATATCGAGGTGTATGTTGATGACTTGGTAGTGAAATCAAAACAAGGATTGAGAATCCCGGGGTTCTAACCAAAATGTTGCAAAGAGTCAGGGAATATCAGTTAAAAATGAACCCTAAGAAGTGTGTGTTTGGTGTGTCGTCTGATAAGTTATTGGGGTTCATTGTTAGCAAGAGGGGTATTAAGATTGATCTCAATAAGGCGAGGGCAATAAGAGATATGTCTCCTCCCAAGAATTTGAAGGAATTCTGAGGATTGATCTGAAGGTTACAATTTATTCGCCAGTTTATCTCCCAGCACTCACAAAGGTGTAAGCCGTTCTATGAGCTTACTAAGTCGGGAGTCAAATTTAATTGGGATGACAAGTGTAAGGTAGCTTTTGACGGATTGAAGGAGTATCTATCAAATCCTCCTGTCCTGAGGCCACCAATTCCAGGCAAACTGCTTGTTCTTTATGTCTCTGTCCTGGATGACTCAATAGGTGCTGTTCTTGCGCAAGTTGATGAAGAAGGTAAAGAGAGGGCAGCATACTATTTGTCCAAGCTTCTCAACCCCTGTGAGCAGAAGTATACAGCTATAGAAAAGACCTGCGCAGCTCTAGTCTGGGTAGTTTAGAAATTGAAACATTTTTTCTTAGCTCATGAGGTTCATCTCATTGCTCATATGAATCCTATCAGGTTTCTCCTTGAAAAATCTGTTCTTACCGATCGATTAACACGATGGCAAAACTTCCTTTCTCAGTTCGATATCACTTACATTCAGCAAAAAGTAATTAAAGGCTATGTCATAGCAGAACATCTTGTTCATCATCCTCTCCCTAGATTTGATCCTGCTCGCTTAGAGTTTCCAAATGAGGAACTAATGTCCGTCAATCAGCCCGATTCGATGTGGACATTGCATTTTGATGGAGTTTTGAATTCTCAAGTAAAGGGGATTGGTATTGTTCTCCTATCACCTGAGGGTATCACCATTCCACTTGCCTCTCAGCTTGCATTCCCTGTTACAAATAATATAGCTGAATATGAGGCTCTTCTGGTCAGACTTGAGGCCGCTCATCAATTTGGTGTTATCTAATTGTGGATTGTGGGTGATAGTTAGCTTATTCTTCGTCAAGTGCTTACCAAATACCGAACGCTCGATCCCAAACTCAAACCCTACCAGGAACTTGCTTCTACATATGCTAGGCTATTCACTAAACTGATCTTTGTCCATGTTCCTCGAAATCAGAACATCCTAGCTGATGCCCCTGCTTCACTTGCTTCCTCCTTAGTTTTCCTTTCCGAAAGAGATTTCCATTCTATTATCATTCAAAAGCATTTTACTCCTGCTATTAAGGATCCTGCATTCCTTAGTGTTAAGGAGGAGGTGCTTAAGAAGGTTAAGGAAGGTGGAATCATTGAAAACGAAGAGATCATGCTGCTCGATCTAGAAGAAGAGTTGGATGATGAGGAAAAGCCGTGGTATTACGAGATTGCTAAATATTGTCAAGATCAGTCTTATCCTGAAGAGGCTACGACGGAAGAAAGGAAAGCCATTGGAAGGATCACTCAGAGATACACTCTTGTTGGAGGCGTACTCTATAGAAGAGGTCTCACTGGTGTTCTTCTCAGATGCCTTGATGATGATGAGTCATGGAAGGTCGTGGAAGAGGCGCATTCAGGAGTTTGTGGGGGTCATGTCAATAGCCAGAGGTTTGCTAAGAAAATCCTTAGGCTACGCTTCTATTGGCCCACTCTAGAAGAGGATTGCCCTATCTATGTTCGAAGGTGTGTCAAGTGCCAACTACACGTTGACAAAATCCATTCTCCTACTTCTTCGCTTCATCGTATGTCCTCCCCATGGCCTTTCTCCATGTGGGCTTTCGATATTATTAGACCTCTTGGTGATTCAAACCTCCTCACAAAACCAAAATCATTTATACTCACGGCCACGGAGTACTTCACCAAGTGGGCGGAAGCAGAAGCCTATGCGGAAATTAAAGCGTCAACCGTCTGCAAGTTCGTTATGAAGAATATCATTGCAAGATTCGGCATACCAAGTACCATCGTCACCGATAATGGGCCACAGTTTATCTCTCAAGAACTTCAAGACCTCTGCGACATGTATAACATTGCATTGCATCATTCATCTCCTTATTATCCGCAGGGCAATGGTCAAGCAGAGGCAACAAATAAAACTTTGATTAAAATCATCAAGAAAACATGTGAAGCTAAAAAATTTGCGTACTGGCCAGAGAAGCTCGTAGAAGCTTTATGGACCTATTGTACCTCCGTTCGAACCCCTACTGGGCAAACCCCTTTTGCCCTCACTTATGGAATGGAGGCGGTAGTTCCTTATGAGATTCTTATACCCCCTCTCAGAGTACAGTTGGATAAGGAGTTTTCTATTGATGAACGTCGTGAATCTCTCCTTACACAATTAGAACTCTTAGATGAGAAACGATTGGCCGCCGTCGAACATGAGAGAGTTTATCAAAACAGGCTTTCACGATTTTATCAAAAGAAGGTAATTGAGAGAAAACTCAAAATCGGTGAAATGGTAATCAAAAGAATCTTTGTAAAACCTGGTGGACCTTGTTCAAAGCTTCAACCAAATTGGGAAGGGCCCTATGTAATAAAAGAGATTTATCCTGGCAACGCTTATAAACTGGTTAATGCTGAAGGTGAAGAATTGGCTCATCCTTGGAATGGACTGTATCTCAAGAAATATTATCTCTAGGTTCTCAAAAAAAATAAAAAATAAAAAAACAAAAAACAAAAAAACAAAATATATATATAGGCTATCATTATGCATGGGCCACGAAGCTTGAAAAATCAAAATCTCTAATTTATTCTTCAGTCTTGATGATTTAACCAGGGGTCAGCACACACAACACGCTTAGCTCATAAGCTCAAGCGGTTCAAAATCTGAAGAAAGTCAGAGCCAAACTAAGAGTGTAAAAAATTTACCCGTTCTCTTCTCTTCGGTTCACGAGCGGAAAGTGAAGCTCAGGGATGGACCACCAATCCTACCCGCCACCCTAGTAGGTGGAAGTTAGGGCCCAAAAGGGAAAAATATGCTACAAAGCCCAAGTACAATCAGGTCTTTATTTTAGAAAAGAAAAGTGTGAAAAAAATTATATCAACAAAGAAAAAGCATGTCAAGAGGGCAAAGTCCCCGCAGGGAAAACCCTGGCCGTAAGCATGTATCTCAAAAGGGCAAAAGGCAACGAAATATCCCTAAGCTGACGATCGAACCCCAATAGGCAATAGGGTGGGGGAGGGAAGCTTCCCGGTCTTCCGAAATCCCTCGTGAACTTCCTAACTTATTCTTCCATTCCCCCTCCGGGATATGTCATAAGCTCGAAGAATGATAAAGACAGACTTAGGAGGATGGGCCACGCGAGATTGTGGGTAAAGCACAAACTAAAGCACGCTAACCCTTTGTTAAGTCATGTCATTTAAGAATGGTTAATGAATTTAGGATGGTGAATGTGTAAGGTTTCAGGACCTTTGTAACATGCTGAGCTTTTTACAAAAATAAAAACAAAAAAAAACAAAACAAAAAGAAAAACTAAAACTAAAACCAAAAAAACTAAAACTAAAACTAAAACAAAAAAAACTATTTTTCAATATGCGCCCAAGTTTAAATCGTTGTTTAATGAAGTAACGCCTTTTCACTAAGTCACTCCTTATGAAATAAAAGATGATAAAAAAAGAGAAATAAATGAGCGACAAGCCAAGAGTCGCTATTTCATTAATAAGCGCCCTCTTGTTGGGTTGTTATTTCGCGCAACTTGCCCGTTTGTTCCATCCTTTATCATCATTTGCTGGCTTGCATTTTGTGTGATCATCTTTTAATTCCAGTTCGCATCTGTTTGCCTGCATGTTGCATTTTCCTCTATTCTTCGTTATTTGCCTTAGTTGATTAAAAGTCTTGGCCCCTTTGTCAATGTCAAAAAGGACATTCCCCTTGCTTATTGAGCACGGGGCCAAGCCGGGTAGATTAATTAATCTTTTTGCTTAAATGTGAAAGACAGGAACAAGAAAGGATGCAAACATGCAAGGATAACCAAAAGGGAGCAACTCAAGTAACATCAAAATCTCATATATATATATATATGCATAAATATCTGTGTACAAAAGTGAAGAGGTGGTGCACAATGATCTCTCTAGCTCTCACTACCACTCTCCTCTGGTCGCTCATGACTCTCTGCCTCACCCCTGTCCCTAGGAGGAACCCGTGGGGGCCCCATCGACCACTGAGAGGCTGATGACCTCCCAGCCTGAGCCCCCTCGCCCGCCTCGTTCCTCTACTGAGTAGAGGAATCCGCCAAGTAGCTCGTACCCGAATAGGCGCTGGGTCGCCCCTCGGCCCATGCTCGCTCCCAGCCTCTCTGGTAGCGCTCCTCCGCTACTCTAGCCCAATCCTCGGCTGCGCCAAGTCGGAGTCTCAGCTCAGATAGCTCCCGCTCTCGCTCGAGCCGTCCCTCTCACTCCCTCAGTTGCTCCTCCCTCTCTCTGGCCAGTTCTCTCCTCTCCACCTCGAGGAGGATCCGCAGCTCTATCACGTTCGAAGAAGCGCCTCGGCCTCTCGGTGCCTCCTCTCAGCCTCCTCTAACTCAGCGACCCCGCAGGTCACGGATCACGAGCTCGGTGCCGACCAGAGCGGCCCGAGTGAGCACCTCCTACAACTCTTTAACCTGTATCATTCAGCAAATTATCAGCTCTATGTTCCGAGTCCGTAATATCCTAAATAAATTGGCTCTCGTTTGAATGCTTACCCGCTCAGCTAGGTCACGCTCCGCCGCCTCGGCCCGCGCTACCGCTCCTATCAGTCACTCCTCTAGGGTGGCAATCTCGACACTCGAGTCCCTCGAACTAGATGCCTCTCCTGCCCCTCCAGATGCCGCTCCCTGCTGGGCACGCTACATTTTTTGAGACCATCAGTGGATGAGCATCATAATTTCGAAGATAACCAACAGCATATAGATAGTGCAAACTCACCAGAGTCTCTAGATCTGCTCGCGTGGTCGCTAACTGGGCCTCCAGGCTATGGAGGCGGGCATGTAGGTCCACTGTCGTTGCATCCCAGGCATCCTGCATAGTTCATTCATTAGTTGCATCTCTCAGAAGCATATAGGTTAAATTTAGAAAGCATTCATACATACCCCTCCTGGACTCATCTGAGGCCAGCCCGCATACATCTCTCAGTAGCGTTGGAGGTATGCCGACCTATCTGGAGCATGAGAAACGACTGGGATCCCACCCTGTTGCCAGCCAACGAACTGCTCCGGGAACCATACCCTCCAGTCTGTCGCCCTCATCCATCCTCGGGTCTTCCGCCCGATTCCCCGAGGCTCAGCTACCTCGACCCACTCATGGTGCAGGCCGAGCGCCCTCATCACCAGCCTAAGCCGTAGCGGCTCGATCTCGTTCAGGTAGTGAACCCAAAGATCACACCCAAAGCGAGGTCGGCCCGCTACGACCCACGGCTGGCCCTCATCAGGCATCCCCTCATACGGTCTCCACACAACCTGCAGGCATATCATCATATCATCACATTTTTATATATAGCAGGAAATAAGAATAGAATGCATCGTATTTACACGTGTACCAGTGAAGGGGGTAGTCTCGAACTCCCGTCGCAGGACCCTCAGCTCGTAGGCTTGAGGCGCTCAAGTCACGAGCAGTAGCCACTGTCGAGCCAAGGGGTAGGCAGCCTCATCTCCTGGTCGGGGGCCGACTCGATCCATCGACATGTAGAGATGACTCCATACCTACATTCATTAGCATTCATTAGTCGCATGCATAATCACAGTCATAATCATAATCATTTAGACAATAACATAAAAGAAATGCATACCTGAAGGAACGGTGAAAAGCTGCTGACGGTCATCTCACGACCTGTCCCCGTGGACAGGTAGGCTATCAGGTGCGCCAGCAGGGCGGCTCCCCAGGCGTACCGCCCCACTCCCTCTAGGTCCTCCAAGACGCTCAGGAATCTGTAGTTGATGTCATCTCCCTTTGTTCCTAGCAGTAACCTCCCGAGCTTTAGAAATAAGAACCTCCTGAGATCCATGTATGCCCTCTCTCTCGGAGCCAGATCCTGAGAGTATACGGCTCGAGCTCTCCCAATCAGCCGCTCTGCGTACTCTGTCAGAGACTCTCCCGACCTCTGTCGAGAGTCTCCCAACCCCATGGCTCTTGTCAAGTCAGTGCGACAGATCGTCCGGCATGGGGGCTCATACACTGTGTCTATGCCTATGAGTCTCTGGGCTAGATCACCGTAATCCGAGATGGTCACCCCGCTCACCGCCTCACCGTCTACCCTCAGCCCGGTGATCCTAGTGACGTCCTCCAGGGTCGGCACCATGTGCCCCCACAGCATTAGAAATGCCCGGCTAGCCCTATCTCATCTCTCTCTCAGCACCTGAATCAGAACTAGGTCACGACGTACCGGCTCTATGGTGAGGAAGGGACCGAAGCCCATCGCCTCCACTCTCGCCCTCTAGAAGTCGGGCAGTCCATGGTAGGTGGCCAGCATTTGGACCCAAGAGATGCGAGTCCGTATCAACCCTTACAACATAATAAGAACAAACAAATGAACATATATCACTGGCGAACATATCAATTTATCAATTAAACAGTAAAATTCATTATTTTAAATGGCGACTGTGTTGTAGTCTCTATTTCATGAATTGGCGACCTAAGATCGGTCGCTGCTTCTTTAGCACGCCCAGAGTCAGGGCGCTATTTCCATGGCATGTTGTAGGGTATTTATAATATATATATATATATATATAAAGAGGAATGCATCTTATTTATTTTTCAAAAAATAATAAAAAAAATCTTTTTTGAAATCGCATCAGGCATGCTGTCGCTATAAAATCATATAGATTTTGCGACCCCTCTCTGGTCACTGTTCCAAGAAAAGGCGCCAGTGCCGTGTCGCCAATTTCCTGCCACATTCTTCTCACCGCCATGGTAATCATGGCATTTTTCCAATAATAAAAAAAGGAAAGAAAAAGAAAAACTTTGTTGCACTCACCTTGCTCGGTGTTGGGTCCATTAGCCCTCCCCGCAGTGGTCGGCGGGGAGGAGGGGGTCTACACCACCGTCGCCACCGTCACCGCCATCGCTGCCGTCATGCTCTTCACCCCGATCACCACCGTTGCCTTCTCCTTCCTCCTCCCCTTCTTCCCCGTTGTCCTCATTTTCACCTCCTCCTTCGTTCTCGTCGTCTTCTTATTCCTCGGTTTCTCCTTCGCCGTCATGCTCCGCTACCGGAGCGTCCGTCACCACAGGAATGGGAGCTTCCCCTTCGTCGTGTTCTTCGTCATCAACAAGGATGACGGCGGGTGCCATCACCCGCCGTCTCTTCCTGGAGCTCGAACCGCCCACATACGCCATGCCCAGAGCGAGAGAGGAAGCGGGGTGGTTGCCGTCGGTGAAGGAGTTGCAGAGGGAGAAAGGGGGGTGAGAACCAAAATGAGAGGGAGTTGGAAGACAGAGGGTTTTTATGCTTGCGGTTTCAAAATAAACAGCGCCTAATTGGAGGTCATGATTCAGAGATTAAACGACCACTTTCTAGGGCGTCTTTTGATGGCAATTCTCATTTTTGAAAATTGTTAGTAATAGCGACGGATGTACAGGCGCTATATCAACAAGGCGCGGTTGAATGCATGGGCGCTATTTCTTTGCGTGTATTGAGAAAATCAAAGCTGGAAGGTAATTATGAGTGCGTCATTCAAAGGCCATTGAGGAACGTCGACAGTGAAAAGGGCGCTATTTTGTGAACAACGAAAGGAATTAGCGACAATGGGAGAGGCGCGGTTCGAAGAAGTCCGGCACCCTATGGCAGTCGCTATTTCTTACAGAGTCTGTGTTTTTAAATAGAATCAAGGATTTTGAGTATTCGATCACTGTTAAATACTCTTAGTGGCTCAATCAAGGAAAAATCTTCTATTTATTGAAGGAAGGTAATCATTACATGCTTAATGAGCCACTTTGGGCCTCAACTTCCTAAGGGCTATTACATATGTCATCCATTGCTCTTTATCTTCTTTCACTCGTTCCATGGGCCTATGTAGTTTGCTGACCCGCCAAAGAGCTTGAATAGTCTTGGTCTCCTCTTTGTCGGTGCTTGAGCCCAATTCTCTCCTCTTAATTGGTGGAAGATGAGAGGCTTCCTCAAAGATATGGCGGGGAAGGCCAAGTTGTGAGAGGCACCGGTGAGCATTGTAGAGGACGAACTCGGTGGCACCGATCAGCCTTAGCTCCACCCCGGAAGAAAGCCATGCATGAAGGTCTTGGGTCTTGAGGAATCCCGGTGCGCATGTGAAGCCATTTTGTGGCATGGTCTTGAGATATCCACGCCAATCTACCCGTTTCTTGATCTTGGGAACCCGGTTGGTCACTCTCTCATGCAACCCAAGTGTGTCTGTCATGTAAAAGAGTGGGCTCTTAGAAAAAATTCTAGAGGCTTGTTGGGCTTCCTCACATGGATCAAACTTGAAGTGAAGATCCACCCAACTAGTGAACAAAAGCATTGATCCATATAGGGGCCTCCCCATGGAAGCCGAGGTGAGCCCACTATAGAGGTAAGCTAAGACTGCCGGCCCAATCCTCTTGCCTTCCCATATTCCGTATATGGCACTCAATTGTTCCTCTTCCATGAAATCATCAACCGAGAAAAATAGTAAAGCTCCCGCAAGGCAAATCACCATAGCCTTCATGATCATCTCCATCTCCTCTTCCTTGTTCTCTTTTCCCAAAGCCTTGTATACCCATGCCGCATGTTTCATCAAGTTGATTCCCTTTGTGCCTCGTAATTGCTCTATCATCTTTTGGCTTGGGATTAAGCTTGCTAGCATTTCTATTGCACTTATTGGCTCTTGCATAACCGCCATCTTCTCTTCATCCCCTTGCTTTAGGCCCTTCAATCCTAGTAGCATCTCCGTTTCTTCTAGGAGGATGGTGGTTTCAAAAGTAGGAAACAAGAAGGTGTTGGTGTGTGGATGCCATATTTCTATGAGAGCTCCTATGGCGGCCCAATCAAAATGTACATCGTTATAGTGTTTAGCATGGGTGACTAGGCCTAAAAGATGCCATATAGAAAGGAAGATCTCATGTCTAAGGTGATTTTTGAGAGGAGGAGGGGGAGCCATTGGATTTTGGTGTATCTTCTAGCCCCTGGGATGAGGGGGTATTCCTGAAAATCAGAAAAAGAAAAGAAGAAAGAGAAAGTTCCATCAGGATTTGAGAGAGATGAAGAAGGAGAACTAGATAGAACTAAGTTTTATTGAACACTTACTTGATTGAGTGCAATCTTTCCACTAATGTGTCCCTTAATTTCAGTAATTCTTGTAAAACCCATCTTGGTTCTCTTCAATGGACGTTGAATCATCCTCTCCATCTTTAGCTCTTTGATGTTCTCTGTGGAATAGAGGATCTCCCCGGTTTTGTTTCCCTGCACAGAAAGTTACTTTTAAGTTGGCTTTTGGGAACTCCGAAGCCCCTTTTATAGAGAAAGCTCTGCTCGATTAGAGTTTGAGGCAGAACAGGATCAAACGTTCAGTTTCCAGTTAGAACATGGGTTTTCGGAGTCACAGGGAAATGGCACCTATCATGGTTCCGTTATTTCTTGAACAACGCCTATCTTGTTATCGTTGTTCCATTAAGATACGCCCGTTTTAACGGTCGCGATTCTTGTGAACAGTGTTGCCGCTTTATTTCGTGCGAGTTAACTTTATATAGATCCTTCAAGAAGCGCCCGTTTGGACGGTCGCTATTTTCTATGAACAGTGCTGTGTTTAAACTCTGTGGACTTTTATATATACATATATATCCCTGAAGAAGTGCCCGTTTGGACGGTCGCTATTTTCGGTGAGCAGTGCTGTTTATGAATTTCATGCGGAATATGATAGAATTGTTGTAAGAACTCGCATAATCATGCCATCACTTGTGGTGCAAATAATCTTTGAACGCAGGGAAATAATAAGCTACGCAAATTGTCAAAACGCTTGAGGTGTTTCTTGGGTGACATTTCTTTTCTCATGTATCCCCTCCTGTATGCATTATTACTATATGCTATCTACGCTATTAGATTATATCAAGGACCTTGTGGTCTTGATGAGCCTGGAATTTGAGTTCCCCTTTATCAAAAACATGATAATTCCAGGGGAGTTTTGATCGCACGGATAGGCCGTTGAGTCGTCTAAGGTCTGGAACGACGGTTCCATTTTCTGAGTTGGTGCGTGGATAAACGGGCTTCGGCTTAGTGTCAGCTCAGAGAATTGGATTCCTGACTGGGTCTGGATGGTTTAGCAATATTATTCTTGATTATTTTCTATTTTTAGTTTGTGTTCAGCTTTCTTTTAACCCAGCATGCATCATGTAGTACTTTGAGCTTTAATGTTGGAAAAAAATCCTCATATTAAGTCAGTCATGAGGGGCGCTAGCTCCAGATTTGAGATGACATCAAATGTTCCATTCAGAATCAAGTACTCTGCTCTCTTTGAAGCCGCTTAGGCCAATTCCTTGAAAGCATCTTTTACCTGGATTCCTATCTCTATTTCCCTTTATATTTCTGCAAACCCACCTTGGTTGCAGCACGTCCACATTGGTTGATAATCGCTCTCCAATGGTGTTTTCTCCTTTCGTGCCTGTGAGCACATTTGTTAACTTAGCCTTCATCCAGACGATCGTTACTTTCTTGTAATCATCCGAGGTTGTTTCATTCAGGACTATGGAAAGATTTCCAACACTTAGTGTCGGAGGCGTGTCACATCACACCTTCGCATCTACTTTTTATTCCTTTCTCACTTCACTCCGTTTCATTTCTATTACACTTCATTCCATCTCACTCCCTGTAAAGCAGACGCCAAGGCGGGGCAGCTGTAGACACGCCAAAATTGATGTTATGTTGAGTAAATTTCATGTCACAATGTAATGCCCCAAAGTGGACTTAATTACTTGTTTAATATGTGGGTTTTTCCTTTTTTGGGATTTTTTTTGAATATCGCGACCGTCGTCTTGTCGCTATTTAAATAACGCCCTAGTAATTGTCGTTATTTCCCTTTCTGGGAAATAGCGGCAGTCCCAGGGGCGCTGTTTAGAACAGCGACCGTCTCAAGGTCGCCGTTTTCATTCCGTCTCTTCTTCGTCTGCAACCTTCCCAGATAGTGTCCTTCCTCGTTTTAACTCCATGACCGATCGTGGAAAGGAGATCCCTATTCAGAAATCATCTTCCTTGTTTTAATCCTGTTAGAATAAGGATCTTCATCCCTATAAATACCCAACAGTTTTTCACGTGAAAAAACCTTACGCATCCTGGTTGATCCTTGAGAGCTTCTTCGGTTGGCATAAGATCTTCTTGTCACAACAATTCTTCTTCCTCTGAGGGCGATAGCTCTTTTGTCAAGCAGTTGTGCCATTCCCTGCTGCCGTTGCCAAGGGATGTGGTGCTGCTGTTGGTTCCGTGGCAAAGCTCAGAACCTGAGCTCTCTCCTTCTCTCCCTCTATTCTGCTTACAGGCGCAGAACAGATACTCCCATTTCCTTTCTTTATTCTCTCTAGTTTCTTTGCATATCAGCATCTCCATCACGTTGCTTAGTTCATCCTAGCACATATTATATATCCCCTTTGCATACATATCTCTCCCACCTTATTGCTCCTCTTAGGGGTTTAAAAGAAACCATAAGGTCTATTCATGCTTAGTTTGCATAGGTTGATTTCTTTAGAACGTTGATACTACACTTGGTCTTCTAATCTACTTCTCTTTATTTGTCCTTACTTGTCTTTTAAAGGGTAATCAAGCTAAAAACCCCCTTCATCGGCTGGCCGGTTGGAGGAGGAAGTTGGATCCGAATCTCACCCGCTTACAAGGTATTCTCCGCGATCATCCTTCTTATTTTGAGGTAATTCCTCTGGCGATCACACTCCTAAGTAGCATCTCATGCTCCCTCCCCTTTTGTTGTTTTTAGTCATCTCCATGCCTTAGTTCTAATTAATCACAAATTAATTGATTAACTTTGTTCTTTCCTTCCTTCTTTCTTTCTTTCCTGTCATGGTTCCGTTATTTCTTGAACAACGCCTATCTTGCTGTCGTTGTTCCATTAAGATATGCTCATTTTAACGGTCGCGATTCTTGTGAACAGTGTTGCCGCTTTATTTCGTGCGAGTTAACTTTATATAGATCCTTCAAGAAGCGCCCGTTTGGACGGTCGCTATTTTCTATGAACAGTGCTATGTTTAAACTCTGTGGACTTTTATATATACATATATATCCCTGAAGAAGCGCCCGTTTGGACGGTCGCTATTTTCAGTGAGCAGTGTTGTTTATGAATTTCATGCGGAATATGATAGAATTGTTGTAAGAACTCGCATAATCATGCCATCACTTGTGGTGCTAATAATCTTTGAACGCAGGGAAATAATAAGCTACGCAAATTGTCAAAACGCTTGAGGTGTTTCTTGGGTACATTTCTTTTCTCCTGTATTCATTATTACTATATGCTATCTACGCTATTAGATTATATCAAGGACCTTGTGGTCTTGATGAGCCTGGAATTTGAGTTCCCCTTTATCAAAAACAGTGATAATTCCAGGGGAGTTTTGATCGCACGGATAGGCCGTTGAGTCGTCTAAGGTTTGGAATGGCGGTTCCATTTTTTGAGTTGGTGCGTGGACAAATGGGCTTTGGCTTAGTGTCAGCTCAGAGAATTGGATTCTGGACTGGGTCTGATGGTTTGGCAATATTATTCTTGATTATTTTCTATTTTTAATTTGTCTTCAGCTTTCTTTTAACCCAGCATGCATCATGTAGTACTTTGAGCTTTAATGTTGGAAAAAGTCCTCATATTAAGTCTGTCATGAGGGTCGCTAGCTCCAGATTTGAGATGACATGAAATGTTAAATTCAGAATCAAGTACTCTTCTCTCTTTGAAGCCGCTTAGGCCAATTCCTTGAAAGCATCTTTTACCTGGATTCCTATCTCTATTTCCCTTTATATATCTACAAACCCACCTTTGTTACAGCACGTCCACATTGGCTGGTAATCGCTCTCTAATGGTGTTTTCTCCTTTTGTGCCCGCGAGCACATTTGTTAACTTAGCCTTCATCCAGACGATCGTTGCTTTCTTGTAATCATCCGAGGTTGTTTCATTCAGGACCATGGAAAGATTTCTAACACTTATTGTTGGAGATGTGTCACATCACACCTTGGCATCTACTTTTCAGTCCGTTCTAACTTCACTCCGTTTCATTTCTATTACACTTCATTCCGTCTCACTCCCCTGCAAAGCAGATGCCAAGGCGGGGCAGCTGTAGACACGCCAAAATTGATGTTATGTTGAGTAAATTTCATGTCACAATGTAATGCCCCAAAGTGGACTTCATTACTGGTTTAATAGGTGGGTTTTTCCTTTTTGGGGGTTTTTTGTGAATATCGCGACCGCCGTCTTGTCGCTATTTAAATAACGCCCTAGTAATTGTCGTTATTTCCCTTCCTGGGAAATAGCGGCAGTCCCAGGGGCGCTGTTTAGAACAGCGATCGTCTCAAGGTCGCCATTTTCTTTTCTTCTCTTCTTCGTCTGCAACCTTCCCAGATAGTGTCCTTCCTCATTTTAACTCCATAACCGATCGTGGAAATGAGATCCCTATTCAGAAATCATCTTCCTTGTTTTAATCCTATTAGAATAAGGATCCTCATCCCTATAAATACCCTACAGTTTTTCACGTGAAAAAACCTTACGCATCCTGGTTGATCCTTGAGAGCTTCTTCGGCTGGCAGAAGATCTTCTTGTCACAGTAATTCTTCTTCCTCTGAGGGCGATAGCTCTTTTGTCAAGCTGTTGTGCCGTTCCCTGCTGCCGTTGCCAAGGGATGTGGTGCTGCTGTTGGTTCCGTGGCAAAGCCCAGAACCTAAGCTCTCTCCTTCTCTCCCTCTATTCTACTTACAGGCGTAGAACAGAGACTCCCTTTACCTTTCTTTATTCTCTCTAGTTTCTTTGCATATCATCATCTCCATCACATTGCTTAGTTCATCCTAGCTCATATTATATATCCCCTTTGCATACATATCTCTCCCACCTTTTTGCTCCTCTTAGGGGTTTAAAAGAAACCATACGGTGTGTTCATGCTTAGTTTGCATAGGTTGATTTCTTTAGAATGTTGATACTACACTTGGTCTTCTAATCCACTTCTCTTTATTTGTCCTTACTTGTCTTTTAAAGGCTAATCAAGCTAAAAACCCCTTCTTCGGCCGGTCGGTTGGAGTAGGAAGTTGGATCCGCATCTCACCCGCTTACAAGGTATTCTCCGCGATCATCCTTCTTATTTTGAGGTAATTCATCTGGCGATCACACTCCTAAGTAGCATCTCATGCTCCCTCCCCTTTTGTTATTTTTAGTCATCTTCATGCCTTAGTTCTAATTAATCACAAATTAATTATTTAACTTTGTTTTTTCCTTCTTTCTTTCTTTCTTTCTTTCCTGTCATGGTTCTGTTATTTCTTGAACAGCGCCTATCTTGCTGTCGTTGTTCCATTAAGATACGCCCGTTTTAACGATCGTGATTCTTGTGAATAGTGTTGCCGCTTTATTTCATGCGCGTTAACTTTATATGGATCCTTCAAGAAGCGCCCGTTTGGACGGTCGCTATTTTCTATGAATAGTGCTGTGTTTAAACTCTGTGGACTTTTAAATATACATATATATCCCTGAAGAAGCGCCCGTTTGGATGGTCACTATTTTCGGTGAGCAGTGCTGTTTATGAATTTCATGCGGAATATGATAGAATTGTTGTAAGAACTCGCATAATCATGCCATTACTTGTGGTGCTAATAATCTTTGAACGTTGGGAAATAATATGCTACTCAAATTGTCAAAACGCTCGAGGTGTTTTTTGGGTGACTTTTCTTTTCTCCTGTATCCCCTCCTGTATGCATTATTACTATATGCTATCTACACTATTATATTATATAAAGGACCTTGTGGTCTTGATGAGCCTGAAATTTGAGTTCCCCTTTATCAAAAACATTGATAATTCTAGGGGAGTTTTGATCGCACGGATAGGCCGTTGAGTCGTCTAAGGTCTAGAACGACGGTTCCATTTTCTGAGTTGGTGCGTGGACAAATGGGCTTCGCTTAGTGTCAGCTTAGGGAATTGGATTCTTGACTGGGTCTGGATGGTTTGGCAATATTATTCTTGATTATTTTCTATTTTTAGTTTGTGTTCAGCTTTCTTTTAACCCAGCATGCATCATGTAGTACTTTGAGCTTTAATATTGGAAAAAAAAATCCTCATATTAAGTCAGTCATGAGGGTCGCTAACTCCTGATTTGAGATGACATGAAATGTACCATTCAGAATCAAGTACTCTGCTCTCTTTGAAGCCGCTTAGGCCAATTCCTTGGAAGCATCTTTTACCTGGATTCCTATCTCTATTTCCCTTTATATTTCTGCAAACCCACCTTTGTTGCAGCACGTCCACATTGTTAAGTACGGACTGAATACATCTAGAGGGGGGGTGAATAGATCTAGCCCCTTTTTCAATTTATAAATCAACAATCGATTAGACCTTAAGCAAGCTATGGGTTGCAACGATAAAACTGATAGCTATAGCGACAGCAAGCAATAATAAGAGCACACACCACACGAAAAATCACAAGACAGGATTTTTAGGTGGTTCAGTCTCTTCCCGAGACTTACGTCCACCCCTTGCTCAACTTGAGCAAGGCTTCACTAAATGAGAACTTCTGATCTCACACAAACACCGCTGTCACACAGCTTGTTCCTGCTGACACACAGCTTGACTCCGCTGCCTCACAGCTTGACTCCGCTGCCTCACAGCTTGACTCTTGATGTAATGAAAAGATAAATAGAAAAAGGTGTAACAAAGCTGAACATAGACTTTTGAAGCAGAGTAATTAAAGAGTTCAGCTTGGGACTCAATCACATAGGTAACAAGGCAAGACTCCCTGTAGGACTTCCAGCAGGATGCCTTCAGCTGCCTTGCTGCTGGAACTTGCAACGCCTTGAGCCAGGTCTTCTTTCTGCAGCACCGAAGAACACTTCTGTCTTCTGCTGCTTCTTGATTGCCGGAGAGCCACTCTTCCTTTTCTCTTTCAGAGTATCTTCGTGGGTGTCCTTTTCTTCTGCTCTATGTTCCACACCCCGCTCTCTATCTCTTCTCCTTTTTGCACCAGTTTTTATTAAGCACCAAGCTGTTTCCCGCGCAAGTGCAAACCTGTTAGATTACTCGCTAAAAAACAGGGAGAAGATTAAATAGAATCTTAAACAAGATTTGACCGGTTCTTAGCAAGATTCTCTCCTTGAATCCCGTGCGTATTCTTATCATCTGAACAGCCCAACAACCTGCAGTAACAACCTGCAGGTTTTTCTCAACATAAACTGAATTCGGTTGGATTTTGGTTCTGGACGCGGTTTCGCCTGTGGTCGACCATGAGCTTGTCACTGGTCGACAAAGAACAATGTCCAGACGACTGGTTCTTCAGGCGGATGCTCGTATCGCTCATTGTTGACAATAGCCCTGTCGCTGGTCGACAAGGGGCAATGTCCAGATGTATGGCAGTTCTGTCTGATGCTCTGTCTGTTCCGTGGTCGACAACGAGCAGACCTTTGGTTGACCACAGAAGTCTGTACAGCGGAAAAGTAACTGGTCAACCACCGAAGTCTGTACAGAGGAGAGTCTGTACAGAGGAAAAGTCTGTACGGAGGAAAAGTCTGTACAGAGTTGGATTCGCTTGTATTGCTTCGTGGTCGACAACGGGCAGGGCTCTGGTCGACAACCAGAGCGCGTACAGAGAAAACATAGCTTGAACTGTGTTTGGTTGGATTCGTTGGTCGACAATGACTATTACTCTGGTCGACAAGAAACCTTGACAACTTCCTCTGATCTGTTGACTTCATTAGTACTTCAGTATACCTGAAATTACTTGAACTATCAGATTTGCATTGAATTAGTTAACCACATCTTTTGTCATCATCAAATTATCATGAGTCCATTACTTTATATTGAAGGAGCAATTAAACATATCCTTTGTCATCATCAAAACTAAAGGGATGCACAACATTCTCCCCCTTTTTGATGATGACAACCATGAGTCATTGTGATCATCAGGAGATTATTTCAACCAGAAAATGCATTTGATATGCCATTCAGAAACTATCAGAACATGTATCATTATCACAGATTTCAGCCAAAAAATTCATTTGATATGCCTTTCAAAAGTATCATAACATGAGTTACATGAATGACTCAAAAACAAAGGCAAGGACACCTAGACACACAATGACACACAAAGACTCTCTCTCCCCCTTTGTCAACAGCAAAAAGAGGAGTATCCAGACATTCACTCTGAGGAGGACGAAGAAGTCTCGGGCTTCACATTCTCTGCCATCCGATCCAACTTGTCAACTATGTGGGCATAAGAAAGCCTAAGCTTTTGGATCTCTGAGATAGTAGCATGGTGATTCTGTTTAATCTGCTGGTTGGTGAACTCAATGTGTGTCCCCATCTCTGCTGACACTTCAGCTAATGTGGCAACCAGTCTGTTAAACCGAGAACTAGCATGTTCTGAGTGTTCCTGTTGCTTGATGAACCTGGTCTCCATCTGCTGCTCTAGTCTTTGGACTTTCAGCTCCAAGCGCCCGGTTGCAGCATTCATACTTTCTTGAAAGGATTGGAATTGAGTTGAGAGGGAGGTCAGCTGAGATGCTATCTGGAGAAGCACTCCGTGAGACTCAGTGTTGGAGGTGGAAGGAGGTGGTGGAGCAGAAGTAGACGTAGGTGGAACAGACGTAGATGGAATATGAGTGGCTGCAGTGCCTGGTAGCCATGGCACAATAGCGAGTGAAGGTGGAGGATGGGTAGCAGTGGTGGTAAAAGTGGGAGTGTGAGTGGGAAGCACCACAGGTGGAGGGGTTGCAGCAGGGCTAACATGAATTGGTGTCTGTGGTGGAGAAGAGGGAGGCAATGGTGCTGTGGATTTACCCTTGGATGGTAGGGTGCGCTGGACTTGATCTCCTATCTTCTTATAGCCCAAAAATGTGGTCACGTAATGGAACGAATATACGTGCCGTTTGGGAATGACAACGCGCGGAGCGTGAAGAATGGGTATAGCTGCTGCTTCCAAAATGGCAGTTATGTGGGCAGCATATGGAAGAGAATTCAGGGGATAATGCAAGAGGGTTTTGAAAGTGTTCTGCATGAGCTTGGGAAGGCAGATTGGTTGACGTGTGATGAGGCCATGGAGAAGAAATAGGTGAAGTCGACTGACATGTTCCCTGGCGCCTCCTCGTGGTTGGATTATGGTGGTAAGAAGGTGATGGAGCAACCGATGAAGAGGAGGAAAAGTGTTGGCATTGAGGGATTTTGGGAGAACCTCAGGAACTGGTTGGCCGGTGACCACGGCATAAGCTGCTTTGAAGTCAAAATCCTCAGGATTGAAGGCATCACCATGCCGGGAGATGTGCAGCGCCTTGTGGAGTAGCTTGAAGTCGAGGCTGACGACGACACCTTGAACTACTGAATAGACCTTATCCTCCACGACTTGCAGGTTGTGGTAAAACTCTTGCACAAGCTGTGGGGAATACATAGTATGTGCAGAGACAAACTCTGTCCAGCCTTGGGCGTCCAAAACTTCCCGCAGCTCCGGGAACATCTCCATCAGCTGCTGATCGGAGAAATCTACTATTCTCGGTGGTAAGATGGTCCGGGGCTTCAGTGAACCAGATACGGGATGGACGATGGGCATATCTGAAGTTGCAGTCGCATCCGTTGTCGACCGCTGAGGGGTCGATGGCTGACCCTGCGTGACCGTCTGCTTGGAGTGCTTGGACGGCGACGGCGCTTCGGCAGGAACCTTATCCCTTGCTCGCTTGGACGACCTCTGAGCACGCGGCGGAACCATGGTGGAGGGATGCGAGAGAACGAGTTGAGGCGAGAGAGGGATGCACAAGGGGTCGAAAAGGGGACTGGAGACGGAGGACGACCGTGAATGGTGAAAACGGTGAGGGTGAGAAGATTGGGGACCCAGTCGGTGTAATTTATAGGGCAGGATATCAGAGAGTAGGACCGGGGTCTTAAAACCTAGGGTAGTGGAACCAACGCGATGTGGAAAACGAGAGGACAGGAATAAATCAGCCGAAATAAAATTGGGGGTTTAATTAAAGTGTACACCCTTTCCTTAATGAAACATTTATTTAACCCATCCACTCATAGCAAAGACCACCTTGTAAACAAGTAGAGTGGGCCTTGTGGTTCATTGAATTTGAAGGTATTGCACCAATAAACTTGCGCCCCTTATCTAATTTTCCTCCATATGACTTCTCAAACTTATAATAGAATTCGTGAGGCTGTTTTACTAACTGTGCTAGCTGAATAGTGTTTTCAGTTTGTCTTTGCATGTCATGCCTTTGGTCAACCATGTTCCTCTGTCATTTTGGATAATTTTGAGTTTTGCTTTTTGAAGTATTTTGAAAGCTGTGGTCAGGTTTATCACATGCTTTTCTACACGAGGAGACACGCTTTTTACACGCCAGAAACCTCGGCTACTTAGCATGTCTAACCATTCCACTTTTAACTGGGACACACCTTTTATCCGTGAGGATATACGTTTATCAGACGCCAATATCCCCAGTTACTCAGTATGCCCAATCTCAATAATTTTTGAGAGCAGCAGAGATAGATTGATTCTTCATGACACACATGCCTCTCACTTATTTTTCATCCAATTTTTTCTTTAACATGGGAGGCAGTAGTTTCTCAGAATCCAATCCATTGCTCTACCATGAAGACAGAATTATGGCGTATTCCACGTGCATTCATGCTATATTATTGGATTTATATTAACTGTTCAGAATTAGCACAGGTAGAGAAACTGACTCACTACTAAAAATCATAAGTCTTCAAAATCATGTGACAGAATCATAGTTATGGCTTGACTTTATTGAAGTAGTACAGTCCAAATCCTCATTACTACACTCAACCGCTACTCTTATTGATTACTTTGGTGATTTTAGTGGAAGATATGGTTAGGTTATTCAATGTTTTACCAAGGAATGAGTTTACACTTTTTCTCCCCCTCAATTTGAGAATCCGTGCTGAAATAAACAATTATGTTGGCCAGGATGAGATAGAAAGACACAAGGAATGGAAAGTATGGATGAAGATGATTGAGTGAAGACGGATCAGTGCCCAATTTAGTTTAATCAAATCAGACGATTTTCTACCTTCCATTGTCGACCATGGAGCTGTCTCTGGTCGACATCTGCGCAGTCACAGATCCTGCCTGAAATTGACATCTGCTTGCTGACAAGTCTGTTGTCGACAATGGGACCGCCTATGGTCGACACCTGCATAATCACAGAACCAAACAGTCTCCTGTCCTGATGTCTTGGTCGACCAATGCCTTGTCTTGGGTCGACCACCAGAGCTAACCAGTAGCAAAGCCAGGAATTTGCAGAACTTGCTGGAGTAAACAGTTGAACCCCCAATCCTACCGGTAGTAGACATTTAACTGACACAACCACTTGCAGAAATGACAGAAAGCCATAAACAGAACATATCAATATTTCAATAATTTTTAGATGATGTTCTGCATAAACCCAACTCCCTTCTTAAAGTGGAAAATCTGTCATTGTTAAGGGGTTTAGTGAAGATATCTGTCAATTATTTTTCAGTTTCTACAAATTGAAGCATGAAATTTCCTTTGGATACCTCATCTCTCAGAAAATGATGACGGATCTCAATGTGTTTTGTCCTAGAGTGTTGAATGGGGTTTTTAGACAAGTTAATAGCACTAGTGTTGTCACATAAAATGGGTGCACAGCCAAGATCTACATTGTAGTCGTGGAGTTGATGTTTTATCCACATAACCTGTGTACCACAACTTCCTACTGCGACATACTCAGCCTCAGCAGTGGAGAGTGCCACAGAGTGTTGCTTCTTAGAAGCCCATGATATTAAACAGCCACCTAAGAATTGACAATATCCACTAGTACTCTTCCTATCAATTTTGCAACCAGCATAATCAGCATCCGAATATGAAATCAGATCTAGTTTGCAATAGGTAGGATACCACAAACCCAATTCTTGGGTGCCGGCAAGGTATCTAAAGATGCGCTTGACAGCTCCTAAATGTGATTCTCTAGGACTAGACTGATATCTAGCACACATGCATACACTGAACTGAATATCTGGCCTTGATGCAGTTAAGTATAGTAGGGATCCGATCATACCTCTGTATTTCTTGGCATCTACCATGTTACCTTTTGTATCTGCTTCCAAGGTTGCACTTGTACCCATGGGTGACTCGATTGGCTTGCAGCTTTCCATGCCAAATTTCTTCAACATTTCTTTTATGTACTTGGATTGATTTATAAAATATCCTTCTCTGCATTGTGAGATCTGCAATCCAAGAAAGAATTGTAACTCACCCATTAGGCTCATTTCAAACTCATTAGTCATTAAATTTGCAAATTCAGTACACAAAGAGGTTTCAGTAGATCCAAACACAATATCATCCACATAGATTTGTACAATCAGTATATGCTTACCTTGGGTCTTGGAAAATAATGTTTGATCAATTTTACCTCTTGAGTATCCCTTTTTGGTGAGGAAGGAGCTCAACCTTTCATACCAAGCCCGAGGAGCCTGCTTTAATCCATACAAGGCTTTGTGCAATTTGAAAACATGATTAGTAAGTTCATCATTTTCAAAACCAGGGGGTTGTTCCACATAGACCTCTTCTTTTATAATGCCATTTAGAAAAGCACTTTTTACATCCATTTGTTGTAATTTGATTCCATGAGATGCTGCAAAGGCTAACAATATCCTGATGGCTTCTAATCTAGCAACTGGAGCATATGATTCTTCAAAATCAACCCCAAATTCCTGGTTGTACCCTTTAGCCACAAGCCGATCCTTGTTTCTCATTACAACCCCTTCTTCATTCAACTTGTTTTTATATACCCATTTGGTTCCAATTACAGGGTGAGATGTAGGTCTAGGGACAAGGCTCCACACCTGATTTCTTTCAAATTGATTTAGTTCTTCATGCATAGCATTTATCCATGATTCATCTTTTAAGGCTTCCTCTACAGATTTGGGCTCTATTTGGGACACAAGAGCAAGTTGATCCAGTTCATTTATGGCCTTAATTTGAGATCTAGTCTTCCTAGGATCATTTATTCCACCAATAATGTTATCTAAGGGATGATCTCTAAGAAGTCTCAAGTTTTCAAGATTGTTACCTGAGATGATCTCTCCTTCGGTCTGATCATTAGAATTACCTTGGTTTCTTTCTTGATTCTGTGCTTCTTCATTCTCCTTCGGTTCTTCTTTGTCTTTCAGAAATTCTCCATCTTCTTCCTCCTTGCTGACCTGTTCATTTTTAATAAGATCATTCACTTCATCAAATGAGATATGAGGGGATTCTTCAACAATTTGATCTTTGGTGTTAAAAACCCTATAGGCTCTTGATCGGTCAGAATAGCCCAAGAATATTCCAGAGTCACTCTTTGGTTCAAACTTGTCCAACACTCTTTTATCGTTGTTATGAATGAAACATCTTGCACCAAAGATTCTAAGATGAGCTAGAGATGGTTTCTTACCTTTGAGCATTTCATATGGAGTTTTTGCACTAGATGGTCTTACCATTGCCCGGTTTACAATGTAGCATGCTGTGTTGACAGCCTCAGCCCAAAACTTCCTTGGAAGATTAGCTTCAACCAACATGGTTCTAGCCATCTCGACAAGAGTGCGGTTCCTCCTCTCTACAACTCCATTTTGCTCCGGTGTCCTTGGTGAGGAGAATCTGTGGGTTATGCCCTTGTTTCTGCAGAATACATCAAAATCAGAATTTTCAAACTCCCCCCCATGGTCAGATATGATTGTACACACTTTGGACTTACCATCCTGCTTCATTCTTTTGTAAAATTCCTGAAATTCATGAAAGGCATCACTTTTATGTGATAAGAACATTATCCATGTAAATCTGAAAAAATCATCCACTAGAACATAACCATATTTCTTACCACTCAGACTGGCAATTCTGGTTGGGCCAAAAAGGTCCATGTGTACAAGTTCTAGGGGTCTAGATGACTGACTTTCAGTTCTACCTTTGAATGATTTTCTTGTTTGCTTTCCTTGGGTGCATGCTTTACATACTTTGACATTTTGAGCAAACGAAATTTCAGGCAAACCAAGAACCATTTTATTTTTCACAAGTTTGTGCAGCACCCTATAGCTAACGTGCCCTAGCCTTCAGTGCCACAACCAGGTTAAGTCCTCCTTCTTGGCGGTTAGGCACAAGTTGGAGTGGGCTGGATCATCCAAGTCTATCATGTAGACATTGTTCACTCTCTTGCCCATAAACTTGGCTGTATCTGAATTTGGTTCAACAATCTTGCAGATCTTGGAGTCGAATATCACTTTATGGCCTTTGTCGCATAGTTGACTAATGCTCAATAAATTGTATTCCAGTCCATCCACCAGCAATACATTTTCAATACAGTTTGAAGGTTCCTTACCTATCTTACCTATCCCAATGATCTTTCCTTTGTTATTTCCCCCAAACGTCACATATCCTCCATCCTTTGAGCTCAGCTGGGAGAACTTGGTCTTATCTCCCGTCATGTGTCTTGAGCAACCACTATCTAAGTACCACTTGTTGTGCATGGCTGCCAGACATTCCTGCATGATAAATTACACAGAAACTTTTGGACCCCAATGGTACCCGGGTCCAAGATAGCTTGTGAAATCATGAAAGTGCTGTAATAACATTTTGGGAACCCACATTTTGTTAGAGCAGTTCATTTGTTCATTTCTTAACTTGTTCAGGTTGTGTTCCTTTTGATTTAATGTTCCTCTATTTTGAGTCCATTTTCTTAAATTCCAATTGCCATTTTGTTTCAGCTGAGAGAAGTTGTGGTTTCTGTTTGTGTGTCTGGTCGACATCTGGTATGTCTGTGGTCGACCAGGGTTTCTCCAGAAGCCAGCGCCTGTTCTGGCAGATCCTCTGGTCGACATAGGAGGATTCTGTTGTCGACCAGCCTGTTTCCAGACACCTTGTTTTACAGGTTTGGGTTTATTAACATGATTTAATGCTCTGTTTGTCTGGTTACTTCTGTGAATTTGAACTTCTCGTCTGATATGGCTGTTGTTTTTAAGTTGATGTAGATTGACCATTTTCCCTTTAGAATTCCTCTCTTCCAAGGTGACATTAGTCTGTTTAGAGGAACTTTCAGCTATATCCTTTTGTTTGTTTTGATATAAGTTTATTAAGGGGCCTTTTCCTTTAGAGTCAGCTGTTTTATTTAAAGTTTTTACTTGGAATTCCTTTTTAGCCGCTGGGTTGTACCCTAACCCCTCTTTCTGAAAATTTACTTTTATTCCTAACACAGCGTTCAAGTTTTCTTCACCCTTAGTCATTTTTTCCAATGTTTCCTGTTTGCTTTTCAGTTCACTTTGGATTCTTTCTATTTCTTTCAGAAGTTGACTGTTTTCTTCCTTGAGTGAGTTGTTTCTTTCTTGAGTTAGCTTAGTTTCCTGTTCATATTCTTGAGTCTTTAGTTTTAACTCATCAATTGTATTTTTTAGTATCTCATTTTCTTCTAATAGCTCTTTGACATTTTCTTCATCTGTCTTGTGTTGATTCAGCTTATTTTGTAAGGTGGTGATTTCCAATTCTAGTTTAGTTCTGTTAGCAATTAAGTTGCTGTCATCATTGAGCTGATTAACTTTCTTCTTCAACCTTTTATTTTCCTTTCTTGTTGTTTCATATGTATCAAGTAAGTCTGAATAGGCTTCTTCCCAATCTGAGCTAGAAAAGTCTTGAAACTGGGAGGTTACCTCAAGGTCGTTGCTGTCTCCTTTGGCCATTAAACATGTGTTTCCTTCTTCTTCTTCGGAGGTTGTTTCCTCTTCGCTGCTTTCCTCCTCCTCGCTCCATGTGCTTATCATTGCCTTTGGTCTCTTGCCTTTCCACTTGAAGCTTGATTTCTTAGGAGCCTCTGGACATTCAGCCTTCATGTGTCCTGGTTTCCTGCAGTTGTAGCAGACAAGCTTGTTAGATGAAGCTATGTTTTTTTCATACTTAAACTGGGATGATTTCCTTACCGTGCCCTTAGGATTTTTAAATCCCTTACCTTCCTTCCGCAGGAACCTTCTGAACTTTCTTGTTAGCATGGCTAGCTCGCCAGTTTCCTCACCTGTGCTAGATGAGTTATCAATGTCAGATAATTCAGAGGTGCCTATTTTAGTCTTCAGGGCGAGCTGCTTATTTTTCTTGCCCTCGTCTTCCTTTCCTTTTAGATTGACTTCATAGGCCATTAGGGAACCTACTAGTTCATCCACAGTCATAGTAGTGAGGTTCTTTGAGTCCTCAATGACTGTGGCCTTGGTATGCCACATAGGAGTGAGGGACCTTAAAATTTTTCTCACTACCTCTTGCTCCTTGTAGGTTTTTCCTAGACTCTTTAAGCTATTTGTTAGTTGCACTAGTCTAGCATACATATCAGAAATGTTTTCATCAGTTTTCATTCTAAACATTTCATATTCTGAGACTAACATATTTGCTTTTGACTCCCTTACCTCTGACGTACCTTCATAGATGATTCCGAGTCGATCCCACATCTCCTTGGTTGTTGCACATTGTGAGACTCTTGAGAACTCCGTGGGATGAAGTGCGCATTGCATTACGTTCATAGCTCCCCAGTTGATGGTTGATTTTCTGACCTGTTCTCTGGTCCAGGTATCCTCGTCTTCGGGCAGCTCATAGGGTCCGCGGCTCACTACTCTCCACATCTCATGATCTTGTGCTCTCAAGAACACCTGCATACGATTTTTCCAGTATGAGTAATCATTTCCATCAAAGTATGGTGGTCTAGTCACTGAGTGTCCCTCAGCCATTAGACTTCTAGAGTTCAGTCCGCTAGGTCTCTCCTGGTTGTTAGACCACATTTTCGGAGAGTCTAGCTCTGATACCACGTGTTAAGTATGGACTGAATAGATCTAGAGGGGGGGTGAATAGATCTAGCCCCTTTTTCAATTTATAAATCAACAATCGATTAGACCTTAAGCAAGCTATGGGTTGCAACGATAAAACTGATAGCTATAGCGACAGCAAGCAATAATAAGAGCACACACCACACGAAAAATCACAAGACAGGATTTTTAGGTGGTTCAGTCTCTTCCCGAGACTTACGTCCACCCCTTGCTCAACTTAAGCAAGGCTTCACTAAATGAGAACTTCTGATCTCACACAAACACCGCTGTCACACAGCTTGTTCCTACTGACACACAGCTTGACTCCGCTGCCTCACAGCTTGACTCCGCTGCCTCACAGCTTGACTCTTGATGTAATGAAAAGATAAATAGAAAAAGGTGTAACAAAGCTGAACATAGACTTTTGAAGCAGAGTAATTAAAGAGTTCAGCTTGGGACTCAATCACATAGGTAACAAGGCAAGACTCCCTGTAGGACTTCCAGCAGGATGCCTTCAGCTGCCTTGCTGCTGGAACTTGCAACGCCTTGAGCCAGGTCTTCTTTCTGCAGCACCGAAGAACACTTCTGTCTTCTGCTGCTTCTTGATTGCCGGAGAGCCACTCTTCCTTTTCTCTTTCAGAGTATCTTCGTGGGTGTCCTTTTCTTCTGCTCTATGTTCCACACCCCGCTCTCTATCTCTTCTCCTTTTTGCACCAGTTTTTATTAAGCACCAAGCTGTTTCCCGCGCAAGTGCAAACCTGTTAGATTACTCGCTAAAAAATAGGGAGAAGATTAAATAGAATCTTAAACAAGATTTGACCGGTTCTTAGCAAGATTCTCTCCTTGAATCCCGTGCGTATTCTTATCATCTGAACAGCCCAACAACCTGCAGTAACAACCTGCAGGTTTTTCTCAACATAAACTGAATTCGGTTGGATTTTGGTTCTGGACGCGGTTTCGCCTGTGGTCGACCATGAGCTTGTCACTGGTCGACAAAGAACAATGTCCAGACGACTGGTTCTTCAGGCGGATGCTCGTATCGCTCATTGTTGATAATAGCCCTGTCGCTGGTCGACAAGGGGCAATGTCCAGATGTATGGCAGTTCTGTCTGATGCTCTGTCTGTTCCGTGGTCGACAACGAGCAGACCTTTGGTTGACCACAGAAGTCTGTACAGCGAAAAAGTAACTGGTCAACCACCGAAGTCTGTACAGAGGAGAGTCTGTACAGAGGAAAATTCTGTACGGAGGAAAAGTCTGTACAGAGTTGGATTCGCTTGTATTGCTTCGTGGTCGACAACGGGCAGGGCTCTGGTCGACAACCAGAGCGCGTACAGAGAAAACATAGCTTGAACTGTGTTTGGTTGGATTCGTTGGTCGACAATGACTATTACTCTGGTCGACAAGAAACCTTGACAACTTCCTCTGATCTGTTGACTTCATTAGTACTTCAGTATACCTGAAATTACTTGAACTATCAGATTTGCATTGAATTAGTTAACCACATCTTTTGTCATCATCAAATTATCATGAGTCCATTACTTTATATTGAAGGAGCAATTAAACATATCCTTTGTCATCATCAAAACTAAAGGGATGCACAACACACATTGGCTAGTAATCGCTCTCTAATGGTGTTTTCTCCTTTCGTGCCCGCGAGCACATTTGTTAACTTAGACTTCATCCAGACGATCGTTGCTTTCTTGTAATCATCCGAGGTTGTTTCATTTAGGACCATGGAAAGATTTCTAACACTTAGTGTCGGAGACGTGTCACATCACACCTTGGCATCTACTTTTCAGTCCGTTCTCACTTCACTCCGTTTCATTTCTATTACACTTCATTCCGTCTCACTCCCCTGCAAAGCAGACGCCAAGATAGGGCTGCTGTAGACACGCCAAAATTGATGATATTTTGAGTAAATTTCATGTCATGATCTGATGTCCCAAAGTGGACTTCATTACTGGTTTAATAGGTGGGTTTTTCCTTTTGGGGGGGGGGGTTTGAATATCCCGACCGTCGCCTTGTCGCTATTTAAATAACGCCCTAGTAATTGTCATTATTTCCCTTTTTGGGAAATAGCGACAGTCCCAGGGGCGCTGTTTAGAACACCGACCGTCTCAAGGTCACCATTTTCATTCTGTCTCTTCTTCGTTTGCAACCTTCCCAAATAGTTCCCTTCCTCGTTTTAACTCCATGACCGATCGTGGAAAGGAGATCCCTGTTCAGAAATCATCTTCCTTGTTTTAATCCTGTTAGAATAAGGATCTTCATCCCTATAAATACCCTACAGTTTTCCACGCGAAAAAACTTACGCATCCTGGTTGATCCTTGAGAGTTTCTTCGGCTGGCAAAAGATCTTCTTGTCACAACAATTATTCTTCCTCTGAGAGTGATAGCTCTTTTGTCAAGCTGTTGTGCCGTTCCCTGCTGCCGTTGCCAGGGGCTGTGGTGCTACTGTTGGTTCCGTGGCAAAGCTCAGAACCTGAGCTCTCTCCTTCTCTCCCTCTATTCTACTTACAGGCGCAGAAGAGAGACTCCCTTTTCCTTTCTTTATTCTCTCTAGTTTCTTTGCATATCAGCATCTCCATCACATTGCTTAGTTCATCCTAGCACATATTATATATCCCCTTTGTATACATATCTCTCCCACCTTTTTGCTCCTCTTAGGGGTTTAAAAGAAACCATAAGGTGTGTTCATGCTTAGTTTGCATAGGTTGATTTCTTTAGAACGTTTATACTACACTTGGTCTTCTTATCCACTTCTCTTTATTTGTCCTTACTTGTCCTTTAAAGGGTAATCAAGCTAAAACGCCCCTTCATCGGCTGGCCGGTTGGAGGAGGAAGTTGGATCCACATCTCACCCGCTTACAAGGTATTCTCCGCGATCATCCTTCTTATTCTGCGGTAATTCCTCTGGCGATCACACTCCTAAGTAGCATCTCATGCTCCCTCCCCTTTTGTTGTTTTTAGTCATCTCCATGCCTTAGTTCTAATTAATCACAAATTAATTAATTAACTTTGTTCTTTCCTTCTTTCTTTCTTTCTTTTTTTAAAAATGTCTATGTGACACGTTCACATTCTACTTCAGCTCCAACTTCTTCTACCAATCTCAGGGATTCGAGATGTTCCCAAGGGACATACTCCTTCAACTGGACAAGCGGGATCTTGGGATGTTCACATTCTTCTAGCCCATGTATAAACTTTTGAAGCCGCTCAACTGCTGGACTGGCTTCTTTATGCACCCGCATCGGGGTATGCTTCTTCTTGTTATCAATGGGCCTTCTGATGACCACTTGAGGAGCTATTTCATGCCAAATCAGGGTCACGACGGGCAGAGCCAGCTAAGGTGTGACACCCCGTATCTGAATTCCCGAGCCATGACGGGGTGCTGATCTTCTCCTTGTCTTTACTGGGACGGTTTACCAATTTCCTTGATCCTTTTCCGATGTCGGGATATAGGCCTCATAGGTGTGCTGAGTGTAGGCCTCTGTCACTTCTTCTAGCAGCTGCTGATATAAAGATATCATGTTAGTTGTTGCCCCCAGAGTGGGCATTTCATGCGGGCGTGAGAGATCAACTCTGTACTCCCCCATCTGTAGCTCCCCTTTCTTAATTAAGGATTCAATAATGTCTTTGAAGACATAACATTCCTCAATGGCATGCCCGAGCATCTGGTGATACGGGCAGAAGCGAGGGTCATCCTTTCTTCTGAGTTCGTTCGGTCTTTTCGACTCAGGGAGGGTGATCTTGTTATATTTGGTAGCCCATTCGAACAGAACTCGAGTCTTATCTCGAGGGAATGAATACAACTTTTTCATATTCTCCCGTAGGGAAGGACCTTCTCGCCGCTCGGCAGGCTTGGCCGGGGGCGGATTAGCTACCCATTTGCCTTTTTCTTTCTACTACTCTAAGGCTTTGAAGTCCACTGTATGCACTTCTTTAGGCGTCGGCCGCTTATCAACTGGCCTGGCCTTCTGGCTTGAGACGGAAGGAAAAGAAGAATATCTCAAGAGGAATGTCTCAATCTCTACTACAACATTGTTTAGTCGGTCAAACGACTTGATTTCAGTACCTATCATTCTTTCTAGCACTTCTCTTCTGAGATTCTGCTTGCATATCTGGACTGCACCCTCCTACTGCGGGGGACGTCTGCATCTCATGCTGAGATTCCTCCATCTTTTAATGTATTCTAGGGCGGACTCATCATTCTTCTACCTGGTCGAATATAATTCTACCACCGTCACCTCCCTTTCGACAAGGTGGAATCTTTCTTTGAATTTTCTCTGCATATCTGGCCAATCAGCAATAGACCCAGCCTGCAGACTTGAGTACCACTCGAAGGCGAGCCATATCAATGTGGACCCGAAGAATTTCAACAGGTACGACTCGTTAGTGGCCAAGTCGCCCGTCACATTAATATAGTAGGCAATACGCTCCCTCGGAGACCCTTGCCCATTAAACTTTTCAAACTTCGGAGGCTTATTGACGTCAGGGGGCAACCTCTTAGCAGCATGATGAGGTGGGTATGGTACCCTGTATACATCAAATGCGGTATAGTCACCGTCGCTCCTTTTTGCCAATTTCATTTCTATCATTTGCTCAACCATCATCTTGTTCATCACTATCGGGTCAATCGGACTTGGGTAGAAGTCGGTCGGCTACATATGAAGCGTTGTCAACACCGTTGCTTGTGGTGCGGCAGTGGACCCCTGGTATGGAAGACTCGGGGACTACGGCGTAGCCGTGTGTTGCTACTGCTGGAGAGGACTGCCCCCAAGATAGCTAGGCGTTGGCTGGGATGTGGCCGCCTACGGCGAGGCTTCAAATGCCTGACTGTTGCCCCCTGACATCCCGGGTGGGATTTCAGCTTGCCTGGGTGCGGAGGTCTAGGTATCCCTCTCGCTTAGCTGCTTCTTCAGCGTTTCAATTTCCTACTAATACTTTTGCAACATCATTAGTATGGCAGGATCACTAGTGGAGGGGCTGGGGATGCCGCCTCTCTCTTCAACTGGTATTTCTTCAGAGGATGTAGACGGCATCCCACCGTCATCTTCATTTGTAATCACATTGGCAGTTAGGGCTGCCATAGCCTCCCCTGGACTGGTTTTCTCAACGAGGGTCCGTAACACGTCGCTCGTAACCTTTCTTCTTCTCGTGAGAGGGTCCTGCCTCTCAGCGATTCTGACTACTTCTTCACGTTCAACGGGGAGAGCCCCATAGCGGCTGGACACTCCAGCCATATTGCAAGTGTGTACTTGAATGCCTTCGTCTCTCTTCACTATTCTTGTGGGTGGTCTTTGGGGGAAGGTCAATCTTTCAAAGACCGAAATTCTCATCCTCACTTTCTCTTGAGGTGGGGACACGTGGTAATGGTGTTGATAGTCTCTTGACCGTGCGCACGGTGGGGTATAAAACTTCTGGCCTTCTTGGACATCTTCCATGGCCTGCAACAATCTTTGTCGGCCCAAGGAGGTGGTCCCTAGACCTTGCAGATAACCTCTGATAGCATAATTCACCTCCTCCCGGGCTTGCGAGGAGGAGAGAGTAGATGACAACGCCCCCGACTGCACAGGGGGTGTAGGAACTGGGTGTTGGGTCCCACGAGGTGTAGTCGGATCTAGAAAGGGGAGTTGAATAGATCCTATCAAAAGCTTTGGCCTACTTAAAAACTCTTAGCTATCAAAAGCATGAACCACTCCTATAAAGCGAATGAATCACTTAGGCACAATGCACAGCGGAATTAAGTAGAGTGGCTCAAATGAAAAGACTTAGATTACAAGCGATAAAGCGTCAACTCTTCTTTAAGCACATTTGTGATCTTTGAGAGATACAAGCCTTGTAGTGCAGGGATCATAAAGCATAACACTTGAGCATGAAATAGCTTGCAACAACCGTGCGTCGGTGTGTGCTATGTTGATCACTCAAAGTGCATATGTGTGTGAATGTAGTGGTGATCAACCAAGGTGCATGCGAGTCTAAGCAAGGGAAACACTTAGCAATACTTTCACCTTGGCACATGTGTGCAAGGGTGCAGCAGACTGCTGTGGACACCAAAAAAATTGCACACACAGATATCCTGCTCGGCCGAGCATCAACAACGGCACCGAGTGAAGAAGCTCCGGAAAGACTGGTCACCCGAACTCCCCAAACAAATGCACACACTGCCGTGAAGCTGTCTCCGGAATCACGACAGCGAAGAGAAATCAACCACCAAGAGCTCCACAATCCATGGGCCTCGAAGAAAATCAAATGGGTCACAACTCGTGCTCAAAACGGGCTCAAAACTGCCCATTTTGGCCTTCAACGGCACACCCTGGTGGCCTTCAACGGCACACCCATCTGGCCTTCAGCGGCACGCCCACTTGAGGCTTCAGCGGCACGCCCCTGGCCTTCAGCGGCACGACCTCAAACCCGTTCAGCGGCACGCCCTTGCGCCCCCTTCAGCGGCACGCCCATGGGGCGCTTCGCCAGCACACCGCCAACCGCCTTCAGCGGTACACCCCCTGTGCCCCCTCAGCGGCACGCCCCATGGCCCTTCGCCGGCACGCCCTTGTGGCACTTCAGCGGCATGCCCAGGCCGCCCCTTCAGCGGCACGCCCCTTGGGCTCCTTCAGCGGCGCGCCCTTTTGCCCCTTCAGCGGCACGCTCTAACGGCGCTTCTACGGCACGCTTGCTGAGCCCTTCGCCGGCGCGCCCTCCTGGCCGTTCAATGGCACGCCCCCTACGGCCTTTGGTGGCACGCCCTCTGTGGTCTTCAGTGGCACGCCCTCTGTAGCCTTCAGCGGCACGCCCTCCTAGCCGATCAGCGACACACCTTTTGGCCCTCTCAGCGGCACGCTTGTTGTGCCTGCCAGTGACACGCCATTCAGGCTCTTCAATGGCACCCTCCGGCAGGACGACGTGACGCCCATGCCCTATGGATTCTTGGCGCGCAGTGGGTTTGCCGAGGTGTCGTCTGGGGAGAGGGCCACGCTGCCTACTCCTGCCACCCAGGACAAGGGAGTCAACTCCCATTAAATGCCCCTCGGACGCTTCCAGCCTTCGGAGGCTCCGCCGTATGGGGTATAAAAACCCCTCTCCTTCGCTGCGAACAAAAAAAGAAGGAGGCCAGTGGAGGGAGCCACGACCGAGCTACCAGAAAAGAGAAGAAGAAGAAGAAGAAGAGAAAAGAGAAGAGGAAAAAGGAGGGGGGGAGGCTCCGCCTCCTCCCGGCTGCTCCGTCTGCCGTCGTCCATACGAAGAGAAAGAGAAGAAGAAAAAGAGAAGAAGAGGAGCCTGCTGCTCCGACCACCACCGGCTGAGAGAAAAGAAGAGAAGAAGAGAAGGAGGGGGAGGAGCTCACGCTCCGTCCCTCTTCCCCGTTGTATTCCGTTCCCCATCCCCCACGCTATATTCTCTTTCCCTTTTCTCCTATCCCTTTCCCTTTGCAATGTATGTGGCCGTTTGTGGCCCTTTTCCCTTTTGAATAAAAACCCCCCTTTGGGATCTTCCGCTGTCTCCGTCCATTTGGGTATTTTACATGCGTTTGATCGTGTTCTTCCTCCTCGTCTTCCCCATCGGTTTGGCCTCCGGCGATGATCTTTCCTCCTTGGCCTTCCCCCTTTCTTCAATCCCCAGTCCACCTGGCTAACCCTCAGTCCTCATTTCTTTGCCCAGCCTCCCTAGCTTCTAGCCGTGCGTCCTGGCTAAGCCCCTCGCTGATATACCATCAGCGGCCTCCGCCGGCACACTTCTATTAGCCCTCGACGGCACGCCCTCAACTGCCCTCAGCGGCACACTCCTTGGCCCTCAGCGGCACACCTTTGGCTGCCCTCAGCGGCACACTCCTTGGCCCTCAGCGGCACGCCTTCAGCTGCCCTCAGCGGCACACCCTTTGGCCCTCAGCGGCACACCTTCAACCGCCCTCAGCGGCATACTCCATTTGGCCCTCAGCGGCACACTTTCCATCTCCTTCGCCGGCATGCCCTCTCGTGCCGTCCTTGCCCGGCACACCTGCCCTTCCTTCTTGCCCGATGCATTCCCCCTTCAGCCAGTCCTAGAGTAGGCTTTCATTCGCCGTTCCCTCCGTGTTTTCTGAGTTTTATTAAAGGTGTTGCCGCTCTCGGGCGCTCACCTCCAGTTGTCGGGTTCCGCCACTCCTTGTGGGCGCGCTCCCTGTATCTCCCTTACGCTCGGGTCAGGGGGAGATGCTGTCGAATTTTCGTTAGAAACGATAACATGTTGAAAAGATAAAGAGAAACAACTAACAAATGGAGCGATCACACGTTAAGAAGGACTAAAAGAAAGCAACAAACAAACGAAAAGAACAACGGTAAAATACTTCAACCAATGCAAAGAACAATGCAATCAATTCAAAGAGAGCCAAATCGAACGATAACTAAACAACTTGAACATTCATCCTCGTGGGAGAAAGAATAGAAACTGATCAAGAGAAGAAAAGAAGAAACCTCTGTACACTTAATAAAATCAGAGAGGAAGAAAATAAAAACCTTAAAAGAACTAGAGGGAGAGTGGGCCTTCACCGGTACACCTAGTCCAGCCCTTCGCCGGCACGCCCCTAAGGGCCTTCCCCGGTACGCCCTGCCAGGCCTTCGCCGGCACGCTCCAACCGTCGCTTCCCCGGCACGCCCCATCCGGCCCTTCCCTGGCACACTCGGCCATACCCTTCGCCGGCACACCTCCTCAGCCCTTCAGCGGCACAGTCCCCAGGCCCTTCAGCGGCACACTCCTCGGCCCTTCAGCGGCACAACCCTCAGGCTCTTCAGCGGCACACTCCCAGCCCTTCAGCGGTACGCCTTTCTCTTAGCCCTCTAATGGTCCATTCTCTCTCCAAAAAATATGAGTAATAATAATAATAATAATAATAAATAATAACAAATTCAAAAAATGAATGAATAAATAAGAATAATAAAGGAATAAGTAATAGTAATAATAAGCTAAAAAGAACAATAACAATAATAATAATTAGACAAATAAATGATAACAAAGATGAATGAATAATAAGAACAAACTCATCAAGAATGATAAATAAATAAATGATAACCCAGGATAAATAATAATAACAAATTCGACGAAACACGACAAGCAAACGAATGATAATAAAACGAACAAACAATAAAAACAAACCTAACAATAACAATAATAAATGAATAAATCACAAGAAAAAAAAAATAAATAGCAATAACGAACTCACTCAAAGATATACATAAATCAACAAATAATAATAGTAAAACTATAAGTAATAAGAAAACGATGGTAAAGTCCACATTGCGGCCCCATCTCTCTCCGTGACCTGACGCAGAAGGAACAATGGTGCCGCCCTCTCAGGCCGGGCCCGAGTCTTGGGAATTATCCCGACATGGCTAGGCCCCGACCTAGTCTTGGGCCGACATTCCAATCAGACCAGACTCGTTCCTCAGGCCGGATCCCTTCCGAGACACTACTAAAATTGCCGCACGCTCGGCAGACATTTGAACAGGTTCACCTCGGTTTTCGCCGCATTTCTATTACGGACCTGTGTCTGAATATGAAAAGACCCGCGAGCAACCAATATGACCGACGGCTCCCTCCCCGACATGGTCGTGAGCCGGCGTTGCTCCGGGTCGATAGCCCGTTAAATCGGATTCATTCTAATGGGATTCGTTCCCGTCCTTTCATTGAAACTGCCGTAAACTCGGCATACATTCGTACGGGGTCGTTTCCATCAACGTCGCACTTTCAATATGGGCCCTCGCCCGAACATCAAAAGGTCCGCAAGCGACTGGCAGAATCGGAATAGAACGAGACGGCTCCCGCCACCCCTGGACTCCTTCCATGGGAATATCAATAAGGCCTCCGTGGGCCACACTTAGACCTCGGGCCTGACCCGATCATGGTCATCATCTGGCTCATATCCTAGGTCTACAGCCCGCTCCTTTCAAACATGTTTTCGGTTCTGGAGTCTAGTCCCGGGACTCTCCCCCGTTGCCCTCCGGCACCGGAAATATTAATGATGCTCGCGCGAGCCTCGTTCGGACCATGGGAGGCGCCCCCGGCATGGTCTTGACTCGATCTCGCACTGGGCTAATAAATCCACTAGCTTCCTGCTACACTAGCCGAGATTCAACCGAATATTTTCAGTGTCTCGGAATAATAAACTTGTTATATCCCGGCATGCATATGTTCCAGGTCCTCCCGTGACGATTACAATATTCTCAAGCCGGACTCCCGTCTGAATATTAAATGGTCTCCCGAATGACCGACATGTTCCGAATGCCCGCTTCTCTGGACACGGGGCTTTTCAGTCGATTCAAGGGGTATTCCCTCGTCGCCCCTTGGCACCGAAATATTAATGACGCTCATGCAAGTCTTGTTTCGACCGCGGGGGGCCCACCGCAGTATGGTCGCAGCTTGCTCTTGCACCGGGCCAACAGATTTACCGGTTTCCGACCGCTCTAACCGAGGTTTAGCCAAACGTTTTCTATTCTTCTGAACAGTAAATCGCCATATCCTGGCATACATATGCTCCGGTCTTCCCGCGACGATCACGCTTTCCCCGAGACGGACACTCGTCCGAACATCAAATGGTCAGCACATGACTGACATGACCTCGAATGGTTTTCTTCTCGCCCTCGCGTGAGGATCTCGATACCTCGTAATAGACTTTTCATGCAATTAATCTCTTGGACATGAGGCCCTGAATCTCGGCGATTAATCAAGGGTGTTCCCTCGTATGGGGGATGTAAATGACGTCGTGACCTTTATGGCACGGCGGGTTTTGGTCCCGACACGAACCACACAACCGTTTGACGAAGTCAGATCGAGCGCACCGTGGGCTCTTCGGAACCCGAATAAATCGTCACTCCTGTGACTGGCATGCCCACGCACTCAATAAATGAACAAACCAACAAGAGAACATCATGTGGAAAAAGTGTGTCCACAGTTCTGGCACGCCCGGTGGGACCAAACCACCCTTCATCTCTTCGCCGGGATTCAAGGCCTCATGGCCCCCCCTAATAAACGATGTTTGCCTGCTTTGATGAATTGCAGGTGCTATCTTCGCCAGCCCTATGGGGAGAAAATCCAGACTCGGTGCAGCTACCTTCACGGCCTCGAGGACGGTGCTTCGAAGCATATGCAGCTTCCAGAAATCATGGGGGGCTGTTATAAAAAAGGGGGAGAAGAGAAAGAGAAGAGAAGGGAGGGGAAATCAAGCCCCCCCATTTCCCTCAAGAAGAAAGAGAAGAAAAGAAGAAAAGGAGAAAAGGAGAAGAGAAGAAAAAAAAAGAATTGGCAAGAGAGGGTTGTACGGCCACGTCCGTCGAGACCCGTGCTGAAAAAAGATTACCACTGTGGGGTTGATGCGGTGGAGCGAACCACTCATCCCCTCCCTGAGGGGGTGAGCGCTCTCCTGCACCTCCACCCTGGTCAATCATACAAAAAAAAGAAGAGGAGAGGAGAAGGGATAAAAAAAAAGAGAAAAAAAAAGAGAAGAAAGAAAGAAAGAAGAAAAGAAGAAAAGTCTGCCAGCGTTGCCAACAAAAAGAGCAAGAAGAAACCCGATGTCCCGCCCGACTCTAGGAGGTTCCGAGTCCGTGGTGTAATGACCTCACTCGTTCCTCCTTCCTGCTGCCTCCATCCGGCACAAGACGGCCCCTCGAGTGGCTGTTAAAAGACCCAGCGAGCCACAATCGTTGCTTGGTGAATGGCTGCCCGCTGTGGGGAATGCTTTATAGCAATGAGGCCAAGCACGGCCACCACTCCCAAAGAGAGCATGCATATACCCCGCCATGGGGGATAAGAAGAAGATATATACCCTGCTACGGGGGCATAAGAAGCAAAAAAAAAGATACACCCCATTCCCCGGGGCACATGAAGAGAATCCGCCCCGACTGAGGGGCACAAAGCAAAGGCTACACCCCGGCTTCGGGGCATTTGAAGAAGAGAAATACACCCCGATATGGGGGCACATGAAGCAAAAGACATACCCCGCCATGGGGGCGTAAGAAGAAAAGAATTCACCCCAGCCTGGGGACACACAAAAAGAGAAACTCACCCTGGCTTAAGGGTATATGAAGAAGGAACGTACCCCGACCTGGGGGCATAAGAAACAAAAGCACACCCCATGCTAGGGGCATATAGAGAGGAATGCACCTCGCCCTGAGGGGCGCAAAAAGTATAAGAACACACCCTAGCATAGGGGCATTTGAAGAAGAAACATACCCCGCCATGGGGCATAGAAGTCATGAAGAATACGTCCCGGCCTAAGAGCATTTGAAGAAGTCACATCCCGCCTCGGGAGCATAAGAAGCAGCAAGAATACACCCCGGCTTCGGGGTATTTGAAGAAGAAATATACCCCGCCTAGGGGCATAGAAGCCATAAAAGAATACGCTACGGTTTAGGGGCATTTGAAGAAGCTACGTCCCGCCTTGGGAACATAAGAAGAGAAGAATCAACCCCGACCTAGGGGCATTCGAAGAAGGAATACATCCCGTCCTCAGGGTCCATGAAGTAACATATATATACCCCCTCCCCCCGGGGGGCATCTGAAGCAGAACACCCAATATTCTCTGGCTTAGGGGAGCACGTGAAGAAAGGAATACACCCCGATGCGGGAGCACATAAGCATAAGAAGAAGATACTACCTCGGCCTAGGGTCATGAGAAGAAGCAGAGTTGCACCCCGGCTTAGGGGGCATATGAAGAGAAGTGCACCCCACTTTGGGGCTTAAGAGGCAGAAGAATCAACCCCGACTCAGGGGTAACTGAAGAGAACTCCACCCCGGCCTGGGGTCATGAGAATAAGCAAAATACACCCCGTCTTAGGAGCATATGAAGCCAAGAATCACACCTCCCGGGGGTATTTGAAGAAAAATCCCACCTCGCCTCGAGGGCCTGGAAGCTATAAAGAACACGCCCTGACTTAGGGGCATGCAAAGGAGAAGAACTCACCCCGCCCCGGGTGCACAAGAAGCCAAGCTCACCCCGCAGGGGGGCATGTAAGACACAAGTACGCCCCGACTCAGGGGCACTTGAAGATAAGTACACTCCACCTTTGGGGTGCAAAAAGCAACATACCTCACCCCGGGGGCACAAGAAGAAAACACACCCCACCTTGGGGGCGTAAGAAGCCAAGAGATATACCCCGCCACGGGGCAGTAGAGGCAAAATGCATCCCCCCCGGGGGCACATGAAGCAACATACCCCTCACCTCGGCAGCATATGAGGCCAAGAAGCTACATCCCGGCTCGGGGGCATAAGAAACAAAAGATATACCCCACGTCCGGGGCATATGAAGCCAAGAATCACACCTCCCGGGGGTATTTGAAGAAAAAGCCCACCTCGCCTCGAGAGCCTAGAGGCTATAAAAAACACGCCCCGACTCAGGGGCATATGAAGAGAAGTCCACCCCGGCCTAGGGGTATTTGAAGAAGAAGCATGCCCCGCCAGGGGACATAGAAACCATAAAGAATACGCTCCAGTTTAGGGGTACTTGAAGAAGCTACATCCTGCCTTGGGAGCATGAGAAGAAAAGAGAATCCACCCCGGCTTAGGGACCTTTGAAGAAGCATACCCCTGGCTCGGAGTCCATGAAGCAACATGCACCCCCCCCAGGGAGGACATCTGAAGCAGAACAAACAACATCCCCCGGCTTAGGGAAGCATATGAAGAGAGGAATACACCCCGATATGGGGGCATGTAAACAAAGAAGAAGAATTCACCCCGCCTCGGGTGCATAAAAAGCAAGAACTACACCCCGCATCAAAAGCGGCAATACACTCCACTATGGGGGCACTAGAAGCGGAATACACCCCGTGCCGGGGGCATATATAAAAAAAAGGATACCTCGCTCTGGGGCATCAGAAGCAGCAATACACCCCACCTTGGGAGCACAAGAAGCAAACATTCCCCCCGGTGTGTCTGGGAAGAAGAAAAGAATTCACCCCGGCCTTGGGACACTTGAAGAAAGAAGCACATCCCGCCACGGGGGCACATGAAGAGAACCCCTCCCGCCTCGGGAGTATAAGAAAGGGAAGAATACACCCTGGTCCGGAGACTTTTGAAGAAACAACACACCCCCTCCGTGGGAGACAAAGCTACACCCCGACCCGGGGACATATGCAGAGCATCCACTCCGCTCAGGGGGCACAAAGAGGTACACTCCGCCCTTGGCGCATAAGAAGCAGAAGCATCTACCCCGACCCGGGGCACAGAAACGAAGAGACATACATCCCGATCTGGGGGCATAAGAAGAAAGATATACTCCGCCCAAGCGGCATTTGAAGAAACAACATACCCTGCTTCGGGGGCACAGAAGTCGTAAAGAGATGCACCCCGGCCTCAGGGGGGCATAAGAAGCAAGAGATACACCCCGTGCTGGGGACATATGAAGAGAAGCACTCCTCCGCCTTCAGGGGTAGAAAGAGAGCAGAATTCACCCCCGCTATGGGGGGGTATAAGAAACAAAAGACACGCCCCGTACTAGGGGCATATGAAGAAGAAACATACCCCGCCTTAGGGGCATATGAAAAAGAAGCATACCTCGCCTCGAGGGTCCAGAAGCTATAAAGAACACGCCCCGGCTCAGGGGCATATGAAGAGAAGTCCACCCTAGCTTAGGGGCATATGAAGAAGAAACATACCCCACCTGGGGGCATAGAAGCCGTGAAGAGTATACCCCACCATGGGGGCATTTGAAGAGAGCTACACCCCGCCTCGGGGGCATTAAAAAAAAACACGCCCTGGTCTGGGGACATAGAAGCCATAAAAATACAC
This sequence comes from Amorphophallus konjac, assembly GCA_022559845.1. NCBI lineage: Eukaryota > Viridiplantae > Streptophyta > Magnoliopsida > Alismatales > Araceae > Amorphophallus > Amorphophallus konjac. The sequence goes on along the minus strand of CM040120.1, from coordinate 41,539,861 downwards.
CCCGCCTGGGACGCACAGAAGCAAAGAGGCAAAACACACCCCTAAGGGGGGATGCACACCAAATGAAGCTACACCCCAACCTGGGGGCACATTAAGAGAAATACACTCCAGCACGGAAGCGTTAATGAGAAAAGAAGAGTAGAAAAGAAAGAAAAAGGGGCATACGAGGCAGACGTGGTCTTCGAGCCCTCCTCATCCCATAAAAGAAGAGAAGAAAAGAAAAAAAAGAGTCACGAGGCAGACATGGTCTTCGAGCCCGCCTCATCACGCAAAAGAAGAGAAGAAGAGGAGGAAAAGACACATGAGGCAGACGTGGTCTTCGAGCCCGCCTCATCACACAAAAGAAGAGAAGAAGAGGAAGAAAAGACACATGAGGCAGCAGTGGTCCCTGGACCCGCCTTTTCACACAAAAGAAGAAGAGCAGAACCAAAAGAAGACACATGAGGCAGACGTGGTCTTCGAGCCCGCCTCATCACATAAAATAATAAAAGGAAAGAAAGAATGCACATGAGGTGAACATGGTCTTTGCACCTGCCTCTCAACAAGAGAAGAATAGAAAAAAAAAGAGACATGAGACGAACATGGTCCCTGCACCCGCCTCTCTACACAAAAGAAGAAGAGAAGAATAGAAGAGAAAAAAAGAGACATGAGGCGAACATGGTCTCTGCACCCGCCTCTCTACACAAAAGAAGAAGAGAAGAAAAGAAAGAAATGATCATGAGGCGAACATGGTCCCTGCACCTGCCTCTCCATAAAAGAAGAAGAGAAGAAGAGAAAGAAGAGTCACGAGGCAGACGCGGTCTTTGCACCTCTCCATAAAGAAGAAGAGAAGAAGAGAAAGAAGAGTCACGAGGCAGACGCGGTCGTTGCACCCGCCTCTCCACATAAAAGAAGAAGAGAAGAAGAGAAAGGGCAGTCAGGAGGCGAACACGGTCTTTGCACCTGCCTCTCCATAAAAGAGGAAGAGAAGAAAAAAAAAGAGAACAGTCACGAGGCGAACATTGTCCTTGCACCTGCCTCTCCATAAAAGAAGAAGAGAAGAAGAGAAAGAACAGTCACGAGGCGAACATGGTCTCTGCACCTGCCTCCTCATAAAATAAGAAGAGAAGAAGAGAAAGAACAGTCACGGGGCGAACACGGTCCTTGAACCCGCCTCTTCACACAAAAGAAGAAGAGAAGAAAAGAAGGAAATGATCACGAGGCAAACATGGTCTTTGCACCCGCCTCTTCTCACAAAAGAGGAGGAAAAGAAGAGAAAGAAGAATCACAAGATGAACTTTTACCTCCGACCTCCAGCCACCCAACAAACAGAAACCGACTAAACCTTCCGCCGACGGGGCGTTAAACCGACTAGATCTTCTGCCGACGGGGCGTTAAACCGACTAAACCTTCCGCCGATGGGGCGTTAAACCGACTAGACCTTCTGCCGACGGGGCGTTAAACCGACTAGACCTTCCGCTGATGGGACGCTAAACCGACCAACTTTCAGCCACCGGGGCTTCAAGCCGACAACTACCCCTTCATCGGCCCTCGGGTCGACAGCTACCTCATCATCGGCCTTCGGGTCGACAGCTATATAATCATCGGCTCCTAGCCGACAGCTACCTCATCATCGGCTCCTAGCCGACAGCTATCCCATCATCGGCTCCTAGCCGACAGCTATCTAATCTTCGGCCCCTAGCCGACAGCTACCTCACCATCGGCTCCTAGCTGACAGCTATATAATCATCGGCTCCTAGCCGACAACTACCTCATCATCGGCTCCTAGCCGACATCTATCTCATCATTGGCACCCTAGCCGACAACTTCTCAGTTAAAAAAATAGACCTCTCGCTTTGGTTCGGATCCTTCCCCGGCCAGAGAACAAAAGAATAAACCTTCCATTTTGGTCCAGACCCTTCCCTGGCCAGAGAACAAAAGAGACCCTTCTCTTCGACTCTCACGTCCCGCTACACAACGCCCCTCTGCAGGGCCATTTCGGCCGGGACCCACTGCCAGGATTAATCCATCCGTCCCACCGCACTCTCTGATATCTTTTCGGCTTTACAGCCCACTCCTAACATCTCTCGGCTTGTCAGCCTGCTCCCAATATCCCTTGGCTTTTTAGCCTACTTCCCAATACCTTCGGCTCTTGCAGCCCGCTTCCCAATATCTTTAGCTCTTGAAGCCTGCTTCCCAGAATTTGGCCTTCACGGCCTGCTTCACAGAATTCGGCCTTCACAGCCCGCTTCCCTAATGTCCTTTCAGCCGTTCGTGGTCTGCTTCCCTAATACCTTTACTACCACTACACTTATACGTAACAACAATATTTTCTTATGCAAAAAAACAAACAAACAAAAACAAAAAACAACACCCCAAAAAAAATAATAATAAAACAAACACACACACAAAAAGAAAACAGAAACAAAAGAAGAGAATGCTTGATTGCCCTGTTTGCATGCTTGCTTAATATAGAATAATACACCTCCTTGAAATTTTCTAGGACCGTGTTTCCTTGCTAAATAATAATATCGCCCCGATTCCAGATGCACGGGTGTCACGGCGTATGCTCGAAGGGAGCCCGATTATGGCGAGTGCACACGTCAAGGGGAAGAGTCATGGCTGAATCGCTAAGCCCAACTCACAAAATAAACCTGAGGCAACGCTCCCACACTTAGCACTTAATGTGTTCAATGGCCTTCGGCTATAGGGATTGCCCGAATTTCTTCTTAGCACTCTACGGAGACTTGAATTCCTGCACTCGCGTGAAAGGTAATCGTGAGGAAAAAGCTGCCTACCCCCACTGTAAAAAAAAAGGGAGAGAGAAAAAAAAAGAGAAAAAGAAAAGAAAAGAGAGAGACACGTGAATCCGAGTAGCCGGGAATCCCCATTGAGACACATGAGGAGACTCACGCGAAATGGTGAAGCGAATTATAATGAGGATGAATCCTAGTAGCCGGGAATCCCCATTGAGACACATGAGGAGACTCGCGCTGAACGGTGAAACCCGCTACCAAAATAAACAGATGGGGGCTATGTGAAGCTACCGAAAGTCGAAAGCCTGAAACATATGTGTAGGCGCTAGAGTGATCCTCGAGTGTCACCAGGAAAACCTGCATATCCCTGTGGTTAGGGCTCTTTGTTCACACATTTGCACTGCCACGCCACATAGAATTGCCTCGGGTGAAATGCGTGAATTTAGGCTATGCATGCAAGACGTGCGATATCCTCTTGACGAGTGCACCACCCCTCGATTGTGCCTCGCGGCCCGCACCGCATCTATGAATTACGGGCGACGTCCCTATCCTATCCCCTATAGAGGGAGCCGCATTACTTATATTTATGTTATGCCTGCTAATGAATGCTCGCATGCTTTAAAAAAATGATAAAAAAAAACAAAACAAAACAACATAAAAATAATGCAAAAAAACTATAATAACAATAAAATAACAAGAATGTGCATATGCAATAAACTCAATTTTGGCCATCGAAGCCTACGTTCCCAGCTACGACTCGTAGAGCCCAACCTTAGCCCCCATGGCCTACCTCTTGCCCTCGCGGCTCGTTAATCTCCCAACTTCGGCTCCCGCAGCCCGCTTCCAGCCATGTCTATTCTGGCCTCCCTCATCGGCCCCTGAGCCGACAGCTTTCCAATTATTGGCTCCCATGCCGACAACTTTCAATCATCGGCCTTTGAGCCGACAGCTTTTAATCATCGGCCTTCGGGTCGACAGCTTTTCAATTATTGGCTCCCATGCCAACAGCTTTTCAATCATCGGCCCCTGAGCCGACAGCTTTCAATCATCGACCTTCGGGTCAACAGCTTTTCAATTATTGGCTCCCATGCCAACAGCTTTTCAATCATCGACCTTCGGGTCGACAGCTTTCCAATTATTGGCTCCCATGCCGACAGCTTTCAATCATCGGCCCTTGAGCCGACAGCTTTTAATCATCAGCCTTCGGGTCGACAGCTTTTCAATTATTGGCCCCCATGTCAACAGCTTCCAATTATCGGCCACTGTGCCGACAGCTCTTATATCATTGGCATCCACGCCAGCAGTCGCCCGGAGTTCTCCAAAAAAAAAGAGAGAAGGGAAGAAGAGAAGAAAAAGGAAACAAAGAAGAGAAAAGAAAAAGAGAAAAAAAAAGGATAACAAAAAAGAGAAGACAAGAAAAGAGAAGAGAAGACCAACAAACCAGGTCAGCTCCCCGCACCCTATCGGCACAGACGAAGAGACAAAGAGATCCACATATCATGTCGGCTCCCGACACCCTATCGGCACTAATGAAGAGACAAAGAGACCAACATATCATGTCAACGCCCGACACCCCGTCGGCACTGACGAAGAGAAGAAGAGACCAACAAACCAGGTCAGCTCCCGGCACCCTGTTGGCACTGACGAAGAGACAAAGAGACCAACATATCATGTCAACGCTCGACACCCCGTCGGCACTGACGAAGAGAAGAAGAGACCAACAAACCAGGTCAGCTCCCGGCACCCTGTCGGCACTGACGAAGAGATAAAGAGATCCATATATCATGTCAGCTCCCGACACCCTGTCGGCACTGACGAAGAGACAAAGAGATCCACATATCATGTCAGTTCTCGACACCCTGTCGGCACTGACGAAGAGACAAAGAGGCAACAAACCAGGTCAGCTCCCGACACCCTGTCGGCACTGACGAAGAGACAAAGAGACCAACATATCATGTCAACGCCCGACACCCCGTCGGCACTGACGAAGAGAAGAAGAGACCAACATATTAGCTCCCGGCACCCCGTCGGCATCGACGAAGAGGAAAGAGACAAATACACCCACGGGCACCGCCCGGCTCATCCTTCGCCTGCGCTACTCATGGGTGGGGGGCATTTGTGGACACCAAAAAAATTGCACACACAGATATCCTGCTCGGCCCAGCATCAACAACGGCACCGAGTGAAGAAGCCCCGGAAAGGCTGGTCACCCGGACTCCCCAAACAAATGCACACGCTACCGTGAAGCCGTCTCCGGAATCATGACAGTGAAGAGAAATCAACCACCAAGAGCTCCACAATCCATGGGCCTCGAAAAAAATCAAATGGGCCACAACTCGTGCTCACAATGGGCTCAAAACTGCCCATTTTGGCCTTCAACGGCACACCCTGGTGGCCTTCAACGGCACACCCATCTGGCCTCAGCGGCACGCCCACTTGAGGCTTCAGCGGCACGCCCCTGGCCTTCAGCGGCACGACCTCAAACCCATTCAGCGGCACGCCCTTGCGCCCCCTTCAGCGGCAGGCCCATGGGGCGCTTCGCCAGCACACCGCCAACCGCCTTCAGAGGTACACCCCCTGTGCCCCCTCAGCGGCACGCCCCACGGCCCTTCGCCAACACGCCCTTGTGGCACTTCAGTGACACGTCCAGGCCGCCCCTTCAGCGGCACGCCCCTTGGGCTCCTTCAGCGGCGCGCCCTTTTGCCCCTTCAGTGGCACGCTCTAACGGCGCTTCTACGGCACGCTTGCTGAGCCCTTCGCCGACGCGCCCTCCTGGCCGTTCAATGGCACGGCCCCTACGGCCTTTGGTGGCACGCCCTCTGTGGTCTTAAGCGGCACGCCCTCTGCAGCCTTCAGCGGCACGCCCTCCTAGCCAATCAGCGACACGCCTTTTGGCCCTCACAGCGGCACGCTTGTTGTGCCTGCCAGCGACACGCCATTCAGGCTCTTCAACGACACCCTCCGGCAGGACGACGTGACGCCCATGCCCTATGGATTCTTGGCGTGCAGTGGGTTTGTCGAGGTGTCGTCTGGGGAGAGGGCCACGCTGCCTACTCCTGCCACCCAGGACAAGGGAGTCAACTCCCATTAAATGCCCCTTGGACGCTTCCCGCCTTCGGAGGCTCCGCCGTATGGGGTATAAAAACCCCTCTCCTTCGCTGCAAACAAAAAAAGAAGGAGGCCAGTGGAGGGAGCCACGACCGAGCTGCCAGAAAAGAGAAGAAGAAGAAGAAGAAGAGAAAAGAGAAGAGGAAAAAGGAGGGGGGGAGGCTCCGCCTCCTCCCTGCTACTCCGTCTACCGTCGTCCGTGCGAAGAGAAAGGGAAGAAGAAAAAGAGAAGAAGAGGAGCCTGCTGCTCCAACCACCACCGGCTGAGAGAAAAGAAGAGAAGAAGAGAAGGAGGGGGAGGAGCTCACGCTCCGTCCCTCTTCCCCGTTGTATTCCGTTCCCCCTCCCCCACGCTATATTCTCTTTCCCTTTTCTCCTATCCCTTTCCCTTTGCAATGTATGTGGCCGTTTGTGGCCCTTATCCCTTTTGAATAAAAACCCCCTTTTGGGATCTTCCGCTGTCTCCGTCCGTTTGGGTATTTTGCATGCGTTTGATCGTGTTCTTCCTCCTCCTCGTCTTCCCCGTCGGTTTGGCCTCGGCGATGATCTTTCCTCCTTGGCCTTCCCCCTTTCTTCAATCCCCAGTCCACCTGGCTAACCCTCAGTCCTCATTTCTTTGCCCAGCCTCCCTAGCTTCTAGCCGTGCGTCCTGGCTAAGCCCCTCGCTGATATACCATCAGCGGCCTCCGCCGGCATGCTCCTATTAGCCCTCGACGGCACGCCCTCAACTGCCCTCAGCGGCACACTCCTCGGCCCTCAGCGGCACACCTTTGGCTGCCCTCAGCGGCACACTCCTTGGCCCTCAGCGGCACGCCCTCAGCGGCACACCCTTTGGCCCTCAGCGGCACACCTTCAGCCGCCCTCAGCGGCATACTCCATTTGGCCCTCAGCGGCACACTTTCCATCTCCTTCGCCGGCATGCCCTCTCGTGCCATCCTTGCCCGGCACACCTGCCCTTCCTTCTTGCCCGATGCATTCCCCCTTCAGCCAGTCCTAGAGTAGGCTTCCATTCGCCGTTCCCTCCAAGTTTTTTGAGTTTTATTAAAGGTGTTGCCGCTCTCGGGCGCCCACCTCCAGTTGTCAGGTTCCGCCACTCCTGGTGGGCGTGCTCCCTGTATCTCCCTTACGCTCGGGTCAAGGGGAGATGCTGTCGAATTTTCGTTAGAAACGATAACATGTTGAAAAGATAAAGAGAAATAACTAACAAATGGAGCGATCACACGTTAAGAAGGACTAAAAGAAAGCAACAAACAAACGAAAAGAACAACGGTAAAATACTTCAACCAATGCAAAGAATAATGCAATCAATTCAAAGAGAGCCAAATCGAACGATAACTAAACAACTTGAACATTCGTCCTCGTGGGAGAAAGAATAGAAACTGATCAAGAGAAGAAAAGAAGAAACCTCTGTACACTTAATAAAATCAGAGAGGAAGAAAAGAAAAGCCTTAAAAGAACTAGAGGGAGAGTGGGCCTTCACCGGTACACCTAGCCCAGCCCTTCACCGGCACGCCCCTAAGGGCCTTCCCCGGTACGCCCTGCCAGGCCTTCGCCGGCACGCTCCAACCGTCGCTTCCCTGGCACGCCCCATCCGGCCCTTCCCCGGCACACTCGGCCATACCCTTCGCCGACACACCTCCTCAACCCTTCAGCGGCACAGTCCCCAGGCCCTTCAGCGGCACACTCCTCGGCCCTTCAGCGGCACAACCCTCAGGCTCTTCAGCGGCACACTCCCAGCCCTTCAGCGGTACACCTTTCTCTTAGCCCTCTAATGGCCCATTCTCTCTCCAGAAAATATGAGTAATAATAATAATAATAATAAATAATAACAAATTCAAAAAATGAATAAATAAATAAGAATAATAAAGGAATAAGTAATAGTAATAATAAGCTAAAAAGAACAATAACAATAATAATAATTAGACAAATAAATGATAACAAAGATGAATGAATAATAATAACAAACTCATCAAGAATGATAAATAAATAAATGATAACCCAGGATAAATAATAATAACAAATTCGACGAAACACGACAAGCAAACGAATGATAATAAAACGAACAAACAATAAAAACAAACCTAACAATAACAATAATAAATGAATAAATCACAAGAAAAAAATAAATAAATAGCAATAACGAACTCACTCAAAGATATACATAAATCAAAAAATAATAATAGTAAACCTCTAAGTAATAATAAAACGATGGTAAAGTCCACATTGCAGCCCCATCTCTCTCCGTGACCCGACGCAGAAGGAACAATGGTGCCGCCCTCTCAGGCCGGGCCCGAGTCTTGGGAATTATCCCGACATGGCTAGGCCCCGACCTAGTCTTGGGCCGACATTCCAATCAGACCAGACTCGTTCCTCAGGCCGGATCCCTTCCGAGCCACTACTAAAATTACCGCACACTCTGTAGACATTTCAACGGGTTCACCTCGGTTTTTGCCGCATTTCTATTACGGACATGTGTCTGAATATGAAAAGACCCGCGAGCAACCAATATGACCGACGTCTCCCTCCCCGACATGGTCGTGAGCCGGCGTTGCTTCGGGTCGATAGCCCGTTAAATCGGATTCATTCTAATGGGATTCGTTCCCGTCCTTTCATTGAAACTGCCGTAAACTCGGCATACATTCGTACGGGGTCGTTTCCATCAACGTCGCACTTTCAATATGGGCCCTCGCCCGAACATCAAAAGGTCCGCAAGCGACCGACAGAATCGGAATAGAACGTGACGGCTCTCGCCACCCCTGGACTCCTTCCATGGGAATATTAATAAGGCCTCCGTGGGCCATACTTAGACCTCGGGCCTGACCCGATCATGGTCATCGTCTGGCTCATATCCTCGGTCTACAGCCCGCTCCTTTCAAACACGTTTTCAGTTCTGGAGTCTAGTCCTGGGACTCTCCCTCGTTGCCCTCCGGCACCGAAATATTAATGATGCCTGCGCGAGCCTCGTTCGGACCACGGGAGGCGCCCCCGGCATGATCCTGACTCGATCTCGCACTGGGCTAATAAATCCACTAGCTTCCTGCTACACTAGCCGAGATTCAACCGAATATTTTCAGTGTCTCGGAATAATAAACTTGTTGTATCCCGGCATGCATATGTTCTAGGTCCTCCCGTGACGATTACAATATTCTCAAGCCGGACTCCCGTCCGAATATTAAATGGTCTCCCGAATGACCGACATGTTCCGAATGCCCGCTTCTCCGGACACGGGGCTTTTCAGTCGATTCAAGGGGTATTCCCTCATCGCCCCTCGGCACCGGAAATATTAATGACGCTCATGCAAGTCTTGTTTCAACCACGGGGGGCCCACCGCAGTATGGTCGCAGCTTGCTCTTGCACCGGGCCAACAGATTTACCGATTTCTGACCGCTCTAACCGAGGTTTAGCCAAACGTTTTCCGTTCTTCTGAACTGTAAATCGCCATATCCTGGCATACATATGCTCCGGTCTTCCCGCGACGATCGCGCTTTCCCCGAGACGGACACTCGTCCGAACATCAAATGGTCAGCACATGACCGACATGACCTCGAATGATTTTCTTCTCGCCCTCGCGTGAGGATCTCGATACCTCATAATAGACTTTTCATGCAATTAATCTCTTGGCCATGAGGCCCTGAATCTCGGCGATTAATCAAGGGTGTTCCCTCGTATGGGGGATGTAAATGACGTCGTGACCTTTATGGCACGGTGGGTTTTTGTCCCGACACGAACCACACAACCGTCTGACGAAGTCAGATCAAGCGCACCATGGGCTCTTCGGAGTCCGAATAAATCGTCACTCCTGTGACTGGCACGCCCACGCACTCAATAAACAAACAAATCAACAAGAGAACATCAGGTGGAAAAAGTGCGTCCACAACCGCCCAAGGGATGCATTCAAAGTGCTAAGCTCAATTAAACCACAGATAAAACCGAAAGTGCAAATCTGAGTGCTTGAGTGTGTAAACAAGATAACCAAGTATGGAAGCACACGAACCTGTGAATGGGGGTAGAAGATATAGAGCAATCGCACACGATGAACAACCCACAACACATGGATTTTTAAGGTGGTTCGGTTGCAACCCCGCAACCTACGTCCACCCCTCACCAAAACCCGGTGAGGCTTCCCTGCTGACTCACAGCTTGACCGGGGACACGCCCCAAATCACAGAACAGAGAAAACCCTCTTTCTGTCTTCCTACACACAAAGTCGGCAGGGATGGCTATACCGCAGATCGGAGAACTTCCGATTGCCTTCCTACTAACCACCGGTAGGGACGATCTTCAGTTTCAATAGATTGAATGACATGAAAATAGAACAAGATGAAAATGCTCAAACAAGATATGAAGATATGCTAGAATGAACTAGATCTTGTCTGAGATTGTTGGATCTTGAATCTGTTGCTTTGATCTTCCTTTGATCCCTTTGAGTTGATAGAGAAGATACGGGATGTAGCTTTGATCTTTCCTTTGAATCTCCTTGAGTTGATGAACAAGAATGTTGGATGTAGCTTTGATCTTCCCTTGAGTTGATGAAGAGGTTTGGATGTAGCTTTGATCTTTCTTTTGATCTCCTTTCTGAGCTTGCTTGCTTCTCTTCTTCCTTGGAGATTGAGGGCTTCAGATGTAGGCTTGAATCCCTTAGATTGGATGTAGAACTTCTGCACGGAGTACTGTTCACGGCTATAATACCTCTTCTTCTTGGAGCTCCTCTAGCCTCTCTTCATCTCTCTTTTGCTCCAAATGATCAACTAGGGTTTATAACCCTCTTGTGTTGGTTTTATATCTCTTTGGATGGTCAATAAACACATCCCAGACCAGATCCACATTTTGTGGGTGATTAGGTGACTTTTGGATTAAAGAAATCCATGGGTAATGGCCTTTCTCGAAGTGGAAAATAAAGTCAACATTGGTTGGCTCGGGGCTAGCGGTCGACCTCTACTGAGAAACACTGTAGACGGATGTTCCCTGGGATTTTCAGTCGATCGCTACTGGGCTGGCGGTCGACCGCCACTGAAAGAATTGCAGACGGTGGGCTACTGGCTGGGGCGGTCGACCGCCCCTGTGCTGGCGGTCGACCGCCAACTGGGCAGACCCCGGGTTTTCTCGGGTCGGTCCGTTAATTGCTTTAGCTCCGTCGCTTAAGTTCTTTAGCACCCCATTCATGTCTGTAGCATCACCCTTGACAGTCTAGAAGGTGTCAACTGAGTCTTTGACTTTGAGTTCTCTTGGTTATGCTTCTTTGTGCATCGACCTTAACTGTCATTGAGCTTTCACTTTTACTAACTCCACTCCATTCCTTGGATTATCTTGTAGCATGCTATCAAGAAGTTGCACCGACCTTGAACCCTCCATAAGGCAAGATATGCACTGACCATATGAGGAATATGCAATGACCTTATGTGTGATGCCATTCAGCTTGATTTCTATGCATGAAACATGATAGATTTTCGTGCCTCCAATATTATCATATGTCTTGATATCTGTATATCCAGTTGCCTAGATTTATGTGCCATTGCGCCATTCTTGATCTTTTACACTGGGAATATAATGACCACCAATATGTATTGTCATATGCCTTGATATCTGTGTACTGGAAGTATGATGACCTGAAATGTATGAATATTAACATTATCAATTGCAGGTATAGTTCATTAATGACTACAGAGGCAGACATCATCAAAACCATAAAATTAATCATGTTGCACACATGTTCAAAATTCTCTCTCTTTTTGATGATGGCAACTATGAGTCATTCTGAACTATGAGTCATTATAAATTCACATGCATTAGTAATTCACATGGAAACTATGAGTCAAAAACATTCTTAAGAAGAAGAAGAGGAGGATTCTCTCCCTATCCCCTTTTGACAATGACTCACATGGTTCTCACCCCCTTTGACACACATAGTGGATTCTTTGATTAATGACTCACATAAACTTACGACATTCTTTGATTAATGACTCACATAAACTTCTCCCCCTTTGACAACATCAAAAGATCCAGAAAAGAGACAGAGAGACTCACACAAAAAGACTTACATGAAGCTCTGGCATCTCCTATGTGACATCATTACAAGCAACCATAATGTGGAGAAACATGTCATTACAGGCAACTTTCAAAAAGTGATGTGAAAATACATGCCAATGGTTGTACACTTATTAAGGTTGACAAGATAACCAGAGAGAACAACCAATTGTGGAAAGCCAGTTATAGGACTGATACCAATGAATGATATGGATGTATCGAACATGGTGGTGTCCCGTGGCTTGGCAAAGATAATGTAAATGTGAGAGGTGGAGCCACAACAACATGATTCAATTCCTCAAATAGTGCAGATGGATAGAGCAACCAAGGAGCACTTTTTTGATTTCAAATTTTGCAAGATTTTTAGTGGTTTTCTAGTTTTCAGATTTTTTGGAATTTCTATGCAATGCATGGAAATGATAAATGCAAGCTATAATTGTATGGAGTTAAGACGTGCATGTCACCCTATTGCATGAAAGCATGATGCTAATGATGTTAGGACTTATGCCACATGCCAATGAATGAGAAAGCAATGTGATATCACTTGACAGAGGACACCAATGATTTTGTATACGACTTGAAAGGAGCATCAAGATGATACCACTTGTTGGATGATACCAAGGTGATGTAATCATGGCAGCCTGAATGATTTATGTAGATATGATAGATGAAGGTAAACAACAAGGAGCATCAAGATATGAGTTCTCAAGAGAGAATAGAGGTTCTTTAATCTGAAACCAAGTTCATAAATCAGAGTTGTGGATTTTTCAGAATTTTCAGTTATAGAACCCAAATGAACCAGCTCTTACATTCATATTGGTTTAATGCTAATGAATTCTGGCCTACTCAGTAGAATCACATGAAGACATTTGCATGCAAGTTTAATAGCAGAGAACCATAAATTCATGTCAAAATAAGATTAACCTTCTCTTATCTTACTCATTCAGTTTCATTGGTTCCCTTGAGAGCGACCACAATAAGTATTGAGGTTAAACACTTAGATGACTTAGATTTGATTCAGGAGTGCTACACATTCAGATTTTTCTTTTGAAATCATTTGAAAGATGACTATTATCATTTTACGAGCAGTCAAGTGTAGCAACCACCTTTTGACGTGAGTGTGCACGTTTACCAGATGCAAGCACCCCCAGTTACTCAGTGTAGCTCACGATTTTACCTCACTTAGAACAGAGATAGCATAGTCACCTCATGACATATCGAACCTCATTTTCTTTGATGAGGAGATATATTTCTCAGCAACAGTGCCATTGCTCTGCCTTGAGATTACTTTAAGTGTAGCCACTTTTTAAAATAAGCAGATTCAACAAATATTTAAAAATAATACTTAGCTAAAGTTTCTCGATCAAGGATGCCTTTGTACTCAAAATAATCTTTCAGATTCAAGATGGCATAACAAGTCAAAACATGAGAAAATAGTTTAAGTCTATTAAGCCCGACCACAAACATTTTCAAGACCATCAAACTTCAAGACTCAAGAAATCATTAATGTTAAACCAAAATCATTCATGTTCAAGGCAATCACAAGACTCCATAAAAGAAAATTCTTTTTGAAGATTTACTCTGATAAACAACCTCAATAATAGATAGGGAATCCTCCAAGAAGTTCAAGGCAATTTAAATCCAAGTTGAACCACAAAAGGATTAAGCAATATCATGCAGTGGCTTGGTTTAAGAAGAGAGTGTTGCATAACTGGTAGGCAAGAATAGATGAAGAATACTCCCCCTGAGGTTATGCACTGAGCTCAGACTGAGATGAAAGAGATAAAGTTATCAGGTGCAAGGAAGTGTCGACTCTGACATTGTTTGATGTCGACACCTGGAGCTTAGACAAAAGTAATTTTCAGGTAGATAGAACTGTGGGGTCGACCTGTCAAAGGAGTGAGGTCAACCTGTTGAACTGCAAGGTAGAATTTTCATTGGATTTTCATGATGGACAAGCTCCCTCTGAGAAGAAGCATTCTATGCCATGATGTCAACAGAATGAAGATGAAACATATGCATGAATGCTGCAAAGAGACAACTCCCCCTTACTATTTAGCCTATATGCGACATTGACGCATGGTACATGGCGGAGGTGAAACCTCACGCATATTGAGTGCTTCTAGGCAAGCATAACCTGCCTTTCCATACATCAACATTTGATATACCATGGCCGTGCATGAGTGAAATGATGTTTAGTAATTCAGGCTAGATTGATGTTGACTCCCCGACTCCCCCTGAGTACATGCATGGGTTGACAATGAATTATGCAGCCTAAGACTTATGTGAATACACAATGCAATGAAGATGCTGTAAAATGATTGTGCATTTTTGTGTCTTCTAAATATGATGTGCATTAAGGTATATGTGATCATAAGATGATGCAAACACACATGAATGCAACTTGATGATGATTCCAATAGACACCCCCTTTGAACAATGCTAACATGAATAACGAGTTAAAAATGCAGCCATGGTATGCATCATCAAAACTAAAATCCAAGCATTTCATGTGGCTGATAGCAAGACTTAAGCAACTCATCATCACATCAACTTCATCAGCATAACAAGTTTTTCATGAATTAAATAGTTGAAATCAAGCATGGTATGAGCAAGTTATCTAGCTCAAAAGTTCATCTCACACCATGGGGGTTTTGTATTTCGAAGAGCAATTCAGTTTGCAGAATCTAATGACATTGGGCAGATGTATGATGCAATATCTACATGTCAAGACTAAACATGCAAGATGACCGAACTTAAAAGGTTTATGTAAATACCTGTGCCTTGAGCTTTTATTTACCTTATGATCCTTTGTTCAGCTCCAAAGCATCCTGCACCCAAAATTCTCATTTGAAATTTTTAGGTACCCAAGATTGCTTGGGTCCTTGTGGGTTAGCAGTTTTGTCATATTCACCAATGTGGCTCATCTGTTTCAGGGAAATTAGATCATCCTTCCTCATTGTATGACAATCATACATGTCATGACCATTTTTCCCACAGTAAAAACAGTGCACAAAAGATTGAGCATTCTTTTTATGTTCATGTGCGTGTGCATGTGCATTTTGCTTTTGTGGATGAGCATGTGATTTACCTTTCATGGCATGAAGGTGATGCTTTCCCTTCAAGTGCCAGTACTCTTGGACAGTAGGGCCAAACTTACCACAATGAGAGTAGCAAGGAGGAAGATTTTTGTTTAAAGCCATGGAGAGTGTCGACCTGCTTGTATGGGAGTGTCGACTTTTCTGACTCCCTATGCAGTTCTGTGTAGATATCTACTGAGTAGGTCCTTTGCCAGTGTTGACCTGTTTCTTTCCTTACTCTTTCAGTTGCTATCCTGCTCTAAGCTCATCATTTCTCAAGATAAAACAATCATGCACAGTGTGATCATGTTTACCATAATAATAACAATGGACATTCGTTTTGTGGAAAGCATGATATTTAGCATTGGACATGTTATGGTGCATGTTTGGATGAGCATGCTGAGTTTTGCTTTTCTTTCGAACAGTATGCCCTTTTTGGTGACCACAGGAAGTGGTGGCTTCCGGTGAGCCAGAATCTTGGATTTGGGCAAACATTGACAAGAAATCATTCAAACCTTGAATTTCATTTTCAAGTGAGGAAATGTGCTGTTTAGATTCAACAAGGCCCTCTTCGCATGCTGCCAATTGCTCATTGAGCATGGCATTTACTGCTTTAAGATTTTAATTTTGTTGTTCTAAAGCATGCAATGTTTCAGAGTGATCATCAATGATAGATTTACCTTTTTCATGTGCAGCCAATTTTTCTTGCAATTCTTCTTCAGCTTTTTCATGTTCAATTTTCTTTTCCAACAACTCTCTATTCTCTTCTTTCAGAGAATCAATCAGTTTTTGTTGCCATTCAAGATCATCATGGAGACCAACATTTATGTTTCTCAAGAATGAACATTTTTCACATGCAAAATTAGCAGAGCATGAAATAGAATTTTTATTTCCTTCAATCAACCTCTCATGATAGATTAGCCCAACGGCCATAGTTTGATCATTAGAGATTGACTTAGGTTGGTTTTGAAGTTTTATTACAGTTTCTTCCAACCTAGTGATTTCATCATGAAGATGCTCATTTTCATCCCTTAGATATGCAATGCTTTGTTTATACGTATCTAGATCAAAAGAGAGAGTGTCGTTAAGCTCTTCAAAAATAGAACACTTTTTACAAAACGAGCTTTCATTTTGGTTGATTTTCTTGAGATCCTTTTTCAAATTTTTTTCTTCTGATTTTACCTTTTTGTATTGAGTAATCAACTCATCTTAGGCTTCCATAAGCTCTTCAAAAGTGAATTCCTCGGAGTCAGAGTTTACCTGTGATGAGGATGTATTGCTGGACTGTTCTGCACGGTCGGCCATGAAGCATTCTTGTTCTTGTTCCTTCCCTTCATGGATTTTTACCAACTTATCCGGTAATTGCTTGGCTGTGCTGCAGGAGGACACAAGATGAGTTAGTCTGAGATCAACTGCAGCTGTAATTAAGTTATATGCAAGAAGATTATCATTGTGTTTGGTCTCATGTTCGGCTAACCAATCAATTGAATTTGATGGCAGCTCATGAGGACCATTGTATATAAGAGTCCACAATTGTGGATCTATGGAGCTAACATAGATGAACATTCTCCCTACCCATGTAGAAAAATATGAACCATCATAAATGGATGGAGAAACCATCGAAGCATGTGTAGCATATGAAGCCATCTAAATAACATACACCGAGATCTTTCCCTGCAGATCGTTGGATCTGGGAATGACAGAGCCTCGCTCTGATACCACTTGTTGGGTCCCGTGAGGTGTAGTCGAATCTAGAAGGGGGGGTTGAATAGATCCTGTCAAAAACTTTGGCCTATTTAAAAACTCTTAGCTATCAAAAGCATGAACCACTCCTATAAAGTGAATGAATCACTTAGGCACAATGCACAGCGGAATTAAGTAGAGTGGCTCAAATGAAAAGACTTAGATTACAAGCGATGAAGCGTCAACTCTTCTTTAAGCACATTTGTGATCTTTGAGAGATACAAGCCTTGTAGTGCATGGATCATAAAGCATAACACTTGAGCATGAAATAGCTTGCAACAACCGTGCGTGTGTGTGTGCTATGTTGATCACTCAAAGTGCATATGTGTGTGAATGTAGTGGTGATCAACTAAGGTGCATGCGAGTCTAAGCAAGGGAAACACTTAGCAATACTTTCACCTTGGCGCCTGTGTGCAAGGGTGCAGCAGACCGCGCAAGGGATGCAGTCAAAGTGCTAAGCTCAATTAAACCACAGATAAAATCGAAAGTGTAAATCTGAGTGCTTGAGTGTGTAAACAAGATAACCAAGTATGGAAGCACACGAACCTGTGAATGGGGGTAGAAGATATAGAGCAATCGCACACGATGAACAACCCACAACACAAAGATTTTTAAGGTGGTTCGGTTGCAACCCCGCAACCTACGTCCACCCCTCACCAAAATCCGGTGAGGCTTCCCTACTGACTCACAGCTTGACCGGGGACACACCCCAAACCACAGAATAGAGAAAACCCTCTTTCTGTCTTCCTACACACAAAGTTGGCAGGGACAGCTATACCGCAGATCGGAGAACTTTCGATTGCCTTCCTACTAACCACCGGTAGGGATGATCTTCAGTTTCAATAGATTGAATGACATGAAAATAGAACAAGATGAAAATGCTCAAACAAGATATGAAGATTTGCTAGAATGAACTAGATCTTGTCTGAGATTGTTGGATCTTGAATCTGTTACTTTGATCTTCCTTTGATCCCTTTGAGTTGATAGAGAAGATACAGGATGTAGCTTTGATCTTTCCTTTGAATCTCCTTGAGTTGATGAAGAAGAATGTTGGATGTAGCTTTGATCTTCCCTTGAGTTGATGAAGAGGTTTGGATGTAGCTTTGATCTTCCTTTTGATCTCCTTTGTGAGCTTGCTTGCTTCTCTTCTTCCTTGGAGATTGAGGGCTTCAGATGTAGGCTTGAATCCCTTGGATTGGATGTAGAACTTCTGCACGGAGTATTATTCACGGCTACAATACCTCTTCTTCCTTGGAGCTCCTCTAGCCTCTCTTCATCTCTCTTTTGCTCCAAATGATCAACTAGGGTTTCTAACCCTCTTGTGTTAGTTTTATATCTCTTTGGATGGTCAATAAACACATCCCAGACCAGATCCACATTTTCTGGGTGATTAGGTGACTTTTGAAATAAAGAAATCCATGGGTAATGGCTTTTCTCGAAGTGAAAAACAAAGTCAACATTGGTTGGCTCGGGGCTGGCGGTCGACCTGTGGCTTCTGGCGGTCGACCTCTACTAAGAAACGTTGTAGACGGATGTTCCCTGGGATTTCCGATCGACCGCTACTGGGCTGGCGGTCGACCGCCACTGAAAGAATTACAGACGGTGGGCTGCTGGCTGGGGCGGTCGACCGACCCTGTGCTGGCGGTCGACCGCCAATTGGGCAGACCCCGGGTTTTCTCGAGTCAGTCCGTTAACTGCTTTAGCTCCGTCGCTTAAGTTCTTTAGCACCCCATTCATGTCTGTAGCATCACCCTTGACAGTCTAGAAGGTGTCAACTGAGTCTTTGACTTTGGGTTCTCTTGGTTATGCTTCTTTATGCATCGACCTTAACTGTCATTTAGCTTTCACTTTTACCAACTCCACTCCATTCCTTGGATTATCTTGTAGCATGCTATCAAGAAGTTGCACCGACCTTGAACCATCCATAAGGCAAGATATGCACTGACCATATGAGGAATATGTAATGACCTTATGTGTGATGCCATTCAGCTTGATTTCTGTGCTTGAAACATGCTAGATTTCCGTGCCTTCAATATTATCATATGCCTTGATATCTGTGTATCCAGTTGCCTATATTTGTGTGCCATTGTGCCATTCTTGATCTTTTACACTGGGAATATAATGACCACCAATATGTATTGTCATATGCCTTGATATCTGTGTACTGGAAGTATGATGGCCTGAAATGTATGAATATTAACATTATCAATTGCAGGTATAGTTCATTAATGACTATAGAGGCAGACATCATCAAAACCATAAAATTAATCATGTTGGACACATGTTCAACACTGGGCGCCCTGAACGGGCCTTCTTGCGACATCATCGTAACAGTGGGGAGCATCCCTTTGCCGGGCATAGGTATGGAATGCCAGTGGAGGATGGGCTGGGGCTACCAATTTATCCCGCATGTGCTTCCTAGGTCCTCTCTGACAGACCCTTTCACATTTTGCCTTGATCATGGGGGCAACTTAGGTCCTCTTCGGTACCCAGACTTGCTTGACCTTGATTGGCTTCTGGACCAGCTTGTTTCCTAGCCGACGGGACATAGCGGCATGTTCCCTTTTAGCCTTGCCCGGTGCCTGAAAGGAGTTGTGCATGGGGATGGTCGACACGACACGTTTCAGAATCTTTTTGGCCTATCGGCCATCTAGGTAGACTCTAACATTCCCAACTACCACAGATTTGCCGGAAGCAGAAAATCAGCCTCTGGGTGAAGCGGTGGTGACGTTCCTCTTCGCTCTTCTTTGGTGAGGCGCGGGCCTCTTGTTGCTTGAACTGGCATTATGGCACACATGATGCACCTGGCAACTAACTGTCCTGGGGGCCGCGTTGCTACCGGCCCTTGTCGAAGCTCCACTTCGGGTGGATCCATCAGAAGGTAGAGCGACCCTTGGGGTGATCGGTTTGTCATCCTTAACAGTCTTGACGACCTCTGTGGTCAGCAAATCCACAAAGGCCACCCCCAAGAAGTTTGGGAAGCCTATCTCTGGAGGGAAGTCGCCGAGCTTCATCGGCACTACCAGGTAGCCGTGCCTACATGGCTTTCAACAATCAGCGGTCTGAAGGTAACAACCATTGAAATTGTTGGAAAGCAACTTGCAATTTCAATTTACATAGTTAGAATTTCAAGAAGAGGCCATAGGGCCCCTAATCCTAGCGAAGAGATGAAGGGAGGCTCTAGTCCCACCGGATGTGCCAGACTTGTGGACGCACTTTTAAACTATCTTTTAATATTTATTTGTTTATTTATTTCTTTTCATATCGTTTATTAGTGCGTAGGCGTGCCAATCACGAAGTGACAGTTTATTCGGGCTCCGAAGACCAAGGCAGTCCAAAGCCACTGGTGCACGCTGTTGGACTTGATCAGACAATAGTGAGTGTCGTGTCGGGACCGGAATCCATCGTGCCATAAAGGCCACGATGTTAATTACATCTCCCCGGAGGGGAGAAAACCCTTAATTAATCGCCAGGAAGAGGGGGGCCTTATGGCCTGAAATTTGTACTAATAATATAAGAAAGAATATACAGTTCTAAAACATGTCGAAAGTTCCAGTGTTAGGGCGAGAGCATTTAGGCCCGTTCATTTGCTCATCATGTGCCCCATGTTCGGAGAGCATTCCGAGTCAAGAACACAGCGATAACAAGAATGACATTTGAGAAAATATATGTCGGGAATACGACAAGTTTGATGTTTGGTAAAAGGAGCGAGATGAATCCTGATGAAAATAGATCTGATTCAAAAGGGTTGTTGATGCAAAGCAAAGTCAGGCCATGACAATGGCGGGGCGGTCCCCGAGGTCCAAGCCTGGCTTGCGGGGGTCTTATTTCTATTTCCCTTACACAAGGTCCTAGGGGGAGGGTGAGGAATCCCAGATCAGATGCCAAATGTTTCTTTATTATTATTATTATCATTATTATCTTCCTCTTCTTTTCTTTATTTTTCTTTATCAATATTTTTATTATTATTTCTTATTCTATCATTATTACTATTCGTTTCCTGATGCGTGAGGCATTAATAGGGTTGAGATGAGGAAAATCGACCTCAAACCAGTCGACCGGCGTTGGAGCTCGGTCGATCGGGCCCAAGGCTGCGTCGACCCACCCAAGGGTCAGTTGACCGATGAAGGGGGTCGGTCGACCAAATCCATGGGGGTGCGTCGACCCAAGCCACAGGTCGACTCAGCCAAGGGCCGGTCGACCGGTGATGGGAATCGGTCGACCAAGCCCATCACCTCCAAAAAAAAAGTTTTCTTCTTTTCTACTTAACATTTTTTATTAAAATTTTTTATCATTTATCATTATCATTTATCATTATCATTCATTTCTTATTATCATTATTATTTAATGTTATTATTATTACGTATTTTTTTATTTCTTTTCTCTTTTCTCTTCTCCTTTTTTATTATATAAGAGGGGGGAATTCGGTCGACTGACTTCAATGTCAGTCGATTGACTTTGAAGTCAGTCAACTGACTTCACTACCCTTCCTTTTTTTTGATGTGTGCTGTTTGTTTGTTATTGTTCATTATTATTATTATTTTGTTTTTTTTGTTATTTGTTGTTATTGTTTGATATTGTTGTTTGTTTTGGTTTGTTGTTTTTTTATTTGTTTGTAACATGTAACACACCTCGTTTGGATCAATGTAGCATTTATTCGTCAAGGTGCGTATATAGCCTTGGAATTATTCAAGAGATGGCTTTGTAGTCTATGTACAAACAAGCATGCGAGGACTTAACTGTATATTCATGCAAAATTATATTTGGTATCAGGCGGAGCATTGTCTCACGCATTGTGAAAGTCCCCGGTTGGACCTAATCCAACCTTCAACAAATCACCATTGAATATACTAGAAAATCATAGCATGCAAGCACACATAGGTCGAAGCATACATGAAATGTTTCAGAGAAGTATCATGCAAGATTCAGTATATGACAGAGATGTGAATGATGTGCAGAAATGTTGATGACTTTCTTTTTATGCAATTTTTAGTATATATGAAGCTTTTGTCTTATCCCGTTTGTTATCACCTTTCGTCCTTTCACTGGAATTAGGATTACTTTGCAACTAATTTATTTATTAGTTGGACGTCTAATGAAATTTCGGTAGCATCTCCCCTGGACCCGGAGTGTCGGGGAGGTGTGAAACGGGTGTTCATCCACGGGAACCTGAGATGACCCCTTAATTCTGTGGATACACACAAAAGCGGCAACATCCATAATTATAGGACTATTGTACGGCGCGTACCGAGGCTGCCGGGCTGGCTATATGGAAGCCACCGGATCAACCATGCCAGGGGAGGCGTCGGATCGATCTGATTGGAGTTGTTGGGCCAGTCTGTTTGGGCTGCCGGATCAGTCTGATTGAGCCGCCGGATCAGCCATGAATGCTGCTGGATCAGCCATGGGTAAGGGCTACCGGATCTGGTTGGTTGAAGGATGTCGGATCAGCTGAATGGACTGCCCGAACGGCTTCGTTGAAAGCTGTCGAATCAGTTGACTGGGTTGCCGGATCAACTTTATTGAGGGCTGCTAGATCAGCCGCATAGGGCTGTCGGTTCAGCTCAAACGGGGATTGCCGGATCGACCTGTAGAGTCCCAAAGGGCAGCACAGAGGTCTGTGGGAGATTTCAGAGAGAGAAAAGGGGAAGGGGCACAAGGATTTGGTCTCGGAATCATACCCATGGCACGGGGTAAACTCCCGATTCTCCCCTTGAGAGGTGTGTTCACACATGAACGCATTTAGACCCATAAGGACATATACATATATTCCACCCCCCTCCCGACTGGATCAACTTGAGGGAGTAAAAAAAACTAAATTGACTGACAGAGAATCTGTAGGGAACAACGGGGACACCCATAGGGAGATGAGCTCCAGGGAGATGGATTCAAGGTCATACCTATGATATAGGGTAAACTCTGAACCCTCTCCTTGAGGGGCCTGTCATTACTATAATTTTTTTATGAAGGTGCCATATCTATTTCCCTTCAACCAAGCTACACGGTGATGTTATGAGTGGCACATGAACCTGAAACGCCGAAAACGGTAAACGTAGATAGGGCGGGGCAACAGAAAGGAAGAATATGCAACACCCACAAGCCAACCACACGCGGCCTTTCAAGGCTCATTTCATTCATCCATTAGGAAAGCCAACGTAGTAAAAGAAATGATGAAGAGGGAACTGGAAGAGAAGCAAGCATTCTTTCTTTCATTTCATTCATTCCTTTCAATAGGCAATAGGAAAGCAAATACAGGGGATCAAGCCTGATAAACAAAATGTAAAGAAAAGAATACAAGGAAGGGGAGGAGGGGGTGGAGCATTGACTCCTCTCCCCCCCCAGGCTTCACCTCTCTTCTTCCCTCACTCTCTCCTTTTCTTCTTCTTCTTCTTCGCCTTGTAGAGGTAGGAACAGGGGCTGTGGAGCTCCCTCTTCCTCACCTTATCCTCTTATCTCTTTCTTCTTTTCTCTTCGCACAGGGCACACGTATCTTTCCTCTTTCTCTCTTCGTAGCTCTGTCTCCTCTCTTCTTGCTCTCTCTTTCTTCCCGTTCGTCCTTCTACTCGGCCTAAAGGCCCTTTATAGGCGGAGTAGAGGTGGCAGACCACCCACACGTCCCGAGCAGGCGGACAGGGGACACCCCTGTCGGATGGGCGGGAGCGCCGCCGGTTCAATCCTCCTGCCAGATGGGCCGTTGATGCTGGACAGGGAGGCCGTTGTCGGTTGAAGGCTTCTGATGCCGGTTCAGTCCTCCTATCGGATGGGCCCTTGGATTGCCGGATCAGGTGGATGATGCCGGTGCTGCCAGTTGAGGCGTTCGCTACCGGTGCTGCCGGTTCAACAGCCACGAAGGGGCTGCTGGATGAGGCTTACCAGACCTACCGATTGATGCTTCTAGCCGACCTGTCGGATGAGCGGCTTCTTGCCAGATGGGGCGCTGCCTGTCGGACAGGGTGACTACCGGATGGGCATACTGCGCTGTCGGTTCAGCCATTTTGATGTTGCCAGTTCATCGGGTTGAGGGGCTGCCAGATGGCATTGTGGCCTTCCGGATGGCCCACTCTTCTCCTTCTTTTACTTTTTTTCATTCCTGGGCTTTTGTGACTGGGTCCGGGCGGTGTGTTCTCAGGAGTGGCTTGTACTCCCTTGACTGCGAGTTTAATTCGCCCGTTGGGGCGCAAATTGCGACGGTTCGTAACCAATTTCTTCGGGCATCTTGAGCCCGCTGTTGTACTCTTCGTTGCTAAGGCTATAGAGCTGAGTCTTCAGCAGTGCGTTCATTCAGGAAAGCCTCGGCTTCTTGCAACTTTAATTCACCCATCCGGACACAGGTTGATGTCATGCGGAAAGCGTATTCTTGTGGTCTGGTCATTCAGACCCACTTATGGTATTTCTTCGCTGCTGGGTCGGTAGGGTCGACCTTGAGGCAGTGCATTTTGTAGGAATTTTGCCTTCCCACAATTGTGGTCTATTTGTGTGTCATATTTTGCGCGTCAACATGACATGAATTCCTCGTGCCTGTACTATTCACAAGAATTGATGACTTGATCTAAGACACTAATTTTTGGAATTCACGGCGCTCTGAGTCGACGCCAATTTTTCCCAGATTCCCGCATGTCTTGATTACTCGATATCTTCATGTTCATGTCTCCATCCTTGAATTCCACTTACTTCATAATTCATTGATCTTATAAATTTTCCTACTACGCTAAATTCTTGGAACTCTTGGCCATTAAATAAAGTGGATGTCTAGATATGTACAAAGGATCTTTGATCCATAATCTCAATGCATGATGTTTATGGGGCTTGGTTTGATCCTGGGAGGAGCACCCGAAAGTACTTATGCCCATGAGAACTATTATTGACCACAGTGTGACATTGCACCTGAGTGCTTGACTTGCTAGATTGATCTCAGACATTCTACTCTTGACTCGACTTGTTAATGACTTGGTGTACTTGACCCAGAAGGGTAATAACTTGAAATTGAATGGCCAATATTGTGATTATGTTACTCTCTATTGCATACTTGCTAGGAACTCTACAGGTTACTACATTCTTCTTATTTGTTATCTTCATGACATTTGCTATCAATGATAATTACTTCTTTTCATTATTCCATCTTGAGCTTGTTCATGCATAGTTATGCTTGCATCCATTTACTATATTAATCACTTAAAGCAAGCCTGACTTATAGAGATGTAATTCATACTGATTTTACGCTCATCCAGTGTTTTTAAAATATTTT
Source organism: Amorphophallus konjac (assembly GCA_022559845.1). NCBI lineage: Eukaryota > Viridiplantae > Streptophyta > Magnoliopsida > Alismatales > Araceae > Amorphophallus > Amorphophallus konjac. Next base: position 41,514,926 of record CM040120.1, on the reverse strand, counting down.
TCAGGTAATTCAGATGAGGAACTTCAATCCAACGGGGAAGGACAAGAGTGAATAGCATAGAGCCAAACCCCGGAAGTCTGATGCAATGATGGGCATAAAACGCGGCGTTTAAAAGTCATGCCACAATTTCAAAAATAACCGAACTCACTCACTAAAAAGATATAAAATCTAGTAGAGTGGTAAGAACAGGTCGATCCCACAGATAATAAATATTTCTTTTAAACAAGTTGAAAAAATTCTTATGTTTTGATAATCAAACTTTTGAGTGAGTTTAAACTAAAGGAGAATAAAATTGTATGAACTTAAGACTAAAAATAAATCTATTTAAATAATTTGAGAGGATTAAGAGAAGAATTTGGAAGGAGATAGAAAGAGAAAATAAAAGAACAATTTTGACAAAATCAACTTTTATTACTAAGAGAAGAGTACAACATCTATGAAAGCTAAAAATTACAACTTGAATAAGTTAAGGGAAAAAGGAAGAAATGAGCAAAGATAATAAAGAATAGCGCAGCCAAATTGCCGTGCCGAGCCTTTGAGGAGACCGCCCTGCCGTGGAGATAGACAACACCTTTAGAGCACCGAAGTAGAAAATACGCCTTAGGGATGTTTAGATGAAAATAGAGGAGGGAGAGATAGATAGAAGAGAAGGAAGGGAGTTTAAAACTAGTAAAACAGACATAATGAAAGCAGAGCGAGCTTAGAAGTGAAATAACTTTGAAATCAGAGAGAATTAGAAGAAGTGGTAGAAGAAAAAATTGAAGATCAGAGAAAGAGGAAGACGTTTCGTGAAGGGTGCAGATGGAGAAGAAGATCAAAAGATGGTGAAAACTGGGGAAGAACAAAAGTGTACTGCGTAGATGAACAGTAACTACACTAAAAATTGAACTCTAGAAAACTGAAAATAACTTAAAAATGAAGAGGAATTAGAGGAAGAGGAGGAATAAGAAAATACAAATCTAAGAAATATGAATACCTTTTATGAAGAGACTAAGGTGAAAAGAGGAGCAGAAGGGAATGAAAACTGGGGAAGAACAAAGTGTAGATCCGTGGGTGAACAGTAAAAAACATAGGACAGCACCTTGAAAAAGAGATTATAACTTGACAACGGTTGAGAATTGGAGGAAGACTAATAAGAAGAAAATAAAGAGCACATAAAATTGAAGAAGTTTACTGAAGATAAGAAATTGAAAAGAAGAACAAAATAGCATGTAAAGCGGCTAAGAAAGGGCTAAAATCTCAAAAACACTCACAATAACAACAACAAAACTCACAAACCAAAACTCTCAAAAACTCTCCCTACGTAACCCCTCCAAAAACCTCCTCTCTTGCCATTCGGGGCCCCTTTTATAGGGCCAACCTAAGCACTTTATCTTCTGCCTTCTGTGTGAATAAGTTTGCCTGATTCGACGCCGCATCGCCCACATCTCCATTAAGTCGCTGAAGGAGGCGTAAAGAGGCCACCATCATCCGTGCCTTGACCAGCGCTTGTCGGCCGCAAGCGCTAACCCGCTGGTTGGCCGCCCGCATCGTCGCGCGCTTGTGCCTGCCAACATTGACCTTCGTGCCCGCCATGTTGCTCGCCCACCAGCTGCTTCGCTCGCCACCTTGAGCCCACCATCGTTGCCCGTGCCGTCGTTGTCGGCGCAAAGGCGCTCGCGTGCGCCACGTTGAAGCCGTCTCGCCCGTGCCGCGTGAAGCCCGCGTTTGAAGCTGGCCGCCAGCGCCTACTTGGCTTGAAGACCGTTGACCCCGCCACTTCGGCGTTGACCGCCCAAGCCCGCCTGCGCATGCAACTATATATATATATATATATATATATATTAAAAGCCAGTTGCTTCATTTTTTGTTTTTATTTATTTTATTTTAAACAAGCTCATGGGCCTTTAGCCCATTTGTACTCTTTTTTTTTCTTTTCATCCTCAATGGACTTTGGCCCATTGTTGTGTAGACTTGTCTTTCTTGCCATCGTCCTCTTCGTGCCTGTAAAATAAGTGATTTTATTTATTAAATTTTACTTAATTCCATCAAACTAAATACTTTGATCTGGATTGAAATTAATTGTGATAAGTGCATATTTATTAATATTAAAGCTCATAAAAAGTGTGTATATCATAAATTAACTCCTAAAAATGCACACTTATCACACCCCCCAACTTACTCATTGCTAGTCCCTTAGCAATGTAAAAAATTTTAAAAGTTTAGGACTAACAAAAGTTTTAAAATATCCAAGCCTCATTTCTAGATCATCTTTCAGAGAATTGACTTAGGGGCAGAATTTCTGGATCAGTTAAGCGTGCTAGCCGCAAATGAGATATTAAGAGACATAACTGAGAATGCACCCAAAGTTCAATAGCACTTGTGCTCGTGAAATCTAAATCTATAGCTAGACAATTACACCTCTCATATTCCTATTCCAGATAGGTGTCATTTAACTTTATAGTTTCCAGTTCAGAACATTGAGCATAGTAGCTTTCACTCTGCCTTATTTCATATTTTTTTTCAAACACCTGGTGTTGCACATCTCTTCACCATTTGATGAGAACCTCATCTCTTGCCTTAGGAGAAGCAGGCCCGGTTACTAAGATCCAAGGCATTTTTCGTGTTTTTTTCCATACTTTTCAAGGTGTGATTTTCACACTTATTTGGCAGGTAGCTTTTTCCAAAAAGATTTCTTCACTGAAAATCATAAACTATCAGACACCACACTTAAATAACATGATGCGGGATGGACACATGACCTGGGACTCTAGCTCGCGATCATCCCTAAGCGAGGGAAGACGTGGGACCGTGCGCAGTTGGGAAACCGGCAATGAGTCTCGGGTATCGGCTTTTCCGCGTGTACTCTCATTGAGTCACGAGACGGGTCACACTCACTCTCGCCCTTTCGCAGCGGTGATACAATATATCGGGCTAAGAATCCTAACACTCGCAGCGACATATACAAATAGATACGAGTAAAGCAAATGTGAAAGAGAGAGGGAGCGAATTTACCTCCACGCTCCGGGCGTGGGGAAGGCGATCCCGGCCAAGTCAGTAACTCCCGGTATAGTAAATATTTAAATTACAGTAGTGAATTTTGATGCCCACTCCACGAAGGGAGGTAACGGGCTACAAGTGGGCCCTGGAGGACCGATCTTGGGTTGACGGGGAGCACTGTGATCACTTCGTCGGCGCGGTTCGGACAGGGCAAGCTACTAGTTGTGGGGCCCACGTACTGGTCAGCGGGTCCAAGTGGGTCCAGAGTGGTACCGCTGTGACGGTGGCTCCTGGAGAGATACTCCCTGGGACGGCGACACGCTGATTTGCCTTGTGGAAGGCGAGTCGGTTCCGATCGGCACGTGTGGGAGTTACTGTCCACAGATCTGGAGTTCTATTTTTGCAGCGCGCGACCCGGCGAGATTAGCTGCTGCGATCACTCCCGACATCGGATCGACGCAAAAGTGGTACTGTTGGAAAGTTGATCCAAAATCCTTCGACCATAGACTGTGGAAAGAATTTCTGTGGATCTGGATTTTTCGTGGTGGATTTTTCAATGGACTGACTGACAGACTCAGAAAACTCAGGACAGCAATAGAGTTTCCTAATAACTTGCATTGACCGTGACTCAAACCTCAGATTTGGATCTTAGACTCTTCACGAAAGTTGTAAAGGAAGAAACAAGGAAGACGGGGATAATTTTTGTAGAATTTCTAGATGAGGTTTGATAGGGGAAAACAATTTTATACTGGACAAGGGTCGGATCTAAACTGCACAGGACAGAATAGATTTGGGAAAATACAGTGATTTTTATAAATAGTAAAAAGACTCCAGAAATTTCAAGAAACTTCATGGATGATGGGTGTGGTGGACAGAACTTCCAATAAAATTGGTGACTCAAACAAATAAAGGAAAATGGGTCGAACTGATGAAACACTGGGTTGCTGTGACATAAAACTGAGTACAGATAGAACTTGAAGGCTGAAGAACACGAAAATGGAAAAATAGAAAATGAAGGCTAGAAAATAGGATAACTTTTTTGGGAGAGGGTATTGACGTGGTGAACCTACCCTCAAAATTTGGACTCCAGAAGATCAGTAGATCTGGAGCTAAAAATTAAACATGGAACCTCTGTCTTGATTTGGACAGAACTCCGGTGATGGTGGTGGCGGCGCGATGGCAGTGCGATGGCGGCGGCGGCGGTAGAAACAGAATTCAGAGGATAAGAGGGAGAGATAGAATGGGTCTCACACCCTGGAAGGCTATAGGAGAAAGAAGCACAGTAGAGAGAGAGGAGAGAGGGGCGCACCCTTCAAGGAGCTTGTAATTTTTCACAAATTTTCACACTTCATCATTAAACCTTACAAAACACTATACATGGGTTTATATAGAAGGGGAGGAAGGGGGAGGGGGTTGGAATTTCATGAGAGAGAGGGGAGGGGTAGCATTTTCTTCCCCCATGTGATCAATTGGCCTAAGAAAGAAAATATAAAATGTCATTTTAATGGGGGGCACCCCCTTGACTTAAGGGGAGGCATTTTGGACATTTTTCACCCATTGTCCCCTTGACTTGTCCAAGAAGGAAAGAATCCTTCTAGAAGCCACATTGGCATTTGACCAGCCCCACATGTATCCCTAGGGCTTAGGTGGACCAATGGAGAAGGAGTGAGGGGGCCCCTTGCTGGTCCTACTGGACTTTTGCACAAAAAACTCACTAAAACCTAAAGACTCACAGTTTGACTTATAAAGCCTTACAATTGCACATATGTTTTCCCAAGGATATAAAAATAAACTAAAAGGACACAAATGTAAATTAAAAATGTCAGTGCCCGATGTTGATTCCCATCAATTCTCCCCAGGTGGGAAGAACTCGACCCCGTCGAGTAAGGGATGTGGCTGCTCGAGTAGCTCCAGCGGATGCGTCACCGAACCTGGAAGTGTAGAGTATGATCCACTCCAAGTAATCGACACATGCTCATCCCGTATAGATTCGATATGCACACACTATTGGGGAGGAGGCAAGAGGTGGACACTCCTAGGTGGGGCCACTCTCAAATGAAGGGAGGCAGCTCAAAGACTCACTAGGAATCACCATTGGGTCTCTATATGTGACTAAATCTGATTATGTTGAGATAGAGCCGATCCCAAAGTTCGACAAGTCTCATACTCGAAAGGGACTAACAACACGAGCGTACAAAAGATCGACTCGACTCGACACTTGCATGTACAAACACACGAGACCCTAGACACACCTAATGTTAGCCCGACTCATGCATATGCAAAGGTGGACCAAGACACCCGAATGTGTGCCATGCATGCATTTGACGTAACCGGTGGTTGGCGGAATGTGGGACTCCTAGACATCCTAAAGTGGACCTTGCATTGACATTGGATTTGGATGTGGGGGGACCAGGAGTACCAAATGCATCTTCTTCCTTTCCCCTATACGATGATGTATCTCGTAAGTGAACGGGCTTGGTGGGTGTAGACGGCCTGGCCCGTGGGGAAGGGGTGTGGTAGTGGACTCCCTCAAAGAAGTGAAGTATATATGGTGGGTCTAGGGGTCCACTAGGGAATGGGTCAAAGGGATCAAAGAAGGTATGACCCCTTGTGGTGGGTTCCTACGAGTCACGGTCCCATGTGTGGTAGTCTTGAAGGTGTGGATGGTCACCTTCATGCATTGTGGTAGGTGGGACGGTGATCATGTGTAGAAAATAAGATTCCTCCCTTGGGCAAAAGGGAATGAAGTCGGGCTCGGCCGGCATGGGGAGGAATAAGAGGATCTCCGTGGTGACACAACCCACGGTGCACATGGAGGTAATGGACCCTAAGGCCGGATGGGTGAAGTTAAGACTAGTGGGTTGGTCGAAGCCTCGGGCCAATGAGTGCGTCAACTTCCATTGCGAGTCTAATCTCACAATAAGGTCATCCAATGTATCAACATGGTGACTAGACCGAAATGTGATATGGAATGAGTTGACCGTCACTAATGGTAGGGTGGGATACATGGATGGGTAAGGAGGTGGGACCAAGCCATCCTTGAGCCAGCTAAGAAGTGGCTCGGCTATGAAAAGCGTACCCGTTAGAAACACGGGTGGCTCGGAATGTGGTGGCTCCAAATAAGATGGTTCCGAAGGATCGGAAGTAGAGGGTGGCAATGAAGCACTCACGGGTGGTGAAGGATTCCCCGACTGGGGTGGGGGCCTGAGTGGGGGTCCGACCGGATCGAGAATCGGCTGGGAGGTAGATGCTCGCCGAAGGGCGGCATCGGCTTGCCGAATGGCGGCATCAAACCTTGCCTCGAAAGGCTCAACCTCAAGAGCGACCTCATATGACTGCGCCAGAGAGAACGTGTTGGGTTCGATGCAGTATTCAGAGGGGGGGTGAATGAATATAACCCTTTAAAAAACTTTCACCCAATTTAAAACTAGAATACTAACAAGACTTTCACTCAATATAAAATTTCACCCAAACTAGAACTATGATGCTAACTAGACAGATTTACCAAATCTGAAAGCTAATCAACTATTCAGTTCTACCAGTTAGCAAACACATGGAGTGCCCCTATGCATTCATCTAGCGAAAGCACAAATGAACAAATCAAACCACAATGCACAAGGGGTTTTTAGGTGGTTCGGTCCTCCAGACCTACATCCACCCCACACTCAAACCGAGTGTGGCTTCCACTAGCTCACGCTAGAAACAGCAGACTCAGTCTGCAACAAACGCTGCCAAACAGCTTGACCAGGGGAACAACCTCCCCTCTTCCTCCCAACCGGAGGGAACCACTAGTGACACCAGTCACTAGCAAACCAGAGACACAAGGTCTCTCTTCCTCCAGACCTGGAGGGAACCCCTGGACTTGAATCCACAAGCCCAGAACCGGAGACAAGTCTCCCTTCCTCCAAACCGGAGGGAATCAACAAGTAGCACCCAGCTACTTGCAACCGGAGATAGCAATCTCCCTTCTCCTGAACAAACAGGAGGAACCCACAAGTGACTCCAGCCACTTGGAAACCAGAGACACACGGTCTCTCTTCCTCCACACACGGAGGGAACCACCGGGCTTGCTACTCACAAGCCCAGAGCCAGAGGAACAAGCCTCCCTTCCTCCAACCCGGAGGGGAACCTAGAGACCCAAGTCTCTCTTCCTCTGAACCCCAGAGGGAAGCACAATCGGAGATAAATCTCCCTTCCTCCAACCCGGAGGGAAACAACCGATGACACCCTGTCAAAGGCAACCAGAGACGCAAGTCTCTCTTCCTCCACACGGGAGGGTACCAACCACAAGTAGCACCCAGCTACTTACAAACCGAAGACACAAAGTCTCCCTTCTCCTGAACCCACAGGAGGAACCCCGACCTCTCTACAGAGGATCGGAGTTACAGTAAATGGATAAAAACAAAAACGAAACCAGCAACAGAAGGCTGAAAAGATAAAAACAAATGTGGCTCTCGCAGGAGCTGGCTGGCCTGGATTTGATCCACGGTTCAGCAAGAACAGATCTTCTGTTGAAGCTTCTATCACTCTATCTCTCTCTTCTTCTCTATTCTTCTTCCTCTTCTTCTCTTCACACTCTGCTATCTCGATCTCTTACTCAATCTCTCTTTCTTTCTCTTTCTCACTATCTTTCTCTTCTTCTTTTCTTTTTCTTCTTCTCTGTCTGGATCGTGGCTCTCTGTATAGAGTTTTCTTCTCGCCAACTCGATCACACTCCATCTGTGGACGAAGGTCTCATATATATAGCAGCAGCATCATCATCAGCCACGACGTGTGACCTCCACATTTCCAGCCCTAAGAATTCGGACCACGTGGCAGTCTCTCAGCAGGCTTCATTCCAGCCTCGGATCACGTGCTGCCAGTCACTGGGAATTTTTTTCTTCCTTGGACCTGCAAGGAGATGTAAAGCCATTAAAACTATTAATACGCTGTATGGCCATTTACAATAGAGCTGCATGAGGTGTATAGAAACAACAAGAGGTGCACTGCACTGAAGACGACACGAGATACAGTGGTGACACAACGAGCACTACTAAGAGAACGACACGAGGTAGAAAGAACACACACGAAGACACGAAGATAAAAACAACACGAAGACATGAACATAAAAACAACATGACATGACACACAGCGAAGAGAACAACACGTGCTGACAACAGACACGAAGACGAGAATAGAAACCAACACGAAGTATGGTTTCAATACAAGAAAGACACGAGGTCTAGGAAGAACAAAAAATGACACGAAGTGAAACAGGAAGCAACACGAAGTGCTGCGATGTCCTGCACGCATGAGAACAAACCCGACACGAAGAGATGAAAACAACACGAGGTGAAGACACAAAGAGACAACGACACGAGGTGTAGATAACACGACACGAAGTCATGAGAGGAGAGACGACACGGAGTGTGGTCAATGCGATAAAGACACGAAGTCTAAAACGAAAGACCAATCACTAAGACAGAATACAAAGAATCAACACGAAGTGAAGTTGACACGAAGTGAGAACACCGAAGACGATACAGTAATTGACACGGGTTGAAAATAGCCCGAAGATGACAACTGAAATTGACACGGAGTGAAAACAGCACGAAGACAGAGCAGTGATTTGACACGAAGTCAAAATGACAAGAAATAAAACGACACGAAGTCGAAAACAGAAATCAACACGAGGTGTGATTTCAACATAAGAAAGACACGGACTGATAACGACACGAAGTCGAAACAGTAATTGACACGGGGTAACACGACACGAGGTAAAAATGACACGAAGATGAAATTGACACATACTGAAAACAACACGAAGATGAAGGGAACCGTGCAATGTCTAGACTTGAAGTTCAGTTAAGTGTACAGACTTCACCAATGAATCACTCACTGTACAGACATACTATAGAAGTATGATGTACAGACTTTGATGAACAGTCCAAAGTATGGACTTTCACTACAAACAACAATGTGTAGACTTCATGTAAAAGCCCAATGTACGGACATTGAAATCGAACACCAATGTGCAGACTTGACAGTGAAGACTAGAGTGCAGACTTCAAGTCTAACTGTGGATGTACAGACTTGAAGATTGAAGGCGATGTATAGACCATGCACATACCAGAAGTCTAACACACACAATATATCAGTCATACACGTGCATTCTCCATATGATATATAAATCACAATCATGAAGCTATCATCAAAGCACAATGTCAGCAGATAAACTGACTGAGCATATGAAGGCATGAATGAACATTTCAGCAGGATGACTCACAGTGATTAACATCAAACACCAATCATCAAAACCAGATAAATCATTAAAACCTCAGCAATGAATGCTTTATGCATCAGTTTAACATGAAGCATGATTGATCATCAAATATGACTCTAAACTGAGCAGCAAGATGACTGAACCTTTGATTAACTCACATCAACAACCAATCATCAAAGCCATCATTAAAACCATCATCAAAACCAAAACCACATGCATGGGCACAACAATCTCCCCCTTTTTGATGATGGCAACACTTTCAATACATTGAGTCATTCTGATGATGTGAGGCATTCTGAGGTAATCTGAAGACTCAAATTATTCTCCCCCTTTGACTTCATCAAAAAGAAAAATAATTTGAGAAATTATAGCATGTATAAAAGTTCAGTCAATTTCTCCCCCTAAATAAAAGCTCCCCCTTTGAGAAGGAATATGAACAGATAACACAGGTAGAAAAGATAGGAGGATCACTTGATAACAGCTGAATCATAGGTTCAGAAAGGAAGCATGATTATAACCAACTGTTTAGAGTATAAGAATCACCACTCATACAATTTTCAAAAATTCAGGTTTAATCAGTGATAAATCTAGAGTAAAACACCTGACCCCTGAGAAAGAGTTTTAGATTCCATTTATAGCAATGAATCTAGGGCACATGGTATTAATAGATAAGTCTGAAATAATACCCTTTTGTGTTTAAACAAGGAAATTCAAGAGAGGCAACTTGAATATGTATTGATAAAAATAATTTTCACTCATTGACTTTTGATTTTTCGAAGGGTTACAGCAGTTTGATTTTCATTTTTTTTTTAATTTCTGAAACTGAACTAAGTGAATAGACCTATGGCATTTATGCTGTTGACATTAGGTGTACACCTTGATAAGAGGCAGGTACCCCCAGTTACTAGGCATAAACTATATGATCTACTTCAGATCAAGACCCACGAGGAATAGTCTTCACTTTTGACATTAAGGGTACACCTTGATTAGAGGCCAGTACCCTCAGTTACTTGGTGAGGACTCCCCTTATAGATTTGACCCTATGAACAGAGATAGTCTAAGGCACTTCATGACATGTGAGATCTCCTGTCTTTTTGGAGGAGTTCACAGTTTCTCAGTGCAATCAGCCATTGCTTCTGTCACTATGTTCTGTTCTTAACATTAATGATCTTGTTTACTGCTGCCCTTAATTCTTTTAGAGTGATTGATTGAAAAACATTACACACTCTTGTTCACCTGTTCTAAACATTTCCAGATTAACACATTTAGGCATTAAAAAAAAAACTTTTTCTATTTTAGCCATGAGACAAAGATTAAGAGCTATAAAAGTTTTCTTTTATCTCAATTTCTGAAGTGCAGACACTTAACTCTCCAATTTATAAAGGTTAAACCTTTAGTTCTTTTCAATTTGTAAGAGTGATTCTTATAAGTGAACAATTGCAATAATCATCATTCAATGTACTAAACCAGATGCAAAGCTGTTGTTTAGTGAAAATGATGGGGAAAGGATAGCAATTGGCAATATGGTCCAATGACATCTGATGTCAAAAGATATGAATCATTTGAATGAGAATACTGATAAGTGAATAGGATTCAATGAATTGAATAGAACTCTCAGCTCCCCCTGACATCATGATGCAAGAGATATGCTATGCATTAGACTGTTCTACATGCAGACTAGACCCATGGTACTAGGCGGAGGACCTGGTCTCAAAGACCATCTCACACATGGTAGGAACCTCCGGGCAGATTTCTCTGCCTTTTAGTAACATACCATTTGATATACCAGGGTTAACAAGGACAATGCAACATAAATCAGTCCTTCATGCATTGAACGGCATTATTAACACATGCAATGACAGTGTACACTAAATGAACCCTTCACACTTAGTCCAAGTATGCATTCAAATACAAGCATGCAATGCATTGACACAAAGCATATGTAGTGCATCAACTGAATATGCTTAGCGAAGCATTCAATTTCAGTTCAACATATAGTAAGAGAAGAGCATCAAGTATATGCAGAAATGAATTCAATAGCTGAGTCTGGAATACAGACTGATCAGCTAGACATGGAGAGATCATCAACAATCAATCAAGCAAATCAACATGAAGCACACATTTTTCATGCTCACAGTTTCAGATAATGGAATTTAAAACACATTTCAGAACTGACCTGAAAAGTTCAATCATGGGGTTTTCATTCTTGAGCGCCTTGGTTAACCCCCTTTTATTTCTCCCTCCAAGGCACACCTGCAAGATATTTGATCATCTTGATCCTGCAGGGACCCAAGTAGCTTTGGGTCCTGCGTTAGCCCTAACAGGTTTTCTAAACATTTTCATAGCAACATTATCATCAAATTTCATCAGTGAACAGTCATCCATAGAATGTCCAAATTTTCCACAGTATCTACATGAACTGGCTAGTTTTTGGTTCTTATGATACATGTTAACAGCAGGGTGATGTTTATAAGCATGTTCATAAGATTTTCTATTATATGCATGAACAGTTTGATGCTTGTTCTTAACCATCCAACATTCAGCAGATTTATGGCCTGGCTTCCCACAGTTATAGCATGAAATTTTCACAAAAGGTTTTGCAGGGAATTTGACAAAATGGGGTTTAACATAGTTCTTTTGAACATACCAACAGTCCTTGACTGTATGCCCATTTTTCCCACAGTGGGAGCATGCAAAAGAATTTCTTCTATGAAAACCATTTTTACCCCAAGTAGATCTAAACCAGCACTCAGCAGCCTTGTGCCCAGGCTTATTACAGTTGAAGCACACAATGTGCTGACTAGAATTGTGTTTAGATCCATATGGATCATAAAAGTGCATGGAAGACGTGGCATGTAGTTTATTGTCTTCTTTCATGATAAAACATTCATTCATGAGATGACCATGCTTCCCACAATAATAACATGAGGCATCAGGCTTCCTAGCAACATGGTTTCTATCAAAAGAATTTCTAGAATGTAAAGTTCCACTAGCATGCTCATCCTTTAACATCAATCCACAGTCCTCCATTATGTGACCTCCTTTCCCACAATAATAACATGACCCCTTTGTAATATGAGTGTATGTGAGATCATGTGCATTGTGTGTAGCCCTTTTTATAGCAACAGGAGTGCCTTTTTCCTTTTTCTGTGAGTTTTCACCCTTTTTCTGTTTTGGAGTTTGTTCCACAGTTTTGGGTTTCACAGTTGATTTTTGTGCAGTGAATTTGAAGACAGAAGTAGCAGAGGTTATGTTCTGATTGGTGGCTTTGACAAAAACCGTAGATGTTTCATTCCCATTACTCCTTTTATTTGTCGGACTATAGCCCAGTCCCTTTCTCTCAAAGTTATCACTCTTTCCAAGAAGCTTATTCAGATTGTCCTTACCTTTGACAAATTTTGATAGAGAATTTTTCACGTCTTTAATTTCAAAATTCAAATCAGCAATTTTAGCTTCATATTTGGACAGATCTGTTTCACAGGAAATGACTTGTTGATGCAAGGCATCATTCAGACTCTTGAGTTTTTCAACTTCCTGTTTTAATTCTATTTCCTTGTCAGTTTTAGATAAGGACTTGTAAAGATCATCAACTTCTTGTTGAAGGGATGTGATAGTAAGCTCATATCCAGCTATTTTCTGTTCACTGCAACTGACATTTCCATTTAACATTAAGTTGATGGTTTTTAGACTCTCAATTTCTTGTTCAGCATTCATCAACCTATCAGAATTATCCACACTCACACACTTGCCTTTTTCCATTGTCATTAGCCTATTTGTCAGCTGGGTGTTTAGATGTTTCAACTCATTGATTTCCTCTTTCAGTTTACTGTTCTGCTCTAGGAGATCAGCATCAAGCACCCATTCATCTGAGAGAGACTGACATTCATGAAACATTTCCTGTTGTTTTTCAGATTGAAATTTGTCAAGATTTTTCTGAATCTCTGAATTTGTTACTCTATCAGCCTCTAGTTTTTCAGAAATCAATCTATTTTCTTTTTCAAGATTTATTGATTTGAGTTCAAATTCCTTGAGCTGATTATTGAGTATTTCATTTGCAGATTTCATTTTTTCCAATTCAGAGTTGACACATTCTAATTCTCTCACCAATTTTTCATTTTGAACAATATCATTGTTGTGAGCCTGATCAACTAAGCTAAGCCTTTCCTTTAGTTCAGTAATTTCACACACAAACTCTTGACGCTCCTTTTTGTGTAGAGCAACTTGTTTCATAAGAGATTGTTTTTCAGATTTGAAATGATCTAAGTCTGAACTAACAGAATCACACTCTGTTATTTGTCTTCTGAATATTTCATTTTCAGTTTTCAGAGTTTCAAGTTTTTCACCTCCTAAATTTTCCAGCTTCTTTTTCAGACTTTTATATTTCTTCCCTAGTTTCTTACGGGATCTTAACAGATTTGCATAGGCATCTTCCCAATCGTCTAATGAAAAATTCTCGAAAGGGTTTACCTCCTCATCATCACGTTCTTCGGATTCATCTTGATCACTACCATGGTTGCTCTCGTCAGCCATCAGACCGTTGTCGACATTTCCCTTCTGAGCAAGCTTCAGCTCATCCATAATGTCCTTGGCAGACCTGCAATCATGAATACAAGACCATAAGGCTCTGTCAATAGCAGCTCTCATCAGGTTAAAGGCCTTCTGATTTTCTTCATATTTTGACTTGTGACTTTTAGTCCATTTGGACTTTTCCTTTGGCAATCTGTGGGGACCTTGTGAAATTAACTTCCACAGATCCGGATTAATCATTTTCACATAATTGTGAAGACTGCTAATCCATGAGTTAAAATCAGAGCCATTGAAAACCGGTGGAGAGCCCATTGAGTAAATCCGCAAACAGACTAATGCAGCAAAGGGTAGAAACAGATAAGCACAAGGGACACCAGGATCCTCTGCAGATCGTTGGATCTGAACAATCAGAGAACCGCTCTGATACCAATTGTTGGGTTCGATGCAGTATTCAGATGGGGGGTGAATGAATATAACCCTTTAAAAAACTTTCACCCAATTTAAAACTAGAATACTAACAAGACTTTCACTCAATATAAAATTTCGCCCAAACTAGAACTATGATGCTAACTAGACAGATTTACCAAATCTGAAAGCTAATCAACTATTCAGTTCTACCAGTTAGCAAACACATGGAGTGCCCCTATGCATTCATCTAGCGGAAGCACAAATGAACAAATCAAACCACAATGCACAAGGGGTTTTTAGGTGGTTCGGTCCTCCAGACCTACATCCACCCCACACTCAAACCGAGTGTGGCTTCCACTAGCTCACGCTAGAAACAGCAGACTCAGTCTGCAACAAACGCTGCCAAACAGCTTGACCAGGGGAACAACCTCCCCTCTTCCTCCCAACCGGAGGGAACCACTAGTGACACCAGTCACTAGCAAACCAGAGACACAAGGTCTCTCTTCCTCCAGACCTGGAGGGAACCCCTGGACTTGAATCCACAAGCCCAGAACCGGAGACAAGTCTCCCTTCCTCCAAACCGGAGGGAATCAACAAGTAGCACCCAGCTACTTGCAACCGGAGATAGCAATCTCCCTTCTCCTGAACAAACAGGAGGAACCCACAAGTGACTCCAGCCACTTGGAAACCAGAGACACACGGTCTCTCTTCCTCCACACACGGAGGGAACCACCGGGCTTGCTACTCACAAGCCCAGAGCCAGAGGAACAAGCCTCCCTTCCTCCAACCCGGAGGGGAACCTAGAGACCCAAGTCTCTCTTCCTCTGAACCCCAGAGGGAAGCACAATCGGAGATAAATCTCCCTTCCTCCAACCCGGAGGGAAACAACCGATGACACCCTGTCAAAGGCAACCAGAGACGCAAGTCTCTCTTCCTCCACACGGGAGGGTACCAACCACAAGTAGCACCCAGCTACTTGCAAACCGAAGACACAAAGTCTCCCTTCTCCTGAACCCACAGGAGGAACCCCGACCTCTCTACAGAGGATCGGAGTTACAGTAAATGGATAAAAACAAAAACGAAACCAGCAACAGAAGGCTGAAAAGATAAAAACAAATGTGGCTCTCGCAGGAGCTGGCTGGCCTGGATTTGATCCACGGTTCAGCAAGAACAGATCTTCTGTTGAAGCTTCTATCACTCTATCTCTCTCTTCTTCTCTATTCTTCTTCCTCTTCTTCTCTTCACACTCTGCTATCTCGATCTCTTACTCAATCTCTCTTTCTTTCTCTTTCTCACTATCTTTCTCTTCTTCTTTTCTTTTTCTTCTTCTCTGTCTGGATCGTGGCTCTCTGTATAGAGTTTTCTTCTCGCCAACTCGATCACACTCCATCTGTGGACGAAGGTCTCATATATATAGCAGCAGCATCATCATCAGCCACGACGTGTGACCTCCACATTTCCAGCCCTAAGAATTCGGACCACGTGGCAGTCTCTCAGCAGGCTTCATTCCAGCCTCGGATCACGTGCTGCCAGTCACTGGGAATTTTTTTCTTCCTTGGACCTGCAAGGAGATGTAAAGCCATTAAAACTATTAATACGCTGTATGGCCATTTACAATAGAGCTGCATGAGGTGTATAGAAACAACAAGAGGTGCACTGCACTGAAGACGACACGAGATACAGTGGTGACACAACGAGCACTACTAAGAGAACGACACGAGGTAGAAAGAACACACACGAAGACACGAAGACAAAAACAACACGAAGACATGAACATAAAAACAACATGACATGACACACAGCGAAGAGAACAACACGTACTGACAACAGACACGAAGACGAGAACAGAAACCAACACGAAGTATGGTTTCAATACAAGAAAGACACGAGGTCTAGGAAGAACAAAAAACGACATGAAGTGAAACAGGAAGCAACACGAAGTGCTGCGATGTCCTGCACGCATGAGAACAAACCCGACACGAAGAGACGAAAACAACACGAGGTGAAGACACAAAGAGACAACGACACGAGGTGTAGATAACACGACACGAAGTCATGAGAGGAGAGACGACACGGAGTGTGGTCAATGCGATAAAGACACGAAGTCTAAAACGAAAGACCAATCACTAAGACAGAATACAAAGAATCAACACGAAGTGAAGTTGACACGAAGTGAGAACACCGAAGACGATACAGTAATTGACACGGGTTGAAAATAGCCCGAAGATGACAACTGAAATTGACACGGAGTGAAAACAGCACGAAGACAGAGCAGTGATTTGACACGAAGTCAAAATGACAAGAAATAAAACGACACGAAGTCGAAAACAGAAATCAACACGAGGTGTGATTTCAACATAAGAAAGACACGGACTGATAACGACACGAAGTTGAAACAGTAATTGACACGGGGTAACACGACACGAGGTAAAAATGACACGAAGATGAAATTGACACATACTGAAACAACACGAAGATGAAGGGAACCGTGCAATGTCTAGACTTGAAGTTCAGTTAAGTGTACAGACTTCACCAATGAATCACTCACTGTACAGACATACTATAGAAGTATGATGTACAGACTTTGATGAACAGTCCAAAGTATGGACTTTCACTACAAACAACAATGTGTAGACTGTAAAAGCCCAATGTACGGACATTGAAATCGAACACCAATGTGCAGACTTGACAGTGAAGACTAGAGTGCAGACTTCAAGTCTAACTGTGGATGTACAGACTTGAAGATTGAAGGCGATGTATAGACCATGCACATACCAGAAGTCTAACACACACAATATATCAGTCATACACGTGCATTCTCCATATGATATACAAATCACAATCATGAAGCTATCATCAAAGCACAATGTCAGCAGATAAACTGACTGAGCATATGAAGGCATGAATGAACATTTCAGCAGGATGACTCACAGTGATTAACATCAAACACCAATCATCAAAACCAGATAAATCATTAAAACCTCAGCAATGAATGCTTTATGCATCAGTTTAACATGAAGCATGATTGATCATCAAATATGACTCTAAACTGAGCAGCAAGATGACTGAACCTTTGATTAACTCACATCAACAACCAATCATCAAAGCCATCATTAAAACCATCATCAAAACCAAAACCACATGCATGGGCACAACAATCTCCCCCTTTTTGATGATGGCAACACTTTCAATACATTGAGTCATTCTGATGATGTGAGGCATTCTGAGGTAATCTGAAGACTCAAATTATTCTCCCCCTTTGACTTCATCAAAAAGAAAAATAATTTGAGAAATTATAGCATGTATAAAAGTTCAGTCAATTTCTCCCCCTAAATAAAAGCTCCCCCTTTGAGAAGGAATATGAACAGATAACACAGGTAGAAAAGATAGGAGGATCACTTGATAACAGCTGAATCATAGGTTCAGAAAGGAAGCATGATTATAACCAACTGTTTAGAGTATAAGAATCACCACTCATACAATTTTCAAAAATTCAGGTTTAATCAGTGATAAATCTAGAGTAAAACACCTGACCCCTGAGAAAGAGTTTTAGATTCCATTTATAGCAATGAATCTAGGGCACATGGTATTAATAGATAAGTCTGAAATAATACCCTTTTGTGTTTAAACAAGGAAATTCAAGAGAGGCAACTTGAATATGTATTGATAAAAATAATTTTCACTCATTGACTTTTGATTTTTCGAAGGGTTACAGCAGTTTGATTTTCATTTTTTTTTTAATTTCTGAAACTGAACTAAGTGAATAGACCTATGGCATTTATGCTGTTGACATTAGGTGTACACCTTGATAAGAGGCAGGTACCCCCAGTTACTAGGCATAAACTATATGATCTACTTCAGATCAAGACCCACGAGGAATAGTCTTCACTTTTGACATTAAGGGTACACCTTGATTAGAGGCCAGTACCCTCAGTTACTTGGTGAGGACTCCCCTTATAGATTTGACCCTATGAACAGAGATAGTCTAAGGCACTTCATGACATGTGAGATCTCCTGTCTTTTTGGAGGAGTTCACAGTTTCTCAGTGCAATCAGCCATTGCTTCTGTCACTATGTTCTGTTCTTAACATTAATGATCTTGTTTACTGCTGCCCTTAATTCTTTTAGAGTGATTGATTGAAAAACATTACACACTCTTGTTCACCTGTTCTAAACATTTCCAGATTAACACATTTAGGCATTAAAAAAAAAACTTTTTCTATTTTAGCCATGAGACAAAGATTAAGAGCTATAAAAGTTTTCTTTTATCTCAATTTCTGAAGTGCAGACACTTAACTCTCCAATTTATAAAGGTTAAACCTTTAGTTCTTTTCAATTTGTAAGAGTGATTCTTATAAGTGAACAATTGCAATAATCATCATTCAATGTACTAAACCAGATGCAAAGCTGTTGTTTAGTGAAAATGATGGGGAAAGGATAGCAATTGGCAATATGGTCCAATGACATCTGATGTCAAAAGATATGAATCATTTGAATGAGAATACTGATAAGTGAATAGGATTCAATGAATTGAATAGAACTCTCAGCTCCCCCTGACATCATGATGCAAGAGATATGCTATGCATTAGACTGTTCTACATGCAGACTAGACCCATGGTACTAGGCGGAGGACCTGGTCTCAAAGACCATCTCACACATGGTAGGAACCTCCGGGCAGATTTCTCTGCCTTTTAGTAACATACCATTTGATATACCAGGGTTAACAAGGACAATGCAACATAAATCAGTCCTTCATGCATTGAACGGCATTATTAACACATGCAATGACAGTGTACACTAAATGAACCCTTCACACTTAGTCCAAGTATGCATTCAAATACAAGCATGCAATGCATTGACACAAAGCATATGTAGTGCATCAACTGAATATGCTTAGCGAAGCATTCAATTTCAGTTCAACATATAGTAAGAGAAGAGCATCAAGTATATGCAGAAATGAATTCAATAGCTGAGTCTGGAATACAGACTGATCAGCTAGACATGGAGAGATCATCAACAATCAATCAAGCAAATCAACATGAAGCACACATTTTTCATGCTCACAGTTTCAGATAATGGAATTTAAAACACATTTCAGAACTGACCTGAAAAGTTCAATCATGGGGTTTTCATTCTTGAGCGCCTTGGTTAACCCCCTTTTATTTCTCCCTCCAAGGCACACCTGCAAGATATTTGATCATCTTGATCCTGCAGGGACCCAAGTAGCTTTGGGTCCTGCGTTAGCCCTAACAGGTTTTCTAAACATTTTCATAGCAACATTATCATCAAATTTCATCAGTGAACAGTCATCCATAGAATGTCCAAATTTTCCACAGTATCTACATGAACTGGCTGGTTTTTGGTTCTTATGATACATGTTAACAGCAGGGTGATGTTTATAAGCATGTTCATAAGATTTTCTGTTATATGCATGAACAGTTTGATGCTTGTTCTTAACCATCCAACATTCAGCAGATTTATGGCCTGGCTTCCCACAGTTATAGCATGAAATTTTCACAAAAGGTTTTGCAGGGAATTTGACAAAATGGGGTTTAACATAGTTCTTTTGAACATACCAACAGTCCTTGACTGTATGCCCATTTTTCCCACAGTGGGAGCATGCAAAAGAATTTCTTCTATGAAAACCATTTTTACCCCAAGTAGATCTAAACCAGCACTCAGCAGCCTTGTGCCCAGGCTTATTACAGTTGAAGCACACAATGTGCTGACTAGAATTGTGTTTAGATCCATATGGATCATAAAAGTGCATGGAAGACGTGGCATGTAGTTTATTGTCTTCTTTCATGATAAAACATTCATTCATGAGATGACCATGCTTCCCACAATAATAACATGAGGCATCAGGCTTCCTAGCAACATGGTTTCTATCAAAAGAATTTCTAGAATGTAAAGTTCCACTAGCATGCTCATCCTTTAACATCAATCCACAGTCCTCCATTATGTGACCTCCTTTCCCACAATAATAACATGACCCCTTTGTAATATGAGTGTATGTGAGATCATGTGCATTGTGTGTAGCCCTTTTTATAGCAACAGGAGTGCCTTTTTCCTTTTTCTGTGAGTTTTCACCCTTTTTCTGTTTTGGAGTTTGTTCCACAGTTTTGGGTTTCACAGTTGATTTTTGTGCAGTGAATTTGAAGACAGAAGTAGCAGAGGTTATGTTCTGATTGGTGGCTTTGACAAAAACCGTAGATGTTTCATTCCCATTACTCCTTTTATTTGTCGGACTATAGCCCAGTCCCTTTCTCTCAAAGTTATCACTCTTTCCAAGAAGCTTATTCAGATTGTCCTTACCTTTGACAAATTTTGATAGAGAATTTTTCACGTCTTTAATTTCAAAATTCAAATCAGCAATTTTAGCTTCATATTTGGACAGATCTGTTTCACAGGAAATGACTTGTTGATGCAAGGCATCATTCAGACTCTTGAGTTTTTCAACTTCCTGTTTTAATTCTATTTCCTTGTCAGTTTTAGATAAGGACTTGTAAAGATCATCAACTTCTTGTTGAAGGGATGTGATAGTAAGCTCATATCCAGCTATTTTCTGTTCACTGCAACTGACATTTCCATTTAACATTAAGTTGATGGTTTTTAGACTCTCAATTTCTTGTTCAGCATTCATCAACCTATCAGAATTATCCACACTCACACACTTGCCTTTTTCCATTGTCATTAGCCTATTTGTCAGCTGGGTGTTTAGATGTTTCAACTCATTGATTTCCTCTTTCAGTTTACTGTTCTGCTCTAGGAGATCAGCATCAAGCACCCATTCATCTGAGAGAGACTGACATTCATGAAACATTTCCTGTTGTTTTTCAGATTGAAATTTGTCAAGATTTTTCTGAATCTCTGAATTTGTTACTCTATCAGCCTCTAGTTTTTCAGAAATCAATCTATTTTCTTTTTCAAGATTTATTGATTTGAGTTCAAATTCCTTGAGCTGATTATTGAGTATTTCATTTGCAGATTTCATTTTTTCCAATTCAGAGTTGACACATTCTAATTCTCTCACCAATTTTTCATTTTGAACAATATCATTGTTGTGAGCCTGATCAACTAAGCTAAGCCTTTCCTTTAGTTCAGTAATTTCACACACAAACTCTTGACGCTCCTTTTTGTGTAGAGCAACTTGTTTCATAAGAGATTGTTTTTCAGATTTGAAATGATCTAAGTCTGAACTAACAGAATCACACTCTGTTATTTGTCTTCTGAATATTTCATTTTCAGTTTTCAGAGTTTCAAGTTTTTCACCTCCTAAATTTTTCAGCTTCTTTTTCAGACTTTTATATTTCTTCCCTAGTTTCTTACGGGATCTTAACAGATTTGCATAGGCATCTTCCCAATCGTCTAATGAAAAATTCTCGAAAGGGTTTACCTCCTCATCATCACGTTCTTCGGATTCATCTTGATCACTACCATGGTTGCTCTCGTCAGCCATCAGACCGTTGTCGACATTTCCCTTCTGAGCAAGCTTCAGCTCATCCATAATGTCCTTGGCAGACCTGCAATCATGAATACAAGACCATAAGGCTCTGTCAATAGCAGCTCTCATCAGGTTAAAGGCCTTCTGATTTTCTTCATATTTTGACTTGTGACTTTTAGTCCATTTGGACTTTTCCTTTGGCAATCTGTGGGGACCTTGTGAAATTAACTTCCACAGATCCGGATTAATCATTTTCACATAATTGTGAAGACTGCTAATCCATGAGTTAAAATCAGAGCCATTGAAAACCGGTGGAGAGCCCATTGAGTAAATCCGCAAACAGACTAATGCAGCAAAGGGTAGAAACAGATAAGCACAAGGGACACCAGGATCCTCTACAGATCGTTGGATCTGAACAATCAGAGAACCGCTCTGATACCAATTGTTGGGTTCGATGCAGTATTCAGAGGGGGGGTGAATGAATATAACCCTTTAAAAAACTTTCACCCAATTTAAAACTAGAATACTAACAAGACTTTCACTCAATATAAAATTTCGCCCAAACTAGAACTATGATGCTAACTAGACAGATTTACCAAATCTGAAAGCTAATCAACTATTCAGTTCTACCAGTTAGCAAACACATGGAGTGCCCCTATGCATTCATCTAGCGGAAGCACAAATGAACAAATCAAACCACAATGCACAAGGGGTTTTTAGGTGGTTCGGTCCTCCAGACCTACATCCACCCCACACTCAAACCGAGTGTGGCTTCCACTGGCTCACGCTAGAAACAGCAGACTCAGTCTGCAACAAACGCTGCCAAACAGCTTGACCAGGGGAGCAACCTCCCCTCTTCCTCCCAACCGGAGGGAACCACTAGTGACACCAGTCACTAGCAAACCAGAGACACAAGGTCTCTCTTCCTCCAGACCTGGAGGGAACCCCTGGACTTGAATCCACAAGCCCAGAACCGGAGACAAGTCTCCCTTCCTCCAAACCGGAGGGAATCAACAAGTAGCACCCAGCTACTTGCAACCGGAGATAGCAATCTCCCTTCTCCTGAACAAACAGGAGGAACCCACAAGTGACTCCAGCCACTTGGAAACCAGAGACACACGGTCTCTCTTCCTCCACACACGGAGGGAACCACCGGGCTTGCTACTCACAAGCCCAGAGCCAGAGGAACAAGCCTCCCTTCCTCCAACCCGGAGGGGAACCTAGAGACCCAAGTCTCTCTTCCTCTGAACCCCAGAGGGAAGCACAATCGGAGATAAATCTCCCTTCCTCCAACCCGGAGGGAAACAACCGATGACACCCTGTCAAAGGCAACCAGAGACGCAAGTCTCTCTTCCTCCACACGGGAGGGTACCAACCACAAGTAGCACCCAGCTACTTGCAAACCGAAGACACAAAGTCTCCCTTCTCCTGAACCCACAGGAGGAACCCCGACCTCTCTACAGAGGATCGGAGTTACAGTAAATGGATAAAAACAAAAACGAAACCAGCAACAGAAGGCTGAAAAGATAAAAACAAATGTGGCTCTCGCAGGAGCTGGCTGGCCTGGATTTGATCCACGGTTCAGCAAGAACAGATCTTCTGTTGAAGCTTCTATCACTCTATCTCTCTCTTCTTCTCTATTCTTCTTCTTCTTCTTCTCTTCACACTCTGCTATCTCGATCTCTTACTCAATCTCTCTTTCTTTCTCTTTCTCACTATCTTTCTCTTCTTCTTTTCTTTTTCTTCTTCTCTGTCTGGATCGTGGCTCTCTGTATAGAGTTTTCTTCTCGCCAACTCGATCACACTCCATCTGTGGACGAAGGTCTCATATATATAGCAGCAGCAGCAGCATCAGCCACGACGTGTGACCTCCACATTTCCAGCCCTAAGAATTCGGACCACGTGGCAGTCTCTCAGCAGGCTTCATTCCAGCCTCGGATCACGTGCTGCCAGTCACTGGGAATTTTTTTCTTCCTTGGACCTGCAAGGAGATGTAAAGCCATTAAAACTATTAATACGCTGTATGGCCATTTACAATAGAGCTGCATGAGGTGTATAGAAACAACAAGAGGTGCACTGCACTGAAGACGACCCGAGATACAGTGGTGACACAACGAGCACTACTAAGAGAACGACACGAGGTAGAAAGAACACATACGAAGACACGAAGACAAAAACAACACGAAGACATGAACATAAAAACAACATGACATGACACACAGCGAAGAGAACAACACGTGCTGACAACAGACACGAAGACGAGAACAGAAACCAACACGAAGTATGGTTTCAATACAAGAAAGACACGAGGTCTAGGAAGAACAAAAAACGACACGAAGTGAAACAGGAAGCAACACGAAGTGCTGCGATGTCCTGCACGCATGAGAACAAACCCGACACGAAGAGACGAAAACAACACGAGGTGAAGACACAAAGAGACAACGACACGAGGTGTAGATAACACGACACGAAGTCATGAGAGGAGAGACGACACGGAGTGTGGTCAATGCGATAAAGACACGAAGTCTAAAACGAAAGACCAATCACTAAGACAGAATACAAAGAATCAACACGAAGTGAAGTTGACACGAAGTGAGAACACCGAAGACGATACAGTAATTGACACGGGTTGAAAATAGCCCGAAGATGACAACTGAAATTGACACGGAGTGAAAACAGCACGAAGACAGAGCAGTGATTTGACACGAAGTCAAAATGACAAGAAATAAAACGACACGAAGTCGAAAACAGAAATCAACACGAGGTGTGATTTCAACATAAGAAAGACACGGACTGATAACGACACGAAGTCGAAACAGTAATTGACACGGGGTAACACGACACGAGGTAAAAACTACACGAAGATGAAATTGACACATACTGAAAACAACACGAAGATGAAGGGAACCGTGCAATGTCTAGACTTGAAGTTCAGTTAAGTGTACAGACTTCACTAATGAATCACTCACTGTACAGACATACTATAGAAGTATGATGTACAGACTTTGATGAACAGTCCAAAGTATGGACTTTCACTACAAACAACAATGTGTAGACTTCATGTAAAAATCCAATGTACGGACATTGAAATCGAACACCAATGTGCAGACTTGACAGTGAAGACTAGAGTGCAGACTTCAAGTCTAACTGTGGATGTACAGACTTGAAGATTGAAGGCGATGTATAGACCATGCACATACCAGAAGTCTAACACACACAATATATCAGTCATACACGTGCATTCTCCATATGATATACAAATCACAATCATGAAGCTATCATCAAAGCACAATGTCAGCAGATAAACTGACTGAGCATATGAAGGCATGAATGAACATTTCAGCAGGATGACTCACAGTGATTAACATCAAACACCAATCATCAAAACCAGATAAATCATTAAAACCTCAGCAATGAATGCTTTATGCATCAGTTTAACATGAAGCATGACTGATCATCAAATATGACTCTAAACTGAGCAGCAAGATGACTGAACCTTTGATTAACTCACATCAACAACCAATCATCAAAGCCATCATTAAAACCAAAACCACATGCATGGGCACAACAGAACGCGTGACGGAGAAGACATTCATACCGGAAATGAAGCCGCAAACCTCTCCGGAACTGAGAGGCAGTCGTGGTGCTCTCCTCTCCAAGTCCGTTTCCAAACCGATACACTTCGAAGTCCCTAATGTACTCGGACACGGACTTGTCACCTTGGACGTGTCAGCATGGGTTGGTCATAGCTACCGAAAGATGGGAACAGATCCCTAGGAATGGATATGTAATGACATTTTTTTTGTTTTTTTGTCACGCCCCGTACTCTATATCGTTGAGGTATTGTCCGCTTTGGCCTACCGGCCTCACGGTTTTGTCCCTTTTTAACAATGATCGGCTCCAGAATGGGGGACTTCTCGGGAGGTCACCCATCCCAATACTGCTCCCCATTAAGCACGCTTAACTTCGGAGTTCTTTACAAGAACTGAGCCGATACTTCAAAATGTGCCTCGGTGATATAGAGTACAACTTAGCTATATTTGAGGGTGTTACAATCTACCCCTCTTATATAGGTGACGTCCTCATCGCTGGGCACATATAGCACACACTCAAACCCCCAGACAGGTAGGATTCTAGAGGTGGCCCCTACAGGCTCAAGAGGTGGTTCCCACTATGTAGCACTTTGTTTAATTGCGGGTTCAAGAGGTGGCTCCCATAGCGTAGCACTTTGCCCTGCATAGCACTTAGTTCCCACACTTCCGGCTGTGGTATAGCTCTGATACCATTCTGTCACGCCCCGTACTCTATATCGTCGAGGTATTGTCCGCTTTGGCTACCGGCCTCACGGTTTTGTCCCTTTCTAACAATGATCGTTTCCATAATTGGGGACTTCTCGGGAGGTCACCCATCCTAGTACTGCTCCCCATTAAGCACGCTTAACTTCGGAGTTCTTTACAAGAATTGAGTCGATACTTCAAAAGGCGCCTCGGTGATATAGAGTATAACTTGGCTATATTTGAGGGTGTTATATTTTTATAAGCAAAATTTTATGCAACTAATGCAAACACCTAGACACGACTCTAAATGCGATGCAAAGTGGAAATGCAGACTCGACTATGAAACTAGACACAACCAAGATTCGGTACATGGTGGAGTCCGGGGATCCGAAGATCCTCTCACGCGAGTGAATCACCTCTCCGATAGGCGTAACCTAACGGTCGGGCGACACCTTTTTATATACCGAACAATGGTATGCAAGTGAGACACTTAGACCGACTTAGACTTAGACTCGACTTAAATTACTCTTTTTTGTGTGTGTTTTGAACCAAATACTACCCTGGACTCAACTGGCGCTCTGATACCAAATTGATGCGGGATGGACACGCGACCTGGGACTTTAGATCACGATATTCCCTAAGCGAGGAAAGATGTGGGACCGTGCGCGGTTGAGAAACCGGCAGTGAGTCTCGGGTATCGGCTTTTCCGCGTGTACTCTCATTGAGTCACGGGACGGGTCACACTCACTCTCGCCCTCTCGCAGTGGTGATATAATATATCGGGCTAAGAATCCTAACACTCGCAGCGGCATATACAAATAGATACGAGTAAAGCAAATGCGAAAGAGAGAGGGAGCGAATTTATCTCCACGCTCCGGGCGTGGGGAAGGCGATCCCGGCCAAGTCAGTAACTCCCGGTATAGTAAATATTTAAATTACAGCAGTGAATTTTGATGCCCACTCCACGCAGGGAGGTAACGGGCTACAAGTGGGCCCGGGAGGACTGATCTTGGGTTGACGGGCAACACTTTGATCACCCCGTCGGCGCGGTTCGGACAGCGCAAGCTACTGGTTGTGGGGCCCACGTACTGGTCAGTGGGTCCGAGTGGGCCCGGAGTGGTACCGCTAGGAGGGTGGCTCCTGGAGAGATGCTCCCTGGGGCGGCGGCACGCTAGTTCGCCTTGTGGAAGGCGAGTCGGTTCTGATCAGCACGTGTGGGAGTTGCTGTCCACAGATCTGGAGTTCTATTTTTGCAGCGCACGACCCGGCGAGATCAGCTGCTACGATCACTCCTGATGTCGGATCAACGCAAAAGTGGTACCATTGGAAAGCGGATCCAAAATCCTTCGACCATGGACTATGGAAAGAATTTCTATGTATCTGGATTTTTCGTGGTGGATTTTTCAATGGACTAACTGATAGACTCAGAAAACTCAAGATAGAAATAGAGTTTCCTAATAACTTGTATTGACCGCGACTCAAACCTCAGATTTGGAACTTGGACTCTTCACGAAAGTTGTAGAGGAAGAAACAAGGAAGACGGGGATAATTTTTGTAGAATTTCTAGAGGAGGTTTGATAGGGGAAAACTATTTTATACTGGACAAGGGTTGGATCTAAACTGCATAGGACAGAACAGATTTGGGAAAATACAGTGATTTTTATAAATAGTAAAAAGACTCCAGAAATTCCAAGAAACTTCGTGGATGATGGGTGTGGTGGATAGAACTTCTAATAAAAATGGTGACTCAAACAAATAAAGGAAAAGGGGTCGAACTGAGAAATCACAGGGTTGCTATGACACAAAACTGAGTATAGACAGAACTGGAATGCTGAAGAACACGAAAATGGAAAAATAGAAAATGAAGGCTAGAAAATAGGATAACTTTTTTGGGAGAGGGTATTGACGTGGTGAACCTACCCTCAAAATTTGGACTACAGAAGATCAGTAGATCTGGAGCTAAAAATCAAACATGGAACCTTTGTCCTGATTTGGACAGAACTCCGGCGATGGTGGTGGCGGCACGATGGCGGTGCGATGGCGATGGCGGCGGCGGTAGAAATAGAATTCAGAGGATAAGAGGGAGAGATAGAATGGGTCTCACACCCTGGAAGGCTGTAGGGGAAAGAAGCACAGTAGAGAGAGAGGAGAGAGGGGTGCACCCTTCAAGGAGCTTGCAATTTTTCATAAATTTTCACAATTCATCATTAAACCTTACAAAACACTATACATGGGTTTATATAGAAGGGGAGGGGGTTGGAATTTCGTGGGAGAGAGGGGAGGGGTAGCATTTTCTTCCCCCATGTGGTCAATTGACCTAAAAAAGAAAATATAAAATGTCATTTTAATGGGGGGCACCCCCTTGACTTAAGGGGAGGCATCTTGGACATTTTTCACCCATTGTCCCCTTGACTTGTCCAAGAAGGAAAGAATCCTTCTAGAAGCCACATTGGCATTTGACCAGCCCCACATGGACCCCTAGGGCTTAGGTGGACCAATGGAGAAGGAGTGAGGGGGCCCCTTGCTGGTCCTACTGGACTTTTGCACAAAAACCCACTAAAATCTAAAGACTCACAGTTTGGCTTATAAAGCCTTACAATTGAACATATATTTTTCCAAGGATATAAAAATAAACTAAAAGAACATAAATGTAAATTAAAAATGTCAGTGCCCAATGTTGATTCCCATCATAACATAAGACTTGTCCTACTTGCTTCATCAGTGTGTAAGTGATTTTCTTTGTGTTAGTGCTAATGGATTTTAAGAAGATTTTAAGTCAGTTTCTCCTAGCTAGATTACAAAATAATCTCCGTCATCCATGTCCATAGCCTTTTCCATTCCAGATTCACTTTGGTGAGAGCATGAATCAAGAAAACTCAGTTGGGTTTTATTTTTTTATGTTTCTTATTTTTTATGTTTTTTTATTTTTTTTTGATTTTGAAAAAATGAGGTTGTATAATGACAAATGAGGTTGTATAATGAATGCAACATGAAAAAATGAGGTTGTATATGAATGCAACATGTGCAACATGATTTTCATCTCCCTAACTTAAATGACATTGTCCTCAATGGCATACACAAGATAGAATAATAGAACAATGTAGACATAAAATTTGTGAAGGAACGGGACAACCTGACGGAAGTGAACTTCGACGGGCATCCTTGCTGACCAAAGGCGGTACTTGGCTGTTAAAGGCGAGGCATAAGTGCAAGCTATCTTCTCTCTCCCCCCAACTTATCCTTTATTCACACCTGTAAAATAAAAATAAAACCATAAGAAAAACTTGGGTTGCCTCCCAAGAAGTCATTTATTAGCACACGAAAATCACTAAAAACTTCGGGTTACCTCCCAAAAAGTGCTAAATTCAACATCTTTAGCCAGACACAATGTAGCTCACTAACCAACGTGTGGCATTTAGAATGAGCCACCAAGTGATCTTGTCCTCCTTCAAATTCTAGCCTTATGCCATTAGAAGATAAGAGTAAGCATGTACGTACTGGGGATAGAAATATGCTGGTCTCGCACATTATTGATATTAACTTTAACCATATGTGTGAGCCAGTTTTTGTCTTTGGGGATCATGAAATGATCAATGGCCAATAATCTTTCAAGATCGAGGTGGAACCTTTGCACAATATCTATCCATTGGTCCCTTTGTCCTGTATCTTCCCTCCTGACTAACCCTTTACTGACTACTTCCTCCAAGGTAACTTAGTCAGGCACTGGTGACTGATGAATAAGATTGTCATTATTAGTCACATTCCTCTCAGTAACAGTCTCATGAGCATTAAGGGCACTAATCAACTTGTCTTCCTGATGGAAAGTCAAATCAAAGGAGAATATTACTAGCACATCTCCCTCAGGTCCTAGAATGTCATATTGGGGAGGCTTAACTTTCAGAGGAATCATATTGGAAGGAAGCGTGAGTCCACAATCTAACTCATCCAATGATTCAAACTTCATTGGATAGGACTCAGGCGTCAGATCAAATGTGAAATTCTCTAATAAGACCCCTTCATCACACTCATCACTCAATTGAAGATTATCAATCAAATTTTTCAATAATGGGGTGGGTAGATGAAATGTAAACTTTTCCAACAAGGCCCCATCATCATGTTCTTCAAGGGGAGGAGGATATTTAGAATTTATTTTTATTAAATCAACAAGATTATTAATCACAAAACAATCCTCCTCTTCATGTATATCCTCAATTGAGTTGTTTGGGTCACTATTCTTCACAGTGGTATTCTCAATCTCAAAACATTCATAGAATAGTGTGATGATATCAATATGATCATCTTTATCCTTTAATCCACCTCTTACTACCTTCCCTTCCTTCATCATGGTATTACTTGTGCACTCCCCCTCACTCTCACTATTGATATCTTGAGCCAGAATGACAGGCATAAGATCATCATCATCATCATTCACGTGTTGAGGGGGTTGGTGTAATATTGAAGGAGGGCCCTGTTAAGTAGACTGAGAGTACACGATTTGAGGTGTTGGGTTCGTTGCGCTCCCTATTTGTCTTTGATAATGGTTTTGATGATGATTCCAATATATTGTGTGATTTTCATAAGTTTTGAAGTGAAAATCATTCATGAGTATCTTGTGAAAAATGTCTTGATGTCAGATGAGCTAATATATTGGCATCTTGCCTTGCAGGTTTTAATCTTCTAACTAAGTGTCGACACTGGCGTCACTTCCATCTGCTGCAGTTTCTATATGGAGGGTGGCTTATGCATATTGATGCCTTGGCTCCCATTTGTTCACAAGCTTAACCCAGTCCATCTGCTCATGGCTTTCATTCCATACTGTCATGAGTATTTTGAGGAAGTATATGGATCAAATTGTGTATGCATGCTCCTTGCTGAAATTAGCTTGAATGAGTTTTAACCATTCATATGTTAATTGACGTTTTGGGTTGAATGAATTTCATGTAAAGCAAACATGTCCTATTGACTGAATTCTTACTTGAGGTTTTGATTGTTTAGAAATACCCTTTACCTGTATGTTCAATTACTTGATATGTCAGGTTGTGAAGAAAGTGGGTAGTTATGTTTAAATGGATCTTGATGAGCTCTTGTGTGTTGAATTGCATGATCAATTATAGATCAAATGGCTGTCAATGAAACTTAGATGAATGAAGGTAGATTGCTGAATTTGAATTGGACTACATTTGAAATTCATGTGTAAATTGACATTAGTGATTTGTTTATATGAGAGCAGGTTTGTGTTGCCTTCAACCAATGGATCCATGGTGAGATTCTATCTCTGGACTTGAATTATAGTTGCCATGAAAGGGTTTGAAATACCCTTCATAAGTTGGGTTCTCAAGTGCCCTAGCTTCAAGCATGCTTGTCATGATAATCTTGTGGCAGCATCATTGCCCTTTTAGCTTCCCATGTTTTCTGGTTAAACTCTAGTCTTATCTGTGATTATCTGGTTGATATGAATGAGTCTCATATGCATCAAATTGCTTGTATCATTGGCTTGATTCTAAGGTGAAGCTTTGGTGGTTTGAAGATAGGGTTGGTTATGCACATATTTCTAGGTGTGGTTTGAAATTCAATATGATTAACACCTTCATTGACTTTTGTTGGAATGCAGCTTAATTCATGCCAATACCATGTTTCAATGCATAGTTATTTATTTTTAATGTTTAGGAGAGGATTTGTAGGGTTTCATTGGAGTTTAAATGAGTTTTCATTTCTGTCAATAAAAGTGTCGACTGTAAGAGTCGACACTTATTTACATGTCTTCTATCTGCGTTGTTCTATTAGACCAGACAGAAAGTGTCAACTCTAAGAGTCGACACTTTTGTCCTGGCTGATATTTTGTGTTCGGGATAGAACACCTTGACAAAAGTGTCAACTCTAAGAGTCGACACTTTGTCTAGTTCGTCCGGATCGTGTTTTTCGGATTGATTGCGAAATGTCCATTTCTTGCTCCGATTGCCATGGGATTTTTACCCTAATACCCTTAGAGTTTCTCCCATACATTGGTTGTATTTCTGAAGGGTTTAATCATGGGCTTTCTGGTCTTTGTCTTGTTCCTTCAGCTGGGTATATATGGCTGCGTTTTGCTTCGACGAAGATAACTTTTTGTGGGCTAAACATTTCTATTCTTTTGCAGGAGAAGGAGAACGAGGGTGAGGGTGTCGCATCTACTTGGAGGAGGAAGAAGAAGAAGAGGAGAACGCATCAACAAGCCTATCTCTGCCGATCTGATCCTTGTTCTGAACGCCGTTCCTGAAGATCCATCCCTGGGCGTCTCCTACGAGCTTGGTCGACTTCCACTCCGTGAAGAAAGTTTCCAGCTCATCCCACTACTCCAATGGATGGGATATACTACAGATTTGAGGGGAAATCTTTCTACTCTCATTTCTACTCTTTTTCTTGAGCATAGATTAATATTTTGGGCGGCTATTTTATATCCTTTTATTTTGACAAACTCAGAATATTATCATGTGTGGGCGGAGCTGCGTCTCCTAGTGTGTGGATTTAATGTGGGAAAGTTTCACCGAGTTTGGTTGAGTGAAGACGGAGCTGCGTCTCCGTGGGGTTTTCGAGTCCGAGGTGTGTTCCCTGACTGTGTGTGTGTGAGTGCTACGGTGGTAGTGTTTTGGGACTAGGCCCTATGTGTGCATTGCTGCGGAAGCAGCGTGTGTGGTGTTTGGGTTCGTCCCCGTTCTGCTACGGTTCGAAGCGTGTAGTGAAGCCTCACCGGGTTCGGTGAGGGGTGGACGTAGGGAGCCCGTCGTGGTCCCGAACCACCTAAAAATCTCTGTGTCAATTGTGAATGCTTGTGTGATTGTCCATTTCTTCTATCTCCGTTCACAGGTCATTTTATAGGTTTTTATTCACTGCATCATCGCACATTGCTGCATCCGCTATCCGTGTTAGGATTTATTTCTACCATCTATTGCATAGTTTATTCGAGTGAGATCAGAAAGCTTGAGAGAATATTTTAATCTCACGTCTGTTTAGGATAATTAACGTAGTTAATTTTAATTCCACTATGTTTAGTTTAGATAGTTTTTAAAATCTGCCATCTCAGCAAGGAGACAATTCAACACCCCCCCCCTTCTTGTCCGCCATCTAGTCTGGGCCAACAATTGGTATCAGAGCCCAGTCTCTGATTTTTATTCAGCGGACCTCACGGTCTAGGAGAAAAGATCCTTTAAGATGGCTAGTGTGAATTCAGTTCTTATCTTTGATGGTTTTGACTATCCTCTATGGCTTGGAAAATTCTATGTGTGGATTACTAATACTAATCCGAAGCTTATGAGTCTAATCACTCATGGTCCTTACAGTCTTCCAAAAATGAGTTAAGATGGACTGATGAACATAAGAGAATGAATTCTGACAATCTTTTTGTTATGAATGCTCTTAAGGCTACAGTGAACACTGATGTATTTCCTTTTGTTTCATCTTGTAGGTCAGCCAAAGAGATCTGGGATGGGCTAAGCGAAGCCCAAGAAGAAAGCTTGAATGGAGAGTGTTTTGTGGCGAACAATGAAAATGAACGTCAAAGCAAGGAAAGTTCTAAGGTAAACTCCGATTTCGATGATGGAGATGAGCTTAGCTATGATGAGTTGATGAATGCTTATGATGAATTGTTTGATAGGTATAAAACAATGAAATCTGAAAATAGGAAATTAAAAAAAAATAAAAAACTCTAATGTTGATAATTTCTCCTCTGAAAAATGTGTTGAGTTTGAGAAATTACGTAGGTCTTCCATGCTTGAGGCTGATAGTCATAAAGAAACAATTTCAATTCTGAAAGCTGAAAATGAAACCTTAACTGTTAAAATTTTAGAACTTGAAGACATTGAAAAGGAACTAAGAGGTAAATTGAGTTTCTTGGATAGTGATCAGATATTGCTTAATGAACTTGTCCAGAATGAGAAGCTTGCTGAGGAAATTGAGAAGTTAAAAGATCAGAACAATCTGCTGGTTGATAAACTCATCATGTTTGAAAAAGGGAAAACATGTGGTTGTTGATGATTCTGAAAATCTTCATGTTCTAGAACAGGAGGTTGCTAGCTATAAGTCTGTAAATTCTCTCTTAAATGATAAACTTACTTTGTGTGAAGAAGAGATTGCTAATTATGAATTACACATTCATTTTTGGAAAATCAAATTAAAAACTTGAACGAGCCTTTCTCCGTGTATGATAAAGAAAATCAAAAACAGAAAACTGTCAATGATTATTCTTGTGTGCATACAAAATCCTCTACTATTAATCATGTTCATGCATCAAGAAAAAAGATGAATGTTTCATGTTCCTACTGTGGGATGTATAGCCATGATATGTACGACTGCTTTGTGATGAAACTTGATGATGATGAGGCATTAAAGTCAAGAGTGAATATGGTTGTTGGTTCCAAAAATCATGAAAAACCCACAAAGAAAAATCTCAACACTCATTGTTTCTATTGTGGGTTGCATGGTCATATTTTTGAAGATTATTTTATATAAAAAAATGATGATGAATGGTTTGTCAAAAAAAATTTCATGTCATTACTGTGGGAGTTTTGGACATGTAATGTTCTATAATGAAAAATGATGACAATTAGTTTTTGAAGAGAAAATCTTCTCACTGTTTCTATTGTGGCCAGGGTGGTCATTCAATGGTGGTCATTCAATGGATGACTGTGCCACAATGAGATTGAATGATGATAGGTGTGCCAGGAGATATAAGAATACCTTCACTCATGCTAGAACTAACCCCTCGGGACCCAGGATGGCTTGGGTACCCAATTGTCTAAAATGAGAATCTATTTTACAGGGACACCTTGAGAACAAGGAATGTTGATAAATAAAAGATTCTTAGGGCGAGAAATAAAGTGGTTTGGATTTGAATTTTATTCTGCTTAGCTTTTCCTTGAAAAATCTATAAAGGTAAAAATTGGGTGTTGAATATTTTCTTTTGTTTAAACTGCTTAAGCTCATTTGAGATTAACTGAGTGCCTGGTATCTCAAATGGTGTGTAGTAGAAAGGTGGATTACGTTCACCTGGATACTCTCACTATGTGTGAGTAGGGTCTTCAGACCCCCACCTCCACCTCGTACTAGACTTCGGTGAGATCAAATGGCCACTTGTGAATGTTTTCTTTTACTGATTTACATAAATTTAAAAATGAATCTCTGAAATGGCTTAGAAAATCTGTTTCTAAGCTACCTCTCAAATCATGATCACTGCTTATTTTTGAGCTAGCCTGTTTGTAGAATGGATTGCATGTTTACATATTTTTCGTGCTGGATGTCTTTGACTAAATTTTGAAATATGTGTGAGGGGCATTGCATATTCCTGAACATATCTAAATCTATGTTCACAAAAACATGGACATTTTGTGATATCCTTGCTTACTAGTTTGGACTCATCTTTTGTTGATTTTGGCAATTACAAAAGTGTTGAGATTTTATGAGTTCATTAATTAGATGACTTGAACACCTTTCATTGCATATCTTGTGAATAAATCCAATTTTGAATTGCTTAACACTACACATACATAGTTTTTCATACACACCTTTTCCTCCGTTTTGCAAATAACAATTCAGTTTTTGAATGTCTTTGTCTGTGCATAATGTCTTTCACACTTTTGCTCATATTGTGCAAATAACAATTCAGTTCTTGAATGCTTCAGTTTGAACATAAAATTCCTCACACTTTCAATCACCTTTTTGTAAATAACAGTTCACATGTGCATATATAGTTCACATACATATTTTCATGCTCAAATCATGCATATCCTAACATATCTATAGATAGGAACAATCCTCAATCATCATTCAATCTACGTGCATATACTTGCATATATACTTGACATTTTTGTGTGCATGAATATCATGATTATCCGATATATCAAATGGTGACTGCGTAAGGTTGGATTATGTCCAACTGGAAGTTTTTCTCACGCGTGATGGTGGTCTTCGAACCTAGCCTAGTACCGATAATCAATTTGCTTAAAATTTTGAAATGTCCTTACTTGACAGCATGTATATACTTTATACAACCCTTTCTTGAAGATCTTATAAGACTTCACCTCCTTGATAAATAAAACACAGTGTTCTAGATCTTTTGTGAACCATGACATATACAAAAGAGGATGATTTATTTCTAACTGTGCATACATTTAGGGGGAGTCATAACTATGTCTAGGCAAATTCATTTTCTATATACAAAGTAATTACCCACATACCTTGTTCAAAAATGATGCATATGACTTTGATTGATAAGGATTTCAGAAATTCCTTTTAACACTTCAAGGGAAACAAATTTCTACATGGAAATTAAGAGAATCATGAGGAAAAAGCTGCCTACCCCGCAAGCTAAAATTAGTGGGATTTAGCACCGAGTAGCCGGGAAGTGTCCCTGAAACAAAGGATACAACTCGCGTCGAAAAGTGACAAAATCCGTATTTAAGATAACTGACGAAACTGAGTAATCGGGAAGTATCCCTGAGACAAAGGATACAACTCGTGTCAAAAGGTTAGTCACACAATTTATAGTAATTAAAAAAAATTGGGGTCATACGTAGCTACCAATATTCGAGCATCGTGTATAAAAGTGTATGGATGATAAGTTCTTTTTAGTGTTCTTTAGAAAATCCGATTATCTATATCGCTTTAGAATTCATTGCTCAATCTTTCACATATACACCTTGGGTTTGATTTTGTGAATGTTCTTTATGAATCAGTCATCTTTCATAGTTAATGCAGTACCTTCTCTATGTAAGCACGACCTTCTTAGTATTGCACATGTTCATCATGTTCAACAATCAATTGCATAATTCTTACACCTGTCACGAAGGGACTTGCTTGAGTATATATTTTATTCTGCACGCTTGAGTGCTTGATTGCTTGATCATTTCTGTTCATGCAATACATCATTTCATATCGATGCATCTTTTGATCATACTTGTATATATCAACTTAAATAATCCCATTGTCAGTCAGTTTTTGTTCATGACAATAGGGGGTGAATAATGTGCTCTTCAGCATCGCACTTGCATATAGTCCAAGTTAGTTATACTTTCTGGGCATAGTTTGGTTATACTTCTTGAACATATCTAAAAAATTGAGCATATCTCATATTTCAAACATCTTGCATATTGTACATCACCTTTCATTTTCTTGCTTGGTGCTCATGGTTTTCACATACCTTCCTTTAATGGGAGGTTATTGCTGGGTTCGTGCGCCTTTTGATAATGCCACCTTTTGGTTATACTTCATATCTTCGTTTCTTTCCATTTCTAATCCCCCACCTTTTGATAATGCCAAAGGGGGAGAGAATTTGGATTGACACAATATATTGTCATCATCAAAAAGGGGAAGATTTTTAGATTCGTTGTGCTCCCTCTTTGTCTTTGATAATTGTTTTGATGATGATTCCAATATATTATGTGGTTTTCATAAGTTTTAAAGTGATAATCATTCATGAGTATCTTGTGGAAAATGTCTTGATGTCAGATGAGCTAATATATTGGCATCTTGTCTTGTAGGTTTTAATCTTCTAACTAAGTGTCGACACTGGTGTCACTTCCATCTGCTGCAGTTTCTATATGGAGGGTGGCTTATGCATATTGATGCCTTGGCTCCCATTTGTTCACAAGCTTAACCCATTCCATCTGCTCATGGCTTTCATTCCATACTATCATGGGTATTTTGAGGAAGTATATGGATCAAATTGTGTATGCAAGCTCCTTGCTTAAATTAGCTTCAATGAGTTTTAACCATTCATATGTTAATTGATGTTTTGGGTTGAATGAATTTCAAGTAAAGCAAACATGTCCTATTGACTGAATTCTTACTTGAGGTTTTGATTGTTTGGAAATACCCTTTACCTGTATGTTCAATTACTTGATATGTCAGGTTGTGAAGAAAGTGGGTAGTTATGTTTAAATGGATCTTGATGAGCTCTTGTGTGTTGAATTGCATGATCAATTATAGATCAAATGGCTGTCAATGAAACTTAGATGAATGAAGGTAGATTGCTGAATTTGAATTGGACTGCATTTGAAATTCATGTGTAAATTGACATTAGTGATTTGTTTATATGAGAGCAGGTTTGTGTTGCCTTCAACCAATGGATCCATGGTGAGATTCTATCTCTGGACTTGAATTATAGTTGCCATGAAAGGGTTTGAAATACCCTTCATAAGTTGGGTTCTCAAGTGCCCTAGCTTCAAGCATGCTTGTCATGATAATCTTGTGGCAGCATCATTGCCCTTTTAGCTTCCCATGTTTTCTAGTTAAACTCTAGTCTTATCTGTGATTATCTGGTTGATATGAATGAGTCTCATATGCATCAAATTGCTTGTATCATTGGCTTGATTCTAAGGTGAAGCTTTGGTGGTTTGAAGATAGGGTTGGTTATGCACATATTTCTAGGTGTGGTTTGAAATTCAACATGATTAACACCTTCATTGACTTTTGTTGGAATGCAGCTTAATTCATGCCAATACCATGTTTCAATGCATGGTTATTTATTTTTAATGTTTAGGAGAGGATTTGTAGGGTTTCATTTGAGTTTAAATGAGTTTTCATTTCTGTCAATAAAAGTGCGTTGTTCTATTAGACCAGACAGAAAGTGTCAACTCTAAGAGTCGACACTTTTGTCCTGGGTGCTGTTTTGTGTTCGGGATAGAACACCTTGACAAAAGTGTCGACTCTAAGAGTCGACACTTTGTCGGGTTCGTCCGGATCGTGTTTTCCGGATTGATTGCGAAATGTCCATTTCTTGCTCCGATTGCCATGGGCTTTTTACCCTAATACCCTTAGAGTTTCTCCCATACATTGGGTGTATTTCTGAAGGGTTTAATCATGGGCTTTCTGGTCTTTGTCTTGTTCCTTCAGCTGGGTATATATGGCTGCATTTTGCTTCGACGAAGATAACTTTTTGTGGGCTAAACGTTTCTATTCTTTTACAGGAGAAGGAGAACGAGGGTGAGGGTGTCGCATCTACTTGGAGGAGCAAGAAAAAGAAGAGGAGAACGCATCAACGAGCCTATCTATGCCGATCTGATCCTTGTTCTGAACGCCGTTCCTGAAGATCCATCCCTGGGCGTCTCCTACGAGCTTGGTTGACTTCCACTCCGTGAAGAAAGTTTCCAGCGCATCCCACTACTCCAATGGACGGATATACTGCAGATTTGAGGGGAAATCTTTCTTCTCTCATTTCTACTCTTTTTCTTGAGCATAGATTAATATTTTGGGTGGCTATTGTATATCCTTTTATTTTGACAAACTCGGAATATTATCGTGTGTGGGCGGAGCTGCGTCTCCGAGTGTGTGGATTTAATGTGGGAAAGTTTCCCCGAGTTTGGTTGAGTGAAGACGGAGCTGCGTCTCCGTGTGGTTTTCAAGTCTGAGGTGTGTTCCCTAATTGTGTGTGTGAGAGTGCTACGGTGGTAGTGTTTTGGGACTAGGCCCTGTGTGTGCATTGCTACAGAAGCAGCGTGTGTGGTGTTGGGGTTCATCCCCGTTCTGCTACGGTTCGTAGCGTGTAGTGAAGCCTCACCGGGTTCAGTGAGGGGTGGACGTAGGGAGCCCGTCGCGGTCCCGAACCACCTAAAAATCTCTGTGTCAATTGTGAATGCCTGTGTGATTGTCCATTTCTTCTATCTCCGTTCACAGGTCATTTTATAGATTTTTATTCACTGCATCATCGCACATTGCTGCATCCGCTATCCGTGCTAGGATTTATTTCTACCATCTATTGCATAGTTTATTCAAGTGAGATCAGAAAGCTTGAGAGAATATTTTAATCACATGTCTGGTTAGGCTAATTAACGTTGTTAATTTTAATTCCACTATGTTTAGTTTAGATAGTTTTTAAAATCTGCCATCTCAGCAAGGGGACAATTCAACACCCCCCCTTCTTGTCTGCCATCTAGTCTGGGCCAACAATTGGTATCAGAGCCCAGTCTCTGATTTTTATTCAGCGGACCTCACGGTCTAGGAGAAAATATCCTTTAAGATGGCTAGTGTGAATTCAGTTCTTGTCTTTGATGGTTTTGACTATCCTCTATGGCTTGAAAAATTATGTGTGTGGATTACTAATACTAATCCGAAGCTTACGAGTCTAATCACTCATGGTCCTTACAGTCTTCCAAAAATGAGTTAAGATGGACTGATGAACATAAGAGAATGAATTCTGACAATCTTTTTGTTATGAATGCTCTTAAGGCTGCAGTGAACACTGATGTATTTCCTTTTGTTTCATCTTGTAGGTCAGCCAAAGAGATCTGGGATGGGCTAAGCGAAGCCCAAGAAGAAAGCTTGAATGGAGAGTGTTTTGTGGCGAACAATGAAAATGAACGTCAAAGCGAGGAAAGTTCTAAGGTAAACTCCGATTCCGATGATAGAGATGAGCTTAGCTATGATGAGTTGATGAATGCTTATGATGAATTGTTTGATAGGTATAAAATAATGAAATCTGAAAATAGGAAATTAAAAAAAATAAAAAACTCTCATGTTGATAATTTCTCCTGTAAAAATGTGTTGAGTTTGAGAAATTACGTAAGTCTTCCATGCTTGAGGCTGATAGTCATAAAGAAACAATTTCAATTCTAAAAGCTGAAAATGAAACTTTAACTGTTAAAATTTTAGAACTTGAAGACATTGAAAAGGAACTAAGAGGTAAATTGAGTTGCTTTTATAGTGATCAGATATTGCTTAATGAACTTGTCTAGAATGAGAAGCTTGCTGAGAAAATTGAGAAGTTAAAAGATCAGAACAATCTGCTGGTTGATAAACTCATCATGTTTGAAAAAGGGAAAACATGTGGTTGTTGATGATTCTGAAAATCTTCATGTTCTAGAATAGGAGGTTGCTAGCTATAAGTCTGTAAATTCTCTCTTAAATGATAAACTTGCTTTGTGTGAAGAAGAGATTACTAATTATGAATTACACATTTCATTTTTGGAAAATTAAATTAAAAACTTGAACGAGCCTTTCTCCGTGTATGATAAAGAAAATCAAAAATAGAAAACTGTCAATGATTATTCTTATGTGCATATAAAATCCTCAACTATTAATCATGTTCATGCATCAAGAAAAAAGATGAATGTTTCATGTTTCTACTGTGGGATGTATATTCATGATATGTACGACTGCTTTGTGATGAAACTTGATGATGATGAGGCATTAAAGTCAAGAGTGAATATGGTTGTTGGTTCCAAAAATCATGAAAAACCCACAAAGAAAAATCTCAACACTCATTGTTTCTATTGTGGGTTGCATGGTCATATTTTTGAAGATTATTTTATAAAGAAAAATGATGATAATGGTTTGTCAAAAAAAATTGCATGTTATTACTGTGGGAGTTTTGGACATGTAATGAATAATTGTTCTATAATGAAAAATGATGACAATTAGTTTTTGAAGAGAAAATCTTCTCACTGTTTCTATTGTGGCCAGGGTGGTCATTCAATGGTGGTCATACAATGGATGATTGTGCTACAATGAGATTGGATGATGATAGGTGTGCCAGGAGATATAAGAATACCTTCACTCATGCTAGAACTAACCCCTCGAGACCCAAGATATATGGCTTGGGTACCCAAATGTCTAAAATGAGAATTTATTTTACAGGGACACCTTGAGGATAAGGAATGTTGATAAATAAAAGATTCTCAGGGTGAGAAATAAAGTGGTTTGGATTTGAATTTTATTCTGCTTAGCTTTTCCTTGAAAAATCTATAAAGGTAAAAATTGGGTGTTGAATATTTTCTTTTGTTTAAACTGCTTAAGCTCATTTGAGATTAACTGAGTGCCTGGTATCTCAAATGGTGTGTAGTAGAAAGGTGGATTACGTTCACCTGGATACTCTCACTATGTGTGAGTAGGGTCTTCAGACCCCCACCTCCACCTCGTACTAGACTTCGGTGAAATCAAATGGCCACTTGTGAATGTTTTCTTTTACTGATTTGCATAAATCTGAAAATGAATCTCTGAAATGGCTTAGAAAATCTGTTTCTATGCTACCTCTCAAATCATGATCACTGCTTATTTTTGAGCTAGCCTGTTTGTAGAATGGACAGCATGTTTACATATTTTTCGTGCTGGATGTCTTTGACTAAATTTTGAAATATGTGTGAGGGGCATTGCATATTCCTGAACATATCTAAATCTTTGTTCACAAAAACATGGACATTTTGTGATATCATTGCATACTAGTTTGGACTCATCTTTTGTTGATTTTGGCAATTACAGAAGTGTTGAGATTTTATGAGTTCATTGATTAGATGACTTGAACACCTTTCATTGCATATCTTGTGAATAAATCCAGTTTTGAATTGCTTAACACTACACATACATAGTTTTCATACACACCTTTTCCTCCGTTTTACAAATAACAATTCAGTTTTTGAATGTCTTTGTCTGTGCATAAAGTCTTTCACACTTTTGCTCATATTGTGCAAATAACAATTCAGTTCTTGAATGCTTCAGTTTGAACATAAAATTCTTCACACTTTCAATCACCTTTTTGTAAATAACAGTTCACATGTGCATATATAGTTAACATACATATTTTCATGCTCAAATCATGCATATCCTTGCATATCTATAGATAGGAATAATCCTCAATCATCATTCAATCTACGTGCATATACTTGCATATATACTTGACATTTTTGTGTGCATGAATATCATGATTATCCGGTATATCAAATGGTGACTGCGTAAGGTTAGATTATGTCTAACTGGAAGTTTTCCTCACGCGTGATGGTGGTCTTCGGACCTACGTACTTCGCCTAATACCGATAATCAATTTGCTTAAAAATTTTGAAATGTCCTTACTTGACTGCATGTATATACTTTATACAACCCTTTCTTGAAGATCTTATAAGACTTCACCTCCTTGATAAATAAAACACAGTGTTCTGGATCTTTTGTGAACCATGACATATACAACGGAGGATGATTTATTTCTAACTATGCATACATTTAGGGGGAGTCATAACTATGTCTAGGCAAATTCATTTTCTATATACAAAGTAATTACCCACATACCTTGTTCAAAAATGATGCATATGACTTTGATTGATAAGGATTTCAGAAATTCCTTTTAAC
Source organism: Amorphophallus konjac (assembly GCA_022559845.1). Classification (NCBI taxonomy): domain Eukaryota; kingdom Viridiplantae; phylum Streptophyta; class Magnoliopsida; order Alismatales; family Araceae; genus Amorphophallus; species Amorphophallus konjac. Next base: position 41,471,945 of record CM040120.1, on the reverse strand, counting down.
ACTTCAAGGGAAACAAATTTCTACATGAAAATTAAGAGAATCGTGAGGAAAAAGCTACCTACCCCGCAAGCTAAAATTAGTGGGATTTAGCACCGAGTAGCCGGGAAGTGTCCCTAAAACAAAGGATACAACTCGCATCGAAAAGTGACAAAATCCGCATTTAAGATAACTGACGAAACTGAGTAATCGGGAAGTGTCCCTGAGACAAAGGATACAACTCGTGTCAAAAGGTTAGTCATAAAATTTATAGTAATTAAAAAAAATTGGGGTCATACGTAGCTACCAATATTCGAGCATCGTGTATAGAAGTGTATGGATGATAAGTTCTTTTTAGTGTTCTTTAGAAAATCCGATTATCTATATCGCTTTGGAATTCATTGCTCAATCTTTCACATATACACCTTGGGTTTGATTGTGTGAATGTTCTTTATGAATCAGTCATCTTTCATAGTTAATGTAGTACCTTCTCTATGTAAGCACGACCTTCTTAGTATTGCACATGTTCATCATGTTCAACAATCAATTGCATAATTCTTACACCTGTCCCGAAGGGACTTGCTTGAGTATATATTTTATTCTGCATGCTTGAGTGCTTGATTGCTTGATCATCTCTGTTCATGCAATACATCATTTCATATCGATGCATCTTTTGATCATACTTGTATATATCAACTTAAATAATCCCATTGTCAGTCAGTTTTTGTTCATGACAATAGGGGGAGAATAATGTGCTCTTCAGCATCACACTTGCATATAGTCCAAGTTAGTTATACTTTCTGGGCATAGTTTGGTTATACTTCTTGAACATATCTAAAAAATTGAGCATATGTCATATTTCAAACATCTTGCATATTGCACATCACCTTTCATTTTCTTGCTTGGTGCTCATGGTTTTCACATACCTTCCTTTAATGGGAGGTTATTGCTGGGTTCGTGCGCCTTTTGATAATGCCACCTTTTGGTTATACTTCATATATTCGTTTCTTTCCATTTCTAATCCCCCACCTTTTGATAATGCCAAAGGGGGAGAGAATTTGGATTGACACAATATATTGTCATCATCAAAAAGAGGGATATTTTTAGATTCGTTGTGCTCCCTCTTTGTCTTTGATAATGGTTTTGATGATGATTCTAACATATTATGTGGTTTTCATAAGTTTTAAAATGAAAATCATTCATGAGTATCTTGTGGAAAATGTCTTGATGTCAGATGAGCTAATATATTGGCATCTTGTCTTGTAGGTTTTAATCTTCTAACTAAGTGTCGACACTGGTGTCACTTCCATCTGCTGCAGTTTCTATATGGAGGGTGGCTTATGCATATTGATGCCTTGGCTCCCATTTGTTCACAAGCTTAACCCATTCCATCTGCTCATGGCTTTCATTCCATACTATCATGGGTATTTTGAGGAAGTATATGGATCAAATTGTGTATGCAAGCTCCTTGCTTAAATTAGCTTGAATGAGTTTTAACCATTCATATGTTAATTGATGTTTTGGGTTGAATGAATTTCATGTAAAGCAAACATGTCCTATTGACTGAATTCTTACTTGAGGTTTTGATTGTTTAGAAATACCCTTTACCTGCATATTCAATTACTTGATATGTCAGGTTGTAAAGAAAGCGGGTAGTTATGTTTAAATGGATCTTGATGAGCTCTTATGTGTTGAATTGCATGATCAATTATAGATTAAATGACTGTCAATGAAACTTAGATGAATGAAGGTAGATTGCTGAATTTGAGTTGGACTGCATTTGAAATTCATGTGTGAATTGACATGAGTGATTTGTTTATATGAGAGCAGGTTTGTGTTGCCTTCAACCAATGGATCCATGGTGAGATTCTATCTCTGGACTTAAATTATAGCTGCCATGAAAGGGTTTGAAATACCCTTCATAAGTTGGGTTCTCAAGTGCCCTTCAAGCATGCTTGTCATGATAATCTTGTGGCAGCATCATTGCCCTTTTAGCTTCCCATGTTTCCTGGTTAAACTCTAGTCTTATCTGTGAATATATGGTTGATATGAATGAGTCTCATATGCATCAAATTGCTTGTATCATTGGCTTGATTCTAAGATGAAGCTTTGGTGGTTTGAAGATAGGGTTGGTTATGCACATATTGCTAGGTGTGGTTTAAATTCAATATGATTAACACCTTCATTAGCTTTTGTTGGAATGTAGCTTAATTCATGTCAATACCATGTTTCAATGCATGGTTATTTGTTTTTAATGTTTAGGAGAGGATTTGTAGGGTTTCATTTGAGTTTAAATGAGGTTTCATTTCTGTCAATAAAAGTGTCGACTCTAAGAGTCGACACTTATTTACATGTCTTCTGTCTGCGTTGTTTTAATAGACCAGATAAAAAGTGTCGACTCTAAGAGTCGACACTTTCTGGCATGTATGTTGTTTTAGCAGAACCCCTGACAGAAAGTGTCGACTCTAAGAGTTGACACTTTTGTCCTGGGTGCTGTTTTGTGTTCAGGACAGAACACCTTGACAAAAGTGTCGACTCTAAGAGTCGACACTTTGTCTGGTTCTTCCAGATCGTATTTTTCGGATTGATTGTGAAATGCCCATTTCTTGCTCCGATTGCCATGGACTTTTTACCCTAATACCCTTAGGGTTTCTCCCATACATTGGGTGTATTTCTGAAGGGTTTAATCATGGGCTTTCTGGTCTTTGTCTTGTTCCTTCAGCTGGCTATATATAGCTGCGTTTTGCTTCGACGAAGATAACTTTTTGTGGGCTAAATGTTTCTATTCTTTTGCAGGAGAAGGAGAACGAGGGTGAGGGTGCCGCATCTACTTGAAGAAGGAAGAAGAAGAAGAAGAGAACGCATCAACGACCCTATCTCTGCTGATCTGATCCTTGTTCTGAACGTTGTTCCTGAAGATCCATCTCTGGGCGTCTCCTACGAGCTTGGTCGACTTCCACTCCGCGAAGAAAGTTTCCCGCGCATGCCACTACTCCAATGGACGGGATATACTGTAGATTTGAGGGGGAATCTTTCTTCTCTCATTTCTATTCTTTTTCTTGATCATAGATTAATATTTTGGGCGACTATTGTATATCCTTTTATTTTGACAAACTCGGAATACTATCGTGTGTGGGCAGAGATGCATCTCCGAGTATGTGGATTAAATGTGGGAAAGTTTCCCCGAGTTTGGTTGAGTGAAGACGGAGTTGCATCTCCGTGTGGTTTTCGAGTCCGGGTTGTGTTCCTCGACTGTGTGTGTGTGAGTACTGTGGTGGCAGCGTTTTGGGACTAGGCCCTGTGTGTGCATTGCTACGGAAGCAGCGTGTGTAGTGTTGGGGTTCGTCCCCGTTCTACACGCTACAGTTCCTAGCGTGTAGTGAAGCCTCATCGGGTTCGGTGAGGGGTGGACGTAGGGATCCCGTCGTGGTCCCGAACCACCTAAAAATCTTTGTGTCCATTGTGAATGTCTATGTAATTGTCTATTTCTTCTATCTCCGTTCACAGGTCATTTTATAGGTTTTTATTCACTGCATCATCGCACATTGCTGCATCCGCTATCCGTGTTAGGATTTATTTCTACCATCTATTGCATAGTTTATTCGAGTGAGATCAGAAAGCTTGAGAGAATATTTTAATCTCACGTCTGTTTAGGCTAATCAACGTAGTTAATTTTAATTCCACTGTGTTTAGTTTAGATAGTTTTTAAAATCCGCCATCTCGGCAAGGGGACAATTCAACCTCCCCTTCTTGTCCGCCATCTAGTCTGGGCCAACATGAGGTTCAAAGCAGTGGCCCAGTGAATCACCCCTAGTATCGATATTGCTTTTGAAATTTGGGTGAGATGAGTTGGGCTGAAGTTGATTAGACATAGGCCGCTCGTGAGCTTCGTGGGGTGAAAGTTTAGACAAATGGACTTGAATTGTTTGGTCTAACCAAGTCAAATTTAGGTGATTACTCCAGCCTAGATTATAATCATCTGAAAAGATATCACAATTGAGCTGAGAGAATCCTAGAGCATTTTGGACTTGTGCTTGGATGACTTGTGGGAGTCGGGCTACAGTTGGACATTCACTCACAGAACTCACATGCTTCCTTGAAAGTTTGGATTGTATTTTCAGCATGTTTGAAAGTTCCTACAGATTGTTTATGCGATGAGATTGAGATGCGATTCATCGAATTTTCGCTCAAAATTTCAAGCAGATCATAAGCCTCATCTTAATCCTTATTCATGAATGTCCCTTCACAAGATGTGTCCACCATTTGTCTATCATAATCAGATAAACCCTCATAAAATGCATACATAATTTGCCATTTGGGTAACCTATGGTGTGAGCATTGACATAACAAATCCTTCATCCTCTCCCAAGATTCATGAATTTGCTCTCCTAGAAGTTGAGTAAATCCCATAATCGCCCTTCTTATCATGTTGGTCCGGACTATGGGGTAAAATATTTTTAAAATTTTTAACTGCAGAACTTCCCAAGTCCTGATGGTCTTTCTAAAACTCCTTAACCAATATTTTTCTTTTTCTTTCAATGAGAATGGAAATAAGATCAACCTAAGAGCATCATCATTAAAGTTTAAGATTTTGACTAGGGAGCAAACTTCTAGAAAATCATCTAGATGGCTATAATGATTTTCATTGAGATTCTATAAAAAGATGGGATCATCTGGATGAGACTAGGGTCAATCTCATAATGATCCACAAGAATGTCAGGTTGTTCAATACAGGTTGAGGGTTTATAAGTAGAAGAAAAAAAATATTCCTTCGTAGGCGTGGGTTTCCCTCCAAGATGGACGGCCATTAAAATAGGTTGGATCTCAGAAAGAATTTTTTCCAATTTTTTATTTTTTTTAATAAAAGAGGAATCGGCACCTACTACCAAGTTGGTCCACCGGCCAGATAAGAGGTGGGGTTGTGGGAGGCTCCCCCTACTTTCGTAGGGTCCTAATTAAATAACTACAAGCCCGCTTAAGGCGTTTGCCATTGGACCTCTTTCCTAGACACCAGTTTCCAAAGTAGCAACAAGTTCTAAAACTCATTTTCTTTTTTTAAACTTCTAAGGGCAAGCCCATTTTTCTAACCCCATTCCACCCCTTGTGTACCATACGTACATGAGAATAAGACTAGACATAAATTATTCTAGAATGACTTTCACCCATTCTCCTCAACTTTTATCCCGATACCAAACAGCACCTTAAGGTTAATTTCTCAAAGGTAGTGGGGTAAGGGTAGGAGGAAAATATAATGATTAGGGCAAGGGCACTCGGAAGTGTTTGATCATTTTCACTGTCCCACGTCAATATACTATTCTAAGGCCATTAAAATGTCTTAGAAAATTAGAAGTCTTCAGACAATTATTGGGAAAATGTATTTTTTCAACAAATTAATTATTTTACAATTATGAAAAAATAAATATATGTTAATAACTCGGTCAACGGCTAAGTCAGAATACACGATTAAAGCCAACTTCGACCTTCTGACATTTATCCAAAATCAAGATAATTCCAAATTGGGCAAGAACATCAATTAAAACAAACTTAGATGTCATAGCGTATAAGACTCAAATGAAAGCAACGCTTGACTCGATAAATTAGATGATTCTTTCATCTATCTTCCATCGTCCGGAAAGATAAGTTAGATGATACAAGACTCAATGCCAAAATAGATGAAGTATCTCCATCTAAAATCTCTATAATATAAAAGGGCAAGTTAGATAAAGCAAAATCTAAAAGCTAAACTTAGATGAAGTTTTCTCTTTTTGTTTACTTAGTATAAAAACATAAAATAGATAATGGATCATCTAACTTTTTAAATTAGAAGAATGAACATCCAAAAACCTTCTAACATATAAAAATAAGAATTAGAATAAGCATCGTCTAGAAACTAGGAAGTGTCTCACCCAAGAATACAAGTTGGACAATAGATCATCTATTTCCAGAACTAGAAGATTTTGCCTAATTCCTAAAGTTATAAGTTGGACATTCCGTCGTCAAAATTCTAAATTAGATGAAAGATCGCCCAAACCATAGAAATAGGCAATCTAAACTCAGTTGAGCGATACATTATCCAAAATAAATATTAGACGATACAACATCCAAAATTGAATATGGGACGACACATCGCCTATACATGCACCCTTCGACTAAAAACCCAATATTAAGCGATACAACACCTAAGTCCACTCTAGATGAATGGCCTCTTCACCCAAGAGAAAACTTGGATGATGGAACGCCTAATTCTCGACTTAGACATTAGACTTCTTTCGGACTGTGCTTCACCCAATTTAAAAGACAAAAGCAATGCCTAAGTTGAAGCATCTTGATGTAGAAGAAGTTAAACCATGAATGGTGCCATGCCATATTGACGAAACCCTTCGTCCAAAATAAGAGAATCTATTGGAATGAAACATGGATGATACATCATCCATATCAAACTCTAGGTACTAAATCTTTGACCGTCTACAAACCGTTCTACATTAAATGCAAAGTAATCATTGGAGTATTTTAGGCTCAAAATGTTTAATAAAATATGTTTTATGCTCTCCGTTCACCACAGAATGTGATATATATTTTCTATGTATGATACTAAGATTATTTTACACTCATGCAATTAATATATACTTACACCACATGTTTTTAAACATTCTTACTTTAACTCACGTCACACTAACCGGTCTATATAAAAGAAATAGTTTAGGTATATTTTTAGGGCATACATACTGCTATGACAGGGATAGACAGCGCAAAGTGAAAGATATGAGATAGACGTATCGTCGCACAGCAGAGTTGCTGATTCTAGAAGATCAGAACTGCAGCACATTACCAAGAGATTGGACCATTGAAGACTACAATGAATCTAACGAATAGAAGGACTTGGGTTTACAAATACCCTAGTGTCAAAGAAGAAAATCAAGAATGGTGCCTACACTAAACACACATTCAAGCCAGCACAAGTGATCCCTAAGCATTCAGGCTTCCTGCGCATTCAAAAAGAAGAGAGGCTTCATCGCACTTCAAGTTCATCATTGAAGTCTCTCACTCAAGAATCAATCGAGAGGAGTAAGATCCAGCTTCAATGATATTCTTTTCTGTCATCCTCTTCCTGTCAGTATACTTATTTCATTTCGCATTGTAATAATCCACCATCTTCTCATTAAAGAGCATATTGTGGATTCTAAGTATTCCTATCTAATTGACAGGTATAAGAGCACTCATTGCTCCTGGGAACAACACTTGGTGTGCTATGTTATTTGCTGGGACCTAATCAAAATTTCGTGAAGTATTAACCTCTAAAAGTGCTAGAGGGTTGGTGCAAAATCACCTTAGTAAAAATTAATTCACTAGGTGAGACTATTAGTTGCTGAATCTAAATAAAATCAGCTGGATAATTAGGCCCTGAAAAATTAGCATGTGCTAGCTATTTAGGTTAGGAACCGGAAATCTCTTATGAGTTGTAAGGGGACTGAATGTAAGTCTGTCAAAGAGATAGATTAAAAGAGATAAAAATCTCTATCTCTTGTGATTACTTGCACTCTATTTTTATTCTGCTGCAAATAACGTAAATTATTTTGAAATCTTTAAAATTTTTGATAGCATACCTATTCACCTCTCTCTAAGAGTGTGTCTCGACTATTAACCGCACGAATGAAATGAGAAGGAGTCGACTCATGGAAGAGCCACCTACTATCTTTTGGCTGGTGATGCCGCACAAGTGAGTGCAGTTGGTTGTCTTAGCTTTTCCGTATGTCAGTGAGTGATATAGAACCAGGGAAGTTGGTTCGGCACGTTAGGTTAGGGCTAACCTGAGTATTCCTTCCCTCCACAGGTGCATTGGTACGGAAGGAGTGGCGTGGGTGACTAATCCCTAACAGTCAAAGCACAGGCATTACAGGTGGTGGGAGTGGGGTGTGATACCACATACTGCCCACATCCACGTTGCAGTGGGAAGTGACGACACAATATTCTTCAATGTTGGTGCTGAGATCCCCCGCACTTCATAGCAACTTCAAACTTACCTTTGGAACATAAGGAGACACTGACATGTTACTATGACTTAAGGTCTACATTACCTTCGTTTCCTCACGAGGGCCAAGAGCTCTGTTGGACAGATCAGAGGCACCCTGGCCTGGAGGCCAAGATTTTGCTACAAGTAGGAGGTGATAAGTGAAGATGGTGGCTTGAGAGGATAGTTTGCTGACTTTGTCTCACTCGTCCCTGCTCGGGTAACCCAAATCGTATTTAGAGAGTTCAGAGTCGCGAGTCGGGAGAATCAGATCGAGTCCTTGTGAATTATTAAAATAATAATCGAATATTTAAAGATAATTAATTATTTTTTTAAAAAATAAAAGTTATAATAATAATATAACATGAGTCATGAATCTTGTATTTTATGGATGAAAAAAATAAACTCTATTATCGAGTTTATTTTAAATATGTTACTCGATCAATCTTAGTCGAGTTGACTCGGGCTAGATAAGGGAAAATCTAATCTGATATGGATCCTCTAGTCTCTTGTATCCTGTTTGAGAGTTTTGTGAGAGTATATTTCATTTACATCAGCGTACCACTTCGTTGTTGACGATGTAGGTGGGCAATTGCCAGTCGCCGTAGCAAGTTGGGTACCATTCATGCCATGGAAAAAGTCTTCTAAGTGCTGCCTTGCAAAAATCAGTGTTATCAGAATCTGATCGATTAGATCGATCGAATCGATCTGACTATGAATCGGTCTAAGAATTAGTCCGATTAAGATTAATCCGGTCTAATGTTAAAGAATCGGACGAATCATCCGACCCGATTCAATCCTTAAAATAAAAAAATAAAAATAAAAATATTTAGATATTCAAAATTATATGTACGTGTGAACAAAATTATCTTATTATTATTGATTTATTATTATTTATTATTTTATTTTAGATTTATTTGAAGTTTAAATATTTAAAAGTGTATAGATGCCAATTGTGAAGAGTGAAAACCAATAAAATATTATAAAATTTTAAGGTTGATTTATTTAACCATGTTATTGTTATTTTTTTACTTATATAATTACGTAATCATGACTAATAATTATACATGTATGTTTATTTATTTTTATCATTATATCTTATTTCTTATTGTCTTAGGTTATAGAATTAAGTTGGACCATCTATCAATATTATGATGATATTGCGGTTTAAACCGATTCGATTGAACGGTCTAACCGGTTCGAACCGAACCAGCTCAATGACTGGTTCAGGCACCGATTCGGTTCTAATAATATTGGCAAAAACAAGATGCCCCTTTCTGTTTTTTTTACAGGTTGGGAAGATGCATGCATGCATCCTGGTACACAATTACTGATTTTGTCATTCCGTCCCTGAGTTGTGAGAGCTCTATATGAGTGCCTGTGAAAAGTCGTTGTAGCCGTGTAAACACGTTGGAGTGTCGGTACGCGTTGACATGAAATACATGTTCCTATTTTTGCTGATACTTAAACATGTAGTCGATATATATATATATATATATATATATATATATATATATATATATATATCGACTACATGGTGCCGGCCCTATGATAAATTACCATGGGGTCGACATTTGGGCCGTTAATGCATGGGACCAGCATAGAGGGACATGATCTCCCATGCATTGAAGGGCCCAGATCCCGGCACCATGACAATTTACCATGGTGCCGGCCCCATGTGAACATATATATATATATATATAAGGGCCAAAACATGTACTTAAACCAGGGTTTGCCGTCCCGGTGCGGGTCGCCCCTACCCACACGACCCGACCCGACCTAGGCAGTGGGCGGGACGCCCGGGTCGTAGGTCGTCACCAGGATGTCTCATTAATTTAATATTATATTATATTATATATATAGTGTCTCTTTTTATTTTATTCTATTATTTTATTTATATTATATATATATAGTATTTTTTATTTTAACACGGAATGAGATAGAACGAGATGGACCGAGACGAGATCGACCTGACCCGTCCCAGCCCGTGATCGGGACGGGTGGGTCGATCGAGACGGCAAACCCTGACTTAAACTGATGCGGGACGGGACCACGGACACGACAAGCTCGCGATCGTCCCTTAACGAGGGAAGCGTCGGACGTGCGCGGTTGAGAAATCGGCAGTGAGGTAGGGTGGTCGGCTCTCTCTTTCGTGCCCGGATCGGGTCACGGGACGGTAACGCTCTCTCCCTTGCAGCAGCGGTGATATGAAATTATAGCGAGCTAGGTCCTAAAACATGCTCTCTAGCAGTGGCATAAACAAGCATATATGGAAGTAAGTGAAATGCCAAGCAAGGAGCGAATACGATACCTCCACGCGCTCGGCGTGGGGACGACGGACCCGGCCGAAGTCGTACTCCCGGGACAGTTAATACATAAAGATTACAGCAATGAGTTACAGCCCACTCCACGCAGGGAGGTAAAGGGCGACACAATGGGGTCCGGGAGGACCGATTTCGGGTTGACGGGCGGCTTCTCGCGTAGCTTCGGCCGCACACGTACTCGCGCCTGTAGGGCCCACTTGCTATCCGGAGGGGCCGTGTGGGACCCGGTGGCACCGCTGTGGTGGTGGATGCCTGGATGAGCGCTCCCTGGAGTGGAGGCGCGTTGGTTCGCTGGCCGGAGGCCCGGCGGCTCCGATCGGCACCGGTCGGAACAACCGGGCACGGATCTGCAACTTCTGGTTTTCAGCGCGCGTCCCGGCGAGAACGAACGTTGCGATCAGCCCCGATGTCGGATCGACACGAAACTGGCGCCGTTGGAAAGCTAACTTCAAATACTTCAATCTAGACTTGAAGATCTGGCCTGGATCTGCACGGATATAGGATTTAATAAATTTACAACTTCCTGTTGTACAGTAGCCGAACACTCAGATCTGCAGGGCTATTCTCTGAGAACGGCCTTTGACCGATATGTGAACGTCCGAATCTGAAGTGATGGTCTTCAGCAAAGTTTTAGGACATCAAGCTATAAAAATGTTAAAACTAGTTTGGATAAGTTTGGATGTGGGTACGAATTGATAGTATTTTTTCACTAACAGTGGGTCGGATCTGGAAATGGGCTGAAAGCACTGTAGCTGAGATAGAGCACGAATTTTGAAAAATAGATAGAGGGTGGATAAAAAATCAAGAAAAATGGTGGATATAGGGGATGATAGATATAACTCTCAGTAAAATTGGGAGCCCCCAAAAAAATCAAAACGAAGGTTGGAGATGGGAAACTCAGAGTTGTTGTCACTGTAGACAGAGATAGGACAGATCTGGGAGTGATTGAAGACCGAAATTACAAAAATATCAAACGAAGGATTTTCGACCTGAATTTTTTTGTGGATGATGGGATGGAAGATAGGAACACACCATAAAAATTACAAACCACGAAAAGGCCGTGGCTGGTAGCAGGATTTTCGTGAAGACACCTCTATCCAGCAGGACAGAAAACTGAAGACGGATTCGCGGCGGCTCGAAGGCGGCACGAACGGCGGCGGCGGCGGCACAGATGATCACCGGAGATAGAGGGGAGGGGATAGGAGGTAGAAATCACTCTAGAATTGGAGGTTGGAGGAGATGAACACCAGGGGGAGAGGAAGGGGGCGCACCAAGCTTCAAGCTTTCCAACAAAATTTCTGATTTTTCACTGATTTCTAAATGAAAATACAAGGTTATATATGACTCCAATCAAATCAATTGTGCACCCTTGGATCTAGGGATGGGGATTGAAGGGCTGGGATGCAATGTGAACAACACACCTAATATATTTTTTTAATCTAACTTGACCATTTCTATTCAAATTTAGACTAATTCCATTCCAACTCTACCTAAATCACACCTACCTAGCCTAATAGGACAAGGAAGAGGGCGCCCCCCTTCATGGGCTTCTCATGGGCCAAGTATGGTCAAAGGCCATGTAACAAGCCCACTAACCATGCTAGACTCTTCCACCCTTGGTGGCCCATGAGAGGGAGAAGCCTATTTGGGCTTAAGTGGCTATTAAGGTCCATAATGATGGCCTTAAGACCCAATATGGAATAAGCTCCTAATGGACTCTACTAATGGCAACCTAGCCATGGACTCTACATTACAAATGGTCCAATGACTTGTTATAAGCCTTACAAGGAGCCCAAATGAAAGAAATCACACAATTACAATCTCATACAAGTCATAACACACAAATACACTCCACCCGTATAAGGAAATCACCTTTGATGCCCCATCATAAACACGTAGTCAACAAATTTCTCGCAGATTTGCCCTTGTGTAAATTAATGGGTCTTCTCACCACCCTTTTTGATAGTATAGGTATCAATGGAAACAGGAGTAAATAAGAGAGATCTCATTCCTAATCAACCGTACTAGTTATGGGGCCCGTAGTCCTGATATTTATTTATAAACTTTTTCAAAAAAAAATTCGAAAAAAGAGGATTCATTAAAACAGATCATGTCATCATGCGAGTCTAAAACCGAACATTAGTGAGAGGGTGAATTCTTAAAGATTTTATGGATTAATATCTAAAAATCCCTGGAAGGATGGTATCGAACCTTACTGGTTAACCCACAAAGTTACTTCAAATAGTATATTGGTCCAACATCCAAGATCCAACCCAAATCATCCATCGGTAGCCCAAGTTAAAACAGGTCAAACCTCTCTGGCACAATAAATAGATCATACTAGTCAGAGTTGAGGGGGTTGCTCATCTCACTAATAAAAAAACTCTACTAATAAAATAAAAAATGTCACACAAACTTAAACATATTCAGACACCCTAAACATGCCATACCTAGTTAGCACATAGTAAGACTAGTCTTGGCAACTTACTTATTGCACACGATCACTTTTTTCTTCTTTCCTTCACTGGTGTGGTGCAGTCCATAATGAAGGGGCTCGCTCTCTCTCTACTCTCTCTGTCTCTCTCTCTCTCTAGGAAGGAACCTATTTGTTCGCCAACACCAGGAAAATGGCTCGTGTGGGCAAACCTCTCGGTCTCTGACGCCTTCGAAGGTCCATGTTCCCCCAACAACTATATATGATGTCCCCCTCCCCAATATGTTATGTAAGGCCATCTTTGGATCGTTTTTCTCTTCCTTCCCTTGCGAAGGTGGGTGACGTAACGTATTCGGCCGCATCGCCACCACCCGAAGTTGGCTACGTTAATTGGCGGGTCCAATCAAAAGGGGTAGTGTGCGATTAAGGAACGTATTAGCTGTGTGTGTTATGTAATTCTCGCAATTTTGAAAGTGTGATCTCCGCTTGTCTGCTAATTGGATTTCGTTCCAACCTCCGCGGTGGTCAAACGATGACTCACGTTTTCTTGCCAACAAGATGAGATGACCTCCAACGGAGGAAGGGGGGGGGGTCTAATCTCTCTTTCTTTTTTCCCTTTTTTTTAAATATTTTTTATTTTTTGTCACGGAGAGGAATAGAAGACATAATTTCATGTTGATATTTTATAAAGTACCTCTCAACATCTCGGAGGAAGCGCTACACATGCTCTCCACTAAAGTGTCAAGAATGGAGGGAAGAGAAACACGATCGGATGAAAAAATCTACAACTCTCACTAAAATTCGATAGATTTAAACCTATAATCTCTCTCGTGACGAGAGAAGAGGTGAACCACCACGTTACAGGCGTTCGGTTAGATGAGGGTATATTTTATATTCATTTCATTATAGGTGTCTAAGGCGAGCCTAAAGAAAATACTTATCTTAAATTTTCCTACAGATGAAAAGAAGGGGCTGATCTTAGATCCGGATTTGCAGAGATTGGGTGACACTTTTATGTAAAGTGGCTGTTGGATTAATGAATAGATCTGGACTTGAGTGCTTAGCGGATTCAAATGGTGGCTCTCCCAGTGAGTGGAGGCCCATTTTGACACCCCTAGCTCACGTAAACAGAACGAGTAATCATTAGTGCATGTTCGGGTCAGTTACACATCCGAAATATGCATCGAGCAAATTAATTTATTTTTTATCATTTTTTTATCATATGCGACTCACCTCCATTCCACGTCTCAAAAAAAATAAAATAAAAAGAATCAATTCAAAAAAAAAATTTGACTCAACGTTATTCGTTGGATCTATTTTTTATTTTAGATCGTCGAATAGATGTGTATCTTATCGGACAAATTAAGAAGATGTGTATCTCATGTCATAAAAAAAATTAAAAAAATAATTTAACTAATACACACGCTCATTTGTATAATTAATCTAACATGAGCACTAAGCATTTCTCAAACAGAACGCGTGGATCTCTGACCTCCTCTAGCGGCCATTCCTTCCAGCGGTATGCGTGGTCAGTGACTCCAAAGTCGGTTCCTCCTCTTCTTTCTATCCTGTTTTCCCCGTCGTCACCCAACCATCGATTATGGGGGAGGGCACCGGCGGTGTCTCACATCGTCGATACGACACGTGTGCACTTTTGACGTCCTTCCGCCTAATTAACGTCGATAGGATTGGAAGGAGGCGGAGTCAGGTCTGCCTGCCAGCTGGTGGGAGACAGAAGTTGAAGCGACATCTTCCGCTCCGTCTTCTTCTCATAAATTTTTTTTTTTGAGATTGGAACAAGAAAAAAAAAACGAAACTAAAAATTTAGGCCTCCGCTCGGTGATGTTCATAATTTGTTTCAAATTTAAAAATTGAATCGAGTCGAAACTTTAATTCGATTCAAGTTAATTTAATTTGAAGTCAAATTTGATTTAATTTTATTTTAAGATTTTTTTGCATGAAAATTATTATTAAAAGTGAATTTGTAAAAAAATATATTAACAAGTATATCACTGTGTAATCTGAATTGTGTAAAAATGTCATATTTATTTGTATACATATCACTTCTTTTTATCAATAATTTATAAGAAAATCACGCTTAAATGATATTTATGTACTATTTAAATTAACTCAGTGATATATCTGCTAATATATTTTTAGGAATGATTTTTTTATAAATTCACTTTTAACAATGATTTTCATGCAAAAAATCTTTTATTTTATAACGCGTGAAATCAAATAAATTAAATTTGTTATTTATATTTTATATTAAAAATATTTAAAATTTTAATTATATACACATAAAATATATAAAATGTAAGTATTTTTACTTCTACTTTTATTTTATATATACAAGTCATTAAATTTATATATATTATAATAAAATATAAATTTTTATTTAAAATTGAATCAAATCTAATTTTTTTATTTGCTTCGATTCGATTTGAGAGATAAATTTGATTCGATTCAATTTTAAAAAATGATCTCAAATCAAATTGAATCGTGTCCATCCGTAACTTCACGTCAACGTTTTCAACTATTTAAATAATAAAATAATTATTTAGATGGAACCAAATGAAGCACCAAATTTCTGAATCCGAGAACCTATCGGGTGATTATTATCAAATTTCTGTATCCGTTGAGAGAGTCAAATTTCTGTTGTGCTTGTCCACGAAGATGAATGGAAGGAGACACTTTAAACGAGACCTCTCTTTCTTCCTTTTTTTTTTTTTCCTTGAGATCCATCTAATCCGATTCGTCCGTTATCGATCACGTCAGGGTGACTATCGAAGGCATAACTAATTGATTAACACACAGATCAGATAAAAATAAATCGGAAAAAGGTGGCGCAGCACCATCCTTAAAAGGGTAATGTTGACATCACCTCCGCGTGTGGTGGGGGAGCTGCTGTTGGGGAACTCCACGAACGCTGTTGGAGGATGACATCACGTGCTGCATAAGCATTGCGTTTGTGTGCACGACGCCAGGTCGACCACCTCAGCGCTCCTCTAATTTGGTGGCGAATGGGCAGCTCTCCCTCATAGATGTATCGTAGAACCCACGGGTTGACCTTGTCTCCGTCTCTTTACTTTTTTGTTATCGGAGTGGATTTTTATTATTTTTAGTGTCCCCGCGAGTTGTCATATAGTTATATTTATTTATATTTAGTCGCATCGGTTGCCTCACAAATTAAGTTTGGTTCAACTTTGTCCGCACCGAGGGATCCGAATTTTTTTTAGTTAAGATTTAATAAATTAATATGGTACGAATGTATCGTACATATGAAATCGTATTAACTGACGACGATAGATATATGATACACAATCAATACACCACATATATTATTTTATATATTAAGTATTTTTTATAACAAAAATATTTTATAAATTAGTCGATGAAAGACCTCATGTTTGAGTGTGACGTGTTACATTTGAAATAGACCTGTCAACGGATTCGGATATTATCCGGATCCGTTTCGAATTCGAATCGGTATTCACGGATAATATTCGAATTCGTATTCATTTTTTCAGATACGGATGATATCTAAATTCGAATCGGAGCGAATACGAATATTATAATATTTACTTCAAAAAATATTCTTTCGTAATATTATATATCATATAATACATATTTTTAAATAATATATTATAAAATAAATAATATTATAGAGAAATTTAAAAATTTTATAGTTGTATTTTAATTTAAAATTTATTTTATATATTTTTGACATTTTATAGTTATATTTTATATACTTTTAACATTTTATAATTATATTTATATACTTTTGAATTTGAATCGGATAATTCGAATTTTAAAACGGAGTGGATGCGGATAGTCATATATTCGCTTCGTATCTGTTCCGTTGACAGGTCTAATTTGAAATATAAATTTAGTATGTTCTATTTTGTTTTACAAAATTGTTTAATATTTAAGTTAAAAAAATTATTTAAAAATATGACATATCTCGTATTTAAATTGAGTAATTTTATTCTATATATATAATATTTTTTATCATAATATGTAATGATACTAATCTGTATTATACTGTACCAATGAAAAATCGGTACAAACCCTACTTTTAACATTATGACATTATATAATGAACCTTATGCGAGCATACCACTGCTTGATATAATTGTATACATACCATTGCAAGATAACGTGTTTACGTACGTACTCGGACCATACATGTGTAACTGGTTTGATAGGATTGCTTAATTCAAACCCACCCAACCCACTCGTTCCCAAATTGCTGTTTTCTCTTCTTTTGTACGTAACGTTATTGCCAGATACTGCGCCTATAGAATAATTTATCTCAGTCGCACACACACCACCTAATTAATGCACTAGGATTGGGCAGAATTTTGAACAAGGCATGCCCTTACTTCCAAAATTAAATTGGCCCCTTTTCCCTTCGGGCCAGCTTGTTTATCACCTTCCTCTGAATCACCGAATTTCCCAATAGCTGATCTCCTCTCAACTTAGAATTAATTGCAACCCCCAAATATCTCTCAAAAAGGCCCACTATAACAGCTCGTTAGTGTAAGCCCGTGTAAGTTATTTCAGAGATAAGTCTAAACGAATTTGATAAATAATTTTTTTATTTTAATTAAAATAAAAAAATACAATAAATAAGAAAACAACGTAATCTTATCTTACCCTTACCTAGAATGGCTTATTAGACCAAAATGGTCGGATAAACTATACGACCCTAATTATGCGAGCCCACGATACCTGATCTCGAATAACTCACCTTATTCTACCCGTGCCGCCAAAATAAGATAGGTAGAGCAAGATGAAGAATAACCCACCCAATCCTACCCGACTCTTATTCGACCAAGTCATTTATCCACCGTGAAGACAACAGTGAGCTGTCTTCTGGATTCTTGGTCTATCCCGGGACGAAGGATTATGGTACAGATATCCTAATTTTTGCTTTCTAGGTAGAGAAACTTGATCACATTCCTACCCTCCTCTCCAATTGCTTTTGTGATCAGCAAATCATCATCTGCAGACATGGGACGACTGACTACCATGGATTGCCATTAATCTCCCTAAATCCTGGTAGTTTCTACCTCTACATCCTCGAAACTAACGGCAGTCTCAACATTTCTGCACAATGAGAATGAACAAATGTGGAGACAAAGGGTCGTCCTCCCTAATGCCTCCATGGCTTAAACCACTCACTATACATCCACTTTGATTGTCAAAGTAACGTGGGAGGGAGAAGAGACGGACTCTTAGGCCGTACTTTGCAAAAGTTTTAGTTAGAAGCCATCTTTAGCTTCTATTTTTAACATGCAACATATGCGTGAGGAGTATTTATATTTAATTTTAAGTAGTCATAAAAATCGATTCTTTTCCAATAATCCCATTTTTGTTTCTATCTAGGAACCTACATTTTAGAACTTTTAATTAGTGGAAGTCAATAATGGCCTCAAAACTATAATAAATTCCTTCCAAGGCTTGCCATCCTTCTCTTCAAATAATTGGGCCGAAGTTTGTCAAAGTCCAGAATTATAGAACACCATAATTTTTTTAAAAAAATAGGCTGGCTCAAATCTAACCTACGTATCCGTACAGTCACATGGACTATTCTTTTTTTTAAAGATTTTTTGGGCAGTCTAACGGGGGGATGGGCTGTACGAACGGATAGGTGAGATGGGCTCCGACGTCACCGCATTTAAAAAAAAATAAAGAAAACTGGATGCTCAACCAAGGTGTGCAATTAACTTGAGTGCGTAGCAAGACAAACTCAATTTTCAATATAGATGTGTCCGTTAAGACTCCTACTTTAAAATTAAGTGTCTCACGTCATTGGCGTAGAAGATATCCCACTTGTGCCACTGGCACAGGAGGGTTGGGATTTGATCCCTGCCCATCCCCTCCCCTTATAGAAAAAATTTGCCTATAAAAAAGTTTAAGTTAATTTAGATGTACTTTCAATATGAGAAAATAATGGAGTTTAATTGATTCATGAGGGCGTGATTATCACCAAGGGCTCAACTCCCGTTGTGGATCGCAAGAGGCCTCTTCTGCTCACCCACGCCAAGAAGTCACTCCAGGCGATCTCGATGAGATCTGCCAGCAGATTCAGCCCTGACAGGGCTATGTTAGGAACTCTTGAACCGGCCTGCAATCCCCCAGCACGCTCTGCCCGAACGGCGACAGAACGAGGGGGTCCGGACCGGGGAGAACTCTCACCAAGTGTGGGAAGCCTCCCACACCTCTGTTGCAAGGACCCGACGATCGCGCAGCTCACCTGCACCAAGAGTGAGCAGCCCGCTGCACTCCAACCCGGAGATGGATCGCCGGCTCCAGTGCATCGATGAAATTGAGGACAAGGTCCGTTACCTGGACGACGTCCTCCTCGCCGCCAAGACTCGCAGCCTCATCGTCGACGACCAAGACTTCCATGCACCCTTTTCTCAGGAGATCATGGAAGCCCCCATTCCCGCCGAAACTACAGTTGCCATCATTTACCTCCTACGACGGCATTACCGACCCGGCCGACCACATGCACAGTTTTGAGTCCCACTTGGTCTTCCACCGGGCCTCGGATGTCGTAAAATTCCTAGCATTCGTCACGACCCTCTGGGAGAATGCCCGGGCCTGGTTCGAATCCCTGCAGGCCGGGACTATCCCCTCCTTTAGTAGTTGAAGAAGTCATTCAAGGAGAATTTTATTGGCTGCCGAAAGGTAGCCAAGTCTGCGGTGACCCTGCTCGCCCTCAGGTAGGGGCGCGAGGAAATGCTGTGGGACTTTGTCTCTCGTTTCCGAGCAGAGGTGCTCTAAATTCTACCCCTCGACATCAGCATCGCTACCACCGCACTCACTCAGGGAACGTGGACTCCATCCTTCGACGTGCGCTTGGAATCGAAGCCCCAGCGACCCTCACCGACCTCCTTGCCCTGGCACAGAAACACGCATGGTGCGAGGAAAACACGGCGGCCCTGGGTCGCACAGTCGGATCCGATCAGAAGAGGTCCGCCGACTCTCCTCGTGAGGGGCGGAGCAAGCGGGAGCGACGAGATCGAGATCGCTGCGACTGCCCCGACAATAATGAAAGGGGCCAGTATCGCAACTACACGCCCCTGACGGCTACTCCCGACCAAATCCTAATGGAGATCCGTAAGGAACTCTTCCTCAAGTGGCCTCCCAAGATGAAGTCAGACCTGAGCACGAGGAGTAAGAAGAAGTACTGCCGCTTCCATCACGACCACGGCCACGACACGGCCGACTACATCAATCTAAAGGAGGGCGAGGACTCCTCGACAAGTTCATAGCCAAGGCCGCGGAGAAGCGACAACGTGAACGGACCTCTCCGCCACTCGACAAATGACCCAACAGAAAAGAGATCATGATGATCTCCGGAGGGCCGACCTCAGGCGGAGACAGCAGCAACAGGCGTCGACGATACGCATCGACTATTAATGCCGTGGAGCAGGGCGACAATAGCCGGTGAGAAGCTGCCACCCGGGAGCACCTAAAAGACCACATCGTCTTCTCAGACGACGACTTAAATGGTGTAACCACTCCCCACTCTGATAATTTGGTGGTCTCGGCCACCATTAACCAATGTACCGTAAGACGCATTCTGGTTGATAATGGAAGCGGTCTGGATGTTATTTTGTACGACTGTCTAGTACTTATGGGTGTGGACTTATCACAGATTACACCACTGCACACACCATTGTACGGATTTTCTGGTACCACCGTCCGCCCAGAAGGACATATATCATTGTTGGTTACGTTCGGGACCATGCAATGACCGGATACAGCGGTATCATCAAGCGAGGAATCCTCGACACCCTTCACAGCATCCCCTCCTCATATCACTAAAAGCTCAAGTTCCCCACGCCTTGCGGAGTGGGAGAAGTTTTGGGAGATCAAAGGGAGTCAAGAAGGTGCTACCTTATTTCAACACGTGACAGGCAGTCCGAGGAAGTGTCGCTTGAGAAGAAAACGAGGACAGAAGACCCCGATCCCAGCATGAGTAGCACTCCGGCGGAGGACCTATACCTCATCCAGGTGGGGAAAGATCCGAGCAGGATGCTGAGGATTGGAGTGACCCTGTCCGAGCGAGAAAAAGAGGCTTGGCAAACCAGGACGTGTTCGCTTGGTCCGAGGATGAGCTCCCCGGAATCCCACCAGAAATCATCACACACCAACTCAGGTTGGACCCAAGCTGTCGCCCAGTTCAGCAGCGCCGCAGGTGTTGCAACCCTAAGCGACAAGCCATCATCAAGGAGCAAGTGAGAGAGAAATTACGCTCAAGGATACTCAGACCCACCCGGTACCCCGACTGGGTGGCGAACGTAGTCCTCATTCCTAAAAGTAACGGGAAGTGGCGGATGTGCGTAGACTACACCGACCTCAACAAAGCTACACCAAAGGATAGTTTTCCCATGCCATGGATCGACCAACTGGTCAACGCTATGGCCGGGCATGAAATGCTAAGTTTCCTGGATGCCTACTCTGGTTACCATCAAATTAGCATGCACAAACCCGACCAAGACAAGACAGTATTCATCACCGACCATGGTTTTTACTGCTACACCCGCATGCCGTTCGAATTGAAGAATGCATGAGCAACCTATCAACGCCTGGTCAACCACATGTTCGATGCGTAGATCGGCCGCAACTTAGAGGTCTACATCGACGACATGCTCGTCAAGAGCCTCCGGGCAGCCGAGCACTTGGAAGACCTGGCGGATACGTTCGCGACACTCAGAAAATATAATATGTGCGTTCGGTGTAAAGTCAGAGAAGTTTCTGAGATTCCTTATCACCCATCGAGGGATAGAGGCCAACCCTGATCAAATCCGAGCGGTATTAGAAATGATGCGACCGGCACAGGTAAGGGATGTGCAGTGCCTCATTGGCCGCGTCACCGCCTAAACTCGGTTCCTATCCTAAGCAGCTGAAACATGCTTTCCTTTCTTCCGTCTCATCAAGCAAGCCAATAAGGCGCCGGAGAAGAAAGGGCAGATCGAATGGGATTAGGAATGCGAGCAGGCGTTCTAAGAGCTAAAACGTTACCTAGCAACCCCTCCCGTACTCTCAAAATCACAAAATGGAGAGCAACTGCTCCTGTATCTGTCGGTGACTCCGAGCATGATGAGTGCGGTGCTCGCCCGAGAGGAAGGTAACATCATGAAGCCCGTCTACTATGTGAGCCGGGCACTACAAGGGCCAGAGTTCCGATACTCGCGGACTAAAAAGTTCGCTTTGGCTCTAATCACGGCCGCCCGCAAGTTGCGACCGTACTTCTTGGCTCACCCAATCACCCTCATTATCGATCAACCTCTGCGGCAAATCCTCCCGAACCCCGACGCATCATGAAGGTTGATCAAGTGGGCTATAGAGTTGAGTGAGTTTGACATCAAATTCTGCCCAAGGACTGCGATCAAGGCTTAGGATCTCGCCGACTTCGTTGCCGAGTGTACAATACCCACGGAAGACTCACCCGAGCAGTCCTCTGGGCCAACATGGGAGCTATATGTTGACGGATCATCCTGCGCCACTGGCAGCGGAGCAGGACTAGTCCTACTATCACCAGAGGGGATAGAACTTCAATACGCCCTTCGCTTCAACTTCCCAACCACCAACAACGTGGCCGAATATGAAGCGCTTCTCTCAGGGCTGAGCATGGCGAAACCTCTGGGGGCGACTAGTGTGCAAGCATACAGTGACTCCATGCTCATCGCCAACCAAGTCAAGGGAGAGTTCGAAGCACGCGAGCCAGCCATGATCAAGTATCTTGAAAAGGCCAAGGCCGTCTCGGCAGAATTTTCTCATTTTGAGATAATGCATATTCCTAGGGAGGAGAACGTTCGAGCAGGCGCTCTATCTCGCCTGGCGTCAGCCACCATAGTCTCCAACTCTAGATGCATCTTGATCGAGGAATTATCGGCACCGAGCATAGAAGAATTGGCACCCCAAGTAAACGCCATCGACTAGGAACCCTCGTGGATGGACCCTGTAATGCCCCGAATTTTTCGGATATTTTTCGGATCATTTTCGTGGGTTCCAGAGTGTGTTTGTGCTTTAAGCGTGTTTTTCCCTGATCAGCCTTTGGAACACTGTGCAGGGTGAACCGTGACGTTCTCTGACTCCGGGACAGTACCGGTGCGTTGTGCTCTTCCCAAGATTGCGGAGGTAATTTTTCGTATTTTTCTAAATTTCTTAAAATTTTGAGTTTTTCTATATATATTAACCTCCTTTTTCTCTCTCCCCATCTCTCATTTCTCTCTTCCCTCCCTATCTTCTCTCACGTTCTCTCCTCTCCCCCTCTCACTCCGGGCCGCCGACGGAGGCAGACGAGGGCTGGGCGGCGTGGCTCGTGGGGCGTGGAGCGACGGGCACAGGACGAGGATCAAGATGGTGGAGGCGGTTCATGGGATCGCGAGCTGGTGAGGGTTTAGCGGCATTTTCTTCCTGGATCGACATCCACGGCGCGTCAAATCTTCGGTCGAGATAGGGAGAGGGACCCCCAGCCTGTGTACTTCATTTCCCGGGAGTTTTGTAGGCCGTGGTGAGGCGAGCAGGCTTATTTGGGCATTTTTGGGTAAATCCATGTTTTTGGGGAGTGAGCCGGATCTAGAGTTTTGATCTCATTTTTGGGGTTTAAATGGATCCTCTGGGTGCTAGAGAGGTTGGAGACTAGTTTCCCCTTTGTTTCGCCATCATCGGGTGATGATCGGGGCGTGGATGGGCATTTTTGGGATTTCCTGCCATTTTCGCGCTCGGGATGATTTAGCGGTCGTTTCAGTGACCTCAAGACTCCCTTGGCGGTCTCAGGGAGACCGCTAGGCATTTTCGAACGTTGATTACCCTTAGCGGTCTTGATGCGGGACGGACTCAGGAGACGACACTATATGGTGCCACCCTCGGACTCTAGATGAAGACGCGACCAGCAGCACACACCAGGGAGACACTAAGCCCGACACTACGAGCTCCTAGTGGTAAAACGTCGCTAACAGAAGTGGAAGCTCACTCGTCGTCCCAAGCGAGGGAAAGCGCGGACCGTGCGCGGTTAAGGAACCGGCGGAGGTCAAGGGTAGTCCGACTCAACTTCCGGACTCGGATCGAGTCGCGGGACGGGTCACTCTCACTCTCACAGCGGTGACATGGACACACGGGCTAGTACCTACACTCTCGGCAGCGGCAAAAGACCGTATACTAGCTAAGCAAATGAACGCCAAGAGGTTCGGACCATTACCTCCACGCTCCCGGCGTGGCGAAGACAACCCGGCCGAATCACGGACTCCCGGTTAAACAATATCACAGCAATACAAAGATTTGACCCACTCCACGCAGGGAGGTAAAAGGTCACATGTGGAGCCCGGGAATCACGCAACTCGGGTTGACGGGCAGCATCTTGATGTCGCCCGGCGGTGCCGAACTCCGCGTTTTAGTGCTTTCCGAACGGCGGGTTCTGCGGGCCCGTGGGGCCCACGGGTGGCGCTGGCCTCCGGATCTGCAGGAGTGGGTCCCACTGTGATGGGGACCCCTGGTGGCACGTCTCCACGGAAGGCGGTCGGCCGGGAACACCGACCGGTGGCCGAACAACTCCGATCTCCAAGCTTTTGGAATGCTGCCCACGGATTTCTGCTTGCTGTTTTCAGGTGCGCGCTCCGGCGAAAACAGCCGCTGCGGTCGATCCCGACGTCGGATCGGGACGCATGAGCTATCGTTGGAAAGCTCTCTTCAAATGCTTCAATCTAGACTCAAAGAGATCTGATGGATCTAGCCGATCTAGACTTTAATGAATTTACAAATCCCTGTTGTACAGTAACCGAGACATCAGATTTACAGGGTACTTGTCTGAGAACCACCGTTGACCGCCTACTTGCCGTAGGAATCAGACTTCAAGCTCTTCTTCAACTTTGTAGATATTCAAACCATGAAGCTGGGACAATTTTTAGAATTAGATTTGGAGCTGGTGGTGATTTGATAGGATTTTTGGAGTGTCTGGTGGTCGATCTAGGAACTGGCAGAAAGTACTGTAGCTAGGACTGAGAACGAATTTTAGAAAATATGAAATGGACGAACCAAAAATTAAAAAAAATGGTGGATGAAGGTATGGATGCAAGGGACACCCAGTTAAATTGGGCGAACCAAAGAAAATCAAAACAAGGACCTAAGACTTGAAACTCTGGGCGGGTGGAAATGGAACAGACAGTAGACAGATCTGGAAACTGTGATTGGACGAAAATCAAAAAATACCAAATGAGATCTTTATGACCAACCAAAATTCTGAGGACGTACTGGACACCTCTGGGACATCCAGTAAAAGTTCCAGCTCGATCTGAGGCCGTGGCTGAGACTGGAATTTCGTGGAAGTGGCTGTGGTACTGCGTGGACAGAACTCCGGCGAAGGCGATGGCGGTGCGGTGGCGGCTCGTGGCGGCGGCGGCGATGACCGGAACTGATAGGGGAGGAGTCACACCTCCAGAGGCAACCTTCACAGCTGCAAGGGGGAAGAGAGGGGCGCACCAAGCTGGAGCTCCAACAATTTCTTGATTCCAAATGGCATTAATTCATCAAAAATGGAAATTACAAGCATATATAGGTCACCAATCTAATCAATCCTCCACCGTTGGATCTAGGGGTGGGAGATTGAGGGCTAGGATTGCATGTGACCATCCACACAAATGAAAATTAAAAAAAAATAAAGGGGGGGGGCGGCCTATTGACTAGAATGGCAAGGATGTGGAAGTTGGACTTGGTAGGTGGGGGTAGGTGGCCTCTCATTTGGACTTTTCAAGTCCATTGTCCCCCATGTGTCCAAATACCATTCAAACTTCTAGATGCTCCCATGTGGCATGTTGACTGGCCCCATGTGGGACCCTAGGCTGAGGTGGCCCAATGTGGTGGGGCCCGGGGGGCCCGTGGGGCCCACGGGGTCCGAAATGCTCGTAAGCCCCTATTACACTCAAAATGGCAAACCGAATGCAACGAAATAAATACAAATTACACACACATAAAGTCTAGCTAAATATAATAAATGGGGAGGCTCAAGGCGGAGTCTCCAAGCTGTCTCCGAGCCAGATGGACGCTGAGGTGGCTCGTGTCGTGCTCCGTGTGCGGTACCGGTGGCTCGGTGTGTCGTGCCGATCAACAGCTCGGGTGTCCGCACCAATTCTCCCCGGGTGGGAGAAACTCGACCCTGTCGAGTAAGGGTCTGCATCGCTCCTGTATCGCTCCAAAAGGTCCGGATCAATCTGCTGCAACTCACCATGTGTGATCCATGTGTCCTCAGTAGCGGGCCGTCCTCTCCATCGCACTAGGTAGCGCGGGTAAGATCCACTCCTGGTAACCGTCACTTGCTCGTCCAGTATACGATCTATATGCTCACGCTGCCGTGAAAAAGGGGCTGGAGGTGGAAGTGGACACTCAGGTGTGGGATCACTCTCAAGGGGAGGAGATGGCTCAAAAGGCTCACTAGGGATCACCGCTGGGTCCCTATATGCAACAAGATCCGATACATTGAAGGTAGAGCTTATACCATATTCCTCGGGCAAGTCCACAACGTACGCATTGGATCCAACGCGTTTCAACACTCTGAATGGACCGGCTCCGCGAGCTTGCAACTTCTTAACGGTTCCAGAGGGAAACCGTTCAGGTCTTACCCTGATCATGACGTATTCGCCCTCGTGGAACTCTCGGTGGTGTCGGTGGGCATCGGCTAACTCCTTGTACCGTGCATTGCTGGACTCAATGTGACGACGGATGTCGTCATGCAAACTCCTAACATGCCTAGCAAATGACTCGGCCGACTCCGACACTCTAGCATGGACAGGCATGGGGACAAGGTCAACGGGTTTCCTAGGCCTACGACCTGTGACAATTTCAAATGGACTCATGCCAGTAGACCTATTCACCGAATCATTATATGCAAACTCAGCCATAGGTAGAATGAGATCCCAATCCCCAATGCGGTCCCTAACAAGACATCTCAAAAGATCACCCAGACTCCTATTGACCACCTCGGTCTGACCATCTGTCTGGGGATGGTATGCAGTGGAAAACTTGAGGTGCGTACCCATCATATGCCATAGTGTCTTCCAAAAATAGGAAGTGAACCTAACATCACGGTCAGACACTATAGTGCGAGGCAACCCGAACTTGCACACCACATGAGTAAGGAATAGGCGGGCTACCCTAGAAGCATCCGAAGTCTTTGAGCAAGGGATAAAGAGGGCCATCTTCGAGAAACGGTCAACCACCACATAGACCGAATCATGCTTCCTGGAGGTACGTGGCAATCCCAAAACAAAATCCATGCTGACATCCTGCCACGGGGCATCAGGCACGGGGAGAGGCGTATAAAGGCCCGAGCTTTGCTTCTTCATTTTGGCCGTAGCACATGTACGGCACTGAGCCACGATGTTAGCAACATCGCGCTTCAAGCTCGGCCAATAAAATCGATGCTCCACTGCCTCAATAGTCTTGTTCCGACCAAAGTGGCCGGCTAGACCTCCCGCATGTAGTTCCCACACTAGGAAATCTCGAACCGAAGTTCGGGGAACACATAGCCTGCTACCTCGAAAGAGGTAACCCTCCTGAAGCACATAATCATCATGGTCTCTCGAGGGCCCGGCCTGGAGAGTAGTAAAAATCTGACCGAAGTCAGGACAATCAACATAGGCCTCCTTCATCTTCTCTAGCCCTATGACCTCGGCACTCATGGTGGTAAGAAGACATGCTCGCCGACTCAAGGCATCGGCCACCTTGTTCTCCACTCCAGCCTTATGTTTTAGCACAAAGGTGAACTGCTGGAGATACTCAACCCAACGACTATGACGCGAATTCAGCTTCTTTTGGGAATGGAGGTACCTCAAAGCCTCATGATCGGAGTATAAGACAAACTCCTGATGTAATAGGTAATGCCTCCAATGCCTAAGAGCCTGAACAACTGCGTAAAACTCTTTATCATATGTGGAATATCGCAGTTTCGCATCATTCAGCTTCTCGCTGAAATATGCGATCGGGTGGGACTCCTGACTCAAAACTCCTCCTATCCCAACACCCGACGCATCACAACAGACCTCAAACACCTTCGAGAAATCAGGCAGTCGAAGGATAGGTGTCTGGGTCATGCGCTCCTTGATGTCCCTGAAGGCAGCAGATGCGGCCTTCGTCCATACAAATGTGCCCTTACGGATGCAATCCGTGATCGGGGCAGTGACGGAGCTAAATCCGCGGATGAAGCGACGATAGAACGTCGCAAGGCCATGAAAGCTGCGGACATCATGAACCGTACGGGGTTCCGGCCACTCAACAATGGCCCGGACCTTCTCCGGATCGGCGGAGACCCCAGTACTAGACACAATGAAACCCAAGAAGGTAAGCTGAGATGTCATGAAAGCACACTTCTGTGGGTTCGCAAACAACTGCTCTCGCCGAAGAAGTATACAGACCTGCCGAAGGTGGTCTAAGTGGTCCCCTGTGGTGCGGCTATAGATAAGGATATCATCAAAATACACCACTACAAAGACTCCAATGAAAGGTCGAAGGACCTGAGTCATGAGCCGCATGAAAGTGCTAGGGGCATTGGTCAACCCAAAAGGCATGACCAACCACTCATATAGACCGTCCTTGGTCTTAAATGCGGTCTTCCACTCATCACCTGGCCTAATCCTCACCTGATGATAGCCGCTCTTAAGATCGATCTTCGAAAAGATAGTGGCACCTGCCATCATGTCCAGCATGTCATCAAGGCGGGGAATAGGGAACCTGTACTTCACGGTGATTTTGTTGATGGCACGACTATCAATGCACATTCTCCACGTGCCATCCTTCTTCGGGGCGAGTAATGCGGGTACAGCACATGGACTCATGCTGTCCCGGACAGATCCTCTCTGCACAAGCTCATCGACCTGCCGTTTAAGCTCGGCATGCTCCGTGGGGCTCATTCGATAATGAGGAAGATTGGGCAAAGAAGAGCCCGGAACAAGGTCGATGGCATGCTGAATATCCCGCATAGGTGGGAGTCCCTCGGGAAGCTCATCGGGGAATACATCAGCATACTCCTGCAGAATGGGAACAACCTCGGGTGGGAGCTCACCCTCGGAGTCCCGCTCCACCTCTCGGACCGTAATGGCAAACACCGGACAGCCCTGACTAAGCTCCTGCTCCATTTCCCGGGAGCTAATCATCATCAATCTCCTCGTCGAGGGCTCTCCTGGGCCAGAGGTAACGGTCATAGCCCGAGCTGGGGATGGGGTACTAGGCCCGGGAACGGAAGGCTTCGGAGTACTAGGGCCAGTAGGACCCCTAACAGATGGGCTCCTGGGCCGAACGGGTTGGAGGGTGACCCGCTGGCCATCGTGGTCGAAGGTACAGGTGTTCGACCGACCATGGAGTGTGGCATCTCGGTCGAATAACCACGGCCTACCAAGAATGATACTTCCCACTTCCATGGGAAGAACATCACACCAGATCTCGTCACGGTAGGAGTGGAGCTGCAGCGGGACCAAGCACCGCAGCCTGACCGAAATGGAAGTTGTATCCACCCATGATACCTGGTAGGGGCAAGGGTGGTCTACGGGTGTGAGACCAAGACGAGTGACAGCGTTCGTGGAGATTGCATTGATACAACTCCCGCTATCGATGACCACCTTGCAAATTTGCTTTCCCAGCCTACAGAATACATGAAGGATAGTGGTCCGACGCCAGTCATCACTGACCTGTGGCTGGGTGAGGATACATCTGACGACCCCCACATGGGTATCGTCTAACTGCTGGGCATCCTGGGCCTCACCTCCCATCTCATAGTACTCGTCAGCTAGCTCTTCATCTGCCTCATAGCTGACTAACTCTAGGCCCGCAGGGGTGGTATCCTCAGCCTGTGTGTCCCCAATGTGAAGAGATGGGCGAGTGGGACACTGGTTGGCGAAATGGCCAAACCCATTGCAGCGATAACACTGCTGCCGTGATCCACTAGGCTCCCCAATCATAGGTCCTTTACCTTTATCCTCCCGACGGATAGGAGGCGTAGGCAACAAAGGACGTGCGGGTGGTGCAGGTGCCGGTGGACGGGCTATGGGTGGGGCCGTAAGATGCTGGGGACGAGGAAGGTCCCTCGGGGGTGGAGGGCGAGGCCTAGGAGCAAAGGGCTCGTGGCGAGCGGGCTCCTGAGGTCGAGCCATGGGGGCCCTCGGATATGTGCCAGATGAGCCACGGGACTCGACACTACGAAGGGGAAAGGAGCCCAACCGATGGGGTGACTCGAACTCGGCCTCGAACTGCTCCAATTCGAGAGCAATCTGATATGCCTGCTCCAAAGTGGTGGCATTGCGGCGAAAGAGTTCATATTGATAATTAGGCCGCAAACCTCTCCGAAAGCGGGATATCGTCATGGTGCTCTCTTCCGTGACCCCGCACCGCAAATAATACTCATCGAACTCGGCGGTGTACTCGGTCACGGATCGGTTCCCTTGGGAGATGCTTTGCCACTTGTCTATAAGACGTTGGCGATATGAGGCAGGAAGGTACTTCTCCCTCAATTTGAGTTTCATATCATCCCAGGTACCGATTTGGGGTTGACGTCGCTGGTTGAGCAGGCTCTCCACATTGATCCAATAAGTTTGGGCCTGCCCTTGCAGCTTCATCTTCGCATATCGGACTCTTCGGTGGTCCGTCATCTCAAACCACTCGAAGTACCGGTCCATACCGGCCTCCCAATCTAGATACACCCTAGGGTCCAAGGACCCGCTAAAAGTGGGAGGGTCCGCACGCACACCCCTAAGAATGCGGTCGTCATCCTCGTCATCACGATTCCGTCGTTGATGACGACGACCGTTACCCCCGTGATCATTGTCGGAGGCATAATCATCCACTATAGGCGCCTGTTGCCTCCCGACATCCTCTACCTGAGCCCTTGGCACAGCGGGTTGCTGCACCGGCTCTTGTTGGCCGTTCGTCGGCGCGGGTTGCGCCGCTACTGGGCCCCTCTCTAGGACGGCAATCCTCCCAACAAGGCCTTGAATGGACTGCTCCGAAACCCCGGCCCGATCCTCGAGGACCTTCATCCTCCCTTCTAGACGCGTCCCTATGCCATCCATACGCGTACTAAGACCATCCATACGCGTGTCTAAACGATCCATGATGGCCCGGAACATCTCGGCCGTGGAAGACTCATCGGAACTACGGGCTCGGGAGTCCGCCATAGGTGGTGGTGGCGAGTATTGGGTGCCTCGACGGGTGGGCATGCAAAGACGTACGGACTAGGTGACAACGACCGACTAATGCAAACACACTAAATGATACACTTAGACCTAATTGCAATTTGAAAACACTCCTTTTTTTGGTATTTTGAAAGAATGCAATTTAAAACACTTTTTTTTTTTTTGAAAAGAATGAGACTCGACTACACCCTAGACACGGCCAAGACTCGGTACGCGGCGGAGGTAATCGACCCGAAGGTCACTCGCGCAAGTGTGTGGTCTTCCCGGTAGGCGAAGCCTAACGGTCGGACAACACCTTTGGATATACCGAGTGAAGGTGTGTGTGGGGTAACCTTAGACTATGCAAGACTTATGCAACGACTACCCTAGACTCGACTTGCTCTGATACCAAACTGATGCGGGACGGACTCAGGAGACGACACTATATGGTGCCACCCTCGGACTCTAGATGAAGACGCGACCAGCAGCACACACCAGGGAGACACTAAGCCCGACACTACGAGCTCCTAGTGGTAAAACGTCGCTAACAGAAGTGGAAGCTCACTCGTCGTCCCAAGCGAGGGAAAGCGCGGACCGTGCGCGGTTAAGGAACCGGCGGAGGTCAAGGGTAGTCCGACTCAACTTCCGGACTCGGATCGAGTCGCGGGACGGGTCACTCTCACTCTCACAGCGGTGACATGGACACACGGGCTAGTACCTACACTCTCGGCAGCGGCAAAAGACCGTATACTAGCTAAGCAAATGAACGCCAAGAGGTTCGGACCATTACCTCCACGCTCCCGGCGTGGCGAAGACAACCCTGGCCGAATCACGGACTCCCGGTTAAACAATATCACAGCAATACAAAGATTTGACCCACTCCACGCAGGGAGGTAAAAGGTCACATGTGGAGCCCGGGAATCACGCAACTCGGGTTGACGGGCAGCATCTTGATGTCGCCCGGCGGTGCCGAACTCCGCGTTTTAGTGCTTTCCGAACGGCGGGTTCTGCGGGCCCGTGGGGCCCACGGGTGGCGCTGGCCTCCGGATCTGCAGGAGTGGGTCCCACTGTGATGGGGACCCCTGGTGGCACGTTTCCACGGAAGGCGGTCGGCCGGGAACACCGACCGGTGGCCGAACAACTCCGATCTCCAAGCTTTTGGAATGCTGCCCACGGATTTCTGCTTGCTGTTTTCAGGTGCGCGCTCCGGCGAAAACAGCCGCTGCGGTCGATCCCGACGTCGGATCGGGACGCATGAGCTATCGTTGGAAAGCTCTCTTCAAATGCTTCAATCTAGACTCAAAGAGATCTGATGGATCTAGCCAGATCTAGACTTTAATGAATTTACAAATCCCTGTTGTACAGTAACCGAGACATCAGATTTACAGGGTACTTGTCTGAGAACCACCGTTGACCGCCTACTTGCCGTCGGAATAAGACTTCAAGCTCTTCTTCAACTTTGTAGATATTCGAACCATGAAGCTGGGAAAATTTGTAGAATTGGATTTGGAGCTGGTGGTGATTTGATAGGATTTTTGGAGTGTCTGGTGGTCGGATCTAGGAACTGGCAGAAAGTACTGTAGCTAAGACTGAGAACGAATTTTAGAAAATATGAAATGGACGAACCAAAAATTAAAAAAAATGGTGGATGAAGGTATGGATGCAAGGGACACCCAGTTAAATTGGGCGAACCAAAGAAAATCAAAACAAGGACCTAAGACTTGAAACTCTGGGCGGGTGGAAATGGGAACAGACAGTAGACAGATCTGGAAACTGTGATTGGACGAAAATCAAAAAATACCAAATGAGATCTTTATGACCAACCAAAATTCTGAGGACGTGCTGGACACCTCTGGGACATCCAGTAAAAGTTCCAGCTCGATCTGAGGCCGTGGCTGAGACTGGAATTTCGTGGAAGTGGCTGTGGTACTGCATGGACAGAACTCCGGCGAAGGCGATGGCGGTGCGGTGGCGGCTCGTGGCGGCGGCGGCGATGACCGGAACTGATAGGGGAGGAGTCACACCTCCAGAGGCAACCTTCACAGCTGCAAGGGGGAAGAGAGGGGCGCACCAAGCTGGAGCTCCAACAATTTCTTGATTCCAAATGACATTAATTCATCAAAAATGGAAATTACAAGCATATATAGGTCACCAATCTAATCAATCCTCCACCGTTGGATCTAGGGGTGGGAGATTGAGGGCTAGGATTGCATGTGACCATCCACACAAATGAAAATTAAAAAAAAATAAAGGGGGGGGGCGGCCTATTGACTAGAATGGCAAGGATGTGGAAGTTGGACTTGGTAGGTGGGGGTAGGTGGCCTCTCATTTGGACTTTTCAAGTCCATTGTCCCCCATGTGTCCAAATACCATTCAAACTTCTAGATGCTCCCATGTGGAATGTTGATTGGCCCCATGTGGGACCCTAGGCTGAGGTGGCCCAATGTGGTGGGGCCCGGGGGGCCCGTGGGGCCCACGGGGTCCGAAATACTCGTAAGCCCCTATTACACTCAAAATGGCAAACCGAATGCAACGAAATAAATACAAATTACACACAC
Source organism: Amorphophallus konjac (assembly GCA_022559845.1). Taxonomy (NCBI): domain Eukaryota; kingdom Viridiplantae; phylum Streptophyta; class Magnoliopsida; order Alismatales; family Araceae; genus Amorphophallus; species Amorphophallus konjac. The sequence continues at coordinate 41,438,469 of CM040120.1, read as the reverse complement.
ATAAAGTCTAGCTAAATATAATAAATGGGGAGGCTCAAGGCGGAGTCTCCAAGCTGTCTCCGAGCCAGATGGACGCTGAGGTGGCTCGTGTCGTGCTCCGTGTGCGGTACCGGTGGCTCGGTGTGTCGTGCCGATCAACAGCTCGGGTGTCCGCACCAGGTCTTCTTGAGACCATAAGGGTCAGGGTGGCGGTCACGCGATAGATCACCCCCCTAGGGCTAGCGGTCGTCATGTGACCGTTTTCCCCGTTTGTCCGCATTTTGGTCAGTCAAGGTTGGTGGGGAAGCGGTCTCGCGACTGACCGCTAGGCCACGCCTAGTGGTCGGGTGGACGACCGCCACCTTTCTTGATGGTCTGGGAGCGACCGCTAGGGGTTCGTGAGTTTCTGGAGCGTAGCGGTCCTGGGTAGACCGCTAGCCTTTCATTATCGGTCCAGGCATGGACCGCTAGGCGATTCTTTGTGTTCGCCGTGTCCGTTTTGTGTGTGTTGGTCTCCGGTCGACCCAGTTGTGACCCAGCGGTTGACCTTTGGCCTCGTGAATGTCCCAAACATCGTGGGACCCATGTTCATGCTTTTCGAGGTGTCCGGAGGTACCATGTTACCTTGTTTAGCATGCCCGTGGGTTTGGAGGGTCCAAGCGACCCCATGTGTTCCGGGCTTCCGTGTTCTCGCTAGATCGAGTCATTGTGTGTCGGTATGAGTGCGGTGGGGTCTTCCCCGCACGGCATGGGTTCTCTGGAAAGTATTTTTCGTGTGGACCAAGCGTATGGCCTTCAACTATGAGTCCAGTCTCCCAGCCTGGGGCTGGAGGTTTCTTAGTTCCCTTTGTGAGGGAATGGTCTTGGCGGCTTGTAGGCTACCTCGGTATTCATGTTACCGTAGTTTCTGACCTAGGCATAGGGCAGATTGACGGCGTGGAGCTGTCCCTGTATGACGGTCTTGACCCGAGTCTTGTGACTCAAAGACCGTTGGATTTAGTAAGTCTAGTGGGCTGTCCAGAGTCTGGTGGCGTTGTGCCACCTGTTACTCCGTGTTACTCGCGATGGGTGCGTGAGTGACTTTCCGTGTTCACGTTTATTGACCTCCCACTGGTCGTAGCCTTCTTACAGCACACATGTGCTGACCCACCAGGGAGTGGTGGGATGGCTTACCCGAGAGAGACGGTTTTTAGGCTGGTTACCGTAGGGCCCCAACGCGCAGCTTGAGTCCGGGCTTCGGGGGAAGAACCAGCTAGAGGACAGACCTAGGGCGTATGGTCTGTGTGTGCACACTTGACTGAGGGCGTCGGGCACGCGCTGGCAAGCGCGACTTCAGTTACTCCTTATTTTGTGTTCCTGGTTACAGTACAGTGTCTCAGTCTCCGCCTGGGGCGTTGTAGGGAGACACCTGAGGCTGCGGACTCTGTCGTCAGTGGACGCATCCGGCCTTGCTTCTGGTGGGCAGGTACTCCTGTCACGTGACGTGAATTTCCTCGTAAGTGGAGTTCCACTTCACGTCTGCGAGACGTGGCTTGGCGTGGAGTTCTGGGGGTTTTCCCGATGCCGAGGTCTAGGGGTTCCGGTGGGCGTCACTGAGGGCTTTCTCCTAGACAATGTTGAGTTCCCGACAGCGTGGTCATTTTCCTAGTAGCATTACTAGGGTGGTTCGTTGTCTGGTGGTCCCCTGATTGTGAGATCGGGGAGTGTTTCCATGTACAGTAGGAGTAGCTGTAGTGCCGAGTTTTTACCGGCCACCGGTTCGCTGTTCCTGCTGTAGTTATAGTTGTTTTCCTTTCTGCTACCGCCGTTATTCACGGTTGGGGTTCCGCGAGATCTCTACTGAGCCAGTGACAGGAGGCTCACCCCTGCTTTTTAGGTGCGATGGTTCTTCCTCGAGGTTCGAGGGTGTTGTGAGGAGGTTCTTAGTCGCCAGCTCGCCGGGTCAAGTGTTCACTCGGTGTTGGGTACGTTTCCTGCCTTAGACTGTACTTTCTATTTGACTGGACTCTGTTGTAGTTGTTTATTTATTTCTGTTAATTATCGTATTGTCCTACTTTATGTCCTATTTCTTTGTACCTACACACTCCTTTTTAGCCTTTCTGAGCCCCGGCTCATGGGAGGCGGGCTAGGATTCGAATGGTATCGGGTACCTTTCCCGGTATCCGGATCTTGGGTCGCTACAGTTGGTATCAGAGCGTGATTGTAGACGTACATGGGAATTCGAGATATTGCAGTGATCAGAGTCCGTAAGGTCCAGTACAGTCGGCAGCTGGCATAGGGTTTTGTACATGTTTTCCACTTGGTTCACGCGGGAGAGCTTGAGTGTACGGTGCTGGCGCTGCGAATGTGGTTGCTGTTCGTGGAGTGCCGATGCGAGGCCCAAGGGACGTGATGGAGAGATTTTTTCCCGATGGGTGGTGGCCCCGGTTGTGATGCGTTGGGCTGAGTGTTGTTGGCAGGCATGCACTGCTGCGGTGCTACATTCGTGGAATTTGCAGCGAGGTCAGGTGGCTGGCGAGGACTGTTCATCATTTAGTGGCCGTGGGTGTGCTCTGAGGGAGCTGTTATAGAGTCTGGCCACTCCAACTTGAGGTTTATCTAGCCCCTGAGGTGTTAAGGTTGTGGTTTGAGGTGTTAGAGCGGGTGCTTTGGTCGAGAATTGTGCTCGGGCGAGTGGAGGATCTTCTGTTGAGCTGCTGATCGTCGAGCCTGATGTTCTTGTCATGCTCTGTGGCGTCAGAAATGACGTGTCGGTCCCGGTTATCTTTGCGGATTTTGAGGCAGGATTGGGCAAAGATGTCCCAGTAAGTTCTGGCTCTTGCGCTTCTGCGTGTGAATGGTTGGTGTTCGCCCTAGATTTGGCTCGAGATGAGAAGGTTCTACGGTGAGTTTCGGGACTCGAGGATGAGCGTTGGCGGTTGCCGATTATGGCTCGTGTTGCGGCTCTTGGCGTGGCGTGTTGCAGTTCGCGGAAGTGCAGTGGTGGTGCATCAAGAGATGTTGTGATCGTGGTCCGATGAGACACTTGGCGAGTGTTAGCAGAGGAGTTGACTTGACAGAAGCGATGATTTTCTTGGTGCTGGAAGGTGTGATTCCCAGGATGTGCGAGGTTCGAGGTCAGGTCGAGTGTGGAGTTTTCCTTCCGTTGGTCGGAAGTGCATTGAGTTTTCCCTTGGTTGGAGCAGATCACGTTTTGGCTAAGGTTCATTGTCTTGCATCGTGTGCCTGGATTGGTTGGCCTCTGTGTGCCATGAAGTCCGTGCGAGATGCGTCCTCTGTGTTGGCAAGGTGGTTGTCTATGAGAAGCGTTGCCCGTCCCCTACTGTGTAAGGGTGTGTTGGCGCTATTTCGGAAGGATGTGTGCTAGTCGGGCGGTGTTTTTGAGAATTACGGTTGGTGTTGTGGTTCTCGATGTGTGGAGGATCGAAGCATGCGGAGTTGCAAAGGATTATCGGGATGGAGGATCCCGAGTTGGCGTTGTGGTGGTTGTGCATGTGGATCAGAGTGCGCGGACCGTAGTGTTGGTTGCTGCGGGCGGATTCCTGAGGAAGTGTAGAGCAGCGGAGGATTGGTTCCTCGATATGTGTTGTCTCCGGTTGTGTGAGACATGTTGCCGTGCCGTTGCTTGAGATATTGTTGTTCATGGCACTGGCAGGTGGAGAGTTGGGGAAATAATGCTGGCGAGGTTGCCGCATGAGTACCATGTCCTTGCGTTGGGGGTTGCGTTCGCGGATGAGATCGTGTTTTGGAGAAGTGATCTCTGAGAGATGATGGGTCCCAGTTGGTGGCTGTGAGTGGCTGGTGAGGTTGGCCGAGTGGTCGACCACAATAAGGTGTGTATTGTCTGTGGACCCGTGTGCATTGGTCGTGGCATCATCGACCTGTTTACTGTGGTAGCAGGCGGCACTTGTCGGTTCTGGAGAAGTGTGCCGTGGGTTGTAAGAGGCTGTGTCCCGTGGCTCTGTGGTAAGAGTGGAACCAGGATTGGCAGGCGTCCATTTGGAGTGATTGAGATGAAGGTTTTGATGAGATAGGATGGTGGTCGATGCATGTGTGTAGTGGGTCCTTGATGGGACGTTGGCGTTGGAATGGCGATCATTGGTCTACGACTAGCCAGGGAGGATTCTCCGTAAGTCTGAGTCGAGTGAGGTGAAGACCACAGACACCAGGACCTTATCATTTGGTTTCGCCAAGCTCCCCTGAGAGGGTAGAGTTGGTATGATGGTAGGTCTGGATGTGGTGTTGGTCTGTGCGTGAGTCAGCGGATGGCCTGTCATGAGTTGGATCGTGCCTGTTGGGCCGGTGGAGGTTTCCCGTTGACGAATGTCTGGTGACCAGTGGATGGTCTTTCACAGACAGAAGATGCTGGTTGTAGGGGCTCAAGAATGGCGAGAGCCGTGTGCAAGTAAGGCCTTTGGTGGCCGTTTCTATGATGTGTTTTTCCGGATGGGATCTGGGCTTTGTCGGAGTTTGAGTTCTGACAGAGTTGGTCACGTGCCGTTGTTGGCGTTTGGCTTGCCAGTTGTGAGCTGGTGGAAGCTCAGTGTTGGTCGTCCCTGGTGTAGGGCGTGAGATTAGGCAGCTGGTTGTGAAACTAGCATTGGTTGGTCCGCCGAGCAGGGGCGCTGACCGGTGGATTGGTTCTTGTGGCGAGGAGGGCGTTCCCTCGATGGGTGAGAGGGTGGCAGTGATGCCGTGGTTGGCTTTAGTATTGTCTGAGGTGATGCTAGACCTGCGCTTTTGTGTTATGTTTGCTTTGATGACCGATGTGTGTGCAGTGTGCAGAGCGTGGCCTTGTCCGTGATTAAGGTCTTGCGGTATCCCTCGTGATTGGTGCTTTTATGAGAATCAAAGTTTTCTATGTTGGGGCTCTGACAGCGTTGTCAGTGGGTTAAGGCGTCCTCCCCCTGTGGCTCGGTGCTAGTCCTTAATTTCGAGGATGAAATTTCTTTAAGGGGGGAGGGCTGCAATGTCCTGAATTTTTTGGATATTTTTCGGATCATTTTTGTGGGTTCCGGAGTGTGTTTGTGCTTTACACGTATTTTTCCCTGATCAGCCTTCGGAACACTGTGCAGGGTGAACCGTGGAGTTCTCCGACTTCGGGACAGTACCGGCACAGTGTGCTCTTCCCGAGAATCGCAGAGGTAATTTTTCATATTTTTTTGAATTTCTTAAATTTTGAGGTTTTTCTATATATATTAACTTCCTTTTTCTCTCTCCCCATCTCTCATTTCTCTCTTCCCTCCCTCTCTCTTCTTTCACGTTCTCTCCTCTCCCCCTCTCACTCCGGGCGGCCGACGGAGGCAGACGAGGGTGGGGCGGCATGGCTCGTGGGGCGTGGAGCGATGGGCACAGGACGAGGATCGAGATGATGGAGGCGGTTCGTGGGATCGCGAGCCGGCGAGGGTTTAGCGGCATTTTCTTCGTGGATCGGCATCCACGGCGCGTCGAATCTTCGGTGGAGGTAGGGAGATGGACCCCCAGCCCGTGTACTTCATTTCTTGCGAGTTTTATCAGCCGTTGTGAGCCGAGTGAATTTATTTGGGCATTTTGGGGGTAAATCCATATTTTTGGGGAGTGAGCGGGATCTAGAGTTTTGATCGCATTTTAGGGGTTTAAATGGGTCCTCTCGGTGCTAGAGAGGTTGGGGACTAGTTTGCCCTTTGTTTCCCCATCATCGGGTGATGATCGGGACATGGATGGGAGTTTTTGGGATTTCCCGCCGTTTTCACGCTCGGGACGATTTAGCGGTCGTTCCAGTGACCGCTAGACTCCCTTGGCGGTCTCAGGGAGACCGCTAGGCATTTTCGAACGTTGGGAGCCCTTAGCGGTCTTCTTGAGACCGCTAGGGTTAGGGTGGCGGTCACACAATAGATCGCTACCCTTGGGCTAGCGGTCGTCATGTGATCGTTTTCCCCGTTTGTCCGCGTTTTGGTCAATCGTGGTCAGTGGGGTAGCGGTCTCGCGACTGACCGCTAGGCCACGCCTAGCGGTCGGGTGGACGATCGCCACCTTCCTTGGCGGTTCGGGAGCGACCACTAGGGGTTCGTGAGTTTCTGGAGCGTAGAGGTCCTGGGTAGACCGCTAACCTTTCTTTAGCGGTCCAGGCGTAGACCGTTAGGTGATTCTTCGTGTTCGCCGTGTTCGTTTTGTGTGTGTTAGTCTCCGGTCGACCCGGTTGTGACCCAACGGTTGACCTTTGGTCTCATGAATGTCTCGGACACCGTGGGACCCGTGTTCGTGCTTTTGGAGGTGTCCAGAGGTACCGTGTTACCTTGTTTAGCGTGCCTATGGGTTTACAGGGTCCAGGCGACCCCATGTGTTCCGGGCTTTCATGTTCTCGCTAAATCGAGTCACTATGTGTCGGTATGAGTGCGGTGGGGTCTTCCCCGCACGACGTGGGTTCTCCGGAAAGTGTTTTCCGTGTGGGCCAAGGGTATGACCTTTGACTATGAGTCCAGTCTCCCAGCCTGGGGCTGGAGGTTTCTTAGTTCCCTTTGTGAGGGAATGGTCTTGGCGACTTGTGGGCTACCTCGACATTCATGTTACTGTAGTTTCTGACCTAGGCATAAGGCAGATTGACGGCGTGGAGCTATCCCTGTATGATGGTCTTGACCCTAGTCTTGTGACTCAAAGACTGTTGGATTTAGTAAGTCTAGTGGGCTGTCCAGAGTCTGGTGGCGTTGTGCCACCTGTTACTCCGTGTTACTCGCGATGGGTGCGTGAGTGACTTTCCGTGTTCACGTTTATTGACCTCCCACTGGTCGTAGCCTTCTTACAGCACGTGTGTGCTGACCCACCAGGGAGTGGTGGAGTGGCTTACCCGAGAGAGACGGTTTTTAGACTGGTTACCGTAGGGCCCCAACGAGCAACTTGAGTCCGGGCCTCGGGGGAAGAACCAGCTAGAGGACAGACCTAGGGCGTATGGTCTGTGTGTGCACACTTGACTGAGGGCGTCGGGCACGCGCTGGCAAGCGCAACTTCAGTTACTCCTTATTTTGTGTTCCTGGTTACAGTACGGTGTCTTAGTCTCCGCCTGGGGCGTTGTAGGGAGACACCTGAGGCTGCGGACTCAGTCATCAGTGGACGCATCCGGCCTTACTTCTGGTGGGCAAGTACTCCTATCACGTGACGTGAATTTCCTCGTAAGTCAAGTTCCACTTCACGTCTGCGAGACGTGGCTTGGCGTGGAGTTCCGGGGGTTTTCCCGATGCCGAGGTCTAGGGGTTCCGGTGGGCGTCACCGAGGACTTTCCCCTAGACAGTGTTGAGTTCCCGACAGCATGGTCGTTTTCCTAGTAGCATTACTAGGGTGGTTCGTTGTCTGGTGTTTCCCTGATTGTGAGATCGGGGAGTGTTTCTGTGTACAGTAGGAGTAGCTGTAGTGCCGAGTTTTTACCGGCCACTGGTTCGCTGTTCCTGCTGTAGTTGTTTTCCTTTCTGCTACCGCCGTTATTCACGGTTGGGGTTCCGCGGGATTTCTACTGAGCCAGTGACAGGAGGCTCACCCCTGCTTTTTAGGTGCGACGGTTCTTTCTCGAGGTTCGAGGGTGTTGTGAGGAGGTTCTTAGTCGCCAGCTCGCCGGGTCAAGTGTTCACTCAGTGTTGGGTACGTTTACTGTCTTAGACTGTACTTTTTGTTGGATTGGACTCTGTTGTAGTTGTTTATTTATTTCTGTTAATTATCGTATTGTCCTGCTTTATTTCCTATTTCTTTGTACCTCCACACTCCTTTTTAGCCCTTCCGAGCCTCGGCTCATGGGCGGCGGGCTAGGATTCGAATGGTATCGGGTTCCTTTCTCGGTATCCGGATCTTGGGTCGCTACAGTTGGTATCAGAGCATGATTGTAGACGTGCATGGGAATTCAAGATATTGCAGTGATCAGAGTCCGTAAGGTCCAGTACAGTCGGCAGCTGGCATAGGGTTTTGTACATGTTTTCCGCTTGGTTCACGGGGGAGAGCTTGAGTGTACGGTGCTGGTGCTGCGAATGTGGTTGCGGTTCGTGGAGTGCCGATGCGAGGCCCGAGGGACGTGATGGAGAGATTTTTTCCCGATGGGTGGTGGCCCCGGTAGTGATGCGTTGGGCTAAGTGTTGTTGGCAGGCATGCGTTGCTGCGGTGCTGCATTCGGGGAATTTGCAGCGAGGTCAGGTGGCTGGCGAGGACTGTTCGTCATTTAGTGGCCGTGGGTGTGCTCTGAGGGAGCTGTTATAGAGTCTGACCACTCCAACTTGAGGTTTATCCAGCCCCTGAGGTGTTAAGGTTGTGGTTTGAGGTGTTAGAGCGGGTGCTTTGGTCAAGAATTATGCTCGGGCGAGTGGAGGATCTTCTGTTGAGCTGCTGATTGTCGAGCCTGATGTTCTTGTCATGCTGTGTGGCGTCAGAAATGACGTGTCGGTCCCGGTTATCTTTGTGGATTTTGAGGCAGGATTGGGCAGAGATGTCCCAGTAAGTTCTTGCTCTTGCGGTTCTGCATGTGAATGGGTGGTGTTCGCCCTAGATTTGGCTCGAGATGAGAAGGTTCTACGGTGAGTTTCGGGACTCGAGGATGAACGGTGGCCGTTGCCGATTATGGCTCGTGTTGCGGCTCTTGGCGTGGCGTGTTGCAGTTCGAGGAAGTGCAGTGGTGGTGCATCAAGAGATGTTGTGATCGTGGTTTGACGAGACACTTGGCGAGTGTTGTCGGAGGAGCTGACCTGACAGAAGCGATGATTTTCTTGGTGCTGGAAGGTGTGATTCCCAGCATGTGTGAGGTTCGAGGTCAGGTCGAGTGTGGAGTTTTCCGTCCGTTGGTCGAGAGTGCATTGAGTTTTCCCTTGGTTGGAGGAGATCGCGTTTTGGCTAAGGTTCGTTGTCTTGCATCGTGTGCCCGGATTGGTTGGCCTCTGTGTGCCATGAAGTCCGTGCGAGACGCGTCCTCTGTGTTGGCAAGGTGGTTGTCTATGAGAAGCGTTGCCCGTCCCCTACTGTGTAAGGGTGTGTTGGCGCTATTTCGGAAGGATGTGTACCAGTCGGGCGGTGTTTTTGAGAATTGCGGTTGGTGTTGTGGTTCTCGATGTGTGGAGGATCGGAGCCTGCGGAGTTCTGACCTAGGCATAGGGCAGATTGACGGCGTGGAGCTATGCCTGTATGACGGTCTTGACCCGAGTCTTGTGACTCAAAGACTGTTGGATTTAGTAAGTCTAGTGGGCTGTCCAGAGTCTGGTGGCGTTGTGCCACCTGTTACTCTGTGTTACTCGCGATGGGTGCGTGAGTGGCTCGCGATGGGTGCGTGAGTGGCTTTCCGTGTTCACGTTTAGTGACCTCCCACTGGTCGTAGCCTTCTTACGGCACGCGTGTGCTGACCCACCCGGGAGTGGTGGAGCGGCTTACCCGAGAGAGACGGTTTTTACGTTGGTTACCGTAGGGCCCCCACTCGCAGCCTGAGTCCGGGCTTCGGGGGAAGAACCAGATAGAGGATAGATCTAGGGCATATGGTCTGTGCGTGCACACTTGACTGAGGGCGTCGGGCATACGTTGGCAAGCGCGACCTCAGTTAGCCCTTGTTTTATGTTCCTGGTTACAGTACGGTGTCTCAGTCTCTGCCTGGGGCGTTGTAGGGAGATACCTAAGGCTGCGGACTCAGTCTTCAATGGACGCATCCGGCCTTGCTTCTGGTGGGCAGGTACTCCTGTCACGTGATGTGAGTTTCCTCGTGGGTCGAGTTCCACTTCACGTCTGCGAGACGGGGTTTGGCGTGGAGTTCCGGGCGTTTTCTCGATGCCGAGGTCTAGGGGTTCCGGTGGGCGTCACCGAGGGCTTTCCCCTAGACAATGTTGAGTTCCCGACAGCGTGGTCATTTTCCTAGTAGCATGACTAGGGTGGGTCGTTGTCTGGTGGTCTCCTGATTGTGAGATCAGAGAGTGTTTCCGTGTACAGTAGGAGTAGCTGTAGTGCCGAGTTTTTACCGGCCATCGGTTCGCTGTTCCTGCTATAGTTGTAGCTGTTTTCATTTTCGCTATCGCCGTTGTTCTCGGTTGGGGTTCTGCGGGATCCCTACTGAGCCAGTGACAGGAGGCTCACCCCTGCTTTTCAGGTGCGGCGGTTCTTCCTCGAGGTTCGAGGGTGTTGTGCGGAGGTTCTTAGTCACCAGCTCACCGGGCTGAGTGTTCACTCGGTGTTGGGTACGTTTCCACCTTAGACTGTACTTTGTGTTGGACTGGACTCTGTTGTAGTTATTTATTTATTTCTGTTAATTGTTGTATTATTTTACTTTATTTTCTATTTCTTTGTACCTCCACACTCCTTTTTAGCCCTTCCGAGCCCCGACTCGTGGGCGGCGAGCCAGGATTCGAATCGTATCAGGTTCCTTTCTTGGTCTTCGGATCTTGGGTCGCTACAGACCACCTCCTAGATTTTCTTCTACCACAATAACTCCCAGCCGACCGTGCCGAGGCTCGCCGCACGCGAGCACGAGCGGCGCATTTCGCAGTCATCGAGGTTCATCTATATCGACGATCCCTCGCAGCTCCATTGCTGAAATGCTTGTTCCCTATGGAAGCTAAGCAATCTATACAAGATGTACACGAAGGACTCTACGGAAGTCATGTAGGTGGGCGAGCACTCGCGCGGACCCTAATCCGACAAGGGTATTGGTGGCCTCTTCTACAACAAGACGGAGATGCCCTCAATGTCAGAAGTTCTCCAACCTACACCACCGGCCAGCTACGCAGCTACATACCCTAATGGAGGCTCGCCCATTTGCTCGGTGGGGGATAGACATATTGGGCCCCTTTCCTGAAGCCCAAAGGAGGAAAAAGTTCCTCATTGTTGCCATTGACTATTTCACCAAATGGGTCGAGTCGGAACCATTAGGAAAGATCACGAGCGAAGCGACTTGGAAGTTTGTGCTATAGAGCATCATCTGTCGGTTTGGAATTCCGTGAGTCCTCACTACTGGCAATGGCAGACAGTTCGTAAGCACTGCCTTCCGGGAGAAGTGTTCGGAACTGGGGATCTGGAACCACTATACCTCGATGGGACATCCCTAGGGTAATGGGTTGGTGGAGAACGCCAACAAGACACTCCTCCACGGCATCAAGACTCGACTGGAACAAGCAGGCGACTCATGGATAGACTCCATCCTAAGCATTCTGTGGGCACACTGGACCACCACCAGAGCTACCACGGGCGAAACACCCTTCCACCTCGCATACAGAGTAGAGGCGGTGGTTCTAGTAGAGATATCCAACCCCTCGCTGCGAGTGGGACATTTTGATGAGGTCAGAAACAATCAAGCGATGCGAGAGAACTTGGACCTACTCGAGGAAGATAGAGCGCGCGCCCAAGTAAGACTCATAGCCTATCAACAGAAGCTGGCCCAGTACTACAATGCTCACAAAAAAGAATGACACTTCCTCCTCGGAGATCTGGTACTACGGCTAGCAAGTGTGGCAGACCCTAGGGCTGCCGTGAGAAAACTTGTGCCCAATTGGGAAGGCCCGTACCGGGTAACTGAAGTGCTCAGTAAAGGGGCATACAGGCTGGCAACGCTGGAGGGGCGAGAGGTACCTAGGACATGGAATTCTGTAAACCTCAGAATATTCTATCAATAAAGTACTTTTTCACCAGTCCAGCAAAAGTGTTACCAGCTGTATATGACGAAGGTAGCCTACGAGCTCCCTAGAGGCGAGCACCCCCGCTCCTATTGAAAACGAAGGTAGCTTACGAGCTCCCTAGAGGCGAGCACCGCTCCCCTTGGAAATGATGGGGGCTCACGAGCCCCCAAAGAGGTGAACACCGCTCCCTCAGAAGCTAAGGTAGCTTACGAGCTCCCTAGAGGTGAGCACTGCTCCCCTTGAAAATGATGGTAGCTTACGAGTTCCCAAGAGGCAAGCACCGCTCCCCTTGAAAACGAAGGTAGCTTACGGGCTCCCTACAGGCGAGCACCGCTCCCCTTGAAAATGATGGTGGCTCACGAGCCCCCAAAGAGGTGAACACCGCTCCCTCAGAAGTGAAGGTGGCTTACGAGATCCCTAGAGGCGAGCACCGCTCCCCTTGAAAATGATGGTGGCTTACGAGTCCCCAAGGGACAAGCACCGCTCCCCTTGAAAACGAAGGTAGCTTACGAGTTCCCTAGAGGCGAGCACCGCTCCCCTTGAAAACGATGGTGGCTTACGAGTCCCCAAGAGGCGAGCACCGCTTCCCTCAGAAACGAAGGTGGCTCTCAAGTCTCCTAGAGGCGAAACTCATGGGCTCCCTCGGAAACCATGGCGACTTCTAAGTCCCCAAGGGGCGGGCATTTATGCCCCCTCAAAAACGATGGTAGCAGTCAAAGCTCCCAAGGGGCCAGTATTCCTGTGTTTCCCAGAAATCATCTAAAGGAAGACACACGCTCACTCAGAAAATGATTGCAGTGCCCCGTGGGCTCAAAGAGAAGGGTGTATACGCGCGACGAGGAAGAAATTGGAAATGGTAGATCTGCCCGCTCTCATAAACTCACCGCGCAAAAGTCTTCCACCAAGAGGTACACATTAACATAGATTCAAGCTAAAGGATTTTATTTCTTTAGTCAAAATACAAGTTGCCAAGTTCCAAAACACCGTCCTCATGCGGCCAACATACAAGCATATGTGAAAATAAGAAAGTCTAAGGCGACGGTGGCACCGCGGTCGCTCCAGACTTCAGCATCCGGTCCCTCCGACATCACTTCTGTCAAGATATCTGCCAGCAACCATCAAGATGACTTCAACGGGCAACTCATCTTCCAGCACCACTGCTTTTGAGGAAGTGGACCAACGGGAGAGACGCCCGCCTAAAGGCCTTCACCAAGAAAAAGGCCAAGGACCTTCTCTTCTGAAGTCGTGACCTTGGTAAGACCTGGCACTGTCGCGTCGGCACCAAAAGGATGCGGGTGGACAACGAGGCCAGCACATTATACCAGCAGGCCTGCCCATTATCACTACTATTTACAAATAAGAGATGCCCCCCTCCGATAGCGGAAAGCGCTTCATCATGCACCTGCGAACCAAGGGAGATGATGAAGAACAAGCATACACCGCAAAGCTAAAGGCAGACCGCACAAGGAGAAGCTTTATTTATGAGCAAAGGGGGAAGCCTACAAAGAAACTCCTCATCCCCTTAGGGATGAAACCTATCTAGGTCAAGGGACAGGATCCCCCTACCAGAGTATAGGCGGTTGACCTTCTCCAAGGCCTCTCGCCAGCCAACCAGATAGCCCAGCTTGTATTCTTCGGAGGCGTGTCCACCGCTGTTCTCTCCCGACGTCGGCCACGCCAGCCATGGCGCCGACAACGCTTTCTTCCGGAGGCGCAGGCGCTCGCGGGGGACCTGCGAGGACCCATCCTCAGACGAAGTGCAAGATGCCTCTGACAACATCTTGCAGGAACTCCTTCCTTGTAGCCCAGCAAACCAAAGATGGCATGGGGGGCTCAACAGGGGTCATTACTTATAGAAGGAAGCAAGGTTCCCAGAACGAAGGAGGAGTCCTACCACCTTTTCAAATTTATGGGAATCGAAGCAGCGGATGCTGAAGGTAGCGCCCTCTCAAGGTAACTTCCGAGGCGCCGCTCCGTATCCCCAGGAGATCTCAAAACAAGCGGAGAAAGCAAGATACGTGGTAGATGCCAGAGATTCCAGAATTTACGAAAAAGAGGAAAATCTTCCATTCCAAAATCAAAAGGTTTACAAAAGAATGAGAGGCCGCCCCAATAGAACAGGAGGAAAATATAAAAGAAAGAAAAGGGAAAATGGCAGGCACCCTCTCAAGTGCTTGCCCCGGTGGCGGCGTCACGTGACCCAGCATCCTCGGGCTCACGTTCGGCAGTGGCCTCTGGAGGAGGCGGATCATCGGTCAAGTCAACTGGGCCCTCCTCCACTGACGGGCCCTCAACGGGTGCACGCCCTCTAGTGCTCAGCTCCGGTGCGTGCTCCTCGGCCCCAACCTCCTCGTCACCAAGTTCCTCCTCACCGTCACTGGCCTTAGGGCCATATGGACTCGACGATGGAGGAAGAGAGGGCACTCAAATGCCAAGACTCTCGGCCACAGCTTGGATAGCAGCCGTCCAACCCTCCCAGAAACTGTGATCACAAGCCGGCCCAAAGACTTCCAAGGCCGTCGTGGTCAGCTCGGCTCGATAGGCCGAGGACGAACGAAAGCTCTCCACCGCCTCCTCACCGACAATAGACATAGATGAGCACAGGTTTTCAACCTTCACTTCCACCTCTTGAGCCCAGAGCTTGACGGCCTTGACCAGTGCCCCCAGCTTGGATGCCTGGACTTCAGCCGTCTCGGCCCGAGCGTGAAAGAAGTCTCGAACTCGCACCATCTAGGCGAGGACCCGCTCCACTTGACTCAATTGTTCTCGAAGCTCGGCGACTTCTGCCTCAGACACTTTCTGACATCCCTCGAGATTCTCACAGTTGACCGTCAACTTGGCTTGCACAGCCTGATTGGCCACTAGCTCCCCCGCAACGCCACAAAAGTGGTACCGACACAAGCTAAGCACCCTGCCGAACGAGGTGAAATTCCTCGCCGTCAGATCCATCAGCTCATCGTGGGCCCCAAAGCCGAACTCCCCAGTCCAGTCCTGCAACTGCATAGCCTCGTCCATAATGCTGGTTACCACCGCTTGGAGGCCAGGCTAAAGGGCAGGCTCGTCCGACGCCAAGAAGCTGGAGCCCGAGGGAACGACGGACGGCAGAAGACGAGCCCTCACATCCTCCCAATAGAGCGACATGTTGTCCAGGGCAGGAGTCTTGCCCTTGTCATGCGCCTCCCACATGGGGGTAGGCGCAAGGGGAATGATTACAGGCTCCTCAGTCAACGGTGGCGGAGGAGGAACCTTAGGCGGGGGAGGAGGAGGAGTCTCGGACGGTGACAGTGGTAGAGCCCGACTTCGGACCAGAGTAGGAGCTCTACTCTTCTTCCTCGAGCGATGCTGACTGTCTAGCGCCGCCAGCTCATCCACGCTCAGTGAGATACGTCCACCACCAGGCATGGTGAATACTTGATGCGGAACGCTAGGAGAACTGGGACTCTATGTGAAGACGCGACTAAATGGACAACTAAGACCAACAACTTTGTGATGGATTGAATGGCGTAGACTCAACACCTAATGTTCCCAAGAGAGGAACTATGTCAACTAACAAGAATTCAAGCTCGCAAGCGCCCCTATGAGGGAAGAGCACGGATCCGCACGGTTGACAAACCGACAGGGTCTAGGGTGATTAGACTCCACACTCGCGACTCGGATGAGTCACGGGACGGTCACACTCTCTCACCACGGCAATGAATAAAGGAAATGAACTGGCTAAGAACCTACTACGCACACAAGCAGCGGCATCAAGAGAAAATACTAAAAGAGCAAGCTAACCAGGCAAAGAAGTGGACGCATACCTCCACGCTCGGGGCGTGGGGAAGAAGCCCGGCCAAGTCACATGATCCCCGGTACAATGCTGAACGAGTACAACCAAACACAGCCCACTCCTCGCAGGGAGGTAAAAGGCTACATAGCGGGACCCAGGGGTCATGCAACGTGGGGTGACGGGTGCCGGGTCGGTGAACCTCGTCGTACGCGAGCCGCCGCGAGTCGGTACGAACTGGGACCAGCAGCAAGAGTGGCGCGTCATAGAGGCTGAGGAAGGCGCCAATGTCCCTGGTAGCATGCTGTGGGGGATGGCGAGCCTCCTGGAAGACGAGGGAAGCCGACGACGCCGGCTGGAACCTCCGGAGTGGTCGCGAGCGGGGGGCAGGCTGCTAGCTGGCCTACGCGCGTGTAGGAGAGCAGCTGGACGAAGACCCTGGCACGTGACCTTCTGCTCATCCGTTGGTCACGAAACTCAGCGTAGGCACTGGTGGGGGTGTCCCCGGGACACCGGTGAAGTGGCAACTGCAACGGAGTACCGAAGGCGATGTTGCGAATTTTGCAACAAGCCCTACACGTTCTGGTATGTCCTCTGGCAGCAGGACCACAGGTCGAAGATTGGGCTTGAACTGGGTCCTCCGGATGGCAAATTGGGCGGGGTTTTCTCTGGTGGATAGGTGAGGGTCGTGGGATAACTGGGTAGCAGTGGTGGGGTGGCACGTAGTGGAGGTTTTGGGCGTGGAAAGTGAAAATAGATGGGGTTCAGTTCTGCAGTCCAGTGCAGTCAGAACTGAGAGCTATGAAGGTGGATGGGATAAGTAAGGAACGGGGGCTCAGACACTTGCAATAAAATTCTAGGAGATGGTTTTGGACGTGGTGAAGCAATGCTGAAAATCTCAGGTCATTTGAAGATGTATAGAGGAACGTTCCTTTGGAGGGGCTTTGGCAATGCCGCGGCAGGACTGCACAGGAGCAGTCTGCGCGACCAAAATGGGTCCAAAGGGAAGTTTTTACCCCGATGGAGATTTGAAGTGGGATTTTCAGGAGAGGTAGGGGACATGTAGGAAAAGAGAAGTGAAGAAGGGGTCGACATGTGGTGTCGCCTCGACAGTCGTTGTTAAAATTGCCGTGCCACATATTTCAAATATTTATAACCGCACTCACTCACTTATGGATTTGAAAACATGAGTATAATGGTAAGTACGGGTCGATCCCACGGGGAAGGAATTTGGCTATTTTTCTTAGTTGGAAAATATTCTTGTGTTTTGAAAAATCAATTGTTGGGTTTTGAGTGCGATTATAACTAAATGGAATTAAAGTGCAACTTCAAACAATAAAAGGTAAGTGAAAGAAATAAAGAAGAACGCCGTCGTTTCCATACCGAGCCTTTGATGAAGATCGCTCCGCCTAGGAAGTCGATGCCGTGAGAGGATTTGCAGAAGAATGATCACCGCTTTGGGTATGATTGAAGAACTTATGAAGACAAGAGTTGGATTTAACAAGTTTGAAAACTTAAGTTTGAAATCATAATAGAATTCAAGTAAAAATAGGGATTGGAAGAAAAAGCATAACTTCAAATCTGGACAGAATTAGAAGAAGTGTAAAACATGAAAGTTGTAGAGAATTGAAAAAGGAAGAACTTTGATTAAGAACACAGAGACAGAAAATAAGAGGAAGGCACTGAAAAAGTAAGATCTATCCCTGCTGGTGAATAGTAACTGACAGAAAAATAGCACTTTGAAAAATTAATTCTAACTCTAAAAATACACAGAATTAGACAATGTGGTAGAAGAATGAAATGGAGATCTATAAGAGAGGAACAAAGTTGATGAAGAACTCAGATTAAAAAGAGGTCTAGAAAGGCTTCAAAACATAAGAAAACTAGAATGTCTCACCACGGATGAACAGTAAACACCTAAAACAGCACTTAAGAAAACGGACCAGAACTCTATGAAGTAGAAAGAATTTGAAGAAATGATCAACAGAGAAGTTGAAGAAGACTGACAAACAAACAACTTTTGTGAAGAAATCAAATTGAAATAAAGATTACAACCATGCGAAATAAGGCTAAGAACAGGCTGAATTCAAAAATGAAACTTTTATTGAAATAAGAACAACTTACAACTTTGACTTCAAAAGCTTGGAAAATACAACTTGATGCACTCAACAACTTAAGAAATGCAAAGAACAACTTACATTACAAGTGACCCAAGCTAGCTCTCCCCCTACTCAACCTTCTTGCCATCTTCTATCACTCACTAACTAACTCTACTTACTAACTAACTCCCTTCATTCAAGACCAATGCACCCTTTATATAGGGGTTACAAAAAACACTCCATCAATACAAACAAGTGTACCCAATTTTAGCCTAAAATGGTTGGCAGGTAGGTTCTGCCCACTTTGCCATTTTTTTCGGATTTTTCTGAAATTTTTTTGGAATGTTTTATGGCCCTTTCTTCTCCTCTTTCTCTCTTACTCTCTCTGCGGGCGCAACGCGCCGACCGCCGACCAGTTAGGCCGCCCGCCCTGTGGGCCCGCCGTGTGTCGCACGCGTGAAGCACGCGGGCGCACTCGCCCGCGCCCGCCTGCCGCGTGTCCGGCCCCGCGCGCTCGGCCTCGTGTCGACACGAAGCCCGCCTCCGCCTTCGCCGGCCCGCGTGCCACGAGCCCCCCCCCCTCGCCCACCTTCGCCCGCCCTCGTCGCCCGTGCCGGGCGGCGAAGGCGGGAAGGCAGGGCGGGGGGATTTTGAATATATTTTTTTATATTTTATTATTATTATTATATATATAATATATATATCTTTATATATATATATATATATATGATAGAAATAGTTAGAAAAATCTAAAAAAATATCAAATAATTTTATTTTTTTTTCTAATTTTTTTCTTATCTTTTTGAACAAGTTTCCGGGCTTTTGGCCTAGTTGAACATATATATTGTTATTCTTTTTTTTCTTTTTCTTGGAGCTTTCCTCGAACTACGTGCCTGCATAAATACATAAAAATTATCATAAAAATTTATTTAATTTCAAAAAATTAAACATTTGATACAAAATCAACAATAAGTGTGAGAAGTGTATATTTAATATCAATTAAGCTCATAAAAATGCATATACTCATGAATTAAATGATAAAAATACACACTAATCACATCCCCCAACTTACTCATTGCTAGTACCTTAGCAATGCAATTAATGAAACATTCAGGACCAACAAGAGTTAAAAGATATCCATGCCTCATTTCCAGTTCATCTTTCATAGAGTCAACTAAAGATCAGGAATCTGGAGTAATTATCACATATTAGCCTTATGTCGGAAATTTAGGTACATGATCAAGAATCTAATCAAAATTCAGTAGCACTTGTGCATGTGTAATGCTAAGTCCACAGTGAAGACAATTGCATCCTCCACTTGCTATTCTGAACAAATGCCTTTCAATTCTGCACTTCTTACTTAGAGCGTTCAATGCACACTAGCTTTTTGTCTGCCTTATTGATATGTCCCTTTTGGGATCACTATCTATATTTATTTTTATTTTTTTTCCTTTTCTTTTTCCCTAGTTTTTCTTTACACACGTGATGCTGCACTACCCTTCACTGTTTTACGCGAACCTCAACACGTCTTAGGTGAAGGAGGCCTGGTTCCACAGATCAAAGTTCCCTTTTCCTTTTGACGCGAACCTCAACACGTCTTAAGTGAAGTAGGTCCGGTTACTCAAAATCGGAGCATTTTTCATGGTGTGTGTTTTTTTTTCTCATACTTTTGTATGGCAGAAAGCTTCTAACATATCTCTTCTTCAGAAAATGCAGAATATCAGACAGTCTGTCTAAAATAACAGAAGGCTTGTCCTTCTTGTTTCATTAGCGTGCATCGTGATTTTATTTTTTTGAAAGTACATCTGAACTTTAAAGAGATTCTTTAAATCAGTTTTCCAGTGCTAGCTTAAAGAAATTATCCACCATCCTTTTTCCAGTTGTTTCTATTCAGAATCACGTTTCATGTGACATGAATCAAGAATCATTAATGCGGGGAAAAACTGTTGTTAAACATGACAATTCAAGAAAGCAAGAAAAAAAATTTGTTGAAAATTTTGAAATTTATCTCCCCCCCCCCAACTTAAATGACATTGTGCTCAATGGCATAAGCAGTAGACAGATCAGAGGACATGAAAAAAATAATTTGGTTGGGAAGGAAGGATACAACCTGATGGCCGGGATGAAATGACGAGGGCTTCATTGCATTGTGGCTTGACAACTGAAAAAGCAAACACACTACATAAATCAAATCAGAAGCCAGTTAGTAACACACAAAGAGTGGGACCCAATGTGTCCATGATTTTTAAAGGGAATCGACCATTGATGGCAACGTGAGGTACGGAGCCGAATTTTCCGCAGAAATGTCCCCCTATTGCGTGTTTTGGGCGAAAGGTGGTTACAACGGGACAAGAAACACAGCGAATCTTTGGACTGAAAAGAGAGAAAAAGTCAATAAAGCACGTCTCCGACTTGACCACTCCACATGGTAGAGTGGGTGCGAGATTAACGGGAGGATGACGTGTTGCAAAGGCTATGGCTAGATGTGATGGTGCGAGATGCAGATCACTCCTCGTCAATCTTATAAAGACCCCCCTTTTCACTCGACCGGAGAACATCGAAGTTGTGAGAGTAGAGTTGAGTGAAAGGGAAGTAGTGAGTGTTGCTCAAAGTTCAGAATGGAGGGTGAATCAAGCATCAGAGCTGAAGGGGAGTCGTCTCGCTCCTCGAAGAGGAGTAGATCGGGCAGTAGTGCCAGGAGATTCTCTGAAGTTGAAGGACTTGTGAGTGAAAGGACTCTACCACAGCTTGTAAGTGATTCCTTTCATTCCTTTCTTCTTCTCTGTTCTTTCTTTGGAAAGCTTCCCATTTCTCACTTCTGGCGTATGTGCAGAGTGTGATGAAGTCACACATCTCGTGGGAGCTGGTCGTGGCTGCATATCGAGGGCTCCCGGACTTCCAGAAAGCGAGGTTGGACGTGATGGGATTCGAGCCCTTTCTCAGAATTGAGCCACTCAAGATCGACCTTGCCCTGATCCAAGCTCTACGTGAAAGATGGGACCCGATAAGTAGGGCATTCCTGATGCCGTGGGGGCATATGGTACCCAGCTTGGAAGATGTGGTCCGAATCACGGGCCTCAAAGTGGATGGGGAAGCAGTGACTGGTGTCACCTACGCGGATTACCGTGAAGGTGCCCATAATTTGTTGGGGATGGACTTAGATAGTCGGAAGAACAGGTCAGTAGCCAGGGCATCGATCATGGAAGCTTTAGGGCTTACTGACATGCGTCCGCGTGATGATGAGTCCATAGAAGAATTTATGGAAAGGGCAGAAAGTGGTGCCCGTACTATGTATTGTATGGATACCAGCAACTGGGAGCGGACCAATATGGATCTGAGGAGGTTCCTCCTCTTTCTATTAGGCAAGTTATTGCTGGGGTCCAAGGGAGACAGTATCCACTGTCATTTCTTAGAACTGCTTGTAGACTTGGAAAGAGTAGGACAATACGCCTGGGGAGCTGCTGTGCTGGCACATCTGTTTACAAGTCTGTCGCAAAGGACAGACAAAGAGATGACACTAAATGGGTTTACGCCTTTAATCCAGGTAATGAAATTTTTTTTTGTTTTGTTTTTATTTTCTGCTTTTTGTTTGTGTTTTCATCAATGACACATGATGGTGTAGCTGTGGAGCTACTATTACCTTCCAATGGGGAGGGCTCGACACTGTCGACCACTGACGGTCCCTCTAGCGAGACGGTGGCAACCCATCATGAGCACTGCACCTTTACCCTACCAACTTATGGTGTTAAGACGAGAATTGCAAGAGTTCCCTGCAACGATGGTAGGATAAAAAAAAATTTCTCAATTTTTTTTTATTTATTTCATCCTTTTTTTCTAACCAAGAAGATACATATAATCCATTCAAGGTGAATTGGAGGCCTTTCATGAACATGGTCGATGTTGACCAGCCTTGGGTAGTTGGAAGCCGCGCCCGATTCGGACGGGACCTCTGGCTCCATTGCTTAAATGAAATCGAGCCCCTCAGGCTGCGATTAGCTATGCGCACCCTAGGGCTGGCTCAAGAATGGGTGGATATGACCATGTCACCTAGCGTCGGAAGGCAGACGCGTGGACCAGCCACCTGTGTTGATTGGAGAGTGCGCTTCCCCGAACAATATGAAGATTGGCAACGGGGAGGCGCACTCGTGGAATCTCAAGCACAAGATAGCGATGATTACCTACGCCTCTACAGAGCAATGTATGCAGAAAGGCTCCAGCCTGGAGGGCTTGTAGAGGTAAGGAAACCATGTTTGTATCTTCTACATTTTGTTGTTTTTTAAAAAAAAATAAATTTTCTTTGTTTGTGAACTCAAAAGCCATAACTGTAGGATGTCCGTGATACTATAATAACGAACTTACGAGCTCGTCTGGCGGACACGGAGCAAGAGCTGAGTGATACCAGAGCGGCTCTAGGTTCATCAGTAAGTATTTCAGTACATATTCCGGGTAGGCTTTGAGATTCAGGGCGCTAACCACTTAATGTCACCACATGTGCAGCGTGCTCAGCTTGATGCAGTTTCTTCGGCGATGGGAGCAGATGGTGTTTCTTCCAGTCTATGGATTCCCACATCCGAGCTGGATCAACTCCACGAGCAACTTGCTCATGCCACACAACGGGCTGCAGAGACAGAGGGGATGCTTTCTGTACAGGTGAGGATTTCACCATTTAACATCCCTTATTCAAGTATTGCTATTTGCCTGAGATGAAATGTGTGGCAGGAGAAAGAAACACAAGAGGCACTTGCAAATGCCACTCAGAAGGAAGCTAGAATAACTGAGCTGGAAGAAGAACTACAACGTCGTCCAGATGAGGATTCTTCAAGAGACGCTGTGGAGTTGAGAATCACCCTTCAATTAGAAAGAGAAGATAGAGAGAGAGAACGGGCTGAGAGAGAACAGGACAGAGACAGAGAGAAAGCCAAGAGATCGGCCGAGAAAGAGAAAAAGAGGGCCCTGGAGGCCCAACTTTTTGAATTGAGGACTAGTCTCGGCCTAGCCGAGCAATGGCTGAAGGATGGCGAAGAACGCTATCGAAGAGCATGAGAGCGTGGCTTTCGTGTCAGTAGCTTCTTTGCTGCCCCCTCAGATCGGCGTCCATAGTGCGGTAGTAATACCGCTGCTCTCGGCTTGGGAATACCCTCTAGAGAATCTTGCCCCAGAGAGCGGCAAGACAAGTAATGTGAAGAAAGAAGGTGGATTCCGATGTAATCTCTTTGTTTGCTTTTGTGTGTAATAAAATACTTTTTGCTTGGCTCTCCGTTGTCCTTATCTCTCGAATCCCTAAACACAACTAATTTCCCACAATAATTTATTACCACACAAAAATCACTTAGGTTGCCTCCTAAGAAGCGCTAACTTTTATGTCGTCAGCCAGACACCATGTAGCTCATTAGCTCATTAACCAACGCGTGGCATTCAGAATGAGCCACCACGTGATCTTGTCTTCCTTCAAATTCCAGCCCTTAATCCATTGGAAGACAAGAGTAGACATGTACGGACCGGGGCTAGAAAGAGGCAGGACTCGCACATGATTGTTTGTAACATTAACCCTGTGTGCGATCCAGTTTTCAGCTTTAGATATCAAAAAATGATCTATGGCCAATAATTTGTCAAGATCAAGGTATAACCCTTGCATAATATCAATCCATCGGTCCCCTTCACCTGTATCATCCCTCCTGATGACCTCTTTATTGACTACTTCCTCCTTGGGAACTTGGTCATCGAACGGTGGCTTAGGGATAAGAGTATCATTATTAGCCACAGTCTTCCCAGTAACAGCCTCATGTGTTAGAAGGGTACTAATCAACTTGTCTTCTTGATGGGGAGTTAAATCAAAAGTGAATATTGTTGGTCCATCCCCCTCAGGTCCCAGAATGTCATATTGAAGAGGCTCATCTGGCAGGGGTAGCACGAGCCCAGAATCTAATTGATCCAATGATTCAAACATGAGGGGATCGGGCTCAATGGGTAGATCAAATTTGAAAGTTTCTAATAAAACCCCTTTATCACACTCATCATTTAATAGAAAATTGTGAATCAAATTTCCCAATAATGAAGTGGGAAGATCAAATGTAAATTGTTCCAGCTCGGCCCCTTCATCAAAGGTAAGATCAAATGGGAATTTTTTAAAGACGGAGCTTTCATCATACTCATCACTCACCTGAAGATTCTCAATCAAATTTTCCAAAAATGGGGTTGATAGATGAAATATAAACTTTTGGAACAAGGCCCCATCATCAAGTTCTTCCAAGGGAGGAGAAGATTCAGAATTAAGTTCCACTAAATCAACATGATTATTAATCATAAAGCAATCCTCCTCGACATGTAGATCCTCAATTAAGTTGTTTGGGCCACTAATTTTCTCAGTGATATTCTCAATCTCAAAACATTCATAGAATGAGGTGATGATATCAATAGGTTCATTTGTGTTCTTTAATTCATCCCCTAATTCCGTCCCTTCCTTCATCATGGTATGGCTTGCGCACTCCCCCTCACTCCCAATAATGATATCTTGAGCCAAAATGCCAGGCATCGGATCATCATCATCATCATTCACGTATCGAGGGGGTTGGTTGAATATTGACGAAGGGTCATGGTAAGTAGACTGAGAGTACACGCTTTGAGCTTCAAAGTAGTGGCCCGGTGAATCACCCTTAGTATTGACATTGAGTCCGAAATCGGGGTGAGATGAGTTGAGATGAAGTTGAGTATACATGGGCTGCTCATGAATTGCTTGGGGTAGAGGTGTAGACAAATAGGTTTGGATTGTTGAATCCATCCAAGGCAAATTTGTGTGATTACTCCAGCCAAGATTATCATCATCTGCAACATGCTTGAGCTGAGAGAATCCTAGGGAATTTTGGACCTGTGCTTGGATGACGGGAGAGAGTCGGGCTATAGTAGGGCATTCACTCACATGGTGAGTGAGACTGGCACAGAATTCACACACTTCCATGAAAGTTTGGATTGAGTTTTCCGCCTGTTTGACATGTCCTACAAGTTGTTGATGAGATGAGATGGAGGCACGATTTATTGAATTTTCACTCAAAATCTCAAATAGATCATATGCCTCATCTTCACTTTTGCTTAAAAATGTCCCTCCACAATATATGTCCACCATCTGCCTATCAAAATTGGATAACCCCTCATAAAATGTAAAGATAATTTGCCATCTGGGCAACCCATGATGTGGACATTGACTCACTAGCTCCTTTAATCTCACCCAAGATTCATGAAGTTGCTCTCCCGGACGTTGAGTAAATCCTGTAATCGCCCTTCTCATCATGTTGGTTTGGCCTATGGGGTAAATTTTTTTTAAAAATTCTGACTGCATATCTTCCCAAGTCCTGATAATCTTTCGAAAACTCCTTAACCAACATTTTGCTTTATCTTTTAACGAGAATGGAAATAAAATTAATTTAAGGGCATCATCATTAAAATTCTGAATTTTGATCAGTGAGCAAACTTCTAGAAAATCATCTAGATGCCTATAAGGATTTTCATTGAGATTCCCATAAAAAGATGGGAGCATCTGGATGAGACTAGGGCGAATCTCATATTGATCAACGTGAATATCGGGGAGTTGAATACAGGTGGAGGGCTTGTAAGAAGAAGGATAAAAATGCTCCTTCATAGGCGTGGGTTTCCCTCCAAGATGAATGGCCATAAAATGATTTTTTTTTTTACATTTTTTAAGTATTTCAAATTATATATATATATATATTTTTTCAATTTTTCAAAACTTTTTTTATGCAAACACAAACAAGTTAACACAAATTATCCTAATGACCTAGATGCGACTCAGACCTACAAATGTGGTTTCACAAAGTGATTAAAATGAACTTAAATTCACCCTCAGTATGTCCACCGGTCAGGTAAGGGGTGGGGAAGTGGGAGGTTCCCCCTACTTTCGTAGGGACCTTATTATACAAAACCACAATCCCGCTTAAGGCGTTTGCCATCCGACCATCTTGCCTTAGACACTAATTTTCATAAGAGGATAAACCTAAATATCACAGGAATCACAGTGTGATCCTAGGGCCAATGTCTACTGGCTTTTATTAAGGCGTAGGTAATGCAGAGATGCAAGGAAATTATGGTTTTCGGGCTAAGGGAGGGTGATGAAATCCCCACCTTATCTTGTTAGGGGTGTTGCCCTTAAAGTATTTTGAAATGAAATGCACACCACAATTTCAAACAAGGGGTTCTTTATGCAAAAATGAATGCCAGACTGGGATCAGTAGAACGTACCTTGCCCCTCGCGATCTTCAAAATGTAATGCAGAAATTAAACAAAGATAAATTCTAAGCTAAATGATGCATGACCTAGAGCATGAAAGTGTAGTTTCTACCCTTGCAATGAGGTCTTTTATTTGGTACAAATGAAGATTTTTTTTTTTGTTTTTGTTTTTAGTTAATGAACCTAACTAACCAGCATGAAAATTTTTCTTTTCTTTTGATTGTTTTATGATTTTTATAGAGTTTTCAAGAAATTTTCAGATTTTTGTAAAAAATTTTTCAGAAAGTGGAAAGATAGAATCTGTTTCTTGATTTCAGCCCTTTAGCAATGCTTCCGAGCTATTTAACGACGTTTCATATCCTTGGAATTTCAGATTCGATCTTCCTCTTTCTTTGTTTTTCAAATTTTTTTTCATTTTCCTGCACAAGTAAAGAAAGCAAAAATCAATATACAAATATACAAAGTAAACACAAGAGTATCCAACTATGAAAAGTATCTCCATCCCCGGCAGCGGCGCCAAAAATTTGATGTCGCCTCGACAGTCGTTGTTAAAATTGACGTGCCACATAAATTTCAAATATTTATAACCGCACTCACTCACTTATGGATTTGAAAACATGAGTATAATGGTAAGTACGGGTCGATCCCACGGGGAAGGAATTTGGTTATTTTTCTTAGTTGGAAAATATTCTTGTGTTTTGAAAAAACAATTGTTGGGTTTTGAGTGCGATTATAACTAAATGGAATTAAAGTGCAACTTCAAACAACAAAAGGTAAGTGAAAGAAATAAAGAAGAACACCGTCGTTTCCATGCCGAGCCTTTGATGAAGATCGCTCCGCCTAGGAAGTCGATGCCGTGAGAGGATTTGCAGAAGAATGATCACCGCTTTGGGTATGATTGAAGAACTTATGAAGACAAGAGTTGGATTTAACAAGTTTGAAAACTTAAGTTTGAAATCATAATAGAATTCAAGTAAAAATAGGGATTGGAAGAAAAAGCATAACTTCAAATCTGGACAGAATTAGAAGAAGTGTAAAACATGAAAGTTGTAGAGAATTGAAAAAGGAAGAACTTTGATTAAGAACACAGAGACAGAAAATAAGAGGAAGGCACTGAAAAAGTAAGATCTATCCCTACTGGTGAATAGTAAGTGATAGAAAAATAGCACTTTGAAAAATTAATTCTAACTCTAAAAATACACAGAATTAGACAAGGTGGTAGAAGAATGAAATGGAGATCTATAAGAGAGGAACAAAGTTGATGAAGAACTCAGATTAAAAAGAGGTCTAGAAAGGCTTCAAAACATAAGAAAACTAGAATGTCTCACCACGGATGAACAGTAAACACCTAAAACAGCACTTAAGAAAACGGACCAGAACTCTATGAAGTAGGAAGAATTTGAAGAAATGATCAACAGAGAAGTTGAAGAAGACTTACAACAAACAACTTTTGTGAAGAAATCAAATTGAAATAAAGATTACAACCATGCGAAATAAGGCTAAGAACAGGCTGAATTCAAAAATGAAACTTTTATTGAAATAAGAACAACTTACAACTTTGACTTCAAAAGCTTGGAAAATACAACTTGATGCACTCAACAACTTCAGAAATGTAAATAACAACTTACATTACAAGTGACCCAAGCTAGCTCTCCCCCTACTCAACCTTCTTGCCATCTTCTATCACTCACTAACTAACTCTACTTACTAACTAACTCCCTTCATTCAAGACCAATGCACCCTTTATATAGGGGTTACAAAAAACACTCCATCAATACAAACAAGTGTACCCAATTTTAGCATAAAATGGTAGGCAGGTAGGTTCTGCCCACTTTGCCATTTTTTCGGATTTTTCTGAAATTTTTTGGAATTTTTTATGGCCCTTTCTTCTCCTCTTTCTCTCTTACTCTCTCTGCGGGCGCAACGCGCCGACCGCCGACCGGTTAGGCCGCCCGCCCTGTGGGCCCGCCGTGTGTCGCACGCATGAAGCACGAGGGCGCCCGCGCCCGCGCCCGCCTGCTGCGTGTCCGGCCCCGCGCGCCCGGCCTCGTGTCGACACGAAGCCCGCCTCCGCCTTCGCCGGCCCGGGTGCCACGAGCCCCCCCCCTCGCCCACCTTCGCCCGCCCTCGTCGCCTGTGCCGGGCGGCGAAGGCGGGAAGGCGGGGCGGGGGGTTTTGAATATATTTTTTTATATTTTTTATTATTATTATATATAATATATATATATATATATATATATATATATATATATATATATATATATATATATAGGATAGAAATAGTTAGAAAAATCTAAAAAAATATCAAATAATTTTATTTTTTTTTCTAATTTTTTTCTTATCTTTTTGAACAAGTTTCCGGGCTTTTGGCCCAGTTGAACATATATATTGTTATTCTTTTTTTTTCTTTTTCTTGGAACTTTCCTCGAACTACGTGCCTGCATAAATACATAAAAATTATCATAAAAATTTATTTAATTTCAGAAAATTAAACATTTGATACAAAATCAACAATAAGTGTGAGAAGTGTATATTTAATATCAATTAAGCTCATAAAAATGCATATACTCATGAATTAAATGATAAAAATACACACTAATCAACATGATCAGAGGTCGGGAAGAGGGCGTCCCAACGTGATATTTTGGGTTCTGGTTTACTACAGGTCTGCACAGAGACAGCCTGCGCAAGGAAAAGGGATATGAAGATAACTTTCGCTACTGGACGAATTTGGCTATGGGGTTTTCAGGGGCCGTGGGGGACAGGGGGATGAAGAAAAGTTTAGAAGGGTTCAATGGGGTTTGGGGATGGGAAAGGAGGGTACCAACCTGATCTTCCGGACTCATTTATGCAGGCAGACAACCAGATCTGGGCGCAGGACAGCAAGGGCCATCTCCTCCAAGCTTGTTGCAAAACCTTGATCAATGGGACTCCCGGCTTGAGCAGAAGATGGGGAGGTCGCCTCCCACCTGTGGAGCATCCAAGAAACCTGTAATAGACCTTAGGAGTCTCTCCCAAGGGAAGAGGAAGAGAGGGAGGAGAGATAGAGGGTGTCACCCTAGAGGGGAGGAAGAAGAAGGAAATGCTCTTGGCCAAAACTCAATTTTCATTCATTCATTCATCAAATCCCTCGAGAGGGGGAGTACATGATAATATATAGAGTTTGGACTCCACCTTCCCTCCTTAGAGTTTGAATTTGAATCCCTTTGAAATTTAAATTATATGGGCTCCATCATTGCTCCTTGGAGTTTGGATTTGGAACCCATTTTAAATTTAAATTCTATGGGCTCCATCATTGCTCCTTGGAGTTTGTGTTTGACTCATTTGAAATTTAAATTCTATGGGCTCCATTCTCCCTCCTTGGAGTTTGAATTCGAACCCATTTGAAATTTGAAATCCCAAAATGATGCAAACCCAAATACATGCCAAAGACACACCTAAGACGTACACAATACAAAATACGACCAAGTACGTACAAAATATAAATACGACCCAAATACGTACAAAATACAAATATGACCCAAATCGTACAAAATACAAATACGTATATCGTACTAAAGTGTCAAAGTTCCGGGGGAGACTCCAGACTGTCCCCCAGCCACAAAGAGGTCGATGTCGACCGAGTCGTGCTGCGTGTCCGGTACCGACGGCTCTCTGAGTCGAGAGGTATTCTTGCTCTGGTGTCCTCACCAATTCTCCCCGGGTGGGAAGAACTCGACCCTGTCGAGTAAGGGTCTATGTCGCTCTAGTACCGCTCTAGCAAGTCTGGATCTAACCTCTCCAGCTCTGCCCGGGAGATCCATGCATCATCAGACGCGGGCCGTCCCCTCCAACGCGCCAAGTAGCGGTGATACGCGCCACTCCTGGTGGTGGTCACCTGCTCATCCAGTATAGACTCTATCCGCTCACGCTGCTGAGGTGACAGGGTTGGAAGTGGACTCTCAGGGGAGGGCTCACTCACAAAGGGTGGAGAAGGCCCAAACAACTCACTAGGGATCACTGCCGGGTCCCTATATGCGACTAAGTCTGAGACATTGAATGTGGAACTGATACCATAGTCGTCCGGTAAGTCATCAACATATGCACTGGATCCAACTCGCTTCACTACTCTAAAGGGGCCAGCACCACGAGTCTGTAGTTTCTTCACAGCTCCAGAAGGAAACTGTTCCGGTCTGGCCCGGATCATGACATAATCTCCCTCCCGGAACTCACGGGGGTGTCTATGAGCGTCAGCCAATTCTTTATATCGCGCGTTGCTGGTCTCTATATGGCGATGAATACCATCATGCAAACCCCTAACATGCTCGGCAAACGACTCTGCAGACTGCGACACTCTAGCATGCATGGGTAAGGGAACAAGATCCTCTGGCTTCCTAGGTCTATATCCTGTAACAACCTCAAAAGGACTCATTCCTGTGGACCTATTGACTGAGTCATTATATGCAAACTCGGCAAGTGGCAAAACCGAATCCCAGTCCCTCTCGCGTTCCCTAACCAAACATCTCAAGAGGTTCCCCAAACTTCTATTGACTACCTCAGTCTGCCCGTCAGTCTGGGGGTGGTAAGCTGTGGAGAATTTGAGCTGAGTGCCCATCAAATGCCAAAGGGTCTTCCAAAAGTAGCTAGTGAACCGGACATCTCGATCGGACACAATGGACTTAGGAAGCCCAAATCGGCTCACTACACTAGAGAAGAACAATCGAGCAACCCTAGAAGCATCTGAAGTCTTTGAACAAGGAATCAAGAGGGCCATCTTCGAAAATCTATCAACCACCACAAAAATTGAATCATGCTTGCGGGCGGTCCGTGGCAACCCCAAAACAAAATCCATGCTGATATCCTGCCACGGCCTATCAGGCACAGGAAGAGGAGTATAAGGACCTGAAACCTGCTTCCTCATTTTGGCCACAGTGCAGGTACGACACTGGGCCACAATGCGAGCAACGTCACGCTTCAAACTAGGCCAATAAAAATGATGCTCGACTGCCTCGATGGTCTTATTCCGACCGAAGTGGCCGGCTAGACCTCCCGCATGCATCTCCCAAGTGAGGAAGTCGCGAACAGAAGTCCGTGGAACATACAAGCGACTCCCACGAAAGAGATAACCATCCTGCAACATATAATCAATGTGCTCTTGGGATGGCCCCGACTGAGGTGGTATAAATCGGACCAAAGTTCGGACAATCGGCATATGCCTCCTTCATCCTATCCATCCCTACCACCTCTACACTCATGGTGGTCAAAAGATAAGCGCGACGGCTTAGAGCATCGCCACCCGGTTCTCCGCACCGGCCTTGTGCTTCAGCATAAAGGTATAATCCTGAAGGAACTCCACCCAGCGACTGTGACGAGAATTGAGCTTTTTCTGGGCATGGAGATACTTGAGTGCCTCATGATCAGAAAACAGGACAAACTCCTGGTGCAACAAGTAATGTCTCCAATGCCGAAGGGCCTGCACAACTGCGTAAAACTCTTTATCATACGTAGAATAACGCAATTTAGCATCGCACAATTTCTCACTGAAGTATGCAATGGGGTGGGTCTCCTGACTCAGAACACCACCAATACCAACCCCGGAGGCATCGCAAGAGACCTCAAACACCTTCGTGAAATCAGGAAGTCTAAGAATAGGTGCTTGGGTCATGCGCTCCTTGAGGAGCCCAAATGCGGCTGAGGCGACCTTCGTCCACTCAAACGTCCCCTTTCGGATGTAATCTGTAATTGGGGCCGTGATAGAGCTGAAGCCTCGAATAAAGCGGCGATAGAAGGTCGCCAGTCCGTGAAAGCTACGGACATCATGAAGAGTACGAGGTTCGGGCCACTCCACTATGGCCCTGACCTTCTCCGGGTCAGCGGAGACTCCCTCGCTAGACACGATAAACCCCAAGAATGTGACCTGACTAGTCATGAAAGCACATTTCTTAGGGTTGGCATAAAGACTTTCTCTCCTCAGAATAAGGCAGACCTGCCGTAGATGGTCTAAGTGGGCCTCCCGAGTGCGGCTATAGATAAGGATATCATCAAAATATACCACCACAAAGACCCCAATCAAAGGTCGAAGGACCTGAGTCATCAGTCGCATAAAAGTGCTGGGAGCATTGGTCATCCCAAAGGGCATGACCAGCCACTCATAAAGGCCATCTTTGGTCTTAAAGGCCGTCTTCCACTCATCACCGGGCCTGATCCTCACCTGGTGATAGCCACTCTTCAGATCAATCTTGGAAAACATAGTGGCTCCCGCCATCATATCGAGCATATCATCTAAGCGGGGAATGGGAAATCTATACTTTACCGTGATCTTATTGATTTCACGGCTATCGACGCACATCCTCCAAATACCGTCCTTCTTAGGGGCAAGCAAGGCAGGGACGGCACATGGACTCATGCTCTCACGGAGAGATCCCCTCGTCATCAACTCCTCAACCTAACGCTGAAGCTCAGCGTGATCAGCGGGGCTCATCCTATAATGTGGTAAATTGGGCAATGAGGACCCCGGAATCAGGTCAATAGCATGCTGAATGTCCCGCATAGGTGGAAGACCCTCGGGTAAATCATCGGGAAATACATCAGTAAACTCCCGAAGGACATCAGCAACATCAGATGGGAGATCACTCTCCGTCTCTCCAACTACCTCTCGGACTATAATGGCAAAAATAGGGTCCCCTCTAACAAAGTCACGCTCCAACTCCCGGGAGCTGACTAGCATCAACCTCCTAGTCGGAGGAACACTCAGGGCGGGGACATCTGGAGGCAAGGTCGTAGCCTGAGCTGGCAATGGGGTACTGGGCCCTGGAATAGGAAGAGTCGGGGTACTAGGTCCAGTGGGACCCCAGATGGATGGACTCCTCGGCTGGGACGGGTGAAGGGTAATCCGTTGGCCATTATGGTCGAATGTGCATGTGTTTGACCGGCCATGGAGGGTAGCGTCCCGATCAAATAACCAGGGCCTTCCCAGGATAATACTGCCTACCTCCATAGGCAACACATCACACCAGATCCCATCTTGGTAGGCATGGAACTGCATTGGCACCAGACATCGCAGCCTTACTGGGATAGGGGTGGAATCTACCCATGACACGCAATAAGGAGAAGGGTGGTCTACGGGGGTCAACCCTAAGCGTGTCACAGTACCCGTGGAGATAGCGTTAATACAGCTCCCACTATCTATGATCACCTTGCAGACTTTCCCACCCAGCCTACAAAAGGTATGAAAAATGGTGGTGCGACGCCAGTCATCACTCACCAACGGCTGGGTCAAGATACACCTGACAACACCCAGCTGAACGTCATCCTGGCACTGTGTGCCCTGGACATCTAGTTGCTCACCCTCAAGCAGCTCATCAAAGAATTCCTCCGCGAGCTCCTGGTCAGCCTCATAACTGACGGATACGACACCATGTGCGAGCTCACCGGTCAAAGAATCTCCGATGACCAAAGAGGATCGGGTCGGACAACTAACAGCATAATGACCAACCCCTCCGCACCTATAACACTCATGACGGGACCCGGTGCCCTGAGGTGCTCCACCAGTCATCGGCCCCTTTCCCTTGTCATCACGACGGGCCGGGGGTGGTGGAAGCTGGGGTCGGGTAGGAATGGTGGGCTGCTGAGGCCGAGGGGCCGGGGCTGGAGCCTAGAGTCGAGGGGGATAGTCCCTCGGAGGGGGAGGATAAGGTCTAGGGGCAGTGAAGTCCTGACGAGCGGGTTCCTGTGGACGGGCCACAGGTCCCCGAGGGTAAGGTCCAGTCATAGCACGAGGGTCCGACCCACGAGGATATGTGGGTCCCAGGCGCTGGACCGGAGCAAACTCGGACTCAAACTGCTCTACCTCGAGTGCGACCTGATAAGCCTCCTCCAGGGTCGTGGCATGGCGGCGAAATAACTCATACTGGTAGTGCGGCCGCAGACCCCGACGGAAGCGAGAGATGGTCATGGCACTCTCCTCCGTGACCCCACATCGCAAGTAGTACTCATCAAAATCAGTGATGTAGTCAGTCACAGTACGATCCCCTTGGCTGAGACCCTGCCACCTATCAATAAGCCTCTGACGGTATGTGGCAGGAAGGTATTTTTGCCTGAGCTTTACCTTCATATCATCCCATGTCTCAACCTGGGGTTGATGTCGCTGCATCAACAGGCGCTCCACGTTTCTCCAATAGGTCTGTGCCTGCCCTAGTAACTTCATTTTGGCAAATCGGACTCTCTGGTGGTCCGTCATCTCGTACCACTCAAAGTAGCGGTCCATACCCGCCTCCCAATCAACATAGATCTTAGGGTCCAAGGACCCATCAAAGGTAGGAGGATCCGCGCGCACGGACCTAAGGAGACGGTCATCCTCGTTGTCCCTATGGGGCCTATAGCCACGTCGAGCACGGCCATAACCCTCAACCTCATTATCGGACCCAAAATCATCAAACTCCTGAATACGTGGTCTCCGGTCGTCGGCCCTAGGGTGTGCGGGCCGAAGAGCAGGGTCAAGTGGGCCTTGGGCCTGCCCGGGGACATCCTCACGCGGAGCTCTATCCGGGTTGGGCCGTCCAACTAGACCTTGAATGGTCCGGTCGGAAGCCTCCATCCGGTCCTCCATGGCCTTCATCCGGCCCTCCATGAATGCAGCATGATCTCTAAAGCTCTTATTGGACTGATATATCCGATTCATGAGAGCCTGCATCATATCCTGAAGGAAAAAGTCACTAGGGGCAGCATTCCTAGGGTCACCCATTGGGACCGGGTGTTGGTAATCTGTACCACGCCGAGTGGGCATGTAATGGAACTAAATGCAAGGGAATTTTTTTTTCTTTTTTTCTAATGCAAACTAATGCAAGACTCTAAGGGACAAATGAGGGTAGAACGAAGACTCAAATGCACCCTAGACAACCTATGGCTCTGATACCAAATTTGATGCGGAACGCTAGGAGAACTGGGACTCTATGTGAAGACGCGACTAAATGGACAACTAAGACCAACAACTTTGCGATGGATTGAATGGCGTAGACTCAACACCTAATGTTCCCAAGAGAGGAACTATGTCAACTAACAAGAATTCAAGCTCGCAAGCGCCCCTATGAGGGAAGCGCACGGATCCGCACGGTTGACAAACCGGCAGGGTCTAGGGTGATTAGACTCCACACTCGCGACTCGGATGAGTCACGGGACGGTCACACTCTCTCACCATGGCAATGAATAAAGGAAATGAACTGGCTAAGAACCTACTACGCACACAAGTAGCGGCATCAAGAGAAAATACTAAAAGAGCAAGCTAACCAGGCAAAGAAGTGGATGCATACCTCCACGCTCGGGGCGTGGGGAAGAAGCCCGGCCAAGTCACAAGATCCCCGGTACAATGCTGAACGAATACAACCAAACATAGCCCACTCCTCTCAGGGAGGTAAAAGGCTACACAGCGGGACCCGGGGGTCGTGCAACGTGGGGTGACGGGTGCCGGGTCGGTGAACCTCATCGTACGCGAGCCGCCGCGAGTCGGTACGAACTGGGACCAGCAGCAAGAGTGGCGCGTCACGGAGGCTGAGGAAGGCGCCAATGTCCCTGGTAGCACGCTGTGGGGGATGGCGAGCCTTCTGGAAGATGAGGGAAGTCGACGACGCCGGCTGGAACCTCCGGAGTGGTCGCGAGCGGGGGGCAGGCTGCTAGCTGGCCTACGCGCTTGTAGGAGAGCAGCTGGACGAAGACCCTGGCACGTGACCTTCTGCTCGTCCGTTGGTCACGAAACTCAGCGTAGGCGCTGGTGGGGGTGTCCCAGGGACACCGGTGAAGTGGCAACTGCAATGGAGTACCGAAGGTGATGTTACGAATTTTGCAACAGGCCCTACACTTTCTGGTCTCTCCTCTGGCAGCAGGACCACAGGTCAAAGATTGGGCTTGAACCGGGTCCTCCGGATGGCAAATTGGGTGGTGTTTCCCTCTGGTGGATAGGCGAGGGTCGTGGGATGACTGGGTAGCAGTGGTGGGGTGGCACGTAGTGGAGGTTTTGGGCGTGGAAAGTGAAAACAGATGGGGTCCAGGTCTATAGTCCAGTGCAGTCAGAACTGAGAGCTATGAAGGTGGATGGGATAAGTAGGGAACGGGGGCTCAGACACTTGCAATAAAATTCTAGGAGATGGTTTTGGACGTGGTGAAGCAATGCTGAAAATTTCAGGTCATTTGAAGACGTATAGAGAAATGTTCCTTTGGAGGGGCATTAGCACTATCGCGGCAGGACTGCACAGGAGCAGTCTGCACGACCAAAATGGGTCCAAAGGGAAGTTTTCACCCTGATGGAGATTTGAAGTGGGATTTTCAGGAGAGGTAGGGGACATGTAGGGGAAGAGAAGTGAAGAAGGGGTCGACATGATTAGAGGTGGGGAAGAGGGCGTCCCAATGTGATATTTTGGGTTCTGGTTTACTACAGGTCTGCACAGAGACAACCTGCGTAAGGAAAAGGGCTATGAAGACAACTTTCGCTACTGGACAAATTTGGCGATGGGGTTTTCAAGGGACGTGGGGGACAGGGGGATGAAGAAAAGCTTAGAAGGGGGAAAGGAGGGTGCCAACTTGATCTTCCGGACTCATTTCTGCAGGCGGACAACCAGATCTGGGCGCAGGACAGCAAGGGCCATCTCCTCCAAGCTTGTTACAAAACCTTGATCAATGGGACTCCCGGCTTGAGCAGAAGATGGGGAGGTCGCCTCCCACCTGTGGAGCATCCAAGAAACTTGTAATAGACCTTAGGAGTCGCTCCCAAGGGAAGAGGAAGAGAGGGAGGAGAGATAGAGGGTGTCACACCTTAGAGGGGAGGAAGAAGAAGGAAATGCTCTTGGCCAAAACTTAATTTTCATTCATTCATCAAATCCCTCAAGAGGGGGAGTACATGATAATATATAGAGTTTGGACTCCACCTTCCCTCCTTAGAGTTTGAATTTGAATCCCTTTGAAATTTAAATTCTATGGGCTCCATCATTGCTCCTTGGAGTTTAGATTTGGAACCCATTTGAAATTTAAATTCTATGGGCTCCATCATTGCTCCTTGGAGTTTGGATTTAGAACCCATTTGAAATTTAAATTCTATGGGCTCCATCATTGCTCCTTGGAGTTTGTGTTTGATCCATTTGAAATTTAAATTCTATGGGCTCCATTCTCTCTCCTTGGAGTTTGAATTCGAACCCATTTGAAATTTGAAATCCCAAAATGATGCAAACCCAAATACATGCCAAAGACACACCTAAGACGTACACAATACAAAATACGACCAAGTACGTACAAAATACAAATATGACCAAGTACGTACAAAATACAAATATGACCCAAATACGTACAAAATACAAATATGACACAAATCGTACAAAATACAAATACGTATAAAAATACGTACTAAAGTGTCAAAGTTCCGGGGGAGACTCCAGACTGTCCCCCAGACACAAAGAGGTCGGTGTCGACCGAGTCGTGCTGCGAGTCCGGTACCGACGGCTCTCTGAGTCAAGCTGTATTCTTGCTCTGGTGTCCTCACCAATACTACTTCAGCAGCGTTGGCAACTTCCTCGGAGATGTCCCTCCGAGCACTCGACCCGCCACTGGCCGTGGGAGCTACGGTCGAACCCTCTGTTGGGAGAGCCGCTGGAGGCGGATACGGCAAGTGCCCCGGTGCGAAAACAACAGCCACCTGAGGGACGGCGACGGTCACCTGACCGGTCCCCGGCTCAACGTGGTCTACCGGGCGAGGTGCACACTGCGGCAGCTGGATTGTTTCGTACCGCAGCTCCAACGATTCCTACGCCCCTGCAAAAGAACCCAGGTAGGATTAGTTCAGCTTACTACCAACCAACGTGACAAAGAACAAGGTTAGTACCCTAAGGTAATGAAGGGCTCATCCCCAACTCCCGAAGTACTGTCGGAGTTGTTAGAGATCTAGAGGGGGGTGAATAGATCTACCTCAAATAATTTGCCAATTAAAAGAACTTAATAATGCGAAAATGAAGTTCGAAGCAACTATCAACAGTTTATAAGGAATTCAGTAAGCAACTAAGTATCTACAGATCAACAATATAGTTCGGATTAAAATCAAGCAAGAACATAACAAATCAGAACTATAATAATTTGATGATTTCACTAATCATCATCTTAGCGAGATTAAAAATCCATAAACCAAGTACTGGGCGGAGTTATGGATCGTAGATCTCTCACGCAAGAAGCGACGTTCCAGATTGGTGTTGCCAAACCTTCCAGTCACAACTTTAGATATACTTGGTCTAATGGATCGAGTAACTTGATTAGATGATAATAGAAGATGAAATCAAGAATTACTGTATCAGAAAATAATTCGGCCTTTAAGCATTCATCTACACGAAGAACAGAATGAATAACAATCAACCACGAGGCAAAGTATTTTTAGGTGGTGTTGAGCTATGGTTTTGATGATAACTAAACTTCATGTGTGATGGAGATTGTTGAGCTATGACTTTGATGATAACTAAACCTCATGTGTGATGATAGTGGTTTTGATAATCACAACATATTGTGTGCTTGATTAGTGGAAAACATCTTCATGATAAATGAACTCACATGTGGCTATATTATCTTACATGTTGCTTTACTAAATCATCTTCATGATAAATGAACTCACATGTGGCTATCTTATCTTGCAGGTTGCTTTACTAAGTAGGTTGATGATTGAATCATGCATGCTGCACATTAGTCTTTGGAGGTTTCATGTGAAGACTATGCTTCTCAGTGAAATGGTTGAGTCCTTATGGATATGAAATTGATTGCATGGCCTTGTGTTGTGTAAATGCATAGCCATTTCATTACATGCTCTGTTGAGGATTTCCTCTGGTTCTTGTATATCATGAATGCATGAGTGATGGCTCCTAGTCATTCTGATCATATGGCTTAAATGCTTTGAAATGGTTTAAGGGAGAACTGGGTTGAAGTTGGGATCTTCAGATTCGTTGGTTGAATATTAACTTGCTTCTAAATTCCCGGAAAGTGCAGGTTAATATTTCCCACATTATGATGGATTCAAGGTAAGAATTTATATTGGAATCCATGGTGACACTCTTCTAATCTTGAGTTGAAAAATGGGTTCTCAAGTGCTTTCATACAGATCTTTCATGTGGATTCTTATATGCCTCATGATAATGCTTTCGTAATCATATTTCATGTCATTTGGGTCTTGGTCTCAAAACTAGCTTCATATGTTAATGCATGACCCATATATTTTGATCTTGATCTAACCTCTTGGTTTATCATGTTTTTTCAGGATGCAAAATCATTGTTGATCTTCATGGGATTATGGTAATATTTAATCAATTGTTTCCCTTTAGTTTGATGGAGGTTTTAGTTGTTTTTCAAACTCAAACTGTCTTACAGTCTTCACCATTTTCAATCCAACCATTGGATCTCCATTCTAAAAATTTTATGTTATAGCTCTGGGAGTCCTCTTTCCAACGCTTCCAGTCTCGCTTCGATCGGAGTTCGGAGCTAGGAGAATTAATTCCTGCCGCCGAAGCGTACAGAGCTATTTTTATGAAGCTGCCTGAAAGGGTCGACCCTTAGGGTCGACCCCTCAAGAAAGGGTCGACCCTAAGGGTCGACCCCTGTAAACCAGAACCAAAATTTGTTCTGTTTGGGTTCTGGAAACCCAAGGGTCGACCCTTGGGGTCGACCCCTTGAATTCTGGAAACCCGAGGGTCGACCCCAAGGGTCGACCCATGTAAAACAGAACACAAAATCCATTCTGTTTGACTTCTGTATGCCCAAGGGTCGACCCCAAGGGTCGACCCCTACAGGTCCTCTTGCTGTTTTTGTTGAACCAGAACCTGGTTCTGAGAGGGTCGACCCCTGGGGTCGACCCATGAACTTCTGGACCTCTAGCACAGCACGAGGGTCGACCCCAAGGGTCGACCCTTCTGTTCTGGGCGGCGTCGGTTTTGTTGACTTGTTGGTTTCGAGTCACATGGGCTTATACAGCTGTTAGGGTCTCCGGGAATCACTCCATAATATATGGATCTGGTCCCCTGAACGTCTCTTGACCTGTCTAGGAGTATAAATCATCTTGTTAAGGGTGTAAACCCTAAGGGATTTTCGTATACACTATTTTCAGGTTTCTTTCTAACCCTTCTTTGTGCAGGTCGCAGCAGCCACCTCCAGCCCTTGTTCCTCTTGTGTTTGTGCGTGAATGTGAAGGGAAGAAGGAGGATTCGAAGTTCCAATCAACCCTCTACTGCTGGCTGCGAGTGAAAATAAGATTCAAGCTCATCCGATTCAAGATTGTCAAGAACGTCTTCCTGCTGCACAAGTGTTCGATTAAATTCCGAGAAGAGAAAGGGGGAGCTTCTACAAAGATAAATCATTCTCTCTTCACACCTTTCATTCTGATTCTTTGAGTTTAAACTTCAGCATATGTTGTAATCTTTATCTCAGATATTTGTGTGTGTGTGGATCATTGTTGGATCCGTGGTTGTGTGTGTGTCGTGATTTATTCGTGTGTGTACGTAGGTCTTCCTAGATCTACGTTTGTGTGTGTGGGTGTCTAGTTAGATCAGTTCTGTATCTTGTGTGTGGTTTGCTGCACTTGTGGCAGTGTGTGTTCGTGTTGGTGATCTGGCCATCGGATCGTGTGTGTGTTGTTTTTCCGGTCGTTGGACCGTGTGGGAGACTACATCTCTGTGTGTGTGTCTGTGTTTTGGGGCGCGTCCCCGTGTGTGTGTGCAGGCGTCATCCTGCGTGTGTATTTGGAGCGTCGTCTCCGATTGGGAATTTATTCCCGAGTGAAGCCTCACCTAGTTTGGTGAGGGGTGGACGTAGGGAGCCCGTCGTGGTCCCGAACCACCTTAAAATCCCTGTGTATTGTGGTTTGCTTTGCGCACTGGTTTGGTTTATTATGTGTATCCATCTATATGATCGTGTGGGATCGGTGAACTTGAGAGAATCGGTTTAATGGCTTAATCAACTTCCTTAATTCTGTTATATGTCATTAACTCCACCATGTGCACTCGTCTTGTCTCATAATGTATGTTGTTATCAAGCTTGCCAGATCAACAGTTTTGGGTGTTTTAATTGTTGTCTCACTGCCTTTAATAAAAGGTCAAAAGTTTTATTTAAAATTGTAGTCACCCAATTCACCCCCCTCTTGGGTGTCATTGATCGAGGGACCCAACAGGTGGTTCGATCTCTATCTAGAGATCTACGTCCACCCCACACTTAACTAAGTGTGGCTTCACTGTTGCAACACAACTGTAATCCACTGATCCACAACTTCGGGGATCGAATCCCTACACACTGCTGATCCACAGCTTTGGGGAATGCAATCCCAGACCGCTGAGCCTCACAGCTTGCTCTCCGAGGACACACACCCTCGTCCGCTGATTCACAGCTTACAGAAATATAATGGAAAGAACAGAAACAAAGAAACAAAGATGCAAAACATATAATAGATCTGTAGCTCTCAATGAGCAATTCGACACTGGATTTGATCCAGCAGTCGAAGACCAACCTCACAGAAACGTTACTATGTTTCTCCTCCAAATTCACTCCAGTAGCTCTCAGAGATCTTCCTAAGCTCTACGAATGCTTTCCTCTCTTTTAACCCTCTGGATCTTTTCAAGCTCTATGCTCATGCATCTTGTCATGAACTGGGCGATCGGCCCTTCTTTTATAACCTCCAGGAGATGGGCGCGTGGTCATCACAGTTCCCGCCCAAATTTCATGCCAGATCTGATATCTTCTTTCCACGTGTTGTGATCTTAGCACCTTCACTTTCCACGTGTCAAGCTCTACGGTAGAGGAATGTCTTGGATCACGTGCCCAACTTATCTGCTATGAACAGGAGACAAATAGTGCCTTTTTGGTTTTAATTAAGTCCCTATAAAAAGAAAGCATTTTGACAAACACTATGTGATCATAAGTCGTAGTCAGAGTATAGTCAACACAAAAAGGATGCACAGACTTGGTAGTGCAGTGGGCAAATGTGCACAGACTTTAATGTGCATATAGGAGAGTATGCACAGACATTGGCATGCACAAGATAGAACTATGCACATACCTTATTTGCCGATGACTGAGATGTGCACGGACCTTAACTGCTGTCGCCAGCAAAAGTGCACGGACCTTTGCTGCTTGATACAAAATGTGCATCGACCTGAAGCTATCACAATAATGTGCTCTGACTTGTCCTAGCAAATGTGCTCAGACCTGTAGAATGCCTAAGGTGAGTATGCATCGACATTATGTGCTGTCCAACAAAAAGTTGCACCGACCATGCTACACATGCACCAACTTCAACAGTGAAGTGCACAGACCTTAGTGATAGCTGCATGCAACTTACATCGACCTTGTGACCATTAACACAATCATGCACCGACCTTATTACTACCATATGCACAGACTAT
The DNA here is from genome assembly GCA_022559845.1 of Amorphophallus konjac. Lineage (NCBI taxonomy): Eukaryota > Viridiplantae > Streptophyta > Magnoliopsida > Alismatales > Araceae > Amorphophallus > Amorphophallus konjac. The sequence goes on along the minus strand of CM040120.1, from coordinate 41,396,408 downwards.
GCGTACAGTTCCACAGGAACTTGCACCGACCTTATTTATAACTGACAACTACATGGAACGCTACTAGCACAGACCTTAATAGTAGCATGTACAGACTTAGTGAGCATATATGCTCAGACCTATGTGCATAAAATAGAAGATGCACCGACCTTCCTATGAACATGTGATTGATGCGCACTGACTTGCTATAGTGAAATGTGCAGACTTTACATCAGTTCAATGCAAATGTGCATCGACCTCAGTCTGGTCTAATGCAGATGTGCATCGACCTCAGATGGGTCTTAGACAAAAACTAGCACCGACCGAGTCCTCGTGCTAGTGAAGATATTGCACCGACCTTAAAACATGTACAGACCTTATCACATGCTCAAACCCTAGGTAGCTCAGAGTTGGTATGTGATCGGACCACAGTATGCCTTAGACAAAAACTAGCACCGACTCTAATATGTCTAAGACAAAAACCTGCACCGTCTGTGAATAGGCTTTAACCATGCACCGAGGCAAAAACATGCACCGAGGCAAAACTTGCAACGACCTTGACCTACCTTTTCATAAAAGATGCACCGAGGCAAAACATGCACCGACTATGGTATGTGCCTTAGACAAAAGATGCTCAGACCTTTATATGCATAGGAACAGTGGTATGCACCGAGGCAAAACTTGCACCGAGGCAGAAAATGCACTGACCTCCTATATGCTTTAGAAAAACATGCATCGAGGCAGAAGATGCACTGACCTCCTATATTACAATGCAAGGTTATGAATATCAAAATTAAGCACAGAGTGAACTATTGCCAGTAACAAAATATAATCAAAATTTAGCACAATATGAACTATTGCCAGCATCAAAACACATAGAATACGGAGAGTCATTATTCAGAAAAGACATGCATTCTTCCTACAAACCTCTCCTCAACATACTCCCCCTTTTTGATGATGGCAACCCCCAAAAATAACCATTCTAAATTTTGATGGCAATGTTAAATTCATGATGCATGGAATGAATACACAGATGCAGACATGAGCCAAATGATACCAAATGAACTTCTCTACCCCCAGAAAGTAGTCTCCCCCTTCATATAACTCCCCCTTAATACCACAACTTTTCTCTCCCCCTTTGCCATGAGCAAACAAGGAATGGGGAATATATCAGAAGGGAAGAAGAGAACGGAGTGACATCCTATGCAAAACGTTTAGAAAATAAGTAGATTATGAGAGGAGTCTTCAGGCATAAGAATCAAAATTATGCATTCTTGATAAATGTCTGGTTTAATGGTTATAAAAGGCAGAGTATATGCACTAAATGTCAGATACACAGTTGCAATAACCATTTATAACAATGAACCTAGCTCACATATCCATAATAGACTTAATCAAAAAGATATCCTTATGATGTCAGATCCAATGAATATGTAAAGGAGTGACTAGGATGTTGTGCCCCTTGTGCTTTGATGATTATGTGGTGTTTTAATGATAGCAACATAAATGAGTCACCATATTGTTTTGCTAAGAACATCACATTGAATGATAGCAACATGAATGCATATGACTGATTTATTCTGTGGAGAATGCATGAGTGTGTTATATCTGATCTGTTCTGTGGAGAATGCATGAGTGTGCTAGCTCTGTGGGTCGACCCCCTTCTTAGATGGGTCGACCCCCTTCAAGTCTTTACATCAGATTCGCATTGAGTCTTTACATCTCGTAAGAAGTTCAGTTGGCGTCAACCCATTGAGTCCACGAGGTTGACGCAGCCTTGAAATGCCTCAGATGGCTTTGAAGATAAGGCTGGATGCGTTGACGCATGGGATCACTGCGTCGACCCGTAGAGTCTATACACTGCTTTGTGTTGTGTTTGTGCATCGTTTAGAACACAAGTATATACATCCATGCATCATGGGTCGGCCCCCTTCTTAGATGCGTCGACGCCCCCAGATTTTCAAGTCTATACACTCGTCTTCATGCATAGCAGAGTCTATACAGTGCAGCTCATATAACTTGCATGTCTATACATTGCATTGTGGTGTTTGTGCTTAAAGTCTATACATTGGCTATTGTCCTGCAGCGTGTTAAGTCTATACATTCACATTGTCTGCATGTCTGCATGCTAAAGTCTGTACAGAGTCTGTGTCTGTTTGACCAGCAAGTCTGCACAACGTCCATCTCATTTAGCGTCTAAGGCAATGTCTATACGCTGGACTTGAAGTCTGTACATTGAACGTCTCATTGAGCGTCTCATGCAAGTCTATACAACGCATCAGACTAAGTCTGTAGATTGAGCGTCTCATGTAAGTCTATACAATGCATCAGCAAGTATGTACATTGGACTGTGTTAGGCAAAGTCTGTACATCGGACTGTTTCAAGTGAAGTCTGTACATCGTCATGCATCATTCTTCAAAGTCCATACACTGCACTGTTGCTTGCTCGAGGTGAAGTCTGTACATCCGTCAGTGAACTTCGAAGTCTATACACTGGGATCTTTACCTACGTTCAGTTCTGCAAGTCTGTACATTGGGCTTTCACGAAAAGTCTATACATCCTTGAACTGTGCAAGTCTGTACATCGTTGCTTCGCCAAAGTCTACACATTGTGAACCTTCAAGTCTGTACAGAATTTGCTTCGCTCAAGTCTGTACATCGTCCAGTTGTCTTTGGCAAGTCTTCACATCGTGAAGTCTATACACTCGATTGTCTTGCATTGCATCAAGTCTGTACAACCTTTCCTTTGGCAAGTCTGTACATCGTTCATGAAGTCTGAACAATGAGCAAGTCTGTACATCGGACTAGTCTGCATCGGCTAAGTCCATACATTGTCCAGTGCATTGCATGCATCATTCATGAAGTCTATACATCGAGTTGAATGCTGGCTAAGTCTGCACATCGTCTGTCTTACTTAGAGTCTCATGCATAACATGAAGTCTGTACATCGCACAGCATTCAAGTCTACACATTGTGCATCATTTTAGTTGAAGTCTGTACATCGTGCATCTAGTGTTTCAAGTCTATACATTGTTGCACGTTGTGTCTGTCTAAGTCTTCACAGTGCTTCTTCATGCATTGAAGTCTGCACATTGCTGCACGCTCATCAAGTCCATACACTGGCATGTCTTTACATTGCCTAGTCTATACACTGGACGCTGAATGTTCTTCAAAGTCTGCACATTGCATTACACTTCAGCAAGTCTGTACAGCGGTTGCCTTCATATAGGAAGTCTGTACATTGCATAGCTCTGCATATATGAAGTCTATACAGTCTGAAGTCTATACACTGCAGTCGAGTTCACAAAGTCTATACAGTCTGAAGTCTATACACTGCAGTCGAGTTCACAAAGTCTATATAGTCTGAAGTCTATACACTGCATCCTGCAATGTCTGTACAGGGTTTTAGACTTAAACTGATAACTTGATTCTCTGTCTGACAGGCACTCTTCGTGAAGCCTAATGAAGGCACGTGATCCAAGGAAGGACGAGGTGCCCAGATTATGACACGTGGAAGCAGCCCAGCCAGGATGCTGCCAGGTGGTCGAAATGCCTCGGTTCTGGCGAAATTCTTTGGGCGGGAAATGTGGAAGCCACACGACCCTATCCACCCTGCTGCTCTATATAAATGAAGACTCCTTTGTCTGAAGAAGATTGATCGAGAGGCAAAGTCTATACAGTGAGAGTGATCAACTGAAGGAGAAGAAAGCCTGCACGATCCTGTGAGAAAGAATAGAGAAGTAGAAGAAGCAGAGAAGAAAAAGAAAAAGAAGAGAAAGAGAGAGATAGAGAGCTCGAGCAGAGTGTGAAGAGAAGAAGAAGAGAGGCAGAGAGAAGCTTCATTCTGAAGATCTGCCTTCACTGGACCGTGGATCAAATCCAGGCCAGTCAGCTCATTCTGAGCCACATTGTGCTTCATTATTTACAGCCTTCCGATTGCTGTTTGTTTCCCATTTTCTTGTTTCATCTTTTACCTTTCTTCAAGCTGTTAGTCAGCGTTTGCAGAGGTGCTGCCTCTGGACGGGTCAAGCTGTAATCCCCAGCGGTTGCAGTGGTGGATTCCACTAGACAGCAAGCTGTGAGGCTCAGCGGATTGTATGGCAAGCAGTGATGCCCAGCTGTTCAAGCTGTGAGTCAGCGGAATCCACACTCGGGTTGAGTGTGGGGTGGATGTAGGTCTGCAGGACCGAACCACCTAAAAATCATTGTGCAGTGGTTTGATCTCTTTGTGAGTGTGGCGCTAGATGAATGCATAGGGTCGATATGGTTTGATTTTCTATATGTGTTCATCTCATCGCTGCGCACACTATATGTTTGACTGTGGTTTGATTTCTCTATCTGTTGTTGCTTCCGCTAGGTGAATGATTAGGTGCATTCCACCTATTTGAGTACTGGTTCAACAGAAGACTAGTTTAGTTTCTTTCAGGTTGTCTTATTTTGTCTTGTTAGCTTTCTAGTGAGCATTAGATTTTAATTGGGCGAAAGTTTTTAAAGGGTATATTCATTCACCCCCCCTCTGAATACATAGCACCGAACCCAACACTTGGTATCAGAGCGGGTTGCTGTACATAGGATCTAACAATCCACAGCAGATCCTGCATTTTTGTTTGGTGCATTTCAGAGTGTGCTTCCTGTGTTCTATGTTTTGTTTCACCTAGTTAGTGTCTTGATTTGCTCTCTTAATTTCAGTGCATTTATCATCTCTCGATGGGTCGTCCTCTTGTTTTTGATGGTTCTAACTTAAATAGTTGGCTAGGCAGCCTATGTGTTTACATAGACTCACTTAATCCAAATCTGTGGAGTCTACTGTCTAAAGGCCTACACAAATTACCTCATGATGAGACCAAGTGGTCTAGAGAGAAAAAAACAAAGAACCGTGATAATGTCATAGTTCTTAATATCATGAGAGCTGCTATTAATACTGACATATATCCTTTTGTGCTCAGGTGCACTTCTGGAAAGGAGATATATGACAGAGTGATCTCTGATCAACTGCATGAGGATCAATGCTTGATGGCTGATCGGAGAAATGATGATGATGAGACCTCATCACAGGTAAGCTCCGGATCAGATGGATACACTTTTGATGAATTGATAGTGATGTATGAAGATTTGTTAAAAGTATCCAAGAAATTAAAATCTGAAAACAAAAAGTTGAAAAAGAAATGTGATAAAATAAATTTGAAAGATTCCTGTGAAAACTGTCCAAATCTGAAATAATCTTATGATGCATGTATGCTAGGTGTTCAGAACGTTAAGAAACAAAATGATTCTCTAAAAATTGAAAAACAAACATGCTTGGATAAAATGTCAGAAATTGAAAATCAGCTGAATGATAAGAAAAATGAGCATCTAAAAAGCATGCAAGAACTTACTGAAGTTAATTCTGAATTGGACAAACTGAAACTTGAGAATAAAGAATTTCAAAAGAAAAACGAAAATCTTATGGCTAGAATAAATGAAATCAATGGGGAGGTTTCACATTCTTCTTCTGTTGAATCAAACTGCAAAATGTGCTCAGCTCTAAGAGAACGTAATGAAGATCTTTTTAGTGAGAATGAATGGCTGAATAAGCAAATTGCCTCGTTTAAAGAGGATCACACAAATCTGATTATTGAGAAAACTAAAGTGGAAGAAAGGGAAGAGGAACTAATTGAGAAACTGGAGTTGATGTCCACTAATAAAAATTATGATGAAGAAGTTAAGAAGCTGACCACACAAAACACTGAACTGAAGACTGAAATTGAAAAATTAAAGTGTTTAAACACTGGCTTATCTGAAACACTTCTCACATTAAAAAAGGGAAAATTCTCTTGTGATGGAGAATCACAAAGGGTGATCAGTCTAGAACAAGAAATTGAGAAGTACAAAACTACAAATAAAGTCTTAAGTGAATGTGTCAATTGCAGTGAACAGGAGATAGCCAGTTATGAGCTTCATATAGCATCCTTGAAAAATAAAATTCATGATATGGAAAATTCAGAAATTGATTCTGCTAAGAATGAAAGAAAAATGAAAGCTGTCATGAAAGGTAGAGATGATAATTCAAGAGAGGGGATAAAGTGCAGTTCTGATGTTAAGGAAATCACTAAAAACCAGCTATACACCATTTTTGTGCAAAGCTCTGATGTAGCTGGTACCTCAAATCAATCCCCAAAACAAAACAAAAATCTGAAAACACCTTCATCATCTGTCTTTCAATTTAAGGCACAGAAAGCTGAAAAACAAACAAGAGTTGTGAACAAAGTTAAACAATCGAACAAGAATGGAAAGAAAGATGGGGTTAGAAATGTCCCTACTTGTGTCATTAAATCTGTTAGCTCTGCTGAATGTAATGGGTCAATGCAAAATGCTCATGCTTCATGTACTCATTCTCATGCATCTAGTCAGTCTGTTAGTAATCATGTCGCCAGGAAAACTCAAGTATCATGTCATTATTGTGGCAAGATAGGGCATGTAATGGATGAGTGCAGACTGTTGATTGAAGATGAGCATGCTAGTGAAGCAATGCATTCTAGGAATTCATCTGATAGAAACCATGACACTAAGAAATCTAATGCATCTTGTTATTACTGTGGTAGGCGTGGTCATCTAATGAATGCATGCTTTACAATGAAAGAAGATAACAATGTGAATTCTAGATTTTTCACACATGCTCATGGCCCACATAGATATAAATCTACTTCAGGCCAGCATATTATCTGTTTCACTTGCAACAAGCCAGGGCACAAGGCAAATGAGTGCTGGACTGAAAACTATTGGGGTAACAATAACTCAAAAGGCAAGCACCTTAGTGCTTTGAATGTGGTAAGCATAGGCATGCGGTCAAAGACTGCTGGTATGCTCAGGGAAATCACTTTAATTCCAAATTTGTCAGATTCCCTGCAAATAGAAATTTTTTGGGCAGAAATAAAACTATTTTTAAAGGAAAGACACTTGTATGTTCTGAATGTGGAAAACCTGGCCACCGAGCTTCTGAATGCTGGTGGACAGGTAATGGTAAATCAAAATTTCATGCAAGTAACAGAAATCTTCATGCTAACTTACATGGATTCCATGATTATATAAATGTTCACAAAAAGAATTCAAGAGCTGTTACATCATGCAGATACTATGGAAAATATGGTCATTCCATGGATAGTTGTTACATAATGGATCATGATGATAACATGGCTAAAAGATTGTTCAGAACACCTGTCAGGGCTAATTTAGGACCCAAGACTTCTTGGGTTCCTGCAAGATCAAAGTGATTGCTTTGCTGCAGGTGTGCCTTGGAATGAATAAAGGGGGATTAATAAGCCAAGGCACTCAAGAATGAAACCCCCAGGATTGCATTATTCAGGTCAGTTCTGAAAAACTGTGTTTAAATTTCATCATCTGAAATTGTTGAAATGCTTGTTAGATTTCTGATGTCTTCTTCTTGTCTAGCTGATCAGTCTGCATTCCAGACTCAGCTACTGAATTTAATTCTGCATAAATTTGATGTTCTTCTTCTGCCATCTATTGCACTGAGTTTGAATGGGTCATCTAGTGCATATAGCCTGCATGTATATCAATGTACATAGGACTGCTTTGCATGACTATCATTTGCTTATTGTTGTAGTCTGCATGTATTTCAATGCATATAGGACTTTTTTGCACTGCATATCTTCGCATAACTTTGGTATATCAAATGGTAAGCTACTAAAAGGCAGGAAAATCTGCTTGAAGGTTCTTACTATGTGTGAGATGGTCCTTGAGAATAAATTCTCCGCCAAGTACCAAGGGGCATGTCTTCATATAGAGCAGTGTACTGCATATCATCAATTTGAAGAAAATAAAATCTGAAAAGAAATGATTCATTGCATATCATGCATTTTGTCAGGGGGAGCTTGTCTGCTGTCACTTTGTCATCACGCTCTCCTTATCAGATTTGTTGCATACTGCATATATGAAGAGTAGTGCATGCCATAATTTTTTGAAAAACCTAAAAAGATATTCCATTGCATTTAGACAGGGGGAGCATTCCTATTTCATCTCTTCTTCACCTCATGAACTCCTTTTGTCTAGTAAATTGATCAACTCTCATCTGATGTCATATCTCTCTCTCTTGAAAATGGATTCTGCCTTCTATTCGTCGAGTTGTTAAAGAAGAGTTTCCTTCAACTCTCTTCATGATACTACCTGTCAGCTGATCTGTCTGAATTCCAGACTCAGCTGCAGTGTGTTGATGTACACTCTTCTGAAACATTTCTCTATTAGTGATTCACTCTTCCACTAGCTTATACTCATCCTTCATATATCTCTTAGCTGGTGTGACTGATTTATTTCTACTGTTGATTGTTGGTCAGCTAAATTTATTGTTCTGATCTGATGAACTTAAGCTGCATGTCATGCAATTCAGTCTGAGAATTTTGTAGAAATTCCTATCATATAGGTTTAAGAATTATCACTAAATCAGACTGATATAAGATTAATGTATTCTCAGATTTGTAATTAAATGAATTGAAAATATCTGAATAATAAGGTTTAATAAACTTTAACCACATGTGTCATGTAAACCTTAGATTCTCTCATCTGATATCTGAAAATTTGAAATCAAGGCTACTTTGGTAGAGATACATAGAGTGAGTGCTGTGGTTAAACATTAACTTGAGAAATGTTGACTAAATGAAAAATTGTGAATTCAGAGCAATGTCTTGGTCACTGAGAAACTGGGTTCTTTATCAATGAAATAAAGTAACTTATGTCATGAGGTGCCATAGTTATCTCTGATGTAAATTTACTGAAAAACCTGACAGAGCAATGGCATGCCTGTGTTGAGTAACTGGGAAGTCTGGCATCTAATCAAGGTGTCTCCTCATGTAAAAAGACACTCATATTGCTAACTCTGTTCTCAAAGTTGAGAGGCAATGAAAGTTATCCCACTGAGTAACTGGGTCACTTCACCTAAGACGTGTTGTGCCTCATGTAAAAAGGTGATGATCAACCTAAATTGCTCAGAAAAAATATAATGTGCTTCAAATGAAAATATATTGAAAAGTCTGTCAACTCATATTCTTGAAAAAAGTGTTTAACATCAATACTAATCTGTGTAACTCTTAAAAGAGTCATTGAGATCATGTGTGTAAGATAAAGATAATTGATTTTGAGTGTTATCTGAATATTTGGTTCACCTTTATTAAAACTTGGATTCAGATATGAGTATTGAGTTTAATATGACAAATTTGGTATACATCATAATTAAATCAGATTGGTTAAGTTGCCACTTCATAACCCTTTATGATAGAAGAGTCTATACTTCTCAAGACTTATTGAAGTGGTGCAAGCATTAAAATCCCTCATGATCAGATTCTTTCCAGATAGCCTGATCAACATAAATCTTGATATTGATTATTCATTGAGATGTCTTGTGATGATTGTTATCTACTCTTGCCTTTCTATCATCAATCACTTTACTCTCCACACTGTTAGAATCTTCCATCTTGTTTTGTAATAAGTTCTGGTTCTGTGGACTTTCCACCTGTTTCATTCTGTTCATGCATATGTGAGGTACCACAACCAGAGTTTAGATTGTTTGTAATGGCAGATTTCAGATTGATTTATTGGATAACCAGAGTTCATTCCTGTGCTTCAGGGGGAGTTATGGGTCATCTGCTTTTAGAGAGTAGTACATCTTGCATGTTGATAGGGGGAGAGCTGTTTCATTGTCATAAGGGAGAACCTCATTTTAATGAACCATTTCCTCTCTTTTTGATTATGTCAAAGGGGGAGAATAGTTTGACGAGTCAGTGTGACTCATTATGTTGCCATCATCAAAAAGGGGGAGATTGTTGTGCCCCTTGTGCTTTGATGATTATGTGGTGTTTTAATGATAGCAACATAAATGAGTCACCATATTGTTTTGCTAAGAACATCACATTGAATGATAGTAACATGAATGCATATGACTGATTTAATCTGTGGAGAATGCATGAGTGTGTTATATCTGATCTGTTCTGTGGAGAATGCATGAGTGTGCTAGCTCTGTGGGTCGACCCCCTTCTTAGATGGGTCGACCCCCTTCAAGTCTTTACATCAGATTCGCATTGAGTCTTTACATCTCGTAAGAAGTTCAGTTGGCATCAACCCATTGAGTCCACGAGGTTGACGCAGCCTTGAAATGCCTCAGATGGCTTTGAAGATAAGGCTGGATGCGTTGATGCATGGGATCACTGCGTCGACCCGTAGAGTCTATACACTGCTTTGTGTTGTGTTTGTGCATCGTTTAGAACACAAGTATATACATCCATGCATCATGGGTCGACCCCCTTCTTAGATGTGTCGACGCCCCCAGATTTCCAAGTCTATACACTCATCTTCATGCATAGCAGAGTCTATACAGTGCAGCTCATATAACTTGCATGTCTATACATTGCATTGTGGTGTTTGTGCTTAAAGTCTATACATTGGCTATTGTCCTGCAGCGTCAACACAAGTCCAAACATTGCATCGTTGTGTTAAGTCTATACATTCACATTGTCTGCATGTCTGCACGCTAAAGTCTGTACAGAGTTTGTGTCTGTTTGACCAGCAAGTCTGCACAACGTCCGTCTCATTTAGCGTCTAAGGCAATGTCTATACACTGGACTTGAAGTCTGTACATTGAACGTCTCATTGAGCGTCTCATGCAAGTCTATACAACGCATCAGACTAAGTCTGTACATTGAGCGTCTCATTGAGCGTCTCATGTAAGTCTATACAATGCATCAGCAAGTATGTACATTGGACTGTGTTAGGCAAAGTCTGTACATCGGACTGTTTCAAGTGAAGTCTGTACAGCGTCATGCATCATTCTTCAAAGTCCATACACTGCACTGTTGCTTGCTCGAGGTGAAGTCTGTACATCCGTCAGTGAACTTCGAAGTCTATACACTGGGATCTTTACCTACGTTCAGTTCTGCAAGTCTGTACATTGGGCTTTCACGAAAAGTCTATACATCCTTGAACTGTGCAAGTCTGTACATCGTTGCTTTGCCAAAGTCTACACATTGTGAACCTTCAAGTCTGTACAGAATTTGCTTCGCTCAAGTCTGTACATCGTCCAGTTGTCTTTGGCAAGTCTTCACATCGTGAAGTCTATACACTCGATTGTCTTGCATTGCATCAAGTCTGTACAGCCTTTCCTTTGGCAAGTCTGTACATCGTTCATGAAGTCTGAACAATGAGCAAGTCTGTACATCGGACTAGTCTGCATCGGCTAAGTCCATACATTGTCCAGTGCATTGCATGCATCATTCATGAAGTCTATACATCGAGTTGAATGCTGGCTAAGTCTGCACATCGTCTGTCTTACTTAGAGTCTCATGCATATACATCGCACAGCATTCAAGTCTACACATTGTGCATCATTTTAGTTGAAGTCTGTACATCGTGCATCTAGTGTTTCAAGTCTATACATTGTTGCACGTTATGTCTGTCTAAGTCTTCATAGTGCTTCTTCATGCATTGAAGTCTGCACATTGCTGCACGCTCATCAAGTCCATACACCGGCATGTCTTTACATTGCCTAGTCTATACACTGGACGCTGAATGTTCTTCAAAGTCTGCACATTGCATTACACTTCAGTAAGTCTGTACATCGGTTGCCTTCATATAGGAAGTCTGTACATTGCATAGCTCTGCATATATGAAGTCTATACAGTCTGAAGTCTATACACTGCAGTCGAGTTCACAAAGTCTATACAGTCTGAAGTCTATACACTGCAGTCGAGTTCACAAAGTCTATACAGTCTGAAGTCTATACACTGCATCCTGCAATGTCTGTACAGGGTTTTAGACTTAAACTGATAACTTGATTCTCTATCTGACAGACACTCTTCGTGAAGCCTAATGAAGGCACGTGATCCAAGGAAGGATGAGGTGCCCAGATTATGACACGTGGAAGCAGCCCAGCCAGGATGCTGCCAGGTGGTCGAAATGTCTCGGTTCTGGCAAAATTCTTTGGGCGGGAAATGTGGAAGCCACACGACCCTATCCACCCTGCTGCTCTATATAAATGAAGACTCCTTTGTCTGAAGAAGATTGATCGAGAGGCAAAGTCTATACAGTGAGAGTGATCAACTGAAGGAGAAGAAAGCCTGCACGATCCTGTGAGAATGAATAGAGAAGTAGAAGAAGCAGAGAAGAAAAAGAAAAAGAAGAGAAAGAGAGAGATAGAGAGCTCGAGCAGAGTGTGAAGAGAAGAAAAAGAGAGGCAGAGAGAAGCTTCGTTCTAAAGATCTGCCTTCACTGGACCGTGGATCAAATCCAGGCCAGTCAGCTCATTCTGAGCCACATTGTGCTTCATTGTTTACAGCCTTCCGATTGCTGTTTGTTTCCCATTTTCTTGTTTCATCTTTTACCTTTCTTCAAGCTGCTAGTCAGTGTTTGCAGAGGTGCTGCCTCTGGACGGGTCAAGTTGTAATCCCCAGCGGTTGCAGTGGTGGATTCCACTGGACAACAAGCTGTGAGGCTCAGCGGATTGTATGGCAAGCAGTGATGCCCAGCTGTTCAAGCTGTGAGTCAGCGGAATCCACACTCGGGTTGAGTGTGGGGTGGATGTAGGTCTGCAAGACCGAACCACCTAAAAATCATTGTGCAGTGGTTTGATCTCTTTGTGAGTGTGGTGCTAGATGAATGCATAGGGTCGATATGGTTTGATTTTCTATATGTGTTCATCTCATCGCTGCGCACACTATATGTTTGACTGTGGTTTGATTTCTCTATCTGTTGTTGCTTCCGCTAGGTGAATGATTAGGTGCGTTCCACCTATTTGAGTACTGGTTCAACAGAAGACTAGTTTAGTTTCTTTCAGGTTGTCTTATTTTGTCTTGTTAGCTTTCTAGTGAGCATTAGATTTTAATTGGGAGAAAGTTTTTAAAGGGTATATTCATTCACCCCCCCCTCTGAATACATAGCACCGAACCCAACATAGGAAATGTATTGGGATTAAACAAATTGACACTCATTGAAACTTGAGTTGTCAGGGTTACAGCAGACCTTTTTCACTTTTGCTTTTAAAATATAACTTGTTAAACAGTCAGTTGTCATCTATGCTTTTGACATTGAGGGTACACGTGGGTTAGATGCCAGTACCCCCAGTTACTAAACATAGATTACCATATCTGTCTCTGATTAAAAATAGCAGTCATGATTACACCTTTTTGCATAAGGGTACACGTTTATCAAACGCCAGTACCCCCAGCTACTCAGTGAAACCAATTCCACAGTTTTAATCATTAGAACAGAGTTGACATGAAGCACTTTATGACATGAATTTTTCTCCATTTCATTGATGGAGTATTCAGTTTCTCAGTGGATTTCAGTCATCGCTCTGCCAGGTTAATTAGACATTCTTTTCTTAATTCATTTAGTTTTGCTTCCCTTTTTATTTTTTCAAAGTGAGTTGTTTAAGAACAATACACTATCTAAGTTTCTCAACCTATATATATATATATCACTAAGTCAGATATTTTCAGATACATTAAAGACCTTATCTATCACAACATGAGAAGGAGGTTGAGAGCTATAAACTATTTTCCACCAGCCTATATTATGAGAACAGTCTTTAGACTCTACAGTTTATTAGAATTAAACCATCAGTTCATGCATGAAGCAAATCTGATTCTTATAGTAGAAGACATGTAATAATTGCTGCTTAATACAATGAACGATTGCAAAACTGTCATCCATTCAGAATGAGGAATGGACATTTAAACACAGGATTAAGGGATGTCAAGAAGTGGGAATGACACCATATGATTGAAGTTTTTGTGGAGAAGAGAGAATATGACAAAACAATCATATGATCATACCTAGACATGACTTTACTGGACTTCCCCTTATAGAACAATGCAGCATGGACGGGTAGTCTTATTCTAAGCAACAACTCCCCCTGTCTATATGCATGTATTTTCAAGCATTCAATTATCAATGTAGAATGCTTAAGATAATGTCTGAGTCTTTATTCAAACAATCATAAAAACATTCTCAAACAACCAGACCAGTTATTCAATTCAATGAATTGATGCTAATCTATTCAGAGGATTTATACAAAGATGAATTTTCTGACAACAAACAATCTTTCTCAGAGCATGAGCTATGCTATTATTCCACTTCAAACCAGTACATAAGCCACATCACAAGATAGAATCATGAATGAAATTGAAATTAATCAGCAAGCTGAAATTTACATAAACCTAATTCTCTTCTCAAGAATTTGAATCGTTCATTGCCCAGAGGTTTAGTAAATATATCAGCTAACTATTTTTCAGATTCAATGAAATGCAATTCAATTTCATTTTTATTCACTTCATCCCTAAGGAAATGATGTTTGATTTCTATATGCTTAGTCCTAGAGTGATGAATAGGATTTTTAGCAAGAGATATAGCACTAGTATTATCACATAAAATTGGAATGCATCCCAATTTTATCTGATAATCAATGAGTTGGTGCTTGATCCAGAGTACCTAGGCTGCATAGTTCCCAGCTGCAACATATTCTGCTTCAGCTGTAGATAAAGCAATGGTGTGTTGCTTTTTAGAAGCCCATGACACCAGACAACCACCTAGATAATGGCAATACCCACTAGTGCTTTTCCTATCTATCCTGCACCATGCATAATCTGCATCAGTGTAGGCTATGAGGTCTAGCTCACACTTAGCAGGATACCAAAGTCCTAGTTCTAGGGTACCAGATAGATACCTAAAAATCCTCTTAACAGCACTTAAGTGTGACTCTTTAGGACTAGCTTGAAACCTAGCACACAAACACACAGAGAATTGAGTATCAGGCCTAGAAGCTGTAAGGTAAAGAAGAGATCCGATCATACCTCTGTATAATTTGGGATCTACACTTTTACCATTTGGGTCATCATCAAGATTAATTGATGTACCCATGGGTGCTGAGATTTCCTTCAGATTTTCCAACTTGAATTTCTTCAACAGGTTCTTGGCGTACTTGGATTGAGTTATGAATGTGCCTTCCTTAGTCTGAGTTACCTGCAGTCCTAGAAACAATTTTAGCTCACCCATTGAACTCATCTCAAATTCTTGTGTCATCAAATCAGTAAATTCCTCACATAAAGTTAGGTTAGTTGAACCAAAGATAATATCATCAACATAAATTTGCACAGTTATGATGTCAGAATTACATACCTTAGTAAACAACGTTTGGTCAACCTCACCTCTAGTGATCTCCTTTCCATTGAGAAACTTGCGAAGCCTGTCATACCAAGCTCTGGGAGCTTGTTTCAATCCATAGAGAGCCTTATTTAATTTATAGACATGGTTTGGATAGTCAATGCATTCAAAACCCAGAGGCTGCCTAACAAACACATCCTCTTTTATTTCTCCATTTAGAAAAGCAGATTTTACGTCCATCTGCCTCAATGTTATTCCTAAGAGCATGCATAGGCCAAAAGAATTCTGATGGCCTCTAACCGAGCTACAGGGGCATATGATTCCTCAAAATATTCTTGGTTATAACCATGAGCTACCAGTCTGGCCTTATTTCTAACCACATTTCCCTGCTCATCTGTTTTATTCCTAAAAACCCACTTTGTTCCTATGACAGTGCCATGGTTAGGAGGAGGAACTAGGTCCCATACCTTGTTCCTTTCAAATTGATTCAGCTCCTCGTGCATGGCATTGATCCAATGCACATCTTTAAGAGCACTGTCAATATTTTTGGGTTCTATATGAGAAATCAGTGCAAAAGAATTCAATTCATTTTCAGCTCTAAAGTGTGATCTGGTCCTAGGAGGGTCATGCAAATTACCAATTATGTTATCTAATGGATGATCTTTATGAAATCTGACATTGATAATTTGATTACCTTAGTTCCCTATTACCTCATCCTGAGCATCAGGTTGCTCTTCATTATTTTCATCAGATTGATCTTCATGATTCTCATCTTTCAGAATTTCTCCATCATTCTTTTCCCTACACGGACCAGTATCAGATTTAGTAAGAGTTTCGTCAAAAACCACATGTGGAGATTCTTCTACTATTTTTGAATTTAAATTGTAGATCCTATTGGTTCTTGATATTTCTAAATATCCTAGAAATATTCCAGGATCACTTTTAGGTTCGAATTTGTCAAGGTCTCTTTTAGAGTTAACATGCACAAAACATTTACATCTGAAAACCTTGAAATAGGCTAATGAAGGTTTCTTACCCTTGAGAATTTCATAAGGGGTTTTCTGGGTAGATGGCCTTACCAGGGCTCTGTTGACAATGTGGCATGCAGTGTTAACTGCTTCAGCCCAGAATTTCTGAGGTAGGTTACCTTCCACTAGCATGGTCCGAGCCATCTCCACAAGGGTTCGGTTCCTCCTTTCCACTACTCCATTTTGCTCGGGTGTTCTAGGTGAGGAGAGCCTATGAGTGATACTATTTTCCCTGCAAAATATTTCAAACTGTGAGTTTTCAAACTCACCACCATGATCAGACAGAATATTCATAATGGAATTAACATTTTGCTGTCTAATTTTCAGAAAGAATTCCTAAAATTTAGTAAACGCCTCATTTTTGTGTGTGAGGAAAAACACCCAAGTGTATCTAGAAAAGTCATCAACAAGTACATATCCATATCTACTTCCTGATAAGCCGACTGATCTTGTAGGACCAAAAAGATCCATATGAATAAGCTCATAAGGTCTAGAAGACAGATTCTCAGTTCGGGATTTGAATGACTTCCTAGTTTACTTGGACAGGGTGCATGCATCACATATTTTATTTTCATTTTTGAAAGAGACTTCAGGAAGACCTCTAACCATGTAATGTTTATTCAATTTATGAAGAACAGTGTAACTGGCATGCCCTAGTCTACGATGCCAAAGTGAAGAGGCGTGATCTCACGCTGGTCTTGAGCTGGAGGAGATGATCACCGAACAGTGAACTGCAAGGAAGGGAAACGGATCAGGGGGCCCAGGGATGGTTCCCTGGGGTAAACCCTCCGATGCCTAAGTCAGTAGAGCAATGGTGGAAGCTATGAAGGGAGGAGGAGGAGATGCACGAGATCCCTCTCCACCAAGGTGGTGAAGTGGTTCCTGCTCAGGGAGTTTTTGGCGTGTATTGGCCTTACCATTCGCCGGAGGGAGTCCCAGGTTTAAATAGTGCGCCAGCCTCATGAGTCCCGTAAGTTGAGGAGTTTCAGGTGGGGGTTACATCCTCGTCGTGGGCTCTTTACATCCTCGACGTGGGCTCTTTCTAGCCTTGAGGATTCATGGGCCCCCTTATCTTTGTAAACTCCTGCTCAGAAAGGGCTCTTAACGGCAGTGTGGATAAGCAACCGTCGGTCGACCCAAGCATGGAGAGTGCCAGCCCTGTCCCTGGCGATGGGCATAGCTCGGGTGAGGTTCGGTCGGAGTGGGCGCTAGCCCTTATCCCGGCGAGAGGGATAGGTCAGGCGTGGGTCTTCCTCCGACCGGACCGACGCTCGGCCTTCCGAGCCTAATGGCCGCCTAGAAAGTGCTTGATGCCGAGTGAACTTATTGGGCTTTTATGCTAAGTGGGCCCTGCGGGGCAATCACTTAGATGAGCTGGGCCTCGTTCGGTCTTGCTGGACCTAGTTCGGCCGCTCTTAGATGGGCTATAGAAATCCCCCTCTCCACTTGTCCCCCTCCTACTCCCGAGCCTTGGCAGGCTCGGAAGAGTAGCCGTTGGGTTTTGGACCAGCGTGACTCGGGTGGGTGGATATCTAGCGGTGTTAAGAAGCCACGTGTCGTGGTCACCTAGGCCCATAACAACGATGATCCTGACGAATTTGAAACGAAGAGGCCCCCCTTTTTCGGAGGCCGGAATGACGCGCCGCCTTCAGCGAGGGGATATAGGCGTTGTGCGCTTGCTGTCGTTCCATACTCACTCCTCTTTAGGGTTTTGCCCTCTTTCGTACTTGCTTTCGAGGCTCTTTGATGCGCCGTGAGGATACGACGGAAGAGCAGAGACTCGCAGTAGCGTTTGCAGAGTTGTCGGAGATAACCGCGGATGCAGTCCGACAGCTCCCTCTTCCTCCAGAGTCTTCGGAGTCTCGGGAGCATTTCTCTTCAAGTTCCTCTTCAGATTTCATGGCGGACCAGCGTCTGGAGGTCGAGGAGTTGGAGGGTGAGCCGGAGGCGAGGGCGATGGTGATACCGCCTGCTCTGAACTACAGCGAGCTGGGGGAGGCGGAGGTGAAGCAGCTGGAGAACTAGTTTTGCCTGCCCTATCAGTATTACTTCGCCGCGGCTACCCAAAACGAGACGATCTTGGATTCTCGTACACGTCATTTCTGCTCCTTCCTTCTGTCGTGGAAGGGTGGGTTCCATCTTCCCTTTGACCCTTTTGTTCTTAAGCTTCTCAATTTCTTCCTGTTGGCTCCCATACAGTTGGTAGCCTACTCTTATCTTCTTCTCTCAGCTTTCCGCATCCTCTGCCTCCAGTGCGGGGTTCCTCCTTCCATGGACCTCTTCCATTATTTTTTTGAGTTGAAGGGGCATTCCTCGGCCGGGAAGGGCTTCTATTTCGTCCAGGCAAGGCGAAACAGGAGCTGTGTCTCCTTAGCCGCGAAGGACTCTTCCCATAAAGGATGGAAAACTCAGTTCTTCTGGGTGGAGATTTTTTCGGTGGAGGAGTCTTGGAGTGTCCCGTAATCCCCAACTTTCACCTGAACATTCCTCCGAGGCAAGATGAGTTCTCTCCAGATGTGGAGAAGTATGCGGCCATTCTAATGAAGCATCGCCAGTCGACGGAGGAGCTAGTGACCTCGGAGAACATCGAGCGATGCCTTCTCCCGCGGCTACGGCCGGCAGGTACGGGCACCATGAATCAGCCTTCTCGTCGGATGATGAAACCATTTTTCTTCTTCTGATCATATCTTCCTTTGTGCAGACGCCAGGCGGCCGGCTGCGGAGGAGGAGCCGGTGTCCGAGCGGGAAGTGATCGATCTGGGTGACGGCTTGGCTGCTGTCGAGTCGCTAGCTCCCGAGGGTCACTCCCGAGCCCGAGATAAGGGCAAGGGAATGGCCCGGGAAGGGTCTTCCAGGCCGCGGGGGTCCAAGCGCAAGGATCCCATGGAGGGGATGATACAGGGCGCCGTGAAGGCAAAGAAGCGGGCCAAGAAGGCTGGGGGTGTCCTCGCAGTCGAAGGTGGCTCTGGCTCAGCTCTCCCCTCCGCCGAGCGCGACAGGGCCGACCCTATTGGGCCGGCTCTCCCATCCACCGAGCAAGAGGAGGCCGAGGAGGCCAGGGCTATTTCTGCGGTCGGTGGCGGCACTGGCTCGGCTCTCCCCTCTGCAGGAGCTGAGGGGGCCGGGGTCGAAGCGGGCGACTCCAGATCACGGTCGAGATTGGAGCGTCGAGCGAGGCAAGCGGCGCTCTGGGTGGCGACACCAGGGCCGAGCCGATCGAGGCCGGGGGGTCGCGAGGAGAGGTGACACAGCCCCAACCGACCGAGGCAAGAGGGGCGGATGAAGCGGCGGCTCAATCCGGGCCAGCCGGCGGGCCTCCCGAGGGGATGCCGCTTAGAGGGGGGGTCCCTATTCCGGCTGTTCTGGAGAGGCTGGGCATCCGGGGCCCTCTGTACCAGAAATGCTGTAGTATAGCTACGAAGGTAGCGAGGGGAGGAGACAAGCAACGCTCCCCACCCGTGGCCCTCGAGATGGTTATATAGGGTGGCCTGGTCTTGCCTAGTTGGGGGCCTCTCTGGCTGAAGCTTACGCTCGGTCGAGTCAAAACAGGCGAACCTTGCCTGGACCCTTGGTGCGTCCGACAGGAAGATAGCTCGGCTTACCGAGGAGCATGATGGGCTTCGACGGGAGCTCTCCTCGGTTAGAGAGTTGGTGAGGGTGAGCCAGGAGGAGGCCCGGACACTGACCGAGCAACTGGCTCAGGCCCGCGAGTTGCTCGAGAGGAAGAGCCAGCTGCTGGAGGAGGAGCGTGTTGCTCGCGCCGAGCAAGATGGCCGGTGGGAGGCCGAGCGCGCCGAGCTTTTGGACCGAGTGGAGGAAGCCACGCGTCTTCGGCTGGAGGCCGAGGCTGATCGGGCCGAGGCGGAGAAGCAGATAGCCGAGGCAGAGCGAAGGTTGGCTGAGGCGGAGTGGGAGAAAGCTAAGCTTGCTAGTAGGGTGGGATCAGTCGGGGCGGAGGCACTCGAGCAATACAAATGCTCGGAGGCCTACCGGGTCGACCTTAAGGAGGCTGCCCTCCCGTACTACGAGTCAGCACTTCGCCGGGGCCTTCGCAAGGGGTTCGAGCACGGCTACGGCAGGGCCATCTCCTACGCGGAGGAGCAGGCGCCTGGGACAATCGATTTCTCGTCCGGGCAATGCTACGACTCGGATTTGGCATCCTCCGATTTCTCTAGTTCGGCGTCGGGGGAAGAAGGAGACCATGGGGACTCGTCTTCATCTGAGGAGGCGCCAACTCTGGATGCCTCGGGAGGGCGCGCAACCGAGGTAGTTCCCACGCAAGTGGGGTCAGTGCCAGGGTCGGTCGTCGCCATGGGTGCCGGGGGTGGACCGCCCGAGCCTTCAACTTCCGAGCCTCAGGATGGGCCAGGGGCCTGATGTACCTAATTTTCTTTTTCTCGTTGTACAGTTATCCTTTTTTGAAGAAAAAAACTTCTCTTTTTGTACAAAGGAAGGTCGGAAACTTAAAGTAGTCACGTTATGATAAAGACTTGACTCATTTTATCGCCATTGCCGTGGTTTGACCAGCGTATCCGCAGTAGTTGGAAAGCGTCGATACTTTCTGCGTGGATCTCGCACGATAGTTGGGCGGGCGTCTGACAGGGTGTCTTTCCATTTTCTCATGCTTTAAATGCTCGGCCGCTTCGTGTGTCCCGCTGGGATGGAACTGAGGAGTTTGAGGTGACCGTTCGTAGGGAGAGGTCCCTTTTAGCGTGTTTTTGATGGGAGAATCATTTAAGGTAAGTAGCCTCCCTTCGCCTATAAAAGGTTCGAAGGGCGTCTCTTCCTCTCCATCGCTTAGGATCTTCTCTTATAGTCTTTCCTCCCTCCTTCTTCACGAAGCGTTGTGCTATCAAATTTGAAGCATGGAAGACGCTCTGGAAGATGAAGCTGCCGACGACGGAGGGCAGAGAGTCTTTTGTGCTTCGGGTCTGAAGGGAGTTCGATAGCCGGCGGGCGGGTATGAAGGGGGTTCGACGTGCAGAAGCACGTCACCTTCTTTTTATCAGTGTCTGCGGCGCTTGCGGGGAGGGGCGTGACGGCGAACGGATGGGGGATCAGGCACCCCTTTCTCTCGTCCCTTCCCGCTCACTTTCTGGAGGGGATCCCTCAAGATTCCTCTCCACTTTCTGCTTTTCCTCCCTTCTCCCCGCAGCCTCTTTCTCTCTCTTCTGCCCTTCTTATCATTTCTTTCACTCTTCGGAGGGTGCCTCTTGACATCCTCTTCTATTAGTTGGCTTCCTCTTCCCCTTCATCTTCCCGGTGCAACTTGGAAGGTAGCCTTCCTCTGTCACCTTTGTCCCGAGTTACCCGAGCCAACGGGTCGGCTATCCTTGATCCGAGCCAGTTTCCGCACGAGGCAGAGTCAGTGGCTGGATGCAGGAAGGTTAACCGAGACAGCCGAGCGTTGGGCTCGTACGGCGGCGCCAAATGGATTTTTGCTTTCTTGACATGTATTGTATTGGCTTCGGCCTTTCTGATGTACAAACAATTATTTAAATAAAAGGGGAAGGGAATTTTTGTTTTATCTCATATTGCTTACCCGACTGAAGTGTTTAGAAGTAGAATTTACGTAGTGTAGTCGCATTCCACGTCCGAGGGATGGGTTCTCCTTCCATAGTAGATAGCTGGTACGCTCCTTTCCCGAGCGTCTCGACCACTCGGTAGGGGCCTTCCCAGTTAGGGGATAGCCTGCCCGCCGCCTCAAGTGGTCGAGAGGCTTCGACTTTTCTGAGAATGAAGTCTCTCGGCTGGAAGTGTCTGTCCCAGATTTTGGCGTTGTAGTATCGAGTGAGGTGGCGTTGATATTCCATTGCTCGGATGCTGACAATATCTCGGACCTCATCTGCTAGGTCGAGGTTTTCGAGCAGTTTCTGGTCGTTTGCCTCGGGCGAGAAGCAGATGACTCGGAGGGAGGGATTGTCAATCTCTAATGGGATCACGGCCTCGGTGCCGTAAACCAGCTGAAAGGGACTCTCACCGGTTGCCGTTCTGGGAGTCGTTCTGTGTGACCAAAGTACGTTCGGCAATTCCTCGAGCCAGTTGCCCTTGGCTTTGCCGAGCCTAGTCTTGATGCCTTTTAAGATAGTCTTATTGGCATTTTCGACCAGCCCGTTAGCCTGAGGGTGGGCGACCGAAGTGAAGTGATTGCGAATGTTTTGGTCGGCACATCTGTCTCGGAAATAACAAGAATCAAATTGCCGGTCATTATCGCTCACTATCACTCGGGGGATGCCGTAGCGATAGATGATCGACTTCCAGACGAAACTCCACACGACTATCTCGGTGATCCTAGCTGTAGCTTCGGCCTCGATCCACTTGGTGAAGTAGTCGATGGCGACAATGATGAACTTCTTCTGGGCCTGAGCCGTAGGGAACGGCCCGAGGATGTCGATCCCCCACCGAGTGAAAGGATAAGGCTCGGCTAGGGTGACGAGCTCCGTTGCCGCCTGATGGACCAAGTGGTCAAATCACTGGCATTGGTCACACTGTTGCACGTAGGTCGAGCAGTCATGCTGCAGAGTGGGCCACCAGTAACCCTACCGAAGCAAGGTCTTGGCGAGTGACCTTCCTCCTTGATGCGCTCCGCACAGGCCTTCGTGAACCTCTTGAATCCCTTGGTTGGCTTCGTCAATACTGATGCACTTCAGGAGGGGACCGGAGAAGGATCTGCGGTACAAAGTGTCGTCCAGAATGACGAATCACCGAGCATGGTATTTCAATCTCCGGGCTTCCCGAGGGTCGGGAGGCTCCTGAGAGTCTTGGAGCCACGACAGATACGGGGTGCGCCAGTCGCTTGGGGAGGCCAAGTCAACAGCCATGGGCTCCGAATCAATGCTCGGTCGCTCTAGCTCTCGAGAAGGACCGATCGAGTACCCTCGGGGTCAAGAGAGGAGGCCAGCCGAAAGAGGGCATCCGCTCGGGAGTTTTCCTCCCGAGCTATTCAGACTACCTCAAAACCCTCGAATTGTTGTGCCACGGTTTTGACCAGCCGGAGGTATTTGACCATCGGTTCTTCCCAGGCTTCGTAATTGCCGTTGACCTGGCTAGCGACCAGTTGGGAGTCAGTGTGAATTCTGACTCGCTCAGCCCCCAACCATCTGGCCATGCGGGGTCCCGAGATAAAGGCTTCGTACTCGGAGGCGTTGTTGGATGCCTGGAAGTTGAACTTCAAGGCGTATTGTAGCTCTGCTCCTTCGGGGGATTTCAGGAGGATACCGGCGCCGCTCCAGGCCGAGTTGGAGGATCCGTCGACGAACAATTCCCAGGTAGGCCCGGGCGCGGACGGAGATTTTTCTTCGGTCGGGATGGTGCTCTCGGCGATGAAGTCAGCGAGCGCATGTCCTTTGATAGCCGAGCGAGGCCGGTATGATATATCGTTGGCCCTGAGCATAATGGCCCACTTGACGAGACGTCTCGAGACTTCTAGGTGAGTGAGGATCCTCTTCAGTGGTTCACCGGTCAACACGATGATGGAGCGCCCTTGGAAGTAGGGTCGAAGGCGCATGACCGAGGTAACCAACGCTAGCACGAGTCTCTCGGTTGCGGGGTACCTTCTTTCAGCCTCATTGAACACCTTGCTGGTGTAGTAGATCGGTCTCTCGACTCCCGAGTCATTTCTGACCAGGACCGAACTAACTGTGGATGGAGTTGCCGAGCGGTAGAGATGCAAGGCTTCACCTGGGACAAGCTTGGACAGCACCGAGGGTGAAGCCAGAAACTCCTTAAGCTCAGCGAACGCCTTTTGGCATTCCTCGTCCCATGCGAATGTAACAGATGCCAATTTGGACCCCTCAACAGTTTGAAGAAGGGTAGGCATCGTTCAGCCGCACGGGAAAGGAATCGGTTGAGCACAGCGATGTGCCCGGTAAGGCGTTGAACATCCTTGGTGCAGGTGGGCGGCCGCATGTCCAGGATGGCCTGGACCTTGTCGGGGTTGGCCTCGATCCCACGCTGGGTCACCAAGAAACCCAGGAATTTCCCGGATCTTACTCCGAAGGCACACTTGGCGGGGTTGAGCTTCATATTGTACCTCAGAGAGTGTTAAAGGTCTCAGCTAGGTCGGTGAAGTGGTTCTCGGCCTTAGGGGTCTTGACGAGCATGTCGTCGATGTAGGCCTCGAGGTTCCGACCAAGCTGTCCCTCGAACATATGGTTGACCAGCCTCTGGTACGTGGCTACAGCGTTCTTCAGCCCGAAGGGCATCCGGGTGTAGCAGTATATGCCGAAGTCGATGATGAAGGCGGTCTTCTCGATATCTTCTAGATCCATTCTGATCTGATGGTAACCTGAATAGGCATCCAGGAAGCTGAGTATCTCGTTGCCCGAGGTTGAGTCAACCAGTTGGTCGATGCTCGGCAACGGATAGCAGTCTTTTGGTGTGTCTTTGTTCAAGTCGGTGAAGTCCACGCACATTCGCCACTTTCCTGAAGCTTTTGGCTCCAGGACGACGTTAGCCAACCACGTCGGGTACAGGACCGATCTAAAAAGACCAGTCTTCTGCCCCATGGTGACTTGCTCCTTGATGGCCGCCTACTTCTCTGGCGCATGCTTCCTTCTGCGTTGTTGTATGGGCTTCACAGTTGGGTCGAGGTTGAGTTTATGAACTACTATCTCTCCCGGTATCCCGGGGAGTTGATCATCAGACCATGCAAAGACTCGGATGTACCCGGAAATAAATTCTTTGTATTACTGCTGGACCTCGGATGGTAGGTCGGCTCCAATCTTTACTCCTAGGGTCGGGTCATCATTAGGAAAATCGTTAGCAACTCACCTCCAGGCTCGAATGTTGCGGGTTTTTCCTCAACTTCCCGGGGGCCCTTGTTCTTCCCGTTCGGCCTTGTGACTTCGACCGAGATATTATAGCACCTTCTGGCCATCACCTAGTTACCTCGGACTTCCCCCACCCCATGTTTAGTGGGGAACTTCATCTTTTGGTGATAGGTAGAGGGCACAACTTTCGTTCTGCTAAGGATCCCCCGGCCGAAGATTACGTTGTATGCTATCATACCCTTGATCACTATGAAGTCCACCATAACCGTAACGATTTTGGGTGGGGTGCCGAGAGTAACTGGCAGGCTCAGGGCTCCCTCGGGATAAGTGGCCTGGCCATTGAACCCACAGAGGGGGGTTCGGATCGGGCGGAGTTTAGACGGATTCTCCCCCATCTTAAGAAAACATCCATAAGACAATACATCAGGGGCGCTTCCATTGTCAACTAGGATCCTATCTACGTTACAATGGTTTATCATAGCTGATATAACTAGGGTGTCGTCATGCGAGGTGGTCAGCCCTTCCAGGTCTTGGTCGGAGAAGATTATGACCTGGGGCTCACTTGGCGGGGCCTTGGGAGGCTCGGTGGCTCGGCTCACCCGCTCAGCATGACGCTTACTTCCTCGGCTACTATCTCCTCTGATGCAGCTCCTCCAGCAATAACATTGATGTGGACCCCGCGAGGTGCGTTATCGATCTCCTCTGGGGTGCCTCGGTCTTCCTTATGCCCGGCCACGAACCGAGATAGGTGTCCCTGGCGGACGAGGCTCTCGATCTCATCCTGGAGCTGGCGGCAATCGTCGATGTGGTGCCCGTGGTCACTGTGGAACAAGCAGTGCTTATTGCGATCACGGCTCTTCGACCTCATTGGCTCGGGTTGGCGGAGGAGACCCGAGCCTTTGATGTCTTCATAGATCTCGTACACCGGAGCGGTTAAGGGAGTGTAGCGCTCGTACTTCCGGGACAGTTCCTTGTGCTCTCCGTCTCGGTTCCGCCTCTTCCCTTGGCCCGATCTTGGCTCGGGTGCTCACTTCTTGTCCCCCTCCCGACCTGAACCGGTTACGCCTCGGCATGCGTTGAGAATTTCTTCGCACTCAGCATGGCGTAAAGCCGGAGTCACTAGCTCGGTAAGGGTCGAGGGAGGGTAGAGGACAAGTTCGCGGTGGAGGTTCTCGTCCCGGGTGCCTCTGGTCAGTGCGGTTATGGCCGAGGTAACATCCAGGCGGGGGATTCTCAGGGCTTCCGACTTGAATCGGTTTATATAAGCCCGGAGTTTCTCCCCTTGTGCCTGTTTGAGAGCCAATAGCCCCGCTACCGACCTTGGGGGGCTGCTGCCGGCGAAACTCTCCTTGAACACTTGCCCAAATTGCTTGAAGTCTCGGATGGATCCGGGGGCGAGGGCCCAGAACCATGCTTGGGCGCCTTGGACCAGGGTGGTCACGAAGGCTCGACACTTGATGGCGTCAGACGCCCCGTGAAGGGTCATCAGGGCGTCGAACCTGTCGAAGTGGTCGGCCGGGTCACCCTGGCCATCGTAAGATTTGAAGGTCGGAATGGAGATTCTGGGAGATACCTCTGCCTTCAAGATGTAGTCAGAGAATGGGGATTTCTCCTCGTCCTCCGGTGGGGAGGTATTCTGCGAGGCGCGCAAGGTGCGCTCCTGCTCTGCGAAGCGCCTCTTGAACTCTCGCAGTCGGAGGGATAACTCCGGCTGCCGTTGCGCTGTGGGGCTAGGGGGACAAGATGGCGGGCTGTCCTGGCGTTCCCCAGGGACGTCGGTCTCTGGGTGCGGACGGCATGCCCCAGGTTTTCCCCTTCTTGGCGTGGAGGATGCCTCTTTCTCCGGAGGAGGGGCTTGTGAAGGTCCTCCTGACCTGTTGTGAATAAGTCACCGTCCTCGGAGGGTGAAGCGGCCTCCGATAGTGTGTTGGGACGCATCTTCGCGGGGAGGGCTTTCTGGAGGGACGCGTGACCTTCCTTCCCTGGCCGCCTGGGTCCTCATGAGTTCCACGAGGATGTCCAGTTTTGCGTTGAGGGCTTGGAAAGCGTCAGTGCCCTCGTTGGATGGTGGCTCCACCGCCGCGGGCGGAGGCGGTTCGTCGGCTGGGGTGCTGGCGTTGGAGGGGGGGTTCTGTGCGGCCTGAGAAGGGCCCTCTCCCCCGACCACCATGGCTTTCCCCCTATCTCCGACGGACCTCCTCCCTGTACTCCTTCGCACCATACTGGCTCTTTGATCATTTCCCACAGATGACGCCAGATGAAGAGGCGTGATCTCGAGCTGGTCCTGAGCTGGAGGAGATGATCATCGAACAGTGAACTGCAAGGAAGGGAAATGGATCGGGGGGCCCAGGGATGGTTCTCTGGGGTAAACCCTCCGATGCCTAAGTCAGTAGAGTAATGGTGAAAGCTATGAAGGGAGGAGGAAGGAGATGCACGAGATCCCACTCCACCAAGGTGGTGAAGTGGTTCCTGCTCAGGGAGTTTTAGGCGTGTATTGGCCTTACCATTCGCCGGAGGGAGTCCCAGGTTTAAATAGTGCGCCAGCCTCATGAGTCCCGTAAGCTGAGGAGTTTCAGGCGGGGGTTACGTCCTCGTCGTGGGCTCTTTACATCCTCAACGTGGGCTCTTTATAGCCTTGAGGATTCATGGGCCCCCTTATCTTCGTAAACTCCTGCTCAGAAAGGGCTCTTAACGGCAGCGTGGATAAGCAACCGTCGGTCGACCCAAGCATGGAGAGTGCCGGCCCTGTCCTGGGCGATGGGCATAGCTCGGGTGAGGTTCGGTCGGAGTGGGCGCTACGCGCTAGCCCTTATCTCGGCAAGGGGGATAGGTCGGGCATGGGTCTTCCTCCGACCAGACCGACACTCGGCCTTCCGAGCCTAATGGCCACCTAGGAAGTGCTTGATGCCGAGTGAACTTATTGGGCTTTTATGCTAAGTGGGCCCTGCGGGGCGGTCACTTAGACGAGCTGGGTCTCGTTCGGTCTCGCTGGACCTAGTTCGGCCGCTCTTAGATGGGCTACAGAAATCTCCCTCTCTACCAAAGATATGCCAAGTCATCTTTATTTGCAGTAAGATAAAGATTATAATGTGCAATGCCATCTAAATCTACCAAGTAGATATTATTCACTCTCTTACCAGAAAACTTAACAATATCAGAATTAGGTTCATAGATGTTGCAACCATGTGAATCGAAAATTACTCTATGACCTTTATCACAAAGCTGGCTAATGCTTAGCAGATTATAAGCAAGTCCTTCAACCAGCAATACTTCATCTACACAACAGGTAGTAAACTTACCTACCTTACCTGACCCAATTATTTTTCCTTTGGTATTACCTCTAAAGGTGACCTGTCCTGCACTCTTTTCAACCAGCATACATAACTTTTCCTTGTCTCCAGTCATGTGCCTGGAGCAATCACTGTCCAAGTACCACATATTGTGCTTGGCTGCCAGGCATACCTATAACAACAATTAAGCAAAAGAGTTTGGAACCCAAGAATGATTGGGCTCCAGAACAAGAGTAACATTGTTTAGACATGACAACAACTGCTTTGGAATCCACATCTGTTTAGTAGTTGTTTGTTTGATGGATTTGTTTATTTTCTTCTTATTGTTGTTCTTCTTTTCAACATTAACAGTTTGAATCTTTTCAGTTCTGTTCTGTGTCCTGACACCATTATTATTAGCAAATTGAGCATGTTTGTGCTAGTGCCTAGGCCAATGAACATTCAGTGTAGTGTAGCCAGTGGTCGTCCTTGGCTGAACATAGTAACTGTGGTTTCTTGGACTTCTATACTTGACCTGCCCGAACCACTTCCCATCATGAGGTCTGAAATTCTAATTGGGGTATAAATGATATGTTGTCCTTAAGCTAGCTCTATCCCTTCCAGACCTTCTGAATTGATGAGAATATGTAGATTGGTATGGAGTGTAAGTTGGAACTCTGGGATAGTAGAATGGACTTGATGTACTCCTGATTGAGTCTTGTCTCCTGAACACCTTAGCCCTACTTAGGTTGTGCATGGGTGTAGTTTGGGTTTTTTCTCTGATTTTTCTGTGGAGACTTGGTGAACCTAGCTTGGAGTTTTGGTGTATATGAAGATTGACCTCTAACCTGAAATTTGCCCTGAGATGTGGGACAGTGTGTGCTATTTGACACATTAATTTTCTGTTTGCCCTTGTCCTTGTCACTGGGCATTTTGAAGTTAGCAGACTTTTCTGGAGTATTTCCATTGCTCATTTTAATGAGAGGTCCTTTTCCCTTTTCTACTACAAATGAAACACTGTTGATTTCAAAGCTCTTCTTAGCAGTGGATTAAAACCTAGCCCCTCTTTTCTAAAGTTAACCTTAGTCCCCAAAAGAGCATTCAAATTTTCAATTCCTTGGGTCATGCTTTCAATAATTTGTAGTTTGTCCTTGTTTTGTTTGTCTAGGTTCTCTACACTCTTTTCAGCTCCGTGTTCACTCCCAACACAGCATCATACTTCTCATTCGCAATTTTCATTTCCTTTTCAAAATTCTGTAATCTAAGCTTCAGATTATCAATAACATTTTTCAGTGATTCATTTTCTTTCCTGGAATTAATCAGAGCAAATTTTATTTCATCAGTTTTAGTACAAGATTTCTTTAAAACATCACTTTCAGTTTGAAGATAGGCGATTTTATCAGACAGTGTAGTATCATTCATGAGAGAATTAACTTTCCTTTTTAAATGTCTATTTTCCTTCTTAGCATCATCAAACTTATCAAGTAGTTCAGCATATGCATCCTCCCAATCAGAAATAGTGTAATTCTCAAAGGGAGAGGTTATCCGATAATCTTCATCATTTTCACTGCTTCTTGCCATTAGACAGATTTTGCTTCCTTCCTCTTCACTTGCAGATGTGCAGCTGTGACTGCCCTCATCCTCGTCACTCCAAGTGCTAATCGTTGCCCTTCCCTCATTGTTCTTCATTTTTGGCTTTTCCTTTTGAAGCTCTAGACAATCTGCCTTCAGGTGATCGGATCTCCTGCAATGATAACAAACATTAGTATCATTCTTTTTGCCAGAGTTAGATTTATACCTTGAATTTCTCCTGCCAGTCGAATTCTTCCTTCTGAATTGCCTTCCTTCTTTTCTCAAGAAACTTCTAAATTTGCAGGTCAGCATAGCAAACTCATCATTCTCAATTTCTGTTCCAAAGGAGCTACTTTCACTGGATGACCCCTTGCTACTAGATATTGCCTTCAATGCAATGGGTTTCTTCCTTTTCTCCAGCTCATATGGATTAGGCAGGTTCATCTCATATGTCATGAGTGAACCAATCAACTCATCGACCTTGGTATTCTTCAGGTCCCTGACTCCTCAATCACTGTAGCCTTGGTGTGCCAAACCGGAGTCAGGGAACGTAGAATTTTTCTTACCAACTCATATTCAGAATAGGTCTTCCCAAGACTGCTAAGACTGTTGGTGATAATGATGAGGCGAGCATACATCTCTTTAATGGACTCATTCTGCTTCATCCTAAATGCCTCATATTCAGAGACTAGCATGTTGGCTTTAGTCTCTCTTACCTGAGATGTCCCTTCGTATATAACTTCTAGTTTATCCCACATCTCCTTAGCTGTAGAACAAGATGATATCCTAGAGAACTCAGTGGGATGAAGGGCACGCTGGATGGCGTTGACTGTGCTCCAGTTCAGAGTTGACTTCTTGATCTCTTCTTGTGTCCATAAATCCTCATTCTTAGACAAATTGAAGGGACCCTTGCTAACAACTCTCCAACTCTCATAATCTTTCACCCTCAAGAAGACTTGCATACGGTTCTTCCAGTATGCATAGTTTGACCCATCGAAGTACGGAGGTTGGTTGTAGAATGTCCTTCAGTTGTCATTCCTCTAGTATCCATAATGTCTATCTCTTTAGGATGTTAGTCCCTGCAGAAGAGTTAGGCACTGATACCATGTGTTAGAGATCTAGAGGGGGGTGAATAGATCTACCCCAAAGAATTTGCCAATTAAAAGAACTTAATAATGCAGAAATGAAGTTCGAAGCAACTATCAGCAGTTTATAAGGAATTCAGTAAGCAACTAAGTATCTGCAGATCAACAATATAGTTCTGATTAAAATCAAGCAAGAACATAATAAATCAGAACTACAATAATTAGATGATTTCGCTAATCATCATCTTAGCGAGATTAAAAATCCATAAACCAAGTACTAGGCGGAGTTATGGATCGTAGATCTCTCACGCAAGAATCGACGTTCCAGATTCGTGTTGCCAAACCTTCAAGTCACAACTTTAGATATACTTGGTCTAATGGATCGAGTAACTTGATTAGATGATGATAGAAGATGAAATCAAGAATTACTGTATCAGAAAATAATTCGGCCCTTAAGCATTCATCTACACGAAGAACAGAATGAATAAAAATCAACCACGAGGCAAAGTATTTTTAGGTGGTTCGATCTCTATCCAGAGATCTACGTCCACCCCACACTTAACTAAGTGTGGCTTCACTGCTGCAACACAGCTTTAATCCATTGATCCACGCTTCAGGGATCGAATCCCAACACACCGCTGATCCACAGCTTTGGGGAATGCAATCCCAGACCGCTGAGCCTCACAGCTTGCTCTCCGAGGACACACACCCTCGTCTGCTGATTCACAGCTTACAGAAATATAATGAAAGAACATAAACAAAGAAACAAAGAAACAAAGATGCAAAACAGATAATAGATCTGTAGCTTCAATGAGCAATTCGACTCTGGATTTGATCGAGCAGTCGAAGACCAACCTCACAAAAACGTTACTATGTTTCTCCTCCAAATTCACTCCAGTAGCTCTCAGAGATCTCCCTTAGCTCTACGAATGCTCTCCTCTCTTTTAACCCTCTGGATCTTTTCAAGCTCTATGCTCACGCATCTTGTCATGAACTGCGCGATCGGCCCTTCTTTTATAACCTCCAGGAGATGGGCGCGTAGTCATCACAGGTCCCGCCCAAATTTCATGCCAGATCTGATCTCTTCTTTCCACGTATTGTGATCTTAGCACCTTCACTTTCCACGTGTCAAGATCTCCGATAGAGGAATGTCTTGGATCACGTGCCCAACTTATCTGCTATGAACAGGAGACAAATAGTGCCTTATTGGTTTTAATTAAGTCCCTATAAAAAGAAAGTATTTTGACAAACACTATGTGATCATAAGTCGTAGTCAGAGTATAGTCAACACAAAAAGGATGCACAGACTTGGTAGTGCAGTGGGCAAATGTGCACAGACTTTAATGTGCATATAGGAGAGTATGCACAGACCTTGGTTTGTACAAGATAGAACTATGCACAGACCTTATTTGCCGATGACTGAGATGTGCACGGACGTTAACTGCTGTCACCAGCAAAAGTGCACGGACCTTTGCTACTTGATACAGAATGTGCATCGACCTGAAGCTATCACTATAATGTGCTCTGACTTGTCCTAGCAAATGTGCTCAGACCTGTAGAATGCCTAAGGTGAGTATGCATCGACGTTATGTCCTGTCCAACAAAAAGTTGCACCGACCATGCTACACATGCACCGACTTCAACAGTGAAGTGCACAGACCTTAGCGATAGCTGCATGCAACTTACATCGACCTTGTAGCCATTAACACAATCATGCACAGACCTTATTACTACCATATGCACAGACTATGCGTGCAGTTCCACAGGAACTTGCACCGACCTTATTTATAACTGACAACTACATGGAACGCTACTAGCACAGACCTTAATAGTAGCATGTACAGACTTAGTGAGCATATATGCTCAGACCTATGTGCATAAAATAGAAGATGCACTGACCTTCCTATGAACATGTGATTGATGTGCACTGACTTGCTACAGTGAAATGTGCAGACTTTACATCAGTTCAATGCAAATGTGCATCGACCTCAGTCTGGTCTGATGTAGATGTGCATCGACCTCATATGAGCCTTAGACAAAAACTAGCACCAATCGAGTCCTCGTGCTAGTGAAGATATTGCACCAACCTTAAAACATGTACAGACCTTATCACATGCTCAGACCCTAGGTAGCTTAGAGTTGGTATGTGCTCGGACCACAGTATGCCTTAGAGAAAAACTAGCACCGACTCTAATATGTCTAAGACAAAAACCTGCACTGTCTGTGAATAGGCTTTAGCCATGCACCGAGGCAAAAACATGCACCGAGGCAAAACTGGCAACGACCTTGACCCGCCTTTTCATAAAAGATGCACCGTGGCAAAACATGCACCGACTATGGTATGTGCCTTAGACAAAAGATGCTCAGACCTTTATATGCATAGGAACAGTGGTATGCACCGAGGCAGAAAATGCACTGACCTCCTATATGCTTTAGAAAAACATGCACCGAGGCAGAAGATGCACTGACCTCCTATATTACAATGCAAGGTTATGAATATCAAAATTAAGCACAGAGTGAACTATTTCCAGTTACAAAATATAATCAAAATTTAGCACAATATGAACTATTGCCAGCATCAAAGCACATAGAATACGGAGTGTCATTATTCAGAAAAGACATGCATTCTTCCTACAAACCTCTCCTCAACAGGAGTTAGCTCAAAGTCAGTGTCGAAGAGGGGAAAGCGGAGAAGGGCTTTTATCTTCTTGGACTCCTATGCTATAACGACCCGGAGATCCGGATACCGGTAAACCGATACCAAGAGCTCGGGGAAGCCACCCAAGAGGCTGATGAGGCCCCGTAAGGGTTGGAGGGTTTTGTCAAGGGGATGCATAACGAATTGAAATTACACGTGCAATATTAATTATAGCAACAATTTGAACTATAAACGGAAGCAATTTAAATATTAGAGTGATAAATATATATAGTAGTCCAGATTCACACTTTATACAAGTCCAACCACTGAACAAGAGTCAAAAATATACAACTACACGGGGCATACCCCGGTCAAAAGGAAAGGGGAAGACAGATAGACCGACTGACAAACCACTGACCGACCATTGCTGGCACTAAGAACGGCCGTCACAAGCACGGGAAGCTCCGGAAGACGGCTGAGGCTGCTCACCTAGAAAAGTAAGGGTGAGTCTCACAACCAGACTCAGTAGGGGTCACGCGGATCCCTACCTCCCCACTAAACAAAAGAAAGCAATTAAAGCATGCTTTGGCGGAATTAAACAATAGTTTGGTAAAGCTGTAAAACTATCTAAATAGTTTAATCACAGCTAACTGTAATGCTAATGTAATTTAAACACGAGCGTCAGGAACTAAATCGACCAATAGAATAAACCTCAACATTTCCAAGTGACAGGAGAAAGAAGGACCACCAGAAAGAGAAACCAGATGCGTCCACTGACGGCTTACACTGCGTCTCAAGTATCTACACAAGTCTGGATCGTGACAAGTGAGACACGTAACAGTACTAGAAACAAGAACTAGTCAGGGTAACACTCGTTAGTGCCAGTCTAAGCCCCTGACCACGTGTGCACACACCGGCTCGTTACCTTGAGCCAGGCCTCTTGCTAGTTTTCCCCCCCAGTAGGACGCTACTGTAAAGTTGGGGCCCACGGAAACTAGCTTAAAAATCGTAAACCGGGACTACCCTGCCACCTCTCCCAGGTCGGTGGACACTAGAGGTCGTCGGGCTACGACTAGTGGTTCCATCACAAGGAAAGAGAAAGTAACTCTTTTGGGATATAAAAGTATGCCACAGTTTGTAAAATAATTTAAACATGGCGGATATGCAATATTAAAAGCATAATTAAATGAACATGTTAACAATTGAATTCTGTAGGAATTAAATGGTCAACTAAGGGCCGCTCCAATCGTATGCGGTCGAACGACTGGCCGCTCAATGGACATAAGCGGTTATAACTGAGCCGGGTGGCTCTATAGCACGGTCAAGCTTGAGCCGTGCAACGGTCTAAGTGGTCGGACAATTGGCCACTCAATAGGGCGATCGGTCCACTAGGTGGTCCCACGACTGGCCGTTCAATGGACTGAATGGACCCATTTTAGCCGTGTCATCTATTTGAACGGACCCACGTTGGGCCGTTCTAACTACGCCGCCTTACTGTTTAAAGATCCTACGTGTTCGAGGGTTGACCGCCGTATTCTCTGAACGGTCTCACTGAGTATCGTTCAATAGGTTAAAATGGTCAAACCGTAGACTGTGGCTTCAAAACGGTCACTGATAGGACCGTGCAATCACCGGGAATCCGAGAATGAGGTGAACCCGTGGAATCCCCTCCCGATCGAGCCGAATTGATGGGAGAACAATTTCTAAACTAAAACCTGCCTTGCCACGTCCATTCTACCACATTCAAACCATCAAAAACATAAAGACGATGGCCATGGAATCAGTTTCACAAATTAAAACATAAATATGATGTCCATGCATTTTTGCTCCAAAAACTAAGAAAACATAAGACAATGGGCATGCATGTGGTACGAGCGCATTCCTAAGGCGACGAGGAATCCATCCCCCTACCTCGATCGCGATGAAAACGCCATTACGACGCCGAACGGACCGAGGGTAGCCGCGCCTTCCTTCGCCCGCACCCGCCTCCACGCTCCGCGGTTCACCCCAACGTTGGCGTCAACGCGCTCCACGCGTCGCGAGCTATCCAACGGTGCCCTCCACGCCTCCTGCAGTGGCCCGATCGGACCGAGCCCCGAGAGAGGGAGAGAGAGCGTCCGCGTGAGAGAGAGAGGGTGAGGGAGAGAGAGAAAAGAGAGAAATGGGGAGAGAGGGGATCGGCCGATTGGGTTAATTTTTTTTTGTAATATTTTTTTTGATTTTTAATATCTATTTACATTTAACCCCTAATTAAGCAAAATTGCTTATATGCCCATTCAATTTCTTAAAATTATTTATTAAATGCGATAAAATGTTAGAAAAAGCCCATTAAATCCCAAAAATCTCCTAAATTCATGGTTTAAATTTTATATTAATATCGGCAAGGATCCGTTAAAGAACGGGCCTTACAGTCTCTCCCTCCTAATAGAAATTTCATCCTCGAAATTTAAAAGGAAGCACAAGAGAGAATTGAAAGAAATTATGCCTTATTCAAATAAGAAAGGAAACTGCTGACGCATTTCATCCTCACGTTCCCAAGTCGCTTCATTGCCAGAGTGACGCTACCATACAACTTTTACCAGAGGGATTACCTTATTTCTCAATCGTTGCTCACGGCGATCTTTAATTCTGATTGGATACTCTGGTGTGGACAAATCTGCTGTCACTTCAGGCCAAACTGAATCATCTAGAGCGTGAGATGCATCAGGAACATACTTTCTTAGCTGGGAAACATGAAATACATCGTGGATTGCTTGCATCGCCGTTGGCAACTGGAGTCGATAAGTCACTTGGCCCACACATTCTAAGATAGGAAACGGACCAATGTAATGGGGACTGAGCTTTTCACGCTTCTCAAATCTCATAACGCCTTTCATCGGAGATCTTTTTACAAACACCATATCTCCAGGCTCAAATTGCAATGGTCGCCTATGCTGATCTGCATAGCTTTTCTGTCGACTCTGAGCTGTCAATATTTTCTGCCTGATCAAGCGAACCACATCAGCACATTGTTGAACCATATCAGGTCCTGTCAATAAGCGATCACCAGATTCAAACTAGTTTAATGGAGTACGACAAGGACACCCATATATAAAGCTTCATACAGTGCCATTTTGATGCTGGACTGATAACTATTATTATATGCAAATTCAAGTAATGGCAAATACTGACTCCACGAACCCTGCCAATCTAGGCAACACGATCGCAGCATATCTTCTAAAGTCTGAATAGTCCTTTCTACTGACCATCAGATTGAGGATGATACGCTGAACTGAAAACCAACTCTTTGCCCAACGCTTTTTGAAAACTACACCAGAAGCCAGAAGTAAATCGTGGGTCACGATCTGACACAATTGATACTAGAATTCCATGCAATGGCACAATCTTTTCAACATAAAGTTCGACCAATTTCTGAACACTCCATGCAACTTTAATCGGTAATAATCTTTCTGTCTTTGTCAAACGATCAACCAACAGCCAGATTCCATCATAACCCTGTGAAGTCCGGGGTAAACCCACAACAAAATCAGTTGTAACATGATCCCATTTCCACATCGAAATTTCTAAGGGTTGAAGCATTCCTCCAGGCTTTTGATGCTCGGCTTTAACCTGTTGGCATGTCAAACATTTAGACACGAAATCAGCTACACCCCTTTTCATTCCTGGCCACCAGAACTACCTTTTCAGATTTTGATACATCTTGGTAGTTCCGGGGTGAATTGCATAACGGGATCCATGGGCTTCACGCAAGATGATATTTCTTAACATATCATCAGCTGGAACGTACAGCCTGCCTCGAAAGCTGACTACCAACACATCATCAAACTCAATATCGTGCATCATTATAATGCGGGATAAATCAGAATCTGCCTATTGAGCTTCTTTGATCTGCTGATAAATAGCTGGAGTCATCACAAGACTAGCACACACAGCTACCATCGGATCAGATGGAATATCCATGCTGAATGTCTCACAAGAAAACTGTTCCCATAATTTCCATTCTCGAACCAGCAAATGACTGATTTGCACTTTCCTGCTTAGAGCATCAGCCACCACATTCATTTTACCTGGCTGATAGGAGAGAGTGAAATCATAGTCTTTCATATATTCCATCCATCTGCGCTACCAAAGATTCAAATCCTTTTGAGAGAACACATATTGCAAGCTTTGATGGTCTGTGAAGATCTCAAATTTCTCACCATATAGGTAGTGTCTCCATATTTTTAGTGCAACGATCACCGCTGCAAGCTCCAAATCATGAGTTTGATAATTCTCCTCATGCTGTTTCAATTGCCGGGATGCATAAGCTATGACTTTACCATGCTGCATAAGCACTGGACCCAGACCTACCCGAGAAGCATCCGTACTTACCACGAATCCACCCGAGCCAGAAGGTAAAACAAGCACTGGAGAAGTAGTGAGTAGCCTTTTCAATTCATTAAAGCTCTGCTCACACTGATCTGACCAGATAAAATGTACATCTTTACGAGTCAGACGAGTCATTGGCGTGGCAATCTGTGCAAAATCTTGAATGAATCTTCGATAATAACCAGCAAGACCCAAATAATTTCTGATCTCTGACATAGTCCTTGGTCTCTGCCATTGAAGAACAGCTTCAATCTTTGCCGGATCAACTGCAACTCTGTCACCAGAAATCACGTGGCCGAGAAAATGTACTTCCCGAAGCCAAAACTCACATTTGCTGAATTTTGCATAAAGCTCGTGATCTCGCAGAGTTTGCAATACAATCCTGAGATGCTGTACATGTTCTTCTTCAGAAGCAGAATAGACCAAAATATCATCTACAATGATTACCACAAACTGGTCCAGATACAAACAAAACACACGCTGCATCAGGTCCATAAAAGCTGCTGGAGCATTGGTTAGCCCAAACGGCATAACCAAAAATTCATAATGACCATATCGAGTGCTAAAAGTAGTCTTTTCCACATCAGATTCTTTAATCCTCAATTGATAATAACCAGATCGAAGATCAATCCGTGAATTGACAGTTGCTGACTGAAGTTGGTCAAATAAATCATCAATCCTGGGCAAAGGATACTTATTCTTGATAGTCACCTGATTCAATTCCCTATAATCAATGCATAGCTTCAGGCTTCCATCTTTCTTCTTTACAAACAAAACTGGAGCATCACATGGAGAAAAGCTAGGACGAATGTAGCCTTTTTCCAACAAATCTAATAGCTGTGCTCGTAATTCTTTCAATTCAGCTGGAGCCATACGGTAAGGTGCCTTTGCTAAAGGTGTCGTACCTGGAATTAGTTCAATTATCATCTCTATCTCTCGCTGCGGAGGTAAGCCTGGTAACTCATCAGGAAATTCACAAACCATAGGAATATCATTGATGTCATGCTGTGGTGTCTCAGCAGCAACCACGGAAGCCAAGAATCCCTGACAACTTGCATTAAGTAATCGACAAGCTCGAATAGTAGAAATAATCAAGTGAGAGGAATGAGATCGAATACCTTGGAAATAGAATGCGGGTTTCCCATGTGGCTGAAAATAGACTTTCTTCGATCTACAGTCAACCACGGCTCCATACTCTTCCAACCAATCCATGCCCAGAATAATATCATAATCCACCAGCTGCAAAGCATATAATCTAACTGGCAACTGCTGATTGCCAATCACAATAGGAGTGTTCTCGAGACAGAGGGGAGTAAACATGAAATCTCCAGAAGGTAATTCAACTAGCAACTCACAAGACATCTCAGATGTCGGCTCCTCAATACAGGTAATAAAGTCTTCAGAAATAAATGAATGAGAAGCACCTGAATCAAATAAAACATGAGCTCCATGGCCACAAATCATAATAGTACCTTCCACGAGATGAGATGCCACAGCTTCAGCACGAGTTATATGCGACACCTTCCCTTTTTGCTTCCTACCAGCTGCTGTTGATTGCTGAGATGATGAAGCTTGAGAATATTACTGAGATTGTGGTGGTGGAGGAGGTCTGAACTGAGACGGCTGTGGTTGAGAGAACGGAGAGAACTGCACCAATTTCGGCCTTTGAGGACAGTCTCTGTAGTGCCCCAGAGTTTATATAAACAATTTTTGAATTATAAAATAATTTTCTAGAATTTATAAAGGCCTCAATAACTTTATAAATAGATTAGTAGAATTATAAGTTATTATAAGGCCCAATTAGGTTAAAATAGTTAACCTAGCCTATCTAATTATTATCCAAAAGGTTTAAGGATCAAGTCCATTAAGTTTGACCCATGTTCTAGAAGGATAATTAGCTTATTCATGAATTTATAAGATAAATACTAATTATCTAAGATAATTATATGGATAAATGAATAAAAGAGTTTTATTTATACCGTTACACTCTGTGAATTCCGTAAGTTGAAGAACTTATAAAAAGATGGGAACTTGATGATCTTATCCACTAGGGATCGACTTGGGAGAGTTCATAACACTACTAAGGACTCTTAGGGATTAGATTCTGACAGATTAAGGACTCTAGAATCGATCTAATCTTCAAACCCTAGCTAGAACTCTATAAATAGAACCCAGTTCTGAACTGAGCGACCCTTACTTTTTGGCCGTAAAGAATCAAGGTAAGGAGTCGTAATCTCGGGTAAGTTCTTTAGAATATTTTGTATACAGTACTTCCATCTAACTACTCTCAAAATTTCACGTCTTTAGGTCAAGAGGTCAAGGAGTTAGAGCCCAAGGAAGTTGCTAAAAAGTCACAGGAAGAGGAGAGCTAGGGCACGTCTTTTCAACCCTAAATTGGAAGTTTAAGCCAAAGTTAAGAGATAGGTCATCTCATGAACGGCAAAAACATCTTGATAGGACTAAAAGCCCTTTGATTTGAATGAATTTCATGCATCATAGATCATCAATTTCATGTTTTCATAGTTCTATGCATTTCATACATCTCTTAGCCTTAAATAGAAAAAAAAAAGAAGTTATCTTGTCTAATCACTAGAACCCATGCATATAGATAGCCTATACTTCGTTATCATGCCTAGAATAGACATGGTATTTGATTTAGACATGATGTGAGTTGATCTCTTAGGTTTCATATCATTTTCTATCAGTAGATACTGTAACGCACCATAGTAGGACCGTCACACTCAAGTAACGGCCATACGATGGACCGTCACAGTCCCTGATTGCCTATTGATTTCTCTGTTGATTCTGACGCATCTATGCTGGAGCGTTACCTTCTGTAACGGCTGTTCGATAGACCGTCACAATCCCTGTGACGCGCCTTGACTAGACCGTCAGGTGCCTGTGTACTGTCAACTCAAGACAGTTTGGAAACTTGCCAGATTTACTTATTATTATGCCTAGTTACCTAAGTGTTAACCTGATTATGTGACTTTGAGATTATTTAATCCTTCATGATAGGTATTGCATGTTTCAGTATCTCACTATTACTTTAAGTTATGTTAATTTCATGAGCCCAAACTCTATAGTTTTGTAATTAGAAACATGATTTTGAATGATGTATTGATAGAATTTTTATCATGATTTCACATCGATATGTATCTATATATATTCTTTCTCTATCAATAGAGTCATTTCTATAAGTACATGGCACATACTCCGGTATGTTGACCATTAGTTCACTCTGCACTATAGGAACACATTCTTGGACATGAGGACCTATCTATTGGATATTCCTTCCAATGGACTAGGAAATCTTATTTCAAGGTCTCCGTAATTCTCCGCGAGCCTGGGATTCCCACTAGGATGCCGAGTTGGTTGTACCATTAAAGCCCATTAACTAGAATACACTACCGTTGTTTTCTGGATCTAGTAATGTAACGGCCTTACATTGGACCGTCAGGATGACGTAACGGCCCAGAACTAGACCGTCACATTACTCTGAGTCTATTTTATTGTTCTGGACTCGGATCATTGTAACGGCCCACTACTGGAGCGTCACATTATGTAACGGCCCAGTGAAAGACCGTCACCTTCATCTGAGTTCGATCTCTTGATTCTGGATTCAGACTACTGTAACGGCCTAATAATAGACCGTCACATAGTGTAACGGCCTAGAGAACGACCGTCACACTGCTTGAGTACTTAACCCAAGGTTTGACCCAAGGGTTGATATTTCAAGATTTCTAGATGACCCTTGATGATCTAGAACCTATCATATTGCTTAATAGACTTAATATAATGAATGAAACTTAAGAATGATACCGTTATGTTGCCGATTTATTTTATGAGCATAACATTGTTTAATATCATTCTTGATTTCCTCATATTCAAAATTGAAGCGTTCATTCATTGAATTTCATTAATTTGAACTTGCTATATTCTTGGCCATACTTTATAGTTCATGCGTGGAAATAAGCTTGATTTATACTTGAAGATGTGATCGAGCACTGATTATGTTCAAGGGCTCTATGCTAGTCCCCTCGGCTAATTGTCGGAAACATACTATTTTATAAACCATGGGGTATGATGCTACTGGCGTCGCATTACGCTGGGAGTACTTTCTTTATAAATAAGTGAATTATCCATGGCTCGTGAAGTGAAAAATCACAACGTGATGCAGCATGATCACGTTCTTGTACATGACTTTCTTGCTCGATATTCCACAGAAATTCACGAAGCATTTGCTCATAAGCAAAAGATGCTGGAGTGTTGATTATGTGGCTTGCTAGTACATTCCCGTTACATTCTTGTTCATGAAAGGCCAATCACATGTTCTTGTCACATTCGTGCTAGTTCATTCTTGCTCTCATTCTATTTTGTATGATTATCTTGTTACGTTGGTTTAATCACATGACTATCGCATTCGCATGATTTTGCCTTATTTCTCTAGAGCAAAAATGTTAATTACTTTAATAGTGTGTCACGCCCCGAACAAGGCGGAAGTATCGGGACGTACAGTTAGGGACACGCTAGCAAGAGAGGGAACTAAATCTAAAACAATACACAAGTGCTACAAGATGGAAATGCTAAATGATTAATAATAAACCACGACTAATACAATAATCCTCAAGTTCAACTTAATACAACTGGAATAACAACCACTAAGACTCAACAACAAACTGAAACTAAAAGATCTCCAAACACAACTAAAGAATAAACACACTGCTAACACACTAGAACTGATACACTCAAGACATCACTCCTGCCCTTCCCCATCGGTAAGCGCGTCACCTGAAAAGCCTGGAAAGGGGGGAAACAACGGGGTGTGAGCTGACGCTCAGTAGGAAATAACAGACATGTATAAGTGATTAACAGTTTAATTACATTTTTCAAAATGTCATGCTACAAATGATAAAAATAATAAAAAGATAACGATGATATCACGAAACGAAATTCAAAGATCTTGCAAGGTCAAGAAATATAATGAATAGAATAGTAAGACAAGAATTTACTACAGGAGATAACGATAAAAAGTTGGCCATATCAAGTCGATTCAAGTCATGTCAAGCACGTATGTAATTTCATTTCCACGTCCAAGTAATGAGCAAGTACAGTAACCACAAGTAGAGTATAGAACAGTGACGAGTGGAAAGTGAAAAGTAGTAGAAAGTAATGTAGAGAGTAGTGGAGAGAGTAGTGGACAGTCCTAGATTTAACACATGTCAAGTACTGGTGCCAAATGCCACACCTAGTCATTCACCTCCCAGGGGTACACGTAGTGTTCGGGCGCTCTTCCCAGGACTAGACCGAGCCCTTAATTGTTTGCCAGGCATTGATTTCTTTGGATCAAAGATCCCACGAATCTAGACTTCCACAGTTTATGGCCAGAATTCCAAGGTTTAAACTAAGTAGCAATAACAACTTCAAGTAGGAAGGAGATTCATTTCCAGAATTTCAAGGTAAGTATAATCATCAAGGAGATTGAAATCAAGTCACAACAAGAGTTAATCGTGCTGCGCTACTGTACAACAGCAGCAATCAAACAAGCTAATCAACATATTAATCCTAATCATCAAGTTAAGATATCATGATTTAACCATTATCATTTGCATTAAGACAATTGCCAAGAAGCTGATTCAAGATGATAAGGCAAAGAACAACTCCCACAGGAGTGAAATAGAATGCATTAACAGAGATTTAGTTACACCATTAACCACTAATTATGTGGGTTTCTATTTAATCTTGTATGCATTGAAAATGAAGATGATAAACGGTGTGTTTTCACACTAAGTTTGCATGTATG
Organism: Amorphophallus konjac; assembly: GCA_022559845.1. Classification (NCBI taxonomy): domain Eukaryota; kingdom Viridiplantae; phylum Streptophyta; class Magnoliopsida; order Alismatales; family Araceae; genus Amorphophallus; species Amorphophallus konjac. The sequence goes on along the minus strand of CM040120.1, from coordinate 41,352,754 downwards.
GACCAATGTTAATTGAAACTAAAAGGGTACATGAATAGGTCATTAGTTCCTCAAAAATGTAGTTTTCAAAGTGTTTAGGTTGAATGGTTTGATTCCCCGATGATCCGGATTGATCCCCGGGTCAAATCATCAAAAAAAACGGGTTTACAATGCATGGGTCGACCCTTTGGGTCGACCCCTGGAAAAATTCCAGGGATGGGTCGACCCCTGGGTCGACCCCTTCAAAATCAGGCTTCATGGGTCGACCCATTGGGTCGACCCCCTTCTCTGGGTGCATGGGTCGACCCATGGGTCGACCCCTGCAGGCCGTGGGTCGACCCATGCAAGGCAGCATTGCTGCTGCTTGCAGGGTGGAAATGGGTCGACCCCTGGGTTTCCAGACCCAAAAAGCGATGAAAAACTCCAAGAATTTGGGGTCTAAATGTATTGGGATCATAACAATAGACTCTAGGGTTATTAATATGCATCTTAGGGTCATGAAACACAATTTTAAATCACGAATTTCGATAGGAATCCAATGAAATAAATCCTATTCTATGAAGAACACAAGTGAAGTCTAGCTTGCTAGCATGCTTCTAATAACACACAAAATACTCTAGACATGATCTATAAAAATTAGGGATTTTGATGTCAAAAGAAAGCTAACATGCTATTGATTACATTCATGTATGTTAATTAGAAATTGGGCTGTTATCACCTACCTCAAATTGAAGAAGGAACTCGAAACCTAGAATGAAGAACAACTTGACAGCACCTCACTAAAACTTCGATATCTCCTCGGATACCTAATGAAAATTGGGGCTTTTGCCACCAATGGAAAGAGCTCGATGAGAGGTACAATTTGCTATACTCATGATCAAGATTTGGTTGAGAATTCCTACCTTAATCGATTGATCAAAGAAGGATGAAGGGAAGCCAACGGCCTGCTGACCGACCTTCACAAATCGAACTAGATCTCTCCAGATCCGAAATTTCAGCGAACCCCACAGCAGCCAAATGAAAGAAGACTCGTAGGGCTTCATTTTGATAGCTCATAGAGCTTCTGGAGCCTTCTGAATTGGGAGTATTTGCTGCTGCAAGCTACGAGTTTAGAAACGGCGCCGAAATCCTTGACTTGACCTAACTATGTCGGCAGCACGTTTTGGGGCTAAGTTTACCTCAAATTGATTGAGGGTAAATGTTCCTTTATGTAATACCTTTCATTTGCCTCTGGAATCACCCCATTTGGTTGAGAAACAAGCTCGAATTTGATGTTCAAAGTTTGGGTGAATAGTAAATTCGAATTTGGGTTAGGTGGGTTATAAGTCAGGCTTAATCCACTGATTAGGCCTAGATAATGATTTAATTAGGCTTACTCCAAGAAGACAAAAGTGTTAGTCGAAGCATCTATTATTTAATTACTATTTTTATGAATTTTTATATGTTAGATAAAATTCCATTTCTACTATTCCGTAATTAATTAAATATTAAGTTCGGAAGAATTAGTTCGCTAATTCGGCTTAATAAACGATTGTATTAGGCTTAATTGTAGAAGACAAAGTTGATAAACAAAATTAATTCTACAAGATGTGATTTTTGGGGATTTTTAGAAAATAGTAGAAAAATGACTTATTCTATTAATTAATTAATTAATCTAATTAATTTGGATAATTCTCATTAATTTCGAATAACTTCAAATAAATTCCAAATAATTACAAATAACTTTCTAAATAAATTTCTAAAGAATTTGGGGTCTTACACCCTCCCCTACTTAAAGGAATTTGGTCCTCCAAATTCACTGCACTAAAACTGAGAGTAGAAAAAGATCGCTCACCTAGAATAGATCGGGATACCGCTTTCGCATAGTCTCTTCGGATTCCCATGTAGCTTCTTCGGTCCCACGCCGACTCCACTGAATCTTGACCATCGGTATCGAACGATTCCGGAGTTGCTGATGCTTCCGGTCCAGAATCTTGACAGGTCTTTCCTCATAGGTCAAATCTTCCTTCAGTTCAAAATCCACTTGCTGAATGATATGAGTGGGATCGTACACATATTTCCGTAACATAGACACATGGAAAACATTATGTACGCCAGACAAATGCGGTGGTAAAGCCAGTCTGTATGCCACCTCTCCCACTCTATCTAGAATCTCGAATGGACCAATGTACCTCGGACTCAGCTTGCCATGAATGCCAAATCTTCGGATCCCTCTCGTCGGAGAGACCTTTAAGAACACATGCTCGCCAACCTGAAATTCCAATGCCCTTCTCCTGTTGTCGGCATAACTCTTCTGTCTTGACTGGGCTACTTGTAACCGGTCTCGGATAACACGGATGTTCTGTGATGATTCCGAAACAAGATCTGGTCCAAGCCACTGTTTCACACCTACCTCGTCCCAACACAACGGGGAACGACAACTTCTACCATATAGTGCTTCAAAAGGAGCCATCTGAATGCTAGACTGATAGCTGTTATTGTAGGCAAATTCAATTAATGCCAAATGCTCACTCCAATTACCACCGAAATCAATCATGCAAGCTCGCAACATATCTTCCACTATCTGATTGGTTCTTTCAGTCTGTCCATCTGTCTGTGGATGAAAAGCAGTACTGAAATTCAGACGAGTACCCAAAGACTCTTGCAGTCCCTTCCAGAAATGTGAAGTAAATCTGGGGTCTCGATCAGATACTATATTCACTGGGATACCATGCAATCTCACCACTTCCTTTATATACAAAGCAGCCAATACATCAATCGTCCACTTGGACTTAATTGGTAAGAAATGAGCCGACTTTGTCAATCGATCGACAATCACCCATATCGCATCAAATCCACCACGAGTCCTAGGTAGACCCATAATGAAATCCATGCCAATACTTTCCCACTTCCATTGGGGTATGTCGAGTGGTTTCAATTTCCCTGCTGGTCTGAAATGTTCGGCCTTAACTTGCTGACATACCAAACATCTGCTCACAAAATTGCAACTTCTCTTTTCATATTCGGCCACCAAAAGGACCTTTTCAAATCTCGGTACATCTTAGTGCCTCCAGGATGAATGGTATATCTGGATCTATGGGCTTCCTCAAGAATTTTGTTCTTTATTGTAGCCTCATCCGGAACACAAGTTCTACCTTTAAATAATAATCTACCATCATCGGCCAACATGAAGTCAGGTCTGCTACTCAAGCTTCCCTTGATCTCTACCAACTCGGGATCATTATCTTGCAAGGACTTGATCTCTATCAATATTTCAGGTTTAAGTTGAATCTGAGCAATCAAGATCCGATCATTGTCAATATTGAGATCCAGACTAGATAATTGTTCCAACAATCTCCATTCTTGTAACATGAGACTTGACAATCTAGCTACCGGCTTCCGGCTTAATGCATCTGCCACAACATTACCTTTGCCAGGATGATACTCAATCGAGAAGTCGAAGTCTTTCAAGTACTCCAACCATCTCCGCTGCCTCATGTTGAGTTCCTTTTGAGAAATAAGTACTTCAAACTTTTATGATCTGAAAACACTGTAAAGGTTTCTCCATACAAGTAATGCCTCCATATCTTCAAAGCAAACACGACTGCAGCAAGTTCCAAATCATGAACAGGATAATTATCTTCGTGCTTCCTCAACTGCCTAGAGGAATAGGCAATCACCTTCCCATGCTGCATGAGTACACAGCCTAAGCCAATACCTGAAGCATCAGTATAAACAACAAATCCTCCTTCACCAGAAGGTAAAGCCAAAACAGGTGCAGTAGTCAAACACTCCTTCAGAGTCTGAAAGCTTCGCTGACAATCATCTGACCAATCAAACTTGTTCTCCTTGCGGGTTAATCTTGTCATAGGTACTGCAATCTTGGAGAAATCTTGAATAAATCTTCGGTAATAGCCTGCCAGGCCTAGAAAACTTCTAACTTCAGTTGCACTAGTAGGCTGCTCCCAATTCTTCACTGCCTCAATCTTCGAAGGATCAACAGAAATACCTTCCTTGGTGATAATATGTCCGAGAAAGGACACTTCTTGTAGCCAGAACTCACACTTACTGAACTTAGCATATAGCTGATGATCTTTCAATAGTTGCAATGCCATTCTCAGATGCTCAGCATGCTCCTCTCACTCTTAGAATAGATCAGATGTCATCAATAAAGACTACGACCCATTGATCAAGATAGGGCCGAAATACATCGTTCATCAACTGCATGAAAGCTGCTGGAGCATTCGTTAGACCAAAAGGCATAACGACAAATTCAAAATGACCATACCTGCTGCGGAAAGCTGTTTTATAAATATCCTCTTCCTTAATCCGCAACTGGTGATATCCAGATCGAAGATCGATCTTAGAGAAATATTGAGCTCCCGCTATCTGGTCAAATAACTCGTCAATCCTCGGCAAGGGATATTTGTTCTTGACAGTCTGCTGGTTTATTTGCCGATAATCAATGCACAACCTCATCGAACCATCTTTCTTCCTGACGAATAACACAGGGGCTCCCCACGGAGAAGTACTAGGACGAATAAAACCCTTCTCGAGTAATTCCATCAGTTGCTGCTTCAGTTCCCTCAGTTCCGCAGGAGACATACGATAAGGAGCCTTAGAAATAGGAGCTGTGCCAGGAATAAGATCAATAGAAAAGATAACTTCCCGCTCAGGCGGAAGTCCTGGTAGTTCCTCTGGAAAGACATCAGGAAAATCTCGGACAACAGGAATGTCCTTGATCTCAATCTGCTGCTCAGGAGTTGCACAAACAAAGGCTAGAAAAGCCTCACACCCATGCCTCAAAAGCTTATCAGCTCGAAGAGCCGAAATGAGTGGTACGGAGTTATGGTGCTTGACTCCCGTAAAAGATAAACCAGAATGTCCAGTAAAAGTCACTGAGCTAGAACTACAGTGAACATTGGCCTCATACTTGGCCAACCAATCTGCTCCTAGGATTACATCATAATCCTTCATATCCATGCAGACCAAATCTGCTGGAAAGTTCTGTTCACCAATCATAACCTTACTAGAAGGATAGAAATACTGGATTGTTGATCTAGTGCCAATAGGGGTTGAAATCTCTAACGGAGTATTCATCAAAACAGGTTCCACAGCTAATGACTTAGCAAATCTCCGTGAAATAAAAGAATGTGTTGCACCAGTATCAAAGAGAGCAAATGCGGGCTTATCGATTATAGTAAGGGTACCTTCGACGAGTCCGCCATCATCAGAAATCCCAGTTTCATCTTCATGTAAAGCTTGAAGCTTGCCTTGTGGTTTCTTGAAGACTAGAGGTTTTGCCGGTGTAGCTTGTTCCGATATGAGAGGACAATTGGGGATACGGTGCTCCTTGCTTCCACATCGCAAACAGGCGCCTAGCTTGCGCCAGCACTCCTCTATCTTGTGACCCGGACGATCACAATAGTTGCACACGCCCTTGAATGGAACAATAGGGCCAGGCTTCTTGTCTTCATGCCTCGGCATCTTGCCCTTCCAAGATCCGGACCCGCTCCACGAACCAGGTCCACTAACAGGCCTCTTCTTGGTATACCCGGGTTTGACACTCCCGGAACCCGTAGGTAATTCTTTCTTGGTGCCTTTCCCACGGATTCTCTCCGTCATCTCAAGAGTATCCTCTAGAACTTGTGCTTTCCTTACCATCTCGGAATAAGTGGAAATCTCCATCGGTGCCAATTGGTTGATATAATGAAGCTTCAAACCATTGAGAAAGCGCTTCGCCTTCATCTTCTCGGTGGAAATGAGATGTGTAGCATATCGAGAAAGCCGTGCGAATTGAGCCTCATACTCTGCCACGGACAAACCTCGCTGTTTCAAGGCCGCGAACTCTGCCGCTTTCTTCTCTTGCACTCTATCGGAAAAATACTTGCTGTTGAAGAATTCCTCGAACTCTTCCCACATAACCTGCCGATCTCCGAGAGTTGCCTTGATAGAATCCCACCAAGTACGTGCATCATGTTCCAGTTGAAATGTGGACAAAAGGACACGCTCCTGGTTGGTGCATTGCATAACTTCAAAGATTCTCCCCATCTCATCTAGCCAGTGCTCGGCTTGGTCAGGGTCAGTCGAACCAGCGAATCTAGGCGGATTCATTCCGCGAAGTTCCGGTATAGATCACCGGTGCCATGCTGTGCCGCTCCTGCCTGAGCTACTTGCTGAAGGGCCTGAGTAAGGCCTTGAACCGTACGCTGCAGGTTCCTCCATTCAGCACGATCAGCTGCCATCTACACGAGAAATAGGTTACTTAGGTTCAAATAAGATAGATAATTACACGATTAAGAAACGAACTTAACCCAAGTTCTACCCAATCTCACAGGTCAGGTCTTAAACTTTTACAAGGTTAGGGATCTAGTGCACCTAGACACGACCAAAAACTCGGTACCTGGCGGAGGTAATCGGTCCGAAGACCACTCGCGCAAGTGTGCGACCTTTCCGATAGGCGTAGCCTAACGTTCGGACAACACCTTTTGATATACCGATTATTGGGATGCAATGCAAGAAAACTTAAACTTAGGAAACCTAGGAATGTGAAACCTAGGGCTCTGATACCAACTAAACTGTCACGCCCCGAACAAGGCGGAAGTATCGGGACGTACAGTTAGGGACACGCTAGCAAGAGAGGGAACTAAATCTAAAACAATACACAAGTGCTACAAGATGGAAATGCTAAATGATTAATAATAAACCACGACTAATACAATAATCCTCAAGTTCAACTTAATACAACTGGAATAATCAACCACTAAAACTCAATAACAAACTGAAACTAAAAGATCTCCAAACACAACTAAAGAATAACACACTGCTAACACACTAGAACTGATACACTCAAGACATCACTCCTGCCCTTCCCCATCGGTAAGCGCGTCACCTGAAAAGCCTGGAAAGGGGGGAAACAACGGGGTGTGAGCTAACGCTCAGTAGGAAATAACAGACATGTATAAGTGATTAACAGTTTAATTACATTTTCAAAATGTCATGCTACAAATGATAAAAACAATAAAAAGATAACGATGATATCACGAAACGAAATTCAAAGATCTTGCAAGGTCAAGAAATATAATGAATAGAATAGTAAGACAAGAATTTACTACAGGAGATAACGATAAAAAGTTGGCCATATCAAGTCGATTCAAGTCATGTCAAGCACGTATGTAATTTCATTTCCACGTCCAAGTAATGAGCAAGTACAGTAACCACAAGTAGAGTATAGAACAGTGACGAGTGGAAAGTGAAAAGTAGTAGAAAGTAATGTAGAGAGTAGTGGAGAGAGTAGTGGACAGTCCTAGATTTAACACATGTCAAGTACTGGTGCCAAATGCCACACCTAGTCATTCACCTCCCAGGGGTACACGTAGTGTTCGGGCGCTCTTCCCAGGACTAGACCGAGCCCTTAATTGTTTGCCAGGCATTGATTTCTTTGGATCAAAGATCCCACGAATCTAGACTTCCACAGTTTATGGCCAGAATTCCAAGGTTTAAACTAAGTAGCAATAACAACTTCAAGTAGGAAGGAGATTCATTTCCAGAATTTCAAGGTAAGTATAATCATCAAGGAGATTGAAATCAAGTCACAACAAGAGTTAATCGTGCTGCGCTACTGTACAACAGCAGCAATCAAACAAGCTAATCAACATATTAATCCTAATCATCAAGTTAAGATATCATGATTTAACCATTATCATTTGCATTAAGACAATTGCCAAGAAGCTGATTCAAGATGATAAGGCAAAGAACAACTCCCACAGGAGTGAAATAGAATGCATTAACAGAGATTTAGTTACACCATTAACCACTAATTATGTGGGTTTCTATTTAATCTTGTATGCATTGAAATGAAGATGATAAACGGTGTGTTTTTACACTAAGTTTGCATGTATGGACCAATGTTAATTGAAACTAAAAGGGTACATGAATAGGTCATTAGTTCCTCAAAAATGTAGTTTTCAAAGTGTTTAGGTTGAATGGTTTGATTCCCCGATGATCCGGATTGATCCCCGGGTCAAATCATCAAAAAAAACGGGTTTACAATGCATGGGTCGACCCTTTGGGTCGACCCCTGGAAAAATTCCAGGGATGGGTCGACCCCTGGGTCGACCCCTTCAAAATCAGGCTTCATGGGTCGACCCATTGGGTCGACCCCCTGCTCTGGGTGCATGGGTCGACCCATGGGTCGACCCCTGCAGGCCGTGGGTCGACCCATTGGGTCGACCCATGCAAGGCAGCATTGCTGCTGCTTGCAGGGTGGAAATGGGTCGACCCACGGGTCGACCCCTGGGTTTCCAGACCCAAAAAGCGATGAAAAACTCCAAGAATTTGGGGTCTAAATGTATTGGGATCATAACCATAGACTCTAGGGTTATTAATATGCATCTTAGGGTCATGAAACATAATTTTAAATCACGAATTTCGATAGGAATCCAATGAAATAAATCATATTCTATGAAGAACACAAGTGAAGTCAAGCTTGCTAGCATGCTTCTAATAACACACAAAATACTCTAGACATGATCTATAAAAATTGGGGATTTTGATGTCAAAAGAAAGCTAACATGCTATTGATTACATTCATGTATGTTAATTAGAAATTGGGCTGTTATCACCTACCTCAAATTGAAGAAGGAACTCGAAACCTAGAATAAGAACAACTTGACAGCACCTCACTAAAACTTCGATATCTCCTCGGATACCTAATGAAAATTGGGGCTTTTGCCACCAATGGAAAGAGCTCGATGAGAGGTACAATTTGCTATACTCATGATCAAGATTTGGTTGAGAATTCCTACCTCAATCGATTGATCAAAGAAGGATGAAGGGAAGCCAACGGCCTGCTGACCGACCTCACAAATCGAACTAGATCTCTCCAGATCCGAAATTTCAGCGAACCCCACAGCAGCCAAATGAAAGAAGACTCGTAGGGCTTCATTTTGATAGCTCATAGAGCTTCTGGAGCCTTCTGAATTGGGAGTATTTGCTGCTGCAAGCTACGAGTTTAGAAACGGCGCCGAAATCCTTGACTTGACCTAACTATGTCGGCAGCACGTTTTGGGGCTAAGTTTACCTCAAATTGATTGAGGGTAAATGTTCCTTTATGTAATACCTTTCATTTGCCTCTGGAATCACCCCATTTGGTTGAGAAACAAGCTCGAATTTGATGTTCAAAGTTTGGGTGAATAGTAAATTCGAATTTGGGTTAGGTGGGTTATAAGTCAGGCTTAATCCACTGATTAGGCCTAGATAATGATTTAATTAGGCTTACTCCAAGAAGACAAAAGTGTTAGTCGAAGCATCTATTATTTAATTACTATTTTTATGAATTTTTATATGTTAGATAAAATTCCATTTCTACTATTCCGTAATTAATTAAATATTAAGTTCGGAAGAATTAGTTCGCTAATTCGGCTTAATAAACGATTGTATTAGGCTTAATTGTAGAAGACAAAGTTGATAAACAAAATTAATTCTACAAGATGTGATTTTTGAGGATTTTTAGAAAATAGTAGAAAAATGACTTATTCTATTAATTAATCCTAATTAATCTAATTAATTTGGATAATTCTCATTAATTTCGAATAACTTCAAATAAATTCCAAATAATTACAAATAACTTTCTAAATAAATTTTTAAAGAATTTGGGGTCTTACATAGTGCCTTCATGTTGATGCGAAGATACCTACTGGGCAAGTGTGCTCATTATCTATTTCCAATCTTTTTTAGGAAACGATAGTGAATTGGGTTCGGATTCAGAATGTTCAAGTAGCGGATCCGAGAGTGATTAAAGGATGAGCGAAGACTTAGGAAGTCTACATTGTTTAGATCGAGTCTATGTAATTTTTTATTCTTGAGTCTAGTAGAATGATGGAAAAGGTGGTTGTATTTTGAATATTGATCATTTATGAAATAAAGTTGGAGTTTGATTAAATTCTGTGCAATTGCATTTATGTGTGTGATTGTCTCGCGCTCTGGTCGTTCTTGCTTGCAAGAGGCTTACCATGCCGACTGTTCGCATTTCTCGAGCGAGTCTTCCACTGTAATAAAGGATCGGGGCGTGACAGTCTCGAACCACATGCCCTGGTTGATCACAACGAAAACAAATCACTGGCATTGAACAAGGCTTGCCTAGATGATAACCACCACACCTCGGACACGGTCTCGGCTGACTAGCCATTGATCCCTGTCGTTGGAAAGAAGGTGTTAATTGCTGCTGCACGGTACCAGAAGATGCTTGCTGGTCATACCGCTTCTTAAACTTCTTGAACGTTCGCTTGAATTTGGTTTTAGAAAAAGAAGTGCCACTGGCAGTAGGAACAGAAGGCTGGACTCCTGTCACGGTCGACTGGCCAACCTATTGATGCTGCACACTAGGCTGAACTGAGTCAACTTGGGTATGACCTCGGGATCTTGCCATATCCAGTTCTAATGCCGCAGCTGCCTGATAAGCCGCATCTATTTCTGCTACCCGAGTTACAATCAGAGGTTGCCTTAATTCTACTTTCAACCCACGCAGGATTTGCTCGGTCTTTAAACCTTCATCAGTAAGAATATGGGGTGCATATCGACCCAATTCCATAAACTTGTTACGATATTACAGAACTGTCATGTCACCCTGAGCCAATTCCTTGAATTGATACATCTTGTCCACTCTGAGATAGGCTGGACTATATGTACGCTCAAACAACGTGACAAATTCCCTCCAAGTTATCTGACGAAGCGGACAAGATCGGAAAGCCTTTTCCCACTGCGTGGTCCACCACGCAAGTGCTACTCCCTACAGTTGAAATGCAGCCAGCATCACTTTTTTATCCTCCGTGCATTCCATTGAATGGAACACACGTTCGGTTGCATCTAGCCACACTCTGGCTGCATCTGGATCTGCTTGCCCTTCATATGTTGGTGGATGGAATAGCAGAAACTCCTTTAACGCTCTGCCATGCCCACCTTGAGGCAAATCAGCTCCAGGAGTAGGGTCAACTTGGACTTGCCTTGGAATATTGGCCGGAGGAGGAGAGGTGCCACTTTCCTCCCTTGGAACACGAGCTCTCCTTCTAGGCGACATTTTAATCTAGAAGACACATAACAACGGAAAATCCATAAGTAATCACGGAAAACATCCTAACCCAGCAGTAGTAGACTCACATAGACTTGTTCTGGACTAATCCAATTTCGATTCCTTATACATAACCTCAATACCGCTCTGATACCAACTGTAACGACCCGGAGATCCGGATATCGGTAAACCGATACCAAGAGCTCGGGGAAGCCACCCAAGAGGCTGATGAGGCCTCGTAAGGGTTGGAGGGTTTTGTCGAGGGGATGCATAACGAATTAAAATTACACATGCAGTATTAATGATAGCAACAATTTGAACTATAAACGGAAGTAATTTAAATATCAGAGTGATAAATATATACAGTAGTCCAAATTCACACTTTATACAAGTCCAACCACTGAACAAGAGTCAAAAATATACAACTACACGGGGCATACCCCGGTCAAAAGGAAAGGGGAAGATAGACAGACCGACTGACAAACCACTGACCGACCACTGTTGGCACTAAGAATGGCCGTCACAAGCACGGGAAGCTCCGGAAGACGGTTGAGGCTGCTCACCTAGAAAAGTAAGGGTGAGTCTCACAACCAGACTCAGTAGGGGTCACGCGGATCCCTACCTCGCCACTAAATAAAAGAAAGCAATTAAAGCATGCTTTGGCGGAATTAAACAATAGTTTGGTAAAGCTGTAAAACTATCTAAATAGTTTAATCACAGCTAACTGTAATGCTAATGTAATTTAAACACGAGCGTCAGGAACTAAATCGACCAATAGAATAAACCTCAACATTTCCATGTGACAGGAGAAAGAAGGACCACCAGAAAGAGAAACCAGATGCGTCCACTGATGGCTTACACTACGTCTCAAGTATCTACACAAGTCTGGATCGTGACAAGTGAGACACGTGACAGTACCAAAAATAAGAACTAGTTAGGGTAACACTTGTTAGTGCCAGTCCAAGCCCCTGACCACGTGTGCACACACTAGCTCATTGCCTTAATCCAGGTCTCTAGTTAGTTGTCCCCTCTATAGGATGCTACTGTAAAGCAGGGGCCCACGGAAACTAACTTCAAAACCGTAAACCGGGACTACCCCGCCACCTCTCTGAGGTGGGCCGACACTAGAGGTCGTCGGGCTACGACTAATGGTTCCATCATAAGGAAAGAGAAAGTAACTCTATTGGGATATAAAAGTATGTCACAGTTTGTAAAATAATTTAAACATGGCGGATATGCAATATTAAAAGCATAATTAAATGAACATGTTAACAATTGAATTCTGCAGGAATTAAACGGTCAACTAAGGGCCGCTCCAATCGTACGCGGTCGAACGACTGGCCGCTCAATGGACATAAGCGATTATAACTGAGCCGCGTGGCTCTATAGCATGGTCAAGCTTGAGCCGTGCAACGGTCTAAGCGGTCTGACAATTGGCCGCTCAATAGGGCGATTGGTCCACTAGGCGATTGTGGATGCACTTTTTATTAAGAATAGGGTTTATTTGTTTATTGGGTTTATTAAGTGCGTGGGCATGCCAGTCACCTAGGTGACGATTTATTCAGGCTTCGATGAAGCCCATGGTGCGCACGATCTGACTAATCAGACAATTGTCTGGTTCGTGTCAGGACTGAGAACCCGCCGTACCGTAGAGGCTACGCCGTTAATTACATCCCCACGGAGAGGGAAAAACCCTTGATTGATTGCCAAGAAAAGGGGCCCTATGGCCTGAAATTCGTAATGATGGATGCGAGAGCAAAATCTCGGACTGTGTTTAAATAGACCCCATATTGAGGTATAAACGTTCGCAAATACGCTTATGTCGGTCACTCGCAGACTATTTCTTATTCGGACAGAAGTCCACGTTAGTAGCATGGAAGACGATGACTAAAGCCGTACAAATGTCTACCGTGAGTACAACAAGTTTAATGCAAGTGCGGGATTAGATCACGGTATATATGTCAGTCACTAACGGACCATTCATTGTTCGGACGAGAGCCCGCATTTGAAGCATCAAAGACGACGACAAAACCGAAAGAATGTCTACCGCGAGTACGGCCAGTTTAATGGGATTGCGGGATTGGATCCCGATATAAGTGAGTCAAGCTGATGGACTATTGGCCCGAGACGGTTTCAGACTATGGCCATGTCGGGGATTCAACGGCCCACGTCCGATACCATGGGGTATTGGAGAGAGGGATTTCTGTATCCCAATTAAGAGCAACCAAACTAGGCCCATCAGGACCGAACGAGGCTCAGCTCATCCAAGTGATAGCCCTCTAGGGCCCACTTCGGCAGAAAAGCCCAATAATGATCACTCGGGATCCCATCCTTCCTCGGCGGCCCTTAGGCTCGGAAGGCCCGAACGCCAGAACGGAGGAAGACCCACGCCCGAGCCATCCCTCATCGGGATGAAGGGCGAGCACTCCGCGCCCACTCCGATCTGATTGCATCCGAGCTATGCCTATCGCCCGGACAGGGCTGGCACTTCTCATGCTTGGATCGACTGACAAATATTTATCCATGCAGCCGTTGACAGTCCTTTATGAGCAGGAGTTCAGCGGGATAAGGGAGCCACGATCCCCCAAGGTCATGAAGAGCCCACGATGAGAACGTAACGATCCCATGATGAGGATGTAACTCTCGCCTGATACTCCTCAACTTATGGGACTCATCAGGGGAACTCGCTATATAAACCAGGGACTCCCTCCGGCGGGAGGTAAGGCAGATATAGGCCTAACATTCCCTGAGCAGGAACCACTTAACCATCTTGGTGTTGGGGAATCACGCACATCTCTTTCTACCTCCCTCAATACCTTCCACCATTGCTCTACTGACTTAAGCATCGGAGGGTTTCCCCAGGAAACCATCCCTGGGCCCCCTGATTCGTTTCCCTTTTTCTGCAGTTCACTATCCGGTGATCATCCTCCCAGCTCAGGACCAGCGCGAGATCACGCCCCTTCATCTGGCGCCGTCTGTGGGAAACGGCCAAAGAGCCAGTATGGTGAGAAGAAGTTCAGGGAGGAGGTCCGCCGGCGACAGGGGAAAGGCCACGGCGGCGGCGGGGGAAGGCCCCTCACAAGCCTCCCAAACCCCCCCCCTCCGGTGCCAGCACTCCCGCCGACGGACCGCCCCCTCCACCTGCGGTCGGGCTGCCGTCGCCGCTTCCCACTACGGTAGGGCTGCCGCTCAACGGCGGCGCCGAAGCCTTCCAAGCCCTCAACGCGAAACTGGACGTCCTCATGGAACTCATGAGGACCCAGGCGGCCAGGGATGGAAGGTCACGCGCCCCTCCGGAGAGTCCTCCCCATGAGAACGTGTCCCAGCACACCACCGGAGGCCGTTTCACCCTCCGAGGACAGCAGCTCATCCGCAACAAAGTAGGAGGACCCTCGCAAGCTCCCCCTCCGGAGCAGGAGGCTTCCTCCACGCCAAAGCGGGGCAGGCATGGAGCACGCCGTCCCCTCCTGGAGATCGAAGTCCCCAGGGAGCGCCAAGATAGCCTGCCTTCACGCCCCCTCAGCCCTACGGCGCAGCGGCAGCCAGAGCTATCCCTCTGACTGTGAGAATTCGAGAGGCGTTTCGCAGAGCAGGAGCGTGCCCTGCAGAAGACCTCACCACCAGAGGACGAGGAGAGATCCCCGTTCTCCGACCATATCTTGAAGGCAGAGGTATCTCCCCGAACCTCTATCCCGACCTTCAAGCCCTACGACGGCCAGGGTGACCCGGCCGACCACTTTGATAGCTTCGACGCTCAGATGACCCTTCACGGAGCATCCGACGCCATCAAGTGCCGAGCCTTTGCAACCACCCTGGTCCAAGGCGCCCAAGCATGGTTCCGGGCCCTCGCCCACGGATCCATCCGAGACTTTAAGTAGTTCGGGCGAGTATTCAAAGAGAGTTTCACCGGTAGCGGCCCCCCAAGGTCGGTAGCGGGGCTTTTGGCCCTCAAACAGACGCAAGGGGAAAAACTTTGGGCCTACATCCTCTGATTCAAATCGGAAGCCCTGAGGATCCCCCGCCTGGACGTCGCCTCGGCCATAACCGCTCTGATCGGGGGCACCCGTGACAAGAACCTCCGCCGCGAGCTTGTCCTCCACCCTCCCTCAACCCTTGCTGCGCTAGTGACTCTGGCATTACGCCACGCCGAGTGCGAGGAAGTGCTCAGTGCCTGCCGAGACGCAACCGGCTCGGGTCGGGAGGGGGGCAAGAAGCAAGCACCCGAGCCAAACTCGGGCCCAGGAAAAAGGCTGAACCGAGAAGGGAACGCAAGGAACCGTCGCGGAAGTACGAGCGGTACACTCCCCTAACCGCTCCAGTATATGAGATTTATGAAGACATCAAAGGATCAGGCCTCCTCCGCCAACCCGAGCCAATGAAGTCAAAGAACCGTAGTCGCAGCAAGCATTGCCTGTTCCACAGCGACCACGGACATCATACCGGCGACTGCCACCAGCTCCAGGACGAGATCGAGCATCTCATTCGTCAGGGGCACCTCTCCCGGTTCGTGGCCGGGCACCAGGAAGACCGAGGCGCCCCAGAGGAGATCGACAACGCCCCCCGAGGGGTCCACATCAACGTCATCGCCGGAGGAGCTGCATCAGGAGGAGACAACGGCCGAGGAAGGAAGCGTCACGCTGAGCGGGTGAGCCGAGCCATCGAGCCTCTCAGGGCCCCGCCAAGCGAACCCCAGGTCATAATCTTCTCCGACCAAGACCTAGAGGGGCTGAGCACCCTGCACGACGACGCCCAGGTGATATCGGCCACAATAAACCATTGTAACGTAGACATGATTCTGGTTGACAATGGAAGTGCCCCTGAGGTATTATCCTACGAATGTTTTCTTAAGATGGGAGAGGATCCGTCTAAACTCCGCCCGATCCGGACCCCCCTGTGCGAGTTCAATGGCCAGGCCACCTATCCTGAAGGAGCCCTAAGCCTGCCAGTTACTCTTGGCACCCCACCCAAGACCATTACGGTCATGGTGGACTTCATAGTGATCAAAGGTATGATAGCATACAACGCAATCTTCGGCCGAGGAATCCTCAGCCGAGCGAAAGCGGTGCCTTCTACCTATTACCAAAAGATGAAGTTCCCCACCAAAAATGGATTGGGGGAAGTCCGAGGTAACCAAGCAATGGCCCGAAGGTGCTACAATATCTCGGTCGAAGCCACAAGGCCGGACGGGAAAAATAAGGGCCCCCGAGAAGTCGAGGAAAAATCCGCAACCGCCGAACTTGGAGGCGAATTGCTAGCGATTTTCCTAAATGACGACCCGACCCTAGGAGTAAAGATCGGAGCCGACCTAACATCTGAGGTTCAACAGCAATACAAAGAGTTCCTTTCCGCGTACATCCGGGTCTTTGCATGGTCTGATGATCAACTCCCCGGGATACCGAAGGAGACGGTGGTGCATAAGCTCAACCTCGACCCAACCATGAAGCCCGTGCAACAGCGCAGAAGGAAGCATGCGCCAGAGAAGCAGACGATTATCAAGGAGCAGGTCACCAAGGGGCAAAAGACTGGCCTCTTTAGACCGGTCCTGTACCCGACGTGGCTAGCTAACGTCGTCCTGGTGCCGAAAGCCTCGGGAAAGTGGCTGATGTGCGTGGACTTCATCGACTTGAACAAGGCTACTCCAAAGGATTGCTATCCCTTACCGAGCATCGACCAACTGGTTGATTCAACCTCGAGCAATGAGATACTCAGCTTCCTGGATGCCTACTCAAGTTACCACCAGATCAGAATGCACCCCGAAGACATCGAGAAGACCGCCTTTATCACCGACTTCGGCGTACACTGCTACACCCGGATGCCTTTTGGGTTAAAGAATGCCGGAGCCACGTACCAAAGGCTAGTCAACCATATGTTCGAGGCATAGCTCGGTCGAAACGTCGAGGCCTATATTGACGACATGCTCGTGAAGACCCCCAAGGCCGAGGACCACTTCGCCGACCTAGCAGAAACTTTCAACATCCTCCTGAAGTACAACATGAAGCTCAACCCCGCCAAGTGCGCCTTCGGAGTAAAGTCTTGGAAATTCCTGGGCTTCTTAGTCACTCAACGTGGGATTGAGGCCAACCCCGACAAGGTCCAGGCCATCCTAGACATGCGCCCACCCACCTGCATCAAAGATGTTCAACGCCTTACCGGGCGCGTTGCTGCGCTCATTAGATTCCTGTCCCGCGCGGCTGAATGATGTCTACCCTTCTTCAAACTATTGAGGGGGCCCAAAATGGCATCTGCTACATTCACGTGGGACGAGGAATACCAAAGAGCGTTCGACGAGCTTAAGGGGTTCCTGGCTTCGCCCCCAGTGCCCTCCAAGCCCGTCCCAAAGGAAGCCCTGTATCTCTATCTCTAGGTAACTCTATCCACAGTTAGCTCGGTCCTAGTCAAAAATGACTCGAGAATCGAGAGACCGGTCTACTACACAAGCAAGGTGCTCAACGAGGATGAGAAAAGGTACCCCGAAACTGAGAAACTCATGCTAGCGTTGGTTACCTCGGCCAAGCGCCTCCGACCCTATTTTCAAGGGCACTCCATCACCGTGCTGACCGGCGAACCATTGAAGAAGATCCTGATAGGATCGGTGCGATGGATACAGAGGGGGGTGAATGTATCCCTCTTTCAAAAATGCCCAGATTAAAACCAATCAGAGACAATTAGTTAGAAATCAACTGAACTGCTCTCTTATCACAACCGTGGACAGAGAAGCTCAGACTCACAAATGAGTTCTAATTCTTCTGAGCGAAAGAACAAACACTTCACAATCATATAAGCTCCCAAGGAAATCACAACAAATCTGCCATGCATAACCTGTGAAGGGGAGATAGAAGACAAGGAGCAAACGCACAAGCCAAACCACGGCACAGATAATTTTTTAGGTGGTTCGGTCCACAAACCTACATCCACCCCTCACTCCAAACCGGAGTGAGGCTTCCACTAGCTAACGCTAGAACCGCAGACTCAGTCTGCAACAGGTGCTGCCTAACAGCTTGACCAGGGGAACAACCTCCCCTCTTCCTCCAAACCGGAGGGAACCACTAGTGACACATAGTCACTAGCAAACCAGAGACTAACGCCTCTCTTCCTTCAAACCGGAGGGGAACCACCAGTGACACCCAGTCACTGGTAACCAGAGACCGAAGTCTCTCTTCCTCCAGACCAGGAGGGAACCCACAGGTAGCAACCACTACTTGCAAACCCGGAGTCAGAGACTCCCTTCCTCTGAAACCCAGAGGGAAACCCGATCCCAAACAAGGGAATCGGAAGAGAACAAGCCAAGGAAGTGTAAAGTAAAAACAAGATACGAAAATATAGCAATCAGAAAGCTGGAAATGTAATGCAAAATGTAGCTCTCGCAGGAGCAAGTCTGGCTTGGATTTGATCCAAATGCCAGTGAACAGATCTTCTGATGAATCCTCTTTCTTCTTTTTCACGAACCCTCTCTCTATCTCTCTTTCTCTTTTTCTTCTTCTTCACGAGCTCTCAGTCTATCTTCACTATTCTTCTTTTTCTTCCTACTCTCTCTGCTCTTCTTTTCTTTTCTTCTTTTGCAACTTCTTTCTTCTTCTTCTTCTTCTTCTGCTCTCTGCCTCTCTGCTGCTCTCTTCTTCTATCTCGATCAGTCTTCTCCTGAGGAAGAAGCTACATATATATAGCAGCATCTAGGGCGTGTGTAGGGCTTGTGCCCTCTTTGTCCAGAGTACACCTCGGATCACGTGCCAGGTGTCAACCTCGGATCACGTGCCCAAACATTTTCTTCTCGAAGGATGTACCTGTCAAGCAGTCATAAGAAGATATTAGAGGGATGTACAGAGTTGGTTCAGGCTTTTAACAAAGCGTGTACATACATGATGCGGCATTGAGTGTATGGACTTAGTGTGCACACGAGAACTATGTACAGACTTGTTTTGAACAATGCACAAATGCATATAGGAGAGTGTGTACATTGGCGATGAGTGCTCAGGCGTGCTGTCAAGCAATGTACAGACTTGATGAGAACGATGCATGAACAAGCCATAGCAAATGTATAGACTTACTAAGTCAACAAGGCAACCGTGTACATACTTTAAAATAACGAATGAACAGACTTAGTTGATGCCATCCGAAGAATGTATGGACTTGCTATGTCGTGTGGCGTGCAACTAGACACTGTTCAGACTTGTGAAATGATGCACAAAGATATCATCAGAGAATGTATAGACTTGGATGTTTATGTGCATGACAAAACCAATGTACAGACTTGCTGTGCCTGCAGCAGACGACACCAGTGTACAGACTTGCTAGGCTTACGCATGGACTAAGTCTGTATAGACTTGATCATGCAAACGACGACACCAGTGTACAGACTTGAATGCTCGAAGCACACGATGTATAGACTTGAAAGATGATGCATGAGACGATGCATGAGACGATGCATGCACAGACTTGGTCTTACAATGTATAGACTTGAAAGACGATGCATGAGACGATGCATGAGACGATGCATGCACAGACTTGGTCTTACAATGTATAGACTTGAAGGTATGCACAAAGACGCTAAGTACGACGGTGCTGAACAGACTTAGTCTCAAGACGATGCAATGTATAGACTTTGATAAACGAATGTATAGACTTGATAAAGCTTCAAAGCAACCATGTGTAGACTTTAAAGTGAAGAATGTATAGACTTGATAAATGCGGGGGACGTTGTACAGACTTGCCAGAGTATGGACTTGGTGAGCATGCAGCACCCAATGTACAGACTTGTGTGGACTTGTGCAAAGATAATGTACAGACTTAGTCATGCGTGCAGCAAAGACAATGTACAGACTTAGTCATGCGTGCACAATGGCTTGCAACGAACAATGTACTAACTATGCCATGCTCACAGTTAATGCATGCACAGACTTGTATGAAGAACAGGGTGTACAGACTTCAGACTCAGTTGCGAGCTGAGCTAAAGAATGTATAGACTTGCTCAGCTATCAACTAATGGATGTACAGACTTAATGAGATGATGCATGCATGCACAATGAAGTGTGTACAGACTTCATGTGTGTGCTCAACAAACAATGTATAGACTTTAAGTGCAATGCAAAGGCTATACTGACTTCGTGTGTGTGCTGAGAAAACAATGTATAGACTTGGGTGTGTGTGTGCATGCTAGAAGCAATGTATAGACTTGCTGAATTCACGAACATGCTATCAACCAGTGTGCAGTGCAGACTCTGCATGCAGTGCACTGACTATATGCTCAATGCAATCGTGCTATGGGATGCAGCTACTGTTAATGCACCGAGGTCATATGACAGATGAACACATAAAGCAAATGAAGCATAGACCTTAAACCATGATGAACAGAATGCTTCAAGGCTTTTTCCAGAGCAATCATCATCAGAAATGTTCATTTGATTAAACACAACAGCAAGTCAAATGTTCATTTGATTAAACACAACAGCAAGTCATTAATACCATTATCAAAGAATGACTTATGAATATTGACATCATCAAAACCATAGAGACACAACAATCTCCCCCTTTTTGATGATGGCAATATTATGAGTCATTGCATTAATACAATTGTGAGTCTCAAGATATCAAAGTACCCCATATGCTCGAATGCACAAGTTTTCAAACTCCTCCCCCAATGACTCAGAAAAACTTCTCCCCCTTTGCCAACAGCAAAAAGGAGGTTGAGCAGGAAAGCAGATTAAGAATCATGGAGAGGTATGAATGCAGATATGCAGATGCAACAAGAAATGCAATAACTCCCCCTAAATGTATGAATGGAAGAACTCCCCCTAAATGTATGACAAGGAAGCTCCCCCTGAATAAATGAAATCTTATGAGATGGATGAGAAGGAGACCATAGTGGCAATTAAGGACAAGTTCTGGTCATGATGAATCAAGGACAGTGAGCAAAAGAATTTCAACTAAGCTCCAAACATAAGGAATTCAACAAGATTTTCAAAGAGATACCAATCTCATAAATTCAAAACATAATTTTTCAAAGTCTTCCATTATAAGGGCTTATGAATGAACTTTATTGATCAACATGGTTTAAACATGATGTATGCAAAGTTTATCAATAAAATTTGTATTTATATCTAAAATCACGGTTTAATAAAAATGAACCAAGCCCTCATATTTATATCTTGATTAGCTTCCCTTTCTCTTACACAATCAAATTTAATGACTTCTTTCGGAATTACATTCACTAGTATTGAGATCAAGCAGTTATGAAGTCATGTGATTTTGTCTAGGGTTATAGCAATATGATTTTTGCATCAATATTCAAATATTGCAATTTGTTCAACAAATTTTCATGCTACGAATTTTACGAGCACTCTAGTCCAGTGCACACCTTGTAACTAGAGGATATACGTTGATCAGACGCCAATATCCCTAAGCACTTAGTGTGACTAACAGTCATGCTTTATATTAACAGAGTTAACATTTACACCTCATGACATACCTCAACTCATTTCTTCGATGAGTGAGATGTATTTCTCAGTGTGCATGCCATTGCTCTGCCAGATTATCAACCATTCTTAAGCAGAGTTAACAACGGCACCTCATGACATAGTCCTCTAGACTTCTTGGTCAATGGACATGATTTCTTAGTGACCAAAATCATTGCTCTGACAGAATTTACCCTTTAGACATTTCTGAAAACTCATTTGCTTCAAATCAATACTAATTTCATGTACTTAACCAAATAAAGTCATGTATTCAATAGTGCAGATTTCAGAAGTTTTTTCAAGACACAGCATGAAACAGTTGGTTAAAAGTTTATTAAACATGATTCAGATATTTTTCAGAGATTTAAAGACAAACTCAATGGATACATTAAACTTAAACCACCTGAGTTATTTCAGACATTCATAAAATCGTATAATAGAAGATTCATAGTTCAAGTGTTTTCAGATTTATGATCGAGACAAGCCCCATTGAAATCTTCATGAATGACTGATAGAAGAGATTCAGCAAGAATAAGTGATTTTGAAGCCCAATGTTTTCTGATATGATCAAGGTTTATCAATAGAATCAATAAGAGGATATGCACACCAAGCAAGATAACAGGAGGTCTGGCATGTTTCAGGATTTTCAAGGATAACATGCAATGAATTCTGACAAGTGTATGTATTTGACAATCTGCATGCAATATATTGACTCCCCCTGACCATATACATTCAATCAATCTTTTTGGCATTTTCAATGTAATGAAATGCAATGCAATTAACTACATGTATGCAAAGACATGCAAAGACTTCAACAAACTCCCCCTGAAAACATGCAATGATGTTCAGACACTATAATCTTAATTCATAAAACAATATATTCATTTTGCAATATGTGTGCAGGTCTAATAAAGATATTATGCAACTTGACCCATGGTACTTGGCGGAGGACTTGGTCCAAGACCACCTCACACATGGTAATAGCGTCCAGACATACTCCATCTGCCCCTCAGCACTGTTCCATTTAATATACCATGATGGTCATGCTTGACAATGCAGTCCCAATGCAGTTCTATATGTAGTCAGTCACTTCTTTTTGGAATTTTCATAAAGTGATATGCAATGCAGTCCACTATATGTATGCATATGCAATTTCAGACAATCATCAATATGCAAATCATGTATGAGGAGAGTTCAGAGAATTCAAATCTGACAATGCTGAACATGAAGGGATGTGCAAAAATAGATTTAACATGCTATGCAGTAAATCTAAGAACATGAAGTGCAAAGAATTTACCTGAAAAGTTCAGAAAGGGGTTTTCTTTTGAGTGCCTTGGTTTATTTCCCCAACTTATTCTCACGCCAAGGCACTCCTGCAAAACAAAGTTTATTTTGCACAAACAGGTGCCCAAGCAGTCTTGGGTCCTGAAATGATAGTGATCCCCTTGAATGGCACTCTTAACTTTTTCTGGGCAAATAGATCATCAGTTTTCATTACCGAGCAATTATTCATAGAATGCCCAAAGCCACCACAATAACGACATGAAACAGCAGATTTCAGATTTGATTTATGCACATTCTTATTAGCATGAATTCTATGTGCATATGCATGAAAATTTTTGTTAACAGAATTAAAATTCTGTTTACCAAAACCAGTCTGGCTTTGGTATCCTGCCAGCCAACAGGTTGCAGCCCTGTGACCTGGCTTTCCACATTCAAAACATAGAGAAGAATTCATTCTGTTAAAATTCTCATAAAATGCATGTCTTCTTGCAGGGATTTTAGCAGGTTTGAAATTCACATTCCTACCCTAGAAATGCCAACAGTCCTTGACTGTATGGCCATGCTTTCTACAGTGAGAGCATTTGAGAGAATTTCTTCTGAACGAGCCTGACCAGCATTCAGTGGCCTTGTGACCAGTCTTGTTACAGTTAAAACAAGTGATGTGCTGTTCATTGAAACAAATTTGTTCTTATTAAAACCATGTTGGCTTGCAGGGAATTTAGCATGATATGAATGATATGTTTTCTTACCACTTGCATACCAGCATTGTGTAATTGTGTGTCCTAATTTGCCACAGTGAAAACATTCAATTTTCTTTTTCTGAGATGAAGGATTTTTATCATGAAATTTCTTAGCATTCATATCATCCTTCTCCATCAATTTACACTCATGCATCAGATGACCAAATTTATGACAATAGTGGCATGACATTTTCTTTTTGTGTGCATGTGTGTGTGTGTTTAAGTCATGTGTCACATGCAAAGCATCAACATGATTGTTTCTTTGCTTATTCTTCACATGAACATATTTTTTCACTTTTTCATTTTGTTTCTAAATGACAGTTTGTTTCTGCATTTTCTGAACAATGGGCTGTTTATCTTTTGAGGTGGTGGCTACATTTGATGAAGTGACAAACGATGTCATTACCTTGTTTTTGAGAGCCTTTTTATTGACATTGTTGTAGCCTAACCCTTCCTTTTGAGTATTCACCTTAACTCCTAGCAGCCTGTCCAGATTTTCTTGTCCATCAACAAACTTTGACAGAGAGTTCCTCAAGTCATGGATTTCATATTTTAGAGAGGTAATGTGTAACTCATAACTGGCAATCTCTTGCTCACTGTAATTCACACATTCACTTAGCACCTTGTTAGCAGTTTTATATTTCTCAACTTCATGTTCCAGATTGCTCAGTTTATCAGGATCTTCAACGTAAATAGTTTTTCCTCTTTCTAAGGCTAGAAGTCTCTCAGACATAGTGGAGTTCAGCTGTTTTAACTTCTCATTTTCTTTAACCAGAGTATCATTTTGAATTAACTCATCAAGAAGAATCTGGTCATCTTGAGATACTTTTGGATTATTTGGAGTTTCATACTCCCTTTGCAAGTTTTCAATATTTTTCTGCAACTCCATGTTTACAGATTTGATGGCGTCAAATTTTTCAATCAGCAACGTGTTCTCCTTTTTAAGTTTCTCTAAACTTTCTTCATTTTCTTTGGAGAACTTTTTGAGAGAGTCATTCTCACTTTTCAGCTTGTTTAAATCAGACTTAACACATTCAAAATCTTTCAGCAAATCCTTACTCTGAACAGAATCATAACAAGTTAGGCTAAGCTTCTTCTCAAGTTCAGAGATTTCTTTTACATGATCTTGATTCTCAATTTTCAGCAACGAAATTTATTTTTTCAACATTTGAATATCAGACATAAAAGCATCATGAATATTTTTCAATTCAGCACAATTTTTACAATCAGAATTCAAACTGTCTGACCTACTACTCTTCTTCAATTTTTTGTATTATTTTCTTAACTGATCATAAGACTCTTGCAATTCATCATAAGCAGCAATCCAATCGTCTAGGGTATAATTATCAAAAGTGTTTACCTCACCATCATCCTGTTCTTCTTCTTGATTGCTGCTTTGTCCACTTCCTCGAGCCATCATGCAGCTCGTTTGATTTTCTTTCCCGACTTTCTTTATCATCTCCAATATATCCCTTGCAGATCTGCAACCAAGGAAACATGAATGAAGAGCTCGATTCGTCGCGGCCTTCATTAACTCCAGTGCTTTCTGATTTTCTGCACACATAGATCGATGCTTATTAGTCCATTTGGACTGATCTTTTGGTAGTCTATGTGGACCATGTGAAATCACTTTCCACAGGTCTGGATCAACAGATTTAACATGAGCACGGAAAGCACTGTGCCACTGGTTGAAAATCAGAACCACTAAAGACGGGTGGATGAGCCATTGAAACAGATAGCAAATAGATTCAACGCACAAAGCAATCGATAAGAATGCACCAAAAGCGAAATAGCACCGAAGACTGCAGGGTCGGATCTGCAGGTCGCTGGACCTACTATGCAGATACCCGCTCTGATACCAAATGATAGGATCGGTGCGATGGATACAGAGGGGGGTGAATGGATCCCTCTTTCAAAAATGCCCAGATTAAAACCAATCAGAGACAATTAGTTAGAAATCAACTGAACTGCTCTCTTATCACAACCGTGGACAGAGAAGCTCAGACTCACAAATAAGTTCTAATTCTTCTGAGCGAAAGAACAAACACTTCACAATCATATAAGCTCCCAAGGAAATCACAACAAATCAACCATGCATAACCTGTGAAGGAGAGATAGAAGACAAAGAGCAAACACACAAGCCAAACCATGGCACAGATAACGTTTTAGGTGGTTCGGTCCACAGACCTACATCCACCCCTCACTCCAAACCAGAGTGAGGCTTCCACTAGCTAACGCTAGAACCACAGACTCAGTCTACAACAGGTGCTGCCTAACAGCTTGACCAGGGGAACAACCTCCCCTCTTCCTCCAAACCGGAGAGAACCACTAGTGACACACAGTCACTAGCAAACCAGAGACTAACGCCTCTCTTCCTCCAAACCGAGGGGAACCACCAGTGACACCCAGTCACTGGCAACCAGAGACCGAAGTCTCTCTTCCTCCAGACCAGGAGGGAACCCACAGGTAGCAACCACTACCTGCAAACCCGGAGCTAGAGACTCCCTTCCTCTGAAACCCAGAGGGAAACACTAATGACAGCCCGTCACTAGCAGACCGGAGAACAGATCTCCCTTCCTCTGAAACCCAGAGGGAAACCCGATCCCAAACAAGGGAATCGGAAGAGAACAAGCCAAGGAAGTGTAAAGTAAAAACAAGATACGAAAATATAGCAATCAGAAAGCTGGAAATGCAATACAAAATGTAGCTCTCGCAGGAGCAAGTCTGGCTTGGATTTGATCCAAATGCCAGTGAACAGATCTTCTAATGAATCCTCTTTCTTCTCCTTCACGAACCCTCTCTCTATCTCTCTTTCTCTTTTTCTTCTTCTTCTTCACGAGCTCTCAGTCTATCTTCACTATTCTTCTTTTTCTTCCTACTCTCTCTGCTCTTCTTTTCTTTTCTTCTTCTGCAACTTCTTTCTTCTTCTTCTTCTTCTTCTGCTCTCTGCCTCTCTGCTGCTCTCTTCTTCTATCTCGATCAGTCTTCTCCTGAGGAAGAAGCTACATATATATAGCAGCAGCTAGGGCGTGTGTAGGGCTTGTGCCCTCTTTGTCCAGAGTACACCTCGGATCACGTGCCATGTGCCAAACTCGGATCACGTGCCCAAACATTGTCTTCTCGAAGGATGTACCTGTCAAGTAGTCATAAGAAGATATTAGAGGGATGTACAGAGTTGGTTCAGGCTTTTAACAAAGCGTGTACAGACATGATGTAGCATTGAGTGTATGGACTTAGTGTGCACGCGAGAACTATGTACAGACTTGTTTTGAACAATGCACAAATGCATATAAGAGAGTGTGTACATTGGCGATGAGTGCTCAGGCGTGCTGTCAAGCAATGTACAGACTTGATGAAAACGATGCATGAACAAGCCATAGCAAATGTATAGACTTACTAAGTCAACAAGGCAACCGTGTACAGACTTTAAAATAACGAATGAACAGACTTAGTTGATGCCATCCGAAGAATGTATGGACTTGCTATGTCGTGTGGCGTGCAACTAGGCACTGTTTAGACTTGTGAAATGATGCACAAAGATATCATCAGAGAATGTATAGACTTGGACGTTTATGTGCATGACAAAACCAATGTACAGACTTGCTGTGCCTGTAGCAGACGACACCAGTGTACAGACTTGCTAGGCTTACGCATGGACTAAGTCTGTATAGACTTGATCATGCAAACGACGACACCAGTGTACAGACTTGAATGCTCAAAGCACACGATGTATAGACATGAAAGATGATGCATGAGACGATGCATGAGACGATGCATGCACAGACTTGGTCTTACAATGTATAGACTTGAAAGACGATGCATGAGATGATGCATGAGACGATGCATGCACAGACTTGGTCTTACAATGTATAGACTTGAAGGTATG
Organism: Amorphophallus konjac; assembly: GCA_022559845.1. NCBI lineage: Eukaryota > Viridiplantae > Streptophyta > Magnoliopsida > Alismatales > Araceae > Amorphophallus > Amorphophallus konjac. Next base: position 41,325,370 of record CM040120.1, on the reverse strand, counting down.
CACAGAGATGCTAAGTAAGACGGTGGTGAACAGACTTAGTCTCAAGACGATGCAATGTATAGACTTTGATAAATGAATGTATAGACTTGATAAAGCTTCAAAGCAACCATGTGCAGACTTTAAAGTGAAGAATGTATAGACTTGATAAATGCGGGGGACATTGTACAGACTTGCCAGAGTATGGACTTGGTGAGCATGCAGCACCTAATGTACAGACTTGTGTGGACTTGTGCAAAGACAATGTACAGACTTAGTCATGCGTGCAGCAAAGACAATGTACAGACTTAGTCATGCGTGCACAATGGCTTGCAACGAACAATGTACTGACTATGCCATGCTCACAGTTAATGCATGTACAGACTTGTATGAAGAACAGGCTGTACAGACTCCAGACTCAGCTGCGAGCTGAGCTAAAGAATGTATAGACTTGCTCAGCTATCAGCTAATGGATGTACAGACTTAATGAGATGATGCATGCATGCACAATGAAGTGTGTACAAACTTCATGTGTGTGCTGAACAAACAATGTATAGAATTTAAGTGCAACGCAAAGGCTGTACTGACTTCGTGTGTGTGCTGAACAAATAATGTATAGACTTGGGTGTGTGTGTGCATGCTAGAAGCAATGTATAGGCTTGCTGAATTCACGAACATGCTATCAACCAGTGTGCAGTGCAGACTCTGCAGGCAGTGCACTGACTATATGCTCAATGCAATCGTGCTATGGCATGCAGCTACTGTTAATGCACCGAGGTCATATGACAGATGAACACATAAAGCAAATGAAGCATAGACCTTAAACCATGATGAACAGAATGCTTCAAGGCTTTTTCCAGAGCAATCATCATCAGAAATGTTCATTTGATTAAACACAACAACAAGTCAAATGTTCATTTGATTAAACACAACAGCAAGTCATTAATACCATTATCAAAGAATGACTTATGAATATTGACATCATCAAAATCATAGAGACACAACAGATCCTCGATCACCCTGAAGCCTCGGGACGCCTCATCAAGTGGGCCATCATGCTCGGGGCCTACGATATATCGTATCGGCCTCGCTCGGCTATCAAAGGCCAGGCGCTCGCCGACTTCATCGCCGAGAGCACCATCCCGACTGAAGAAAGATCTCCGTCCGCACCCGGGCTGACCTGAGAACTGTTCGTTGACAGATCTTCCAATTCAGCCGGGAGCGGTACCGGCATCCTCCTGAAGTCCCCCGAAGGGGCAGAGCTACAGTATGCCATGAAGTTCAACTTCCAAGCATCCAACAACGCTTCCAAGTATGAGGCCCTCATATCGGGAGCCCGCATGGCCCGGCGGTTAGGGGCTGAGCGAGTCAGGATTCACACCGACTCCCAACTAGTCGCTAGCCAGGTCAACGGTGATTATGAAGCTCGGGAGGCACCGATGATCAAATACCTCCAACTGGTCAAGACTGTGGCACAACAGTTCGAGAGTTTTGAGGTAGTCCGAATAGCTCGGGAGGAAAACTCCCGAGCGGACACCCTCTCTCGGCTGGCCTCCTCTCTTAACCTCGAGGGTACTCGATCGGTCCTTCTCGAAGACCTAGAGCGCCCGAGTACTGATTCAGAGCTCCTAGCGGTTGACTCAGCCTCCCCAGGCGACTGGCGTACCCCCTACCTGTCGTGGCTCCAAGACTCCCAGGAGCCTCCCGACCCTCGGGAAGCCCGAAGGTTGAAATACTAAGCTCGGCGATTCGTCACTCTGGATGGCACACTTTACTAGAGATCCTTCTCTGGCCCTCTTTTGAAGTGCCTCGGTACCGATGAAGCCAACCGAGCGATCGAAGAAGTTCACGAAGGTCTGTGCGGAGCACATTTGGGGGGAAGGTCACTCGCTAGGATCTTGCTACAGCGAGGTTATTGGTGGCCCACCCTACAACGTGACTGCTCGACCTACACGCAACGTTGTGACCGTTGCCAACGATTCGACCACTTGGTCCATCAGCCAGCAACGGAGCTCATCACCCTTGCCGAGCCGTATCCTTTCGCTCGCTGGGGAATCGACATCCTCGGGCCGTTCCCCACCGCCCAGGCCCAGAAGAAGTTCATTATAGTCGCCATCGACTACTTTACTAAGTGGATCGAGGCCGAAGCCACTGCAAGGATCACCGAGACAGTTGTAATGCCCCGAATTTTTCGGATCCTTGTCCATGGGTCCCGGATCTGGTTTCTTGGAGTGTCCGACTCCATTGTGTCCGAAATTTCATTTCGGACATCTTTCGTGTTCGGATCGGCTCGATCCGGAGTTGTTTCGGAGGCCCGGAAGCGTTCCGCGGCTTTTCCGCGTGCGTTTTCCGATTCCCGGTGTGTGTTTCGGTAATTCCTTCGGAACCTCATTGCGGGTGAACCGGGCCGTTCACTAGGGCGCGAGTGGTACCGTTGCAATCGGTGCGTTCCGAGGATCGTGGAAATGTGATTTTCTATTTTACGGTATTTTTGGGAATTTCCAGATTTTCTATATAATAACCTCCTTTTCCTCTCTCCCCTCTCATTTCTCTCTTCCCTCCCTCTCACTTCTCTCACGCTCCCTTTCTCCCCTCTCTTCTCCGGCGGCCGACGGAGCGGGACGGGGGCGAGCTAGTGGCGGCGCGGGCGAGGATGCGGGCGGGGACGGGACGAGGATCGAGCGGTGGAGGCGTGGTGGAGGCGGTTCGTGGGATCGTGAACCGGCGAGGGTTTAAACGGCGTTTTCTTCGTGGATCGGTGTCCACGGTGCGTCGAATCTTCGATGGAGGTAGGGAGATGGACCCTCAACCCGCGTACTTCATTTCCCGCGAGTTTTGTAGGCCGTGGTGAGCCGAGCGGGCTAAACGGGGCAATTTGGAGAAAATGCATGTTTTTGGGGTGTGAGCCGGATCTTTCGTTTTACCGTATTTTTGGGCGATCCAGGGGTTTAGATGCATGCCTAGGGGCTTGGGGAAGGTTTCCCCTTTTGTTTCCCCTTCACCTGGGGGTGAACGGGGCGTGGAATGGTTTTTCCCGCGGTTTCTACCGTTTTCGGGCGCGGACTGAGAACGCGCTATGTTCCAGTAGCGCGTTCTTGATGGTCGCGCTGCCCCGACGGGGCGCGTTCATCGGAGAAGATGAACAGTAAGGCGGTTCTTGTTGCGCTAGGGGGCCCTAGCGCGATCTGCCTTGTCGCGCTAGGGGTTCCTAGCGCGATCATCCTTGTCGCGCTAGGGGTCCCTAGCGCGACCTGTCTGGTCGCGCTAGGAGAGCCTAGCGCGTTCCGCCTTGTCGCGCTAGGTGATCCTAGCGCGATCTTCCCTGTTGTCTCGTGCTCCCCTTGGGCCGTGTGTGTCCCGGACACCCCGTGGAGTTCCGTGACCGTGTCTTTGGGTGTCCGGGGGGTTCCGTTTACCTTGATTTGCGCGCTTGTGAGTGTAAGGGTCCGGGCGATTTGCTAGTGTTCCGATTGGGTTGTGTTGGTCTCCGGTCGACCCGGTTGTGACCCAGTGGTCGACCTTTGGCCTTGTGAGTGTCGCGGACACCCCGTGGGTTTCATTACCGCATTTTTGGGTGTCTGGAGGTACCGTGTTACCTCGATAAGCGTGCCTATGGGCTTGGCGGGTCCGGGTGACCCCAGGTGTTCCTGGCTTCCGGGTTCTTGCTAGATCGAGTCACCGTGTATCGGTGTGAGTGCGGCGAGGTTTCCCCGCACGTCGTGGTTTCTCCAGGAGTTGGTTTTGAGTGGGCGATGTGTGTGGCCTTGGTCTGCGAGTCTAGTTGCCCAGCCTGGTGCTGGAGGGTTCTCGCTTTTCCCAGGGTTGGGAAATCGGTGTGGCAGCTTGCGGGCTGCCTTGGGAATCGTGCTTCTATGGTTTCCACGTAGGCCGTGCCTATGGCCTGTGAACCGCGAGTCCATGTCCTAACTTGGGACTGGAGGTCTCCTGAGTTCCCAGGTGGGGGAATGGTCTCGGCGATTGCGATTCGCCTCGTGAGTCATCGCATTGTGGTTTTGGACCTAGGGATTAGGCCAGATTGACGGCTCAGTGCTGTCGTATGCAACGGTCTTGACCCCGAGTCTTGTGACTCAAAGGCCGTTGGGTTTCGTAGGTCTAGTGGACCATCTGTAGTCTGGTGGCGTCGTGCCACCTGTTACTCCATGTTACTCGCAATGGGTGCGTGCGTGGTTTTCTGTGTCCACGTTCTGTGACACGTCCACTAGTCGTAGCTTCCCACGGCACGCGTGTGCTGGCTCGCCTGGGAGTGGCTGAGCGGCGTACCCGAGAGAGGCGGTGAGTAGGCTGGTTACCGCAGGGCCCCCGCGTACTTCCGAGTCCGGGTTTAGGGGGAAATACCAGCTAGAGGACAGGCCTAGGGCGTACGGTCTGAGTGTGCACACAAGGTTGGGGGCGTCGGACGGCGCCGGCAGGCGTGACCCCAACTAGTCCTTGTTTTGTGGTACTGGTTACTGAGTGTGTCTGAGTCTCACGCCTGGGGCGTCGTAGCTAGACACTTGTGATGCGGTGTAAGACGTCAGGGGACGCATCCGGTCGTTCTTCTAGTGGGTGGTACTCCTGTCACGCGACGTGAGGTGTTGTGTACCGGGTTCTGTTTCCGTCCGCGAGACGGGACTTCGTGAGTGGTTTCGGGAGTGTTCCCGGAGTCGAGATCTGGGGTTTTCGGTGAGCTTCACCGAGGGCCTTTCCCCAGACAGTGTTGTGTTCACGACGGTGAGGTCGTGACCGTGTTCCCTGACCGTGTGGTTTTGGCTTGGGCCCTTTTGGTGAGGGCAGACCTCCGCTACGGAGGTATCATGACGTTTTCCTAGTAGCGTGGCTAGGGCGGCTCGTGTTTAGTGGTCCCCGATCGTGGAATCGGGTGGTCGGGTGCGTGGCTTGGTTGTCCCCCGACGGGAGACTGGGTCGTGTTTTCTGGTACAGTAGGAGTAGCTATAGTGCCGAGTTTTTGACCGGCCACCGATTTGTTGTTCCTGCTGTAGTTGTAGCTCTCTCCTTTCCGCTACCGCCGTTGTTTCCGGTTGGGGTTCCGCGGGATCCCTGCTGAGTCTCTGTTTTGGAGACTCATTCCCTACGTTTCAGGTGCGGCGGTTCTGCCTCGAGGTTCGAGGGCGCGGAGTGGAGGTTCTTAGTTGCCAGCTTGCTGGGCCGAGTGTTCACTTGGCATGTGGTACGTTTTACAGCTTTAGACTGTACTTTCTGTTGGACTGGACTCTGTTGTAGTTGTTTATTTATTTCTATTAATTGTCCTGCTTTATTTCCTATTTCTTTGTGCCTCCACACTCCTTTTAGCCCTTCCGAGCCCTCCGGGCTCGTGGGCGGCGGTGCGAGTCTCGGGTTATCGGGCCTTCCCGGTATCCGGATCTCGGGTCGTCACAACAGTCGTCTGGAATTTCATCTGGAAGTTGATCATCTGTCGCTACGGCATCCCCCGGGTGATATAGCGAGCGATAATGGTCGACAATTTGATTCTCGGTATTTTCGAGACAGATGCACCGATCTCAATATTCGCAATCACTTCACTTCGGTCGCCCACCCTCAGGCTAACGGGCTGGTCGAAAATGCCAACAAGGCTATCTTAAAAGGCATCAAGACTAGGCTCGACAAAGCCAAGGGCAGCTGGCTCGAGGAATTGTCGAACGTACTCTAGTCGCACAGAACAACTCCCAGAACGGCAACCGGTGAAAGCCCTTTTCAGGTGGTATACGGTACCGAGGCCGTGATCCCATTGGAAATTGGCAACCCCTCCCTCCGAGACATCTGCTTCTCGTCCGAGGCAAACGACTAGAAACTGCTCGAAAATCTCGACTTAGCAGATGAAATTCGGGAGATCGCCAGCATCAGAGCAACGGAGTACCAACGCCGCATCACTCGATACTATAACGCCAAAGTCCGAGATAGACACTTCCAGCCGGGAGACTTCATCCTCAGGAAAGCCGAAGCCTCTCGACCACTTGAGGCGGCGGGCAAGTTATCCCCTAACAGGGAAGGCCCCTACCGAGTGGTCGAGACGCTCGGAAAAGGAGCATACCGTCTGTCTACGATGGAAGGAGAGCCCGTCCCTCGGACCTGGAACGCAACTACATTACGCAAGTTCTACTTCTAAGTATTGAGTATTGTGCAAATGACATGAGATAAGACAAAAGGCTCCTTTCTTTTTATTCAAACAACCCGTTTGTACATCAGGAAGGCCGAAGCCAATAGAATACATGTCAAAAAAGCAAAAGATCCACCTAGCGCCGTCGTATGAGCCCATCGCTCGGCTGACTCGGATGACCTTCCTGCGTCCAGCCACTGACTCTGCCCAGTGCAGAAACTGGCTCGGATAAAGGATAGTTGACCCCGTTGGCTTGGGCAGCTCGAGACAAAGGTGACAGAGGGATTAAGAAAGAGAAGGCTACCTTCCAAGTTGAACTTGGAAGAGAAGGGGGAGAGGGAATGCATATGAAAGCATCTTCCCCGCCAAACTGCCAACTCTTTGGAAGAAAGAGAGTGCAGGCACCCTCCGAAGAGTGAAAGAAAGGAGGAGTAGAGCAGAAGAGGGAAAAAGAGGCTGCAAGAAAGAAAAAGAAACCAGCACAGCTGGACGAGGAGGCAGGGGAAGGCCCGGAAGGGATGGAGCTTAGTTGGCTTCCTCCTCCCATCCATGAAGCGAGCAGGATGGGACGGGCAGCAGGGATGTCTGATGCCCCCATCCGTCCTCCATCTCGCCCCCCTGCAAGCGCCGCCGGAACTGATAAAGGGAAAACGGCGTGCCTTTGCGCGTCGGCCCCTTTTCAAGTCTGCCCGTCGACCGTCGACTCCTTTTCAAGTCTGGAGCAGCAGGAACTCCCTGCCCCCCATCGTCGGCAGCCTCCTCATCTGGAGCTTCCTCCATGTTCCGAATACAACGGCACAACGCTACGTAAAGAAGGAATGAGGAAAGACTGTCAGGGAAAACCTTAAGCGGTGGAGAGGAAGGGACGCCCTTCAGTCCTTCTTATAGGCGAAGGGAGGCTACTTGCCTTAAATGATTCCCCCCCTTCCTCGAAAACACGCTAGAAGGATTTCTCCCTACGAACGGTCACCTCAAACTTCTCATCTTCCGCCCAGCGGAACACACGAAGCGGCCATGCATTTAAAGCGTGGGAAAACGGAAAGACACCCTGTCAAACGCTCACCCAACCATTATGCGAGATTCACGCAGAAAATATCGATTCTTTCCAACCACCGCAGATACGCTGGACAGAATACGGCAATGGCGATATGGAACAGATAAGTCTTCATCACAATGCCACTGCCTTATTTATCTCTACACAAAAAAGGGACTTTTTTCCTTCAAAAAGGGAAAAGGTATGCAAAAAGAAGAAGTGAAATAGATACATCAGGCCACTGGCCCACCTTGAAGACCGGAAGTAGAGGGCTCGAGCGGTCTGCCCCCGGTAGCCTCGGCAACGGCCGACCCTGGCACCGACCCCACCGGCGTGGGAACTGCCTCGGTTGCGTGCCCTCCCGCGGCATCCGGTGTTGGCGACCCCGCGGGTGATGAGCCCCCGGGATCCTCTTCATCCTGCGCCGAAACAGAGGAACTAGAGGATGACAAGTCCGAGTCATAACATTGACCGGACGGGAAGTCAACCACTCCGGACGCCTGCTCCTCGGCGTAAGAAATGGCCCGGTCGTAGCCCTGCTGGAACCCCTTGCGGATGCCCCGGCGGAGTCCTAGCTCGTAGTAGGGGAGGGCAGCTTCCTTAAGGTTGAACCGGTAAGCCTCTGAGCTCTTGTATTGCTCGAGAGCCTCTGCCCCGGCCGATTCCACCCTACCGGCGAGCTCGGCCTCCCTCTGCTCCGCCTCGGCTGCCTTCCGCTCGGCCTCAGCAGTCCGCCCTTCGGCCGCCGCCACCTGCTTCTCCGCCTCAGCTCGATCAGCCTCGGCCTCCCGCCGAAGACGCTCGGCTTCCTCCACGCGGTCTACTAGCTCGGCACGCTCGGTCTCCCACCGGCCATCCAGCTCAACGCGTGCTACGCGCTCCTCTTCGAGAAGCCGGTTCTTCCTCTCGAGCGATTCACGAGCCTTAGCCAGCTGCTCGGCTAGCGCCCGGGTCTCCACTTGGCTCGATCGTACCAGCTCCCTGATTGAGGAGAGCTCCCACCGAAGCCCGTCACGCTCCTCGACGAGCCGAGTCAACCTTCTGTCCGACCCACCGAGGGTCCAGGCCAGGTTCGCTCGCTCCCACTCCGATCAAGCGTACGCTTCTGCCAGAACCGCCCCCATCTGGGCCAGGGCCAAGCCGCCCTCCATAACCCCGGCGAGAGTCGTGGACGGGGAGTGCTGCCTACCTCCCCCCCTCACCTTCGCGGATATACCACGACACACCTGGTGCAGGGGGCCCGAGATACCCAGCCTCTCCAAGGCCGCCAAAACGGAGAACCCCCCATCGCCCGGCGCCCCACCGTGTGGCCCGGATCGAGCCCCAGCCTCAGCCGCCTCTCGCGTCCCGGCCTGATTTTCCTGCGACCTCTCCTCACGGATCGGCTCGGCAATGGCATCGCCACCTGGAGCGCCAGCCTCGGCCGCGATCACAGCACCCCCAACTTCGGCCACGGCCCCCTCGGCTCCGGCCGAGGGGAGAGCCGGGTCGGCCCCGCTGTCGGTTGTAGGAGCCCCCTCGGCCCCCTCGGTCCCAGCCAAAGGAGGAACCAAGCCCGCATCATCACCGCCCACAGGGGCAGCCCCGACCTCCTCGGCCCCCTCTGGCTCGACTTGTGGGAGAGCCCGCCCGGTAGGGTTGGCCCCACTGTGCCCGGCGGAGGGGTGAGCCGCGGTAGGGTCACCTTCGACTGCGGGTATGACCCTGGCCTTCTTGGCCCGCTTTCTGGCCCTCGCAGCGGCCCGGATCATACCCTCCACAGGGTCCTTGCGCTTGGGTCCCCGCGGTCCGGAGGATTCACCCTGGGCCACTCCTTGCCCTTATCTTTGGTTCGGGAGCGACCCATGGGAGCAGTCGGTTCGTCGGCAGCCGAGTCATCTCCAAGCTCGATCACCTCTGCGGCCTCCTTCAGAGGCTCCCGCCCGGTGTCTGCACAAAGAAGAAGACGTATTCAGGAAAAGAAAGATGACCCTCACATCCGAAGGAAAATCTAAGTTGTGGCACCTGAGCCTGACGGGTGCAGCCGCGTGAGATGACACCGCTCGATATTCTCCGGCGTCACCAGTTCCTCGGTGGACTGGCATTTTTTCAGCAGGGTGGCTGCGTACTTCTCCACGTGAGGGGGGAACTCATCCTGCCTAGGAGGGATATTAGGGTGGAAATTGGGGATTACCAGGCACCTCCAGGTTTCCTCCACTGAACAAATCTTCACCCAGAAGAATTGGGTTTTCCACCCTTTATGCGAAGAATCCTTCGCCGCCAAAGAGATACAACTCCTATTCTGCCTCGCCTGGATGAAATAAAATCCCTTCCCCGCCGAAGGATGCGCTTTCAACTCAAAGAAATAGTGGAAGAGGTCCATGGAAGGAGGAACTCCGCACTGACGATAGAGAATACGAAAGGCGGAAAGGAGGAGATAGGAGTTGGCTACCAACTGAATGGGTGCCAACCGAAAAAAATTAAGAAGCTGAAGGACGAAAGGTTCGAAAGGAAGGCGAAATCCACCCTTCCACGATAGAAGAAACATACAGATGTGGCCTGTACGAGAGTCCAGGCTCGTCTCGTATGGGGTAGCAGCGGTAAAACTGAACTTATGGGGCAAGCGATACTGATGCTCCAGCCTCCTCACATCCGCCTCCCCCAGTTCGCTGCAGTTGGAGACCGGCGCCCTCGCCACCGGCTCGCCCTCCCACTCCTCAACATCGGGGCGCTGGCCCGCCATGGAGTCAGAAGAAGACTCTGAGGGAAGACGGTCCCGAGACCCTGAAGATTCCGGGGGAGGAGGAAGCTGCCGGATGGCCTCCGCGGTTATCGCCGTCAACTCCTCAAATGCGGCCGCACGCCTCTGCTCCTCCATCGTGTCCTCACGGCGCATCGAAGAGCCCCAAAAATGGAAACGAAGGAGAGCCAAAACCCTAAGAGATGGAGGGAGTCTGGAATGATAACAAGCACCCAACGCCTATAAACCCACGCGGAAGGCGGCGCGTCGTTCCGACCTCCGAGGCAAGGGGGCCCTTCAGTTCAAATCCGTCAGGATCATCATTAACACGGGCACAGGTGACCACGACACGTGGCTTCCTAAACACCGCCAGATTTCCACCCACCTGAGCCACGCTGGTCCGAAACCCCAAGCAGCTACTCGTCCGAGCTTACTAAAGCTCGGGAGTAGGAGTGGGACAAGTGGAGAGGGGGATTTCTGTAGCCCAATTAAGAGCAGCCAAACTAGGCCCTTCAGGACCGAACGAGGCTCAGCTCATCCAAGTGACTGCCCTCTAGGGCCCACTTCGGTAGAAAAGCCCAATAAAGATCACTCGGGATCCCATCCTTCCTCGGCGGCCCTTAGGCTCGGAAGGCCCAAACGCCAGAACGGAGGAAGACCCACGCCCGAGCCATCCCACATCTGGATGAAGGGCGAGCGCTCCGCGCCCACTCCGATCTGATTGCATCCGAGCTATGCCTATCGCCCGGACAGGGCAGGCACTTCTCATGCTTGGATCGACTGACAAATATTTATCCATGCAGTCGTTGACAGTCCTTTATGGGCAGGAGTTCAGTGGGATAAGGGAGCCACGATCCCCCAAGGTCATGAAGAGCCCACGATGAGAACGTAACGATCCCATGATGAGGACGTAACGATCCCATGATGAGGACGTAACTCCCGCCTGAAACTCCTCAACTTATGGACTCATCAGGGGAACTCGCTATATAAACCAGGGACTCCCTCCGGCGGGAGGTAAGGCAGATATAGGCCTAACATTCCCTGAGCAGGAAAAACTTCACCATCTTGGTGTTGGGGAATCTCGCGCATCTCTTTCTACCTCCCTCAATACCTTCCACCATTGCTCTACTGACTTAAGCATCGGAGGGTTTCCCCAGGGAACCATCCCTGGGCCCCCTGATTCGTTTCCCTTTCTCTGCAGTTCACTATCCGGTGATCATCCTCCCAGCTCAGGACCAGCGCGAGATCACGCCCCTTCAGGCATCGTTGCTTTTCTCTTCACACACAGTCGAGGGAGCGAATTGTTCTGTGTGGAACCCAAACTCGCCATCCTGCGCCCTTGCACGCGGATCGACCTGTGCGGTCAGGTCGCAGGGGTCAAGAGGGCAGCGCCCCTTGCGGTCGTTTCCGGGGGCGGAGCCCCCCGGAACAAAATTTTGATTATTGCAGGGGCAGCTTTTGATTATTGGCTTCACATTCCTTTCATTTGTTTTATCCATTTGCTTCGAGTCTTTTCTTTATTTGGTTAATCATTCTTTCTCTTTTAGGCATGCCGGTTTAAGGAGATACCAAGAGACGATAGGGTGCGCCGATTTAGAGAGTGTAATAGGGCGTGCCAGTTAAGGGAATCAAGGGGGGGCGCGCCGGTGAGGAGAAGCCCAGGGGGCGCGCCGGATAAGGGACCCAAGAGAGGGGCGCACCGGTCAAGTGGAGCATAGGGGGGCGCATCGGATTAAGGCCAAGAAGAGGAGGGCGCACCGGATTAAGGCCCAAACAGTAAAGGGGGCGCGCCCTGTTCATTCCAAGAATTTGAAAATGGTTTTGAGTATGAAGCTAAACCGGCGCGGGGGGATACCGCGCCGGATTAACCGGCGCCAGATTAGGGGCACACCGAGTTAGTTTCTGTGGGTTTTATTTCATTCTTCTGGATTCCGTTTCTTCTTTCTTCCACCCGCAGGTTACTTAGATGATTGATTCATTCATCGAATTGTTGGATTGGGCTTGTAGAGAGATGTTTACATGTTTGATCATTTGTTAAGGTGAATTGGCATGAGAGTTTGGATGTTTTATTAGAAAGGTTTGTTGTGCAAAGATTCAGAGGTCCAGTTTATTTTAGAGGCTTCAAACATGTGCTGTTCTTATCCTCAGAGAATAGTTTGTTTGTTCGTTCTTGTATGTTCTTGTTCCTTGTTAGTAGTGTTCTTGGCCTGGCAAAAATTGGGTAGCATCTCCCCCGGACTGAGGCTTGCCAGACAAAAATAGAGGAACACCAAACGGATTGCTCCGGGTGAATCTCAAAATGCAGACCTCACGGCGGTCCGATAACCCAGATGTGAGTGTGGAAAAGCTCGAGGACTGGCCTTCAAGAGCTCTCACGACTCACAGGTAACAACTTCGTAGGAGCCCCAATGGGGCAGATATTCGCCAAGGAAGTCTGTGAATGTTCATCCCTCAGACGGTTCCTTCGAAGACCGATGCGATGGAGGAGCAGGCTTCGAAGCACCATGGGTGAGTAGAAGATAGGGAGAAAAGGGGAGCGAAGGCTAACGAAAGCAAATCACTGTGTTTTTCAACTATTCTCTATTTATTCGTCCACCAAAAGGGGGAAGATTTAAATACAGGGAAGTTCATCCCGAAGGGAAGGGAAATACATTGAAGGGGGAAGAAGGAGATACACCTGTGGGGGAGAGGGGATGGAGCACAAGCTACTCCCCCCTCCGAACTCGCCTTCCCTCTCTCACCCTCTCTCTCTTTTTTCTTCACCTTATAGGCGTGAGTGGATGGAGCCTCTTCTTCTGGCTGTGAATATTCATCCCTCAGACAGTTCCTTCGAAGACCATGCTATGGAGGAGTAGGCTTCGAAGCACCATGGGTGAGTAGAAGACAGGGAGAAAAGGAAAGCGAAGGCTAACGAAAGCAAATCACTGTGTTTTTCAACTATTCTCTATTTATTCGTCCACCAAAAGGGGGAAGATTTAAATACATGGAAGTTCATCCCGAAGGGAAGGGAAATACATTGAAGGGGGAAGAAGGAGATACACCGGTGGGGGTGAGGGGATGAAGCACAAGCTACTCTCCCCTCCGAACTCGCCTTCCCCCTCTCGCCCTCTCTCTCTTTTTTCTTCACCTTACAGGCGTGAGTTGATGGAGCCTCTTCTTCTCTTCGGACACTGGAGATCTCAGCCGAACAGCCTTCTCTCTTTTTCTTCCCTCGGTTGAACTCCTTTCAGAGAGAGCCAGCCAGAGAGTTTTTTTTCTTCAGACTTGCCGTTTTATAGAATGGCCAATGAGGAGAGTTCCCGCCACTTCCACCTCATCTGTGACGAAGTCTGAAATCGATGTGTTATGCTGGATGCTGCTGGTTCGTGCCATACGCTGCTGCTCGTACGAGGACGGGATGTTCGTGAATTTACCAGGGCCTACTTCGCCGTAGCCGCTTCTGTGATGTCGAACGGAGGCAGAGGCAGAGCTTCGAGCATTAAATGTTCTCTGCACACCATACTGATGCAAAACATACCATCGATCGGCAGATGGGACAGAATGGGGTTAAACTGGCGCGGGGTTGTGCGCGCCGGATTAGCAGCATGAATGAGGCATGCCGGTTACAGGCCAATGAATGGGGCGCGCCGGTTTAAGTCTCTTGCAAGGGGGCACGCCGGTTAAAAGCTCCTGCAAGGGGGAGTGCCGGTTTAAGGCTGTATAGGCACAGCCACGCCGGTTTAAGATCATTAGATTTCTTCCTGGCTTAGCGGTGATTCAGATGGACGCCTGCCCTCCCGTGTTGCTTTAGTTGTGTGCCTCCGAGTCCTGGTTCAGAACTTTGAGTAATTTCGGCGCATGCCGAACTTGTGTTTCAATTCCCGAGTTTCTTTTGATTCGGCGTTCGGCACCGCCGACTGGGGAGCCGGGGCTGTCTCTTTTGCCCGAGGGGCTTCTTTGTTCGGTGGCGAAGCACCGGGTATATATTCGTCCTGCTTGGAGGAGGTACAGAGTTTATTCGGCCTTTCCATCTTCGATTTGCTCTCGAGATGTCAAGACGTTCGTGCCGCAGGAACATTCTTTTTCTTCTCTCTTTTTTGACGTCCATAAATGCCCCCCACTCATGGGCGACGCAAGCGAGGGACGAGTGCGCGGGGCCCACGAGTGTGGAGTTCTTCGATAGGACATCTGTTCTTCCGAGCCAGTGGAATGCCAGTCCGGTGCGAATTCACGGGAAAGTGCTCACTCCTTCAGTGAAGGGATGAGGGGATCGCTTCACCGCATATGCACGCGGACCGACATGTCAGAGTGGGGGTTTAGTCATCGGCATGGGGTGAATGTCGAAGCAAGAAGGAAGGGCTTATGCGTCGTCCCAGGCAAAAGACCCAAAATGACTTAGATGAGGCCAATCCCAAAGGGGGGGTTGGTGACTCGTGTTGGGTTTAGGAAAGTTGTTCATTCATCAACTCGGACGGAAGGTCCGAGCCAAGCAAAGGGGATGCATTTTTTGTTCATGGACTTGGACGGAAGGTCCGAGCCAAGCAAAGAAGGTCCTTTTTGTTCATCGATAGGGACGGAAGGTCCGAGCCAAGCAAAGAGGTTCTTTTTGTTCATCGACTTGGACGGAAGGTCCGAGCCAAGCAAGGAGGTTCTTTTTGTTCATCGACTTGGACGGAAGGTCCGGGCCATGGGTTTGTTCGTCGGTGGGATAAGGAATTGTAATACTGAGGTGGTTTGTTCATTGACACGGGGTTAGCGTCAAAGCAAGGGTCTTTTTGTTCATGGAACCGGGCGAAAGGTGTGAGCCACATGTTTGTTCATCGATGCCGACAAGGCATCGGAAACCGACGTGATTTATTCATTGACACGGGGTTAGTGCCAAAGCAAGGGTCTTTTTGCTCATGGAACCAGAAGAAAGGTCCGGACCACTGGTTTGTTCATCGATGCCGACAGGGTGTCAGAAACTGACGTGGTTTATTCATTAACACGGGGTTAGTGCCAAGGCAAGGGTCTTTTTGTTCATGGAACCAGACGAAAGGTCCGGGCCACAGGTTTGTTCATCGATGCCGATAGAGAGTCAGAGACCGACGTGGTTTATTCATTGACACAGGGTTAGTGCCAAAGCAAGGGTCTTTTTGTTCATGGAACCAGACAAAAGGCCCGGACCACAGGTTTGTTCATCGATGCCGACAGGGAATCGGAGACCGACGTGGTTTATTCATTGACACGGGGTTAGTGCCAAAGCAAGGGTCTTTTTGCTCAGGGAACCAGACGAAAGGTCCGGGCCACAGGTTTATTCATCGATGCCGATAGGGTGTCAGAGACCGACGTGTTTTCGTCTCTTGTTGTTTTCGTTGGTACGGAGCTGGTGCTAATGCAAGGAGAAAGGTTGATTCCCCAATCCCGGATGAAACGTTCGAGTGGGGTGTTCTTCGTCAGTGCCGACAGGATGTAAAGGGCCGAAATGGGTGTAGAGAAGGGTTTATTCAAAAGGAGTGTTTGTCACCCGAAGGGACGGGGAGAAGAGTTCGTTGATTCAATGACCGGGATAGAAGGTCCAAGTCAAAAGGGGTATTCGTCACCCGAGGGGATAGAGAGAAGAATTTGTTGATTCAAAAGAGGATTCGTCGCTCAAATGGGCGGAGAGAAGAGTTCATTGATTCAAAAGGGATATTCGTCGCCCAAAGGGACGGAGAGAAGAGTTTGTTGATTCAATGACCTAGACGGAAGGTCTACGTCAAAAGGGGTATTCATCACCCGAAGGTACGGAGAGAAGAGTTTGTTGATACGGGCTAGAGTCGGCACAAAGAAAAGGTTGATTCTTCACCCGAACGACAGGCTCGGGCCAAGGTGAAAGGATGTTTTCTTTTTAATGCGTCGGGGGAAGGATCCGGCTATATGAAAGGTCTTTTAATTCTTTGGATGGACGGAAGGTCCGAACCAGAGTGGAGAGAAATCTTTTTAGTTCTCCAGCCGGACGGAAGATCCGATCTAGAGTGGAAAGAATCTTTTGTTCTCCAGTCGGACGGAAGGTCCAATCTAGAGTGCGAAGTCTTTTGTTCTCTAATCGGACAGAAGGTTCGACTTAGAGTGGAGAGAGTCTTTTTGTTCTCCGACTGGACGGCAGGTCTGAACCAAAGTGAAAGGATCTTATTGTTCTCTAGCCGGATGGAAGGTCCGATCTGAGTAGAGAAAATCTCTTTGTTCTTCGGCTGGGCGGTAGGTCCGAGCCAAAATGAAAGGATCATTTTATTCTCTAGCTGGATGGGAGGTCCAATCTAGAGTAGAGAGAATCTTTTTGTTCTCTGGCTGGACTGCAGGTCCGAACCAAAGTGAAAGGATCTTTTTGTTCTCTAGCCGGACGGAAGGTCCGATCTAGAGTAGAGAGAATCTTTTTGTTCTTCAGCTGGACGGCAGGTCCGAGCCAAAGTGAAATGATCTTTTTATTCTCTAGCCGGACGAAGGTCTGATCTAGAGTGGAGAAAATCTTTTTGTTCTCCGGCTGGACGGCAGGTTCGAGCCAAAGTGAAAGGATCTTTTTATTCTCTACCCGGACAGAAGGTCCGATCTAGAGTGGAGAGAATCTTTTTGTTCTCCGGCTGGACAGCAGGTCCGAGCCAAAGTGAAAGGACGTGCCAGACTTGTGGACGCACTTTTTATTAAGATCGTTTTGTTTATTTTTTTATTGGGTTTATTAAGACGGGTTCATTTGTTTATTAAGCGCGTGGGCGTGCCAGTCACCTAGGTGACGATTTATTCAGGCTTCATGGAAGCCCATGGTGTGCTCGATCTGACTCGGTCAGACGATTGTGTGGTTCGGGTCGAGACCAAAACCCGCCGTGCTATAAAGGTCACGGCGTCATTTACATCCCCTCGGAGAGGGGAACAACCTTGATTAGTCGCCGGGAATAAGGGACTCATGGCCTAAAGAATCATAGTAACAAAGCGAGAGCAAAAATCTCGAATCCCGTTTAAACAAACCCGCATTGGGGCGTAAGTGTTCACATATATGTATATGTTGGTCACTAGGGGACCATTCTTATTCGGACTGAAGTCCGCATTTTTAATGTGAAGATGGTGACAAAACCGTACGAATGTCTGCCGTGAGTACGTCAAGTTTATTGCAAGTGCGGGATTAGATCCCGGTATATATGTCGGTCACTAACGGACCATTCATTGTTCGGACGAGAGTCTGCATTTGAAGCATCGAAGACGACGACAAAACCGTACGAATGTCTGCCGCGAGTACGGCAAGTTTAATGGGATTGCGGGATTGGATCCCGATAGAAGTGGGTCAAGCTGATGGACTATTGGCCAAAGACTGTTTCAGACTATGGCCATGTCGGGGATTCCACGGCCCACGTCCGATACCATGGGGCATCGTTACTTTTCTCTTCGCACACAGTCCGAGGGAGAGAATTGTTCGGTGTGGAGCTCGAACTCGCCATCGTGTGCCCTCGCACGCGGATCGACCTGCACAGTCAGGTCGCGGGGTTCAACGGGGCAGTGCCCCTTGCGGGGGTTTCCGGGGGCGGTGCCCCCCGGAACAAAATTTTGATTATAGCAGAGTCAGCTTTTGATTATTGGCTTCACATTCCTTTCATTTGTTTTATCCATTAGCTTCGAGTCTTTTCTTTATTTCGTTAATCATTCTTTCTCTTTTAGGCACGCCGGTTTAAGGAGATACCAAGAGAGGATAGGGCGCGCCGGTTTAGAGAGTGTAATAGGGTGCACCGGTTAAGGGGATCAAGGGGGGCACGCCGGTGAGGAGAAGCCCAGGGGGCGCGCCAGATAAGGGACCTAAGAGAGGGGGGCGTCGATCAAGTGGAGCATAGGGGGGCATGCCGGATTAAGGCCAAGAAGTGGAGGGCACGCCGGATTAAGGCTCAAATAGTAAAGGGGGCACGCCTGTTCATTCCAAGAATTTGAAGATGGTTTTGAGTGTGAAGCTAAACCGGAGCGGGGGGGTACCGCGCCAGGTTAGTTTCTGTGGATTTTATTTCATTCTTCTGGATTCCGTTTAGGAAGAGCAGAACAAAAAGAACAGTCATGAGGTGGACGTGGTCTTTGCACCCGTCTCTTCACAGTAAAAAGAAGAGCAGAACAAAAAGAACAGTCATGAGGTGGACGTGGTCTTTGCACCCGCCTCTTCACAGTAAAAAGAAGAGCAGAAAAGAAAGAACAGTCGTTAGGCAGACGTGGTCTTTCCACTCACCTCTCTACACAAAAGAAGAAGAGGAGTAAAGAAAGTGAGCCTTTAGGTAGACATGGTCTTTCACCCTTTACCTTCAGCCATCCAACAAATAGACCCCTCTTGAAGTTGGCATCATGGCCTTTCGTCCAAACTGACAGCATTCTGCCAACGGGGCGTTAAACCAGAAGATGTTCCACCAACGAGGTGTTAAATCGGAAGATGTTTCACCAACGGGGCGTTAAACCGGAAGATCTTCCGCCGATGGGGCGTTAAACTGACAAAACCTTCCATCGACGGGGCATTAAACCGATAAAACCTTCCACCGACGGGGCGTTAAATCGACAAAATCTTCCGCCAACGGGACGTTAAACCGACAAAACCTTCCGCCGACGGGGCGTTAAACCGACAAAGCCTTCCGCCGACGGGGCGTTAAACCGAAAAGATCTTCCACCAACGGGGCGTTAAACTGACAAAACCTCCCACCAACGGGGCCTTAAACCGACAAAACCTTCCACTGACGGGGCGTTAAACCGATAAAACCTTCGCTAACGGGGCGTGAAACCGACAAAACCTTCCGCCGACGGGGCGTTAAAAAGACAAAACCTTCCGCCGATGGGGCGTTAAATCGAAAACACTTTCTACTAACGGGGCATTAAACCGACAAAACCTTCCGCCGACGGGGCGTTAAACTGACAAGATCTTC
The DNA here is from genome assembly GCA_022559845.1 of Amorphophallus konjac. Classification (NCBI taxonomy): domain Eukaryota; kingdom Viridiplantae; phylum Streptophyta; class Magnoliopsida; order Alismatales; family Araceae; genus Amorphophallus; species Amorphophallus konjac. The sequence continues at coordinate 41,306,651 of CM040120.1, read as the reverse complement.
CGCCAACGGGGCGTTCAACCGACAAAACCTTCTGCCGACGGGGCATTAAATCTATAAAACTTTCCACCAACGGGGCGTTAATCCGACATATATTCCGCCAACGGGGCGTTAAATCGGAAGATGTACAGCCATCGGGGCTTCAAACCGACAGATGTTATCCATCGGGGCTTCAATCGACAAATACTCAGCCATCGGGGCTTCAAGCCGATAGCTATTCAGTCATCGGCCCCTGAGCCGACAGCTATTCACCTATCGACCTTTGAGCCGACAACTATCCAATCATCGGCCCCTGAGCCGATAGCTATTCAATCATCGGCCCCTGAGCCGATAGCTATCTAATCATCGGCCCCTAAGTCGACAGCTATTCAATCATCGGCCCCTGAGCCAACTAGCTATCCAATCATCGGCCCATGAGCTGACAGCTATTCACTTATCGACTTTTAAGTCGACAGCTTCCCAATTATCGGCTTCCAGGCCGACAGCTATCCAATCATCGGCCCCTAAGCCGACAGCTATTCAATCATCGACATATGAGCCGACAACTATCCAATCATCGGCCCCCGAGCCGAAAGCATCTCATCCATTGGCTTCTGAGCCAACAGCTTCTCAACCATCGGCATTCGAGCTGACAAATGTCGAGCCAACAAGCAACCCCACCTGGGCCTTTGGCCACCCAACAAAATTAAAGAATCAACCCTTTCACTTTGGTTCGGATCCTTTCCCAGCCAGAGAATTAAAGAATCAACCTTTCACTTTAGTTTCGATCCTTTCCCAGCCAAAGAATTAAAGAAGCAACATTTCACTTTGGTTCGGATCCTTTCCCGGCCAGAGAATTGAAGAATCAACCTTTCACTTTGGTTCGGATCCTTCCCCGGCCAGAGAATTAAAGAATCAACCTTTAACTTTGGTTCGGATCCTTTTCTGGCCAAAGAATTAAAGAATCAACATTTCACTTTGGTTCGGATCCTTTCCCGGCCAGAGAATCGAAGAATCAACCTTTCACTCTGGTTCGGATCCTTTCCCAGCCAGAGAATTAAAGAATTAACCTTTCAATCTAGTTCGGACCCTTCCCTGGCCAGAGAACGAAAGAACAGACCTTTCAATCTGGTTCGGACCCTTCCCCGGCCAGAGAACAAAAGAACAGACCTTTCACTTTGGTTCGGACCCTCCCCCCGACCAGAGAACAAAAGGGACCCTTCTCCTCGGCTCTCGCAGCCTGCTGCCTAGAATTTCGGCTCTTGCAGTCCGCTTTCCCAACTCCTGCTCTTGCAGCCTGCTTCCCAATGTTGGCTTTCGTAGCCTGCTCCCCCAACCTTTAGCCTTCGTGGCCTGCTTCCCAATGTTGGCTTTCGTAGCCTGCTCCCCCAACCTTTGGCCTTCGTGGCCTGCTTCCCAATGTTGGCTCTCGTAGCCTGCTCCCCCAACCTTTGGCCCTTGTAGCCTACTTTATAGCTCTCCCGGCTTCTATGGCCTGCTTCCCTGATGTCCCTCAGCTTTTCTCGCCTACTTCCCGACATCTTTCGGCCCTTATGGCCCGCTCCCTTAATATCCCTTGGCATCTATAGCCCACTTCCCTGATGTATTTTTGACCCTTCGTGGTCTGTTTTCCTAATACTTTTACTACCACTACACTTATACGTAACGATAATATGTTCTTACGTAAAAAAAAAGAAGGAAAAAAGAAGAAAAAAGAAGAAGAATGCTTGATTGCCCTGCTTGCGTGCTTGCTTATAATATAGAATAATATACCTCCTTGGAATCTTCTAGGACCAAGTTTCCTTGCTAAATAATATCGCTCTGATTCTAGATGCACATGCATCACGACATACGCTCGAAGGGAACCCAATTATGGCGGGTGCACACGTCAAGGGGAACAGTCATGGCTAAATTGTTGAGCCCAACTCACAAAATAAACCCGAGGCAACACTCCCCACTTTGCACTTAATGTGTTCAATGGTCTTCAACCATAGGGATTGCTCAAATTTCTTCGTAGCACTCTACGGATACTTGAATTCCTACACTCGCGTGAAAGGTGATCGTGAGGAAAAAGTTGCCTACCCCCCCCCCCCCAAAAAAAAAAGAAGAAAGAGAAATGTGAATCCGAGTAGCCGGGAATCCCCACTGAAACAAATGAGGAGACTCACGCGAAATGGTGAAGCAAATTTTAATAAGGACGAAGCCTAGTAGCCGGTAATCCCCATTGAGACACATGAGGAGACTCGCATCAAACGGTGAAATCCGCAATAGAATTATAATAAGGACGAATCCTAGTAGTCGGGAATCGCCACTGAAACAAATGAGGAGACTCGCGCTGAATGGTGAAATCCACTACCAAAATAATTAGATGGGGGCTGTGCGAAGCTCTCGAAATCGAGAGCCTGAAACCTATGTGTAGGCGCTAGAGTAACCCTCGAGTGTTACTTGGAAAACCTGCATATCTCTGTGTTTAGGGCCTTTTGTTCACATGTTTGCTCCTCCGCGCCGCAGAGAATTACCTCGGGTGAAATGCGTGAATTTAAGCTATGCATACAAGACACGCGATATCTTCTTGACGGGTGCGCCACCTCTCAGTTGTGCCTCGTGACCCGCACCGTGTCTGTAAATTATGGGCGATGTCCCTATCCTCTCCCCTATAGAGGGAGCTGCTTTATTTATATTTATGTTATGCCTACTGACGAATGCCTGCATGCTTGAATAAAAAAATAATAAAAAAAATAAACCAATTTCGGCTCCTGCAGCCTACTTTCCCAATTCTGGCTCATAGAGCCCAACCATTGGCCCCCACGGCCTACTTCCTACCCTTGCGACTCGCTAACCTCCCAACTACGGCTCTCGTAGTCCACTTCCAAAGTGAAAGAATATTTTGTTCTCCAGTCAGACAGAAGGTCCAATCTAGAGTGAGAAGTCTTTTGTACTCTAACCGGACAGAAGGTTCGACTTAGAGTGGAGAGAGTCTTTTTGTTCTCCGGCTGGACGGCAGGTCCGAACCAAAGTGAAAGGATCTTTTTGTTCTCTAGCTGGACAAAAGGTCCGATCTAGAGTAGAGAGAATCTTTTTGTTCTCCGGCTGGACGGCAGGTCTGAGCCAAAGTGAAAGGATCTTTTGGTTCTCTAGCCGGACGGAAGGTCCGATCTAGAGTGAAAGGATCTTTTTGTTCTTCAGCTAGACGGCAGGTCCGAACCAAAGTGAAAGGATCTTTTTGTTCTCTAGCCGGACGGAAGGTCCAATCTAGAGTAGAGAGACTCTTTTTGTTCTTCGGCTGGACGACAGGTCCGAGCCAAAGTGAAAGGAATCTTTTTATTCTCTAGCCGGACGGAAGGTCCAATCTAGAGTAGAGAGAATCTTTTTGTTCTTCGGCTGGACGGCAGGTCCGAACCAAAGTGAAAGGATCTTTTTATTCTGTAGCCAGACGGTCCAATCTAGAGTAGAGAGAATCTTTTTGTTCTTCGGCTGGACGGCAGGTTGAGCCAAAGTGAAAGGAATATTTTTATTCTCTAGCAGGAGGGAAGGTCCGATCTAGAGTGAAAGGATCTTTTTATTCTTTGGCTGGACGGTAGGTCCGAACCAAAGTGAAAGAATCTTTTTATTCTCTAGTCGGACAGAAGGTCCGATATAGAGTGTATATAATCTTTTTGTTCTCCGGCTGGACGGCAGGTCCGAGCCAAAGTGAAAGGATCTTTTTATTCTCTAGCCGTACGGAAGGTCCGATCTAGAGTTGAGGGAATCTTTTTGTTCTCCGGCTGGACAGTACGTCCGAGCCAAAGTGAAAGGATCTTTTTGTTCTTTAATGCGCCGGGAGTACCGATTGTGAAATCCGAACCCGGGAGAGTGGGCCTCAAGGGCCGGAATCTGTGTTGCAGAAGTAGGCTGTTGAGGCCAAAAATCAGGGAAGCAGATTACAAGAGGCACAATTGGGAAGCTGGCTACAAAAGTCAAAATTAGGGAATAGGCTATGAGAGCCCAAATTGAGGAAGCGGATTACGAGAGCCGCAATCGGGAAGCTGGCTACAAAAGCTGAAATCGGGAAGCAGGCTACAAGAGCCAAAATTGAGAAAGTGGACTACGAGAGCCGTAGTTGGGAGGTTAGCGAGCCGCAAGGGCAGGAAGCAGGCCGTGGGGGCCAATGGTTGGGCTCTATGAGCCAGAACTGGGAAAGCGGGCTGCAGGAGTCAAAATTGGTTTATTTTATTTTTATTATTATTTTATTCAAGCATGCAGGCATTCGTCAGCAGGCATAACATAAATATAAATAAAGCAGCTCCCAACCGAGGGAAGAAAACGAGAGAAGGCTTGATGGGGACATCACTCATGATTCCCTCTGGATCAGGACTTCCCTTCCATTCGACGAGGGATAGGCTTGAGCCTCATGTCAAGTAGGCCACCGCGGGACTTCGACAGGTCACTTTGATGTATTTCTTGCTTTCTATTTGAGTCCGTTTGATGTAATTTATCTTTTATTCGAGTCCAGTACCTAGGTTATGTAGTTATTTTCCTAAGTCTTGTGGTCATCATGTGGTCTTTGGGCCCAACTACTTGGGCTTGGCCCACCTGCGCCCCCTTCCCCCTGGTAATGTGTCATTAGTCCTAATATCAAGGGCTTTTTGAAAAATTTGGGTTCGCTATAAATAGGGCCCCAACCCCCCCTTTTGGAGGTAATGAAAAGCTTGAGTTTAAATCCAGAAGAATAATTGTGAGCCCACTCTCTCTCTCTCTCTCTCTCTCTCTCTCTCTCTCTCGCTTGAAGGAGGCAAACCCCTCTCTCTCCCCTCCCCTCTCTCTCTCCCCATTTCGCCCCCCCTCTCTCTCCTCCCTCCTTGCCACATCACCCCACCCCATTAAATACAACCCTTCACCTTCCCAAGGCTCATAACCCCCCATTCACTCTCACCACTATCCAAGCAACCCTTCATATTCCAAGGCAACCCTCCCACTTCCCCTGCACCCTTCCCTCTCCCCCAAGCACCCCTCCCTCTTCCCCACATACCTCTTCACATCCCCTAAGGGATTTGAATCCCCCTTCCCCACCTGGCTGCGAACCCCACCCCCATTTCCCTCTCTCTTGGCCCTTGGGCGACCCCCACTCCCATCAAGTCCCTCTCTAACCCCCAAGAACCCACCCCACGCCACCACTCCCTCTCTCCCCATGAAACCCCCCCACCCTCCATCGCCCCTCCCCTTCCAAAACACCAGAACACCACCTGCAACAGCCCCCCCTCCCAAAACCACTAACCCACCACCAAGAATTCACTTCCTCCACCCCATTTTCTATATACCAGTGAGTAGCTACGGATCTGTAGGACCACCCTCCTTTTACAGCGCCAGCCTCGCCCACATCCCGGTGTTCCTAGAGGTGAGCCATACATTGACAGAAAGCTCTCCCAGCTAGCTTCGCAGGCGAGGCGGTCTCGCCCCTATCCGAGTACGGAGGCACCCGGGAGGCTCATTTCCACCCGACTGTGCAACTGGGACCTGAGCAGGGACCAGAGCTGCAGTTCAGAAGCTACAGCGACCACACCAGAACTCCCCTTGCCGCGCCACTTGGCCGGAGTGAAGTTCCACCAGTCGACTATCCAACGCATCTAGCGGGGCACCGATTGAAGCCCGGAGCAGCTCATTCCGATTTTTCTGCTCCAGGGTCGCAGATCAGGTCAGTCGGGATCCGTCCAGACCCCCTCCCGCTCTTCTGGACATATCTCTCGACCCCAACCTCGTCTGGGGCCATTCTTTATTGCTGAACGAAGAAGACTCTACCACGCTTGCAACCATCCTGGTCCCGCCTTGATCGGATGACGGGAGCGATCATGGTAACGTCGCCAACCTGCTGCTACAATCTGGACTCAGCCCGAACCAGAACCAAGCAGCACCGGTCCAGCCCCCACCTCAGCCGGTAGCGACAACCCGACGTTCCGACAAAATTCAGGTTACATCCTGGACCAGCCAGCGACGTTTTGGAACTGGTCACGTTAGTTTTCGAGTTCGGGAGTGTCCTCAGGAAATCGAACATCGGGTACCTATCAACGAGCAGAATAGGCGGGCAGAACCTCGAAGGGGCAGTTCAGCTCCGTCCTTAGTTTCACGTCCCTCCCCACCTGGCCGGCTTACCGCCCCTCCCTGTGTGGAGGTAGTGTTTATTTGTAATCCAATTCTCCTCACCCCAAGATCCCCCCTCTTGCGTGAGGTGTAGTACATGTAATCTTTTAACATGTCGAAGCTTCAGTCGACGCAGTGTGCGGGGAATCCACACTTCCCCACTCGCCCTCGTCTCCGAACGGGGTTGGTTTCTTCAAACCAACCGGGTAAGCTCCAGCCCTTGCCCCCCTTAGTGTTTGTTCCTTTAATATCCGTGAAACTATTCCGCTGGTCGGTGAGAGAGTGCTCGACCCCGGAGCATCCAGCTTACGTGCGATCATCGTGGGCTTTAGAGAGAGAGTGACCCAGTGCCCCCAAGGCACCTAGCCAGCCCCTTGATTGTGGGCACCGTTCCCTTGGGAGGGAAACCATAGCCCTGCTGACCCTCTGCCAGCAAGGGTCTTGCTCCACCACCTCGACTCGGCATCACCGAGTCACCACGGGAAGCGGGTGTGCGCGGAAGATTGGTGATTTCCGGCAATCTCAATTCTTGCGATTGTGTTTGCAATTTAGGTCCAAGGGGACACGACTACTTGTTGCATTCACCCACAGTATGTGTCACATCAAATGGTATCAAAACAAATTTTAGACTTATCTCTACAAGCCTAAGTCCTAGGGCCATTGCATAGTCATCATCCGTGTGTTGGTCATCTCCCCATTGTGCATGTCTACCCGTAGTGGTGCCTTATATCGGGCCGACCCCTCAACCTCAGCTCCCCCTATGAGTACCAATTCCCAAGGTGACCAAGATACCCCTAGGGATACACCCCAAGTTCCCAATATTTTGATTGGTACCCTATGACGGAAGATAGGAGAGTTAGGCTAGCAAAAATGCACCTCACCAAGCTAGCCAAGACCTATTGGTTAAGTGTGGAGAGTCGAAGGAGAATTAGGCGAGAGGAGGCCATTCACACCTGGGAAGACATGAAAGAACAACTTAGAGTCAAGTACCTCCCCAACTCCTACATCCAAACTCTCCTCGATGAATGGCAAAGCCTCACCCAAGAGGGAAGAACCGTGGTCGAATACATTGAAATGTTTGACTCCTACCTTCTAAAGTGTGGAGTCCATGAAGAGTTGGCTGTCACCCTATCCCGATTCAAGAATGGCCTCCAACCACACATCAAGAGAGACCTCTTTATGAGGGATGTGGATTCCCTTGAGTTGGCTTATCAAATAGCCCGTGATACCGAGAAATTCTCTAGAAATCCTAAATTCACCTCACCCCAACCGGTCGACCCTAAGGCTATGAATCATCGACCTAACCTACCTCCCCTCTTGAAGACTCCTACCCCTAGTGGGAGTGCCCCGGCCCGACCCTACAGCAACCCACCCACCATCACTCCTACTAGAGTCACCCCAAACAACCCATTTTCCCGAAGAGAGGAGGGCCCCAAGGGTCCTAGTATGGGTGGGACAACCTCGGGTAGCCAACCAACTTGTTTTCAGTGCAAAGGCTATGTCCACTTCGCCCGCCAATGCCCATCACGTGAGTTGCCTAGTTTACTCATTGAGGAAGAAAAGACCCCTTCACAAGGGGAGATTGAGGAAAATATTGAAGTTCATGAGGCCGCTTTAGACTGGGAAGAGGAGTACAAGGCTTAAGCCCACGAGTCAGGTATAGGCTACACCGATACCCACTTAGGAGTGATTAGATGCACCCTCGCCAAGCCTCAAGAAAAAGACTGGTGTCAAACAACCATCTTTCACACCTTTATCAAAATAGGGAGCCATGTAAGAAAAGTCATCTTGGACAATGGGAGTTGTGTCAACACTGTGTCCCCTGACACCGTCAAACTACTTGGCCTCACCATTGCTCCACACCCAAACCCATACCGGGTCTCATGGATTAACAACAACTCCATCCCGGTTAGCACCCGCTGCATTGTGCCCCTTACCTTTTCATCCTATCATGGGCAAGTCTGGTGCGACATCATCCCCATGGAAGTAGGGAGTATCCTTCTAGGTAGACCCTGGATCTATGACGTGGATGCCACCATCCTAGGGAGACCAAACACTTATACCTTCGAGCATGAGGGAAAGACTATCCGTCTAAACCCCTCCCCACCCCGCTCCACACCAAAGAAGGACCCTCTTCCCCAGGAGCACCACTCCACCCCACCTCAAAACCCAGGGATCCCTATCCCACCAACCCAACTAATTTCCCAAAAGTCCACCCAAGAGGATCCGACAGGTGGGATCAAAGGCCTTCACCTCATCACAAGAAGAGAGATGGAGGAGGAAATATCCCAAGGAGCACCCTTGTGTGCTGTGGTCATATGCTTAGGAGAGCCCAACCCTTCCAACCCCTACCTTATGGAAATCCACCCACTTCTAGAAGAATTTAAGGATGTGTTCCCTACTGAGCTCCCGGATCAACTCCCACTCATGAGAGATGTGCAACATGCAATCGATCTTGTCCCAGGAGCCACCCTCCCAAACCTCCCCCACTACCGCCTCAATCCCACAGAACATGCTGAATTACGGAGGCAAGTGGAAGAGCTTATTAGGAAGGGCTTTCTCCTACTTAGTAAGAGTCCTTGTGCTGTCCCAGCCCTCCTCACACCTTAGAAGGATGGGACGTGGCGGATGTGTGTCGATAGTAGAGCCATCAACAAGATTACAGTCAAGTATAGGTTCCCCATCCCTAGGCTCGACGATATGCTCGATATGCTAGCCAGAGCCACCATTTTTTCTAAAATTGATCTCAAAAGTGGCTACCACCAAGTTAGGATAAGGCCGGGGGATGAGTGGAAAATGGCTTTCAAAACAAAAGATGGGCTCTATGAGTGGCTAGTGATGCCTTTTGGACTTTCAAATGCCCCAAGTACCTTTATGCGCCTTATGACTAAGGTCCTCAGACCTTACATTGGGGTCTTCCTGGTAGTATACTTTGATGATATTCTCATCTACAGCCAATCCAAAGAAGCCCATCTAGACCACCTTAGGCAAGTTTGCACCACCCTTCGGAATGAGAGTCTCTTTGCCAACCTAGAAAAGTGTCACTTCCTGACTGAATCCATTACCTTCCTAGGATTTGTTGTCTCCACTAAAGGTGTGTCCATGGACCCCGAAAAGATCCAAGCTATCCTAGACTGGCCAGAACCCCACACTCTCCATGAGGTCCGAAGCTTTCATGGGTTGGCCACGTTCTATAGGAGATTCATCCGAGGCTTCAACACTATCACAGCCCCCATCACTGATTGCCTCAAAAAGGGGACTTTCGTTTGGACCAAGTCAGCCTCCAAGGCTTTCCTAGATCTAAAAGAGAAAATGACCCAGGCCCCCATCCTGTGCCTCCCCGACTTTTCCAAGGTTTTTGAAGTCACATGTGATACCTCAGGGGTAGGCATTGGTGAGATACTCAGTCAGGAATGGCATCCTGTGGCCTACTTTAGTGAGAAGCTGTGTGATGCCAGGATGAGGTATTCAACCTATGACAAAGAATTTTATGCTGTGGTTCAGTCCCTTAAGCATTGAAGACATTATCTCCTACCAAAAGAATTTGTCATCTTCTCAGATCATGAGGCCTTAAAATACCTCAACTCCCAGCTGTGGACACCGAAAATTGCACATCCAAAATGTCATGCTCAGCCCAGCATCAACAACGGCGCCGAGTGAAGAAACCCCCGGGGAAATCAAGCACAAAAGGCTCCACAGCCCGTGGGCCTCGAAGAAAATCAAATGGGCCACAACTTATGCTCACAATGGGCTCAAAATCGCCCATTTAGCCCTTCAGCGGCACGCCCTGGCAGAACCCTCCAGCGGCACGCTCCCTTCAGCGGCACACCCTGCCGCGGCCCTCGCCGGCACACCCCTATGGGGGTTCACCGGCACACCCCCAAGGGGGTTCACCGGCACACCCCCATGGGGGGGTCTTCACCGGCACACCCCCATAGGGGGCGTCTTCACCGGCACACCCCCATGGGGGGGGTCTTCACCGGCACACCCCCATGGGGGGGGTCTTCAACGGCACGCCCCCTGGGGGGTCTTCAGCGACACACCCTGTAGGGTCTTCAGCGGCACGCCCTTCAGGCCGTTCAACGGCACGCCCATCCGGGGCTCCAGCGGTACGCCCTTTTGGCACTACAGCGGCACGCTTGTTCAGCCCTTCAACGGCACAGCGGTGAAGCTCTTTCAACGGGCGACGTGAGGCCCATGCCCTACACATCCTTGGCGCGCAGTGGAGCCGTCTGAGGTGGCAGCTGGTCATTGGGCCACGTAGCCTACCCCACTGACAGCCAGTACAGGGGCAGGTCAAACCCATCATCACAGCCGGCTTCCCGCCTTCGACGGTCGTGCTCGAAGTCGTCGGTGGCTGGGAGTATAAAAGCCTCCTGTTAAAACACAAAGAGGGGGAGATACAGGGAGGAGAACGGGAGAGACGAACAGAGAGAGGAGAAGAGGTTCCAACAGTAGAGGGCACACACAGGAGAAAGAGGAGAAGAAAGAAGAGAAGAAGAGGCCCTCCCGGCCTGTGCTCCGTCCGACGGCCACCGGGAAGAAGCAAGAGTAAGAGAGAGAGAGCTTGTTGTATTGGGGGAAAGGGTTGGGGATAGTGGCCAATGTCTTAGGCCCGGATGTTTTCGTCTCTCTTGTATCCCATTCCTCCTGGGGGTTCTTTGTCCTTCTCCCTTTTGTCCATGGCCCCATCTGGGGGTTTGCTTTTGTAATATATATGTAGGGCCACGCCCTCTTGATTTTCATGAATGAAAACCACCTTCTCCGGGTTCCTCTTCGATCTTCGATGTTTTATGCTAGGCTTTGCGGGCTTTTCGACGGACGATCCGTTACTCCCTCTGTCTCTTCATTCCTCCGGCGTCTTTAGGGTCCTCCACGTCGATGTAGGTTTCCCCCTTCTGTTAGCCTTGGTTTCACAAGCCCTTCAATCCTCTCCATGGCCATCTGCTGTGTCCACTGGCTTAAGGGAGAGGGAGACCCTCACCCTCTCTCCAAACACACAGTGATCAAGTGGCCTGCCCTTGGCCTTGAATCCCCTTTCTTTTCTTTAAACGGCTTCTAAGGCCCCCAGCTTGCACACTCTGTTTGAACTCCCAGCGATGCCTCTTCCTGGCCCTTCGCCGGCACCCCTGTTTGGTCCCTCAGCGGCACGCCCATGGGGGTTGTCCAGCGGTACGCCCCCCCCCCCATTTATCCTTGGCCGGCACGCTATCTCCTCGCCTTCAGCGGTACGCCCCAAGTGCCCTCAGCGGTACGCCCTCCTCTGCCCTCAGCGGCACGCATACCAGTCTACCCCTTTGGCCGGCACGCTCCTTGGCCGGCACACCTGATCAGCCTTGGCCGGCACACCGCAGGCCTTCAGCGGCATACACCCTCAGCCTCTCAGCAGCCCACTCCTTGGCTTTGCCCCCCGAGCCCTTCCCTTTACGTTTTCCGAGGCTCTTTAAAGGTGTTGCTCCCCCGGGGGCCCATCTCCAGTTGTCGGGTTCCGCCACTCCATGTGGGCGCGTTCCCTTTATCTCCCTTACGCCCCGGGTCAAGGGGAGATGCTGCCGAATTTTTGTGGGAAAATAATAAAACATTAAAAGAGGCAAAAGGAGGCAACAAACGAGCAGATAACTAATGAAACCTTCCAACTCATCAAATTACTGCCGGCACCCCAACGAGAATTGAACTAGGCTAATTAACCACCTGGCCGCCCGAAAACCCGACCCGCAAGAAAAGAGACCGAACCGAACCAAGAGAACAAACACGGGAGGAATTTTATATGAAACTACACAAGGGTTAAGACAAGAAGAAAAGAAAAGCCTTAAAGCAGGTAATCAAAACTGAGTTAACCTCCATCACTCCCTGCCCAACTCCCAGCGGCACACACACACCCAGCCTTCAGCGGTACCCTCTCTTGAGCCTTCAGCGGTACGCCCCTACAGCCCCCAGCGGTACGCCCCTGCAGCCCTCAGCGGTACGCCCTTTGCAGCCTTCAGCGGTACACTCTCTACAGCCCTCAGCGGTACGCCCCTAGCCCTCAGCGGTACGCCAGCCCGGTACACTCCCGTTTTCCCCTTCGCCGGCACACTATACACATACACATACACAACTTGACAAGGGCATTAATAATAGCAAATAAATTAATAAAAAAATTACGTTAACTAAAGAACTCCAAATGCGCAATATTGATCATAATAAAAGAGGCGGGAGGGGTAATAGAGAAATAAATAATAAACCAATGATAATAATAAGAATAATCATGCATAGAAGAAGAGAAATCATCCCGGACAAAGGCACGAATAAATAGTAAACATCAAATCAGAAATCCCAGAAGGTATAACCTAGAAAGCTCTAGATAAAAGACGCTAATGCCCACGCCGCAGCCCGCTCTCTCCCCGGGACCCGGGGCAAAAGGAACAACAACGCTGCCCCTTTAGGTCGAGCCCGAGTCTCGGGAATTCCCCGATATGGCCGGGCTTTGATCTAACCTCGGGCCGACATCCTAATCGGACCGGATTTGTTTTCTCTTTCCGGACACCTTCCGAATCCTCATTGAAATTGCCATATGCTCGGCAGACATTTGGAGGGATCTACCTCGGTTTTCTCATTATGACGATGCCACGGACTTGTGTCCGAATACAAAAGGTCTACGAGTGGCCAACACAGCCGACAGTTTATGGCCTTAATACCACCTTCAGTGTGACCCATCCCTATCTCTCTCGCATAATTAGTATTATTCTTTTCGGCCGCAGGGCCTCTAATTTCGGCAATTAATCAAGGGTATTCCCTCGTATGGGGGATGTAAATGACGTCGTGACCTTTATGGCGCGACGGGATTCGGTCCCGACACGAACCACACAATCGTCTGACGAAGTCAGATCGAGCGCACCATGGGCTCTCCGGAGCCCGAATAAATTGTCACTCCGGTGACTGGCACGCCCACGCACTTAATAAAACCAACAGACGAACGGGAACCACAGTTTAACGGAAAGTGCGTCCACAACTCTGGCACGCCCGGTGGGACCCATCCACCCTTCATCTCTTTGCCGAAATTAGGGGCCCCACAGCCCCCTTCTTGTAATACTAACTGCGTTATCTTTTTAAATGCAGAAAAAAAGTAAGAGAGAGGCATCATGGAGCCGACAATGGGTGTCATCTGCAGCCCTGAGGTTGTGGAGAATCACGTGCGAGGTGGCTACCTGGCGGTACCCCTCACTTTCGGGAGCTTCCCTCCCACCGTGGGTTTCCCCAACTTCCTGGGGGTAGCCTTCGTCCAGATCCTCGACGTGGAAACGCCCGAGGAGCCTCAAACCAACGCTCCCGCTCCGGGAGCCGTCGAAGCTGCCGCCGGCCGAGCTGTGGCCGAAGACAACAATAGCGTCCACACAACGACGCTCAGCTGCAACGTGCACCACGTGCACCAAACTACCGGCCCGTTCCACCAAGGGTCGACATCCCACCGGAGAAGGCTCCGGAGAAGCAACATCAGCGCCGGATCAGGGCGTCGCGCCTCCAACTCCGGGAAGTCCATGACGGTTGGGGCCCTCCGAGTCCGCCTAGACGGGCAGAGGTCCCAGGTGACACCGGACCGCATCATCCCAACCGTTCCAGTCCGCAACTCCTTTGAAGGACTGGCTAAGCTGAAGGAGAAGACGAGGCCCATAGCCCCGGTCGTAGCACCAAAGAGGACGCCGGGTCACAGGCCGGCTAAACTGAAGCAAGTCTGGGTGCCTAAGGAGACCCAGCCCAACGCACCCGCCCAGGCAGGGCCCAGCATCTTCCGCCCCAGGAGGACCCGACGCCATGACAGGGCTGAGGTAGTGACCCCCACTCTCCGACCGGCACCTGTCATCCTGGTGCCGTCCGAGGATGCTCACCGCCGTCGCCGGGGGCGCCGACACAACGCCGCCCGCCCGGCACTCAGGGCCTACTCTCCTTCCGCTGCTGTCGTCGACTCGCAACCACAGGCCGCTCTCCCTGACCAGGAGTGGGAAGGGATCGAGCAGGCCATGAGAAACTACCTCCGAGGCCCGGGTAGCACCCCCGCTGGCCGCCGGAGACTACTGGGGGCAATGACCTCCGCCTTCCAGGAAGAAAGGGGGGAACCTGCACCTAGTATGGAGTCGAGGACCCGCCCGGAAGAGCCGCGCCAGTCCCCTGTACGGGAGGAGGCGCCGTCCCGACGGTCGGTCTTCGACAGGCTAACATTCCCAGGAGGACCGTCCCGGAGGGCGTCAAGAAGAAACAAGAATAGGAAATGGCTGACATTCACCTGCAACATGGCAGGAGTCCATGGTCGGTATGGGGCCTTACCCGCCGACCCGGAAGAATTGGCCAGAATAGCTGCCAGGCCGGGACCCCTTACCAGAAGAAGGAGAGCGGCAGGCGGCGCGACACCTGGGGAGCCCCTCACGGCCCTCACGGCCAATGTAGTCACCACCGGCGACACGAGTGGCGGACCCTCGACATCATCCGAGGACGCCCCGGCCGAAGAGACGGGGGGCATACCCAGCCTCCCCACAGCTGACCCAGCAATGCTGCTCATGATGCAACGATTCCAGCAGGAAATCGAATCACTTAAAAAGCAATTGAATGAGCGAAACACACCACCCCCAATGTCCTGGCAGACCGAGGTCACACCCGAGGTACCCAGGGACAGGGGGCAGTCTCCCGAGGCAGCTCTCCCAGCAACCCTCAATCCTCTCGGGGGCGCGCCCCCGCAGCAAGCACATTGCGCAGCAGTCACCCCGCCACAGGCTCTGCTTTCACAAGGGTCCCCCATGGCCCCCCGAGCGACCGTGGTAGCCACCCCGAGCGCACAGCCCGCTCATTTTTACCCGAGCCCAGTCGACCCGGCGGCAGTCAGCCGGTTAATGCTCGAGCAGATGATAGATATGAAATTGGCTGAGAGGGGCGATGGGGGTCAGACGCCTTTCGACGTCTACCGGGTACCCTACCCGGTTCATTACGCTGCCAAGAAGCTGCCGGCTGGCGTCACCAAGCCGCCGAAATTTGAGAAGTTCAACGGGCAAGGATCTCCCAGAGAGCATATTGCCTATTATGTGAACGTCATGGGAGACTTGGCTGCTGATGAAGCCTACCTCCTGAAGTTCTTCGGCTCAACACTCACCGGGCTTGCCTTTGAATGGTACTCCGGCTTGCCGCCCGGGTCCGTGGCCGATTGGCCCGACATGCAGAAGAAGTTCAAAGAAAGATTCTACGTGGCCGAGAGAGAAGTTACCATGGCTGAACTCTACGCCACGAGGCAGAAGAATGATGAGTCGGCTCTCGACTACATTAAGAGGTGGAGGAACCTCAGCATGAGGTGCAAACGCCCCCCGCATCAGGAGGACGCAGTGCAGATCTGCAAGCAAAACTTAAAGAAAGAAATCCTAGAAAGAATGATCGGCACTGAGGTCAAGACATTTGACCGTCTGAATAATGTGGTAGCAGAGATCGAGGCATTCTTGGCCCGATACTCCTCCACCCCGGCTATGTCAAGCCAGAGGGCCAGACAGGCGGAGAAGAAGCCGGCTCCCCCGGAGGTGCATGCACTAGACTTCCAGGCTTTCGAAAAGCAGAAGGAGAAAGCCAAGGGAGCAGCTAACCCTCCGCCACCCAGAACCACAGAACGGCGAGAAGGCCCCTCACTAAGAGAGAAGATGAGAAACAAGTTGTATTCCTTCTCCCGGGACAAGTCCAAGCTCCTGTTTGAGTGGGCAACCAGCTACAATAAGATCACATTGCCAGAGCCGAAAAGGCCTGGCGACTCAAAGAAGAAAGATGACCCGCGCTTCTGTCTGTACCACCGGGTGCTCGGGCATACTATTGAAGATTGCTACGTCTTCAAGGATGTTATTGAGTCCTTAATCAGAGACGGGGAGCTGGACATGGGGGAGCATAAAGTAGACCCCCCGCAGCCACACGAGCTGCCCAGTATAGCCTCCTCCGTCAGTATGATCTCGCTATATCAGGAGCTGCCAGAAGAATGGGCGAAGGCCTGTGCCCGTGCCACTTATGAAACCTTTATCATGGCCCCAGCTCAAGACCAAGAAGGGTGGCAGACTGCACCCGGAAAAACCAGAAAGGCGCGCGCCTCTCGACCCACCCCAGGAATTCACTCGAGGGTAGCAACGCCCCTGCCTGCACCGCCCCCGATAAACCCTGTTTGCCACGACACGGCCCCCCGGCTGGTCATGAGGCGGCCCACTCACAACAGGAAGAGCTCTGCCCCGCTGCGGATGCACAAGAAGACTAGCCCGGCGGTTGAAAGACTCCAGGCTATTATTGATGGGCTCGAAGATTATGAACAGCCCGAAATCCAGCCTGTGGAGCTGAAGGAGTATGTCCCCTGGACGGAGTTCGAATCACTCGAGCTGGCTCCGGGAACAGAAGCTGATGCAGACAAAGAGCCTCCCCTGTGGGGTGAACCTCCTCAAGAGCAGCCACCCGCTGCAGCAGGCAAGAAGAAGAAGAAGAGAAGACCCAGGGGCAAGAAGAAGAAGGAGGTTGTCTTCGCCTGCAATACCCTCGCGGCGCTGTTCGACACCTCTCTCTCCCTGGAAGAGAAAGAAGAAGAGCCACCCCATGAGCCGGCAGAAGTGAGTCAAGCTGAAGCATCCACCTCCCAGCACGCCACCAGGTCAGGGAGGAAGTGGGGGCGCCCTCCTCAGGGCAGCCTCAACATCATGCTCAGGGGGGAACAACCATACCAGGTTCCCGAGCCCGAGGTCCGAGGCACTGAGATCCCTCCTCCATCAGGCCTCTACCCCGGAGGCACCAAGAGTCAAGGCGCCCCGTCGTTCGCCGAGTTCCTATCCGCTCGAGCAGGAAGGCGGGTGCACCCCCAGGGGTCCGCTGTGACCAGTAAAGCAAGCATTCCTCAAGCTCTACCGGCTACAGTTCCTGCCCAGCCGGAGGAAGAATTCAGCGGCACCCCAAACCTCGCCGAATTCATGCGAGCAGCAGAGGAGGCTCAACAGGCCCCGCCTGCTCGACAGGCCACAGCAGAACCCACAAAACAGGCATCCCCTGATCCGGCACCCCAGTCCCAGGATGAAGGCAGGCGCAGCAAGCCCGAAGAGATGAAACTGCTCAAGGTACGGGCGGCCGAGCGAATAGTCAGACATCTCAAGAAAATCCCGACCCGGTTCACGGTCTGGGAGATGCTGTCCTTGAATGAAGAAACACGGCAAGCCATCATCGCCGCACTCCAGACGCCAGCACACCTTGAAGCCTGTTTGGCAGAAATACCACCTGAAGTAGCAGTGGCTTTCACAGAAGATGACATGCTCCTACCGACTTGCAGCCATAACAGGCCCCTCTACATGAAAGGGCAGCTGAACGGCCAGCCTATCAACAGGGTCTTGATCGACCCAGGAGCAGCGGTGAATATACTCCCGTACCGGGTATACCAGAAGCACTACTTTGACGTACATCTGGTCGAAGTTAAAAATGTCAAGATTGCCGGCTTTAACCAGAAATGTGAAGTTCCTATGGGGGTCGCAGAGTTCAACTTGACCTTTGATGACTTCACCACCAAGGTCCAGTTCCACGTCATCAACTCCAGCACTTCCTACAAGGCGTTGCTTGGCCGGCCTTGGCTACACCAGAACAGAGTGGTGCCCTCCACCCTGCATCAATGCATCAAGTACCCCTGTGAGGGAAAGGAAGTCAGAATCTTCGCCGACCTCCACCCGTTCGAGGTGTTCGAGTGTCACTTGTCAGATGCTAATCTGTACTTGGAGAAGGCGAAGCAAGCTCCTCAAGTCATCCAAGACAAGGGCAAGAAGAAAATGGAATCAGGGGGCTGGTTTCCTCCGCCGCCCCCAGGCTATGTAGCTCCCCCGCATGTACCATTTATTGCACAAGAAGAAGGGGTATTCAGGGCAGCCCCTCTCGCCATCTACCCCACACCGGGGGCACCCTGCCTCGAAGACCTGCTAGAAGATGTCAGGGTCCCGCCAGGGATCGTCAAGCCGATAGCAGAGATAGAATCCCAAGCAGCTGAACGACTGAAAACCTTCGAGGTGCCTAACTCTGAGGGGCCGCCCACTATTTTCTATGTGGCCGGGGAAAAGCCGGTCAGGGAAGACGATGATTGCCGGTTCCCTGACGAGTTGCATGACCCGCACGTCCCCATCACGGGACTTCCCCACATGACTGACCAGGCAGCCAGAATGGTCAGAAAGCAGAAGATTCCTCCCTACCAGCCCTCCAGCCGGAAGGAAATGTTTGAAAGAATGTGGAACCCACCAAACCTGGATCGACGGTTGCTGAAAATCACCAAGCACCCCGGTCTGGGCTTTTCACTAGAAGATTACTACGAGACTGATGTCATATCGGTCTCAGCATGGCCCGGCGACGACCCCGCAGAAGCTGCAGATTCGCTGGAAACCCACCGAGACACATGTCCCGGGGCCTCGGCCGAAGAGGCACAAGACGAAGAAGTATTCCTGTGGAAGCCTCCCAGCCGCCGCTATATGGAGAAGACCCCCTCCTTTTCCGAAGTGTCGACCTCGAGAGGGCACGCCAGCGAGGCGCCTCCACCCCGGCCGGCCGGCGAAGCAAGGAGCAGTAGCACGGGCCATGCCCCGAGTTCCCCTCGATACGACCCCGTCATGTACGCCTTGTACCATAGGCAGCAACGGGAGATCGAGATGCTAAAAGCACGACTGGCCGAGTTAACCTCGCTAGTCGCCGACCTGATCCAAGGATCTCTTCCCCCATGGGGTGGCCGGATGCCTCGGCCCCGAGGCACCAGTCCCAACACCCCCGCCCTGACAAGGCGGGAAATGAGAGACATGGCAAGCCCGCTGATCGAGCGGCCAACCAGGCAAGGGCTGACACTCCAAGAGAAGCTGCAGAAGCCTTATTCCTTTCCGAGAGAGAAGACCCGGGGCATCTTCGACTGGGCTTGCCATTACGGCAAGGTCTCCCTTCCACGGTCCAAGAGGCCGCAGGACACCCGAAGAAGCGGGAATCCACTGTTTTGCCCTTACCACCAAATACTGGGCCACGCCATTGAAGACTGCTATGTCTTCAAAGACCTCGCTCAAAGCCTCATCGACAGGGATGAGCTTAGAATGGGGGACTACGTGGTAGCCCCGCCACGCCCCCATGTGGCAGACAGCCCCAGGGCAGGAGCCTACACTGTGTCCACCCGATGCCGGGCGCCCGAAGATGCGGCTACCCCAGCCTCTGCAGGAGCGGTCTATGATGAATACACAGAAGAGCCCGAGATGCACTTATGCCCTCCTGAACCTGCGGACCTTACGTACCCGGCGGCTACGACCCTGGGGGACTGCGAGGCAAATGCAACCTCTATGCCCAGTCATGATGAACAAGGAGAGGGAGATGACGTCCTCGAGCCCGAAGACAATGAAGACCAAGACTTCGTGGATTTGTCGCCAGCCCCGCCGGAAATTGAAAATAGCGGCCAGGCCACAGTCGACGAATTGGTTGAAATCAACCTCGGCACAGAAGACAATCCCAGGCCGACTTTTTTGAGTGCTCTCATGCCTCTACAGGAAAGAGAACAATACACAAAGTTGCTGCAAGAATTCCGGGATTGCTTTGCCTGGAACTATGAAGAAATGCCCGGACTGAGCCCCGAGGTGACTCAACACATCCTGTCTATTGATCCCAAAATGGAACCAGTGAAGCAACCTCCCCGGCGCATGAGGCCGGAGTTAACCAGCCAGATCTGCAAAGAGGTCGACAAGCTCATAAACGTCGGCTTCGTGGCAGAAAATCAATACACCACGTGGCTGGCCAATATTGTACCGGTGAAAAAGAAGAATGGACAGATCAGGATTTGCGTGGACTTCCGCGACCTGAATAGAGCCTGCCCGAAAGATGACTTCCCGGTGCCTATCACCGAAGTGATGATTGATGCAACCACCGGCCACGAGGCCCTGTCCTTTATGGATGGGTCGTCCGGCTATAACCAAATCTGGATAGCCGACCACGACCGGGTCCATACGGCTTTCCGGTCACCCAAAGGGGTATTTCACTACAAGAGGATGCCCTTCGGCCTCAAGAATGCCGGGGCCACATACCAGCGGGCGATGACCAAGATCTTCGACGAGCTGCTATACGGCAAGGTCGAGTGCTACATCGATGATCTGGTCGTCAAGACGAAGAAAAGAGACGAGCACCTGAGCGACCTCAGGGCCGTCTTCCAAAGGCTCCGGCAGTACGGGCTGAAAATGAATCCCATGAAGTGCGCCTTTGGCGTGTCCAGCGGGAAATTCCTCGGCTTTATTGTCCGGCACAGAGGGATCGAGATCGACCCCCTGAAGATAAAAGCCATCCAGGAGCTGCCTCCTCCGAAGAGTCTGGGGGAGCTGAGGTCCCTACAGGGGCGTTTAGCTTACATCCGCAGGTTCATCTCCAACCTGTCAGGGCGTTGCCGACCCTTCCACAGACTGATGATGAAGAATGCACCCTTCAGCTGGGGTCACGAATGCCAGCACGCGTTCGACCAGCTAAAGGAGTACCTGAAGACCCCACCCGTCCTGGGGGCACCTGTCAAAGGTAGACCGCTTATTCTCTACATAGCGGCCACCGAGTACTCACTGGGGGCAATGCTCGCCCAGAACAATGATGAGGGAAAAGAACAAGCTCTTTACTATCTCAGTCGAAGGTTGGTGGGCGCAGAGGCTAAGTACACCCCGATTGAGAAAATCTGCCTTGCCTTGGTCTTCGCGGTCAAGAAGATGAGGCACTATATGTTGTCCCATGAAGTCAGCCTGATATCCAGGGCCGACCCCATCAAGCACATTCTCCTCCAGCCAGTCCCGAAGGGGCGCCTTGGCAAGTGGGCCGTGCTGCTCATGGAATTTGACATCACTTACGTGCCACAGAAGGCCGTTAAGGGGCAAGCCGTCGCGGACTTCTTCGCAGCACACCCTGTGCCCGAAGACTCTCCGTTGGCCACAGAGCTACCCGAAGACGAAACACTAGAGGTGGATCAAGTGCAACAAGCCGTCTGGCAGTTATACTTCGACGGGGCCTCGAGAACAGAAGCGACCCCGTCTGGGCATGGCAAGGTGCGTGCCGGAGCTGGCATCGTCCTCAAATCGCCAGATGGAGAAGTGATGCACACCTCCTGCTGCATTAGCAAACCCTGCACCAATAATGAAGCAGAATATGAAGCTCTAATCATCGGTCTCCAGGTCGCCCTTCAAATGGAGATCAAAATGCTCCAGGTGTTCGGCGACTCGCTGTTGGTCGTCAAGCAAGTCCAGGGGCAATTTGATGTCCGAAAACCTGAGCTGCTCCCGTATCACACTAAAGCAAAAGGGCTCATGGAGCGGTTCTACCTCCTCGAGATAGGCCATGTCGCCAGAGGGGAGAACGCACAAGCCGACGCATTGGCAAAATTGGCAAGCTCACTGGCAGTGCCTCCAGATGGATCTCTCCATATCCAAGTAATAAACCAACGCCAGGTACCCAGCATGATGGCAGAGGAGTCAGAAGAAGAAGACCTAGAGGTCACTACAGTGGAAGCCGTCAGCCTGCCCGACTGGAGAGCCCCCTTGGTGCAGTGGTTCAAACACCAGCGATTGCCTGACCGAAGAGAAGAAAAGATCAAGCTAGTCAGAACCAAGGATTCTTACGAGCTCCGAAGCGGAATATTATTCCGAATTGTGGCAGACGCCAGAAGGAAGCTGCTCCTCCGATGTTTGTCCACCGAAGAAGCTTGGAGGGTTATGAAGGAGGTCCATGCCGGCATAGCTGGCGCGCACCAGGCGGGACCGAAAATGAAAATTGAAATCAAGAAACTTGGCTATTATTGGCCTGCAATGTTCAACGACTGTTGCGAGTATGCTAAGTCGTGTCAGAGATGCCAGGAGCATGCCACTATACCCAGGAGACCTCCGGCACCATTACACCCAACAGCGCCCAGTTGGCCGTTCGCCCAATGGGGGACGGACGTCGTGGGCCCCTTACCCGCATCTTCCACAGGCGGCAAATACATTCTGGCGGCTACCGACTACTTCTCCCGCTGGGCCGAGGCCATTGCCTTACGAGAGGTCACCGGAGAAGTCGTGGCCAGGTTTGTCCTCCGCAATATTATATTCCGGTTCGGCGTGCCCGACCGGATTGTGTCGGACAACGGCAGCCACTTCCGCAACCAGAAAGTTTACCGGCTAGCAGAAAAATACAAAATTGACTGGAGGACATCGACTCCTTACAATCCACAAGCCAATGGGCTGGCCGAAGCTTTCAATAAGACACTTTGCACTCTCCTGGCCAAGACTGTTAGCTCTAACAAAAGGGACTGGGAAGAAAGAATGTATGAAGCGCTTTGGGCGTACCGAACCGTATACAAGACCCCAACGGGCTGCTCGCCCTTCTCTCTTGTATATGGCTCGGAAGCAATCATCCCCGTCGAACTGGAGATACCGTCCCTCAGGGTCGCCATTCAGCATGGGCTTGTCCCCGAAGGGCAGACCAACACCGAGCGAAGGCTCGATGAACTCTCCAGTCTGGAAGGAAAGCGGCTTCAAGCCCAACAGAATATCCAGGTCTATCAGGCCCGGATTGCACGCGCCTTTGACAAACTCGTCAAGGAACGCGAATTCAAGAAGGGTGACCTCGTCATGGTCAAGAGAAGAGATCTCATGGCGGCCAACCCCAAAGGTAAGCTAAACGAGAACTGGCTCGGACCCTACGTAGTCCAGAAAGTCTACGAAGGCGGAGCCTATGTAATTGTCAACCACCGCGGGGAGGTTCAATTCCCGCCTCTTAATGGAAGGCACTTGAGGCTGTACCACGCCCCAGCACCCCCATTCAGGTAATAATATTACTCTTCGCCCCATTTTGGGGCGGATTTGCGTGATTAATGTCCGAATGATTTGGCCACCAGCCGGGTTCCCGAAAAAGGGAAGAAAGGAATAGAAAGAGAAAGAAAGAAGAAGCAAAAAGAGAAAGACAAAAAAAGAAGAAGCAAAAAAATGGAAAGAGGAAGAGAGAAGAAGCAAAAAAAAAAGAAGAAAAAAATGGAAAGAGAAAGAAGGAAGAAGCAAAAAAAAAAGAGAAGAAAAAAAAAAGAAGAAAAAGAGAGAAAAAAAAAGAGAAAAAAAAGAGAAGCCAGAAAGGGGGAACGCCCCCCATTTCCAGTCACCGCCCCGCATCAGCGGGGGTACCAAAATTGATTTAAAAAGAAAGAAACAAACTCTTCTCTCCGTCCTTCCCGGGCGGTGAGTACCCCTTTGGCTCGGACCTCACGTCCGGGTCATTGACTAGACAAACTCCTCTCTCCGCCCTTCCCGGGCGGTGAGTACCCCTTTGGCTCAGACCTCACGTCCGGGTCATTTACTAAACAAACTCTTCTCTCCGTCCTTCCCGGGTGGTGAGTACCCCTTTGGCTCGGACCTCACGTCCGGGTCATTGACTAGACAAACTCCTCTCTCCGTCCTTCCCGGGCGGTGAGTACCCCTTTGGCTCGGACCTCACGTCCGGGTCATTGACTAGACAAACTCTTCTCTCCGTCCTCCCCGGGCGGAGAGTACCCCTTTGGCTCGGACCTCACGTCCGGATCATTGACTAGACGAACTCTTCTCTCCATCCTCCCCGGGGGGCGAGCACCCCTTTGGATCAGACCTCCCGTCTAAGTCACTGACTAAACGGACCTTTCTATCCGCCACCTCTGAACGGCAAAAGGGGTCTCTGGCCAAATACCCCTCACTCGAGACCAGCACGCGCTCCAATATTGCGGCAAAACCAGGGAGTTGCCCGTTCGGTATGGTGGAGTGGTCCCCTCGTCCTCCCCCTGGGAAGGCGAGCACTCTCCTGTACCCTGACATGGGTCCCTGCCTGGTCCTTCCAAAGTGAATCCCCGCAAAGACTCATACCCTGCCAACGGGCCCCTACACGAAAAGGGGGGAAAGATACAAGAGCGAGGGAAGAGGAAGGAGAAAACAATATGCACGGAAGAGGAAGAGGGGTGGGAAAGCTCCCTCCGGGATAAATGCATACACCAGGAACGCGTGAAGTCATAAATGCTTTGCTCTATTCAAAAGAGGATCAAACTACATGTGCTGCGGGGCATACCCCTGTGTTACATTCAAAAAAAAAGAAAGAGAAATTAAGGGATGTAACGCTCAGTCGATGTCCCTGAAGATGTCCTCGAGGGGGAGGATCCCGACGCAAGGGAAGTTCGTCATATCGCGCAGTCGGCCCCTCAATCCCTCAAGACGGGCGAGCTCCGCTTCGACGGACGCCATTTCAACGTCGGCAACGGCAAGAGCTTCCCTCTCCTCTGCCACCGCCCCTTCCGCCTCGGCGAGGCCAAGTTTGGCCGCAGCAAGATAGCCCTCCAGCTTCTCGATCCGGTTCTTGAAGGAACGAACGCTGCCTTCGCCTTCCTCTAGGGCCTTTCCGTGGCGTTCTCTACTGTCGCGTCGGGCCTTTAGGGCCTGCAGATATTCGTCTGCCTGAGCATCAAGGGCGGCGCGTTCGTCAGGAGCCTGGGTCTCCAGGAACTCGCGGCGCTTGACATATTTCAATAATAGCAAGACCCGCCGTGACCATTCCCCCAGCGGACAGCCAAGCACTTGCAGCGCCCCCGTTAATTGCGTTACGATGGTATGCACCTCCCGATACGACAGAGAAGCATCGCCGAGAAGCATCGTCCGTAAAGTGATCAGCATCTGACGGACTGGCGCTTCTGAGGACGTGTGACTAACTGAGGGCACGACCGGAGGGGTGAATTCTACGGTGCTGTCCACCTCTGCCCACAGGTCGGTATCTGCCGCCACTGAAGATGAAGGAAGGGCGAGGGTCAAGTCGCCCGGCCGGCGTAGCTCGACGAGAGACTCTTGGCCGACCATTGCCTGGGGAAAGGAAAGGACCATTGCCGAAGCCTCCGGTGCCCCCATCGTTTGGAGGTCACCTGCCCCCTCTGCCTCCGTCTGGCCCGACTCTGCCACTCCTCCAAGGGGCAGGGGTGCAGGGGCCGTTACCTCGGCTAGAGGAGGAGCTTCGAGTAAGGCCAGGCCCGAAGCCGTCACCCATGAACTCCTCGCTCGCGGCTGAGATCCCTCCAGATGCGCACGGAGCCCCGCAAATATCTGCTGCAAGAGCGGGTCCTCCATCTGAGCCGGGAGTTTCGGGAAGGGCGGAAGCGGAACCACCAGCTGGGGTAAACGTCCCGCTTCCACGAGCGCAGCCAGTCTCTCTCTCTCCAAGCCCAAGACTGGAGCCGGCCCCTTCACCGCTATCGGGCCAATGCTCGGTCTCCGCTTGGCCACTGCCTTCCGGATACGACCAGGCGCCTTCCCCGATATCGGCATCGCCTGACCATGGGAATGGGAATCAGCTATTCGCCATCTAAAATAAACCATGCAAAAGGGAGACCGTGGAGCCCGCATACTCACCTTGGCCGCTGGGATGATGCTACCTTCAGGCGCGATCTCCCCCTCCTCCAGAGGCTCGCCCGCCGCTCTGGTAGTACCGGAGGGCTCCGCGGGCATTTCCTCTCGAAGGGCGTCGAGCAAAAGAGCCAATTTGCCCATGACGGCATCGGCTCCCGTTGGGCGGTCGATCAGCGCAGCCGGGGCAGCCTCCTCTGTGATCTCAAGTTCGGCCGGTCTCGAAAATCCTAAAGAAAAAGGGGGGGATAAGGTCGTCAGTCAATCACAAAAAAAGGGAAAGGGAGAGCCGGCCCAAACAAGCTCACACTCACAGCGGTCTTCCCCACGAGGCTCGAGGAGCCAGCAAGTAAGGGGGCCCCGAAGGCCGGCTCGGGCGGCTCCGATGCCCCGGACGCGCCCTCGTCAGGAGCTACTTCGTCGGAAGAGTAGTTGTAATCTACCTCTTCCCCAGACGGAGACTCGACCGCCGTCGGCTCGGCCGGGACCAGCAGAGGAGCTTCCACCTCAGAGTCTCTGCCCAGTACGTCCTCCCTCGGGCCAGGCGAGGCTCGCGCTCCGATCTTCTTCCTCCTCACATATATCAACGTCGTCGGGAGGTCGGGATCAGGCCCCAATGACTCGGTGGCCACCGCAGCAACGCCTGTCATGCAAAAGAAGATAAGCCAGGGTGAATCTACTGGCCCCTAGGACAAAAAGGGGGGGGAGCTAACCGTGTAGTCGAAAATATTTACCCCCTTCAGTTCCTGCGACACGAGATGACCCGCGGGCTTCCTCAACAGGCAACGCCTTCTCGGGAGTCCCGACCGTACCCTCGCCCGTGAGATAGAAGCGCATCGTCGCCATGCGCGAAGCCGAGGCCAACTCGGGAGGCCGGTCGACCACAGACGACACGGGCGGCCGATGAATCTCACCAGCTTCGTGGCTCGGTTCGGTCCGCATGGCTTCGAATTCTTCGAAGGACAAGACGGGGGCCATCGGCAGGGCTGCCGTCGGAGCCGGGGATGCCTCGGTTCGCCGCCGTTTTACCGTCTCTCGCCCGGCCACCTTGGCAGCAGCCAGTGCCTTCTTAACGGGCGACTGTGCCCGGGGCCTTCCCGTTGCCTGCGGCAAGGGAGCTGGAGCCGCCGCCGGGGTCGCCTCCGCCGGGACCGCAACTTCGCCCATGTCAGGCGTGGGCATGGGCTCTTCCATAGAAGCTGAAACAAAAGAAGTATCCAGGTGTCAGGGCTCCACTCCAAGATAAAAAGGAGGAGGGAGATTCAAAAGGCACACTAAAGAGCGGGGACGCGGACCGGCAGGTTGACCTGGCTCGGGACGGGCAGCTTCGAATTCCTCGAAAGACGGGACTAGTGGCGCCAGAGGAACAGCCGTCGAAGCCTTAGCCGTGTCTGTCTTCCTCCGCTTTGTATCCCGCTGCTTAGCCGCCTTGGCGGCGTCCACCGCCTTCTTCACAGGCGATTTAGCCCGGGGCCTCTTCGCAGCCTTAGGCAAAGGAGCCGTGGTCGGGGCCAGCGGCGCGGCTTCAAAATGCGCAGGCTTCTTCACCAGCCGGAGGAGGTTCCGGTACGTGGCCATCTGCGTGCTGTCGGGATGGTCTGCAAAGAAAAGAGGGGAAAGAACGAACATGCATACACCATTAGTACCTAACTCACCGCGAAAGCCGCAGCGCTGAGGGACAAAACCGAAGAGCAAGAGGGAACTGAATACCATGAGGGCCAGTGTACAGCCGCAGCGTGATCGGCCAGTAGCTCAGGGATATCTCCTTGTCCCGACGTGCCGCCTCCCGGACTAGCCAACAAACGTCCTCAATAGTTTGACACCGGTCCGTGAGGTTGGCCAGATCCGCATGTTTCTTGGAAGAAAGGTGACAGAAAAGATTGAAGTGGTCCATGCCCCACCCATCAGCATAATAATAAGGGATGTGCAGGCGCTTGCCCAGGATGGAGGCCGTCACATCTTCAATCTTCATCCCATTCACCCGGAGGAGGATATATAGCCACGTGGTATCCTTGTAATTCTCAGGCTTCCTCTCCTCCCGCCTCATGAACGTGCGATACAGGCAGGCCAAGTCTCTCTCCGGACGCCAGCTCTTGGCAGGAGTCCCCTCTTCCTCTATGGGGAATGGATAATTGATGAGGTCCAGACGGTCGCTCCCTACCCGGCACAGGTCCCTCAGCGTCTTCTGATAGCTGTCCTTCGCCACTGGAGGCAGCTCCACTTTCGGCGTCGGCCTCCTATCCCGGGCTTCCCGACGAGCTATCAGATATGTCGCCACCTCCTTCTCTTGCCTGTTCTTGAGCCGAAGAAGATGATCTGGCTCAATGTCAAGTACTGGCACCGGTTGCCGGCTAAGGAATCTCCTTTCGGCGCCATCCCAACAATCGGTCTTGTGCAACCGATAGAAAGCCGTCCGGGCATTCCACCACTTTATATAGTCTTCAGTCACTCGGGGCACGCGACCCGGGGCTGGCACCCTGAAGGAGGCAGAGTCCGCCCGGTGGAAGAAGTCCCACCAGCTTCTAGCGTGCTCGGCGACCGCACCTCCCCGGACGTTCCGCGAAGGCAAGCCGAATTGCGCATGATAAGCAGGGATATGCTGGTCATACCCGAAGTTGCGGCCAAATCGGAAAGGGTAATACGGCTCCAGCAGTACGTTGTCTCCCTTCCGGAACACCAACACGCTCGGGCGGATAGCCAGCGCCCAATCCCTCAGCTCGGGCTCCAGCAACGGGCGCACCACGTTTTCCTGGCTGATAGGGTGGACATACCTCTCCACCTGGTCATCCTTGCATTCCCTCTTATTATTCACAAGCGGGCTTGAATGTGCGGCCAGCGTCCAGAAATGAATGGTACCGGCTGCGTCCCGGGAACCGTGGTCAACCGGCCCCGAATATCATACATCCGCATGGAAGTAGAAGCCGGTTCTGCACTCGCGAACTCCAGCATCCTCGGCACCAGCCCCCAATCCTGAAGGACTCGCGGGGCGAACTCCGGAAACAGTGAACAAACCCACGCGTTGAAGAAATGCAGTGGGCACACGTACCGGGCCTGCCTCGGGAACTGGTGCGTGCTGATGTCTCCCAGTGCCTTATAAATCAGACAGAGCGCCGCCGGGCACAGAGAAAGTTTAACACCCCACGCCATCTGACACGCCGGGTAGATGGCATCTGGCCGAATCACCGTCTCATCCCCGTACGGCATGGCAAATGAACACAGCCAGTACGTCAGATAGGCGGCACAGTGAGTTTGTGGGTCGACCCCCGTCGGATTGGCCCCGCTCCGACGTCCCTTGGAGGGGATCTTCACGTCATGCTTGGGCTTCGCACGTTTCTTGCGAGCAACAGCGGTGCCAACGCAAGGAAAATCTTCATACTGCTTCAGCCCATCATAGAAATATTCCAGCCATACCGCCATACGCACCCGTTTCCTATCCCCACGGGCGGGCTGCTTCCCCTTGTGCGACAGCTGGTACAGCTCCCGGTATGCCTTCATCAGGTACCGGTATGAATACCCCAGAGAATAATAGCCGTCCCCATTAGTCTCGTCTTTGATCAAGTCCGGGAGGCATACTTCTTCATAAGGCTCCCCGTCAATGGGCAAGCCGCTCAGCTGGCTTAGGCTCCACAAATCAAGTGAAGTTTCTCCCTCTGCCGTGTAGAAGGTATTGGTCTCCGCACTGAATACTTCTATCATGCCGCAACAGAGACCCTTGGAGATGGGATAACCATACCGGGAAGCGTACACGCTGTGATAGATGCCAACTCGGACCAGCAACGGGGCGTAGTTGAACAGTACGTATTCCGTGAACTCCACCGCCCCTTCTCGGAAGCTGTGGGCGTCTTGAAGCTTCAGCTCCCCGAACCAGCCCAGTGATAGTTCGTACTTGAACCTGATGGCCAAACAGTCCAATATGAATGGCTCCTCCCTATAACCCCATTTCAGGGGAGCCAAGAATAAACCAAATCGGGGCGACTCGCCATGCACCTTCCCCGCAGACATGTCCCACCTTGCTGGCGTGAACTGAGGGGCCCGCACCAATTTATCTTCAGCCGGCAGCACCCCTTCGATCCCCAGGACCGGCTTCCATTCCCGGGCTTCTCCCACCAGATACATCGGAATGCTCCTGGGGACGCTGTACAATAGACTGTCCCGGGCATGTAGGATGGCCCGCTCGACGGCTTTTATAGTGCGAAAGTCTCGCCCCTCTCGGGAGCGCAGGTGCTTCAGGAATCGAACAAGGTGCCTATCCTTCGGGAAGTCCTTCCTGTACTCTCCGGTGACCCGGTCAAATGTGAAGCCACTGTCAACTCGGGCAAGCCTCCGGAAATCCATGGTCTCCCCGTCGGACTCAGATGACTCTGCCAAAGCGGCTATTTCTGCATGCTCCCGATCCAAGTCTTCCACATTTAGCCAGGTAACTGCTGGTACCGGGCCCCGTGGGATAAGGTCAGCACCGATAGCAGCAGAAGGAGCCGAGGAACCACTTGGGGCAGCCATTTATCTGCAAAGATACATAAACAGGAGATCAGGATAAGCCACATGCAAAAGGAAGTGAAAGACTGTAAAAGAAGGGCTTTGCAGCAAGTCAAATGAACAAAATATTGCCAATTTCTGACGAAATTTTGGCAGAGTTTCCCCTAAGCCAGAGGCGTAAGGGAAAACACGGGTGCGCGTCCACAAGGAGTGACGGCCCCAACAAAGCATGGTGGGCCCCGAGAGGCAACACCAGAAGTCCGCCGATCGAAGGAGTCCTCTTCCTTAAGCTAAAAACTCCCCCTGGAGACCCTCACCGGTGCACTGCCCAGTGCCCTTCCCCGGCACACCCTGCAGTTGCCCTCACCGGTACACCCTGGGGTGCCTTCACCGGCACGCCCCTAGAGGCCTTCCCCGGCACGGCCCCTCTAACCCTTCCCCGGCACGCCCAGACGGGCCCCTTCCCCGGCACGCTCGGTGCATGGCTTCCCCGGCACGCCCCCAGGCGTCCCTCACCGGCACGCCCAGACGGGCCCCTCCCCGGCACGCCCTTGGGCCTCTTCCCCGACACGCTGCGCACGGGAGCTTCCCCGGCACACTACCCGCCAGGGGGGACCGCTCCCCGGCACACCTCCTACCCTGTTCACCGGTGCACCCGGGGAGCCTCTCCCCGGCACGCCCTGAGGGGTCTTCACCGGCACACTCTAACTGCCGCTCCCCGGCACGCTCCGGCCCGTGGACACCGAAAATTGCACATCCAAAATGTCATGCTCAGCCCAGCATCAACAACGGCGCCGAGTGAAGAAACCCCCGGGGAAATCAAGCACAAAAGGCTCCACAGCCCGTGGGCCTCGAAGAAAATCAAATGGGCCACAACTTATGCTCACAATGGGCTCAAAATCGCCCATTTAGCCCTTCAGCGGCACGCCCTGGCAGAACCCTCCAGCGGCACGCTCCCTTCAGCGGCACACCCTGCCGCGGCCCTCGCCGGCACACCCCTATGGGGGTTCACCGGCACACCCCCAAGGGGGTTCACCGGCACACCCCCAAGGGGGTTCACCGGCACACCCCCATGGGGGGGTCTTCACCGGCACACCCCCATGGGGGGGTCTTCACCGGCACACCCCCATAGGGGGGGTCTTCACCGGCACACCCCCATGGGGGGGGTCTTCACCGGCATACCCCCATGGGGGGGGTCTTCAACGGCGCGCCCCCTGGGGGGTCTTCAGCGACACACCCTGTAGGGTCTTCAGCGGCACGCCCTTCAGGCCGTTCAACGGCACGCCCATCCGGGGCTCCAGCGGTACGCCCTTTTGGCACTACAGCGGCACGCTTGTTCAGCCCTTCAACGGCACAGCGGTGAAGCTCTTTCAACGGGCGACGTGAGGCCCATGCCCTACACATCCTTGGCGCGTAGTGGAGCCGTCTGAGGTGGCAGCTGGTCGTTGGGCCACGTAGCCTACCCCACTGACAGCCAGTACAGGGGCAGGTCAAACCCATCATCACAGCCGGCTTCCCGCCTTCGACGGTCGTGCTCGAAGTCGTCGGTGGCTGGGAGTATAAAAGCCTCCTGTTAAAACACAAAGAGGGGGAGATACAGGGAGGAGAACGGGAGAGACGAACAGAGAGAGGAGAAGAGGTTCCAACAGTAGAGGGCACACACAGGAGAAAGAGGAGAAGAAAGAAGAGAAGAAGAGGCCCTCCCGGCCTGTGCTCCGTCCGACGGCCACCAGGAAGAAACAAGAGTAAGAGAGAGAGAGCTTGTTGTATTGGGGGAAAGGGTTGGGGATAGTGGCCAATGTCTTAGGCCCGGATGTTTTCGTCTCTCTTGTATCCCATTCCTCCTGGGGGTTCTTTGTCCTTCTCCCTTTTGTCCATGGCCCCATCTGGGGGTTTGCTTTTGTAATATATATGTAGGGCCACGCCCTCTTGATTTTCATGAATGAAAACCACCTTCTCCGGGTTCTTCTTCGATCTTCGATGTTTTATCCTAGGCTTTGCGGGCTTTTCGACGGACGATCCGTTACTCCCTCTGTCTCTTCATTCCTCCGGCGTCTTTAGGGTCCTCCACGTCGATGTAGGTTTCCCCCTTCTGTTAGCCTTGGTTTCACAAGCCCTTCAATCCTCTCCATGGCCATCTGCTGTGTCCACTGGCTTAAGGGAGAGGGAGACCCTCACCCTCTCTCCAAACACACAGTGATCAAGTGGCCTGCCCTTGGCCTTGAATCCCCTTTCTTTTCTTTAAACGGCTTCTAAGGCCCCCAGCTTGTACACTCTGTTTGAATTCCCACTTTGCACTCTTCCTGGCCCTTCGCCGGCACCCCTGTTTGGTCCCTCAGCGGCACGCCCATGGGGGTTGTCCAGCGGTACGCCCCCCCCATTTATCCTTGGCTGCCACGCTATCTCCTCGCCTTCAGCGGTACGCCCCAAGTGCCCTCAGCGGTACGCCCTCCTCTGCCCTCAGCGGCACGCATACCAGTCTACCCCTTTGGCCGGCACGCTCCTTGGCCGGCACACCTGATCAGCCTTGGCCGGCACACCGCAGGCCTTCAGCGGCACACACCCTCAGCCTCTCAGCAGCCCACTCCTTGGCTTTGCCCCCCGAGCCCTTCCCTTTACGTTTTCCAAGGCTCTTTAAAGGTGTTGCTCCCCCGGGGGCCCATCTCCAGTTGTCGGGTTCCGCCACTCCATGTGGGCGCGTTCCCTTTATCTCCCTTACGCCCCGGGTCAAGGGGAGATGCTGCCGAATTTTTGTGGGAAAATAATAAAATATTAAAAGAGGCAAAAGGAGGCAACAAACGAGCAGAGTAACTAATGAAACCTTCCAACTCATCAAATTACTGCCGGCACCCCAACGAGAATTGAACTAGGCTAATTAACCACCTGGCCGCCCGAAAACCCGACCCGCGAGAAAAGAGACCGAACCGAACCAAGAGAACAAACACGGGAGGAATTTTATATGAAACTACACAAGGGTTAAGACAAGAAGAAAAGAAAAGCCTTAAAGCAGGTAATCAAAACTGAGTTAACCTCCATCACTCCCTGCCCAACTCCCAGCGGCACACACACACCCAGCCTTCAGCGGTACCCTCTCTTGAGCCTTCAGCGGTACGCCCCTACAGCCCCCAGCGGTACGCCCCTGCAGCCCTCAGCGGTACGCCCTTTGCAGCCTTCAGCGGTACACTCTCTACAGCCCTCAGCGGTACGCCCCAGCCCTCAGCGGTACACTCCCGTTTTCCCCTTCGCCGGCACACTATACACATACACATACACAACTTGACAAGGGCATTAATAATAGCAAATAAATTAATAAAAAAATTACGTTAACTAAAGAACTCCAAATGCGCAATATTGATCATAATAAAAGAGGCGGGAGGGGTAATAGAGAAATAAATAATAAACCAATGATAATAATAAGAATAATCATGCATAGAAGAAGAGAAATCATCCCGGATAAAGGCACGAATAAATAGTAAACATCAAATCAGAAATCCCAGAAGGTATAACCTAGAAAGCTCTAGATAAAAGACGCTAATGCCCACGCCGCAGCCCGCTCTCTCCCCGGGACCCGGGGCAAAAGGAACAACAACGTTGCCCCTCTAGGTCGAGCCCGAGTCTCGGGAATCCCCCCGATATGGCCGGGCTTTGATCTAACCTCGGGCCGACATCCTAATCGGACCGGATTTGTTTTCTCTTTCCGGACACCTTCCGAATCCTCATTGAAATTGCCATATGCTCGGCAGACATTTGGAGGGATCTACCTCGGTTTTCTCATTATGACGATGCCACGGACTTGTGTCCGAATACAAAAGGTCTACGAGTGGCCAACACAGCCGACAGTTTATGGCCTTAATACCACCTTCAGTGTGACCCATCCCTATCTCTCTCGCATAATTAGTATTATTCTTTTCGGCCGCAGGGCCTCTAATTTCGGCAATTAATCAAGGGTATTCCCTCGTATGGGGGATGTAAATGACGTTGTGACCTTTATGGCGCGACGGGATTCGGTCCCGACACGAACCACACAATCATCTGACGAAGTCAGATCGAGCACACCATGGGCTCTCCGGAGCCCGAATAAATTGTCACTCCGGTGACTGGCACGCCCACGCACTTAATAAAACCAACAGATGAACTGGGAACCACAGTTTAACGGAAAGTGCGTCCACACCAGCAAAAACTTAATGCCCGACATGCCCGCTGGGTAGAGTACCTCCAGTCTTACACCTTCGTGATCAAACACAAGGCCGGGAGCGAGAATCGGGCAGCCGATGCCCTTAGTAGGAGGATATCTTTACTGTCCACTATAAAAGTTGAAGTCATCGGGTTTGAAAGAGTCAAGAATGAATACTCTGACTACCCTGACTTTAGGCACATCCATGCCTCCTTGACCACCCAATCCCAACAGGCCTATGGGGACTTCATCCTTGAGGGCAGGTTCCTTTTCAAAGGACCCCGACTTTGTATACCCCAAACCTCCCTCCGTGACTTTTTGGTATGTGAATTACATGCAGGAGGCCTAGCTGGCCATTTCGGGGTACATAAGACCATTGCTATGGTTGAAGGGCAATTCTATTGGCCAAGCCTCAAGAGGGACGTGGCCAAGATTGTGGGCCAGTGTCGGACCTGCGCCACAGTAAAACAAGTAAAGCAAAACACTGGCCTATACACCCCTCTCCCTGTCCCCGATCGTCCATGGTAGGATCTAAGCATGGACTTTGTCTTGGGCCTACCCAGGACCCAAAGGAAACACGATTCAATCTTTGTTGTGGTGGATAGATTTTCCAAAATGGCCCATTTTATCCCCTGTTCGAAAACCTCCGATGAGTCCCATGTGGCCCGCCTGTTCTTCGATGAGGTGGTCCGCCTCCGTGGCCTACCAAAGACCATCATTTCTGATAGGGACGTCAAGTTCACCACTTACTTCTGGAAAACCCTTTGGCATCTGATGGGGACCCTTCTCAATTTTTTCACAGCCTACCACCCCCAAACCGATGGCCAAACAGAGGTCATCAATCGAAGTCTAAGGAACCTCCTCCGGTGTCTTGTCGAGGATCACCCAGGGAATTGGGATCTCATTCTGCCCTAGGCCGAGTTTGCATACAACAATTCAGTAAATAGGTCTATAGGCATGAGTCCCTTTGAAGCTGTGCACGGATACAAACCCAGAAAGCCTTCAGATCTCATTCCCCTACCCCCACATGCTAGGGTGTCTATCACTGCTGAGTCCTTTGCACAACACCTTAGAGAGTTGCATGAGGACATTCGCAAACACATCAACAAGAGCAACGAGGTTTATAAGAGATTAGCCGATTCCCACCGCCGCCACCAAGAATTCCAAGTCGGTGATTTTGTGATAGTGAGGACTGAGAGATTATTCCCTGGAAATGTCTCAAAGTTGAGGTCTCGTGGAGCTGGCCCCTTCTAGGTGTTGAGGCGCATTGGCACTAATGCTTATGTGTTGGACCTCCATGAGGAGTACGGAGTAAGTCCCACCTTCAATGTGGCTGACCTGGTGCAGTATAAGGGTCCCACGATGACACCCAGTGAGGACATCCAGCCTTTCCCCCCCCCCCCCCTTAAGAGAGTCCCTACCCAAACGAGAGCTCCACCCGGCCCTAAGAACCAGCGTGATCAAGTGGAGCGAATATTAGATGAACAGATCACTACCACACGGAGCAAGGCGTATGAGCAATATCTGGTTAGGTGGAAGGGATGGCCGCCTTCGGATGATGCCTGGGTGAGTCGGGAGGATCTTTAGTAGCTGGATCCCGACCTATTGGAGCAGTATCGCAGCAGGGAGGGCCCCTACTCGACAGAGTCGAGCTCTTCGCGGCCCAGGGGAAATGCTGGAGACATCACTCATGATTCCCTCTGGCTCGGGACTTCCCTTCCTTTCGACGAGGGACAGGCTTGAGCATTATGTCAAGTAGGCCCCCACGGCACTTCGACATGTCACTTTGATGTATTTCTTGCTTTCTATTTGAGTCCTTTTGATGTAATTTGTCTTTTATTCGAGTCCAGTACCTAGGTTATGTAGTTATTTTCCTAAGTCTTGTGGTCATCATGTGGTCTTTGGGCCCAACTACTTGGGCTTGGCCCACCTGCGCCCCCTTCCCCCTGGTAATGTGTCATTAGTCCTAATATCAAGGGCTTTTTGTAAAATTTGGGTTCGCTATAAATAGGGCCCCAACCCCCCCTTTTGGAGGCAATGAAAAGCTTGAGTTTAAATCCAGAAGAATACTTGTGAGCTCTCTCTCTCTCTCTCTCTCTCTCTCTCTCGAAGGGGGCGAACCCCTCTCTCTCCCCTCCCCTCTCTCTCTCCCCATTTTGCCCCCCTCTCGCTCCTCCCTCCTTGCCACATCACCCCACCCCATTAAATACAACCCTTCACCTTCCCAAGGCTCATAACCCCCATTCACTCTCACCACTATCCAAGAGCTCTCTCTCTCTCTCTCTCTCTCTCTCTCTCTCTCTCTCTCTCTCTCTCTTGAAGGGGGCGAACCCCTCTCTCTCCCCTCCCCTCTCTCTCTCCCCATTTCGCCCCCCTCTCTCTCCTCCCTCCTTGCCACATCACCCCACCCCATTAAATACAACCCTTCACCTTCCCAAGGCTCATAACCCCCCATTCACTCTCACCACTATCCAAGCAACCCTTCATACTCCAAGGCAACCCTGCCACTTCTCTAGCACCCTTCCCTCTCCCCCAAGCACCCCTCCCTCTTCCCCACATACCTCTTCACATCCCCTAGGGGATTTGAGTCCCCTTCCCCACCTGGCTGCGAACCCCACCCCCATTTCCCCCTCTCTTGGCCCTTGGGCGACCCCCACTCCCATCAAGTCCCTCTCTAACCCCCAAGACCCCCCCACGCCACCACTCCCTCTCTCCCCCTGAAACCCCCCACCCTCCATCGCTCCTCCCCTTCCAAAACACCAGAACACCACCTGTAACTGCCCCCCTCCCAAAACCACAAACCCACCACCAAGAATCCACTTCCTCCACCCCATTTTCTATATACCAGTGAGCAGCTGCAGATCTGTAGGACCACCCTCCTGTTGCAGCGCCAGCCTCGCCCACATCCCGGTGTTCCTGGAGGTGAGCCATACATCAACGGAAATCTCTCCCAGCTAGCTTCGTAGGCGAGGCGGTCTCGCCCCTATCCGAGTTCGGAGGCACCCGGGAGGCTCATTTCCGTCCGACTGTGCAACTGGGACCTGAGCAGGGACCAGAGCTGCAGTTCAGAAGCTACAAAGACCACACCAGAACTCCCCTTGGCGCACCACTTGGCCGGAGTGAAGTTCCACCAGTCGACTGTCCAACGCATCCAGCGGGGCACCGATTGAAGCCCGGAGCAGCTCGTTCCGATTTTTCTACTCTAGGGTCGCAGATCAGGTCAGTCGGGATCCGTCCAGACCCCCTCCCACTCTTCTGGACATATCTCTCGACCCGAACCTCTTCTGGGGCCATTCTTTGTTGCTGAACGAAGAAGACTCTACCACGCTTGCAACTGTCCTGGTCCCGCCTCGATCGGATCACGGGAGCGATCGTGGTAACGTCGCCAACCTGCTGCTACAATCTGGACTCAGCCCGAACCAGAACCAAGCAGCACCGGTCCAGCCCCCACCTCAGCCGGCAGCGACAACCCGACGTCCCGAAAAAATTCAGGCCACATCCTAGACCAGCCAGCAACGTTTTGGCACTAGTCACGTCAGTTTTCGAGTTCGGGAGTGTCCTCAGGAAATCCAACAGCGGGTACCTGTCAACGAGCAGAATAGGCGGGCAGAACCTCGAAGGGGCAGTTCAGCTCCGTCCTTAGTTTCACGTCCCTCCCCGCCTGGCCAGCTTACCGCCCCTCCCTGTGTGGAGGTAGTGTTTGTTTGTAATCCAATTCTCCTCACCCCGAGATCCCCCCTCTTGCGTGAGGCGTAGTACATGTAATCTTTTAACAGGTCGAAGCTTCAGTCGACGCAGTGTGCGGGGAATCCACACTTCCCCGCTCACCCTCATCTCCGAACCGGGTTGGTTTCTTCAAACCAACCGGGTAAGCTCCAGCCCTTGCTCCCCTCAGTGTTTGTTCCTTTAATATCCACGAAACTATTCCGCTGGTCGGTGAGAGAGTGCTCGACCCCGAGCATCCAGCTTACGTGCGATCATCGTGGGCTTTAGAGAGAGAGTGACCCAGTGCCCCCAAGGCACCTAGCCAGCCCCTTGATTGTGGGCACCATTCCCTTGGGAGGGAAACCATAGCCCTGCTGACCCTCTGCCAGCAAGGGTCTTGCTCCACCACCTCGACTCGGCATCACCGAGTCACCACGGGAAGCGGGTGTGCGCGGAGGATTGGCGATTTCCGGCAATCTCAATTCTTGCGATTGTGTTTGCGATTTAGGTCCAAGGGGACACGACTACTTGCTGCATTCACCCACAGTCTGTGTCACATCAAGGCTGTTCGGCTAAGATCTCTGGCGTCCGAAGAGAAGAAGCGGCTCCATCCACTCACGCTTGTAAGGTGAAGAAAAGAGAGAGAGAGGGTGAGAGAGGGAAGGCGAGTTCGGAGGGGGGAGTAGCTTGTGCTCCATCCCCTCTCCCCCACCGGTGTATCTCCTTCTTCCCCCTTCAATGTATTTCCCTTCCCTTCAGGATGAACTTCCATGTATTTAAATCTTCCCCCTTTTGGTGGACGAATAAATAGAGAATAGTTGAAAAACACAGTGATTTGCTTTCGTTAGCCTTCGCTCCCCTTTTCTCCCTATCTTCTACTCACCCATGGTGCTTCGAAGCCTGCTCCTCCATAGCATGGTCTTCGAAGGAACCGTCTAAGGGATGAACATTCACAGCCTTCCTTGGCGAATATCTGCCCCATTGGGGCTCCTACGAAGTTGTTACCCGTGAGTCGTGAGAGCTCTTGAAGGCCAGTCCTCGAGCTTTTCCACACTCACATCTGGGTTATCGGACCGCCGTGAGGTCTGCATTTTGAGGTTCACCCCAGAGCAATCAGCTTGGTGTTCTCTATTTTTCTCTGGCAAGCCTCAGTCCGGGGGAGATGCGACCCAATTTTTGCCCGGGCCAAGAACACTACTAACAAGGAACAAGAACATACAAGAACGAACAAACAAACTATTCTCCGAGGATAAGAACAGCACATGTTTGAAGCCTCTAAAACAAACTGGACCTCTGAATCTTCGCACAACAAACCTTTCTAATAAAACATCCAAACTCTCATGCCAATTCACCTTAACAAATGATCAAACACTTAAACTTCCTCTCTACAAGCCTAATCCATCAATTGGATGAATGAATCAATCATCTAAGTAACCTGCATGTGGAAGAAAGAAGAAACAGAATCCAGAAGAATGAAATAAAACCCACAGAAACTAACCAGGTGCACCCCTAATCCGGCGCGGGTTAATCCTACATGGTACCCCTTCGCGCGGGTTTAGCTTCACACTCAAAACCATCTACAAATTCTTGGAATGAACAAGGCGCACCCCCTTTACTGTTTGAGCCTTAATCCGGCGTGCCCTCCTCTTCTTGGCCTTAATCCGACGCGCCCCCCCGTGCTCCACTTGACTGACGCGCCCCTCTCTTGGGTCCCTTATCCGGTGCTCCCCCTAGGCTTCTCCTCACCGACACCCCCCCCCTTGATCCCCTTAACCGGCGCTCCCTATTACACTCTCTAAACCGGCGCGCCCTATCCTCTCTTGGTATCTCCTTAAACCGGCGTGCCTAAAAGAGAAAGAATGATTAACCAAATAAAGAAAAGACTCGAAGCAAATGGATAAAATAAATGAAAGGAATGTGAAGTCAATAATCAAAAGCTGCCCCTGTTATAATCAAAATTTTGTTCCGGGAGACTCCGCCCCCGGAAACGCCCGCAAGGGGCGCTACCCCCTTGACCCCCGCGACCTGATCGTGCAGGTCGATTCGCGTGTGAGGACGCACGATGGCGAGTTCGGGCTCCACATCGAACAATTCGCTCTCTCGGATTGTGTGTGTAGAGAAAAGCAACGATGCCCCATGGTATAGGACGTGGGCCGCGGAATCCCTGACATGGCCATAGTCTGAAACCGTCTCGGGCCAATAGTCCATCAGCTTGACCCACTTCTATCAGGATCCAATCCTGCAATCCCATTAAACTTGCCGTACTCGCGGCAGACGTTCATACGGTTTAGCCTCTTCTTCTCTTCAGATGCCGGAGATCTCAGCCGAACAACCTTCTCTCTTTTTCTTCTCTCGGTTAAACTCCTTTCAGAGAGAGCCAGCTAGAGAGTTTTTTTTTCTTCAGACTTGCCGTTTTATAGAATGGCCATTGAGGAGAGTTCCCGCCACCTCCACCTCGTTCGTGACGAAGTCTGAAATCGATGTGTTGTGCTGGATGCTGCTGGTTCGTGCCGTACGTTGCTGGTCGTACGAGGACGGGATGTTCACGGATTTACCGGGGCCTGCTTCGCCGCTGCCACTTCTGTGCTGTCGAACAGAGGCAGAGGTAGAGCTTCGGGCATTAAATGTTCTCTGCACACCATACTGATGCAAAATAGAGCATCGGTCGGCAGATGGGATAGAATGGGGTTAAACCGGCGCGGGGTTGTGCGCGTCAGATTAGCAGCATGAATGGGGCGCGCCGGTTACAGGACAATGAATGGGGCGCGCTAGTTTAAGGCTCTTGCAAGGGGGCGCGCTAGTTACAAGCTCCTGTAAGGGGGCGCGCCGGTTTAAGTACAGTCGCGCCGGTTTAAGATCATTAGATGTCTTCCCGGCTTAGCGGTGATTCAGATGGACGCCTGCCCTCCCGTGTTGCTTTAGTTGTGAGCCTCCGAGTCCCGGTTCATAACTTTGAGTGATTTTCGGCGCATGCCGAACATGTGTTTGAATTCCTGAGTTTCTTTTGATTCGGCCTTCGGCACCGCCGACTGGGGAGCCGGGGCAATCTCTTCTGCCCGAGGGGCTTCTTTGTTGGGTGGCGGAGCACCGGGTATATATTTGCCCTGCTTGGAGGAGGTACAGAGTTTATTCGGCCTTCCCGTCTTCGACTTGCTCTCGAGATGTCGAGACGTCCGTGCTGCAAGAACATTCTTTTTCTTCTCTCTTTTTTAACGTCCACAGCGGTCCCACGACTGGCCGTTCAATGGACTGAACGGACCCATTTTAGTCGTGCCATCTATTTGAACGAACCCACGTTGGGCCGTTCTAACTACGCCGCCTTACTATTTAAAGATCCTACGCGATCGAGGGTTGGCCGCCCTATTCTCTAAACGGTCTCACTGAGTACCGTTCAATAGGTTAAAACGGTCAAACCGTAGACCGTGGCTTCAAAACGGTCACTGATAGGACAGTGCAATCACCGGGAATCCGAGAACGGAGTGAACCCCGTGGAATCCCCTCCCGATCGAGCCGAATCGATGGGAGAACAATTTCTAAACTAAAACCTGTCTTGCCACGTCCATTCTACCACATTCAAACCATCAAAAACATAAAGACGATGACATGGAATCAGTTTCACAAATTAAACATAAATACGATGACCATGCATTTTTGCTCCAAAAACTAAGAAAACATAAGACAATGGGCATGCATGTGGTACTGGAGCGTTCCTAAGGCGACGAGGAATCCATCCCCCTACCTCGATCGCGACGAAAACGCCGTTACGACGCCGAATGGACCGAGGGTAGCCGCGCCTTCCTTCACCCGCACCCACCTCCACACTCCGCGGTTCGCCCCAACGTTGGCGTCAACGTGCTCCACGCGTCGTGAGCTATCCAACGGTGCCCTCCACGCCTCCTGCAGCGGCCCGATCGGACCGAGTCTAGAGAGAGGGAGAGAGAGCGTCCGCGTGAGTGAGAGAGGGTGAGGGAGAGAGAGAAAAGAGAGAAATGGGGAGAGAGGGGGTCGGACGATTGGGTTAAAAAAATTTGTAATATTTTTTTTTGATTTTTAACTTCTAATTACATTTTAACCCCTAATTAAGCAAAATTGCTTATATGCCCATTCAATTTCTTAAAATGTTTTATTAAATGGGATAAAATGCTAGAAAAAGCCCATTAAATCCCAAAAATCTCCTAAATTCATGGTTTAAATTCTATATTAATACCGGCA
This sequence comes from Amorphophallus konjac, assembly GCA_022559845.1. NCBI lineage: Eukaryota > Viridiplantae > Streptophyta > Magnoliopsida > Alismatales > Araceae > Amorphophallus > Amorphophallus konjac. The sequence goes on along the minus strand of CM040120.1, from coordinate 41,264,624 downwards.
AGGATCCGTTAAAGAAAGGGCCTTACATCAGCCGAGGCCGAGGGCCGCCTATCAGCCCAAACGAGACGAGAACCCGTGAACCTCCAACCACTGGAGTAGCCGTGAGCTCCCGCCCTAGTGATATATGCAAAATGCTCCGCCCAACGCTTGAGGTTGGATGCAGCTTCGGAGACATGGACAAGGTTTCGGGTAGGCCGAGCCCGAAGTAGGCGAAGGAAGTATCAGAAGGGCAATTCTGGAGACTGAAGAATTGTCGGAAGAGAAAGACATTCGGTTCCACCGAAGCCTTCCTACACACAAAGACAAAACCACAAAGAATATGGTAAGAGATGGGAGAAAGTTCCCCTGGGTATCGACCATAATGGTGGAGAACAGACACAATGAAGGGATGCACAGGGAGGCGAAAACCCACCTAGAAGGATGCTATGGGGACCTTAATGCCACCCGGAGGCAAACTCAACAGGTCGTCATCGACGGTCGGAAAGACAATATCAAAGTCGGGAGGAATCTGGAAGGCTTCCCGTAGCCTGTGAACCACCCTATAAGCCACCAACGACGGAGAATGGGGATGACTAGGGCCCGCGCCCGAAGTGCTCGGGCTCCGCCCCAACCAGGTTTCAACTTCTCAACAGAAGATGTGGGGCTGACACAAAGGGTTCTCCTACGGGGCGGCATGGCTCTAAAAGATGGGAGACACAGAAGAAGGAAGAAGACCCTCACCAGGCGAAGAGGGAAGAAGCCTGCAACTAGCGCGATGAACAACGAGAAGCAGATGGGGTTCTAAGCAAAACCATGCGGCGGTCCTTATAACCGTCCAAGACAGAATGGCCGCTTCGAAGCCCTAGGGAAGGTGAAAAGGTGCCCGTCACTGTAACGGAACGACCGTCGGGCTCAGACGCCCGTTCGAAGTCCGCACTCCCAGACAATAGGACTCGCGTCATGATTACGGGAGTGGCACCTGCCACCGCCAGGGGCATCTTGCGCGCCAAGCATGGGACTAGGACCACCGGTCCTGACGATATGAGGAAATCACCCTCGAGTTCATCCCTCCAATTGACCCTCTCATACTCGACTCTCTGTTCCCTACAAAATGCTCGGCAACTAAGAGTAGGGGGGCTAGTGAGGAGGGTAAATTTGGCTCGGCCCATAACAGGCCTGTTAACGACGAGCTCAATTCGACTCACGATCTACAACGCGCCCAAGGGCGCCCGACAGCCGTCGCCCATAAAGATGCGGCCCACTACGACTCATCGTCGGATTCGATAGTGCAGAAAGGGCTTTGTCCCAGGCGCAACGATAGCTGGATGACCCTCCGATGATCGACCGTTACCCCCATGACGTTGGCCTCGACCCCATAACAGGAGAGCACGCCCTACGCACGCTGTAAGACTCGCCCAGGGAACGGTCGACTCCGGGATAATCGCCCCTCAATGGGAAACTCCCGCCACGATCGCGAGAAATGTTACTCCATGACTCACGCCCTTCCCTGCTAAGGGATTGACCTTTGACACCGGGACAACCCTCTATAAAAGGGACCTTGACAGAGAGGAGAGGATACGGTGGATTATTTTGCCAAGAGCTACACACAGAGAATAGAGCTACCCGTCCTACTACTACGAAGGGAGGTCATGATCATCTACTCCCCGAGAGAGATCCCCCTCATGTACGACCTTATCACCCAGCGAGCACTCTCTGAGTGACCACTGAGGGTGGCGAGCACTCGTCTGGAAGATCTACACGTCTCTCAGATCTCTTACTGTGACCTACATTCTTCTCTCTCCCCTGCTCTTCTCTGTTCTTTACTTAAACCGTTATTGATTTAAACATCGGAGGGTTGTCACTTAGGGTAACGCCCAGGGCTCCTTCTGACGTCCTTCTCTTTTGGTGATTGCAGACTTCCACGGGTGCCGGACAACTTCCGTAACATACCAATAGAGAAGTGTGGTACGTGACATAGAAACCAGATTTCTGCCTCTACAATTCACATTTAATTCTCGAGAGACGTGAACTTAGGGTTTAATAATCTTATGAAAAATAAATGTGTTGAGTTCAGCGTCTACTAAACTTGAACCTCAGGTTTGCTGACCTTGGGAAAGACTAATGCGTTGAGTTGGGAGTCTGTTATGCTTAGAATCTAAGCCTCTCACACTTCACGTAAACTCGAATATCGCTATGTTAGATTTCTCATCATTAAAAATAAAAAGAGAATGTCACCGATACTCTTTGAGTTATCACATTAATCAATCATTTCCTAGTAATTCCATTTTGTCTCCAATTACCAAGCTCCGAGAAACTTTAAGTTGAAAGGTAAAACTTATGTTAAATATATTTTGTAGTCTAATGCTTTCGTGTCAACAATCGTTCAGAATTTTCCCATTGAAGGACAAAACTGTGAGGAACGGGCATATCAACAGCTTCCATGGCTTGTTAATGGGTCCTTTGGCTGCTTGAAGGTGAGTAGGGAAGCAAGTGAGTCACATAAAACTCACTTATTTAGTCCCACTTCCAGTAGCTTGGTTCTTTCAAAGTTTTAAAAAGTTGCAATTCACCTCCCTAAAAGAGCTCAAAAAGAGTAGAATTGACTTCTTAAAAGGAATGTTTAGAAGACATTTCCATGTAACCCAACTTCCTCTATTAAATATAAACCACTATTTTTGTCTTGATACCTAACATCTAATTAAACAATCAATAATACCTTCATGAAAGTCATTTACACAACCTAATAATAAAACTGACTTCTTGAAGGTGAGTTACAAGCAAGCAAAATATCGTAATTTGAGCTGACTTACACTTACCTTCATGAATTCACCTCCAATGTAAGTGAGTTGCAAGCAACCAAAGGCGCGTGTTCAAGATAATTGGATCGAACGATTTTGGAAATCTGAAAGTGTTTTAAAAGCTGAGCCTGCCTTTTTACAACTTATGAGAAGTATATTTCCAATTATGATAATTTTATTTTTGGAAGTATTTAAGGCCCAAACTATTGCTTATAAAATTATTCTCTCATTTTTTTATGTAAGCACAACATAATTGGCCACTATTCCTAGAGGAAACTTATCATTTAGGCCACACACTAACCCTTCTGATGGCTTCATTCTCTCACCTCTCGTCTCATTCCATTTTCAATTTGCCCATGTCACATTTAAGCACTAACAGCACTTCAAAGGGCCTATAGTATCACACTTTTTTGCTATCCAGTTCGTCACATTGTTCTCGTACCATATGATTTTGTAGAGGGAGTTTTCTTTCCTTCCTAGTGACCCAACAACACTACGCCACCTATTAGCAATGTATGGCCCACTAAAGTTGGCACACTTTCTCGACATGACAGGGAAACCCAAGTGCCCATTCAGCAAGCTGGAAGTCAAAAGGGAAAGCACCTTAGCTCGGAAAGGTCTAGAGATTTAACTCGGTCCGATGAGATCTTGAGAGATACCTCAACCCCAACTCTCAGGAGGTCTAGAGTTGTAGCTCGACCTCGAGACATCACAAGATCTCAAGTGATAACTCGGCCCCAACCCTATAGCTCAGTCTCGAGGCATTAGGATGTCTCGAGAGATAACTCAGCCCCAACCCTCAAGAGGTCAAGAACTTTAGTTCGGCCCGAGGCATGAAGGATCTCTGACTCAATCCCCAGCCATCATCCCCGCTCCAGTCATCAACTGACCCTCACAGGACTAGACGGATATGCCAAGAGCCACGACCTAGGGATTTGTGCCTCCACGGTGGAAGCCACTGCAGTAGTGGTGCAAGCAAAAGAAGCCCTCCGAGTGCCACATGTCCACTTTTCCCCATTTTTGACCACTACCTCCTTCGCTGTCATGATGATGGAGAATGATGATGACCTTGCAAATCGCCAGAGGATCCTACATGTCACCAAGGTGACTTTACCGTCACCATAGCGCCCTAGGCAGATTGTGCACATGTTACTAAAGTTGGAGATTTCCTAATCCTCACACGTGGCATGGATTATCTGACATGGATGCGGGCAGAACAGGATCCCTGAAGTACTCCATGTGTGTCCCACATCCCTAGGTCCTACATGATTTACGTGATGCCATGGTGATCACAACCCACTCTCCATCATTGGCTATATAAGGGGGTCTCCACAGCCTGCTCAAGCTAGGCATACCAAAACTAATACAAAGGGAACCACCTGCTCTTGAAAACCACTCCTTCTTTCTCACCTATGACTTAGGCATCGGAGTATTTTCCTTTGAAAAAGATCTCGGGGACCCCTGATCATTGTCTTCCTCTAGTGACAGGTTCACCGACTGAGGCGTGGTCCATTCTCCTCGATAAAATCTCCAGGCCATTTGACGGTCCAAAGAAGCTGCGAGATCTCAACCTCTACAGCTTGGTGTCGTTTGTGAGAAGATGATCAAGAAGACATTGTTGGTCCCGAGTAGGCGAGCGGACAAGAAGGGGGGGGGTTGAATTGTCCCCCACTAAAAATAGTAAATTTAAAACTTTCTTAGCGGAATTACCAAGTTCAATGAGATTGAAGAGATTAAACCAAACAGAGTAAACCAAGATCTCTCAATCTCACCGAGCTCACTCGATCATGCAAGAGATTAAGTAATTAAACACGACACATAATGAAATCTAGGCAATTGAGAATTGCTCGTGCAATTGGACTTCACTCATGCTCACTGATCACACGTGTATTAAATTAACAATTAATCAAAATAAAACAAACCACAATGCACACCACAAGACACGAGAATTTTTAAGGTGGTTCGGGACCACGACGGGCTCCCTACGTCCACCCCTTATCAAAACGGTAAGGGTACATTCGGGGATAAATCCCCCCGACACGTAGGCAGCGCTCCAACAACAAGCAGAACGACGCTTGCACACACACAGGGAACAAACCCCAACACACACACACACTTGGAAATGAAGTTTTCGACTCGATCCGACGACCGGATCAACAACACACACAGACACTACAACAGATGTAGCACTCTACACATACGAATTAACACTCGGATCTGGATAGATCCACACACACATATACACACGGGGACAGAGTCTCCAACACGATCTGACGACCGGATCACAAACACACACACACGCTGCAACAACCGCAGCACGGTAGACACACGACCGTATACAAACGGTCACACACACACAATATTTCTAGTTTAGAAAATTAATACAAGTATTCAAACATGCTCAACCCTAGACATAGATCATGAAACACAACAAGAACAACATAGAATAGATGTAGAAAAGATCCCCCTTAGTTTTCAGAACCCGGTTGATGATGTTCTTTTAAGCAATGGTTGGAAGGAAGTCGGATGACGAAGATTCAAGCATCAACACGATCCTCTCTTCATTCCGCTTCACTTTCTCTTCATGCAAGATCTTCAAAACCTCTATATGTAGATCAAATCCCTTGGCTTAAGCTCTTCCTTCCTTTCTACCCTTTCTTCACCTATAAGATAGAAACAATGAACACCTTAGGGTTCTCCACTCCAAATTCGTAGGTTACGCATATGCATATATGGGAGAAGGAAAATGACCATTATAACTCTTCTAGAAACCTCCAAAAGGACCCCCAATAGGTCTCCCACCAACTCCGGGCAAATGGGTAAGAGTTAAGCACAAATGGACTGGGTTTAGATGGTTTTCGGATCCACGTTTTTGGGTTTCGCTGGTATCGGTCGACCTACACGGGGTGGGCGATCGACCTAAAAATTACAGGCTGAAAACAGGCCCTCTCTGAGATTTCGATTGACCAAAGACCCAGGGTCGGTCGACCGGAAGGAACAGTGTTCTAGATTTGTAAAAAGTTCAGATTTAAGAGATAAAACCAGTTGATAAGTGTTCAACCTTCATGAATGAAAAACTAAGACTTAAACCCAATCAACCGAAGTTCAAAATCTATGAAACACACTCATTAAAAAATATATTAAATACATATGGATGACATGCATTAAAGTCCTTGAAAAAATATAAGTCTTACTCCTAAACAACAACAGGTTATGACTATGAAATTGTACACAATGAAAGAGTATCATAGCCAAACTCTACCAATATTCATGTGAGCATTCAACAACCATGTATCAAGGATTATGAGAACACATGTTATGACTGCTAAATGGGCACTAGTCAATCGGGTATAATTCAGACCCATAAGACTCAACGGGCCGAAAATATGGACGGATTAATTAAGAATCCTTAGAAAACCCGTAAGTTAACATAGAAAGATCAGAAAAGGATGAAACTAGGCTCGTTAGAAAACTTGGGCCCTTAGCCCAAACTCCTCTGTTGAGGAGGAAGCCCAATTCGCACCAGAACTTGGGCTCGGAGCCCTTTGGCTGACAGCTGTCACGAAGGGGTGTGACTGTTGGGAAAATTCAAAGGTAATTAATGGGAAATTCATAGCTTCGCCTGTGGTTAATGAAATGACATGAAACCAAGGCCACAGTTTTGAGTAGGATGTTAGCTACAACTTCTATGATGGGGTTGAGGCCCAATGCGGAGTGGATAATAGAGTTGTGCCCGGATTACCTCGGGCTACCGAAGGGTCGCGACTGAAATAGAGGAGGAATAACGTTAATATTGTGAAAATCATATCTCACGCTAGAGTTGATGAAATTTGATGAAACCATGACTGAAAGTTAGATCTAGAGGTCTCTTTATTTCATATGAAGATAGCCCAACCTAAATCCGAACAGAAAAGCGCGCCCATTTATATCTTTGACCGGGTAGACGAAGGGTCACCTCTGTTCAAACCGAAAGGATGCTTAGCATTAACCTTCCTTAAATCATCGGCCTTGGAAAGCAGGTGGGAGCTTTCTAGGTCGTAGGAGAACCTTAGGAGACTTGAAAGAAACTATAAAAGGAAGGAGATGTCATGGGTGGTCAGCCTTTTAGCAACACTAATCTTCCATTTTCTGCCACCTACGGCTTCCCTTTGGTAAGGAAGAGAGGTGAGGGACCTGGGCATTTCGTAGAAGGATGAACCTGCAGCGAAGTCTTGGGAGGGTCTGGGGTGTGGATCTAATCCCTGGATCGAAAGGGGTAAAGCTGAGGAGGATCTGGGGTGTGTATATTATCCCCGAATCGTCGGTTATCATCTCAAAGGTAGGCACCTAACCTCAAACTTTAGGGGTCAATAATGCATTAGAACGGTTTTAAGTATTTTTTATACACCTTAAAGAGGGATTAAGGGCACGTGGGGACCACCATCATGTTCATTTTGATTATTGGTTTCATCAAGTTTTGGGCTTCCACGAGTTACCACTATGTCTCTAAGGATTTGCACAGCCCCTGGGAAGGACAGCCTTTGAGGCAAGGTCTGTGCATATTTCATGTTGATCATGGCAAGGCCTGTATATATTTCATATGGTTCATAGCAAGGTCTGTGCATATTTCATGTTGATCATGGCAAGGTCTGTGCATGGTCCTAAAATTCATAGTGAGGTCGGTGCACATTTGGTCCATGCATAGGTAGGGTCGGTGCATGTTTGGTCCAAGCATAACTAAGGTCGGTACACATTTGGTCCATGCATAGGCAAGGTCGGTGCATGTTTGGTCCAAGCATAAATAACGTCGGTGCACATTTGATCCATGCATAGGTAAGGTCGGTGCATGTTTGGTCCAAGCATAACTAAGGTCGGTGCATATTTGGTCAAGCATAACTAAGGTCGGTGCATGTTTGGTCCAAGCATAACTAAGGTCGGTGCACATTTGGTCCATGCATAAGTAAGGTCGGTACATGTTTGGTCCAAGCATAACTAAGGTTCGTGCATGTTTGGTCCAAGCATAACTAAGGTCGGTGCATGTTTGGTCCAAGCATAGGTAAGGTCGGTGCATGTTTGGTCCAAGCATAACTAAGGTTGGTGCATGTTTGGTCCAAGCATACCTAAGGTCGGTGGACATTTGGTCCATGCATAGGCAAGGTCAGTGCATGTTTTGGTCCAAGCATAACTAAGGTCGGTGCACCTATGGGTCTTTCCAGATTTTCAGAAACATAGAAAAGGAGAGTTTTGAAAGGGAATTTATTTCGTAAAAAAATCTGAAAATTTATAAAATTGTAGAATGATAAGTTAGTAACCCACTGTAAAGGTTTCATGTACCCAGAAATTCTGTACTTTCAGATATAAGTCATTTTCTATGCATGTGTAGCCTAGAAGGATGAACCGGTACTGTCATATAGTAACCTGAACATGACTACGGGTGTGTTTAGCCATCTTAAACTATTTGCAACATATCTATGAGTATGAGTAACTCATTAGAAGAATGACTATGAGTATGTTTAGGCCCTTAAAATCATGAAAATTATGAGCATCATGCTAGTAATATCAAGTAAGAATATGTATGCCATGAAGGGAAAACAACAGCATTCTGTAAGGTTGGACTTCGGTCCCTTCTGCGGGATGGCGATACGTAACGCCGCGGAAGTAAAAGATCCTAGGGGATGGCGATACGTAACGTCCTGATTTAAAATTCTATTGATTCAGTCTCCGGTCCCATTGTGGGGCGGCCTTAATTTGTGGGACGGCAATACGTAACGCTACTGGGCCACAAGAATCTAGGTGGGAGTTCGCTCTCGGGTCTGCGCAGTACTCTTTCGTTCGTTATGTGTATGGGCCTCCTGTGTTTGCGGCAGCTGTCCGTTTCAATGAATGGCAATAATATGAACTCTCATAAAATATGATAATATGTAATTGTTCTTGTGCTGGGGTCTTGTTGCATGCATGGGTGTTCATACACTAGTTAAAGAATATGTATGATGTGGCACAGCCCAAAGACCACTAAATATGATAAGGTGACCCTAGGACTTAGACCCGCAAGCATACAAGCGCTCAATGATTCTCACAACGATGATTTCTGCTCACTCGGTTCACACGTTCACCCGGTGGGTCTGGGAGACGATGGTGAGGGTCCGAGGCGGGACCCAATTGTCCTAATGGACTTACAATGCTAAGGCTGACCTCCAATGGGCCTGGGAGTCCCAACTTTGTGGGTGGCTGGCCCGCAAGGCGGGGTGTGGGGTGGCACTCACTCACGGGCCGCGGTGGGCACGATATTGCTTAAAATGAATTCTGAGCACTCTCTTACCGTCCGACGGGCATTCAAGACAATACTTCATTTGCAGAAATGAAGCTACAAGGGTGTGATCAGAAGCTCACCTGATCGGTGTGAAGACACCAATCCCGTTCGGAGACGAGGGCGCGCCAGGAGGCGAGGGTATACACCCGATCGCCGCGGCGATGGAGCTTGACCTGAAAATGTGAAGAGGTACAGCACTACGCCCCTTGCAAGGGGGGGATCTTGGGGTGGGAGTTAATGTATTACAACCAAAAATTACCTCCACGCAGGGAGGGGCCTTCAGCCGGCCAAGCGGGGAGGGGAACGAGCGAGATAGAGTCGACTTTCCGAGCTTTGCCGATTCTGCCTAGCTTCTGTAATTCTGGACAAAGGGCCGATGTCGATACTGCCAATAATTCCACCGAGCTTGGAATCTGATGAAACTTGCGCCAAAAGCTTGCTAACCGGAGAGGGGTGCGGCTTGAATTTTTGGACGACGTTCTGATCTAGGGACTGACTGATCCAGCGACTGGAAGATGAATGCAGCTCTGGTCTCTGGCCGAGCTCAGTCTGAAACAGTAGGTTGCAGAAGCTTCCAAGATCGCTCCTGAGCTCCAAATTTGGCACCGCTAGACTCGTTGGAATCGTGGACGAGTCTACTTTGCAGAAAAACAAACGGGGAAGTCTTCTGATGTTGGAGATGAGCTGGGTGTCCAGAGAAGTGGACGGTGGTCGGTGCAGACTGTGAGGAGGCAGACCGGCATGGGTGTGGTAGAAAATTGGTATCTCTGGTTGTCGGATGCCGAACGGGGTTCTGCCTTCTGTTCCTGGATGCTGACAGGGGGAGGAAGAACTTTGTAGAAGACCTCGAAGACTGGTTCCTTCAAGGTTCGTCGTGGGAGAGTCTTCTCTGCCGCTCTGGCTCCTGGTCTGAGAGGTTCTGCGCAGTCGGGGAAGAACAGCCTTCACGGACGGCCACGAACTTGGAATGGAGTGATTCCACCTCGCCTGCGAAGAGCAAAGGGAGGCCTTTCCAGAAAGTTAGGCCACGCTACCAGCAGAACCAGGATGCAGTCGTGGACGTCGCTGCAACAGAGTGCTAAACTCCAGGTCGGCCTGCACACAAAGCTGGAGTGGAGAAGAGAGGAGGGGGCGAACTTGGCTTGAGGGGAGAGGAGGGGTGCGACCTAGGGAGCAAGGAGGGAAGGGGAGATTCGAATTTGGGCTTTGGAATGAGTTAATTCAGCCTTGGGAAGGTGGAGATATGCTTAGGGAAGTGAAAGGGGTAGGTGGTGGTTGGAGGGTGGGGTTTTGAGTGGTGGAACTTCCTTGGGACTAGGTGAGGATTAAAGAGGGGTTGTGGGAAGTTGTGGGGAGTTAATGGAGGTAGGTGGGGGTTGGAAGTGGTTGAGAGAGGGAGGAGAGAGAGTGAATTTCGAAATTTAGAGAGAGGAGGAGAGAGAATGGAGAGATAATGAGAGAGAGAGAGATATTGAGAGAGTTTGAAAGGGTTTTCTTCAATATTCATCAAAAGTTGAATACAAGAGGAGAGATGGGGCCTATATATAGGCAACCATTCTTTACATGACCAAAATACCCTTGACAATAAGATAAAAGACCGAGCATATCCTACACTCAATCCTATGGGCCCATAACTAAAGTAATAAGGCCCAATTAAACATAACAAGGGAAATGGACTAAAACCATATGACTCAATAAAGGAAAATACATAAGATAGGACTCAATAAAAAGAAAATACATAAAATGAAACTTGGGAAATGAAGATAACAAGTGTAGATCATGATCAATCCATATCAAGAGTGTGCAGGCGATCAAAGCTAGAGGGGTGTCGGGAGATGCCCTCATCAATGTACTTTCCTTGTTTGAGTTATTTTAAGTAGATGATATCAAATGAACTATGCTACTGTTAACATCTGAAAAATACATATAAAAGATTATATCGATGCAAGTTAACCCCAGTTTGTTTAGGATGCCTAACTAAGCGTCACACTCACCCTTGTGACATTCGTTTTTCAGGAAATATAGAGGCGGAGGTTGAGGTGGAGGCAGCAGTAGACGAATAGAGTTAGCCCCATCAGTCTGGGTATGCTACGGTTGAATGTTTTGCTATATGTAAGGGTGTGGGGTGGAAAGCCCATGTGGGCTCATGTGTAATCTGGGACATGAACATGTACTCTTTTTGGAGATTATGAATGGTTGAGATGCTTACCTACATTTCTTGTAATCTGTGGTTTCTCTCTCATGTGAATGTATGCATGTTACATAATATTGTGCTTCCGCGATACGTACGAAGTGATTAGTTCGGGATCCGATAAAAAGGAAAAAAAATAATCCCATAAAAAGTTGGGGATCGGATCCCGGGGCGTTACAACGTGATATCAGAGCACGAGACACAAACCATGGTTACAACCATTCCAAATGTTCCATAGTGGAAGAAGTGATAGGTCAGAGTGGGGAAAGGGTTGAGTATGTTTGAAACCATTTAAACCCTCTCACACAAACTATTGTATGTTTTTCAGAATCATGGCACCAAGAAGGCAAATAGATCTTCCCTAGGTAGATGAGAGGGGATCAGGGGTAGATGACCTAAATAGGGCGCATGACGGGGCTATCCATGCCCCTGTAGTTGGCGGTGGGCCGGTGCCCAATGCGGGAGTCAACCTGGAAGGGTTCATGCAGAGCTTCCAAGGGTTGATGCAGGCCATGCAGCAACAAATGCTGCAGCAGCCCGCAACCGCACCACGTCACGACCTGTCGGCACTTGATCAGTTCCTGAGGTTGGCACCTCCTATCTTTAAGAGGGAGAGCCGTCTAGAGGTGGCTGAGTCATGGCTCAGCGAAATGAAAAAGAAGTTCCGCACAATGCGGTGCTCCGTAGAAGGGAAGGTGAACTTGGCGGCCTATGTTCTGCAAGACCAGGCCGACTTGTGGTTGAAGGCCAAGATGCGGACCACGTTCACGGACTACCACAATGGCGACATACTGTGGGAGGAGTTCTTGGCTGTCTTCCGAGAGAAATATTTTCCAGAACATGTGCGAGACGCGAAGGAGCAAGAATTTCTGAGTCTCGAACAAGGGAGCATGTCGGTGGCCGACTACGAGGCCAAGTTTTTAGCTCTGGGCCAATATGCTCTGCACATATTCGATGGCGCGCGTCGGAAGGTGAAGAAATTTGTCAATGGGCTGCGCAGCAATGTCCGACGCTATGTCACAACCCAAGACCCTAGCTCCTACCCAGCGGCGTTGAGGCTTGCTCATCTAGCCAAGCAAGAAAATACAAGGTAATGGCTGAAGCCATAAAAGTTAAGAGATATATAAGGATAAGTCCTAACAAATGTCCATTTATAGGTTCGCCGAGGAGCAGAAGTCGTCGGGCAAGAGGCCTATGCAGGCCGGAGGGAGGCAAGACAAGGAAAAGGTGGCACGCCAAGGACCGGCTCCGAAGGGCGGGCCAAGGATTCCGTTTTGTATCCAGTGTGGGCGCAACCATCGGGGACAGGAATGTTGGAGGACTGAAGGCATGTGTTATGAATGCGGCGAGGGCGGACACTTTGCGAGGAACTGCCCCAAGAAGGCTCAGCAAAAGCCATTTTCTCCACAAAAGAAGATTCAATACAAAGGGCGAGTCTATGCGCTAATGCAAGAAGAGGCAGACAATACCCCGACTGTGGCTGAAGGTACGCGCCTTGTGGATAATGTTTATGCAAAGGTCTTGTTTGACCCGGGGGCTACACACACATTCATATCCTCTAGTTTTGCCAACCAACTAAAGAACTGACCCCAAGTCACATTCTTCGGTGAAATGATAGTTAGCACACCATCCGAGAAATAAGTCCACACCAAGCTTGTGATCCCCACTATAGAAGTCAACATCAATGGGAGGATATTGCTGGGGGAAGCATACATCCTAGATTTGAATGACTTTGACCTCATTCTGGGGATGGACTGGTTAGACAAACGCTGTGCTCTCTTGGACTGCCATTGAAAGAGAGTGATTTTTCAGAAATCGGGGAAAGAGACATTCTTCTTTCAATGCCCTAAGGACAAGTCGGGAAGAATGATGGTATCAGCCATCCGGGCCTCCAAGCTAATCAACAGAGGATGCGACTATTTCTTAGCTAGTGTGGTGCTTGAAGAAGGCTTCGTCAATATTTTGGAAGACTTGGACATAGTCCGAGAATTTCCTGATGTGTTTCCCGAGGATCTATCGGGACTACCACCAGCTCGAGAGACAGAGTTCTAAATTGATCTAGTACCAGGCACCACACCCATCTCTGTTCCACCATACCGAATGGCTTCGGCAGAACTTGTTGAACTCAGGAAACAACTGCAAGAATTGCTAGACAAAGGCTTCATCAGGCCTAGCGTGTCCCCGTGGGGAGCACCGGTCTTATTCGTGCGGAAGAAAGATGGGACGATGCGGCTGTGCATTGACTACCGCAAGCTCAACCAGGTCACCATAAAGAACAAGTACCCTCTACCAAGAATTGAAGAGTTGTTTGACAAACTATCATCTGCCAAGGTCTTCTCCAAGATTGATCTGAGGACAGGTTATCACTAGATTAGAATCAAGCCCGAGGATGTATCGAAGACGGCCTTTAGAACTCGGTATGGTCACTACGAGTTCCTTGTAGTGCCATTCGGGTTAACCAATGCTCTGGCTATGTTCATGGAGCAGATGAACCATATCTTCCGTCCCTATCTAGATTAGTTTATCGTGGTCTTTATAGACGGCATCCTGATATATTCTGCCAGTCAAGAGGAGCATCGACAGCACTTGAGAGTGGTTCTGCAGACCCTCAGGGATAACAAATTCTTCGTCAAATTCAGCAAATGTGAATTCTGGCTGGATCGGGTTATGTTTCTCGGGCATGTTATATCCGGGAATGGCATATCGGTGGACCCTAGCAAGGTGGAAGTAGTGACAAAATGGGAAGCACCGAAGACAGTCATGAAGATTAGGAGCTTCCTTGGACTGGCCGGGTATTATCGCCGGTTCATCGAAGGTTTCTCCACCATTGTAACCCCAATGACTAAGCTGACCAAGAAAGGAGCAAAGTTTATCTGGTCAAGGGAGTGTGAAGATAGCTTTCAGATGCTCAAGGAAAAATTGACTACGGCCCCGGTGTTGGCACTCCCTCGAGGGGGCGACGGCTTCACTGTTTACACAGATGCCACTAGAATCAGCCTCGGTTGCGTACTGATACAAAATGGCCGGGTGATCGCCTATGCCTCAAGACAGCTGAAGGACCATGAAAGGAACTACTCCACTCATGACCTGAAATGACAGCAGTGGTCCACGCCTTGCGTATCTGGAGGCACTATTTATATGGTGTTCTGTTTGAGGTCCTCACCGACCATTAGAGTCTCAAGTACATATTCACCCAGAAGGAACTCAATTTGAGGCAAAGGAGATGGGTCGAGCTATTGAAAGACTATGACTTCACCTTACAATACCATCCGGGCAAGGCGAATATGGTGGCGGATGCTCTCAGCCGAAAGTTGAGGGCGCTGAGTTTGCATCGAGAGTGGGATATGATGGAGGGAGTGATCGAATCACGACTCGAGAAAAGGAAGCAGTTTGGTCTCCTAGCTGGGTTATCGGCAAGGCCTGCATACTTTGATAGAATTGCTGAGGCACAAAGGCAGGACATGGCATTGCAGAGAAAACTGAACAATGTGGACTTCCAAATGGGAATGGATGGATTGATTGCATTCTGAGGAAGGATTTGTGTACCGGATGATGTGGAAATAAAGAAGGACTTGATGCAAGAGGCTCATGGGTCAAAAATTTTCATCCATCTTGGAAGCACCAAAATGTTCCAAGATATGAAAAGGATGAATTGGTGGCCGGGAATGAAGCGAGACATTGCGGAGTTCGTATCCAAATGCCTCACTTGTCAGTAGGTAAAAATTGAGCACCAAAGACCTGGCGGTCCTCTCCAAACCATTGAAACAGCACAATGGAAATGGGAACAAATCACCATGGACTTTGTGTCTGGCCTACCTATGACCAAGAGAAGGCATGACACAATTTGGGTAATTGTGGATAGGTTCACAAAGACTGCACACTTCCTGCCCGTCAACAAGCAAACTCCAATCGAATCCTTAGCAAAATTATTCATCGCCGAGATTATTCGGTTGCATGGGACACCCTTGTCCATCATTTCTAATTGGGACCCTCGATTCACCGCGAGGTTCTGGAAAAGTTTGCAGCAGGGTATGGGGACAGAGTTGCGGTTCAGCTCGGCCTTTCATCCTCAGACCGATGGGCAATCCGAGCGTACCATCCAAACTCTAGAGGATATGCTGAGGGCGTGCAGTATTGAATGGAGAGGAAACTGGGACGATCACTTACCCCTGATAGAGTTTGCATACAACAATAGTTAACATTACGCCATCGGAATGGCACCTTACGAGGCACTCTATGGGCGGCCATGTAGGTCACCGGTATGCTGGTATGAAGCTGGCAAGAAGTAGATATTCGGGCCACAATTGGTGCAAGACTGCTCAGAGAAGATATCCATGATTCGACAACGACTCCTCACAGCCCAGAGCCGACAGAAAAGTTATGCTGACCAGCGGCGGAGAGAGTTGACATTTGCGGAAGGAGACCATGTATTCCTAAAGGTGTCTCCTACCAAGGGAGTCATGCGATTTGGGAAGAAGGGCAAGCTCAGTCCTAGTATATCGGGCCTTTTGAGATACTGTAAAGGGTCGGCGAGGTGGCTTATCGACTTGCACTCCCACCCACTTTGGCACATGTGCATCCAGTCTTCCACGTCTCCATGCTCAAGGGATATGTCCAAGATGCCTCGCATGTGATAGAATACGAGCCCCTGGAAGTTCTAGCAGATCTGTCTTATGTGGAGCAGCCCATCGAGATCATCAACTGGAAGGAACAGGTATTGAGGAATAAGACCATCTGGCTGATGAAAGTCTTATGGAGGAATTCTCATTCCGAGGAAGCAACTTGGGAGCCGGAGGACAAGATGCGCCAGGAATACCCCCAACTATTCGGTGAGCAATTTTTTTCTTAAAGAGAAGTTTTCTTCTTTCTTTCAATTCAATTTTGAGGATGAAATTATTTTAAGGGGGAGAGGATGTTATGACCATTAAATGGGCACTAGCCAATCGGGTATAATTCAGACCCATAAGACTCAACGGGCCGAAAATCTAGATGTATTAATTAAGAATCCTTAGAAAACCCATAACTTAACATAGGAAGATCAAAAAAGGATGAAACTAGGCTCGTTAGAAAACTTGGGCCCTTAGACCAAACTCCTCTGTTGGGGAGGAAGCCCAATTCGCAGCAGAACTTGGGCCCGGAGCCCTTTGGCTGACAGCTGTCACGAAGGGGTGTGACTGTTGGGAAAATTCAAAGGTAATTAATGGAAAATTCATAGCTTCGCATGTGGCTAATGAAATGACCTGAAACCAAGGCCAAAATTTTGAGTAGGATGTTAGCTACAACTTCTATGATGGGGTCGAGGCCTAATGTAGAGTGGATAATAGAGTTGTGCCCAGATTACCTTGGGCTACTGAAGGGTCACGACTGAAATAGAGGAGGAATAACGCTAATATTGCGAAAATCATAACTCACGCTAGAGTTGATGAAATTTGATGAAACTATGACTGAAAGTTAGATCTAGAGGTCCTCTTTATTTCATATAAAGATAGCCTAACCTAAATCTGAACAGAAAAGTGCGCCCATTCATATCTTTGATCGGATAGACGAAGGGTCACCTCTGTTCAAACCGAAAGGATGCTTAGCATTAACCTTCCTTAAACCATCGACCTTGGGAAGCAGGTGGGAGCCTTCTGGGTCGTAGGAGAAACTTGGGAGACTTGAAAGAAACTATAAAAGGAAGGGGATGTCATGGGTGGTCAGCCTTTTAGCAACACTAATCTTCCATTTTCTGCCACCTACGGTTTCCTTTGGTAAGGAAGAGAGGTGAGGGACCTGGGCATTTCGTAGAAGGGTGAACCTGCAGCGACGCCTTGGGAGGGTCTGGGGTGTGGATCTAATCCCCGGATCGAAAGGGGTAAAGCTGAGGAGGATCTGGGGTGTGGATATTATCCCCGGATCGTCGGTTATCATCTCAAAGGAAGGCACCTAACCTCAAACTTTAGGGGTCAATAATGCATTAGAATGATTTTAAATATATTTTATATACCTTAAAGAGGGATTAAGGGCACGTGGGGACCACCACCATGTTCATTTTACCTTTTGGTTTCATCAAGTTTTGGGCTTCCACGAGTTACCTCTGTGTCTCTAAGGATTTGCACATCCCCAAGGAAGGTCAGCCTTTGAGGCAAGGTATATGCATATTTCATGTTGATCATGGCAAGGCCTGTATATATTTCATATGGTTCATAGCAAGGTCTGTGCATATTTCATGTTGATCATGGCACGGTCTGTGCATAGTTCCTAAAATTCATAGTGAGGTCGGTACACATTTGGTCCATGCATAGGTAAGGTCGGTGCATGTTTGGTCCAAGCATAACTAAGGTTGGTGCACATTTGGTCCATGCATAGGTAAGGTCGGTGCATGTTTGGTCCAAGCATAACTAAGGTCGGTGCACATTTGGTCCATGCATAGGCAAGGTCGGTGCATGTTTGGTCCAAGCATAACTAAGGTCGGTGCATGTTTGGTCCAAGTATAACTAAGGTCGGTGCACATTTGGTCCATGCATAGGCAAGGTCGGTGCATGTTTGGTCCAAGCATAACTAAGTTCGGTGCATGTTTGGTCCAAGCATAACTAAGGTCGGTGTACATTTGGTCCATGTATAGGTGAGGTCGGTGCATGTTTGGTCCAAGCATAACTAAGGTCGGTGCACATTTGGTCCATGCATAGGTAAGGTCGGTGCATGTTTGGTCCAAGCATAACTAAGGTCGGTGCATGTTTGGTCCAAGCATTGGTAAGGTCGGTGCATGTTTGGTCCAAGTATAACTAAGGTCGGTGCATATTTGGTCCAAACATAACTAAGATCGGTGCATGTTTGTTCCAAGCATAACTAAGGTCGCTGCACATTTGGTCCGTGCATAGGTAAGGTCGGTGCATGTTTGGTCCAAGTATAATTAAGATCGGTGCACATTTGGTCCATCCATCGGCAAGGTCGGTGCATGTTTTGGTCCAAGCATAACTAAGGTCGGTGCACCTGTGGGTCTTTCCAGATTTCCAAAAACATAGAAAAGGAGAGTTTTGAAAGGGCATTTTATTTCGTAAAAAATCTAAAAAATTAGAAAATGGTAGAAGGATAAGTTAGTAACCCACTGTAAAGGTTTCATGTACCCAGAAATTCTGTACTTTCAGATATAAGTCATTTTCTATGCATGTGTAGCCTAGAAGGATGAACCTATACTTTCATATAGTAACCTGAACATGACTACGGGTGTGTTTAGCCATCTTAAACTATTTACATCATATCTATGAGCATGAGTAACTCATTAGAAGAATGACTATGAGTATGTTTATCCCCTTAAAATCATGAAAATTATGAGCATTATGCTAGTAATATCAAGTAAGAATATGTATGCCATGAAGGGAAAACAACAGCATTCTGTAAGGTTGGACTTCGGTCCCTTCTGCGGGATGGCGATACGTAACGCCACGGAAGTAAAAGATCCTAGGGGATGGCGATACGTAACGTCCTGATTAAAATTCTATTGATTCAGTCTCCGGTCCCATTGTGGGGCGGCCTTAATTTGTGGGACGGCAATACGTAACGCCACTGGGCCACAAGAATCTAGGTGGGAGTTCACTCTCGGGTCTGCGTAGTACTCTTTCGTTCGTTATGTGTGTGGGCCTCCTGTTTTTGCGGCAGCTGTCCGGTTCAATGAATGGCAATAATATGAACTCTCATAAAATATGATAATAGGTAATTGTTCTTGAGCTGGGGTCTTGTTGCATACATGGGTGTTCATACACTAGTTAAAGAATATGTACTTTCCTTGTTTGAGTTATTTTAAGTAGATGATATCAAATGAACTATGCTACTGTTAACATCTGAAAATACATATAAAAGATTATATAGATGCAAGTTAACCCCAGTTTGTTTAGGATGCCTAACTGAGTGTCACACTCACCCTTGTGACATACGTTTTTCAGAAAATATAGAGGAGGAGGTTGAGGTGGAGGCAGCAGCAGAGGAATAGAGTTAGCACAGTCCGTCTGGGTATGCTACGGTTGAATGTTTTGCTATATGTAGGGGTGTGGGGTGGAAAGCCCATGTTGGCTCATGTGTAATCTGGGACATGAACCTGTACTCTTTTTAGAGATTATAATGGTTGAGATGCTTACCTATATTTCTTGTAACCTGTGGTTTCTCTCTCATGTGAATGTACGTATGTTACATAATATTGTGCTTCCACGATACGTACGAAGTGGTGGCTTAGGGGTCCGATAAAAAGGAAAAAAAATAATCCCATAACAAGTTGGGGATCAGATCCCAGGGCGTTACAACATATATCAAGCATATTCTCCCAAGATTCACAAAAGCCCTTCAATTTTCATTTAGGCCACAAAGATCACAATAAGAATATGCATGAACATGTAAGTGAGTAAAGGCTAGCATAAAGAGTTT
Source organism: Amorphophallus konjac (assembly GCA_022559845.1). Classification (NCBI taxonomy): domain Eukaryota; kingdom Viridiplantae; phylum Streptophyta; class Magnoliopsida; order Alismatales; family Araceae; genus Amorphophallus; species Amorphophallus konjac. The sequence continues at coordinate 41,244,970 of CM040120.1, read as the reverse complement.
TATGTGAAAGGCTTAACTAAAACTCACTATTATGACTTTTGACATCACTTGAAAAGTATGCATGGATTGCATTCATGAAGCAATGCAAATGACCTATTGAACTTTCATTTGCAAACCACATTCAAACCAAAAGGCTTCAGGTTGAAAATGCATGAATTATATTCTCAAACCAACAAGATGTATGCTACTCAATTTCACACAATTAAGGATTGGAATGAGAAACCTTGCATTCAAGCAAAATTTATTAGGCTATCAAGCCATGCAACCATTTCAATGAATGAGCATCTTTCAAATCGATTTCTACCAAGGCTTATGTGAAATTGTTAAGCACATTGTGAACCTCAAAACCCATGAACGAAGTGCATTAAGAAAAAACACGTGAAATACACATGGTGAGGTCGATGCATTGAGAAGATAGAAATCTTGCCAATGGTTCTTAACAAGTTAGACATGACATCTCCACCTGTTTTAGATCGTAGATAGCAAGGTGCTTATCCACACATTTATTTTACCTTCCAAGTGACTATCATGAGATTTGATCCTCCAATTCCAAATAGTCAAAGTTAATCCATCATGAGTTACACAAAAGACTTTGTACATTCAAAAAGGCTATGAAACCTCTTTGTAAAACTAACAATTTCAACCAAGGATTGAGACCATATAGCCATGCATTTAACCAACATGTTTACCAAAAGCTTTTTGAACTGAATCGTATGAATCATTGTAAACGCATGAATGCACGCTGACATCAAGAACATATGCAAGCAAACATAAAGTTTAGTTATCATCAAAATATATGCAAGGCATACAAAAAGGTTATGAAACCTCTTTGTAAAATCAACAATTTCTTCCAAGGATCAAGACCATATAGCCATGCATTTAACCAACATGTTTACGAAAAGCTTCTTGAACTCAATCATATGAATCATTGTAAACGCATGAATGCACGCTCACATCAAGAACATATGCAAGCAAACATAAAGTTTAGTTATCATCAAAAATATATGTAAGGTATACAACAATCTCTTCCTTTTTTATGATGACAAACTTTATGACTGACACGGACAGATCATATTCTTCTCCCCCTTTGACATGATCAAAAAGTGGGAGGAAGGTAATGAAGTTCAAGTTTCAGCAAGGCATATTCATAGATCAATAAGGGCCCACTTCAGAAGGTCAAGTAAGGCAATAGCAAAGCAAGGATATGGTGATCAAAACATGTTGATTCATTGTGATTCCAATTGTTGATTATGGAGGCAGGAAGGTATGTAGACTTAAGATTTGCAGGCCAAGATGCACAAATCAAGATAATGCCATTCAAAGTCTAAAGCCTACTCAGATTTTCACAAAATGCAATAGCAAAGCAAAGGCAAGATTTTTTTTTAAAAAAAATATAACAGTTGAAACATCAAATGCTTTTATTTGATTTTAAGATTTTAGATTTTTAATTTTCTTGTAAAATGCATGAAACAAGATGCATACAAATTATGACACATAAATGAGTTTCTTGGATTTTCAGTTTTTCAAGTTTTTAGTTTTCTATTGAAATGCATAAGGCTATATACTTACAGATAAGGACACAAAAATGCATGCAGTGCAATTAAACAGATACATATATATACATGCAACACAGCTCCCCCTTACTTATTTAAGAGGGGAATGGGAATAAGAAAGGTGCATGAGAGTCAAAATAATTAGGATGCTTATGTGTAACACCTAGGGGATTGCGCAATCATACAGAGGAGTTATGCAATAGTCAATGCAGTCAATCAATTTTCTGAATACATATTAAATCAAATTTTCATATGTGTAGGTGAATAACATGAAAATAGATCGTTGCCATATGGATATTAAGATTTTCAGATTAACACAATGAGAGATTATACATGCTGCACTTCATTTTAAGAGAACAGTGTATTGGAGGCTACCCTCTGCCACAACAAATTTTTCACCATAATTTTTCAACTCAAGCAATTTCACACTGACAAACAGAATTTTTCAAGAGTGATCAAGTTCAAATGATTCTTTTTTACGTGAGGAGACACATGGAGCTCATGCCAGACTCCCCGGTTACTTAGAATATTGAACCATTTCACCTCATTTTGAACAGAGATAGTATGGTACAATACCTTTCAGAAATGAACCACATCACATCTCAGGTGACGTGTATCCAGTTTACTCAGTGCGACTGAGCATTGCTCTGCCATTCTTCCAGATTCTTTCTTCAAAGATTAGGCATGCAACTTTTTCCTCAATTGCCTCTATAACATACATGTAGCAAGTTTAATATCTTTAGAGTGTTGAAAGGAAATTTCTACATCCTTATGTTTAACACTCATTTTCACATTTGTGCATGAAGTGTATGAATTTGATTCAACATATATACCGAGAATTTTATGAACTCATAGCAGTGCAGCTTCCCCTATCTAGATGCACTTATCAGATGATTACTCCCCCTGAGTGTATGACATATAGCACTCTAGTGATGACTCAATTGCAACATTATTTAGCAAGAAATATGAGGTCTTAGAAATTCCAAGAAAGGGGGTGATTAGCATATAATAACATGCAGGCACACAACGGGAGTATATGCAATAATATTTTGGCACACAGTGAGTTTCATCTTACAAATGCACTATGTGAATGATATGCAGATATGATATGCAAATATGTAATGTGATGCAGAATTTCATATTTTTATTTAAAAGTTCTAAATGCATTGAAAATTTTAACATGGGTGCAAAATACGAATTTTTAGTTTTTCATTTGAATGAACTGAATGCACCTAATGCATGACTTCTAACAACATGAGAATGCGATGCAAGATGCAAAAGTAAGATCCAAATTTTTTTTTTAGAACATCATGACAGATTGCACATGAAAACATTCACCATCAAATGATAAACAACAAATATTCTCCATGACTTGACCTTTATGAGCAAGGGTGCAAATAGGATCAAAATCAAGCAATACAACTCAATTATTTTCAGAAGTTGTTCAAAAATAAATTTTCAACAACATTTCACAAGTTTTGAAATCATCCACAAGCCAAATAGAATTTTCAAGTTCTGGTACGAGGCGGAGGTAAAGGTCCGGAGACCCTACTCACGCATAGGGAGTGCTTTCGAGTGAACTCAATCTACTCTTCCACAAACGCCATTTGTTATACCAGATATGCAGTTAAATTAAAATATACTATCAAGCATCCAGTTCCAATCAAGAGTTGTTCAGAAACAGATTTGGACATTTTCATCACAGCAAAATAGAGGAACAATCAGTTTAGATTTTTAGAAGCAATATCTCTCAAATGAACAATTCTCCATATCAGGAATTTTGCCTTCTTGAAGCAAGAAGGAATTTCAGATTCAATTTGAAAGCACATGCAAATCAAGACAAATTGATTTTCTTCAAAGAAACATGTTTCCTCATTATCCAAACAATTTAATTTCTGAATTTTGGTACAAGACGGAGAACTTTGATCCGAGGATCACCTCACGCATGGTGCTAGCTTCCTGACAGACTTAATCCGTCATTTCACATAACAGCATTTGATATACCAAATATTCATTCAATGAGAGCATGAATGGCTTGTAAGGAAATGCAATTCAAACATAACAAATTAGTAGAAGGAAAATATCAAAAATACCAATTTGACAAAGAAGAAGCAAAGTTGGGGTTTTACTATTCGAGTGTGCCTTGTTCCATTTTGTTGAAACCCCTTTCATTTTTTATTTACCTCAAGGCACACCTCCATCAAAACCAACTCAATTGACAGATTTTGGCACCCAAGCCTTCTTGGATCCATGGGGATTAGAAGTATTTCTACCAAAATCTTTCTTCAACATTCTCATAGCCATCATATCATCATTCTTCATGATCCTTCAATCCTCAACAACATGTCCATGGTTTCCACAATAAAGGTATTGAGGAGAAACAATTTTACCAAAAGACTTCCTTTTAGGAGCAAAGGAATTTTCAAGAGCATTCCATCTTCCATTTTCATAAGGTCTAGATTTAACAACATTAAACCTAGCATTCATTTTAGAAGAATGGAAATTTTCTATTTTCAAAAACTAACACTCTTTCATAAGATGTCTGTACTTTCCACAATGAAAGCAACAAGGAGATGTGGGTCTACGGAATGACTTTCCATTGTTTGCACGAGTGTTTGTAACAAGTTTCTCTTATAGGATGAAAACCTTTGAGCATTGGAAGCATGTTCATTTCTGAATTTTCTTTGAACATCAAACTTAGCATTCATGGCTCGAAAGTCATCATTTTGTTTCACAAAGTAATTATCTATCACATGGCCTAGTTTGTGACAGTAGAAGCAAGAAATATTTCTCTGTCTCTTGAAAGTAGATTTATCTTTGTATACTTTTTCATCATCCATTTTCATGACAACATAATCATCCATTTCATGGCCATGCATGCCACAATAAAAGTATTCAACATTCACTTTTATTTTTCGCCCATTTTGTACTTTTTGAAACCCTTTTTACATTGTGGGCTTTGTGTTAAAATTTTTCTTTTTCTCAAAGTCATTTTCAGATATTTTCATTTGAGAAGTGGAAGGAGGTGCTTTGGAAGTGCTGGGAATATCAGATCCATGAACAAAAGAGGTTGTCATTTTGTGTTCAAAAGATTTTTTGTTGAACGGGGTGTATCTGTAATGCCTCGGGTTTTTCGGATCTGGATCCGTGGGTTTCGGATCACCTTTCCGTGTGTTTCGGATTTGAGTCCGATCGAGCATCGGACTATTTTATCGGATTGTCAGACCCACTGGTGGTGTGCCCGTGAGTTTCCTTGGGTCCGTGGTGTTGTGAGGAGCACGTCGGTAATTTGCTATATTTTTCGGAGCACCTTTGTGGGTCCCGGGTTGCATTTTGGTTTTACGCGTATTTTCCGTCTGTCAGACCTTCGGAATCCCGTATAGGGTGAACCGTTGCGTTCTCCGACGCCGAGACGTTACCACGGTGATCAGCGTGTTCCAAGGATCGCAGGGGTATATTTTTCTATTTTTTGATATTTTTCAGAATTTTTGGATTTTCTATATAAACCCCCCCTCCCTTTTTCTCTCTCCCCATCTCTCATTTCTCTCTTCTCTCCCTCTCTCTTCTCACGCTCTCTCCTCTCTCCCTCTTTCTCCGGCGGCCGACGGGGTGGAGTGCGGGCGAGGTGGGGATGACGCGGGTGAGGCACGGGTGAGGATGGATGAGGATCGAGGTGGCGGAGGTGCGGTGAAGCTCGGCCGCGGGTTCGTGGAACGACGAGGCTTCAACGGCATTTTCTTCGCGATCAGCAAGCTCGGGGCGCAAAATCTTCGGTGGGGGTAGGGAGATAGACCCCCAGCTCGTGCTCTTTCTTTTCCGTGAGTTTCGTAGGCCGTGGTGAGCCGCGCGGGCTAATCGGGACGATTTGGGGAAAAACTCCATGTTTTGGGGTTGTGAGCCGATCCACCGTTTCATTGCGTTTTTGGCCGATCCGAGGCCATAGATGCATGCTAGGGGTTATTTGGGGGCTTCCCCCTTGTTTTTCCCCTCTCCCGTGGAGGTATGGGGGCGTGGGATATTTTTTGGGTCGTTTCCCGCCGTAGCGTTCTCGGACGGGTGTGACGGTCCTTCCAGTGACCGTCACAGACTGTGACGCCCCAGGGTGGGTGCGTCACAGGGCTCGTTTAGCCTTCTGGTGGTCTGTGAGTGTGACGGTCCAACGATAGACCGCCACGGCACTGTGACGCGTCTGGGTTGGACCGTCAGGGACGATCTGACTGTCGGCTTTCGATCGTTGGTTTTGACCGTTCGGGGTCAAGGCCTGTGACGCACCAAGCTGGCGCGCCACAGCCTTGTAACGCCCCTGTGTGGGTGCGTTAGAGCAGACGCGTCCCCCTTGTGACTTCGTGCTAGGTCCTGAATTTCGAGGATGAAATTCCTTTAAGGGGGGAGGGCTGTAATGCCCCGAGTTTTTCGGATCTGGATCCGTGAGTTTCGGATCGCCTTTCCGTGTGTTTCAGATTTGAGTCTGATCGAGCATCGGACTATTTTACCAGATTGTCAGACCCACTGGTGGTGTGCCCATGAGTTTCCTTGGGTCCGTGATGTTGTGAGGAGCACACCGATAATTTTCTATATTTTTAGGAGCACCTTTGTGGGTCCCGGGTTACGTTTTGGGTTTTACGCGTGTTTTCCGTCTGTCAGACATTCGGAACCCGTATAGGGTGAACCGTTACGTTCTCCGACGCCGAGACGTTACCACGGTGATCAGTGTGTTCCGAGGATCGCAGTGGTGTATTTTTCTATTTTTTGGTATTTTTTGGAATTTTCAAATTTTCTATATAAACCCCCTCCCTTTTTCTCTCTCCCCATCTCTCATTTCTCTCTTCTCTCCCTCTCTCTTCTCACGCTCTCTCCTCTCTCCCTCTCTCTCCGACGGCCGACGGGGTGGAGCGCGGGAGAGGTGGGGACAGCGAGGGCGAGGCACGAGCGAGGATGGATGAGGATCGAGGCGGCGGCGGCGCAGTTAAGCTCGACCGCGGGTTCGTGGAACGACGAGGCTTCAACGGCGTTTTCTTCGCGGATCGGCGAGCTTGGGGCGCGAAATCTTCGGTGGAGGTAGGGAGATGGACTCCCAGCTCGTGCTCTTTCTTTTCCGTGAGTTTCGTAGGCCGTGGTGAGCCGAGCGGGCTAATCGGGGTGATTTGGGGAAAAAACTCCATGTTTTGGGGTTGTGAGCCGATCCACCGTTTCATTACGTTTTTGGCCGATCCGAGACCGTAGATGCATGCTAGGGGTTATTTGGGGGCTTCCCCCTTGTTTTCCCCCTCTCCCGTGGAGGTGTGGGGGCGTGGGACATTTTTTGGGTCGTTTCCCGCCGTAGCGTTCTTGGACTGGTGTGACGGTCCTTCCAGTGACCGTCACAGACTGTGACGCCCCAGGGTGGGTGCGTCAAAGGGCTCGTTTAGCCTTCTGGTGGTCTGTGAGTGTGATGGTCCCACGATAGACAGCCACGGCGCTGTGACGCGCCTGGGTTGGACCGTTAGGGACGATCTGACTGTCATCTTTCGATCGTTGGTTTTGACCGTTCGGGGTCAAGGCCTGTGACGCACCAAGGCTGGCGCGTCATAGCCTTGTAACGCCCCTGTGTGGGTGCGTCAAAGCGGACGTGACCCCCTTGTAACGCACCAGAGTTGGTCCGTTACAGCCTGTGACGCACCGAGCGGGACGCGTCACAGTTGGTTTCATTTTGTCTTGTGACATATCAGGGCTGGCGTGTCACAGACTGTGACGCACCAGGGCTGGCGCGTCAGAGACCGTGACGCACTAGGGTCGGCGCGTCATAACCGGTTTGCACCGAGCGTCTGACGGCCCTGTGTTGGTACGTCAAAGTTGTTGTGACGGTCGAGGCTTGGACCGTTACAGACTGTGACGGCCCAAGGTTAGACCGTCAGGCTCTGTGTTGCGTCGAGATGAGTTTTCGTGTTCTCTGCATTCGTTCCGTGACGTGTGGATCCCTGGTCGACCCGGTTGTGACCCAGTGGTCAACTTGCGGTCTTGTGAATGCCCCAGACACCCGTGGGATTCTGTGTCCATGTTTTGAGGGTGTCGGGAGGATCATGCTACCTCGTTTAGGGTGCCAGTGGGTTTGAGAGTCTGAGTGACTTCTCGCGTGTCGGGTTGTCGTGTTACGCTAGACCGAGTCACCGTGTATCGGTGGGGATGCGGTGGGGTCTCCCCCACATGCCGTGAGTTTTCCTGGAAGATGATTCCCCAGTGGCCCATGTGTGTGGCCTTGGACTTTGAGTCCAGTTATCGGCGTGGCAGCTTGTCCGTTGCCCAGGGAATCATGCTTCTGTGCTTTCCGCATGGGCCATGTGTGTGGCCTTGGACTGCGAGTCCAGTTGCCAGCCTAGGGCTGGAGGGTTCCCGCCTTTTCCTGAGAGTGGGATTTGGTTTGGCGGCCTGTGAGCTACCTTGAGAACCGTGTTTCTGTGTTTCTACGTGGCCGAGTGTGCGGCCCGTGGACTGTGAGTCCTATTTCTTCTCTGACTATGGTTACCGTGCGACGGTGCTGGTACGTCGGACGGTCCCCATACTTCATCGGGTTCGGATGTTATTTTCCATTGACTTGAGAGTCTACTCCTTCATTGACCATCCACTAGTTGTAGCCCACCAGTACGCGTGTGCTGGTCTCACATGGGGAGTAGATGTACGGGCATACCCTTAGAGACGATTTTAGACTGGTTTCGTCGGGCCCCACGTCTTGCAGCCAGAGTCCGGCTGAGGGGAAAACCAGTCAGAGAGCCAAGCCAGGGACGCACGGTCTGTGTGTTCACACGTGGTTGGGGGCAGTTGGACCCACATCAAAGGGCGTGACCCCAGCTAGTCACTTGTTTGTGGTTACTTGTACGGTGTCTGTGCCTTTGGTAGGATCTACCACGTCAGGCAGTTCACCTGCGGTGCGGTGTAAGACGTCAGGGGACGCTACCGACTGTGCTTCTAGTGGGAGGTACTCCTGTCGAGTTCGGAGTGACAGACTGTCAATCTCTGTGACTTTGACCTTCGGGTTTTGGTCGTGTTGACTGTTGAGTTTCGGTTGTCTCGCTGTGGCGCATGTGTCGGTTCTCGTGCCATGAGACTGGTACTAGTAGCTTTACCGAGGTTGCGTCTTGTCGGTGTGGTGTCCGCGACCGGGTGGTCGGGATTGCACCTTGGACAGCGTGTCCAGGTTGGCCGCATCCTAGGAGACAAGCCTCTACGGCGCGGTTGCCGTGGGTTTTCACTTCGGTAGGTGGTACTAGTGTGGTTTGGTAGCCTCGACCGTGAGATCGGGGTGTGTTTCTGGTATAGTAGGAGTAGCTGTAGTGCCGAGTTTCGACCGGCCACTGGGTTTACTGTTCCTGCTGTTACTATTGCTCTCGTAGTTGCAGCTTTCTGTGCCGCCGTTGTTTCTGGGTGGGGTTCTGCGGGATCCCTGCTGAGTCTCTGTTTTGGAGATTCATTCCCTACTTTTCAGGTGTGGCAGTTCTTCTCGAGGTTTGAGGGCGCGGTGCAGAGGTTCTCAGTTGCCAGCTCGCCGAGCCGAGTGTTCACTTGGCATGTGGTACGATTTTACTACTTTCGACTGTACTTTCTGTTGGACTGGACTCTGTTGTAGCTGTAGTTGTTTATTTATTTCTGTTAATTGTTGTATTATCCTACTTTATTTCTTATTTCTTTGTGCCTCCACACTTCTTTCATCCCTTCCGAGCCCTCCCAGCTCGTGGGCGGCGGTTCGAGTCTCGGGTTATCGGGTCTCTCCCGGTAATCGGATTCTCGGGTCATTACAGTATCCAAGACCCTCTTTTTGAAAGCTCACCTTAACACCTAGGACTTTATCTAAGTTTTCTTTCCTTTGACAAATCTAGACAAATCATCTTTCAACCTTTTCACCTCTTCTTCCAAACCAGAAATATGCATTTCAGCATTTCTGATCTCTTCTTCACATGCAGACACTTTATCACTCAGCAAGCAGTTCATTGATTTGAGACTTCCATTTTCTTCCTTGACTTCTTTGTTTTCATCATTTAAGGCATGCAGTTTTTCAGTCAATTTTTCAAGAACACTCTCAGTTTCATCAAACTTTGATATCTTAGCAAGCAACTGTTCATTCTCAGATTTCAACAATGAAACTTCTTTTTCAAATATTTAAAAATTTTTCAATCTACCTTCAAGCAAGGAACTCTGGATTAGCATGGCACCATTTTTCTTTTTAAGTTCTTTATTTTCAGTCATGATGCTCTTGCTATCAATCTCAGAATCAAGTAATTTCTCAAACGTTTTCTCATCATCAGAAAGAGAAGTTAAATTACTTTTAAGGCATTCTTCATTTTTCTCAAGCAAGGAGATTTTAAACAACAATGTTTCATTTTGCTCACGCAAATCATGACAATCATTTTCAGATGCAAGAGAGATATTGAAATTTCTTGCCAATTCAAGGTCTTCATTCATACAAGACATTTCTTCTGAAAGTAATTCAACTTTGGATTCAAGAGATTCATTTTGATCTTCTATATGTTCAATTTTTGATTCCAAAGTTTTAAAATTTTCACATGAAGAATTAGCATGTACATTCTCATCATTTTTCTTTTTCAATCTCTTGATTTCAGATTTAAATTTTTTACATCTGTCATGCATATCAGCATATGCTAATTGCCACTCTTCAATTGAAGGTTCTTCGGAGTCAGAATTTACCTCACCTTCACTTTCTCCATGAGCCATCATGCATGTATCCTTTGCATCTTCTTCATACTTGCATGCCAGCTCATCCAAAAGCTCTCTTGCTGATCTGCACATTAGAAATCGTGAAATCACATCAGATTCCATACTATTCTTCAAAATATTTAATGCAGTAACATTTATAGCATTTTTCTTGATGTGTTTTTCATTCCACTTGGTTTCATTTGCGGGAAGTTTATATGGACCATTACATATCACTTTCCACATTTCAGGTTCATAAACTCCAAGATAAGCACACATGTTATTTCTCCAAGGAATGTAGTTGTGACCATCAAAATGAGGAGGAAGAGAAGACAAGCAACATATAAACATGATGTTCAGTGAAACTCGCCGAGGGATCACTCTAAAGATCATTAGACCCAAGAAAATAGAGCCGTGGCTCTGATACCAATTGTTGGTCCTGGGTAGGCGAGCGGACAAGAAGGGGGAGTTGAATTGTCCCCCACTAAAAATGATAAATTTAAAACTTAAACCAAACATAGTAAACCAAGATCTCTCAATCTCGCCGAGCTCACTTGATCATGCAAGAGATTAAGTAATTAAACACGACACATAATGAAATCTAGGCAATTGAGAATTTCTCGTGCAATTGGAATTCACTCATGCTCACCGATCACACGTGTATTGAATTAACAATTAATCACAATAAAGCAAATCACAATGCACACCACAAGACACGAGGATTTTTAAGGTGGTTCGGGACCACGACGGGCTCCCTACGTCCAACCCTTACCAAAACGGTAAGGCTCCACTCGGGGATAAATCCCCCCAACACGTAGGCAGCGCTCCAACAACACGTAGAATGATGCCTGCACACACACGGGGAACAAACCCCAACACACACACACACGAGACAGAGTTTTTGACTCGATCCGACGACCGGATCAACAACACACACACACACTACAACCGATGTAGCACTGTACACATACGAACACTTGGACCTGGATAGATCCACGCACACATATACACATGGGGACGGAGTCCCCAACACGATCTGACGACCGGATCACAAACACACACACACGCTGCAACAATCGCAGCACGGTAGACACAGGACCGTATACAAACGGTCACACACACACAATATTTCTAGTTCAGAAAATTAATACAAGTATTCAAACATGCTCAACCCTAGACATAGATCATGAAACATAACAAGAACAACATAGAATAGATGTAGAAAAGATCCCCCTTGGTTTCCAGAACCCGGTTGATGATGTTCTTTTAAGCAATGGTTGGAAGGAAGTCGGATGACGAAGATTCAAGTATCAACACGATCCTCTCCTCATTCCGCTTCACTTTCTCTTCATGCAAGATCTTCAAAACCTCCTAGATGTAGATCAAATCCCCTTGGCTTGAGCTCTTCCTTCATTTCTCCCCTTTCTTCACCTACAAGATAGAAACAATGAACACATTAGGGTTCTCCACTCCAAATTCGTAGGTTACACATATGCATATATGGGAGAAGGCAAAGGACCATTATAACCCTTCTAGAAACCTCCAAAAGGACCCCAATAGGTCTCCCACCAACCTAGGGGCAAAGGGGTAAGAGTTAAGCACAAATAGACTGTGTTTAGATAGTTTTCGGATCCACGTTTTTGGGTTTCGCTGGTACCGGTCGACCTACACGGGGTGGGCGGTCGACCTAAAAATTACATGCTGAAAACGTGCCCTCTCTTGGGATTTCGGTCGACCTAAGACCTAGGGTCGGTCGACCGGAATGAACAGTGTTCCAGATTTGTAAAAAGTTCAGATTTAAGAGATAAAACCCGTTGATAAGTGTTCAACCTTCATGAAAGAAAAACTAAGACTTAAACCCAATCAACCCAAGTTCAAAATCTATGAAACACACTCATTAAAAAACATATTAAATACATATGGATGGCATGCATTAAAGTCCTTGAAAAAATATAAGTCTTACTCCTAAACAACAAGAGGTTATGACTATGAAATTGTACACAATGAAAGAGTATCATAGCCAAACTCTACCAATATTCATGTGAGCATTCAACAACCATGTATCAAGGATTATGAGAACACATATGAAGCATATTCTACCAAGATTCACAAAATCCCTTCAATTTACATTCTAGGCCTTCAATTTACATTCTAGGCCATAAAGACCACAATAAGAATATGCATGAACATGTAAGTGTGTAAAGGCTAGCATAAAGATTTTTATGTGAAAGGCTTAACCAAAACTCACTATTATGGCTTTTGACATCACTTGAAAAATATACATGGAATGCATTCATGAAATAATGGAAATGACCTATTGAACTTTCATTTGCAAACCACATTCAAACCAAAAGGCTTCATGTTGAAAATGCATGAATTATATTCTCAAACCAACAAGATGTATGCTACTCAATTTCACACAATTAAGGATTGGAATGAGAAACCTTGCATTCAAGCAAAATCTATTAGACTATCAAGCCATGCAACCATTTCAATGAATGAGCATATTTCAAACCAGTTTCTACCAAGGCTTATGTGAACTTGTTAAGCACATTGTGAACCTCAAAACCCATGAACGAAGTGCATTAAGAAAAACCACGTGAAATGCACATGGTGAGGTCGATACTTTGAGAGGACAGAAATCTTACCAATGGTTCTTAACAAGTTAGACATGACATCTCCACCTGTTTTAGATTGTAGATAGCAATGTGCTTATCCACACATTTATTTTACCTTCCAAGTGACCATCATGAGGTTTGATCCTACAATTCCAAATAGTCAAAGTTACTCCATCATGAGTTGCACAAAAGACTTTGTACAGTCAAAAAGGCTATGAAACCTATTTGTAAAATCAACAATTTCAACCAAGGATCAAGACCATATAGCCATGCATTTAACCAACATGTTTACGAAAAGTTTCTTGAATTGAATCGTATGAATCATTGTAAACGCATGAATGCACGCTGACATCAAGAACATATGCAAGCAAACATAACGTTTAGTTATCATCAAAAACATATGCAAGTCATACAACAGACATGACCCGCCAGACCAACACCAGCAAGCGAGCTAGGAAGGAGGTGTCAAACTAGGCGGAAAAGAGGAATAAGGTAGCAGGGGGAGAACCTAAGCCCAAGGGGGCTCCCCGTGTTGCCCAGTATATGGCTTTAACCTAGAGGGGGATAAATGGGTTATAAAAATTAGTCATAGTAACATAGTGATTAAGATGAATGCAATACAGAAATGTAAAACACTTTAGTAGTAGTATGGACAGAATTAAAGAGATAAAAGAAATCACACAAATAAACACAATAATTTTATACTGGTTCGGCCCTAACCCTCAAGTCAGTCTTACATCCAGTTCTCAGCAGCTACTGAGATTTCCACTAACTTTCCTCACGAGGAATAGTTACACTTGGCTATTTTTGCTATGGTGTTCAGCCACACCACATGCACTCTTCATTCAAAGAGTCATATCTATTTTTGTTTAGGTGTTCAGTCATACCAAGGACACTCTTTCACCTAGAGTCCTAGCTGATTCCCTAGTATCAGTCAAACTCACAGGAAATTGACCTCCTACTGGTCTCTCTTGCCCTCGAGCAAGAGTCTCTCCCCTCAAGGAGAAGGATATCACTTTTCAAGTGGAATTACATAGTGATTGCCTCTTAAATAGGCAGATTGTGTATAGTTATTGCAAATAGTTCAAGAAGGTAAAATAAGAATGAAAAGCAAACAATCTTGAACTAAGAGTTCAAAGAACCTTCTAAAGAGAAAGAATAGAGAATCACAGAAGGCTTAATGAAGAAGCTGAGATAGGTGAAGTAGAGAGATTATAGGAGCTTCTTCTTCTTTGCAAGTGCTTTCAACGAAAGTGGAGTTGAGGACAGATTGAGCTTGTCTTTCTCTCAACTCTATAATGTAGGCTTTTTGCTAGAGATTTTGGATTGCTCAGATTATGCTCACATGAAAAGTTATCGTGTGCATCCAATCCCCCGTTATTTATAGTTTCCTTGAAATATTCTGTTAGCTACATTTTCGTAGCAGTTAGACTCAATTTTGTGAACGTTGGACTCTTTCAGATGCTCGTTATACTTAAGCATGTATTTGTCAAAAATAGATTTCTTAATCTCCCTTGCGTTCTTTGATATCGTGTCATAGAGATCTTCCTTTCTTCAAGAAATGTTAAGCTCTTTCTTCGAGTAGGCCCATTAGCATATCTTCCTTTGATTTAGTGTCTTTCTCAGACTATGAAGAGATATGGTCCATTTAGCGCCTGTCCTATAGTAGAGTACCATTCCGAGATATTTTAGCCTTTTGTGTAGCTGTCACCTTGTAGGGAAGCATTTGTTAACTCTATATAATCGAATAATAAGTTATTAAAATACTTCCTTCTTTCTCTCAGTCATGATACGTGTCTTATACTGCTATTTGATCTACTTCTTCCTGAATAGACTAACAGAATTGACCTTTCTAGGTCTTTAGATAAGTACGTATATCATGAAAAGAGAAACAAAACTTTCGTGTTCTTTCTCAGCAATAAATGTATACACGATTAATGCTCTCACTTCGTTAAGAAGTTGACATTCCTGTAAACAAAATATGAAACTGAATTATTAAGATTATAGGTAAATATTACAGTGTACTATGCTTCATTCCAACGCAATGTATTTCGGTGCATTATGCTTCAATCTAACACAAAGTGTATTCTGGCAGTGCAAAGTGTATCATTATAATGCAAAGTCTATCAGTCTAGTGCAACATCTTTTACCTGCGAAAAATGTATGTGTCCTTCAAAAATAATGGTACCCATTTGACACGATATTTGTATAACTGATTCAACCATTCATTCTCTCTACATGCTTCATACTTGCACAATAACTCTTCCCACTTCTCTTCAAACTCATGCACAGAAATTGAATTATAAATGCAGCTGTCGAAGTCCTCCGTAAAACCTTTGTTTGCTACACATATGTGCCCAATCTTCTCCAGTATTTTCTTCAATATATTCCATAAACAAAACCGATGCCTAGCATTAGGAAAGACCTCCCTCACTGCTGCTTCAATGGATTTATCTTGATCAGTAATAATCGCATTCGGTTGCTTTCCACCATATCTTTAACCAACAATTAAACACCCAAACAAATGATTCATCTTCTCATTGGAAAGTAATGCACAATCAAGTAGGGTTGACTGACCATGATGATTAACTCCAACAAATGGAGCACATGGCATCTTCAACGTGTTCATCAAGTAAGTAGTATCAAAAGATATGACATCACTAAAATATGAACATGTTAGTCTTGACCTTACATCCACCCAGAAAACATGTCTTAGTTGTCCATCATCATTCAAATCCATCATATAGAAGAATGTGGGACTACTCATTTGCTGTTTGACAAAATGGTTATGCAATCTTTGTGCATCTCCTTCTTTTAGTTACGTCTAATGCTCTCGGGTTTAGAAATCTCTACAATCTTTCTCTGTAAAGTCAAGCGGTTGAATTCACCTTTTCTTCTAGCAAGTGCAGACACTATCTGAGATGTTGGGATTTCTACCGTACGCATGTTCTTAATTTCTGCCTTTTCTGGCGTACATATTTTTCCATGTGATCTAAGGTATGTCACCGACAATAGATTTAGGTCATGGTTAGGCTCAATGAATGCATGTTCTATTGTCCATTTCTCATTCTTTGTGAGAAGTCTTACCTATATTGATGCAGGACAACCCACTTTTGGAGAGTCTCTAGGGTGCTCACTGGTAGGATTTCTCTTTGACATCTCAGATTTCGAACAACCTAAATGCTTGAAATTAGGTATTCCTTTGTAGCTCCGACTACATAATATAGTGATGTCAAATCCAACTAATTTTGCATATGTATTATAAAATTTGTGGACATCTTCCCCTGTATCAAATTTCATTCCTATTTCTAGTGCGAACATAGAAAGAGCAAGCTTCTCAACATTTTTCGTGGGTGTATTTAAATTTTCACATTCATTGATGTAAACAAAAGGTGTAGGCTTCTCCATCGTATCTGCAATAATAAAATATGTTGTTTATATATGAAATCCATTGTAACAAGAATGAAATATACTGTACAAGAATGAAATACATAATTAAGGAATTATCGATGCACTGTATCAATGAAATATTTTGTACAGTTAAGAGATATAATGTACTCTCAATGAAATAAAATGCAGACGAATAAAATATATTGCTCAGTTATAAATCATGTTGTGTATCAGTGAAATCGTTTGCATGATTATTCAATATAATGTACAAGAATGGAATATACAGTACAAGAGTGAAATACAATGTGTAAGAATGACACATTATTCTGGATCAAAGGACAAGAGTGTATCAATGAAATATGTTGTATATTTGTGAAATATAATATATAAGAATAACATATCATGTCTAATAATGAGATAGCTTCAATTAATGAGATAGGCTAGCTTAACTGAAGCTTGATATTTAATGTGTAATAACAAATGCTCTCTATCTATTTATTCTTCAAAATAACAATCTACCGTCTGCCATTAATACAGCTCTTGTAAGTTTTACAATGAATATGTTTCCTATAGTAAACAGAGTAAATGGAATAAGAAAATATTGTAGCAGATACCATTTTTTCTCCTTTTGTCTCAGTCGATCAGCAGAGTTTTGTTTCTTCTCCTGATCAGACTTCCATCTTGTTTCCAAGGCGAAAATGAGAGAAAATGAAGTCTACGGTAGAAATAAAATGAAAGCCTTAATATATCCATCCCAAAAGGGTATTTTTGGTATGACAAAAAGTGAGCTATGCGCGAAAAATTCACCATTTAATGCTTTTGTGACAGGGCCATTAATTCTGTCTCAAGTCTCGGTTCGTTCGCCCACCAATTTCATGTCATGACTACTTGGACGAATCACATACGTGTGTTACACATTGACGTGGCCTTTGTACACCGGATGTTTTGTACAAAGCATTTATCTAGTTATGTGCATAGGTAGCTTAGCTCTATTTGAGAATGTACATTCTGGGCTTCGACCACATTAATTAATGGTCTTCCGACATAATTAGTTAAATTCTTTTTTTTAAAGGTGATCAATTAATTTTAAAAAAGCTAGCTGATCAAGGAGTATAAATTCATTCGTCTATCAACTAATGTGAGCTTATCAGCTGAAGTCATAACTAATCTTCTCTCCGTTTGTGCCAGAGGTGAGAGTTAACCACGGATTTGTGAGGGTCTACGCCCATATACTTGGTTGCAGGGGACATGGGCTATGTAGGGAATTTAATCCTGATAAGAATGAGACCTCTTGTTCCTGATCTGGATTAGTTGCCTAATTAGATAAAATTATCACGCTTGTGTGAAAATATCTCTTACTTAAGGCCCAGTTTAAAATTAGAGTAAGATAATAGAATATTTACTTGATGAGAGAGAAAATTAGGGTCCACATTTTTTCTCCTCGCACACATTTTGTGATAATCGAAGTGGGGCAACTTATTCGCGGTCACTGGATGCGAATAAACTGTCTCACTCCATTTTCGAAGGGGTTTAAAGGAATACTCAAATAATTAATTTCTCCATCGGTTTTAGAAATACCCTGAACCAAAAAAAGAGGCCTAAAAGATTGACTCACCCTCCCAACGAAGCAACATTAATAAGACATTGGGCCATGCTATCAACCAGGGATAATTGTAAAAATAAATTTATTGCATGCATACTTATGCAAACGTCAACCAATCTAACTGGGCTCATTTGGGATCCGCTTATAAGACGAGGCAAATAAATAAATTTATTTTCTTACATTGAACATGTATATTTGATATAATTCTATATAGACCCCTAAAATCTTAGGTACTCTATCTTGTATTTTTAGATTCTTGATATTGTCACATGTACCTCCGTATTAGAGGTTTGTCTCTGTCATACATCTCGTGCTCTAGCATAGTCAAAATTAACGAAACAGTCTATTGAAAATGTAAAATGTAAAGTTTTACGGGAGTACACGAGATAATATAAATAGTACGATATAATATGAAAGAGTACAGAGATATATGTGCCAAAGTTTATGGTTTCTATCGATCTGTCCGTCTTGATCACGGGTTGAGATAGATCGGGTCGATCTCAATTCGATCTGTCTCGATTCATCTCGTTCTATGTTAAAATAAAAAAAAATATATATATATATAATATATATCAAAAAATATAAAAAAATAAAAAAAATATTATATATATATAATTATATATCAAAATTAACGAAACAGTCTATTGAAAATGTAAAATGTAAAGTTTTACGGGAGTACACGAGATAATATAAATAGTACGATATAATATGAAAGAGTACAGAGATATATGTGCCAAAGTTTATGGTTTCGATCGACCTGTCCGTCTTGATCACGGGTTGAGATAGATCGGGTCGATCTCAATTCGATCTGTCTCGATTCATCTCGTTCTATGTTAAAATAAAAAAAATTATATATATATATATATATATATCAAAAAATATAAAAAAATAAAAAAGATATTATATATATAATATAATATAATATTAAATTAATGGAGTGACTCGGTGACGACTCACGATCTGAACATCTCGTCCACAGTCTGAGTCGGGTCAGGTCGTGCGGGTCAAGACGACCCGCACATGGTCAACAAACATGTGCCATTATATTAATTATGTGAGAGTATTACATTAGTCTTCCGTCATCTTAGGTCCGTTTGAAAACACGTTGGAGCAAAGATTTCGAGACGTCAATCATCTGACAAGATTTAATTTTTAATAAATAAATATTATATATCTCGACTTTTGTGTAGAGGAGATTTTAAAGAGAGAGAACCCAGATATAAATGAGTCCAAACTTTTCAAATCCTCCGAAGCAGAGTGATATCAGCTTCTCCAGATTTTGCATGATTAAAAATCTTCTGACATATTTTGCGCAGTACGACACATGGATTATTTTTTAAAGTGTTTTGATCGATGGTTATCCAACGTAACTTTAATCTTTCTAAATTAAGTTAAACAAGTAGTAGGTGACGCCGGGATATGTACGATGAAATACAGTGTATTATGAGGGTACAGATGACAGTACCAAGAATATAAGGGTGACAGACTAGAATATGATGCAAGATTATAGGATATACATGTAATTATCCTTATTTATATTAATTATGTTAATTTCACACGTCAAAAGGTGTCAACAGTTATAAAATAAGAGAGACATGCATGCTGACAAGTTTAAATATTTTTTAAGCATCAACATCATAAAGACATGTTTAAATAGTGGGTAAATCTTTATATCCGTCCCGGACGCGTAAATGTTCGGGACGAGATTGGTCTCACAGAGACAAATGCAAATCAAACGTCTGAGACAAGATTGATCGCACGGAGACGAGTGCACCAATCTCATCCCGGATAGTTATGCATCCAGGACTGGCATCAAGCATGACTATTAAATAGCTGAGTTGGGATATGATAATTCGGCTTGCCCCTGCTGGTTGCCATCCCTACTAACTTTGAGAGAGAGGCATGTTAACAGGTTTCGGAACCCACATCAGGAAGTAGAAGGAACGAGAATCGTCTTATCTTGTATTTATATTGTACATTGGAAGCTCTTCGTATTTTGAACCTCCACTTAATAATGGTGTCACAGCCAGAAGCTCAGGAAAAACGGGAGCACACAAAGGCAGTGAAGAACACCTTTGTTGCATGCAAAGGGGATTAATTGGACAATGACACAGTGTGTGCAGAGTAATGTTTAGTGCACAAAAAAATAGATTTTTTTTTGAGTCGAGAGTGTGACTTATATCATAAATTATAGTGACTTCGGTGTGCATTAAGTTTAATTTTTTATTTTTTAAAATTCTTATGATGTGAGATCCAAATCACTCTAATTTGTGCGGTAAATCACACCTTCATCTGATAAATCAAAAAAATAAAAAAAATTGATTTAAAAAAAATATGCCTAACACTATTTATTTGATCTATTTTTTTAAAAAAAAAATTTAGACCGTACGGCTGAATTGTGGCTTACACCACAAGTTATTAAAGTGATTTAAACCTCACATTATGAATATTAAAAAATATATAAAAAATTAAAATTAATGCACATACGGAATGTGTAATAGTCCGATATGTGCACTAAATATTTTTGTAGCAGCATTTGACGCAATACGCAGCAGATGTTATGGGCCGGGCTTCTCTACCAATTCAGTGAAAAACCTTGCAATGTATTCCTTGCTTCTCTATATCTTCAATAGAGCTTACTAAACCAAGCTCAATGTCTTCAAGTTTGGAACTGGTTAATCAACATCATATCGATTGTACAATCCACATCGTGCAATAAAAGATAATGAGATATTAAACCGTAGCAATCAACTTAGGAGAGCTATCGAGATGGTTATTTTGATGGGCAATACTGTTTCTATTTCATTTAGGTGTTCCGTATGCCTCATCCACGCACACGTGTTGATGGTAGCAAAATTCATCTGACGATGGCCTGAGAACATTGAATGGATAGTATTCACATGGGTGAGGAATATCTTAAAGGCCCGCTTTGATTTTCGAGTGGATATACCGTGTTCGACCTTAGAGGGTCGAACACGGTGCCCGAGATCAGTTAATGCGATGTGTGTGAGGGAAGAGTGTGCCCCCCATTCTCTCTAATCGTATTATAAACCTCCCCACAATTCCAATATGAAAGCGTGCCAAAGAGAATACCTTAGGAAAAATAACACTACCCAAGTTTAATTATCAAGAAAGGGGAGGTGGGAATTAACTATCCTATATAGTGTTCCCAAAAATATTGGAGTTGCACTCTTTACATAACATATGATTTTCACTTAAATTCTTATTAAAGAAAACTGGTGCATCTAATTTTTCAGCCTCCCCTCTCTCTCTCTCCCCTTCTCCTTCTCGGTTTCTCTTCCCTCCCCCCTTACTTTATGTTAGATAACCCCATAGTAATAGCATAACCAATATCATCAGAGCGTGAGACATACGCTTTGGCAACGAAAGCGACGGATCCACATATTATCACGGAGGCAGAAGAGTAGGCTACCAGATTCCATCACTAATGCTCCATGCTCCAAGACCCAGGGATGACGGTGATGTCCCCTCGAAGATGTAGCCGAGATACTCGTGAGAAGACAACTCTCTGACAGACTCCACATGGAGCGGCTCCTCCTCTTAGGGGCGCTATGCACTTCTCCTTCTTTCTTGCTTACAGCGAAGAATAGAGAAGAAGGGAGAGGAATAGAGAGAGAAGAAGGGAGAGAGAGGTGAAGGGCAGCAGCGAAGGCCTTCCTTGGCCACATTGCTCTTTCTCTCCCCCCTCTCTCTCGCGGTCTCTCTCTCTCTCTCTCTCTCTCTCACACACACACACACACACACACACACACACACACACACACACAAGGAGCAAGAAGAGGGGGCAACGCTCTCCTCTAGGCGAGCTCTCCTCTAGGGCACTCCTAACCTCTCTTACGGCAGTCTCTCAATCACCCACACACCCACCTATTTATAGAGGATGACTCCAAGGTAGAGTTGGAGAGGGAGAGGGAGAGGTTGAGTAGAAGTGTTAGTAGCTGGGGCACTCCTTATAGGGGGGTGAATAGGTGTCTTGATGTAATGGCATATAAAAAATTTATCACAACTCAACTATGTACGCAGCGGAAAATAAAAGTATAAGCAAGCAAGCAAACCACACGGGACAAGAGATTTATACTGATTCAGTCAGCCTTCTACTTACTTATGTCGAGTCCCTTGCAACTCGTCTAGAGTGTTCCACTAACCTTCTAACCAAGGTTATAACAATTGATTCTCAAAGGTTAGCCCCCTTGCTGATTTTGGTCAAGTCTTAGCAACCAACAACCATTTCCCTTGTGACTTAATTTTTCTGGTGATTTCACACCAGCTAGCCTTCAAGGACTAGTCACCTAGCTGATTTCTCAGGTATCAGCGGACCAAACAACTAGTCACTCGTAGTGCTGGTAACCCTGAGCAATGAATGCTCTTCACACCCACTATCCTTCCGATAGTGATACAACCCAAAGGAAAACAAATAAGTAGAATAGAAAGAATGAAGATGAGGGGAATAAGAATATCATTATAACATAATATATCCTCTCGAATGCTTCTTGAAAGCGAAGAACTTTAAAGATAAACTTTAATGCTGAAGAGGGGTAATCTCGTGCTGAAGCATGAGCCGTCGGATGCTAGATTGCTGCCATAATAGATGAGGATTCTGCGAGGTAGGAAACGGATCGGGGGAGCCCATGGTTTTGACCCCAGGGGAAAACCTCCGATGCTTAAGTCAGCAATATGATAGAGCGTAGTGCGAAGATGGAAAGAAGTAGGAGAAAGGCACGAGATTGCTCTCCACCAGTGTGAGTGGCAAAGAGGGCTCAGTTGGACTTACCTTCTGTGGAGGGTTTCCCTGGGTTATATAGTGGCTCGTCCCGCAGAGAGCTTGGGGGAAGAGGGAGAGTATAGGGGGCGTTATTCGGCCGGTTTAGATCTGGGTGCCTTCCCCTCCTTCTTGGTGACTCCTGGGCTTCCCTCCTCAGTCGGTTATGCTTGGGCACCGCTTGGGCTCTCTCCGAGCGATCGTTACTCGGGCTTCCGGACCTAGAGGCCACCTAGGAAGTATTGGTCTAAGCAATTTGGGCTTCAAGATAAATGGGCCCATTATTGGGGCTATCACTTGGAGAGTTCGGCCTGGTTGGGTCGGATTGGACCTATTTGGGCCGCTCCATGTCATATGTTCATTGGGCCACTGATTTACCCCTCTCCACTTGCCCCCCTCCTACTCCCGAGCCTAAGGTCGGGCTCGGAGAGTAGAGTGTAATCGGGCTGTATTTGTGGCTCATTCGGGGATTGACCATTGCAAGATGTCCCAACCTCAAAGCTCAAGGGTCGTCTATTCGGCTGTCCTGGCTCATGGGGGGCTCGTTCGTGGTAGCATTGCTTTGGCTCGGTTGCATATTGGCCGAATACTTTCAGGGGCCGAGGATACGGTTGTCCTGTCGCATGGGGGTTCGGGCACGATGATGATGCACTACTTATTGGCTCGAAGGCGTCCTTCTTGGAGTTTGAAACATCGCAGTAGTGGCACTCAGGGTTGCCAAGGGCCTATAAATAGCGGCTTGTGCTTGCGCCTTACGTTTCCTCTGTTTAAGGTTTTTCTCTTCATCGTGTCTGCAAGTCCAGGGGTGAATTCATGCGCCGAGGGAGCGACCAGAGGGAGTGAAAGATTTCAGAGGCCTTCACGGAGTTGGCAGAGATTATTGTGGAGGCAGTCCGTCAGCTTCCACCTCCCGTTAGCTCATCTGACTCCGGTACCCCTTCTTCTTCTTCTCATTCTTCCATGGAGGACCACGATGTTGAGGTTGAAATTCAATAGTTTGAGCAAGCGGTGGGAGGCTCGGAGCTTGCGCCTAGCGACCACCTCCGTAGCGAATTGACAGAGCCCGAGGTGAAGGAGCTCAAAGTTCGCTTCAAGTTGCCGTGGCAGTATTTCTTCTCTCCGGCCAAACCCTATGCGTCCAGCCTATATACCCGCTCAGGCTTGTTTTGTATTTTCCTTCTAGCTTGGAAGTGTGGCTTCCGTCTTCCTCTCCATCCCTTCGTTGTCGAGCTTTTGAAGTTCTACCAGTTGGCTCCTGTCCAGTTGGTTTTTAACTCCTATACCTTCATTTTTTCCTTCATCGCTCTCTGTGGCTCGTGCGATCTTGCCACATCTTTAGATCTTTTTAACATCTTTTCTGAGCTAAAGGAGCATACCCACGCTGGGAAGGGCTTCTTTTACCTTCAGGCGAGGAGGGGGAGGAGTTGTGTGACCCTCTCCCCTCGAGATTCCTCGCACAAGGGGTGGACAACTCAATTCTTCTAGGTAGGATTCACCAAGGATGCCACTACCTGGAATTTTCCTGACAAGCCGACCTACCAGCATGTGTTCCCTGCGAAGCACCGAGTGATCTCCTCAGAGTTGGAGGAGGGGATTAAAATTTTGCAGGATAACCGCCGGTCGACCGTAGAGGACTCCGGCTAATGTCGAAGACTTTTCTCGTCGAGCGCTGTATAGTGGTAAGGAACGGGGAGCTCTATATTGCATCTCCAATTGTGACGACCCAAGATCCGGATACAGGGAAGAACCTGATACCATTCGAATCCTGGCCCATCGCCCACAAGTCGGAGGGCTCGGAAGGGCTAAAAGGAGTGTGGAGGTACAAAGAAATAAAAAATAAAGCAGGATACTTCAACAATTAATAGAAATAAATAAACAACTACAACAGAGTCCAGTCCAACAAAAGTACAGTCAAAGGCAGAGAAACGTACCCAACACCAAGTGAACACTCGGCCCGGCGAACTGGTAACTAAGAACCTCCGTACAGCACCCTCGATCCTCGAGGAAGAATCGCCGCACCTGAAAAGCAGGGGTGAACCTCCTATCACTGGCTCAGTAGGGGTCCCGCGGAACCCCAACCGTAAACAACGGCAATAACAGAAAGTAGCAACAACAGTAGGAACAGCAAACCGGTGGCCGGTAGAAACTCGGCACTACAGCTACTCCTACTGTACCGAAAAACACGCTCCGATCTCACAGTCGGGAAAACACCGGTCCAACAAAAAGATCTCTGGCTACACTGCCAGAAAATACACCAGGACAACCCTGTCGTGGTCCAGCCACCGCCTAGGAAAAACCCTCAGTGACGCTCACCGGAACCCTAGACCTCAACCTCGGGAACACACCCGGAACAATGAGTAAAACCAAGTCTCGTAGACGTGAAACGGAACTCGAGTCACAAAAATCCGCGTCAAGTGATGGGAGTACCAGCCCACTAGAAGCAAGGCCGTATGCGTCCACTGATGACTTAGTCCGCACCTCAGGTGTCTCCCTCCGGCCCAGCGGGAACTGAGACACCGTACAGTAACCACAGAACAAGGACTAGCTGGGGTCACGCTCGTCAACACTGGTCCGACGTCCCCAACCATGTGTGCACACACAGACCATTCGCTCTAGGTCAGGTCCTCTAGCTAATTTTTCCCCCAGCCCAGACTCAGGCTGCAAAGGCGAGGGGCCCTACGGTAACCAGCCTAAAAATCATCTCTCTCGGGAAAGCTCTCCACCACTCCCGGGTGGGTCCACACTCGCGTGCGCAGGAAATACACAGCTAGTGGGGGGTCATTAACTGAAAACACGGAAAACCACGCGCGCACCCATCGCGAGTATCACGGAGTAACAGGTGGCTCAGAGCCACCAGACTTGGGATGGTCCACTAAACCTGATGGGAATCAACACCGGGTACTAACATTTTATTTTTGTATTTGTATCCTTTTGTTTGCATTTATATCCTTGGGTTAATTGGGTTGCAACTGTATGGCAAGTATAAGCCAATGGGTTACTTGGGCTAAGTCAATGGATTTCTTCGCAAAAAGGCCACGTAAGCCCGGTAGGACCCCCGCCCTCTCTCCCATTGGGCCACCTAGACCCTCTGGGGCCCATGTGGGGCTGGTCCATGGTCCAAGGTGGAATTTGACCAGCCCCTCTTGTTGACTCCAAGGAGGGGGGCGCCCCCTCCCTTGTCCTTACATGAGATTTAAATAATCCCCCCCATTTATCCCTTTTTATTTGCTTTGACCACATGGGGGAATGAATTAAATATTCATATCCCCTAATTACCCCTCCCTAACCCTAGATCTGAGGTTAGTTTAGATCTTTTATCCATTTCTATATAAGCCTTGTATTTTCATATTTCATACAATTAATTGAAGAAATTTAGCATTTTGCTCCAAGAGCCCAAGGGCGCCCCTATCTTCCCCCTTCTTGCAGCTGTGAGGGTTGCAGCAAATCTGGGTGTTATGCCCATTTCTTGGGAGTGATTCCCATTGCTACCACCTCCGCTGGATGCGACTTCCAGCCACCGCCGCCGCCGCCTCCATTCGTGCCACCGTCGAGCCGCCACAGCCCATTCTTTGAAGTGCTATCCAGGATTCCGAGAGCCAGGACAGAAGCTGAAAGAAAAGGTTGGTCCGCCCAATCCGTGAATTTGATGATCTTGAAATTTTGAGAGATCATCCCCCTTGTTGTTACCTCCTCCCATTTTAAATTTCGTGCCAATCCGCCACCGTTTGATATTTTTCCCACCATTTTAGTTTCACCCCTGACAGTCTGCCAATCAGCAGATCTGTGGGACACTGTCTTGTTATTATATTTTTCCTGCCCCCTTAGCCATCTCCAAAAATTACCAAAAAATTCATCCGTGATCATCACTTCCTACCCTATCCACCATAAAATCCTCAAGATCCAGATCTACCATATCCCTGTCAGTCAAAATTCATTTTCAGGCAGATCCTGTTCTGTCCTGACTGTCTGTAATACGAGCCAATAGAAATACTTGGGGAACAGTGATTTTCATTTCCAATCCCTTTGCTAGATGGTCGTGAAATTAATTTTGTTGTAGCCCTTTGAGTCCTCTGTCCAACGGCGTTGATCTCGCCTCGATCCGCCTCCGGATATGGGCGAAACAATTATTTTCGTGGAGGCGCACAGATCTGATCCGTGAACAGGCCAGCAGAGCAGTCCGCCGGTTAATTCCGGTAAAATACGTCGGCTTACATTCAGCGACCGCCGCTCCCGGAGATCGACCAGCAACCCCTCAGCAGCATCCCAGTCGGACGCCGCAGCAAGGAGACGCCCGGGCACCGCCGTCCCAGCAGCCAGACCCGCCTGCTATCCCGCGGGACCCGTAGAACCGAGCCGGACCAGCAGCCTGTCTCGTGCCCGAGAGCCTTCCGGCTTGCTGCCCGTCAACCCGAGTTCGCTACTCCCGGGTCCCACTGTAGACATTTACCACCCTGCGTGGAGTGGGCAATAGAAATAACTACTGTAATTAATTAATTACTGTACACCGGGAGTACGAGTTTCGGTCGGGGTCGTCTTCCCCATGCCCGGAGCGTGGAGGTATCATGTCCGCTCCCTGCTTTGGCATTTTGCTTATCTCGTATATTTTCATATGTCGCTGGATGAGTGATAGGAACTTAGCTCATTATAATTTTATCACCACTACGAGAGTGAGTGAGTGGAACCCGTCCCGTGACTCTGTTCGAGCACGCGGAAAAGTCGATACCCGAGACTCATTGCCGGTTCCTCAACCGCGCACGTCCGCACGTTTCCCTCGCTAGGGACGAGTCGCGAGCTAGAGTCCTAGGTTCGCGTTCCGTCCCGCATCAAATTGGTATCAGAGCCAGGTTGAGTCTAGGGTAGTCGATCGAAAGTTTGCATTGTCTTCCCATACCCGGTATATTAAAAGGTGTCCCCGGAACGATAGGTTATGCCAATTGGGAAGGTAACACACTTGCATGAGTTCGATCTTCGGATCATACCTCCGCCACGTATCGGATACTAGTTGAGTCTAGGTTGTAGTCGAGTCTGCATATTTTGCATTGTTGTTCTAGGGTCGTGTCTAGTCGGTTTGTCTTGCACCAAGTGTCGGCATGGCCATCCTATAGCTCCCCGTGTCCCATGGATCCTCAAAAGCCCACGTCATATGAATGGTGGCAACACACCCAAGGATGGGGAACCCAACCCTTCCACCTCCGTAGGCCCGAAGCCCCGGACTTCTATGGCTCCAAAGTCCCGATCGACTACCTAAAGTGGGAAGCCGCTATGGACAACTACTTTGAGTGTTACATTATGTCCGATGCCATGGAAGTTGATTTTGCCACAAAGCGACTTTTTCACGAGGCCACCGAAAAATAGAGAGACATTGAATGCTTGAGAGAAATTAGGAGGCAATGGCCTATAGAGTCATGGCGTGAGATGAAGGGCGAGCTTCGAAGGGTCTACCTACCCGGCCCAGTCACCTCCAACCGACCCCACGCAGTCACCTCCAACCAAGTGGGTCAAAGTCAAAGGCAAAGAGCCCTGCACGTAGATGAGCCTTGACCCAAGATTAGGCCAATTGCATATGAGAAAATCCACCATGATGCCCCTAGTCCAAACCGCACGTTAGATGACCTCTTGCAAATGTTTATGGACCGGATGGATAGAAGGGATAGGATGTGAGCACGACTCCTGCCCGAGCCTAAGGAGGTAGTAGCCAGTAGTCTGAACCCGATGCTATCTACGGAGTCCCCAATTCCTCTCCCCATCATGGAGGAAGACCCTTCCCCAACCGAGGGAGATGTCGTGCTAGAACCTTCACCCTTCAAACTTCAGCCGGAGCCGTACCTACGTACTATGGGTGAGATTGTCATTGTAGAGCCACTTTTTAGCTGGCTCAAGCAAGGCTTGGTCCCTAAAACCTTTTTCTACCCATCCATGGACCTCGCACAATAATTAGTGCCCATCAACTCATTCCACACCACTTTTCGGTCTTCTCACCATGTTGATACATTGGAAGACCTCATTAAGGGATTAGACTGGCAATTGAAGTTGACGTGTATGTTGGCCCGAGGGTTCGACCAATCTACAAGTCGTAGCTTCACCCATCCCGCTTTGGGGTCCATTACCTCCGTGTGCACCGTGGGTCATGTCACCACGGAGGTTCTCTTATTCCTCCCCATGCCGGTCGAGCCAAACTTCATTCCATTTATCCCGAGGGAGGAACCATACCTTCTATATATGACCACCATCCCACCTACCACAATGAATGAAGGTGATCATTTACACCTTCAAAATTTTTAAATTTGTGACCGTATCATGAGGGAACCCATATCGAGGGGTCACACATTCTTTGATCCCTTCGATCCCTTCCTTAGTGAGCATCATGACCCACAACCACCATTCCACCTTGTTAGGGAAGTCCCCTATCACGCCCCTACCTCACGGGCCAGTCCACCTACACTCCGCAAGGAGCCCATTCATTGGGGTACGGAAGAAAGTGACTTTGGCCCTCCTCGCCAACCCAAACCTCCCAAATCCAAAGGGCCGTCAGTGTATGAATGGTGCATGTTAGGATGTCTAGGATTCCATTCCACCAATATTAGGTTGCGTCGTGTGTATGCATGGCACACATTCGGATGTCATGATCCACCATTGGATATGTATGGGTCGGTCTAACAGTAGGTTTTTTTAGGGTCTTGTGTGAGTCTGTCTTTGTTTATTTGTTTAGAGTCTGTACATACATGTGTCGAGCATATTAGGAGTTGCATAGTCGGTCTATTGTAAGCTCGCGATGTCAGTCCCTTTTCGAGTGTGAGGCAAGTCGGGTCTAATGCGTATGTTGTAGACTTGCCGGAATTTGGGATCAGCTCTACCTCAATGTCTCAGATCTAGTCACATAAAGGGACCCAGCGGTGATTCCTAGTGAGTCATTGAGCTGTCTCCTTTCTTTGAGAGTGACCCCACCTCGGAGTGTCCACCACTAGCCTCATTCCCACAGCAGCATGTGCATATCGAATATATACGGGATGAGCAGGTGATGATTATTTGGAGTGGAGTGTACTCCGTGCTACTTGGTACGATGACAGATCTGCAGGAGCCACACGAGCAGCCGCACCCCTTACTTGACGGGGTCGAGTTCTTCCCACCAGGGGAGAATTGATGGGAATAAACACCGAGCACTAACATTTTATTTTTGCATTTGTATCCTTTTGTTTGTATTTATATCCTTGGGTTAATTGGGTTGTAAATGTATGGCAAGTATAAGTCAATGGGTTACTTGGGCTAAGTCAATGGGTTTCTTTGCAAAAACGTCGCATAGGCCCGGCAAGACCTCCACCCTCTCTCCCATTGGGCCACCTAGACCCTCTAGGGCCCATGTGGGGCTGGTCCATGGTCCAAGGTGGAATTTGACCAGTCCCTCTTGTTGACTCCAAGGAGGGGGGCACCCCCTCCCTTGTCCTTACATGGGATTTAAATAATCCCCCCCATTTATCCTTTTTTATTTGCCTTGACCACATGGGGTAATGAATTAAATATTCCTATCCCCTAATTACCCCTCCTAACCCTAGATTTGAGGTTAGTTTAGGTATTTTATCCATTCTATATAAGTCTTGTATTTTCATCTTTCATACAATTAATTGAAGAAAATTGGCATTTTGCTCCAAGAGCTCAAGGGCACCCCTATCTTCCCCCTTCTTGCATCTGTGAGGGTTGCAGCAAATCTGGGTGTGGTGCCCATTTCTTGGGAGTGATTCCCATCACTACCACCTCCGCTGGATGCGACTTCCAGCCACCGCCGCCTCCGTTCGTGCCGCCGTCAAGCCGCCACAGCCCATTCTTTGAAGTGTTGTCCAAGATTTCGAGATCCAGGACAGAAGCCAAAAGAAAAGGTTGGTCTGCCAAATCTATGAATTTGATGATCTTGAAATTTTGAGCGATCATCCCCCTTGTTGTTTCCTCCTCCCATTTTAAATTTCGTGCCAATCCGCCACCGTTTGCTATTTTTCCTACCCTTTTAGTTATACCCTTGACAGTCTGCCAATCAGCAGATCTGCGGGACAGTGTCTTGTTATTATATTTTTCCCGCCTCCGTAACCATCTCAAAAAATTACCAAAAAATTCATATGTGATCATCACTTCCTACCCTATCCACCATAAAATCCCCAAGATCCAGATCTACCATTTCCATATCGGTCAAAATTCATTTTCAGGCAGATCCTGTTCTGTCCTGACTGTCTGTAAACCGAGCCAGCAGAAATACTTGGGGAATAGTGATTTTCATTTCTAATCCGTTTGCTGGATGGTCGTGAAATTAATTTATGTTGTATCCCTTTGAGTCCTCTGTCCAACGGCGCCAATCTCTCCTCGATCCGCCTCCGGATCTGGGCGCAACAATTATTTTCGTGGAGGCGCGCAGATCTGATCCGTGAATAGGCCAGCAGAGCAGTTCGCCGGTTAATTCTGGTAAAATATGCAGGCTCACATTCGGCGACCGCCGCTCTCGGAGATCGACCAGCAAGCCCTCAGCAGCGTTCCAGCCGGATGCCGCAGCAAGAGATGCCCGGGCACCGCCGTCCCAGTAGTCGGACCCGCCTGCTGTCCCGCGGGCCCCGCAGAACCGAGCCGGACCAGCAGCCTGTCTCCGGCCCGAGAGCCTTCCGGCTTGCTACCGGTCAACCCGAGTTCGCTACGCCCAGGTCCCACTGTAGCTATTTACCTCCCTGCGTGGAGTGGGCAATAGAAATAACTGTTGTAATTAATTAATTACTGTACACCGGGAGTACGAGTTTTGGCCGGGGTCGTCTTCCCCATGCCCGGAGCGTGGAGGTATCGTGTCCGCTCCCTGCTTTGGCATTTTGCTTATCTCGTATATTTTCATATGTCGCTGGATGAGTGATAGGAACTTAGCTCGTTATAATTTTATCACCACTACGAGAGTGAGTGAGTGGAACCCGTCCCATGACTCTGTCCGAGCACGCGGAAAAGTCGATACCCGAGACTCATTGCCGGTTCCTCAACCGCGCACGTCCGCACGTTTCACTCGCTAGGGACGAGTCGCGAGCTAGAGTCCTAGGTTCGCGTTCCGTCCCACATCAAAACCTACTAACCCAATGGTCCTTGAGTCACACGACTCGGGCCAAGACCGTTGTACAAGGACAGCTCCATACCATCAATCTAGCCTAATCCCTAGGTCTGAAACGATGGTAGCACGAATACCGAGGTAGCTCACAAGTCGCCGGAATAATCCCTCATCCAAGGGACATACAGAAAAACTCCAGCCCCAAGCTAGTAGACTGGACTCACGGTCCAAGGCCACACACATGGCCCGCAAGGAAAAACACTTCTCGGAAAGCCAATGACATACAGGAATAACCCTACACACACAAGTCGACTCACCGCAACTTGATCTGGCGAGAACACGAAAGCCAGGAACACATGGGGTCACCCAGACCCAACAAACCCACGGGCACGCTAATCGAGATAACTCGGTACCTCTAGACATCCCAGGAACACGGACATAGAACCCACGGTGTCTGGGACATCCACAAGACCGAAGGTCGACCACTGGGTCACAACCGGATCGACCGGGGGTCAACACAGTGGGAAACGGACTTGACGAGCACAAAAAACCCCGTGGCGATCCTCTCAGGGCCATCACAGAGCCTAGCGGCCCTCTCGGGACCGCAAGGCCCCGGAAGCCACCAGAACCCAGGCAGTCGCTACCGGACCGCCAAGCAAGGTGGCGGTCCTTGGCCTGACCGCTAGCCATCGCCTAGCGGCCAGTCGCAAGGCCGCTACCCCACCGGACCTCGAACGACCATGAAATGGAAAACGGTCACACCCAGACCGCAAGACACTGCCTGGCGGTTCTTCACCAGACCGCTAAGCCCTCCTTCTGGTCCATCGCGCGACCGCAAGGCTCGAACTGACATAGGGACCCCTAGCGGTCTCCACATGACCGCCCCATACCCTAGCGGTCCCTAGAAGGACCGTTGGGTCATGCCGAGCACGAAAACGGCGAACTCCGCAAGAAACCCCATTCCACGCCCCGTTCACACTCATGTGAAGGGAAAAACAAGGGGAAACTAGTCCCCAATCTCTCTAGCACTGAGAGGACCCATTTAAACCCCAAAAATGCGATCAAAACACTAAATCCGGCTCACACCCCAAAATCATGCATTTATACCCCCGGCGGAGAAATAACCCACTCGGCTCGCCTCGGGCTACCAAACTCGCGGAAAATGAAGTACTCGGGCTAGGGAACCATCCCCTACCTCCACCGAAGATTCCGCACACCGAGGACGCCGATCCGCCAAGAAAATGCCGCACAAACGCCACGACGCTCCGAACTTGCGACCGAGCTTCATCGCGCCTCCACCGCCTCGATCCTCATTCCGTCCGCACCCGCTCCTCGCCCGCGTCACCTCCACCTCGCCCCCGTCCACCTCCGTCGGCCGTCGGAGAAGAGAGGGAGTGAATGAAGAGAGAGGGAGAGGGTGAGAAATGATAGATGGGGAGAGAGAGAAAGGGGTTTATATATATAGAAAATTCAAAAATTCTAGAAAATATGAAAAATAGGAAAATCATCTCCCTGATCCTCAGAAAATGCATAACGCGCTGGTAACGTCCCGGAGTCGGAGAACGTAACGGTTCGCCCTACACGGGATTCCGAAGGTCCGATAGGCAAAAACATGCGTAAACATTGGAACTCAATATGGGACCCACAAAAGTGATCTGAAACCCGCGGATCCTGATCCGAAAAAATCCGAGGCGCTACACCAATTTTCTGTTGGTTTGTCTTTCGCTGATGAGTTGCCTTCGGGTGAGTAGAGGCGAGACGCGATGAAGACGGGGAGTAATCGTCGGAGTAGGAGGTCACCGAGTGAGCGGAGGTGATCACCTCAGATGTGCCTAGGGCCCCCGAGGGTTCCTCCCCTGCCCGAGATAAGGGCAAACGAATCACTCGGGGAGACGAACCGGAACGACATGGGTCCAAGCGCAAGGCTCCCGAGGAGTGGTTGCTGCTGGGGGTGATGAAAGCCCTGACCTCCGAGCGTAGTAGGAGGAAAAAGGTGAAGGGCCCGCGCATGGTAGAGGGACCTCATCTTGAGATTGTCCACCGCCCGACATTTCCTATCATCCGGCTGGAGGAGTCGGTCCCGGCCGAAGGCGCCTCACCCGAGCCTGCCAAAGCACGCGGGGAAGAAGAGGCTGATACCGGGGTCCCTGTTGAGCTGACCACACCGAGCTTGGGGGCCGACGAGGGGGAAGTCCCCGCTCAAAGTTCGCTTCAGAGGAGTCCCGCTTCGCAATGGAGGCGGTTCACCGTCCGGGCCTCCTTGTATCAGAGTTGCCGGGCATTGGCATCTTTGTCCATCCAGGATGAGTTTGGATGCTACTCCTCTCTGATGCTCCTTGAGAGGGTCATGGAGGGAGGACTATTCATGGCTCAGTTAGGGGCCAAGATCGTCGACCACTGGGTGAGGATGGAGAGCAACGAGACGGCTCAGGCCAAGGGTCACGCCGAGTCTGACCAGAAAGTTGGGCAGTTATCCTCTGAGCTTGGGGTCCTCCGGAAGGAAGTGGCCTCGCTTCAGTTGTAGGATCGAGCGAGTCAGGAGAAGGTGCGGTCGTTGTCCGAGCAATTGACCCAGGCTTGATACACTATCGAGATAAAGAGCCATCTCCCAAAGGAGGAGCGCCAGGCCCATGCGACGGACTCGAGGCAGTGGGGGGTCGAGTGGGAGGAGCTTGGGAGCCACCTCCTTGATGCCGATCGAGCGAGGCGGGAGACCGAGGTAATGCGGGCTGAGATCTAGGCAAAGCAGACTGAGGCCGAAATGAAGCTGGCTGAGGCCGAGGCAAAATTGGCCGAGCTCAGGGCGAAGGAAGCAGAAGCTAAGGCAAAGGCCATCGAGCGATATCTGAGCTCAGAGGAGTACCTCGAAGCCTCGAAGAAGAGTGCCTTCGCCTATTACGAGCTGGGCTATCGCCGTGGGTTGCGGAAGGATTTCGCCCAAGGTTTAAAACGGGCAATCAAGCAGGCCCAAGAACAGGTCCTCGATGAGCTCGTCTTTATCCCCATACAACATTATGACTTGGGCGAAGAAGGCTTGACTTCTCCTTCTTCCACGGTGTCAAGCGGTGAAGGGGGCAGCGAGGACAGTTCCGCTCCGGGGGATGAGGGTTCGTTGAGCCCAACTACCTCGGGAGGGCGTACGATCGAGGCAATTCTCACACAGGTGGGCTCGGTGCCTGAGCCGACCATCACTGAGGGAACCGAGGATGAGCCGCACGTGACTGCTGGAGCGGGGCCGAGCGCCGCGGGACTCCCGACTACCGAGCTTTAGGGACAATCGCAACCCTCTTGTTCTTCCCCTATTTCGATCGACTAGGCTGTACTTGCTTTGCTAGTCTTTTTTCTTCTTATATGGGGGCCTCTCGGAAGCTTATCACGTACTTTCTTTTCTTCGAATATAATTGCAATAGTGTTCAGAGCGTATTTAAATACTCCTTACCATGTTTGACTGGGTCTGATTCTTCGTATCCGCGGGCGTCAGCGTATCGGATATTTTGTGCGATTTTTCTATCGAAAAATCAGGTCATGCGCCAATCGATCGCATCGTTAGTGCTGATTGGATGCCATTTTATCCTCCCCAGCATTGAACGCCTTGCCTTTTCACGTATTCCCGTAGAAGGGATTTGGTGATAGGGAGGCGTAACTGCTCCTCGGTGAGGACGTCCGCCTTCTATCGAAAGTCCCTTCGTGTCATTTCGAGAAGAGGGTCAATTAAGGCAAAATCTCCCCCTTCGGCCTATAAAAGGTCTCGACGGGCGCCTCCTCCTCTTCACGCTACATAAGGGACTTCATTGTACTCTCCCCCTTTTCCTCCTTCTCTGGTGAAGCGACGGTCTTCTTCTCTACCGCCATCCTTTGGTGAAGCATGGAGGCTGACGTCAAAAATTCCTTTAGCTTGGCGAATGCTCTCGCGCACTCTTCATCCCAGGCGAACGTGGGGGCTGCCAATTTTGGCCCTCTCAGTAATTTGAAGAAAGGCAGGCACCGTTACGCTGCCCGGGATAGGAAGCGGTTAAGCGCGGCGATCCTGCCAGTCAGTCGTTGAACATCTTTGACGCAGGTGGGCGGCCGCATATCCAGGATGGCCTAGATTTTATCGGGGTCGGCCTCGATCCCTCGCTGGGTTACCAGGAAGCCCAAGAACTTCCCGGATTTAACCCCAAAGGCAGGATTGAGCTTCATTCGGTACCTCTAGAGGGTGTTGAAAGTTTCGGCCAGGTCAGCAAAATGGTCCTCGGCCTTAGGCGATTTGACGAGCATGTCGTCAATGTAGGCTTCGACGTTTCTCCTGAGCTGGTTCTCGAAGATTTGGTTGACCAGCCTTTGATAGGTTGCTCCGGCGTTCTTTAAGCCGAACGGCATTCAGGTGTAGCAATACACGCCAAAGTTAGTAATAAAGGTGGTATTCTCGGTGTGTTCGGGGTTCATCTGGATCTGGTGCTATCCAGAGTATGCATCCATAAAGCTAAGAAGTTCGTTACCCGAGGTTGAATCGACAAGTTGGTCGATGCTCGGTAACGGATAGCAGTCCTTCAGAGTGGCTTTGTTGAGGTCGGTGAAGTCAACACACATCCACCATTTGCCTGAAGCTTTAGGTACTAGGATGACGTTAGCGAGCCAAGTTGGGTAAAGGACTGGGCAAAATATCCCAGTTTTCTCTCTTTATTAATTTACTCTTTAATGATCACCTGTTTCTCGGGGGTGTGCTTCCTTTTCCGCTGTTGCACCGATTTTACCGCAGGGTCGAGGTTGAGGTGGTGCACCACTATTTCCTTAGGGATTCCAGGGAGATCCTCATCAGACCATGCAAAAATCTGAACATACTTTGAAAGAAAGTCTTTGTATTGAGTTTGTAGTTCAGGTGGTAGATCTGCCCCGATCTTTACTTCGAGGGCCGGATCGTCTCTGAGGAAATCCCCCCCGGGTTTGCCTGTTGCCTTATCTTCAATCGTTCCGAGTTCTTTGCCTTTGCCCTCTGGCCTTACGGCTTCTACCGAGATCACATAGCACCTTCTAGCCGTTGTCTGGTTTCCTCGGACTTCCCCGGTGCCGAATTTGATGGGAAACCTCATTTTTTGGTGGTAGGTGGAGGGCACTGCCTTGATTCGGTCGAGGATGCCTCGCCTGAAAATGGCATTATAGGCCGATTTCTCCTTGACCACTATGAAGTTCATCATAAAAGTTACGACTTTGGGTGGTGTACCGAGACTAACAGGTAGGCTTAATTAGGGCTCCCTCGGGATAAGTCACCTGGCCATTGAACCCGCAGAGGGGGGTTCGAATCGGACGTAATTTTGATGGGTTTTCACCCATCTTTAGCAAACACTCGTACGATAAAACATCGGGGGCACTGCCATTGTCCACTAAGATCCTATCTACGTTACAATGGTTTATAGTAGCCGAGATAACAAGAGCGTCATCATGCGGGGTGACCACCCCTTCTAAGTCTTGATCCGAGAAGACCAAGGCTTGCTGGTCATTAGACGAGGGTGGAGCTTTGGGCGGCTCAGAGACTCGGCTGGCTCGCTCGGCATGACGCTTTCTTTCTCGGCTGCTATCCCCGCCCGAGGCTGATCCTCCCGAGATGACATTGATGTGGATCCCTCGGGGGAGGTTGTCAATTTCTTCCGGGGGGATCCCGCGGTCCTCCCGTTGCTCAGTTACGTACTGGGAGAGGTGGCCTTGGCGGATGAGACTCTCGATCTCATCCTTGAGCTGGTGACAATCTCCCGTATGTTGGCCGTGATCGTCGTGGAACTGACAGTGTTTCCGATGACTCCGACGCTTTGGGTCGATCTTCATTGGCTCGGGATGGCAGAGTAGGCCCGAGTCTTTGATTTCTTGATAAATTTCATAGATAGGGGTAGATAGAGAAGTATAGCGCTCGAACTTGCGCAGGGATTCCTTTCGGTCGCCCTCTCGATTCCTCCTCCTCCCCTGCCCAGAAGCTTGGTCGGATGACCGCTTTTTCTACCCTTCTCGCCCCGAGCTTGCGGGATCTCAAAAGACGTTGAGGACCTCCTCGCACTCCGCATGACGTAGAGCCAAGGTAACAAGGTCGGCGAGAGAGGAAGGAGGATGAAGCACTAGTTCTCGCTGGAGGTTTACATCGCGGGTGCCTCCGGTCAGTGCAGTGATGGCGGAGGCCACGTCCAGGCCGGGGATGCGCAGGGCTTCCGCTTTGAAGCGGTTAATGTAAGCCCGCTGCTTTTCCCCCTGCACCTGCTTGAGGGCCAGCAATCCCGTGATCGATCTCGGAGGTCCGCTGCCGGTGAAACTTTCCTTGAATAGTCGCCCGAATTGCCAGAAACTAGAGATGCTCCCGGGGGCGAGTGCTTGGAACCATGCTTGAGCGCCTTGGACCAAAGTTGTCACAAACGCTCGGCACTTGACGGCGTAGGACACCCCGTGCAAAGTCATCAAGACGTCGAAGCTATCGTAATGGTCGGCCGGGTCGCCTTGGCCGTCGTAAGATTTGAAGGCCGGCAGAGAAACTCTTGATGAGATCTCTGCCCCCAAAATGTGGTCAGAGAATGTGTAGTGCCCCAAATCTTATATAAATAATTTTTGGATTATTTATGAGATTTTTAGGAATTTATTAGGAATTTATAAGGGTTAAATAGAATAATAAATGAATTATTGCATTAATAAATGGGTTATAAGGCCCAATAGTGTTAAATAATTAGCCTAGCCAATTTAATTAAGATCCAAAAGGTTAGAGGACCAAGCCCATTAAGTTTGGCCCATATTCTAGAAGGATAATTAGCCTATTCACGAATTTTGAGGATAAATAATATTTTTATGGATAATAATATGGATAAATAACAAAGGAGTTTGATTTATGTTGAATTTCTATGCACGTTGAATGTAACGGTCTATCGTGAGACCGCTACATGACTGTAATGCACTGGTCTACGACCGTTACACTCTGATAGTTCCGTGAGTTGAAGATCTTGCAAAAAGATTGGATCTTTGGGATCCTATCTGCAAGAGACCTAATTAGGAGAATGTGTAAGGTTACTAAGGACTCTTAGGGATCAGGTTATGGCCAACTAAGGACTCTAGAATCGGTCTAATCCTGGAACCCTAGCCAAAAACTCTATAAATAGGACCCAGTTCTGAACTGAGCGACCCTTACTTTCGGCTCGTGAAGAAACAAGGTAAGGACATAGAATCTCGGCTAAGTCCTTTGGAACTTTTTGTTTCTAATACTAAGGTCTAACAACTCCCAAAATTTCATGTTAGGAGGTCAAGTATCCAAGGAGTTAGGATCTTCCAAAGTTGCGGGTTCATTACGCCAACCCAAGAAACTATGCAACAGGGTGCTGAAGATCAAGGAATTAGGACGCCTAAACGAGGTAATTAGAATTAGATGCTTTAGAACTTTTTGTTCCTCTTAGTTTTATCTTCCTAACCTCCAAATTTCACATCTTTAGGTCAAGAGGTTGGAGAGTAGGGCAACGTGAAGTTGCTGAAAAATCACAGAGAGAGAAGAACTAGGGCGACCCTTGAAGACTCAAATTAGAAGTTTAAAGCCCAGTTAAGAGGTAGGTTATCTCATGAACGGTAAAAACACCTTGTTAGGGATAAAAGCCCTCTAGTTTATTTAGATTCCATACATTATACTTCATGAATTTCATGTTTTAGGATTAAGTATATACATTCATGCATGCCTTCAACCTTAATTAAAAATAAAAGTTATCTCTTGTTATTTCATTACTAGCTATGCATCTAGATGGCCTTTACTTCGTTATCATGGCTAGAATAGTTAGTCATTTTGATTTGTCTTGCATGGGACATAGTTCCTTATCCTTATTGTCAGCAGAAGTTCTGACGGATTACAGTAAGACCGTCACATGATTGTAACGGCCTTATGATAAGCCGTCACACCCTCTGTTGTGTTTAAAAATTCTTTGTTGTCTCTGACGCACCATAACTGGAGCGTTACAATATTGTAACGGCCCCACGATAAACCGTCACAGAAAGGTAACGCCCCCATGTTAGACCGTCAGACAACTGTGTTCTGTCAACCCGAGATAGAATGAAAATCAGTCAGATTTACTTATAAATAAGCCTAGTTAATTAGGTCTTAACCTGTTTTCATGATTTTAAGTTCAAGTATTGATGCATGTTAGAAATTGCATGTTTATGGTGCTTTAGAATTATTTTTAAAGCATATGATAATTTCAAGCCAAAGCATGATACTTTTGTATTAAAACCTTGATTTAGAAAGAGGGTATTGATGAGTTTTATCATGATTTTTATACCAAAACTCACTCTCTCTTGTCTATAGAGTCAATTCTCTAAGTACATGGCATATATTCCGGTATATGGCCATTAGTTCACACTTTGCACAATAGGAACATAGTCTTGAACATGAGGACCTCTCGATTGGATATTCCTTCCAATGGACTAAGAAATCTTGTTTCAAGGCCTCCGTAATTCTCTGCGAGCCTGGGATTCCCACTAGGACGCCTAGTTGGTTGTACCATGAAAGCCCCATTTATTAGAAAACACTATCGAAGTTTCTATTTTTTTGATATGTAACAGATCTAGATTGGACCGTCAGGATGATATAACGGCCCAATAAATGACCGTCACATGTTCTAAGTCCATTTTTATTGTTTCTAGATTCAGATCATTGTAACGGCCCAATACTGGAGCGTTATGTTCATGTAACGGCACAGTAGAAGACCGTCACAGTTCTAAATTCATTAACCCGAGGTTTGACCCAAGGGTTGATATTCTAAAGTTACTAGATAGCTTGATAATGGTCTAGGACTTGTCATATTGATTTAAGATACTTAATTTAAATTATGGAAAATAAAGAATGTATCGTTATGCTGCCGAATTATTCCCATAAGCATAACATTGTCTCAAGTCATTCTTGATCTCTCATGTTCTAATCGAAGAATTCATTCCTTGAATTATTTTTATCATGAACTTATTGAAATTGTGCACTCTTGACCATATTGTTTACATGCGTGGAAGTAACTTGATTTATACTAGAAGATGCGATCGAGCACTGATTGTGTTCAAGGGCTCTATGTTAGTCCCCTCGGCTGATTGCCGGAAACATACTATTATAAACCATAGGGTATGATGCTACTGGCGTCGCATTGCGCTGGGAGTACTTTCTCTATAAATAAGTGAAAATCCATGGCACAATACAGCATGATTGATACTTGTACATGACTTCTTGCTTGATTGCTTGATATTCTACAGAAATTCACGAAGTACTTGCTCTTAAACAAAAGATACTAGAGTGATGATTATGTGGCTTGCTAGTATATTCTCGATACATTCTTGTTCATGAAAGACCAATATCATGTTCTTGTTCATTCTTGCTAGTTCATACTTGCTCTCATCCTATCTTAAACGATCATCTTTGTTACTTTGGTTTAATCGCATGATTGATCGCATTTCACATGATTTTACCTTATTCCTCTAGAGCTAAAATGTTAATTACTTTAATAGTGCCTTCATGTTGATGCGAAGATACCTACTGGGCAAGTGTGCTCATTACCTATTTCCAATGTTTTTCAGGAGATGGAAGTGATTCAAATTCGAATTCGAGTTATACAAGTAGCGGGTCCGAGAGTGAATGAAGAATGAGTGAAGACTTAGGAAGTCTACATGTTCAGATTGAGTCTATGTAATTTTCTATTTTCTTGAGTATAGTATGATGAAGAAAGTTGAATTAGTGATTGTATTGAATATTAATGAAATAAGTTGAAGTTTGAGTAAATATTGTGTAATTACATTTATGTGTGTGATTGTCTTGCGCTTTGATCATTCTTGCTTGCAAGAGGCTTACCATGCCGGCTGTTCACGTTCCTCGAGCTAGTCTTCCATTGTAATAAAGGCTCGGGGCGTGACAGTTAAGTTGGTATCAGAGCCTAAGTCTCAAGACTTAGGGAGAAGAATCATGTCATAGGATAAGTCCAAGGTTTAAGGACCCCTACCTATGAACTAAGAAAGAAATTTTCATACCCATG
This sequence comes from Amorphophallus konjac, assembly GCA_022559845.1. Lineage (NCBI taxonomy): Eukaryota > Viridiplantae > Streptophyta > Magnoliopsida > Alismatales > Araceae > Amorphophallus > Amorphophallus konjac. The sequence continues at coordinate 41,203,285 of CM040120.1, read as the reverse complement.
TGAGAATTGGGTAGAGCCCGGGATAAGATAGTTAATTAGCTTTAAGGTTATTTTCTCCCAAATTCCACGAGAAATAACAAGTTGTTATATTTCTCTCAGGTACCTCATTATTGCAATGGCTCATCGCGTAGATTGGGATGGCATGCAACAAACGGTTGCCGGCCTTACTCAGACATTAGAAACCATGGCGCAAGGTGGCGCAGGGGCAAGGGCTGGCGACTTACATCACAATTTCTGGAGTTTAAACCCTCCGCGTTTCTATGGTTCTTCTAATCCGGACGAAGCAGAGAACTAGATTGACGAGATGAACCGTATATTTTACGTCATCCAATGCACCGATCAAGAGAAGGTGCGTCTTGCAACTTTCCAACTCAACAAGGATGCTCGCACATGGTGGAAGTCGGTTCCGGCAACTCCGGCCGATGCACCTCATACATGGGATGGTTTTCTCACTTTGTTCCGTGCTAAGTATTTTTCTGAGCATGTGAAAGAAAGAAAGGGTATGGAGTTTGCCTCTCTTCGTCAAGGAATGATGAAAGTTGCGGAGTATGAACTTCAATTCTCCAGGCTAGCACCTTATGCTCCACATTTAATAAGTACCGATTTATTGAAGGCCAATCGGTTTATGGACGGGTTACGACTCGGCTTCATTCAGCAGCTCGGGACCCAAAACTTCTATACCTATGCGGAGATGGTTCAGCGGGCATATTTATGTGAAAGGACCTTAGAGAAGGTCGAGAAATTGAAAGGAAAGGGAGAAGAATCCAGCCGAAGATCTGATCGGCGTTATAAGTAGGAGAAATTCAGCATCACGGAACCCTACAAAAGCCGTGATAATAAGAAAAGATCCAGGAGCAGAAACGGTGGAAGTTCCCAGAAGAACAAGAAAGCTAAAGAGGAGAAGGAGCAAGTCGCCACGGCTTGCACATTTTGCGAGAAGTTCAGCCCTTCGGCTGAAGAATGTTGGAAGCGCCTTGGTGCGTGTCTACGTTGTGGAAGCAGGGAGCATCGTATACCAGATTGCCCCCTTATGAAGGACCAGCCATCTGGTGGTGGACGCAGGAGGCAAGCTCGCCTCAATGCTGTTCTAGAAGAAGAAGAAGAAGCACCCAAGGATGGCGGACTTATGGAAGGTACCCTTCAAATATGTTCCCATCCTGCATTTGTGCTATTTGACACTGGTGCCTCTCATTCTTTTATCTCCACTACTTTTGTAAAAACATTACCAATTGTATCAGTTCCCTTACCTTCAGATCTTGCTATTACTACACCCTTAGGTTCTGGAACAAAGCTTACCGAGTATTATCCTGATAGTGAGGTAATAGTAGAAGGTCACAATCTCCCCGTAAACCTAGTATGCCTTGACATGAAAGGTTATGATGCCATTTTAGGGGTAGATTGGCTCATAGATCACAATGCCGATATTAACTGCCGAAATAGGATTATATCCTTTCGAAAGCTCGATCTTCCAAGACTTTCTTTCCTTGGCATCAAGTATAGGAAACATCCCACTATCATAACTTCTCTTCACGCTTGCAAACTCATCTCGCAAGGATGTGAAGCTTTTCTTGCTTCTGTCATTATTACCGAGTCTAAGGAAATCATCATAGCAAATATTCCTATTGTAAATGAGTTCCTAGATGTATTCCCATCCGAATTACCCAGTTTACCACCCAAAAGGGAAGTGAACTTCACTATTGAACTCATTCCAGGAGCAGCATCTGTTTCTATAGCCCCTTACAGGATGTCCCCCATGGAACTCAAGGAATTAAAAAGGCAGTTGCAGAACTACTAGACAAGGGTTTCATCAGACCTAGCACATCCCCCTGGGGTGTACTGGTTCTTTTTGTCAAGAAGAAGGATGGCTCTCTCAGGCTGTGTATAGACTACCGGCGACTGAATCAACTTATAATCAAAAACAAGTATCCGTTACCGCGTATTGATGAGCTCTTCGATCAGCTTTCAGGAGTAGATTATTTTTCTAAAATAGACCTCAGATCAGGTTATCATCAGCTTAGAATTAAAGAAGAAGATATTTATAAATTGGTTTTTCGAAATCGTTATGGCCACTATGAATTTGTGGTAATACCGTTTGGGTTAACAAATGCCCCAGCAGCATTTATGCAACTCATGAACAATGTTTTTCAACCATACCTGGACCAGTTCATCGTCGTCTTCATTGATGACATCTTGATATATTCCAAGATAAAAGAGGAACATGAAGAACATTTGAGGATAGCCTTACAAACACTTAGAGAACATAAACTTTATGCCAAGCTTAACAAATGTGAATTCTGGCTCAAGGAAGTTTCATTCTTAGGCCACATTATTTCAGAGAAAGGTATCGATGTGGATCCTTCGAAAGTCGAAGCTGTCAGAAATTGGAGCCGGCCAACGACTGTATCAGAAGTAAGAAACTTTCTGAGACTAGCTGGTTATTATAGGAGGTTCATTAAAGACTTCTCAAAGATTGCTGTTCCCTTAACTAGACTCACAAGAAAAGAAAATCCTTTTGTCTGGTCAAAGGAATGTGAAAAGAGCTTTCAAAATCTTAAGAATCATCTTACTACAGCTCCTATTTTATCACTATCGGTGGAAGGTGGTAGATTTGAAGTATATATGGATGCATTTGGCATTGGCTTGGGATGTGTTCTCATGCAAGATGGAAAAGTAATCTGTTATTCTTCAAGACAATTGAAACGTCACGAGGAAAATTATCCCATGCATGATTTAGAATTGACAGCCGTTATTTTCGCCTTAAAAATTTGGCGTCATTATCTCTATGGAGAAAAGTTCACGGTCTACTCGGACCACAAAAGCTTGAAATACTTATTCTCTCAAAAGGAGCTTAATATGAGGCAGAGGATATGGTTAGAATATCTCAAGAACTTTGATTTTGCTATTCAATATCATCCTAGCAATGCTAATGCTGTAGCGGATGCACTCAGCAGAAAATCAATGGGTATGCTATCAAGTCTTATGATTAGTATGACTAATCTTATTCCTTAATTTGCTCAGATGAACTTAGATATTGACATAAAGGAAGATGATTGTTTCATGGCTAGTATCCGAGCTCAACCTACATTGATAGAGGATCTGGTCAAGTTGCAAAATGATGATCCCGTGTTACTAGAAATTAAAGCCAATATTGAACAAAGGTCGAATTTCTCTGTTTCCAATGACGGAAGATTGCTATTTAAGGGTCGAGTGTGTGTACCAGATCATGAGGATACGAAGAAGCTGATCCTAGAAGAAGCACATAATTCCAAGTACACCATTCATCTAGGAGGTACAAAGATGTATCAAGATCTCAAAAGAAATTTCTGGTGGCCCAATATGAAGAGAGAAATAGCTGATTTCGTGTCTCGCTGTCTCACATGCCAACAAGTAAAAGCAGAACATTTTAGACCTGCAGGTAAATTACATCCCTTGAATATTCCCCAATGGAAATGGGAGAGTATAGGGATGGATTTCATCATGGGTTTACCTAAGACCAGAGGAGGACACGACGATATATGGGTAATCATAGACCGATTGACTAAATCCGCACACTTCATACCAATAAAAAGTCGACGGTCTGTGGACATTCTAGCAGCATTATACATGAAAGAAATCGTCAAATTACATGGTGTCTCTGTCACTATAGTATCTGATAGAGATCCTCGATTCACATCACAATTCTGGAAGGGCCTACAACATTCACTAGGGACTAGATTAAATTTTAGCACAGCATTTCACCCACAAACTGATGATCCGACTGAAAGAACAAATCAGGGAGTAGAAGATATGCTCAGGGCTTGTGCAATGGATTTTGGAGGAAGTTGGCATGATCACTTGCCTCTGGTAGAATTTGCATACAACAACAGTTATCAAGCCAGCATACAGATGGCGCCCTTTGAAGCTTTATATGGAAAAGCTGTAGATCACCAATATGTTGGAACGAAATAGGGGAAAAGTAATTCCTAGGCCCCGACCTTGTCAGGGATTCTACAGAGAAGATCAAGCTCATTCAAGAAAGAATGAAGATGGCACAAGATAGGCAGAAATCTTATGATGACAATCGAAGACGCGACTTGGAGTTTCAGGTGGGAGATCATGTATATCTGAAAGTTTCTCCAGGCCGTGGTATTCGAAGATTTGGCATTAAAGGAAAACTAACTCCAAGATTCATTGGCCCATTTGAAATTCTCGAAAGGGTCGGTGAAGTGGCTTATAGATTGGCTTTACCTCCACAATTAGCAGGAGTTCACGACGTATTTCACGTCTCTATGTTGAAGAAATATGTATATGATCCTCATCATGTCATTACTTATGATAACCTAGAGATCCAAAAGGACCTAACATACGAGCAGAAACCAGTCAGGATTCGGGAACGAGAAGTGCATCAACTAAGAAATAAAACTATTCCTATGGTCCAAGTCCAATGGACGAAGCAATGGCCACACGAAGCAACATGGGAAACGGAAGAATCTATGCGTAGAAGATTCTCAGAATTATTCAACTGTAAGTACACTCTCCATCCATGTATTGAATTTGGGGACCAAATTCTTTTAAGTGGGGGAGGGTGTAGTGCCCAAAAATTTATATAAATAATTTTTGGATTATTTATGAGATTTTATGAAATTTATTAGGAATTTATAAGGGCTAAATAGATTAATAAATGGATTATTGCATTAATAAATGGGTTATAAGGGCCAATAGTGTTAAATAATAGCCTAGCCTATTTAATTAAGACCCAAAAGGTTAGAGGACAAGCCCATTAAGTTTGGCCCATATTCTAGAAGGATAATTAGCCTATTCACGAATTTTGAGGATAAATACTATTTTTATGGATAATAATATGGATAAATAACAAAGGAGTTTGATTTATGTTGAATTTCTATGCACGTTGAATGTAACGGTCTATCGTGAGACCGCTACATGACTGTAACGCACTGGTCTACGACCGTTACACTCTGATAGTTCCGTGAGTTAAAGATCTTGCAAAAAGATTGGATCTTTGGGATCCTATCTGCAAGAGACCTAATTAGGAGAATGTGTAAGGTTACTAAGGACTCTTAAGGATCAGGTTATGGCCAACTAAGGACTCTAGAATCGGTCTAATCCTGGAACCCTAGCCAAAAACTCTATAAATAGGACCCAGTTCTGAACTGAGCGACCCTTACTTTTGGCTCGTGAAGAAACAAGGTAAGGACATAGAATCTCGGGTAAGTCCTTTGGAACTTTTTGTTTCTAATACTAAGGTCTAACAACTCCCAAAATTTCATGTTAGGAGGTCGAGTATCCAAGGAGTTAGGATCTTCCAAAGTTGTTGGTTTCATCACGCAAACCCAGGAAACTATGCAACAGGGTGCTGAAGATCAAGGAATTAGGACGCCTAAACGAGGTAATTAGAATTAGATGCTTTAGAACTTTTTGTTCCTCTTAATTTTATCTTCCTAACCTCTAAATTTCACATCTTTAGGTCAAGAGGTTGGAGAGTTAGGGCAACGTGAAGTTGCTGAAAAATCACCGGGAGAGAAGAACTAGGGCGACCCTTGAAGACTCAAATTAGAAGTTTAAAGCCCAGATAAGAGGTAGGTTATCTCATGAACGGCAAAAACACCTTGTTAGGGATAAAATCCCTCTAGTTTATTTGGATTCCATACATTATACTTCATGAATTTCATGTTTTAGGATTAAGTATATACATTCATGCATGCCTTCAACCTTAATTAAAGATGAAAGATATCTCTTGTTATTTCATTACTACCTATGCATCTAGATGGCCTTTACTTTGTTATCATGGCTAGAATAGTTAGCCATTTTGATTTGTCTTGCATGGGACATAGTTCCTTATCCTTATTGTCAGTAGAAGTTCTGACGGATTACAGTAAGACCGTCACATGATTGTAACGGCCTTACGATAAGCCGTCACACCCTCTGTTGTGTTTAAAAATTCTCTGTTGTCTCTGACGCACCATAATTGGAGCATTACAACATTGTAACGGCCCCACGATAAACCGTCACAGAAAGGTAACGCCCCCATGTTAGACCGTCAGATAACTGTGTTCTGTCAACCCGAGACAGAATGCAAATCAGTCAGATTTACTTCTAAATAAGCCTAGTTAATTAGGTCTTAACCGATTTTCATGATTTTAAGTTCAATTATTGATGCATGTTAGAAATTGGATGTTTATGGTGCTTTAGAATTATTTTTAAAGCATATGATAATTTCAAGCCAAAGCATTATACTTTTGTATTAAAACCTTGATTTAGAAAGAGGGTATTGATGAGTTTTATCATGATTTTTATACCAAAACTCACTCTCTCTTATCTATAGAGTCAATTCTCTAAGTACATGGCATATATTCCGGTATATGGCCATTAGTTCACACTTTGCACAATAGGAACATAGTCTTGAACATGAGGACCTCTCTATTGGATATTCTTTCCAATGGACTAGGAAATCTTGTTTCAAGGCCTCCGTAATTCTCTGCGAGCCTGGGATTCCCACTAGGACGCCGCGTTAGTTGTACCATGAAAGCCCCATTTATTAGAAAACACTATCGAAGTTTCTATTTTTTTTTGATATGTAACGGATCTACATTGGACCGTCAGGATGATATAACGGCCCAATAAACAACCGTCACATGTACTGAGTCCATTTTTCTTGTTTTTGGATTCAGATCATTGTAACGGCCCAATACTGGAGCATTATGTTCATGTAACGGTCCAGTAGAAGACCGTCACAGTTCTAAATTCATTAACTCGAGGTTTGACCCAACGTTTGATATTCTAAAGTTCCTAGATGGCTTGATAATGGTCTAGGACTTGTCATATTGATTTAAGATACGTAATTTAAATTATGGAAAATAAAGAATGTATCGTTATGCTGCCGAATTATTCCCATAAGCATAACATTGTCTTAAGTCATTCTTGATCTCTCATGTTCTAATCGAAGAATTCATTCCTTGAATTATTGTTATCATGAACTTATTGAAATTGTACACTCTTGGCCATATTATTTACATGCGTGGAAGTAACTTGATTTATATTAGAAGATGCGATCGAGCACTGATTGTGTTCAAGGGCTCTATACTAGTCCCCTCGGCTGATTGCCAGAAACATACTATTATAAACCATGGGGTATGATGCTACTGGCGTCGCATTGCGCTGGGAGTACTTTCTCTATAAATAAGTGAAAATCCACGGCACAATACAGCATGATTGATACTTGTACATGACTTCTTGCTTGATTGCTTGATATTCCACAGAAATTCATGAAGTACTTGCTCTTAAGCAAAAGATACTGGAGTGATGATTATGTGGCTTGCTAGTACATTCTCGATACATTCTTGTTCATGAAAGGCCAATATCATGTTCTTGTTCATTTTTGCTAGTTCATACTTGCTCTCATCCTATCTTAAACGATCATCTTTGTTACTTTGGTTTAATCGTATGATTGATCACATTTCGCATGATTTGACCTTATTCCTCTAGAGCTAAAATGTTAATTACTTTAATAGTGCCTTCATGTTGATGCGAAGATACCTACTGGGCAAGTGTGCTCATTACCTATTTCCAATGTTTTTCAGGAGATGGAAGTGATTCAAATTTGGATTCGAGTTATACAAGTAGCGGGTTCGAGAGTGAATGAAGAATGAGTGAAGACTTAGGAAGTCTACATGTTCAGATTGAGTCTATGTAATTTTCTATTTTCTTGAGTCTAGTATGATGAAGAAAGTTGAATTAGTGATTGTATTGAATATTAATGAAATAAGTTGAAGTTTAAGTAAATATTATGCAATTGCATTTATGTGTGTGATTCTCTTGCGCTCTTATCATTCTTACTTGCAAGAGGCTTACCATGCCGGCTGTTCACGTTCCTCGAGCTAGTCTTCTGCTGTAATAAAGGCTCAGGGTGTGACAGAATGGGGATCACTACTCGTCCTCCTGTGTAAAATTCTATTTTAGGGCGCGTAGGGCGCACTCCTGCTCGGTGAAGCGCCGCTCAAAGTCTCGCAGCTGGAGGGAGAGTTCCAACTGGTGCCGTGACGAGGCCGGGGGGTTCGGAGTGTTCCCTCGGCTTTTCCCTTGGCGCTCTAGGTCGGGGATGTCCACCTCTGTTCGTTGGTTGGGCGGCCTGGACTTTTTTTTTCACGAGCTGGAGGAGGCCTCTTGCTCTGGTGGTGGGGGCTACGAAGGTTCGCCCGACCCGCTCCTGATAATGCGTCCTCCTTAAAGGTTGAAGTAGCCCCCGGCTGTCAGCCGGGAGGCTTCCACACGGGGGGGACTCGTCCGAGGAAGTCATGACCTCTCCTCTCTGGCTACCTGGGTCCTCATTAGATCGACGGGGACGTCCAATTTAGCGTTGAGGGTCTGGAGGGCGTCTGGGTTCCCAGGAGTGAGTTGCTCCCCTGTGGCCGGCGGCGGTAAGGTGTTGGCTTGATCGTTGGAAGGGGGTCTTGTCAAAGGATGCGAGGGTGTAGGTTCCCTATCCATAGCTTCGATGCCTTCCCTTTCTTGCTAACATTTCTCCTACTAGTACTTTTTCGCACCATATTGGCTAGACGACGCCAGATGAAGAGGGGTAATCTCGTACTGAAGCCTGAGCCGTCGGATGCTTGATTGCTACCACAATTGATGAGGATTCTGCGAGGTACGAAATTGATCAGAGGAGCCCAGGGTTTTGACCCCGGGGGAAAACCTCCAATGCTTAAGTCAGCAATATGATAGAGCGCAGTGCAGAGATGGAAAGGAGTAGGAGAAAGGCACGAGATTGCTCTCCACCAGTGTGAGTGGCAAAGAGGGCTCAGTTGGACTTACCTTTTGTGGAGGGTTTTCCCTAGGTTATATAGTGGTTCGTCTCGCAGAGAGCTCGGGGGAAGAGGGAGAGTATAGGGGGCGTTATTTAACCGGTTTAGATCTGGGCGCCTTCCCTTCCTTCTCGGTGACTCCCGGGCTTCCCTCCTCAGTCGGTTATGCTCGGGTACCACTTGGGCTCTCCCCGAGTGACCATTACTCGGGCTTCTGGGCCTAGAGGCCTCCTAGGAAGTATTGGTCTGAGTAATTTGGGCTTTAAGATAAATGGGCCCGTTATTGGGGCTATCACTTGGAGAGGTCGGCCTGGTTGGGTTGGATTGGACCTAGTTGGGCCGCTCTGGGTCATATGTTCATTGGGCCACTAATTTACCCCTCTCCAAATGCGTTGAAACTCTTCTTGTCGTGGATGCACTAGAAGCTTGACGCAGAGATCACTTAAATGTAGGAAGGCGCTTTGAGAGCGTACTTAACTATATGTATTCTCGTTTCTTCCTCTATGTATCTTTACTTGTTACAATCTCCATCTTATTTATAGGATGAAGATAATGTATCTGTTAGACACAAAGTCATCAAACGGTCAGATCTCAGATACTCCACCTTTTGGATTTGTTGTGATTCTTGGGTCTTGATCTTCTAATCGTTGAGTTCATGTCAACTTCTCCCTTGAACTTTGTTCCTTGTTCTTCTGGATAGAGTAAGATCTCTGAGCTGAGTTGCGTCCTGCTAGTGTCCATGCTAAAATCTGTATCTTCCCTCGATTGTATAGCCTACAGATTATCAAACAAATCTCTCCTAGCAGACTTTTGAATGCGATGTGAGATAAAGAGGGAAATTTGAATATGAAGAGATATGGACCATGCTTTCATTTAGCATGCTTGATATATATATATATTGTATGTCAGTACTACACGTGTTTGTAATGACTATTAAGCATGTAATGCCCTATACATTTCTTGCAAGAGTATCCCAATGGATACTAGGCATTAAATGTAGAAGATGGGTTGGTCAAATCGGTCGATACAATTTTCTATATGAGACCATACCCACAGAATGTGTATACGTATAAAGGTTTCATTTATTTTTTTGAAGTGTTTTATAAGCCTAAACATAATTTATACATTTGCTCTTCAGGCAGTTGCAGACTATTGATTATCTTCTAATTAGGTAAGGACACGAATATCAGTTTCATCGAGATTGAGGTGAGAAAGATTATCCTTTCAGCCTGATAGGCGTAGTTCTGTCTTTATATTTGTTCGACATTATTAGAACATGCTTAGAAAGACTTTTTACTAACTCTTTTTTAGAGAAAAGTGTTTACCTTTTGTCATTTTCCTAGGATAGGCAGAAGTTCGCTTATGCGACTATCTATCTTTCACCTATCTTTTTTAAGATAAGAGTTGCACCTACTTCAGTTAAACTTGTTTTGCAGTCTTCAAGGTAGCAGACCTTAGTCAAACTAGACTTCTGCCAATCTCCTTCTAATAGTTCATCGACTACCTTGGTGAAGGATTTCGCCCATGTCTTGATTTTAGAAGATATTGTGCCTTCTTTTTAGGCTTTATTTAGATTTCTTGATTTTTCTAATTTTTCTTCTTTTGACATTTTAACTCTTGGGCAATATCTTTTTAGTGAAGGTAAACCCTTGTATCTTTCAAGTGATTTATCTTACCTTATGATACCCATTCCAAGCATTTTCATATTCTATCGTTGTGTGGAAGAGTGTAATTATTTGCCTTTCTTGAACTATTTTTCTGTTTGTTCAAGGCAAAATAGATATGATAGTACATTACATCTCAGATCAATGCATTGCTAAACATTTAGAGTAGTACTTGTCCTTCAGGACTTATAGTTTGAGTATGCAGATTCATTTCAAAGATTCTGTGCAACCCTAAAAGAGTCTTCCTTAGAGTATTTTTAGATGCCACTCATTTTTATGTTAAGGCCCATAAATTCCTTCTTTTGGCCTTTGTGCACAAGTATTTTCTGTGTGTGTGCTCCTTGTTTGTGGCATTTGGTTGGGCTTCCTATATTATCTTATATTCTAGTCATCGGGGTCTTAGAACCTATTTTTAATATCCAACCAAAGTGGTGTGCACTCCATCTTGATAGTGACTTAGTGAGGTGGTGAGTGCAGGGATGTTGTATATTCCCCCAGAGCCATTTGTTCTACTTCTCATGTTTCTATTTGTCTTTTGATGTGAAGTTTAGGATTGTCATTTTCCTAATCTTTTTGCCTTTGTATTGAAATCTTTATATCTAGATAATTTAGTTATTATCCCAGATATGGTAAGAGACATGTATTTAGGTTAACCATGTAACATTAAATACTAGGATAATTATTTATTTATTTTATCATAAATCAAAATAATGAATTGTGAAAAGACATTTTTCCACAATCTCCTCCTTTTTGGTTATGACAAAATAAATTGAAATTCTTGACCGATTTGTTCTTGAGACATCAGGAAGGTTATCTAACTCTTCTTGAGTTAGCAAGTCTGCAGGGATTTCATGATATATTAATGGCGTTTTGAATTCCTTAAGTTGTTTTCTCCCTTACAGATTTATCCTATTTTCTGTTCATAATTGTTCCCGTTACTCAACGTTTCTTACAGATTTTTCTTTTTAACCCTCTTCCCCTTAAGCCTGTCACCTTGTTCATCATTCTCACCCTTAATCAACTTTCTTACATATTTTTCTTTTCTGCCTTTAAGCCTTTCACCATTCTCCTTGTGCATTGTTCTCCCCCTCAATCAAATAAAAATGTAAGGAAAACAGAAATTAATATAGCTCTCCCCCTTTTTGTCGTAACCAAAAAGAGGTGGAAGAATTCGTTGTCCATGTGGATTATAGGGTCCTTGCGATGCCAGAAGGAAAATGAAATTTAATATAGCTCTCCCCCTTTTGTCAAGAGGAAGAAGAAAGCTTAATTTTATTCATAATCAGTCGATTGTACATAATCATAAGAATAGAGACAGGACAGATCTGGGAGTCCCAACAAAAATCAAAAAGAAGGTCGGAGATGGGAAACTCAGAACTGCTATCACTGTAGATAGAGACAGGACAGATCTGGGAGTGATTGAAGACCGAAATTGCAAAAATATCAAACGAAGGATTTTCTACCTGAATTGTTTTGTGGATGATGGGATGGAAGATAGGAACACACCATAAAAATTACAAACCACGAAGAGGCCGTGGCTGGTAGCAGGATTTTCGTGAAGACACCTCTGTCCAGCAGGACAAAAAACCGAAGACGGATTCGCGGCGGCTCGAAGGCGGCACGAACGGCGGCGGCGGCGGCACAGATGAAGATCAGAGGTTGAGAGGGGGAGATAGAAGATTGATATACTCTAGAACTGGAGGTTTGAGGAGAGGAAACCAGGGGAGAGGAAGGGGGCGCACCAAGCTTCAAGCTTTCCAACAAAATTTTTGAATTTTCACTAATTTTCACATGAAAATACAAGCTTATATATGATTCCAACCAAATCCAACCTCAACCCTTGGATCTAGGGGTGGGGATTGAAGGGCTAGGATGAGGTGTGAATAACACACAAAAACTAATAAAAAAATCAAGGGGAAGGGGGCGGCCTATTGACCATGTGTAAGGTTGAATGGGGTAGGTGGCCAACCTATTAGAATGTTGACCCCTTTAACCCCATGTGTCCATATGACCAGCCCACCCTTCTAGATGTCCACCTAGGAAGGTTGACCAGGCCCACAAGGTGACATGGACCAATGGGAAAGGGCTGAGGGCCCCCTTGCTGGTCCTACTGCATAATTGCATAAAAATCCACACAATCCATGGGAATGACTCCTTGGCTTATAAAGCCTTACATTTGCGTACATACTTTCCCAAGGATATAAACACAAACTAAAAGGACATAAATGTAAAAAAAAAGTACAGGCTCGGTGTCGATTCCCATCAACTCTCCCCGGGTGGGAGGACTCGACCCCGTCGAGTAGGAGTAGGGATGCTCGAGTACTCCGGCGGATCCGTCACCATGCCAAGTAACGCGGGTACGCTCCACTCCAAGTGATCGTCACCTGCTCATTTCATATATACTCGATATGCACGAACTGCTATGGGTAAAGGTGGACACTCTGAGTGGGGCACTCTCAAAAGGGAAGAAGCGGCTCGAAGACTCACTAGGAATCACCGCTGAGTCCCTGTAGGTGACTGATCCGGGTTTAGATGTAGAACCGATCCCATACTCATCGAATGAATCCACTCGCCTCTTACTCATAAGAGAACGACAACGAGCTTACACAAGACACATGCAGACTCTCAAACTACATACAAACCATGCAAACAAACCACACAAGGAAAACACACCGACTCATATATGACCCTAGACATACCTAATGTTAGTCCGACCCGTACATGGGTGACGGCGGACCAGGACACCCGAATGTGTGCCATGCATGCATTTGACGTAACCGGAGGTTGACGTCATGGGGAACTCCTAGACATACTACGATGCACCAATCATGGACATTGGGCTTGGATGTGGGAAGTCCGGGAGGTGCGGGTGGTTTAGAGGGATCGGGGAAACCAAAGTCTTCCTTACCCCCGAATGATGGTTCAGACCTATGGCTATGTGGAGTTTGCTTGGCCCGAGTGGAAAAGGTGGGATAGTGAACTCCGCGGAAGAAGGGAAATGAGTATGAAAACTCGGGAGGTTCACTAGTGAAGGGGTCAAAAGGGTCGAAGAAGGTGTGACCCCATGAAGTGGGTTCCAACATGACATGGTCCCAAGTTTGGAATTCATAGTCACCGTCATACATTATGATCGGTGGGACGACGGACATGTGTAGAAAATAGGATTCCTCCCTTGGGCAAAAGGGAACGAAGTCGGACTCGGTCGGCATCGGGAGGAATAGAAGAATCTCCGTGGTGACACACCCCATGGTGCACTCAGAGGTAATGGACCTGAAGGCCGGATGGGTGAAGCTAAGACTAGCGGGTTGGTCAAAGCCTCGGGCCAGTAGGTGCGTCAACTTCCATTGCGTGTCTAATCCCATAATAAGGTCATCCAATGTATCAATATGGTGACTAGACCGAAAGGTAGTGTGGAAGGAGTTGACGGGCGTAAGGTGGGGTCCATAGAAGGGTAAGGACGTGGGACCAAGCCATCCTTGAGCCAACTAAGAAGTGGCTCGGCTATGTATAGCATACCCGTAAGAAACACGGGTGACTCGGGATGGACATCCTCTAAATGTGGCTCCTCGAAGGGAGGGTGGCTCCCATGATGGGTGGCTAGAGGGGTGGGCTCCAGGAGAGGTGGAAAGCATGAATCCGAAGGTGGAGTGGGCCACTGGGGTTGGGTGGCGGGAAAGACGAGGGTGCTCGATTGAGCCCTATCCTTAAGGATGATCTTGCCAAGTAGGTAAGGTGGGTATAAGGTGCAAGTCCTTTTGCCCCAGTTAAGATTAGCCTTTCTTTCTCCTAACCACGTTTGCCCTATAATGATGCATGGACCAGCAAGTGTGCCGATCCTGCACCATGCACCATCGGTGTAAAGAACGGAGCCGACCTTCCTATAGAACTCAACACAAGCAAAATCACCATCACGGACAATCTCGCCTGTCTTGGAGAGAGACTCCACGATATCAAAAGCAACCCAATTATCCGACTCCCTATCAGTGAAATGGAGTTCCGTTGTGGACCCATTAGGTAGAGTGGCTTTAGAAACGATATAGGGTCGGGCTAGGAAGGCCTTGGCTTGGGCCACCAGAGATGACCACTTGGACGCATGGCCTTGGGGAACGGCCATGGATAGCGGACATGGACATGCATACACACGGAGACAAGACACTAGACCGACTAATGCAAAGGTTGGGACGCATGCATACTAAGGACAAGACACCAAGACTCGGTACGGGGCGGAGTTAATCGATCCGAAGATCACTCGCGCAAGTGTGCGGCCTTCCCGATAGGCGTAGCCTAACGTTCGGACAACACCTTTTTATATACCGACTAATGGTATGCAAATGCGACCCAAAAGATACTTTTTTTGTTTTAAAACAATGATGACCCTAAACACGACTTAGATAATGACTAATGGCTAGACGTAAATGACACCCTTTTTTTTTGACACCCTAGACTCAAACTCGCTCTGATACCAAATTGATGCGGGACGAGACACGGACACGACAAGCTCGCGATCGTCCCTTAACGAGGGAAGCGTCGGACGTGCACGGTTGAGAAACCGGCTAGAGCTAGGGTGGTCAATTCACAATTTCGTGCCCGGATCGGGTCACGGGACGGTAACGCTCTCTCTCGCAGCAGCGGTGATATAAATATAAAGCGAGCTACGAGCCTAGAACATGCTCTCTAGTAGTGGCATAAACAAGTATATATGAAAATAAGCAAATGCCGAGTGTAGGGAGCGAGAACGATACCTCCACGCGCTCGGCGTGGGGAAGACGGACCCGGCTGAAACTCGTACTCCCGGAACAATAATACACAATATTACAGCAATACACGTCGCTGCCCACTCCACGCAGGGAGGTAAAGGGCTACACAATGGGGTCCGGGAGGACCGAATTCGGGTTGACGGGCGGCTTCTCGCGTTGATTCGGCAACACCCGAACACGTGACGGTGGGGCCCACGTGCTGTCCGGAGGGGCCGTGTGGGACCCGATGGCACCGCTGTAGTGGAGGATGCCTGGAAGGGCGCTCCCTAGATTGGAGGTGCGCTGGTTCACCGGTCGGAGGCCGGGCGGCTCCGATCGGCACCGGTCGGAACAACCGGCCACGGATCTGCAGCTTCTGGGTTTCAGCGTGCGTCCCGGCGAGAACGGACGCGGCGATCAGCCTCGATGTCGGATCGACACGAAACTGGCGCCTTTGGAAAGCTAACTTCAAATCCTTCAATCTAGGCCTGGAGATCTGGTCTGGATCTGCATGGATCTTGGCCTTAATGAATTTTTGAGTTGTTGTTGTACAGTGATCGGATTCTCAGATCTGCAGAGAACTTGTCTGAGAACTGCCTTTGACCGATATGTGAACGTCCGAATCTGAAGTGGTGGTCTTCCGCAAAGTTGTAGGAAATCAAGCTAGGAAATCGGAACTAATTTGTATGAAGGATTTGGAGGTGGCTGTGATTTGTTCTGATTTTTGAACTAGAAGGTGGTCGGATCTGGGAATTAGCTGAAAACACTGTAGCAGAGATAGAACACGAATTTTGAAAAATGGATAGAGGGCGGATCAAAAATCAAGAAAAATGGTGGATGTAGGGGATGATGGACAAAACGCCCAGTAAAATTAGGAGTCCCAACAAAAATCAAAAATAAGGTCGAAGATGGGAAACTCAGAACTGCTATCACTGTAGACAGAGACAGGACAGATCTGGGAGTGATTGAAGACCGAAATTGCAAAAATATCAAACGAAAGATTTTCTACCTGAATTGTTTTGTGGATGATGGGATAGAAGATAGGAACACACCATAAAAATTACAAACCACGAAGAGGCCGTGGCTGGTAGCAGGATTTTCGTGAAGACACCTCTGTCCAGTAGGACAGAAAACCGAAGACGGATTCGCGGCGGCTCAAAGGCGGCACGAACGGCGGCGGCGGCGGCACAGATGAAGATCAGAGGTTGAGAGGGAGAGATAGAAGATTGATACACTCTAGAACTGGAGGTTTGAGGAGAGGAAACTAGGGGGAGAGGAAGGGGGCGCACCAAGCTTCAAGCTTTCCAACAAAATTTCTGAATTTTCACTAATTTTCACATGAAAATACAAGCTTATATATGATTCCAACCAAATCTAACCTCAACCCTTGGATCTAGGGGTGGGGATTGAAGGGATGGGATGAGGTGTGAATAACACATAAAAACTAATAAAAAAATCAAGGGGAAGGGGGCGGCCTATTGACCATGTGTAAGGTTGAATGGGGTAGGTGGCCAACCTATTAGAATGTTGACCCCTTTAACCCCATGTGTCCATATGACTAGCCCACCCTTCTAGATGTCCACCTAGGAAGGTTGACCAGGCCCACAAGGTGACATGGACCAATGGGAAAGGGCTGAGGGCCCCCTTGCTGGTCCTACTGCATAATTACATAAAAATCCACACAATCCATGGGAATAACTCCTTGGCTTATAAAGCCTTACATTTGCGTACATACTTTCCCAATGATATAAACACAAACTAAAAGGACATAAATGCAAAAGAAAAAGTACATGCTTGGTGTCGATTCCCATCACCTTCTCATTTAATGCACAGTGTTCCAAGAGAAAATCAGTTATTTTTCTCATGCCACCGCCTCATCTTTTAAATGTGCACCTCTTTCCAAGAGTGCTTTCTGTCAGTGAAGTGACAATGCTTTTACTCTCCTTTCTTTTCTTCGTCAGTGCCTATCAAATTTAATACTTTTTGACTATTTGACCCAGTTATACCATTTGTTGGATTTATCTCGAATGGTCTATGTAGGCAATTTATTATTGTATACACCTTGTGTAGGTTTCGTGATATTCACGCTAAAGTGTTCCTATACATGCAAGGCCTATATCTTTATGGTAGAGTCCTATAGGATTTGGTCAATATTTATATGATATGACGTCCTCCATTCTTATGTGTCTTAAAATAAGGTGTTATCCCTACCTGGAAAACTAGGTTTTCTGATAGTGCTAACTATGCACGGAGGTCCGTTTGATCTCAATTCTTTGATCACGCAATTAATGCTTGATCAAGGTACTTGAGTGATTGACTACCAGTGACAATATGCTATGCTTCTATAGAAGAAAATGTCACAGGGTTTTGGACTAAGATTACTTTCAAGGGCCATGCAGGTTCTTGTTTAGTCTTTCACCTTATGAAGCGATCGGCCTCATATGCCTTTTAATGATGGTAAAAATCGGCACCCAACTTGAATAATGTTGTTTAGTCAAGTGCAGAGTTGTTTAATAAGAGTAAGGTTCTATGACTTGCTCTTTTATAGACTCGTGATCTGACAGGGACTGACATGTATTTGTTTTAAGTTCATAAAAGTTATTATTTGAATTTGTACATGTCCTTCCAGCGGGTGATTATCCTATCTATTCCTAATCCTTAGAGAGTTTAGTTTGATCGCCCTCAATACCTATCAATAGGATTTCCAATTTTACTCTAGAAGCTAAAGTTTTCTTTATTTCTTCTAAGAACCTTGACTAACTAATCTATCCCATTTCCTTACTATTGTGCATGTTTCCTCAACATCTATCTTTTTCTTACTTGGGGAGCCTGGAGTGAGACTTTTGACTAGATTTTGTTTTTTTAACTCTTCTCTTTTCATGACCGAGGTACTACTTAATTAAATTTAATGGATCTGAGTATGAGCGCTTACTTGAGCAGAATATTTCGAGAGGAAAAACCATCGATCATGTCTCCATTTTTCTAGAAGTTCTTCATCATGTTTGATCATTTAGCTTGAGATCCTTGGTTGCCAGTTGTTCTATTCTTTATTTTCTTCTGGATACCTGTATCATTATTAGACAAAGAGTATTATGGCTGTAGGTTAAAAGTATCTGCTGACCATAGGTAGATATTTTATCATTTAAAATTTTCCTATCCTACATCCTATATGCCTGCTGATTTGAGGCATATCCTAAGAATATTTGCCCATACTCAAATCCTTCTTACCACTATAGTGAATCATGCATGGGCTACCGAACAACCTGAAGTAATCAACCCTAGGCTTCTTTCCATCGAAAAGTTCGTAGGGTGTCTTTTTAAATGCTGGTCTGATCATGGCCCGATTAATAATGTAGCATAGATTACTTATTATTTCTGCCCAGAAACACTCAAGGAGTGTGAACATGCTTAGCACTATTCTATCCATTTCTACCAAGGTTCTTATCTTCTTTTCTGCAACAATATTTTGATGAGGGGTTCTCTCGACTGAGAAGTTGAGCTTGATTCCATGAATCCTTTCTCGATTCAGTGTTGTTTCTTAGGTTCAGAATTTTATGTCTTCTGTTCATCTGAACCTGCCTGGTAAAGTTTATAAATTTTTCAAGAGCCACATTTTTGTGGACTGGGAAGAATGTCCACGTGAAACTAGAGTAGTCATCTATGATGATATGCCCATATACCTTCCGACTTAGACTGGAGGCTTTTGCAGGTCCAAATCCGTCCTTATACAAAAGCTCCAGGGGCATAGTGGTACTTATGATATCTTTTGTTTGGAATGAAGCTCGAGTTTCCTTATTTTGCTTGCAGGCTTTACACTTTTCAAAGTGGGAATAGTGTAGCTTTGGTAATCCTTTGACTGTATCCAGTTTTGTCAGCTTCCGCACGATAGAGTGACCTGCATGACCAAGTCTTCAGTGTCATAATCCCACATCTCTTGTTTTTTTAACAAATGTCTGTTCTTATGACTTCATCTGGATATGACACATAGAAACTGCCTTGTTTATGGACACAAAGTCAAACTTATGTTGTATCCTTGTAATGCCCAAGAATTTTTTAGGAATTTTTCAAGCAATTAAAATGGCTTAATGGGCTATTAATATAGAATTAGGGATCTATTAAATCCATTTAAAGGCCCTATATTCATCAAAGGGTTAAGCCCAACTCTAATGGGCCCAAAGACCCAATTCCAAGACCTGTAGACCCAAGCCCATTAATAGAAACGTAAATTGGGTAATTTACGGATTTAAAATGGGATGTATACACCAATTAGGGGATAAATAAGAGATAATAGAAAAATCAAATTTTTTTGAAATAATGGCCATTTAGCGGTCTATCGCGAGACCGCTAAACCAGCCTAGCAGTCCTTCCATGACCGCTAAACCCTTCTGGTTACATGAAAGGGAGAAACGTGAAAAGCTTGGATCTTTGACATCCAAATCCTCATGGATCGAAGTGTGTAGACATTTAAACATGTCCAGGACTCTTAGGGATCGATCCTACCCCTAATTAGGACTCTCAATTCAATCAAATCCTCAGCCCTAACTCAAACCCCTATAAATAGACCCTAACTTCGACCCATGCGAACCCTAATGTTGGCTCGCGTATTTCGAAGGTAAGGAGACGATATCTCAGGTTGGTTCTTTAGAATAAATTGTTCTCCTTAGTTTTATCTAACTCCCTTCCAATTTTCATGCTAGAAGATCCAGCCGTTGAAGAATTAGGGCGCCCACAAGTTGCTGGTTTGCTATAGTCTGCACAGGAACCAGTGCGCCAGTCCAGTGAAAATCAGGATATTAAAAGCCCTAAACGAGGTTAGTTTACGTTATGGCTTTAGAACTTTTTGTTCCCCTTTCTATCTTCAACATACCCTCCAATTTTCACATATTTAGGTCAAGAGAATCAGAAGATAGAGGGGCAGGAAGTTGCTGGTTTGGCACAGGACGTGCAGGAACTAGGGTCTACATCCAGTCAGAAATCCGAAGTCTAGGGATCAAATCAAAGGTAGGTTATCTCATGAAAAGGCTAAATCAACATGTTAGGAATAAAAGCCCTATGGTTTCATTCTGTTTCATGCTTTCTACTTGTTGTATTTCATATTTTATCATGGCTGCGCATCTAGGTTAAGTCTGCATGCTTACCTTTACACCTTAAGCTCTGCTTTGTTTGGAGATTAAAGATATCCCGATTAAATTTAAGTGGAGTTACTTTATCCATTTTTATGCTTTTTTGCTTTGGCATGGCATTAGATTAATCTATCCCACCTATGGAGGTGGGATAGGTTAATCTGACTTAAGTCAGAGTTAGTCACTTTTAAGTAGGTTATCTAAATCTGCTCCCGCCAAAGTAAAATGACTTAAGTTTGGACTAAAATAGGGATAATCTTGGGATAAATCCCAAACAAAGTGGAGCTAAGAGAAAAGTTATAACTTTGGCTTAAATTATGCACTCCTACATATCTCCATATTTTAATATGGTTGTATCAGGCCTTATTTACCTGTTGGCATGTTTTTCCATACATCTATTTGCCCTAGATTAGGCTTGTTCTTCAGTTTTTTAACTCTGTCTGCTACAGGGAAGAAACAGTCTGCTCTAGACTGCCATATTTCATTAGCGGCCTTGCGATAGATCGCTACACGCCTGCATGCGGTCCCCCTCTGACCGTTATTCTCTGTAACCTGTTAATTCTAAACAGATTGCAGATTGACCCAAATAACAATATGATAAACCTAGGTAAATAGGTTTTATTCCTAGTTTGGACTTCATATTCGTCACATTGGTTATATTGTGCATTGAAGCAACTTAAAATTTTTTATATGCATTTATATGCAAAAAGAAATAATGAAAGATGAAAATAAAATAAATTATGAATATTTTTTGTTATGTCTTTAAAAGTATAGAATATATAAACATGAACCATATCCCACTTGTTAACACGAACGACAAGATTCACAGCACGATTCTGAGAAGGCGAAGACGTCGGTACTGTAGCAGCACTGTAGCATTAATGTAGCATCCGATTTAAGAGAGAATTATTAGAATTAATATAATCCTAATTAATGGTTGAGGTCAATCTTACATCATTGAATAAATGAGGTCATTGATCATGTCATAGAGGGGGGATTTATTTCAACATTCACATGTTGGAATTAATTTTCAACATAAGTTGGTGTAATAGTAACAAGGTTGGTGAAATAGGAAAATTAGGTGGAAATTGACTTAGAATTAAATGGGTAATATAATAATGGGGGGTTTTACCCTATAAATAAGGCTAAGATCTTCTTTACTCGAAGCATAAATCTATTGGGAGGAATTGCTGGTTGGAGAGAGAGAGAAAGCTCGAAGTTGGAGGAGTGTTTGAAAGTGTTCTTCGTTCTTAAACTTCTTCTTCTTTGATCTTCAATTAGGTATGTTTTCTCTCAGGCGAAAATTTAATTAGATCTCCATATATGTTTCTTTGCATAAGTATTTCGATTCTATGTAATTTTTTCATGATCATGTATTTATGGCTTATTTTAAGATTTAAAGTTCAAAAATGAGAGTTTTCATTATCATAACGTGTTTCAATAGCGTGGATCACATATGGACCAAGATTTGAATACGGTAACTACGCCCGATTTACCTCGTTTATGTGCGTTATTTCAAAACTTAAATTTTGAATTTTAAAATTATGTTCTTGCCTTAAGAATACTATCAACAAAGAAAGGACTAGGTGAATGAACTCGTAAAGCTATCGTTAATTGTTTAAACAACTATGCTCTAATTTTAGTAAAATTTCTATACATGATTGACCCTATCTATTTGTTCTAAACTCTATCTGAAAGCTTGACATCTTCTTTCAAATTTTCTTTATACAAGAACATATTATGCAATTGATAGCTTGACATCTTTTTTCAATATCTTTTCCTTCATTGAAATTCATTAACAAATGAACATGTTAGAATATGCAAGAATGATTTCCATTCGATTTACATTTTTTATGTATTTTCGATTAATCGTGTAGCTGGTAAGTCCACCAAGAAGAACCGGTGTCTAAGGCTAGAGGTCCACGCGCAAACGCTTTAAGTGGATAAGTGGTTACTTAATTAGGAGCTCGTGAATACGAGGGGAGTCTCCCACTATCCCACCTCTTACTTGGCCGCGTTTTCTTTGGTTTTCTGCTAATTACCCGACTGAGAAAAACTTGATCTAAACTTATTTTACAAGATTTTTCGCGAGAGTTCATCACGCCTTGACCGGCAATTCATTCTCGTTATTATCTTAATGTCGTTAAACATGATTGTTGGTTTTAATGTGTCCCTTCTTTTGCAAGATGGGCTATGATGCCAACTATGAGCAAATAATGAGCCAAGTAATGAAATCAATCAACCTATGAACATGCGAATCATGAACCTAGGCAACCAACACAAGCTCTAGCATGGGCATGCTATCTCAATCAAGACTAAACTAAGCAAATAAAGAAAAACACACGCCGGGGCATGGAATAAGGAATAAATGAAAACACACCGTATAGGTGGAATAAGCAAAGTAAAGAAGAGATATGATGAAAGAGAAAGCTAATGCCCAAACTAAGGAAAGGTGTGATTGCCACCAAGGTAGAAACAAGTCAAAGACCTGATAAATACCTTGGAATAGGAGGATGATACACCCGCCCACAAGAGAGAGAACAACCAGGAAACTGCAGCTCCGTCAGATGTAACGGTCGAAGGAAGATGCGCCACAGTAAGTGTGACGGTCTTACGATAGACCGCTACAAGACTCTAACGCGCCTGTGCCAGACCGTCAGAGCTTCTACAGAATAAGAAGTTGGGGACCTTTTGATCTCCAAGCTTTCTAGCCGGCTAGAGAGCTTGGGCCTTGTGATATGGACCCTGTAAACCTGCAAAAGAGTGTAGAACACAAGAAAAATAACCCAGATTAGCCCTTAGACAAAGTAGTATCAATAAATCCAAGAAACTTAAGAACATGCAAAAGGAAAGGGAAATACCGGGGAGGTTGATTTTTTAACCCCTCTGGGGCGTTTTAAAAGATGGGAGGATGTTTTAAATGAATGCAGCGAGTGCAAGAACGTGGGAGATGGAGAGGGACAATGCTATGATGTTTGAAAAGAGGGAAAAGACACTAAGAACAAGACTTGACTGAATTAAACCCTTGGAAATGATACTCCCTGAACTTTGGAAGTATATGGATGCAGGAAGCAGCTCTCCTTGGTTGGTTCTAGCTCCAGGATGTGGCAACACTTCGACGCAAACTCCAGATGTCTCCTCCTTCAAGCCATGAAGTCAAGGGTTCTATTTATAGACCCTCAAAGTCTAGGTTCGATTAGAGGATAATCCAGCTAGAAAGTAAGATGTTTCTTGGCAAACTCTTGAAGATAATACTCCCAAGAGTCCACAGAATCAAACGGAAGCTCCTTAGGATGAGTATCGAGAGAGAAACCAAAGAATCAAACTCTTAGTTCTATCACGGAATAGTAGAGCAAAGGCCAGGCTTGGCAGGACTCTCTGTTGGATGTAACGGTCGCACGATAGACCGCCACACTGATGTAACGCTCCAGGGAGGAACCGTCACACAACCCTATCCTTTATAAGATGAGATCAACGGGAGAAGTTTGCAAACGTAGGACTCTAGATGAACGTAACGGTCTAGGGTAGATGCGTCACAACCAATGTAACGGCTGCACGATAAACCGTCACACTCAACGGATAGACAAAAGATAAGCTTGAAAGGAAGCCCCAAGCTTAAGGACTCTGGAAGGATGTAACGCACCAGGGTAGATGCGTTAGAGGACTGTAACGCCCCTATGATGGACCGTTAGAGATAATAAAGTTTTAAAAAAAGAGAGCTTGCCAAGATTCGTCTAGCGGAAAGGGATAAGTAACAAAACCCAACCAAGGAGATACGACTCACGAAATAGACCTCAAATCGACCAAGAAGGCTCAATAAAGGTGAACAACTCGGAGCATCATATAGAATGAACAAGGAGATGACCCGACTTATCGGTCATAAAATGGATGTCAACAGATGCCCCTCCTTAACGTCCTCTTTGCAGGGGAGCAAGCGGAGGTGAAGCGAAAGTGAAGATGGAACATGGAGATGAAGCGGAGACGAAGCGGAGTGGACTAAAAAGCGGGCGTTAAGGCAAACGACACCCGTTTTCAACCAACAAGCGACATGAATTTTCCAGAAAGCTTCGAACTAATCACAAGGAAAGGTAACCAAAGGACACATGTCTGGAGGAACTAACAACTAAGGAAAGGAAAACACGGCCAGCGGCCGGAGCAACGGAAAGGAAAGAGATGATTAACTAAACTCCAGACAGGAATCTCCAGCTAACCAAATCAAGCGAGTAAACTGAAGGAAACTTTCCAATTCAGAGAGGAATGACCCTCCTTATTCGAGATCATTAAACACATAGTTATTCACCATTACCGAGACACCTGGATAAATGAAGATTCATGAATGCTCAAAAGATGCGTATGATGCATGCTGGGCTAAAGGAAAAGAAATCATCAAAACGAATGCAAAGAAAGATAGAATAACAAGATACTCAAGAATAGTATTGCTAGACCGGAGAAACTAGGGTCAGGACACCATCTGCAACCACGGCGTGCAAGACAGAACCATCGTCCCCAAGCTTTTCCAACCTAACGGCCTACCCAACGATTAAACATGTGCACTTAGATCATCATCATTTTTGTTTAAGGGGAACATCAGATCCCAGAACACATGAATGACCAGCCGGTTCTCGAGATAGTATATATATAACATATAGTAATGCATAAAGGGACAAAGGATCGGGATACAATACATGACTTACCTTCCTGGCGAGCGGATGACAAATATGATGACTTAAACTTTGCAACAAAAAAGGGTTAGCCATTAACAATATATATCATAGAACCAGGCATAACCATCAATAAGCATGAATTGCATAGACAAGATAATCATATAAGCATGAATTTCTAATAAACAAAGCATTATCATCCATCAAACACTCTGAAGCTTGTAACGGTCCAGAAAGGGTGCGTTAGATGTACCTAACGGATCCACCTTGGACCGTCAGAGTCTGGCGGTTCACATCCTTCAAGACATCATTTCAAATGACCTAACAGTCTACAAAGGGCGCGTCAGAGTAGTGTGACGGTCTCACGATAGACCGTTACATTTCCTGAGCGTTCAAAAAAAACAAAACTGAACGGTCATTTCCTTCATTCGTTCACAAATGCTAAACGAACCAAAAAACCTCAACACCCCAAAACCCCACCGTCGACGACCTCATCCACCGGAGCAATGGCGGCAACGAGCCGTCTCAGCCAATGAAGAGAAGGGAAAAGGGGAAGAAAAAGATGGCCATCCGTCGGTTTAGGGCTCGGGTGGACCGAGAAGGAACCCCACCGACGGCGAGCCCTCCGACGAATGAACCAACGGAGGAATTTCCTCCAATGACTGTGGAAGAAGCTGAAGAAGCCATGGGAGGAGCCATTGGCGAGAAGGCAACCACGTCAAAGGAGAAGAAGAAGAAGAAGGACCGCGACCCCGAGGTAGGCCGATTTCCTCAAAAACTTCAATTTTTAATTTTTGTTGTATGCATGTGCGTTTGGAGGGTAGAAATGGGTCCGAGGACCCCTTAGGAGTGATTGTAGGCCTCCTATGGCCATTTTTGGGAGCCAAAAAAAAGTGAAGGGGACAACGCCCCGTATCAGAGAGCGTGACGGTCATTGCAGTGACCGTCACAGGCCTGACGCACCACCCCAGGTGCGTTAGAGAACTGTGACGCATCACCTCAGGGCTGTCAGAGCAACCAGAGACAGAAACAATTTTTAGGATTTTTCAGTTTTCTAATTTTTATTGTTTTTATTTTTATTTATGCAATGTAATGAAACTATGATTAAATGACTGACTTAATGCTTCTAATTGTGCAGGGGAAAAGGAGAACTAGGATTTCTTGGCTGCAGATATGGGCAGTATACCAGGCATTGCCTGAGTACCAGCGGGAGAGATTGGCCGAGATGGGATTCGCCGAGGTGCTTAGCATCGAGGTGACGAGGATAGATACCCCGCTCTTGTACGCACTGCACGAGAGGTGGGACCCCGTGACCCGGGCTTTCATCTTCCCATGGGGCCACATGATCCCCACATTAGAAGACATGGCGAGGATCACCATATTGCGAGTCCACGGAGCAGCAGTGACTGGGTGGACATTCGGAGATTATCGGAAGATGGCCCAAGAGCTACTGGGCTTAGATCTGATTAGGCCGGGGCACACATCATCCCAGCTTTCGAGGTCGAGACTACAGGACAGCTTGGGACTGAGAGGAGTGGCTATAGCAGTCGACGAGCTCCCCGAGCAGCATATAGACCGAGTGATAGAGCAGGTACGCCCACGAGTGGCGGCAGAGGCAGGACAGGAGGGAGACCGAGTCCTGAGACGATTCCTGATGCTGTTGTTCGGAAAGCTACTTTTTCTGACCCGAGCCGACGTGATCAGCTGCAGGCTACTGCCAATGCTAGAAGATTTGGCAGAGTGGGAAAATACGCATGGGGAGCGGCAGCGCTTGCCTTCCTCTTCGAGTCGCTCAGCACCACAGACCGACGGACAATGCTGGGCGACTTCTCACCTTTTCTACAGGTAAATGCTGAACTGTAGATGCTTTCTATATGATTATGATTATGCAAAAATGCAAATGATGCGATTTACTGATACTCGACTTTAAATGCAGATATGGAGCTTCGTGTACCTCCCGGGGATTGGGCGAGGTAGTCAGCTACATCCCGAGCGGATCCCCATCGTGAGACGGTGGGTTGTCGCGAGGGATAGTGGATCGATCAACAGGCTGACCCGGGCCATCTAGGATGATCTCGACTCATTCCCGCACACAGCGGTAAGCTCTGGACTTAAACCTTCTAAATGCTTCTAAATGCATCTAAAATGGGTTTTGATTGCATGTGAATGCTTCTAAATGCCTATGAATTATTTTTGAATGGATTAATATGACCTTTTCAGGTGAAATGGACCCCATACCGGGATGAGGGCTACGAGGGGCAGCCTTGGGTGAAGGCGTCCCTAGCCTACAGTGGGCGAGACATATGGCTTCACTGTATCAACGTGATCGAGCCCCTGCACTACCGGTTGATCCTGAGGACTCGGGGACTTCATTAGCCAGGGGTGACCTTTCCCCGCCGTGACGATGAACACTCGGGCAAGTCTTCGAAGGGCATTAGCGGTGATGTCTACTGGTGCGCCCAAAAGGCCAAATATGTGCATGATTGGAACAAAAGAGGGCGAGTGGTGAAAGACCGGGCAGACAGCGACGAGACATACCTCAAGGCTTACTCCCACCGGTATGGCGACCAGGTGTTCAGAGGCACTCAACGACCGGTATGAACTTCTAAACCTAAAAACTCCGTCTATTTAAATTAATGCTTCTATATGCACTGACATATGCTTTTTAAATGCAGCTAGACCCACAGGGAAGAATAGCCGAGCTCGAGGGACTCCTACATGCCACCATCCAGCAGCGGGACGAGTATCGGGCTGCCTTAGAGCTTTTGGTAAGTTTCTACACTTAAGACTTAAATGCTTATGATGCAAATGGCTAACTTTCACTTGTAAATGCAGCAGGCCGAGGGAGCCCAGAGGACCGGACCAGACGCATCGTCCTCCTCTTCACAGCCTGCCGGGGGACGGGCTGAGCGAGATGCAGAGTTTACTCGAGCGGTAGCTCGGGCCGAGGAGGCGGAGGCCACCCTCGCAGAGCGGGTAAGAATCTAAACCCTTATGCTTCTTCTAGACTTAAATGCTTAATGGACTGACAAAAATGCAAAATGTAGGCGAGAGAACTGACCGCGGCCTTGGCCGAGACAGAGTGAGCTCGAACAGAGACCGAGCGGACCCGAGCAGAACTGGACCGTTCCCAAGCTGAAGCAGGGCATCTTCAGGCAGAGGTGGCCCGGCTGAGCGGAGAATTGGAGCGGGCAGCCACCCAGACTACAGACCTTGATAGATACCGGACCGAGGCTCGGGCGGCGCGACTCCAGGTGCATGACTTAAAGATAGAACTCCGGGCCGTGGAGCGGACAGTCCGGACGATCGGCCGGGGGCCCGTGCTGAGTGCATCCTAGAGCGCTGCAGCGGGAGGCACACGAAGTGGAGTACCGAGCGAATCGGTAGGAAACTACCTGGCTAGTTCTTCCGATCGGCGGAGGAACGAGGAGGCGGATCGAAGACGATCACGAGAGGAGGAGCATAGTGCCATGGAGCCGCCAGCCAAGCGGCAGGAGGGTGCTGGTGATAGTAACGGCCCAGGAGATAGACCGGCCGAGTGACGTATTTTTTCTCCTTTTGACACCCACACTTGTACATGACTTATGTGAATGAAATGGAATGAAAATCTTTTTGTGTTTTTATTATTATTTTATGTGTATGAATGGATGGATGAATGCGAGTATGGATGTGTGAATGAATGGGTGAAAATAAATGCGTGGATGGGAATGTAAATGAATGGGGATAAAGTGTAAGACCGGCAGGTCAGACCAAAGGGAGAAGGGAAAGAACAGAAACCTACAGCAGAAGGTGTGACGGTCTAGTGCAGGAGCGTCAGACCCATGTAACGCACCAAGATCAGGCCGTTAGAGACGATAGAGGGTGGGCTGAAAATCGTATAGCAGGAAATGTGACGGTCCACTGATGGAGCGTCTGAATCAATTGACGGTCATAGACTAGACCGTAAGACATGACAGAACGATATTGGGCTAAAATTATGCAGCAGGAAATGTGACGGTCCAGGCATGGAGCGTCAGGGATCCGTGGCGGTCTAATATTAGACCGTCAGACATGACAGAACGAGGTCGAGCTAAAAATTCATAGCAGAAAATGTGACGCTCCAGAGATGGAGCGTCAGGATGATGTGACGGTCTTACGATGGACCGTCAGAGAACAACCTATACTCCGAGACGGATTTTGCCGTGAGAGCCCAACCTCGAGACAAGAAGACCTTAATTCATACTAGAACCCTCCTAGGCTTAGGATAAGGCTTTCTAACCCCAATCTTATCATTCTAGCAGCACAATCAAGCCTTTATAAACTAGGAACAAGCCCAAAAATCACAGCTTTCACTAATTCTCTGCTACAAGGGTTGAAAATTCCATCAAAGGATAAGGAACATCATGAAGAGAAGCTTCGGAGCGATGGGCATGGAGGAGAAAGTCTACACCGGCCCTAAAGCAGCCAAGAAGGAGCATGGGGAACTGCAAAGATTGACATCCATCCCCAAGCATCTGAGTTCAAGTGCCCAAAGAGCGGTAAGTTCTAATTGATTTCAAGAGTTCATCAATTTCTGCACTTTTCTACACCACTCATGATTCTCCTTTCTCCTTCTTCTTCTTCTTTAGCTTCTTCCTGGTCCAAGGTGTTACTTCAACTTAAAGTGGGTGGCTCCCATGGTTAAAGAACTCCCTTTAGAAGTCTTATCCATCCTTAGGGCATGGCACCTCCAACCTTTGTTAGTTTTGGCCAAGAATTTCCAGAAATTGTCTTTAGATTGGGCAAGTATTTCAGCCCTTATAGAGTTATGGCATCCACAAACACACACCTTTCTCTTCCCATCCTTTGAAGCTACAGTCCTATTGGAGGAGGTAGAGACATACCTAGCCCTTCCTAAGACAAAAATAGGGGACGAAGATCTAGTGTGTCACACGGTCGAGCCTATTGACCCATCCTTGATCATAAGCGATTTCATACACAACCCGAAGGATGTAAGGACCATGATCAGCCCAAACCATATTCACTTGATACCCATGGCTCAATGGATAGTCTCTCATTGTAAGAACAAGTGGGAGAGATATGAAGCCATAGCCAAAGCCGTGTCAATTTGCTTGTGCGCAGTCTTACTTTTTACTACCACCGACCACCTCTTAGATATCCAAAACCTTAGCATCATCAGTGGATTGTGACGGGGTTTGTGTATTTCTCAAGCGGTCCTTTCATTCCTTTATGAAGGACTTAGTTCAGCTTGCTTAGGAGGACTTCTTTTCGGCTCTATGATACTCCTTGAGTGTTGGATGGGCGTGAGAATCAAATTCCAACCCAAGGAAGACATACCGTCAGCCAGCCGGATCTTGGGGAGCCACCCCTTGTTCTTTATTGGAGGTGCCTTCGGTTTCTCTTCACAGGTTGAGTGCAGGACGGCGGATAAGAAAACATGAGATGAATGGCGCCTCTTCCTCAACACTTTGCCAATAGAGAAGTTCATGATGCGTCCAAGAGTTTTGCGAAGCACCTTGCTTAGAGTACCACGGTGACCAGGCCTTGATCTCCAGTTAGTAGGGAATACTACCTTGGCGATGTACAACCCGCACCGGTGCTATCTTCAAATTGGGCTACCCCGAACCGAAGTTCATGCATTATCATACAACCCTTCCCTTCTTGCTAGGAAGATGGGGACCGAGGAAGATGAGAGAGCGATCCGGGGCGCACTAACCATGTGGGAAATCAGCAAAGTGCGCCCGTGGCAAGAAGAAGTGGAAGAGGACGACGAGGGACGCCGCAGCTACGTGAAAGAATTGCGCAAGATCCGCCCTCTCGCGGACAAAAAATTGAATGTAGCTTGAGATTTCTTATGATGTTTCTGAACTTGAAGTTTTATCAATCAATTTTATGTATTATTGAACTTAATGGAATGATATAGAAGTGCCTTATTTGATGGAATCATGAGTTTGTTGCTTGACTTGGGCCAAAAGTAGAGTTTCTGGAGTCTGTAACGGTCCTACATAGGGCCGTCACAACAGTTTGACGGTCTTACGATGAGCCGTCAGAGGGAGTGAACTCAGAAAACTAAGTTTCTGATCTCCGTGGAATGTAACGGTCATAGACAGACCGTTAGAGGGAAGTAACGGTCGATCGCGGATGCGTCAGAGTGTTTGCTGAGGACCAATGGGTTTCAAAGTTCAGAAGTCTGTGACGGTCGAAGGGTGACCGTTGCAAGGCTGTGACGGTCCGATGCTGATGCGTTACAGACCTAAACCTGGAATTTTGTAATCTTGGGCTTGAACCTGCGTTCTGCACACACTTAGACAAGAAACAAGTTAGATATGTTCTTAGACTCAACCCCTTGCCTAAAGTAAGTTAGAATTTGACCATTTCTTGATATTTGGTCAAGGGGTGGAGCCTTATTAAATAGGCGAAGAATATGAGAAACAAATGCAATGCATATGATGGTATTTTTAGGAATTTTTGTAATCATTCAGATTTTTGTGAGTTTTTGAAAATATCTGATGTTTTTGGATTTCAAAATATATGCTTTTTTTAAATTTTGAAATATATGATTTTTGTTTGGATTTTTGAAATATATTATTTTTTTTATTTTAAAATATATGATTTTTGTTTGGGTTTTGAAATATATGATTTTTTTTTGGTTTTGAAATATATGATTTTTGTTTGGGTTTTGAAATATATGATTTTTTTGGACTTTGAAATATATGACTTTTTTTTGAAATATATGATTTTTATTTTATTTTTGAAATACCAGTGCCTCCCTCGGAATGAGGGTCCTCCCAATTCCATTCAGAGCTTCTGAGGTTGGCGTGTAATGGGGGTGACAATCCCTGGCTAGGGCCTAACTCGCGTGACGGTATCTCTGCCAAGGCCATACCCAGGGTACTTGTTTTAGTCCTGAAAAGGAAAAAAAAGAACACGGGGATAAGCTTAGGCCAGATATAGAAGTTTTTAGGACTTGAGTTCCTCTCCAGTCAACCCATTCAGAGACTTGGTCTGTTGTGCCGGGGCTTTTGTGTCCGTCATCGAACCTTTGTCCACTCTAGGCACGCACACGACCGGGCTCATAACGTCCCGCGGGGAAACTGTACTGCCACTCTTGCCATGCCTAGCTTATATTATTTCCCTCTTTTGGAGCTTTGGAATTGATAATCGATGGACTTTCGAGATACAAGATTGCTCCTTTTCTTTGCCTTTTCCTTTTCCTTGTGGCGTCAAGTCATAACGGACTGCCCCTATTTGAGACCTCCTCTTGTCAAGATGCCTGGATTGGTTGTCACCTCCTTATTCACCTCTTGCCCCTGGATTCAGCCGAAGAAAGAGACGGACAGGGACTTTTGACTTTCCCCCCCAAAGCATGGCCAAGGAGAAACGGTGTCTACAAAGTGGGAAACCCGACCAGGGACGTCGTGTAGTGTGTGATTGCCGTGCTCGAAGTCCTCTTTCTCGCAAGGAAGGGAACGGACACCTCGCTACCGGGGTGGCACTGGTTTGGATTCTAAGGAAAAAAATGCTTAAGGTACAACCCATTCCAAGAGTGAGAGAGCTCCTCACCTTCTGCGTTCACTAAGCGGTAAGCATTCCCTGGATAAGCCTCTTTCACAACGAACGACCCTTCCCAGTTAGGTTGCAATTTAGACCTAGGACATGCAGACCGAATGAATTTTCATTTCAAAACCATATCACCTTTTTGAAATTTGCTCTAAATTACCTTCTTTTGAAAATAACGTGAAACTCTCTTTTGATAAACAGATACGTGATCGGCCGCATTCATCCTCTTCTCGTCTAAGAGTTCCAGCTGGACGAGCAACGCCTCTCGACGTTCATCGAGATTAAGTTCCTTATCGAGCTGTACCCTTAGGGAAGGGATCAAAATCTCATGTGGGAGTACCGCCTCCATCCCGTAAGTGAGAGCATAGGGAGTTTGCCCCGTAGGAGTACGAACGGAGGTGCGGTAAGCCCATAGAGCTTCCACTAATCTTTCTGGCCAATCAGAAAACTTATGAGATTCACATGTTTTCTTTATGATTTTGAGAAGGGTTTTGTTAGTGGCTTCGGCCTGGCCGTTGCCTTGTGGGTAATATGGAGATGAGTGATGCGATGTGATATTGAACTTCTTACAAAGGTCCTCGAGCTCTTGAGAGACGAACTGGGGTCCGTTGTCGGTGACGATGCTGCTTGGCACTCCGAACCGTGAGATAATGTTCTTCATGATGAAGCGGCACACCGTGGTAGCTTTAATCTCCTCATACGCTTTGGCTTTAGCCCACTTGGTGAAGTACTCGGTGGCGGTAAGGATGAAGGATTTTTGCTTGATCTGAGAATTGGGATCACCGAGCGGGCCGACAATGTTGAAAGCCCACATAGAGAATGGCCAAGGAGCAGATAGAGGATGAAGAGATGAAGCTGGAGCATGAATTTTATCAGCATGGAGTTGGCATTTAAGACACCTCCGGACATAGAGGGAGCAATCCTCCTCTAAAGCGGGCCAATAATAGCCCTTCCTAAGGATCTTCTTCGCTAGAGCCTGGCCATTAACATGACCTCCACACTCACTAGAATGGGCTACTTCGGCCACTTTCCAAGCTTCATTATCATCCAAACATCTCATGAGCATTTCGTTAGTAGCGCGCCTATATAGTTCTCCAGCAAGGATAGTATACCTTGAGGTGGATCTTCTTATTGACTTGCGCTGCTCGGCATTTGCCTCTTCTGGGAACGATCCATCTTTGCAAAATAACTTAATTTCATGATACCAGGGCAACTCTTCCTCTTCCAGGATCTCCTCTAACTCTGTCAAAGATACTTCCTTTAACTCTTCCTTCTCAACCCTCACCTCTATAGTTTTCCTAAGGTTGACATACCAAGGATCTTGAAGAGAGGGTGCGTCCAATCTCTGAACGACGATAGTCTCAGTACTCCGACTGAGAGGGAAAGATAGAGAGGAAGCGAGGGATGCTAAAGCATCGGCTAGAATGTTCTGAGACCGAGGAGTATGGATGTAGATCAACTTACGGAATTTCCTAGCAAGGAGCGTGACCAAATCTTGATATGGTTTAAGCTTAGGGTCACGGGTGCGGTAAGTGGACAGAACTTGCCGCAGGACGAGCTGAGAATCCCCTATGATATTCAAGTAACGTGCGCCTAGCAAGGTAAGCGTGCTTCAATCCAGCTAGGAGAGCCTCATACTCGACGATATTGTTGGTAGCAGGAAATTGAAGTTGATAAGCAAAAGGAATCGTCACTCCTTCCGGAGTGAGCAGAACATCACCTATCCCTCGGCCCTGAGAATTGAGTGCACCGTCGAAGTGTAGCGACCAAAAGGGATGATGAGTCAGGACAGAAAGATGCTCATCAGGGAAGTAATCCTGAATAGAATCCGTGCAGGGAATCGGGAGATGGGCAAGATGCTCAGCGATGGCGTATCCTTTGACCGCCTTCTGAACGATGAACGTGATATCAAACTGAGATAGGAAGCTCTGCCAGCGAGCTAACCTACTAGAGAGGATAGGCTTTTATAAGAGATAGCGGATCGGGTCCATTCTAGAGATCAGCCTTACTGGGTGGGTAAGGAAGTAGTGTTTGAGCTTCTGAGCTACCCACACTAAGGCGGCACAAGTCTTCTCCATAGCGGTGTATTTAGCCTCGGCCGGGTTGAACAACCTGGAGAGGTAATAAGCTGCCCGCTCTTTTCCTTCATCGTCTACTTGTGCTAAGACCGCCCCTAAGGAGTCCTCAATAACCGAGATGTATAGGATTAGGGGTTTCTCAGGGACAGGAGGTTGCAAAACTGGGGGATTGGATAGATATTCCTTTAGGTCCTCATAGGCCTTTTGACAATCTTGATTCCATTCAAATTTGACTCCCGCCATTAGCAATTCATAAAACGGGCGGCACCTCTGAGAATGTTGGGATATGAATCTTTTGATGAATTGCAATCTACCAATCAGTCCTCGAAGTTCCGTAATATTCTTTGGCGGAGGCATGTCCATGACGGCCTTTGCTTTATTAGGATCAATCTGGATCCCCCGTTTGCTAACTATAAAGCCTAGCAACTTCCCTGAAGAGACTCTAAAAACACACTTCTTCGGATTCATTTTCAGCTTGTACTCCCTAGCTCTCTGCAGCACCTTAGCCAGAATAGAGGGGTGTTCTTCTTTGGTTCTTGACTTCACCAAGATGTCATCCACATAGGCTTCCATGTAAATATGCATCATGTCATGGAAAATGGCCATCATTGCCCTCTGATAGGTGGCACCTGCGTTCTTCAGACCGAACGGCATAACCACGTAGCAGTACGTACCCCAGGGCGTGGTGAAGGAAGTTTTCTCTTGATCCTCCGGAGCGAGATGAATCTGATTATAACCTGAGTAACCGTCCATGAATGACAAAGCTTCGTACCCGGCGGTGTTATCGACTAGGACGTCTATGTGAGGCAGCGGGAAATCATCTTTGGGACATGCTTTATTAAGATCCATGAAATCGATGCAAATATGCACCTTTCCATCCTTCTTGATAACAGGGACTATGTTCGCCACCCACTGGGGATATAGAACAACTCTAATGAACCTGTCCTTGTATAATTTGTCAACTTCTTCTTTGATTCTTAAGGCCATGTGGGGGTGAAATCTTCTCGACTTCTGTTTTACGGGTGTTGCCCCTGGTTTAAGTACGAGTCGGTGTTCCACTAAAAAGGGGTCAAGACCCAGCATGTCCTCATAAGACCAGGCGAAAGAATCACTATACTCCCTTAGAACCTTGACTAGATCTTCTTCCACTTGAGGAGGGAGGTTAGCGGTAATAATGATGGGCCTTGGGTCTTCTTCAGTTCCCAAATTTATTTCCTTCGTAGGTTCATCCACTACCGACGATGGCTCGTCGAATCTCTTTAATCCTTGCGCATACAGATCGGCAGTGTCATCCACGTTGTTGTCCTCATCATCAATCGGGTCTTTCTCATCCAAGACTTCATAGACACCGAGTCCGTCATCGCTCCACACCCCTTCTACTTTCTCTTCATCTTCTATCAGATTGCCGTGGCGACAAACTCTGGACACTTCAAAAGAGCATGACATCGCTGAGCCAGATCCTGCAAGAACCTATCAGGAATGGATTTGGAAGGACGCGCAAGCGGGCGCGGCTCAAGCTCGGAAGGATTGGACGACCTAGAAGAGGACCCTACTTCTCTAGTTCTAATCGACCCTACTTCCCTAGACTCGACGGATCCTACGCCTAACCTAGGAGAAAAGAAATCTAGTGGAAAGGAAGGAGCAGGGGACACATGCCCCTGGGAGGAGGATGGAGACAAGATAGCGTAATCTTCCACCAAAATCTCCGTTTTAAATTTGATGTTTTTTTTTGGAGATCAGCGGAGATCATACAGCAAGATGGAGGAGGAGGAAGTTGCATGGGGAATAAATCAGGGAAGATGCAATCGAAGAATGGATCAGAGGATCGCAACCACATCTCGTGGAGTTGGGCGGTGGGGGAAGGAGGAGTGAATAGAGTTGACAGATCAATGGGTGGGCAGCGCCTACATGCACACGGAACAAACAAGATTTCGAGTGATCTTTCCGTAAGATACGGATCGACCATAATCGGGGGTTAACGGGGAATGAGTTCCAATTGTTGAAATTGAGATGCGAGACGGGAGGGAGACCAAGAAATGATGATGGGCGAGCTCCCCTTCTTCTGTAGATGGCCAAGTGGCTTCGGCTTCCATTGAACGAGCCGCACTTCCTGACTTTTCTTCTGACCATAACTGTCTGGCTCGCTGAATATTCTGGCAAATGACTAACTGAAATATGGCATATCATCAACAGGCCCTCTTGGTAGCAGAGGTGGACTAGCAACTGTGCAAGCTGTATCTTTCTTTTCCGACTATACTGGTGGTGGGTTCAGTGTACCCGGCTGGAGGGGTCCTTTTATAAAGTGTTGGCGGTAATCCCATGTAAGTGGCCCTGAGTCTCCCATCATTGAGAGTGCGGACTCTCGATAACCAAGACCTCTCCGGCTCATTTTTCTCCCTTTGGGCACTAGCTTAGTTCGCCCTTGTAACTGCGCACCGAGGCCTCTCCCTGGTTGATACCCTAGCTTCAATATGATGTCCCAACCCTTGGAATCTCGGATTTGGGGTTTCACTTTGATATTGACGGATGCAGCGGCGGGCTTCCGTGGTGTATAGGCCCAAGGGAAATCCAGATCTAGTACCGAAATAACGGGCCGGCTGCTGGGCCATAATGTGGGCAGAATCTTCTCTGAAATAACTTTGACAGACTGGACCGTGGATGAGCTTTTTACTTTAACCACCCTCCCTTGAAAAGGGAATTTGAGACATTGGTGCGCGGTGGAGGGTACGGCACTGAGAGTGTCGATCCACGGATGACCCAAGATAGCTTTGAACATGGGGTCGATGTCCAGCACATAGAATTCAATGGGCATGGTGAGAGGCCCAAGCTCAGCTTGAATAGTAACAATCCCGTGACATGCCCTCCGAGAATTGTCATATGCAGCTATAGTAGTGGGGGTCGGGCGTAGAAGTTCTTCTGACAGATTGCAGGCCCTGAGAGTGCTGAGCGGGTACACATTGATAGATGCCCCTGTATCAACTAACGCCGCATCAATGCTGATTTTATTCAAGATAACGGTGATGCAAAGTGGCATTTACCGAGCTTCTGGTGGTGCTAGCTCGATTTCAGAGAAGGTTATAGCTGGTCCCTTTGAAATAGTTACCAATGCCGTAGGTAAACTGTCGGCTGCCACATCTTCACTAACCATCACCTTCTGAAGGAAGTTCCTAAGAGCATCTTGGTGAAGGGTAGATCTTTTGATAAGCTCCAGCATAGATATCTTAGCGGGAACCCGATCTAAGTGATGTAATAGATCGTACTGGGTTCCTGGTAACGGCTCGGCTTCTTCC
This sequence comes from Amorphophallus konjac, assembly GCA_022559845.1. Classification (NCBI taxonomy): domain Eukaryota; kingdom Viridiplantae; phylum Streptophyta; class Magnoliopsida; order Alismatales; family Araceae; genus Amorphophallus; species Amorphophallus konjac. The sequence goes on along the minus strand of CM040120.1, from coordinate 41,165,396 downwards.
TGCTCAGCACCCGGTTGGGAAGACTGGGGGTTGGAGGTGGAAGGATAATTGCGGTGAAACATGCGCCCGCTCCGCAAGGCGAAGTTATAGGCTACCGTGGCCTCGGATGGGCTCAAGATAAGGGATTTAGTAGGCCCGGTGGGTTGGATGAGTGGTGCGGAAGAGGGTGTGGTGGAAAGGATGATGGGTGAGGGGTTGGGGGTAGCGGGTGTGAGCGGAAGTGGGGATATAAAGGTAGGCGGAGGCGTAATAAGTGGAGGGTTAGATGGAGGTATGGTGATAGCGGGGGTGAGTAATGTGTGAGAGACGGGCGGTAGAGTAGGAATAGATGAAAGGACTAGCGGTGTAGCAGGCGGAGGAGGGTTTTGGTATGTAAGGATGGTAGGAGCGGAAGGAGTGCGGAAGTTGTAGTGAAGGGCCATAACTTGCGGCGTAGAGCTGTCATCATCAAAGGACCACCCGGCGTCAGGGGCTGGGGGTTGAACTACATTGACCTGGGCCGGCGCCGGTGGCTGAGGCTGTGGAGCGGGAAGATGGTTGGGCATTAGGTTCTGATGAATCCCCAAGTCTTGAACCGGCTACTGTTGCTGTTGCGGCTCCTGCTGCGGCTGCGGTGCCTGTTGTTGCTGCACTTGCTGCCTCGGTGGCTGCCTTCTTTTCTCTTTAATTTCTATAATGGCCCTATGCATTTCGGCCCAATCAATCCTTTGTCCTTCATGGAGGTCATAGACCAAATCCCTGAACTGAAAACACCCTTCAATAGTATGTCCTGGCTGCCTGTGGAACATACAGTACTTTGTCTGATCAACGGCCGGGTTCCAGTTGGGCCGTTCCGGAGGGAGTTGTATAGCACTAACTGACATGAGAGCCGAGAAGATATCCGTGAGGATTTCTGGCAGGGGTGGGTACTGCGCTCTTTTAGGAGCCGGGCGCTTGTTGTTGTTGTTGTAGCCGTTGGGTGGAGGGACATTATGGTATTGCGAAGGCTGTAGAGGTTGTTGTGGAGCGGTAAAGGTATTTTGTGGAGTGGCAAAGGTAGGCGAAGGATTTTGTGGAATGGTTGGGAAGTTTTGTGGAGCGGGGTTTTGCGGAGTGCGGGGGTTTTGCGGAAAGTGAAAAGGTACGGCTTGAACTTGCTCATTGGTTTGAACCCCCTCGGTGACAGGCCCTTGAGGTTTCTTGTGGTATTTTGGCTTCTGGTTCTCAAAGAGCGAGTTTGAATGAACCGCGCCCGGCTATAGAGTTGGTGCATGTTTGCTATATCATTCATCGCCAAGATGTTTCGGAAGGTCGGGGTAGCATTGGAAATAAGTAGCTTGACCTTCTCTTCCTCCGGAATATGACCTGGCACCCTCGCGGCCATCTGCCTCCATCTGTCAGCGTAAGTTGCAAACTCCTCATCAAGCTTCATTTTCTCGGCCACCAAGTCTGTGAAAGAATATTCTGGACCGACCCTGTCTTGAAACCGTTGGATGAACTTGTCTTTCACTATTTTGAAGCTCTCGGCATCCTCTAGCAGCAGGGAATAGAACCATTCCAGTGCAACGCCATCCAGTGATCGGCGGAACAAATACGCCATGAGGCGATCATCATACTGAAATTGGGCCGATTCATTTAAAAAGTCCCTCACATGAATAAAGGGGTTACCATTCCCATCATACTTGCGGTAATTAGGGAGCTCGGATTGCGGAGGGAATCGAATGTTTTGGAAGCTGGGGACTGGAACATCTGCCAAGGATTGTGGGCCAACCCATTTTTGGAGGAAATCAATCTGTTGTTGCATAGCGGCCCACTTATCAAGTAGTTCCTGCTCCCTGGATGGAGTAGGGGTAGTGAGAGACGAAGGTTGAAATTGAGGAGCAGAAGGATGGACTGTTGTAGGAGGTGAAAGCCCATAAGAAGGAGTAGAAGGATAAACAGCCAAGGTAGGGAGACCATAGGAAGGATATTGGGTCGAAGACGGACCCAGATTAGGATGGACTTGGGCAACCCCTTGCTGAGGGCGCAAGAAATCGAAGGGCCAACAAGGACTTGCGGTATCGATGGGCTAGGCATGTGATGATCCACCTGGATAAAAGAAGGGAGAGTAGACTTTCCCTTATCAGAAAATGGCTGGGCCGAAGTGGAAGATTGGCCCGTTTCCACACCAGAAAAGGTGATGGTCCGAGGTTGGACCGAGTAAGATCAACTGGAGTGGGCTGGATGGAGGGCCCACCAACTCTAGATTGGTCGATGGAAAGATTAGATTGGCCTTGCGCAATCGTGGGATGTGGGGTATTGGACCCCTGCATGGCCTGATAGAGAGCCTGGAGTTGGGTCGGATCCAATTGGGCCATCATTTGGAGAATGGAGCCAGCAAAAGGAGAAGAGAAGGAAGGAGTGGTTTGGCCGCCCTCCATAGAGACGGAGGATGGAAGAGGGATGGACCCCTCTCCATACGAGAATGAGATAACCCTAGGGGGGTTTTCAAGAAGCCCTTGAGGAAGAGAATCCTCTTGGGAACGGGGAGGATTGAAAGAAGCCATGATGGGTTCGAAGAGCGGATTGGAGTAGAATTTGGAGAAGGAATTGACCCTAGGAGGTGACTCTAATGGACGAAGACAATTCCACATGCAACGGAAAACCTTTAACAAAAGCAAACAACACACAACAAACACACAATGAGTGATCAAACTTTAGATAACTTTGACAAAGATGCAAGCGAAAACGAGATGGCAAGCACTCAAATTCAACCAAGTTACTTAGATGATGCAACAAGATTTTTATGATTTCTTCCTTTAGAACCTTAGTGATTTGATTAGGATGTGCTCTCCACCAGTAGGTTCCTAATAGGAAAGGATGTGTGGCTTGGTTGACTCTAAATGTAATCACTCCTTCACCTATGCAATCCTAGACACGGGGTAGGAAAGGTACAATCGGCCCGGTGTCCGTGTGGGAATCCACGGCTCACGGGGACTTATGGAGGTCCCTGATGTGTTTTCCTAGTCGGCCCCAAGGAATATGGAGACGAGAGGTCCACGCACCGAGGTAGGATAAATGCAATCTAATGTATGAAAATATGCATGAACCTATGTGCACCGGGGTGCATGCAAATTCTAGCCTAGAATCTAACAATCAAATATGCATATAATGATATGAATATGTGAACCAACCAAGGAGGAGACCAAATAGCACCCAAGCATGAGAATCACAGCAAAAACTACGGAAGTAAACTGCACCTCGGGATGCATACCTGTCTGGAGTATGTGACGGTCTAGGAGACCTGCGTCAGAAGAGTGTGACGGTCGAATACCAGGCCGTCACAGTAATGTAACGCATTCACAGGAGACTGTCAGATGAGCCAGAGAACCAGAAACAGCAGAGAAATAGAAAGAAAATTCGGGGAAAAACCATAGCAACAAGAGCAAACAAAGGGAAGCAGGTTTAACAGAGATTCAAAGTACGATTGGCACTAGATGTCCCACCGTGATCGCCAAAAAATTGTTGGTTTTAATGTGTCCCTTCTTTTTCAAGATGGGCTATGATGCCAACTATGAGCAAATAATGAGCCAAGTAATGAAATCAATCAACCTATGAACATGCGAATCTTGAACCTAGGCAACCAACACAAGCTCTACCATGGGCATGCTATCTCAATCAAGACTAAGCTAAGCAAATAAAGAAAAACACACGCCGGGGCGTGGAATAAGGAATAAAGGAAAACACACCGTATAGGTGGAATAAGCAAAGTAAAGAAGAGATATGATGAAAGAGAAAGCTAATGCCCAAACTAAGGAAAGGTGTGATCGCCACCAAGGTAGAAACAAGTCAAAGACCTGATAAATACCTTGGAATAGGAGGATGATGCACCCGCCCACGGGAGAGAGAACAACCACGAAATTGCAACTCCGTCAGATGTAACGGTCGAAGGAAGATGCGCCACAGCAAGTGTGACGGTCTTACGATAGACCGCTACAAGACTCTAACGCGCCTGTGCCAGACCGTCAGAGCTTCTGCAGAATAAGAAGTTGGGGACCTTTTGATCTCCAAGCTTTCCAGCCGGCTAGAGAGCTTGGGCCTCGTGATATGGACCCTGTAAACCTGCAAAAGAGTGTAGAACACAAGAAAAACAACCCAGATTAGCCCTTAGATAAAGTAGTATCAATAAATCCAAGAAACTTAAGAACATGCAAAAGGAAAGGGAAATACCGGGGAGGTTGGTTTTTTAACCCCTCTGGGCATTTTAAAAGATGGGAGGATGTTTTAAATGAATGCAGCGAGTGCAAGAACGTGGGAGATGGAGAGGGACAATGCTATGATGTTTGAAAAGAGGGAAAAGACACTAAGAACAAGACTTGACTGAATTAAACCCTTGGAAACGATACTCCCTGAACTTTGGAAGTAGATGGACATAGGAAGCAGCTCTCCTTGGTTGGTTCTAGCTCCAGGATGTGGCAGCACTTCGACGCAAACTCCAGATGTCTCCTCCTTCAAGCCATGAAGTCAAGGGTTCTATTTATAGACCCTCAAAGTCTAGGTTCGAGTAGAGGATAATCCAGCTAGAAAGTAGGACGTTTCTTGGCAAACTCTTGAAGATAATACTCCCAAGAGTCCACAGAATCAAACGGAAGCTCCTTAGGATGAGTATCGAGAGAGAAACCAAAGAATCAAACTCTTAGTTCGATCACGGAATAGCAGAGCAAAGGCCAGGCTTTGCAGGACTCTCTGTTGGATGTAACGGTCGCACGATTGACCGCCACACTGATGTAACGCTCTAGGGAGGAACCGTCACACAACCCTATCCTTTATAAGATGAGATCAACGGGAGAAGTTTGCAAACGTAGGACTCTAGATGAACGTAACGGTCTAGGGTAGATGCGTCACAACCAATGTAACGGCTGCACGATAAACCGTCACACTTAATGGATCGACAAAAGATAAGCTTGAAAGGAAGCCCCAAGCTTAAGGACTCTGGAAGGATGTAACGCACTAGGGTAGATGAGTTAGAGGACTGTAACGCCCCTATGATGGACCGTTAGAGATAATAAAGTTTTTAAAAAAAGAGAGCTTGCCAAGATTTGTCTAGCAGAAAGGGATAAGAAACCAAACCCAACCAAGGAGATACGACTCACGAAATAGACCTCAAATCGACCAAGAAGGTTCAATAAAGGTGAACAACTCGGAGCATCATGTAGAATGAACAAGGAGATGACCCGACTTATCGGTCATAAAACGGGTGTCAATAATGATGCCTTAAATCATCCTTGAACTTCTCTTATAAACTTCATTTATTTTCATATTACATGTCCTTGGGAATGAAAATTTTGCTAGATCTGTACTTTAGCCATAAACTACCATTTGGGAGTGTAGGAGCTAAGTGCCATGCAGGGCAAAGTGCTACATTATGGGAGCCACCTCTTGAGGTCAGAATGGCGCAAAGTGCTACATAATGGGAGCCACCTCTTGAGCCTGTAGGGGCCACCTCTAGAGTCCTCCATAACTAAATGACTAGTTATGCGCTATACTACGCTTCTTAAGCTTTTCTTGAAACTCGGATTGGCCATAATTATAAATGAATTGTTCTGAAAATTACATGGGACTTTTGGTCCACCTGATACTCAATGCCTGGCAAACATGGGGGCCCTGATCTGGTCCTAGGCGAGTAAAGTCTGAAAGTACTTGTACACGAGGGAGTTGAATGATCAGGTGTGGCATTGCACCAATTGACATACAAGATTGAACTAGACAATTCACTTATTACATGCTTGACTCATTACATGCTTGACTTCCTATACATGACATCTTTGACCAGAAAGGTTAATATCCTTGTTACATGGCCATATTTATAATTTTATACTTGTTATTGATCTTCATGCTTACACTTGAGTTCTACAATATCTATTCTTGAAATTCTTGATTTCCTCTTCTTGTTCTTTATTTGTCACTTGTTTTATTACTTGTTTTATTCGAGGGCATATAGATGATTCAAAATGCTAATTACTTAAAGTGACCTGGTAAAGAGATATAAGTCATACTGAGCTTTCTAGCTCACCCTGTGTATTGTTGTTAATTTTCAGGAAATCCTGAAGATGACGGGAATGGGCTGGACTGATGAGAGTGATGATGATTTTTAATAAATTTCTTTTCCCAGTCTATCTACTTATAAATGATTGTATCGAGTTTGAATAGTATTGTAAGTCCTTGAAGGATATTTATTAGAAATGTCAAATTATGGAATAAAGATATGATTTTATATATTTGTTGTTCATACTCATCATCTGAGTCTCTTGATCGACCTGCCCATATAACTATTCACACCTTGATAATTCTGCCTTGTTCGGGGCGTGACATGTATCATCTTTGATGGATTGCATGTCTTACATGGTTTGAATGCTTATTTTAAACTTATGCTAGTTTTATGCCAAAACCATATACTCTTGTATTAAAGCTAAAGTTTGTGTGTTTATGAGACTGTGTCATCGATGATATTTGATCGATGTTTATCTCGATTCCCCCTCATTTAGAGTCTTTTCTTAAGTACATGGTGCGTACCCCGGTGCGTGGCCATTAGATGCACTTTGCACTTATAAGCACACAATCTTGAACTTGTGATCCTCTCCGTTGGATATTCCTTCCACCGGACTAGGTGATCTTATTTCAAGGCCTCCATAAGTCTCCGCGAGCCTGGGATTCTCACTAGGACGCCGAGCTGGTTGTACCCTCAATACCTAACAATCTAGAAAGCACTTTACCGGAGTTTTCTGTGTTCTGGATCTTAGCGGCCTTCCATTAGACCGCCAGAGTCTAGTAGCGGCCATTCACTTGACCGCCAAAGATGGCTAGCGGCCCTGCCATGACCGCAAGGTTCTAGAGATTTCATGCATCGACTCTGTCTGGTTGCGGCTATGCCAGGACCGCTACCTTCGGGTTACAGCTAGGCTAAGACCTCCATTCCAGGAAAACGGTCCAGACAAGACCGTCTTCTATTCCCGCATTCTTAACCCGAGGTTTGACCCACGGGTTGATTCTCCAATATCCCTAGATGACCCTTGATTATCTAGAACCCAACACCTTGTTTAAAAAGCTATCTAATGAATTATGCAAGGTAAAGAAAGTGTCGTTATGCTACCGAATTCTTTTCGTGGCATGACCTTGTTTTAAATCATCTTTGGACTCTCATGTTCTTAATTGGTGCATTCTTACCTTGACATCGCTATCATGGAACTATAGTTTGAACTTGTATATTATTGGCCTACATTATTGATATTTCTCGTGGAAGTAACTTGACTTATAACTTGAGGATGTAGATCGGACACTGATTGTGTCCAAGGGCTCGACACTAGCCCCCTCGGCTGATTGCCGAAACATGCTATAAACCATGGAGTATGATGAACACTAGCATCGCATTACGCCGGGAGTACTTTTCTTATAGATGAGTGAAAATCACGAGGCTCTACATGAAATATACATTCTTGATTACATGACTTTCTAGTACATGACCTTCATGGTTATGAATAGTACATTCTCGATACATGCTAGTACATTCTTGTTACACGAAAGGCCACTATATATTCTGGAATGATTAACCTCTCAATCTCTATATACAATTTCATATCTTTATAGTCATGTCTTGTTACTTATGTTGTTACTATGATTTTATTCGCATGTTTCATCACGTGCATTTATCTTCTATTTCTAGAGCAAAAATACTAATCACTTAAACATTGCCTTTATGTTGATACGAAGATATCTATTGGGCAAGTGTGCTAATTCCCTACTTTTCCAATCTTTTTAGGAAATTTTAGCAGGTCGGATTTGGATTATTCAAGTGATGGATCCGAGAGTGATTAAAGATCGAGAGAAAACCTAGTAGAGTCATGAGTCAAGTCGAGTCTATGTATCTTTCCCTTTATTTGAGTCTAGTGAAATGAGTCGATTATCAATGTAATTGAGTATTATTCAATAAAGTGAAGTTTTAAGTATATTATCTCGTGCATTCCCTTTTATCTGTGAATGTGTTAACGCTCTGATTTATTGCTTGCTTGAGACGTACTAGCCAACTGTTCGCATTCTCGAATTTCTGCCACTGTACTTATATCTCAGGGCGTGACAGTTAAAGTGGTATCAGAGCCTAGGCATAAGTAAGTCCTAGGAAAATGTCATGTCATAGGTTAAGTCCAAGGATTTAGGACCAACACCTATGAATTAGGAAAGAAATTTCCAAATCCATGAGAGATTGGGTAGAACCCAAGATGAGATAGTTAATTGAAAATTATCTCTAGGATAATCCCCTTTCAATTCTATAAGAATTAATTGCTTGTTTATTTTAGGCATTTTAATCTTACAATGGCCACAGAACGTGCAACAAATCGTGCTAATTGGGAAGTGATGCAGCAAACTTGGCCCTCGGGCTGGTGTAGGTAATCTGCATGGGAACTTTCGGAGCATGAACCCTCCAAGATTCTCTGGATCCTCCAACCCCGACGAGGCGGAGAATTGGATTGACAAAATGAACAGAATATTCGACATTATGCAATGCACTAATCAAGAAAAGGTCCGTCTCGCCACCTTCCAGTTGAACAAGGATGCGTGTACCTCGTGGAAAGCTATTCCGGCACCGCCTCCAAATGCACCACATACTTGGGAATAATTTCTCACACTCTTCCGAGCAAAGTATTTATCCGAACACGTTAAGGAGAGAAAGGCCGCAGAATTCGCCGCGCTTCGTCAAGGCATGATGTTCGTGGCGGAGTATGAACTTCAATTCTCTCGTCTAGCTCCTTATGCCCCACATTTGGTGGGCACGGATCTCTTAAAGGCAAATCATTTTATGGACGGTTTAAGGCCTGGCTTCATTCAACAACTCGGACCCCAGAATATTCGCACTTATACAGAGATGGTCCAACGAGCCCATTTATACGAAAGGACCTTGGAGAAGGTCGAGAAGTACAAGGGTAAGAGTGAGGAGTCTAGCCGCAAGTTCAAGAAGCGAGGACGAAAAGAAGAAAAGTTCAGCATCACTTACAACTCCCGGGATAACAAGAAGAGGTTCTGCAACGGGAATAGAAGGAATAATCACAAGAACAAAAAGGTAAATGCAACGACCCAAGATCCGGATACCGGGAAGAACCCGATACCATTCGAATCTTGGCCCGCTGCCCATGAGTCGGAGGGCTCGGAAGGGCTAACAGAAGTGTGGAGGTACAAAGAAATAGGAAATAAAGTAGGATAATTCAATAATTAACAAAAATAAATAAACAACTACAAAGACTCTAGTCCAACAGAAGTACAGTCTAGGGCAGAGAAGTGTACCCAACACCGAGTGAACACTCGACCCGGCGAGCTGGCAACAAAGAACCTCCGCACAACACCCTCGAACCTCGAGGAAGAACAGCCGCACCAGAAAAGCAGGGGTGAGCCTCCTATCACTGGCTCAGTAGGGATCCCGTGGAACCCCAACCGTAAACAATGGCAGTAACGGAAAGCAGCAATAATGATAGGAACAGCAAACCGGTGGCTGGTAAAAACTCGGCACAATAGCTACTCCTACTGTACCAGAAAATAGGCCCCGATCTCAAGGTCGGAGGACTACCAGACTAACACGAAAAACCTCTGGCTACGCTGCCAGGAAAACACATCACGACACCACTGTCGTGAACCAGACACTGCATAGGAAAACCCTCAGTGACACTCACCGGAAACTCTAGACCTCTACCTCGGGAATGTTGACACCCATTTTATGCCAATAAGTTGAGTCGTTTCTCTTACTCCCTTTTGTTGATGCCTCGAGTTGCCCGTCGCTCGTTGGGGCTGTTTCAGGCATGTTTTGGGCCAATTTATGGGTTGCCTCCCTCCTTGGTTAAGTCCAGGTCGATTCAGGGCTTATTGGGCCGTGGTTTTGGGCTTTTTTCATTGAGTTTCAACGTCCACATGCATGTACGGTTCATCCCTGGCCACACTACTAATGTGCGGTCTAATAAGGACCGTCCATATATTTTGGGGTATTTTGGGTGATTTTCTGAATTACCATCGACAGGTACGGTCTTGATATGGCCGTTCAAACCCAATGAACGGACGTCATCTGATCGCTCATCTCTCAGAGTCCTGCGCTTGGAGGTTTGTTCAGATAATTATCCAATTATCCAATTATCACTGACAGGTCTGGAACGGTTGATCAATGGCCGCTCTACTGTGGAACGGTCTCCTAGGAACCGTTCATCTGTGAGGGTCTAACGGCGGACGTTTCGGTCAGTTCGAGCGATAATTGGGTTGATTTTCTGATTATCTGAATTTCCACCGACGGGCTTGGATGGTCAAAAGTGAACTGCTCATTTGTTGAGCGGTCTATCGTATGACCGTTCATCCCATCGGTTGCTGAATTTCAACAGATTTTAATCCTTTTATCCATGGTTTTATCCCCAACTTCTTTTGTCAATATCTCCGTGGATAATTAACCATTTTAGTTGCCGTTTCGACTGGGCGAGAGATAATGATATTATCTACGATTTATCTTTAATAATCTCGTCCCGAAAGTGGCTCTAAACCCTGATTTCGGGGCTGGTTTTCTAGGCTCTATAAATAGACCCTAATGGCCGGACTTGAAAAGGGGGGGGGGAGATTTTGGTCGACGGCGAAGCCCTGCCGCATTCTTGAGCGACCTAGCACCAAGGAGGGAGGCTTTCTACGTCCATACAAGCCTCCGGTTTAGGGAGTAGTTCGATTTTTGAGTCTTTTCGTTTCATAGCTTTCAACACTTTCTTTTCATTGCATGCATCACTTCCTCCTTACATCCCCCCTTTCTTTCTCATTTCCATGCACACCTCCACCCACGTTTTTGTCACCCTAGGGGTTTAAAACCCCCCAGGTATCCTCCTTTCCATTTGTTAATGTTCACCTTTTGCTATTTTGACATTTACTACATTGTCCAGTTCTAATTTAGGTTTTCTTTGTGTGTTTCTTACGTTGTTTTGCAGGTCAGCAATCATCAGCACGAGGCCCATCTCCTCTGGCCGGCCGGAGAGGGTGGAGGTTGGACCCCTTGCAACTTACTGCGTGGTAGACTTGTGCGGTTTAATTGAAGCCGTTCAACCGTACGTGCGGTTCGGAGAGGGCCGGCCGTCCTGTTAGTGCGGTCAATAGGAAGCCGTTCGTCATCCAGCAGTAGTTCCTCCCGCACCTTCTGCAGCGCACTCAGGCGGTCTATCGTAAGACCGTGCATCGTGTAGGCGGTTCTTTAGGAACCGTTCATCTCCCCAGCGCTGCAACTTAGGCGAGTACCCCCTCCCTTTCCAAGGTACGGCGTGTTCATCACGTACGGCACCCTGGTGGCGATCACGGTCATTTGTTTTTTGTTCTCCTCTGATCATTTTTTCATTTGTTCATTGCATATTGGTCTATTCATAATGCATTGATCTTTAGTAGAGGAGAAAAATATATCTACACCCCTCCTTTTGTGGTGATCACGGTGGGACACCTAGTGCCCATTGTGTTAGTGGCTTGCTGACCCCCCTTTTCTTTGTTAGTTCTGTGTTTTGGGAGTGATTTTAGGTTTTCTGTTGGTATCTGTTCCTGGATGTTGAGCGGTTAGTACAGAGCCGTGCAAGACCTTGGGCGGCTATCAGGGCACCGCTCTTCTCTCTGACGGGGTCTTGACTCCTACGACTCTACTGTAGTAGGTGATCTGTCTCAGACCGTTCAAGTTTTGTGTGGTCATCCCTTGGCCGTCTATTTTCTTGGCACAGGTGTGTTTCTGTCTCCTTTCTGTCTATTCTGGCTACTGTTATACGGTTTATACATGTCCGTTCGATATGTTGTGCGGCCCACTATCGACCGTACATCCAGGTTTCATTCCAGCAGTTTCTGATCGTCTATTTCCTTTTGATACTGCGCCGTGGCTTGAACGGTCCATCCCAGATCGTCTATCTTGTGGTGCGGTCTCCCATAGACCGTCCTTCGGATGCCACAGTGCACCCGAGGTTGCTTTGCTTGCCATACTTATATTGTTTTTGTTCTCCTTAGTGCTGCTTATTGATCTCCCCCTCGTTATATGTTGTTGTGCATACTTGTTTTCATCTTTGCATGTTTATTTTGATCATTGGTTGCTAGTTTATTAGGCTAGATTTGCATGCACTCCAGTGCACATAGGAGCATACATCTCTTTCATAGTAGTTGCATTCCTACCGAGGTAGGGTTTCGTCTCGTCTCCATACTCCTTGGAGCCGACTAGGTGACCTTGCCGAGGACCTCCGTAAGCCCCCGTGAGCCGTGGATTCACACACGGACGCCGGGCAGGTTGTACCATACCACTCCTTAGTCTAGGGCCTGCATGCGTGCGAGAGAGAGTCCTTTAGAGTCTGCCAGTTCTCCATTCTCACCCTATTTAGGTACCTTGTGGTTGAGTGAACTCACTTTTTTTAATCAATCCACTAAGGTTCTAAAAGAGAACTTATAAGAATCTTCGCGCATCATTTGAATTTTTGTTGGATAATTGGGATTCTTTTCTCATCTCTCTCCTCCATTGTATGTTGCGCAGTGTTATCATTTGCATCTCTTTGTCAGGTTAGGCTCATTAGGTCTAGCTCATCTTCGTATGTCTCCATTTAGTTGCATTTGTCTTAGGTTCATTCCCCTCCTTGTATTCATTTGAAAGCCACTGTATAAAGTCTTCATTCTCCCCATGGAGCGCTTCTCCCCTATACCTTATTCCTACACCTCTCCATCTTCTTACCCCCGTGTGGATTCCTCTTCCCACGCGGGCCCATCTCCTTATTCCTCTATTGGACCCTATTCTATTAACGGGCCTTCTTATCCAGCCTATGCTGCTGCTAGTCCAATCAATCCTCATTCCCACGTGCATAGTTCTTCCAGGCCAATGCATTCCCTCATTCCCGGAATGGGCTTTCCTTCTTCTCAGGCCGAATCCCCTTATCCGGCCCATCATCATTACCCTGGTTTAAATTCACCATCCCTTGCTCAGGCTGGCTCATATCCTTCTCGGACTCTTCCTACCGAGGAGATGTTCGCTTGGGCCCAACGCCAGCTTGATGAACTACAACGCCGAATCAATCCTCAAACTTCTTCGGATATCCCACTTACCTTTCGAGATCTTCAACTTCCACTGCGTTCACAGATTCCTGCATATCGCCGCTATGGTGGAGTTGGTGACTCCTATACCCATTTGAAGGAGTTCTTATATGAGTCGGCCCAGTTCCAGCATGATCCACGCTTGATGGCCTATTTGTTTGGCCTATCTTTAGAGGGCTCGGCCAAGGATTGGTTTTTCACATTACCGCAGGAGCAGATGATGAATTTTCAAGCCGTCCAAGCAATGTTTATTCAGCAGTACCGAGACGAGGTGGGGCCCAGATATTCTATGGTTGATCTGGCCCAAGAGAAGATGAAGCCTGGCGAAGAATTCTCCGTGTTTGCCGATCGCTAGCGTCGCCTAGCCGCGCAAGTCCCGGGGCATATTCCAGAGGGCGAGCAAATCAAGATGGTTATTTCTAATGCAACGCTCGAGCTCAGGTGCATTTTATCCCTGAATGATATTACATCATGGCAACAACTTTACAATAGAGCCCACTTTGTTAACCAACAACTCCTAGTTTCCTTTGACCATCAGCCTCCTCCTACATACACTTCCCCTCCGCCCTTCACCGCAAGTCAGCCCTCCACTACATATCCCTCCATGGGTCGGCCTTCCACCCCCACACACCCCTATACCTCCATGTGTTACACCTTACATCCCTCCATGAGTCAGCCCTCCGCTATTTCATCTCACCACACCCCTCCACCTCCGGTCAAGGAAACAATGCACCCAGAACGGGTAGATGCCATTCATTACATTCCCACTCCCTCCACGCCTCCACATCATTATAACCCTCAGCCCTTGCCTACGCAACCCCCGCTACCATCTCCATTACCTTTTCACACCCCTCGGCATCCACCTTGCCCTAAGAGGACTTCTCACTCCCCGTTGCCGGAGTCTTTTACAGACATTTTCAGGGCTTTGCTGGCCACCCATGCGTTGCAGCTCCCTCCGGTTATGCCTTGCCGACCTGCGGTCGAGAATTTGCTCCATTTCTGTGAATTCCACCGTCAGCAGGGGCATTTGATTGAGGACTATCCCGAGTTCCAGGAGTTTATTTATAGCTTGGAAGACAAGAGGATGATTGATTGAGCTGTCATACACCAAGTTATTTTGGATCTCAGCAGCAAGCAGTAGCAGCAGCAAGCCGTGCCGCCTAGGAAACCGTCTCCACTTCAAGACCAGGGGCACCCTGGTGTTTCTTTAGTTAATAAGATACCTGCTCCGTTACCTACTTCTTCCTCCATCCCATCTCCTCCACAACCTTTACCTACCCTAGCCTCTGCTCGGGCAACCTCTCTTTCACCCTCCGTTTCCACCACCACACCTATCCCCAACGCCTCTCGACGAGTCGTGAAGATACGTCGACGAGCGCAACCACCTGCCTCTTCCCCCACTACGCCACTACCTTCCTCTCCTCCTTCTTCCCCACCCCTACCTTCACCTCCATCCCCTTCACCTTCACCATCTTCATCAACCACATCACTCCCTTTGCCACCCTCATCACCTTTACCACCGCCGCCACCACTTCCTTCACTCCCCCTTTCGCCATCATCCTCTGAGCCCGAGCCCAAACCCACACCTCCACTTTTGCCTTTACCTCCACCCATGCCCATCATCGTCATTATTCCCCCACCACTTACACCATCGCCACCCGCGCCCTTCAAACCTCTTCCTTCTAACCTCCCTCTACCACTTCCCACTTCGCGGAGCAGGTACCCGCTGCCTTTGGTGCCCCTCGGGTCTAGTCCCCAGGAAGGAAAAGTGCCGAGCCAGGTTTTGACTATGCATTACAAGCTTCAAGATCGCATTTGCCGCATGCCGGTCCGAGTCCTGGTTTCTGGCTGTTATAGGGACAGTGAGCCTGCATTTGCTATGAAGACGGTTGCTGAGAAGAGTTCCTTAGCACTGGTGCCAGTTCCTTCTAAAGCGAGGCCAGTGGCAATCTTTTTGCTCGCCGGAGAATTCATGATTGATGTTATTATCACCCCTCACTTGATTGCTATTCAGTTCACTAGCCCAGAAGAGTTTTCCGCCAGGATGGTGCTAACCCACACGGCCGCCAAAGGTTTAATGAGTTCAGCACTCAAGGGGCAATTGGCCATGTCTTCCACACCTTCCAAGGACATTCTGCACATCTTATGCAATCTTCCTCGGTTTATTGGTGAATCGGCCATGTCAACGCCACGCATTACTCTCCCTCAGTTTTGTCCTACTCTTCTGGTAAGGGAGTTATGCTTCATGCCCGATTGCCGAGAGGAGTTGCCGAATCTTATGCTTCTAGTGCCGAATGATAAAACTCCACTATTTCTTGATGCTCATCCCAAGGAGTTGACTGCTCTGGAATGTCCATCTATGGTTAGCACCGCACAGCTAGGGGCAACCGCCTTGATAAAGCTGCATGTTCATGACCGGGCCATGTCGTCTGCTAGGTGGACCTGTTATTTGAGAAAGTATTGCAGATTAAGAAGCCCGAAGGTCAGAGTCTGCGCCAGGCGGAGTTGTTTCAAGAAGATTGCTACTAAGAAGAGGCGACGGCATAAGTTCAAGGGCCTTCAGTTGCGCACTTGGGGGTCCCCTTCCTCCTCTCCTTCTTCCGTCCATTCATCTTTCTGCTGCTCAGTTCCTATCCTTGGGTGGTGTACCTTCCGCCACCTGACTATATTTCTACCATCTTTCCCTATTCTCACCATCCTAGGCATCGGCCTATGTCCTCCTCTTTCCCTGACCTAGGGGCATCTTCTAGTTTTTCTCCCCGGATACGCCCGAATGTCACTTCTCATTTCTTTCCCCCGACCCTATTGGGGATTCCTTATGCTCCTTCCCCGACTTTGTCGGGTGGTTTCCATTTCTTTTCCCCGACCTTGTCGGGTGTTCATGTATATCCTTCCCCGCCTCTGGCGGGTGATCGTTATTCCTTTTCTCCGACCACGTCGGATGATCACCCCTCTTCTCCCTTATCTTCGCAACTATCCTTGCGTCGTCTTTCTGTTTTCTCCCCCTCGCCCTTTCGGGGTTCTTACCCTTTTTCTTGCTATTTTTGAGGCTTTAGTCCGCCTTGATCTCAGCTAATATGATTTATTATGTATCTGGTTCCTTGTTATCAGGGCCTCAGTGCCTTAACGAGGGAGTTCTAGCCCTCGTCTCTCTTCCTTTTTATCCCTTCTTCGTCCAGTATGATGTCTGCCACTCCTCTGTGTCGAGGAATCCAATCATTTGCTCTCCTTTCATCCTTTATCCTGACAAGCAGGGAATACAAAGCTACTCACACTCCTCAAAGCTCGATGATCGAGATCGCTTTAGGATGCTGGTTTCCACGCCATGGATTTACAAAGGTATCTTTATTTTGAGCAAAGAAACATGCTTTAATTTCCATTATTTCTATTGTTTCTGCACATGGTTCTAATGCTATTCCTCAACATGGTTAAGTGACTTTTAGAAATTTGCTTAGTTCATTTAAAATGAGTTCGCTTCTGCAGCATCCTTAGGCCAGTGATAACTCTGCACTGGGAGTCTAGTTCTTTCCCCGATCGTTGAGGGTGACCTTTGAGTATGGATTTTTCACACACTTCACGGCGAGCCATAGCCTATCTCTCTGAGAAAACACCGTTGCTACTTTGGCCATACCATGGGCATACACGAAGGTCTTTTCTTTTCTCTGCTCGGCCAAGTGCAGGGACAAGAGATGGATGGATAAGATGACCAACCTAGGCGCTCCCCAATACGAGAGAGGTCTCAAATAGGGGCAGCCTTGACCCTCAAAAGTGAGCTTTCATGGTATATCTAGCCAATAAGGGCTGTCAAATGAAAATCATATATGAAAATCAAAAGAAAATTACGAATCAAAGGCATGGCAAGAGCGGCAGTACAGTTCCCCGCGGGACGTCATGAGCCCGGTCGTATGCGTGCCTGATAAATATGGGTCTAAAAATCAAAGACGCATAGCCACAGCGCAACAGACCTACTCTTTGAGGGGTAGTGCCCTGGAAGGAATTCGAGCCTTGATATCTCCCATCCTGCACGAAGCTTGTCTCCAACTTTTCTTCTGTTTCTCCCTCTTAGGTTGGGTTGTATCTCAGGTATGGCCTTAGTAGGGGCACCGGTCTTCGGAAGTAGTTGGTTGTGGTAACCCACCCTCACATGCACGTCCTGCTTAAGGGAAGCCTTTAACGAAAGGGGTAGGAACGACGATCCCTGGCCAGTAGTTCGAGCCTGTCTTTGGGTGCTGCAGATTACTATTGTCAAAAATCTAAAAAATGAGATATTGTCAAAAATCCAAAAAAAAAGAGATATTGTCAAAAATCCAAAGAAATGAGATATTGTCAAAAATCCAAAAAAATGAATGATGAAATATTTTCAAAATCCAAAAAAATCAAGAAAATTGAAAAATCTAAAAATATTTATCCTTTTGTTCCTTTCTATCTATTTATTTTGAGAACAGATACGTAATCTGTTTGCTAAGTGTGCAGGTTGCAGGTACTCAAGCATTCCTTACTATATCTTTTTACTCTGCCTCCTATCCACATCTTTGATCTATTCTCTCCTTCAATCATATCTCTCGATCTGTTTTGAAGCTCATGTCCTTCTCAGCTTTTTTTTTTTTGCAATGGTCATATCTTTATGAGAGGGTTTTGCCTCACGATTATGAACCTGGCGGTTCTGCTTCATTCTGATCTTGGGTTTCGATTGAAGATCATGTTTTGTCATGTCTGTTGTCCCGCCGTTGTCCTTGTCTCGTGACTATGTCCCACCGTGTTATCCCACGCTTGTTGCTTTGTTCCTCACCACATGTAGCTGGTTGTCTGGCACATGTTGATGGTCATCCTTCCATGTTCCATGTGTTGTCCCAACCGTGTGTTGTCCCGCCGCATTGTTGTCTTGTCCCCCATGTTCATGCATACGTATTGTCTGTTCATGACCTGTGCCTCTGTGCTTGTTCGTCTTGTTACGTTGTTTTTCATTCGTTATGTTATGTCATGTTGTTTATCGTTCAGTTAGTCGTTATGTTATCTTTGCTACGTTTATCTTATGAAAATCCAAAAATAAAAAAAATCCAAAAATAAAAATCCAAAAGATGTCGTTTCACCTGCACAGGTAAGTCAGGTATGGCTTTCTATCCCTATCACCCTTATTGCATTATTATATGGTATTATGTTATATTATCTCAAGAACCAGTTGGTTATCTACGTGTTCTAGGATCTGATGTTCCCCTTTAACAAAAATGATGATGATCCAGGTTCACGTGTTTAATCTTCAGATAGGCCGTTAGGTTGGAAAAGTATGGGGATGATGGTTCTATCCTACACGCTGTGGTTGCGGACGGTATCTTGACTCTGATTTTCCCAACTTAGCAATATTATTCTCGAGTATTTTATATTTTAATCTTTCTTTGCATTCGTTTTCACAATTTCTTTTATTTTAGCCCAGCATGCATCATACGCATCTTTTGAGCATCCATGACCCATTGAATTTGTCTGAATAATGCCCCGCCTGTGATGGTTAATTATGCGTTTAGTGATTGAGTAAGAGAGTTAATTCCACTCCGAATTGGAAGGTTTTCTTTGGTCGATTCGCCTGGTTCGGTTGATTGAAAGGTCCCTGTCTGGAGCTTTAGCCTGTTTTCTTTTGTGGCCCCCTCATTGGACCGCGGGATTGTGTCCCCCATGAGGTTGGTCTTGTCGATTTGTTTCATTTAGTTTAGTTCCTCCAGATCAGCGTCACTTTTGGTTTAATCATTCCTTACGTTTGATTCAGAGTTTTCCGGAAGGTTCTCATCGCTTGTTGGTAGAAACGGGTGTCGCTTTACCTTAACGTCCACTTTTTCGGTCCACTCCGCTGCATTTCCGCTCCACCTCCATGTTCCATGTCACCTCCGCTTCACCTCCGCTCGCTCCCCTGCAAAGAGGACGTTAAGGAGGGGCATCTGTTGACACCCTTTTTATGCCGATAAGTTGAGTCGTTTCTCTTACTCCCTTTTGTTGATGCCTCGAGTTACTCGTCGCTCGTTGGGGCTGTTTCAGGCATGTTTTGGGCCAATTTATGGGTTGCCTCCCTCCTTGGTTAAGTCCAGGTCGATTCAGGGCTTATTGGGCCATGGTTTTGGGCTTTTTTCATTGAGTTTCAACGTCCACATGCATGTATGGTTCATCCCTGGCCGCACTACTAATGTGCGGTCTAATAAGGACCGTCCATATATTTTGGGGTATTTTGGATGATTTTCTGAATTATCACCGACAGGCATTCATACGGTCCTGATATGGCCGTTCAAACCCAATGAACGGACGGCATCTGACCGCTCATCTCTCAGAGTCCTGCGCTTGGAGGTTTGTTCAGATAATTATCCAATTATCACCGACAGGTCTGGAACGGTTGATCAATGGCCACTCTACTGTGGAACGGTCTCCTAGGAACCGTTCATCTGTGAGGGTCTAACAGCGGACGTTTCGGTCAGTTCGAGCGATAATTGGGTTGATTTTCTGATTATCTGAATTTCCACCGACGGGCTTGGACGGTCAAAAGTGAACCGCTCATTTGTTGAGCGGTCTATCGTAAGACCGTTCATCCCATCGGTTGCTGAATTTCAACAGATTTTAATCCTTTTATCCATGGTTTTATCCCCAACTTCTTTTGTCAATATCTCCGTGGATAATTAACCATTTTAGTTGCCGTTTCGACTGGACAAGAGATAATGATATTATCTACGATTTATCTTTAATAATTTTATCCCGAAAATGGCTCTAAACCCTGATTTCGGGGCTTGTTTTCTAGGCTCTATAAATAGACCCTAACGGCCGGACTTGAAAAGGGGGGGAGATTTTGGTCGACGGCGAAGCCCTGCCACATTCTTGAGCGACCTAGCACCAAGGAGGGAGGCTTTCTACGTCCATACAAGCCTCCGGTTCAGGGAGTAGTTCGATTTTTGAGTCTTTTCGTTTCATCGCTTTCAACACTTTCTTTTCATTGCATGCATCACTTCTTCCTTATATCCCCCCTTTCTTTCTCATTTCCATGCACACCTCCACCCACATTTTTGTCACCCTAGGGGTTTAAAACCCCCCAGGTATCCTCCTTTCCATTTGTTAATGTTCACCTTTTGCTATTTTGACATTTACTACATTGTCCAGTTCTAATTTAGGTTTTCTTTGTGTGTTTCTTACGTTGTTTTGCAGGTCAGCAATCATCAGCACGAGGCCCATCCCCTCTGGCCGGTCGGAGAGGGTGGAGGTTGGACCCCTTGCAACTTACTGCGTGGTAGACTTGTGCGGTTTAATTGAAGCCGTTCCACTGTACGTGCGGTTCGGAGAGGGCCGTCCGTCCTATTAGTGCGGTCAACAGGAAGCCGTTCGTCATCCAGCAGTAGTTCCTCCCGCACCTTCTGCAGCGCACTCAGGCGGTCTATCGTAAGACCGTGCATCGTGTAGGTGGTTCTTTAGGAACCGTTCATCTCCCCAGCGCTACAACTTAGGCGAGTACCCCCTCCCTTTCCAAGGTACGACGTGTTCATCACGTACGGCACCCTGGTGGCGATCACGGTCATTTGTTTTCTATTCTCCTCTGATCATTTTTTCATTTGTTCATTGCATATTGGTCTATTCATAATGCATTGATCTTTAGTAGAGGAGAAAAATATATCTACAGGGAACACACCCAGAAACTACACGTAAATCCACATCTCACAGACGGGAAATAGAAACTCGAGTCACAAGAAACTCACGTCACGTGACGGGAGAACTGTCCACTAGAAGCAAGGCTGGATGCGTCCACTGACGTCTTACACCACACCCCAGTGTCTCGCTACGATGCCCCAGGCGGAGACTGAGACACACAACCAGTACCACGAACAAGGACTAGTTGGGGTCGCGCTCGTCAGTGCGGGTCCGACGCCCCCAACTAAGTGTGCACACATAGACCATGCGCCCTAGGTCAGATCCTCCAGCTGGTTCTTCCCCCGAAGCCCGAACTCAGGCTGCGCGTGGGGGCCCTACGGTAACTAGCTTAAAAACCATTTCTCTAGGTCATGCTCTCCACCACTCCCAAGTGGGTTCGCACACGCGTGCGCAGGAAAGCTACGACAAGTAGAAGGTCACTAAACGTGAACACAGAAATTCACGCACGCACCCATCGTGAGTAACATGGAGTAACAGGTGTCCCAGGCCACCAGACTCAGGACGGTCCTTCTAAACCTATTAACCCAACGGTCCTTGAGTCACATGAATTGGGTCAAGACCGTCGTACCTGGACGGCTCCATTCTGTCAATCTAGCCTATGCATAGGGTAGAAACCATGGTAGCATGATTCCCAAGGTAGCTTATAAACCGCCGAGTTAATTCCCTATCCAAGGGAAAGCGGGAAACCTCCTGCCCCAGGCTGGGCAACTGGGCTCACAGTCCATGATCATAAGCTTGGCCCACTCGGAAATCATTTTCTGCAAAAACCCACGTCGTGTGGGGAAGGCCCACCGCACTCATACCGACTCACGGTGACTCTATCTAGCGAAAGCAAGGAAGCCCGGAACACGTGAGGTCACC
The DNA here is from genome assembly GCA_022559845.1 of Amorphophallus konjac. Lineage (NCBI taxonomy): Eukaryota > Viridiplantae > Streptophyta > Magnoliopsida > Alismatales > Araceae > Amorphophallus > Amorphophallus konjac. The sequence goes on along the minus strand of CM040120.1, from coordinate 41,143,802 downwards.
CGGACCCACCAAACCTATGGGCATGCTAATCGAGATAACTCGGTACCTTCAGACGCCCCAAAAACACTGACACGGAGCCCACGGGGTGTCCGGGACATCCACGAGACCGAAGGTTGACCACTGGGTCACAATCGGGTCGATTGGGGGCCAACACGACGCAAACGGAACACAACTAGCACGAAAACAGGGTGGCGGTCCTCCCTAGACCGTCAAATCAACTGGCGGCCCTCTCAGGACAGCAAATCAAGCCTAGCGGTCTACCCCTGGACCGTTAATCGCTTCCTAGCTGTCCAGCCAAGACCGCCACGGCCTAAAAACACCTAGGACCTAGGCGGTCGTCACCCAGACCGCTAGGCCACCTGGCGGTCCACAATGGACCGCAAAATCTCCGCTAGCAGTCCAACCAGGACCGCAACACCCCAGAAACATCATACCTCAAGCGGTCATCCCCAGACCGCTAGGTCACCTGGCGGTCCTTCGACTGATCGCTAGCGCCATGTGGCCATCAGTTGCAAGATCACTACCTAACCAGAAACCCGCACGACCAAAATCGTAAAAACGATCATGCCCTGACCACTAAGCATTGGTTGGCGGTCTCCTCGAGATCGCTATGCTCGGTGGCGGTCCATCGCATGACCGCAAGGCTTGAACCGACATAAGGGACCCATGGCAGTTTCCACATGACCGCCTGGTCACCTGGCGGTCCCTAGAAGGACCGCTAGGTCGTCCCAAGCGTGAAAACGGCGAATCTCACAAAAAACCCCATTCCACACCCCATTCACAACCATGTGAAGGGAAAAACAAGGGGAAACTAGTCCCCAACCTCTCTAGCACCGAGAGGGCCCATATAAACCCCAAAAATGCGATCAAAACGCAAGATCCGACTCACTCCCCAAAATCATGCATTTATACCCCGGCGGAGAAATAACCCCACTCAGCTCACCTCGGGCTACCAAACTCACGGGAAATGAAGTACTCGAGCTAGGGAACCATCCCCCTACCTCCACCGAAGATTCTGTGCACCAAGGATGCCGATCCGCCAAGAAAACGCCGCGGCACCCCGAACTCGCGGTCGAGCTTCGCCGCGCCTCCACCGCCTCGATCCTCATCCCGTCCGCACACGCTCCTTGCCCGCGTCACCTCCACCTCGCCCCCGTCCCACTCCGTTGGCCGCCGGAGAAGAGAGGGAGAGAAGAGAGAGCGTGAGAGAAGAGAGAGGGAGAGAGTGAGAAATGAGGGGGAGAGAGAAAAGGGGTTAACATATAGAAAATCTGAAATTTTCAAAAAATATGGAAAAATACTCCCCACGATCCTTGAAAAACACACAACGCGGTGGTAACATCCCGAAGTCGGAGAACGTAACGGTTCACCCTACACGGGGTTCCGAAGGTCCAACAGGTAAAAATACGCATAAATCACAAAACTCAATCCGGGACCCACAAAAGCGATCCGAAGCCTACAGATCTTGATCCGAATAATAATCCAAAAAACCCAGGGCATTACAGTAAAGAAGGAGGAAACACAAGTCGCAACGGCTTGCTCATTCTGTGAAAAATTCGGCCACTCAGTCGAGGAATGCTGGAAGCGCCTTGGCGCTTGTCTACATTGTGGAAGTCAGGAGCATCGCATGCCCGATTACCCTCTTATGAAGAAACAACCCTCTAATAGTGGACGCAAGCGGCAAGCGCATCTTAATGCGGTTCTAGATGATGAGGAAGCGCCCAAGGATGATGGACTGATGGAAGGTACCGTTCAAATTTATTCGCATCCTGCATTTGTACTATTCGATACTGGTGCCTCTCATTCTTTTATATCTACTGCCTTTGCGAAAACTTTACCAGTTTCACCTATTCCTCTACCATCGGACCTAGCAATCACAACACCTTTAGGTCCCAGCACAAAACTTACCACCCACTACCCCGATAGTGAGGTAATGGTAGAAGGTCATAATCTTTCGGCAAACCTCGTACACCTTGATATGGAAGGCTACGATGTCATTCTAGATGTAGACTGGCTGGTTGACCATGACGCCTACATAAATTGTCGCAATAGGAGGATTTCTTTTCGAAAACCAGGTCTCTCGCATTTTTCTTTCCTTGGCATCAAGTATATGAAGCTCCCTACCACTATTTCTTCTCTTCACGCTTGCAAACTAATTTCGCAAGGATGTGAAGCGTTTCTTGCTTCTGTGATTGTCACCGAGTCCAAGAAAACTCACATAGAAGAAATCCCTATTGTCAAAGAGTTCCCTGATGTCTTTCCATCGGACTTACCTGGTTTACCGCCTGAAAGGGAAGTAAACTTCTCCATTGAACTCATTCCAAGAGCTGCACCTGTCTTCATAGCCCCCTACAGGATGTCCCCCACAGAACTCAAGGGACCGAAGAGGCAACTTCAGGAGTTACTAGATAAGGGTTTCATTTGACTCAGAACATCCCCTTGGGGTGTGCCTGTTCTGTTTGTCAAGAAGAAAGATAGATCTCTCAGGCTATGTATCGACCACTGGTGACTTAAACAACTCACCATCAAGAATAAATATCTGTTGCCGCGTATCGATGAGCTATTTGATCAAATTTCTGGGGCAGAATATTTTTCTAAGATCGACCTCAGATCAGGCTACCATCAGCTAAGGATCAAAGATGAAGACATCTATAAGTATACTTTCTGAAGTAGATATTGGCATTATGAGTTCGTGGAAATGTCGTTCGGGTTGACCAACACCCCTGCAGCATTTATGCAACTCATGAACAATATTTTCAGGCCATATCTCGACCGATGTGTGGTCGTATTCATTGATGATATTCTCATCTATTCCAAAACAAAGGAAGAACATGAAGAACATTTAAGAATAGCTCTGCAAACGCTAAGAGAGCATCAACTCTACGCAAAGCTCAGTAAGTGCGAGTTCTGGCTAAAGGAGATCTCTTTCCTTGTCTATATTATTTCAAAAAAAGGTATCATTGTGGATCCTTCAAAAGTAAAAGCTGTCAAGAATTGGAGCCGACCAAAGACCGTAACCGAAGTAAGCAGCTTTATCGGTTTGGCGGGTTACTATCGGTGATTCATTAAGGATTTCTCCAAAATTGCCGTTCCATTAACTAGGCTCACAAGAAAGGAAAATCCCTTCATATGGTCAAAAGACTGTGAGGAGACCATATGTTTCTAAAGGTTTCTCTGGGTCGAGGTATTCGAAGGTTTAGCATTAAAGGCAAGCTCACTCCAAGATTTATCGCCCCCTTTGAAGTTCTCGAAAGGGTTGGCGAGGTCGCATACCGAATTGCCTTTCGCTGGAGTCCACGATGTATTCTACGTCTTAATGCTTAAAAGGTATGTCTATGACCTATTCTATGCAATAAGTCATGACAACTTGGATATTCAAAAGGATTTGACGTACGAACAAAAGCCAATCAAAATAACTGAGCGAGAAGTACATCAACTTCGGAATAAAACTATTCCTATGGTCAAAGTCCAAGGGAACAAATCTTGGCCACACGAAGCGACATGGGAAATGGAAGAAGCAATGCACAAACGATTCCCGGAATTATTCAATTGTAAGTACACTCTCCTTATCAATCACACGTATTGAATTTGGGGACCAAATTCTTTTAAGTGCGGGAGGGTGTAACGCCCGAGAATTTTATAGGTAATTAAAAAGGCTTAATGGGCTATTAAGAAGGAATTAGGGATTTATTAAATCCATTTAAAGGCCCTATATTCATCAAAGGGTTAAGCCCAACTCTAATGGGCCCAAAGACCCAATTCCAAGACCTGTAGACCCAAGCCCTTTAATAGAAACGTAAATTGGGTAATTTACGGATTTAAAATGGGATGTATACACCAATTAGGGGATAAATAAGAGATATTAGAAAAGTCTAAAAATTTTAGAATAATGGCCATTTAGCGGTCTATCGCGAGACCGCTAAACCCTTCTGGTTCCGTGAAAGGGAGAAACGTGAAAAGCTTGGATCTTTGACATCCAAATCCTCATGGATCGAAGTGTGTAGACATGTAAACATGTCCAGGACTCTTAGGGATTGATCCTACCCCTAATTAGGACTCTCAATTCAATCAAATCCTCAGCCCTAACTCAAACCCTTATAAATAGACCCTAACTTTGACCCATGCGAACCCTAATGTTGGCTCGCATATTTTGAAGGTAAGGAGATGATATCTCAAGTTGGTTCTGTAGAATAAATTATTCTCCTTAGTTTTATCTAACTCCCCTCCAATTTTCGTGCTAGAAGACCCAGCCGTTGAAGAATTAGGGCGTCCACAAGTTGCTGGTTTGCTATAGTATGCACAGGAACCAGTGCGCCAGTCCAGTGAAGATTAGGATATTAGAAGCCCTAAACGAGGTTAGTTTACGTCATGGCTTTAGAACTTTTTGTTCCCCTTTTTATCTTCTACATACCCTCCAATTTTCACGTATTTTGGTCAAGAGAATCAGAAGATAGAGGGGCAGAAAGTTGCTAGTTTGGCACAGGACGTGTAGGAACTAGGGTCTACTTCCAATCAGAAATCCGAAGTCTAGGGATCAAATCAAAGGTAGGTTATCTCATGAAAAGCTAAATCAACATGTTAAGAATAAAAACCCTATGGTTTCATTCTATTTCATGCTTTCTACTGGTTGTATTTCATGTTTTATCTTGGCTGCGCATCTAGGTTAAGTCTACATGCTTACCTTTACACCTTAAGAGAAAAGTTATAAGTTTGGCTTAAATTATGCACTCCCACGTATCTCCATATTTTAATATGGTTGTATCAGGCCTTATTTACCTGTTGGCATGTTTTTCCATACATCTATTTGCTCTGGATTAGGCTTGTTCTTCGATTTTTTTAACTCTATCTGCTACAGGGAAGAAACGGTCTGCTCTAGACCGCCATATTTCGTTAGCGGCCATGCGATAGATCGCTAAACGCCTGCATGTGGTCCCCCCTGATCGCTATTCTCTGCAACCTATTAATTCTAAATAGATTGCAGATTGACCCAAATAACTATATGATAAACCTAGGTAAATAGGTTTTATTCCTAGTTTGGACTTCATATTCGTCACATTGGTTATATTGTGCATCATCTTTGATGGATTGCACGTCTTACATGGTTTGAATGCTTATTTTAAAATTATGCTAGTTTTATGCCAAAATCATATACTCTTGTATTAAAGCTAAAGTTCGTGTGCTTATGAGACTGTGTCATCGATGATATTTGATCGTTGTTTACCTCGATTCCCTCCCATCTAGAGTCTTTTCTTAAGTAAATGGTGCGTATCCCGGTGCATGACCATTAGAAACACTTTGCACTTATAAGCACACAATCTTGGACTTGTGATCCTCTCCGTATGATATTCCTTCCACCGGACTAGGTGATCTTGTTTCAAGGCCTCCATAAGTCTCCGCGAGCCTGGGATTCTCACTAGGATGCCGAGATGGTTGTACCCTCAAAACCCAACATTCTAGAAAGCACTTTATCGGAGTTTTCTGTGTTCTGGATCTTAACGGCCATCTATTAGACCGCCAGAGTCTAATAGCGGCCATTCACTTGACTGCCAAAGACGCCTAGCGGCCCTACCATGACCGCAATGTTCCAGAGATTTCATGTGTCGACTCTATCTGGTTGCTGCTATTCTAGGACCGCTACCTTTGGGTTGCGGCCAGGCTAAGACTGCCATTCCAGGAAAACGGTCCAGACAAGACCGTCTTCTGTTCTAACATGCTTAACCCGAGGTTTGACCCACGGGTTGATTCTCCAATGTCCCTAGATGATCCCTTGATTATCTTGAACCCAACACTTTGTTTAAAAAGCTATCTAATGAATTATGCAAGTTAAAGAAAGTGTCGTTATGTTGCCGAATTCTTTCTGTGGCACGACCTTGTTTTAAATCATCTTTGGACTCTCGTGTTCTCAATTGGTGCATTCTTACCTTGACATCGCTATCATGGGACTATAGTTTGAACTTGTACATTATTGGCCTACATTATTGATATTTCTCATGGAAGTCGCTTGATTTATAACTTGAAGATGCAGATCGGGCACTGATTGTGTCCAAGGGCTCGACACTAGCCCCCTCGACTGATTGTCAGAAACATGCTATAAACCATGGGGTATGATGAACACTGGCGTCACATTATGCCGGGAGTACTTTTTTTATAGACGAGTGAAAACCATGAGGCTCTACATGAAATATACATTCTTGATTTATGTTTTTCTTGTGCATGACCTTCATGGTTATGAATAGTACATTCTCAATACTTGCTAGTACATTCTTGTTACATGAAAGGCCACTGTACATTCTGGATTGATTAACCTCTCAATATCTATATACAATTTCATATCTTCATAGTCATGTCTTGTTACTTACGTTGTTACATTGGTTTTATTCGCATGTTTCATCATGTGCATTTATCTTCTATTTCTAGAGCAAAAATACTAATCACTTAAACATTGCCTTTATGTTGATACGAAGATACCTACTGGGTAAGTGTGTTCATTCCCTACTTTTTCAATCTTTTCAGGAAATTCTAGCCGGTCGGATTCAGATTATTCAAGTGATGGATCCGAGAGTGATTAAAGATCAAGAGAAGACCTAGTAGAGTCATGAGTCAAGTCGAGTCTATGTATTTTTCCCTTTATTTGAGTCTAGTGAAATGAGTCGATTATCAATGTACTTGAGTATTATTCAATAAAGTGAAGTTTTGAGTATATTATCTTGTGCATTCCCTTTTATGTATGAATGTGTTAGCACTCTGATTTATTGCTCGCTTGAGACATACTAGCCGACTGTTCACGTTCCCGAATTTCTTCCGCTGTACTTATATCTCGGGGCGTGACAATCCTTGATCGTGCACCGACTTTGTATGAATTCCACTTCAAGTCCGTTGTCACAAAGCTGACTCGTGCTAATTAGACTATGCTTAAATCCTTCTAATAGTAGTGCTTCTTCAATATGCATGTGGATTTCATCTCCTATAGCCCCTATTCCTAGAATCTTTCTCTTCGAACTATTCCTTATCGTTACTCATCCATGCTTCCCTTCCTTGATTCTTTTGAATAGCGCATAGTTCCCTATCATATGTCTCGAGCACCCGCTATCCAAGTACCTTTTAGAGTTCCTGGTGCTCGAGTTATCCTATAAAGGAAACAAAAAAAAAGTTTTAGGAACCCAAAAAGATTTAATCCGTTTAGGTTTCTTCATGAAGTCCACATGTAGATGCAATGGAATAAATTTTCTTCTATAGTTAGGGTTAGCATCAGACCTGAGAGCCTTGTCATTCATTGTATTATACATACCTTTCTTCGGTTCATACTGAGCGTAGATCCTCCGTCCCTATGATTGCTTTGGTGTAGATTTGAAAAATGCCGGGGATGGCCTACGATGCTTGCAGGTATGTGATGCATGTTTAGATTTATCGCAATGAATGCATGCATTGTGCTTATCTAATGGTTTAAGAAATTTAATTGGCTCATGCATGCTTCTAGCTTTATGAATATTATCATGATGATAACCTAATTTTTGTTTGTCAGTAGATTTCTTTGAGATGGATAAAAGCATATCCAATTCCTTTTGAGATTTAGTAAGCTTCTCGAGGTCTTTAGTAAGAAGATCATTGTTAGTTGTTAACTCTGAAACTCTTGTTTCCAAGAGTACCTTCTCAGATATTAGCTTATGATGATCGTTTTGCGAGGCCTTTAGAGCTTTACATTTGGATCTATATTTATTAAACATTCTAAAGAAATATGTTAACTATTTGTCACAAGATATTTCCTGAAAATCATTACATACATCAGAGTGAGAGTTAGAACTTACCTCAAGATCTTCTTGATTTGCCATAAGACCTATGTGTTGATTTTCTCCCTCTGAGTTGCTGAGGTTAGTTTCTTCTAACCTGTCTTCATCGCTCTAGGCTACTGCCATCACTTTTTCTTTTAGCCTTCTCTGTGGCTTTGCAGTAGGCTTCTTGTCGGCTTTCTTCTCTTTACAGACCTGTGAGGGTTTGGCCATGCATTCATCCTCGATGTGCCCAGGTTTGCCGTAGTTGTAGCATGTTATTTTTTGGGGCATATTTCTTCTAGATGAGGAACCTCTTCTTCTGTTCCTCAGAATCCTTTGCAGCTTTCTGGATAGAATGGTGGCCTCGTCGCTATCATCGCATGATGTGAATTCTGTTTGATCTGAGCTGTTCTCGGCCTTTGCTTTTAATCCCACGATCTTCTTCTTGGAATCCTCTCCCTCCTTTTGGCTATGCAGTTTAAGCTCATGGGTGGCTAAATTGTCGAATAACTGAGCCAGAGAGTAGGTGCTAAGGTTTTGAGCTTCTTCTATCGTTGTGACCTTTCGATTCCATTCAGGTGGCAGTGATCTCAAGATTTTATTTACCAGCTCACTGTCATTAAATTGTTTTCCCAGTGCCTTAAGACTGTTGACTAGTGAGGTAACCCTAGTCTTCATTTCTTTTATAATCTTGCCCTTCTCCATCTTAAACATTTCATATTTAGTGACCAAGAGATTTATCTTGGTCTCTTTAACCTGTGATGTTCCTTCATGTGCTACTTTTAACTTATCCCAGATTTCATAGGAACAGGTGCAGACACGATCGAATTCTTCTAGATTAAGGGTGCAAAACATTAGGCTTAATGCACGAGCATTAAGAGACGCCATATCTCTTTCATTTCTGCCCTACTGATCTTTAGGAGTGGTGATTACTCTATCACCTTCCTCGATTACCATCCATAAATCATAATCTACCCCCTTCACGTAGTTCATCATCCTTATCTTTTAGTAGGGGTAGTTTGTCCCGTTGAAGAGAGGTGGTCGACTGGTGGAGTGTCCTTCTAGTAGACCAAAGTTGCTGATGCTTGCCATCGGCTACTATAAGGATCTTGCTCCTTAGGTGGTTAATCCTATATACAAGGACACTTGCACTCGGATACCACTTGTTAGTAGCCGGGGCACACCCTAGTGGGGGCTGAATAGGTGTGGCTTGAGATATGATAGTGTATAAAAATTTTATCACAACTCAACTATGTACGCAGCGGAAAATAAAAGTATGAGCAAGCAAGCAAACCACACGGGACAAGAGATTTATACCGATTCTGTCAACCTTCCACTTCCCTATGTCCAGTCCCTCGGCAACTCACCCGGGGTATTCCACTAACCTTCTAACCAATGTTACACTAGTTGATTCTCAAGAGCTAGCTCCCTTGTTGATTTTGGTCAAGTCTCAACAACCAACAACCACTTCTCTTGTCACTTAGTTTTTCTACTGATTTTGCACCAGATAGCCTTTAGGGCTAATCACCCAACTGATTTGTTGAGTATCAGCAGACTGAACAACCAGTCACCCGCGGTGCTCATAACCCTGAGCAATGAATGCTTTTCACACCCATTGTCCTTCTGACAGTGACACAACCCAGAGGAAAACAAATAAGTATAATAGAAAGAATGAAGATGAGGGGAATAAGAATATCATTACAACACAATACCCTTCTCAAATGCTTCCTGAAAGCGAAGAACTTCAGAGATAAGCTTTGAATGTTGTAAAGCTCTTCTTGTTGTGGATGCACTGGAAGCTTGATGCAGAGATCACTTGAATGTAGGAAGGCACTTTGAGAGCATACTCAACTATGTGTATTCTCGTTTCTTCTTCTATGTATCTTTACTTGTTACAATTTTCTTCTTATTTATAGGATGAAGATAGTGTATCCGTTAGATACAAAGTTGTCCAACAGTCGGATCTCAAGTACATCGTCTTTTAAGATTTGTTGTCATTCATGGGTCTTGATATTCTGATCGTTGAGTTCATGTCAGCTTCTCCCTTGAACTTTGTTCCTTGTTCTTCTAGGTATAGTATGATCTCTGAGCTAAGCTACGCCCTGCTAGTGTCCATACTAAAATCTTTGTCTTCCCTCTATTGTATGGCTTGTATATTACCAAACAAATCTCTCCAAGTAGACTTTTGAATGCGATGTGAGATAAAGAGGGAAATTTCAACATGAAGAGATATGGACTGTGCTTTTATGCAGCATGCTTGAAGAACACGTAGTAGATGAGTGTATATATATATATATATATTATATCATATTTCAATACTGCGTGTGTTTGTAACGACTATTAAGCATTTAATGTAATCGTAAGCTATACATTTCCTGCAAGAATATCCCAACAAATACTAGGCATTATATATATATATATATTATCATATTTCAATACTGTGCGTGTTTGTAACGACTATTAAGCATTTAATGTAATCGTAAGCTATACATTTCCTGCAAGAGTATCCCAACAAATACTAGGCATTAAATGCAGAAGAGGGGAAGGTCAAATTGGTCAATATAATTTTCTATGTGAGACCATACCCATGGAATTTGTATACGTATAAAGGCTTCTTTTAGTTTTTTTGAAGTGTTTTATATGCCTAAACATATTTTATACGTTTGCTCTTCAGGCAGTTACAGACTATTGATTATCTTTTAATTAGGTAAGGACACACATCTCAGTTTCATCGAGATTGAGGTGAGACAGATTATCCTTTCTACCTGATAGGCACAGTTCTGCCTATGTCTTTGTTCGACATTAGATCATGTTTAGAAAGACTTTTTAAGATTTCTTCTTAGGATAGGTGATAGACCGCTTAACTCTTTGTTTAGAGAAGAATGTTTACCTCTTGTCGTTTTCCTAGGATAAGCGAAAGTTCGCTTATGCGACAATCTATCTTTCACCTATCTTCTTTAAGATATGAGTTGCAGCTACTTCAGTTAAACTTGTTTTGCAATCTTAAAGTAGCAGACCATGGTCATACTAGACTTCTGCCAATCTCCTTCTAGCAGTTCATCGACTACCTTATTTATGATAGTCTATGTCAGGAGATAGCAGGATTTCACCTGTCTATTTTATAAGATATTGTGCCTTCTTTTTAGGCTTTATTTAGATTTCTTGATTTTTCTATTTTTTCTTCTTTTGACATTTTAGCTCTTGGGTGATATCTTTTTGGTGAAGGCAAGTCTTTGTATCTTTTAAGTGATTTGTCTTGCCTTATGATACCCATTCCAGGTATTTTCATGTTCTATCGTTGTGTGGAAGAGTATAATTATTTGCCTTTCTTGAACTATTCTTCTATTTTTTCAAGGCAAAATAGATATGAGAATACACTACATCTCATATCAGTGCATTGCTAAACATTGATAGCATGGCTTTAAGTATGCAGATTCATTTCAGAGATTCTGTGCAGCCCTAAAAGAATCTTCCTTAGAGTATTTTTAGATGCCACTCATTTTTATGTTAAGGCCCAGAAATTCCTTCTTCTGGCATTTGTGCACAAGTCTTTTCTGTGTGTGTACTCCTTGTTTGTGACATCTGGTTGGACTTCTTATATTATCTTAGATTTCAATCATCAAGGTCTCAGAACCTATTTTTAATGTCCAACCAAAGTGGTGTGCACATCTTGATAGTGACTTAGTGAGGTGGTGAGTGTAGGGATATTGTTGTATATTCCTCTAGAGGCATTTGTTCTACTTTTCATGTTTCTATTTGTCTTTTTGACATGGAGTATAGGATTGTCCTTTTCCTAACCTTTTTTTCGTTTGTATTGAAATATTTATATCTAGACAATTTAGTTATTATCTCAGATATGGTAGGGGACATGTATTTAGGTTAAACCTGTACATCAAATACTGGGATAATTATTTATTTATTTTATCATAAATCAAAATAATGAACTATATGGAAAAGGCATTTTCCAACAAGAAGTCCACATGGGACTTGGAGAAAGGGCTAGTTGGAGTTGGGATTGGAGAGGGAGGAGTAGCTAGCGTGCCAGTAGGAGTACAAGTCCCAGCAGGATTTGGATCGCAATGGGAGGAAACGTCTTCTCCCCCCCACCATGCATGCGATCCCACGGGACATGGTAAACTTGCATGCTAGGGTGGCACACTGTGTGCTCCCATGCACACGTGCTCGCCCAAGGAGGGTTGCCTTAATGGGCACCCTAATGCTATTAGACCTCGACCCATTTACTAACATCTCCCTGTTGCGGGTGTTTTTTTTTCTTTTTATTTTATGCCGATGACCCGGGTGAAGGTAGGACTACAGTTGGGAAATGAAAATACGGGAGTTTGATATTTCTCGGGTATTCTCCCTTTCAGTTGTATGCCTCTCACGGCAGTACCGGACACTCTCCTTTTTACGGAAAGCTGAAAAGGGTCGAATGGCACGGGAATGTAGGGGCATAAGTTAGCCAGACAGGGTGCGGGCGTGCCAGTCGATTTCTCGACAATCACCTATGAAACCAAGGGTTGACCGGGGAAGCGCCACCAGGACGCGGCACATGGGCTCGAGAGGTCGGGCGACACATGGATCGAGGGGGTTCCACGGGTGCGAGTGCGCAGGTGATTGTGGGAATAGTGTACTGGACATCTTTCCCCACCGACTGTAAGCGATCGGTGCTTATTTACATTGGATTGAATCAGAACACCTTCGATCTATGCTGAAGAGAAGCCTATTTGTATCTGAAGTCCTGGGCGGAGAGTAGGGGGTACTCGGCAGCTGTGGGTTCGCACTAGACAGGGCGATGTTGGCTGGGGTCGGAGGGGCTGTGGATTTACACTAGGCGACATAAAAAGGGGCTAAGGGCCCGAACGTGGATGCGAGCGCATTCGTTCAAATGGCAGTATGATTTCTGAGAGCTATATGACTTTATAGGAGGGCCACATGGGCCGAGGTACAACAGGCGCAAACCGCAGGATAATTCCGACACGATGGTCGGTCCCCGGGTCAAAGCATGACAAAGCGGGTATCTGCATGTTTTACAGAGGGTCCCTCTCGTGGCATGGGCCATGTTTGCTTCGCCAAACGAGGGGCTATGACTGGATAACTACAGAAAGTATCGGGTTGGTGTCTGGGCGAGGGTCGATCATGGCTCGGAAAAGAGTGGCCGGACGTGGCCTCGTGACTGCGGAGAAGCGTGATGTCATGGTGCATGTGTAGTTGCGGTCGGCGGGCACGCGAGGGGAAATCCCGGCATGAGGGGGCGTTCATCCTTGTCATAACGTCACACACGTGGCGGGGGTAGACTTGTGTGTCATGGTGGAACACTGTGTGAGGGAAGTACAAGCGACATACCCTCGGCGTCCTTAGCCGATGACCAAGTCACCCACACACAATTCTCCTTGCTCGTTGCCTGGAGCCGCTTAAAGCTTGGAGATCACTGGAAGCCTTGATTCATGCCTTCGTATCTTACCCCTTGAGCTTCTAAGGGGCTTTTATAGGGAATTTGGAAGGTCAGAGAAGGGTTAGGCGGGCTAGGGTGAAGGGTTCAACCTAGCCCGGGTAAACCCTTTGAATAGTGCACCGGACTGAGTGGGGGAGGGAGGGTTTAGACGGACCAGCCCATAGGGCTGGTCTGGTCCGCCTACACCGCTCCCGTGGATGGGGTTTAGGCAGACCAGCCCAGGGGGCTGGTTTGGTCCGCCTAAACCCATCACGGAGGGGTTTTTCTTAATTAAAAAAGTCTTTTTTTTTTACGGGAATGGGTTTAGGCTGACTAGCCCGGGGGGCTGGGCTGGTCCACCTAAACCCCCTCCCCCAGGGGGTTTAGGTGGACCAACCTGGGGGTCCAGGCTGGTCCGCATAAACCCATCCCCAGGGGGGTTTAGGCGGGCTGATGGAGGAATTTTTAATTAATTAAAAAGTAATTTTTTTTGTTTTTACAGAGGAGGTTTAGGCAGACTGGCTAATGGGAGAGAGAGAGGGCAGTCCCCACCCTATAAAATCCCATTTTGTGTGTGTTTTTCTTCCTAAATTAAACTAAGAAGAAAAGGACATGTGCTGGGAGGATACGTGGAGCCTTGTGAGCGTGTTGACTGCCGAGGACCAATCCTCCGTGCTGTTACTTCGTGCTTCCGCGTGTTGTTCCCACGAACAGGTACGAACGAACGATGCGAACCCTTCACCCCGGATTAGGGAGTCGGACGAACAGAGACTGAGAATCGGACGAACTGGGACTAAGTAGGGCCGTGGGGCCACCGAGCTGCGATGAGGGTTCGGCTCCCAGGGAGTTCGCCCTCCCTAGGGGCGCGCGGCCGCGCCTTGGGAATAATGGGCCCCAGGCAGGCCGCAACCCCGAGGGATGGCGCCCGGGGGTCTTCTTTCATCGTCTGGGAATGTCTTTTGAGCGACACTGGGCTCCGGGATACTGGGATGGCCCGTGGGGGCCGTTGTTCTTCGAGTCGTAGTAGCCGCTCGCAAGGTGTTCGGGTAAATGCCCGACACACCCCGGGTTGTCGAACGGCTTGAGTAACTGGCTGAGGGGCCTCAGGATGGGCCTTGGGCTGAGGTCGTGGGAGATAAAGAGAGGCACTTTGGGCTCATGGGCCATGCCTCGGGCTACGTGCCATGTTGCATGGCGGGTTGGCGGGGTAGCCTCGAGTTGGCCCGAGAGCTAAATATAGGTTGCTCGTCGCCACGTGTCTGAGGGTCGGGGGTGGCCCCGGCTTGCTGGGGGTCATTGTAGAACCTCATTAGCGTACTGGAACCACGGGGCGGCCCGTGGTTTGGTGTAGAAGGGTTGGAATATATGCGCCCACAAGGTGTTCAGAAAAATGTCGAACACACGCGTGTGAGTCGTATATGCATGCGGTGGGCCTCCAAAGCCTGTGGTTGGCCTAATTAGGTCTCCCTTTGACCTTGAAAGGTTGGAAGTAAGTCTCTCAGGGTGGGCCCTCGGCCCTTTCACTGTGTGCCACATGGCATGGCTCGAAGTCGGAGCGCCCCCAGGTTGGCTCGGGCGGCCATGTGGAGTACGGACAAAGCCCGTAGGTGAGTGGCCGGGATTGGTCCCAGTTAGTCGTCCGTGTAGCCGCATGTCACGGCAAACTGGTTAGGGCCCCTGGTGGGGTCTCGGGAGTTATAGGGATGGCTGGGTAGCTCATGCCTTAAAGGTGTTCGGGAAAATTCCTGAACCCTTATTTCTTGTTATTTTGCTGGAAATCATCCGGGTACAACAAATGCCCCCCATGGGGCGTGCGTCGGGGGCGGAGACGAGGCCGTACGGCCCGTGAGCCCCTGTTCCAAGTTGTTGTAGTTGTATTTTGACACTTCATGTGCCTTTGCTTTAATATGTTGTACATATTGACTTTATGGTGTTTTGACCATTTTGGTGTGCCCTGTCTTGCAGCCATGGCACGATTTGGCAGAGATGACCGGGTCCCGAGGCATGTGGCTCGGGAGGAGGACCACTGGGTGCGATGGACTGAGCGACCGATGCCCCCTCTGGGTCCACTGGTGGTTACTGTGGCTAGTGTAGAGTAGCTCAATTCGGGGCATACAGCAGTAACCGAGGGCCCCGTTGGCGAGCGCGGCAGCGGAGTTGGGATAGTAGAGGTGGCCCAGATTTTGGGGGCAGGCGGTCTATATACCTACGACCGAGCGGAGGCTACCCCATGGAGTTCCCCCTGGACCGCCATCTGTTCAAGTTTATCAGGAGATATGTCCCTCCTGACATGGAGGAGGATGACACCCAGATTCCGGGAGCCCGTCGCCGGCTTGAGCGGGCCATTCTAATTGGCAGGGACAGCCTGCGCGGTGTTACATTTTATAGCTATCCGAGCTTCTCTGAGGAGTACTGGAGGCAGTGTCGGTTTCCTAGTGCTGAGTGCCTAGGGTTCTTTGGCAGAGTAGAGCAGTCCGGAGTCAGAGTTGGGCCGATATGCCCTGCTTCTTGGGACCTGCATGGGCACCATCGTACTGAGATAGAGGGGACAGCCGGGCTTGTGTTGGAGCCTGCCAATCTGTAGTATGTTGGGGAGGGTTACGATGACCACATCATTCTGGACAGAGTTATGCGGCAGACTGTCATCAGCTGGTACGGTCGTTGGGCAGCGATCCCTTCACACTGGTACCGTCAGGGGGCCACCGAGTGGCTGATGGGGATTGTGCACCATTACCGGGTGCTACTGGACAGAGCAGGGATCAGGTATGCGGTGACTGCTGCTTTATACGCGTACCCCTGTTACACTAGGCTGCTACAGGGACTGCTGGAGCATTTTAACCGTCGATGGAACACGGTGGCGACAGCAGAAGGAGACACCTCGCTTGACTTATGGTCTCTGTTCCAGATTTCTGGGTTGCCGATCAACGGTGATGGGCATGAGGAAGTAGTATTGGATGATCTCCACCGCAGTCATACCGACGGACATGGGTGATATCGGATACCTCATAGTTACCGGTATCTTCTGAAGACTTGGAGGGACCTGGCCCTAGCAGGGAGAGACAGAGCTGCACAGACTCCCAGGGTGCTGCTGAATGTGTGGGTCCGCCACTTCTACAACGGGCCCGTCTATTTTTATCAGGAGTTTGCCAGGGATCAGACTCCGTGGGAGGAGTACACCAAGGTGGAGCTGCACTTCCGAACATACTCCAGATATATATACGCATCGGAGGAGGGGTGGAATCCCCATGGCTTGCCGGACGTCACACATCTTGCCGCATACTTAGCGTACTGGTTAGCGACATCTGTGGTCCCGCACGGGGAGGACGGCCTACTGAGGGCTGAGCTGCTGTGGCCAGCGTGCCTGCTGGCAGAGGGGAGACAGTTGACCTTGGCTCCATCCGCATTGGCCAATGTGTATCAGGGGCTGGGAGTCCTAGCGGCGCACCCGACACCTAGAGAGAGAAGCCTGATGTTGCCGACTCACTATCTAAGTGCATGGGCTGGATTGTTATTTCTGGAGTTGGTGACTCGGGGGACTGTAGCGAACCCGACGGCACCTTTACTTTTTAGCTTTACTGGGCAACCTGAAGGAGATACCGAGGCGCAGCTGGAGAGGGCTAGGAGAGCCCTTTGCTACCTGCCCGGCCGGGGCGAGGAGGGATTACCTTTTGACAACGCCACGAGGGAGTCCAGCCTGTTTCTGGGGGTGTTGGAAGGAGGGGCAACCAGCGCCCACCCACATCAGAGGGAGTCGGGGGCTGGACTGCGGACAGAGTGGGTGATGAGCACCCGACCGACCGTGCTGACGCTACACCGGTCCGTGATGAGTTCTTTGGAGCCATACTACCCGTTTCGGTTTGCCCGGAACTTCGGCTACGACCAGGGGATCCTGCCGAACCGGGAGTTTCCGTTGACAGGCTGACAGTACAGAGGGAAGGACACCCACCTACTAGCGGCAGCGTGGTGGGACTTCTCCTTGTTAGGTTTCGATCAGAGGAGCAGCGGAAACAACGACACCCTAAGAGTCGTATCGTTGCTGGCGATCAAAATCAAAACCTATTCATCGTAGAACCCGCCAAGGAAGAACAGTTCTGTACCTTTGCGGGATTAATCAATTCCCAGATGCCCGAAGACGATCGAGTAGAGGCTCGTCGGGCTGCTAGTCGTCCAAGTGTCCGGCCTCTAGATGTATCCACACGAGCAGCGGGAACGGACGGAGTCTCCTTCTCGATCTCCACACGTCGGCCACTCCTCAGCACCACCATCCACCGCCGTAGGAGGAGGGAGAGAGAGAGGGGTGCGCCCAGGTCAGGGAGGAGAGAGAGAGAGAGGGGGCGGCCAGGGGAGAAACCCTAGTGCTTGGCCAGGGTTTCTCTCCTCAGCGTGTATTTATAGACTCTGGCATTTTTCACAAAAACCCAGAAACGGTCTATAATTACCGTCCTTCTCCGTCTGATCCACTACTCTATTGTGTGTGACCCTCTAGGCCCAATAGTCTGTTTGGTTTTCAGGCCCATTAAGCTAAGAACTCTTCTTAACTTAATTAGTTATAATCCAATAACTCTTCATGGATTTAACAGGCTTTCCGACCACGAACGGCACCAAGCAACACCTCGTGATCCCAAATGACTTTGGGAGGGATGCAACCCATATTGAACCTTTCCGTCATCAGATTCCACACAATTATAGATCCTCATTCATACAATGCTCCAATCAGAATTAGGGTACGGTCAAACTGTCAAACCCTAAAGCATCCTGATCTTATGGACCCTTGTACTCTTAAGTACAGTTCACTAGAAAACTCCTTTTCTAAGTGAACCCCCATACCCTGGCCAGGGATTTCTAAGTACATGTCCATAGAGCATTCTCTCTCTTAATCCATGCAGAGAGTGAATGATCCCTTGTTGTCCACCAAAGTGTCTTCACATGAATCCCACTGAGTCCGAATAGCTAACTATTAAGAACCACAAGATTGAAGTTCATGAGTCAGCAATCAAACGCTCAGTGGAGTCCATGCAAAACCTCTTTTGTGACTCAGGTCAAAGATCCAACTATGCTACTGTGGCACTAGAATCTCCTGATTGACAGTCGGCATGATTACCATTCAGGAATTCTAGATCGGGTCAGTTCAGTGAACTCATTCCACCAACGAGCACCTGCACGTGTACCTTGATGTCACCACACCGGTGATTATGAGATCGACCACCCTCATCACATGAGTGAGTACCACGTGCACCGGTCTATCCGGATCTTCAATGTCCCTTCTTGAAGATCCTACGACCAGGAACATTTAGAATATAAACATCTAGATGGTTGTTCTCATTATCACAATCTCATCATGATCCAGTCATCATAGCTCATATTCAAGGACTTCATCATATTACAACAAACATACTATAACGTGCTAAGAATATAATGAAGAAAATGCCATTAGTATATTGAATGAAATTGTACAAGAAATGTCACCATCACAACACTTGTGATTGGCTTGAAGGGCATACATCTCTAACAATCTCCCACTTGCACTAAAGCCAATCACCCACATGCTTGATCCCCATCAGCCCAAGGTGACGCTCAAACACACTTTGAGATAAAGGCTTAGCCAATGGCTCTGCAATATTATCAGCAGAAGATACTCTGTCTACTATCACATCTCCTCTAGCTATAATCTCTCTGATCAAGTGATAACGCCGCAGAATATGCTTGGACTTCTGATGAGACCTCGGCTCCTTTGCTTGTGCAATTGCCCCATTGTTGTCACAAAACATGGGGACAGGATTAGAGATGCTTGGGACAACTCCCAATCCATCGATGAACTTCTTCATCCAGACCGCCTCCTTTGACGCCTCGGTAGCAGCTATGTACTCGGCCTCGGTTGTTGAATCAGCAGTGGTTTCTTGTTTGGAACTCTTCCAACTCACTGCCCCACCATTGAGAGTAAAAATGAACCCAGAGGTTGACTTGCTGTCATCTTTGTCAGACTGGAAACTAGAGTCAGTGTATCCTCTCAGTTTCAAGTCCTCTCCTCCATATACCAGAAATAGATCCTTAGTCCTTCTTAAGTACTTAAGGATACATTTCACAGCTATCCAGTGTTGTTCACCTGGATCTGCTTGATACCTGCTCGTAACACTTAGAGCATAAGCTATATCAGGCCTAGTACATAACATCGCGTACATGATGGACCCTATGGCAGAGGCATAGGGAACCCTACTCATGTACTCCCTCTCTTCAGGAGTTTTAGGGGACATTTCCTTAGAGAGGTAGACTCCATGTCTAATTGGTATTAGACCTCTCTTGGAGTCTTCCATGCCAAACCTTTTGACAATGGTGTCTATGTACATTGATTGGGACAAGCCTAGCATCCTCTTTGATCTATCTCTATAGATCCTAATCCCCAACACATAGGATGCTTCTCCCAAATCCTTCATGGAGAAATACTTTGACAGCCAGGCTTTGACTGACGATAACATACCTACATCATTCCCAATGAGTAGTATGTCATCCACATACAGTACTAAAAAGGTGATTGCACTGCCATTTGCCTTTTTGTACACACATGGCTCATCTTCGTTCTTAACGAAGTCATAAGATTTGATTGCTTCATCAAACCTTATGTTCCAACTGTGAGATGCTTGCTTTAGTCCATATATGGACCTCTGAAGCCTGCACACTCTATCTGGATACTCTTTGGATGTGAATCCCTCAGGCTGTGTCATGTACACTTCTTCCTCAAGGTTTCCATTGAGGAATGCCGTCTTCACATCCATCTGCCAGATTTCATAATCATAGTGTGCAGCAATGGCAAGTAAAATTCTAATGGATTTTAGCATGGCTACAGGAGAGAAGGTTTCGTCATAGTCAACCCCTTGCCTTTGACGATATCCCTTCGCTACAAGCCTTGCCTTATAGGTATCAACCTTTCCATCTACTCCAATCTTTCTTTTAAAGATCCACTTGCATCCAATAGGTATAATACCCTCAGGTGGATCCACCAAGTTCCAAACTTGGTTGGAGTACATGGAATCCATTTCAGATATCATGGCCTCTTGCCATTTCCTGGAGTCAATGACATTCATTGCCTCCTCGTAGGTCTTAGGATCATCATCCTCATTATGTGATACCTTACCAGAAATATGTCCTACATATCTATCTGGTTGAACAGGTATCCGGCCTGACCTACGCACAGTTTGTGGGTCAATTTGTACTGGATCTTGAGAAGGTACACTAACAGGTTGTGGTTCTAGAACTTCTTCTAGTTCTACCGAGCTCCCACTGTTTCCTTCAAGGATATACTCTTCCTCAAGAAATACAGCATGTTTAGCTACAAACACTCTTTGATCGCTAGGCTGGTAGAAATAATATCCATAAGTTTCCTTAGGATATCCCACAAACCTGCACTTCTCAGTCTTAGATCCCAGTTTATTAGAGTCATGTTTCTTTACATGGGCAGGGCAACCCCAAACCTTAAAGTACTTAAGATTTGGCTTCTTTCCTTTCCATATCTCATATGGAGTGGAGTCGACAGACTTCGATGGGACTTTGTTCAACAAGTGTGCAGCAGTCTCCAAGGCACAACCCCAGAGGGACAAGGGTAAACCAGCAAAACACATCATGGACCGTACCATATCTAATAGGGTACGATTCCTCCTTTCTGCCACACCATTCAGCTGAGGTGTATAAGGAGGAGTCCATTGAGACAATATTCCATTATCCCTTAAAAACTGTGTGAACTCCGTACTCAAGTATTCACCCCCTCGATCTGATCGAAGAGTTTTAATACTTTTCTCGGTTTGTTTCTCTACTTCATTCTTAAACTCGACAAATTTCTCAAAAGCTTCATATTTGTACTTCATTAAGTACACATATCCAAATCTTGAGAAATCATCAGTGAATGTAATGAAGTATGAATAACCTCGTTTGGCATGTATGGACATAGGTCCACACACATCAGAGTGTATGAGTTCTAATAACCCATTTGCTCTTTCTCCATGTCCAGAAAATGGAGAGTTGGTCATCTTTCCCATGAGGCAAGATTCACAAGTCGTGAATGATTCATAATCAAATGGATCAAGGTATCCATTCTTACACAACTTTTTCAATCTTTCCTCATTGATATG
Source organism: Amorphophallus konjac (assembly GCA_022559845.1). NCBI lineage: Eukaryota > Viridiplantae > Streptophyta > Magnoliopsida > Alismatales > Araceae > Amorphophallus > Amorphophallus konjac. The sequence continues at coordinate 41,122,479 of CM040120.1, read as the reverse complement.
ACCAAGCTTACAATGCCAAAGATAAGCTTGATTCACATTGCCTCTTTTTCTCTTAAGAGGTTTGTCCACACACATCACAGAAGATGCCACATCTAAAATATACAAACCATTCATTAAGCTCCCACTGGCAAACAATTCACCATTTAATAATAAAGAACAACCATTGTTTCCAAAACTTACAATAAATCCATATTTATTTAAGCAAGAAATGGAAATAATGTTCTTTATTATAGAAAGAACATAATAACAGTCTATAAGCTCTAGTGTAACTCCTGTAGGCATGTGGAGGTTCACCTTCCCAACCGCGAGCGCAGCAACCTTTGCTCCATTTCCCAGTCGCAAGTCAACCTCGCCTTTGTTCAATTGCCTACTGCTTGTCAGCACCTGCAAGTCATTGCAGATATGAGATGCACATCCAGTATCTAATACCCACGATGTGGATCTATAAGACAAGTTTAGGTCAACAATCATGAACATACCTGAAGCTTCTCCAAGCTTCTGTTTTGCCTTTTCTGCAAGATACAACTTACAGTTCCTCTTCCAATGACCATCCTTATGGCAGTGGAAACATTGGCCCTTGTCCTTCTTAGCCTCATCCTTTTTGGCAGTCTTTCCCTGCTTATCCTGCTTTTTCTTCTTGTTTTTCTTAAAAACAGATTGATTCTTTCTCTTCTTGTTGGTCTTACCAACAAGTAGCACAGAAGATTTCCCATTGTTCATTGTCCCCTCAGCTGTCTTCAACATATTAAGAAGCTCTGCTAGAGAGCACTCTATCTTATTCATGTTGAAATTCACTATGAACTGGGAGAATGAACATGGGAGAGACTGCAAGATTAGGTCAATGCACAAATCCTTGTTCATATTAAAACATAATTCTTTTAGCCTCTCATTCCACTCTATCATTTTGAGAACATGTGTCTGCACAGATGTTCCCTCAGACATTTTGGCCCCGAACAGATTCTTAGATATCTCATATCTCTCTGTTCTACTCTGAGCTCCAAAGAGCTCCTCCAGATGGAATAGGATGGATCTAGCATCCATCTTTTCATGCTGCCTTTGTAACTCATTAGTCATGGAGGCTAGCATATAACATTGGGCCAGAGTGGCATCTTCCTTATGCTTCTCATAAAGAATCACCTCAGCCTCATCGGCATCATCAGCAGGAACAGGGGGAACAGGCTGCTCAAGGACATAGGCTATTTTCTCAGCCGTGAGAACAATTCTCAGATTCCTGAGCCAATCGACATAATTTGGACCAGTCAGCCTGTTGGCATCCAATATGCCTCTCAATGGGTGGTTCGTCATTGCGATCTATAAGAGGAAATAACAGAATTTAGAACAACATTGCAGATATTCATGATATTAAATTAAGACATGGACTTTTATGCTAACTTAATACTCCCACTAATTTTCGACGATTTTGCATAACCCCTAATATGCAAAGACGGGACACAACGACTGTGTCCTAGTGGGTACTAGGATCCCATTAATATTATGGAAGTAGTCTTGTGGTAGCACAACAAACTACCCCATACTTAATGGGTAGGCAACTCTTGCCAATTACAACTCCTTGTAACTCCCAGTAATTTAGCCTCCAAACGCTTCGTGATCTTGTGGTAGCACAACAAACCACGAGCGTTGGTTAGGTCCAACCCGTTGTTACGTTATGAGAGTGGGTTTATGACATAACTCTTGTGGTAGCACAACAAAGCCATGCCAGCCCCCCATCCCAAGGTTCGGCCCAAGCCCTAGCCTAAGTCTCCATCCCCTTGCTGTGATAGTCTTGTGGTAGCACAACAAACCCCCACAGTCTAAGGACGGCTCACTTTGACTATAACAACGGAAGGCTACGTGGAACATTCTTAATGTCTCACGCTTATCGACCTAATATTTGATTGAAGGGGATTTGAATATTTTGGTCTCATCAATATAGGTGCTATATATATAATAATAATTTGGAGTATCGAATATACTCTAAAATTATGTATATATATACAATTAGTAGCATAACCACATATATCAAATATATGCTATAACACCGATGGATGATCATGGACTTTAAACCTAGCAACATTACCAGAGCCAGTTGGTAATGTACACACAACATGGTAAATTCACAAAGACTTGGAGCATCCAATGCTCCCATTGGATGTGAAGAATCTCCCGAGCCACCGTAGTCGGCCTCCTTCTTGGTCTCCATCCGCTTCTCATTATTACAAGTAAATTTGAAATTTGGGCACGCAGGCTCAAAAATATACATCAGATAATAATAAGAAACCTTGAACCAGTCAAGGGGAGTACAACACAGGTGGGAGATAGAATGTACAACCCGGATTAATAAGAGAGAGAGAGAAGGAGGCACGCAGGCCCCAATAATCACATCATGATCCATTCACCACAAACCATACCATCACATGATAACTAAGTCCATGACCATCCATCCACATACATGACACATCACATGCATCATAAAGTAATTATCATATAATTACAGCGAGATATTGATTTCAAAATAATAGTAATTAGTTTTGAAATCATGCAACATTAATTAACTAAACAATTTAGTTAAAACAATCAAGTCTAAACAACTTTAGACAAAAGTCATACACATTCACTGCATGGGCTCAACAATAATATACTGTTAATTAACCTCATAAGAATCACATCCTTATAGTAATTAACATTAATTAATTAGATAATAGGAAATACTTAAAACTATTTTAAAATTCCCATTAACTAATTTACCAAGGGCCAATAATGAAAAATAAGTTAACAGATTTCTAAAACAATTTTATAATCCATTAAAATATTTTTTAGAATTTTCTCAGAATTTTTCTGACATTGTATGCATTTTAAACATTTTAAAATGAATAAAAAATCAAAAAAAAACTAAGGGGGGGGGGTTAATCGGGCGTGGATCTGGCGCGGGCCGGTCCGGGTGCGGATCCGGACGCGGGCCGAATCCGCCCGCGGGAGACCCGCGGGGGGGGGGGGGGGTCGTCTCCCCTGCCCTAACGCGATGGGGAGGGGGCTGGGGTAAAACCCTAGCCCCCCGGAGCTCGCCGCAGGGGGCCCGTCCGCCGGCCCCGACAACTGCGGACGACCCCTTGGGTCCCGCCGGCACGTCCGCCGGCCACCGCCCTCGACGCCGTGGCCGGAGAAGAAGCCCGCGAAGAAACCGCCGCCGCCCCGCCAAGTTCACCGCGAACTTCGCCGGAGCCCCAAATCTGGCCACCACACAGACCCGGACACCGTGGGATGCCATGGGGGATTGTCCAGCAACCCTTGCCAGCCCCATGGACATCCAGAATTGGAGATTAACGGCCTGAATCGGCCTCCCTCTCCCTGTGCGAACGGCGACCACCGCCCCGAAGACCCGTTCGATTCGCCCTCACCATAGGGTCAATCAACGCACCAAAACGTGTGTTTTGATCCTCTTGATACCAGGAACAATTCCATGGGATCAATTGACCAAAAACTCATCCGTGAGAGACTCAATCGAACAACCTAAATTGAGCCCTAAGCATGAACGTGAAGGATGAAAAATAATATAATAATCTCAATTTAGATCAAACCAGCAACCTGGCTCTGATACCACTGTTAGGTTTCGATCAGAGGAGCAGCGGAAACAACGAAACCCTAAGAGTCGTATCGTTGCTGGCGATCAAAATCAAAAACTATTCATCGTAGAACCCGCCAAGGAAGAACAGTTCTGTACCTTTGCGGGATTAATCAATTCCCAGATGCCCGAAGACGATCGAGTAGAGGCTCGTCGGGCTGCTAGCCGTCCAAGTGTCCGGCCTCTAGATGTATCCACACGAGCAGCGGGAACGGACGGAGTCTCCTTCTCGATCTCCACACGTCGGCCACTCCTCAGCACCACCATCCACCGCCGTAGGAGGAGGGAGAGAGAGAGGGGTGCGCCCAGGTCAGGGAGGAGAGAGAGAGAGGGGGGGCGGCCAGGGGAGAAACCCTAGTGCTTGGCCAGGGTTTCTCTCCTCAGCGTGTATTTATAGACTCTGGCATTTTTCACAAAAACCCAGAAACGGTCTATAATTACCGTCCTTCTCGTCTGATCCACTACTCTATTGTGTGTGACCCTCTAGGCCAATAGTCTGTTTGGTTTTCAGGCCCATTAAGCTAAGAACTCTTCTTAACTTAATTAGTTATAATCCAATAACTCTTCATGGATTTAACAGGCTTTCCGACCACGAACGGCACCAAGCAACACCTCGTGATCCCAAATGACTTTGGGAGGGATGCAACCCATATTGAACCTTTCCGTCATCAGATTCCACACAGTTATAGATCCTCATTCATACAATGCTCCAATCAGAATTAGGGTACGGTCAAACTGTCAAACCCTAAAGCATCCTGATCTTATGGACCCTTGTACTCTTAAGTACAGTTCACTAGAAAACTCCTTTTCTAAGTGAACCCCCATACCCTGGCCAGGGATTTCTAAGTACATGTCCATAGAGCATTCTCTCTCTTAATCCATGCAGAGAGTGAATGATCCCTTGTTGTCCACCAAAGTGTCTTCACATGAATCCCACTGAGTCCGAATAGCTAACTATTAAGAACCACAAGATTGAAGTTCATGAGTCAGCAATCAAACGCTCAGTGGAGTCCATGCAAAACCTCTTTTGTGACTCAGGTCAAAGATCCAACTATGCTACTGTGGCACTAGAATCTCCTGATTGACAGTCGGCATGATTACCATTCAGGAATTCTAGATCGGGTCAGTTCAGTGAACTCATTCCACCAACGAGCACCTGCACGTGTACCTTGATGTCACCACACCGGTGATTATGAGATCGACCACCCTCATCACATGAGTGAGTACCACGTGCACCGGTCTATCCGGATCTTCAATGTCCCTTCTTGAAGATCCTACGACCAGGAACATTTAGAATATAAACATCTAGATGGTTGTTCTCATTATCACAATCTCATCATGATCCAGTCATCATAGCTCATATTCAAGGACTTCATCATATTACAACAAACATACTATAACGTGCTAAGAATATAATGAAGAAAATGCCATTAGTATATTGAATGAAATTGTACAAGAAATGTCACCATCACAACACTTGTGATTGGCTTGAAGGGCATACATCTCTAACACTCCTATCGTCGGGAGCCGGAACAGTACCCAATACCGGAGTCAAGGCGTCGAGGATGATTTGACGTCCATTATGCTAAGTGGTGGTTCGAGCATAGTCACTTGTACCGGCAGAAGGCCTCCGCGGTCAAGAAGGCGGAGGAGAGTCGTTTACTGAGGGAGGAGTTGCCTCCGATTCCGCTGGACTGTTGACACCCATTTTAGCCCACAAGTTGTGTCATTTCTCTTATTCATCATTTTTGACGCCCCGAATTAGCCATTGTTTTGGAGCTTCCTTAGATGGATTTCAAGCCCATTTTTACCATTTCATATCCTTTGAGTCTTAGAGATCATGATTTTTTAGAGCTCTGGAGCTTGTCTTATCAACTTCTAGCTTCTAAGTCGACTTACGGCCCATTTAGGCCGGCTTCCCTCAAGTAATCGGCTCTCTCTCACTATGCAGTCCTGAAAGTGGTCCTTTTTCATCTCTTTTTGTTCCTCTTTTCAAAAAGTTGTCTTCATCAACGTTGTTCATCTTTCAAAGATCTACAATTTCTTCTTCTACACTGTTGGCCCGTTCTGCCCCGTTTGTGAGCTATTCACATTTTTCCGGCGTGCTGTGCTATTTACCTATGTCTCAGAATTTTCCTCTCTGTTCTAGCCCCATTTTCTCCCGTTTTCATTCATTTTCTCATCTTTCTTTCTTCATAAAAGTTGTTCCTCTCTCAGTTATCTACAATTTCTTCTTCTACCACTTTTGCCAGTTCTGCCCCGTTTGAGAGATACGCTTCAATTTCTAAAGTTACGCGCAGTCTGCCCAAAATCTTCCTCCATCAGTGTGACGGCCCTACCCTAGACCGCCAGGGCAGTGTGACAGTCCTACGATAGACCGTCACACCGAAACTTACCCGAAATCACCATGTTCGATCCCTAGAGCATGGCGGTCCTACCCTAGACCGCTAGAGTCCATGTGACGGTCTAGTATGGGTGCGTTACACCGAAACTTGTCCGAAATCATCCCGTTCGACCCCCAGAGTGTGACGGACCTACCCTAGTCTGTTACATAACTCTGACAGTCGTACGATAGACCGTTACACACACCTGAGAGTCCAATTCATGCTGGACTCTGCTCTGTTTCTGTGCATCGTGGCCCTCTTGCAGAGTCCATAACTTGTTGAATTCTACTCCGAATTGAGCGATGTTTGCTCCTATGGTTTCTCCTTGGTATTATCTTGAATTCAGTCCAAAGAACTCCAAATTTCATTGGCTATCTTGCTCAGAATCACACTCAAAAGTTGAGGGTTTAGGTGTCCTGGTTCAACTCAAACTCTACTGATTAAGCTCTGGGGCTCCCTTCTAGAAGCCATATCTTCCAGATCTTCATCCAAATAGAGTCTCGTTTTCTCCTATGACTTATCTTGACTATTATCTCGAGATTGATTTATAGATCTCGAGATTTGATGGACTCTATCTCTTAAACTCATGGAGGAAATTTGGGGGTTTCACCACTTTTCTATAAAAACTGCCTAGTTCGCAGTCGCGACGGGGGGCTCTTTCTTGGTTCGGGGCGAAGCCATGCTGCAACTCCAACTCACAACTTCGACCTTGACTTGAAGAGGGAAGTATTAGCTTTCAATTGCATCCTTCTGGGCTTGATTTTATGTTCTACACTCTTAGTTCTCCTCTCCTCATAATCACAAATCATCACAATTTTCTGCACTTTTCTGGTACATGCACTTTTGCATCAACGTTTCTCTCTATTCTCTCAATCAAATCTCGTGATTTCAAATCCTATGCATGCACAACACACCCACCTATCTTTTCCACCCTTCCACATAGGTTAAAAACCTCCCCCCGGTGCGTTCTCCCTTAATTTCTACCCCTATTTTATCACTTCGGGATTGATACTACACATGCATGTTCTAATAGATTTTTTGTCCATGTTTTGGCTTTGTTTTGCAGGAGAGCATGAATACAACGTGAGGCCCTCTTCCTCTAGCCGGCTGGAAGGAGAGGAGGTTTGAATCCACAAGTTCCTTGCACCTCGTTTGTCAAGCGTGATCAAGTTTTCTTTCCAAGGTACACGGCGCCGTTCTTTACACTTCTTCATCCTTTGGCGTTGTTAATCCTTGGTGGCGATCACGGTTAGTATTTCTCATCCTTTCATCCCCCATTGTCTTTGATTCATATGTTTATGTATATATGTATTTAAAGGGGGCGGGATAGGAATCTAATTAAAACAAATCAATAGTTTTTTGGCGATCACGGTGGGACACCAATGCCCATCACGTTTGTTTTAATGCTCTTTTGTAAGTTGGGTGTATGCATGTGCATGTTTAGGTCATATTTTATCCATTCTTCCATTGTTTGGGGCATTTTAAGGGCTCAGGTAGTGTGACGGTCCTATAGTAGACCGCCACATGCATGTAACGGTCATTTGGTAGACCGTTACAGCTTCTGACAGTCCTGCGTGCATGCTCACAGGGCCGTGTTCATCGGGACATAACTTTTGATCCTGAAGTCCGATTGCGCTAATTTCTCTTCCGTTGGATAGCCCTTTGTATTGTCTTTCCATCCATATATCATTTACCTCATTTTGTTAATATTTGCATATTCTAATATTGTCCAACTTTTTGAGTTTTGTGCATAAGTTCTGCAGGCAGGCTCAAGGACAGGTTCACAGGTACATCTTTACTTAGTGATTTGGCTGCCTTCCCAGTGTCTGATTGCATTGATTTTTATTCCATTGGATAGTCCTTTGTATTGTCTTTCCATCCATAGCTTATTTGCATCATTTGGGTCTCATTTGCTTAGTTAAAAATTATCATCATTTTAGCATATTGTCCATAAAATCTGCATGTGGTCTGCGCACAGGTTCACGGGGGTAACTTTGCTCAGTGATTTGATTGACCTCCTGGGGTTAGATTGATCTGTTCTTGGGCCCGTTGTGCAGACCTTTGTATTGTCTTTCCATCCATATACTATTTGTCTTAGTTGGATCATGTTTGCATAGTTTAATATAGTCTTGATTTTCTAGTTTTAAGCTAGAATTTGCATGCACTCCGGTGCACATAGGGCCATACATTGCATATCATAGTTCCGTTTCCTACCTTGGTAAGTGATCCTCTCGCCTCCATATTTCTTGGAGTCGACTAGGTGATCTTATCCGGGACCTCCATAAGTCCCCGTGAGCCGTGGATTCTCACACGGACACCGGGCCGGTTGTAACTTTCCACCCCTTAGGCTTGCATTTGCATAAGTGTGAGAGAGTTAACCTTAGTGAACCCAAAGTTTGGACCTTATCTTGAGGGAATTATTATTAATTCAAATCATTAAAAGGTCTATTAAAATCCCTAAAATATTTCCCATCATATCAACTTGTTTGACTTGGGTGAAAACTCTCACATTGCATTGTTTGTGTTGTTTGGGCTTGTCCAAGCCCATTAGTGGTGTTTTGTGTTGCATCCACATGTTTCGTCATTGTTAGGCCCACTTAAGTCAGTCCATTTTGTGGGTTCATTGTCCAGTCCATCGTCCCTTGGTCCGTTGTCCATCGGTCTTTGCATTAGTGGGTCAGTCCCTCCTTGTTCTCAAGCCCATTAAGCCCTTGCTTCCCCATTTGTATTGTACTTGATCTCCTTATATTAAGTCTCCATTTGCCCTCATGGAGTATCATTCTAACCCCTTGTATCATTCTTTTTCTCAATCTTCTTCCTATTCCCGCGTGGAATCCTCTTCCCACGCGGGCCCATCTTCCCGTGGTCCCTCTGATCCCTCTGAGGAACAGGCTAATCTCATGGCCCATATATCAAGCCTTGTTCGCCAAATGGACCCGACCCAGGCCCAACATCTTATTGCATCTCATCTTCATGGGCCTCCTTCTCTTAATGGGCCTTCTTCTCTCATTAATGGGCCTCATCATCTTAACGGGTCCCATTCTCCTAATGGGCCTTATTTTTCTAATGGGACTCATTCTTCATCTCTTTATGTCGCCAGGCTAATGGGTCCTTATGCTCATGCTTCTTCCAGGCCCACATATCCTTCCATTCTCGGAATGGGTCCTTCTTCTTCTCAGCCCGGATCCTCTTATCCGGCCCATTATCATCATACTGATCCGAATTCACATCCTCTTGCTCAAGCTGACCCATATTCTTCTCGATCTCTCCCTACCCAAGAGATGATTGTTCAAACGCAATGCCAACTTGATGAGCTTCAACGTCGAATCGATCCTAAATCCTCTTTAAGTGTTTTGTTCACTTTCCAAGGTCTTCGGCTCCCACCTCCATCACAAATTCCCACATATCACCATTATAGTGGAGTCGGTGACCCATATGTGCACTTGAAGGAGTTCGTTTATGAGTCGGCCCAATTTCGACATGACCAACACTTGATGGCTTATCTGTTTGGTCTGTCATTGGAAGGCCCGGCTCGGGATTGGTTCTTCTCTCTTCCGCAAGAGCAAGTTGTGAATTTTCAAGCTGTACAAGAGGAATTTATTCAACAATATCAAGAGCAGGTTGGGCCCAAGTATTCTATGGCGGATCTGGCCCATGAGATGATGAAGCCCGAAGAGCAGTTTTCTACCTTTGCCGATCGTTGACGTTGCCTTGCCGTGCAGGTCCCAGGGCACATTCCGGAGGGAGAGCAAATCAAGATGCTGATATCCAATGTCGCGCCCGAGTATCAGTTTATCTTAGCCCTCAACAACATCACCTCCTGGCAACAATTATATAGTCGAGCCCGCTTCATCCTCCAACAAATCTAAGATTCTCTTGACCCCGAGTCTCCACCATCCACCTCCACATATCAACCTTCACCCTCCACATTCCAACCCTACGCTCCCATGAGTCAGCCCGCCACGAGTCAACCTTCCGCCACATATCCCTCAACTAGCCAACCCCTCGCCTCTACATACCTATACTCCTCCGCATATCAACCTTCCATGAGTCAGCCTCCTACGTCCGCATACCCGTCTCCGTCTCCACCCCTGGTCCAGGTCACACCACATCTTGAGCAGGTGGATGCCGTCTACATACCTCCACACTCCATTCCACATATGCCTTCACCAAATCCCACCTCTGCCAGCCACACTCCATTACCTATGCAACCTCCGCTTCCGTCTCCACAACCTTCTCCACCACCTCATACCCTCGGCATCTGCCTTGCCTGAAGCAAGCTCCTTGTCCTCCGTTGCCGGAGTGCTTTACCGACATTTTTAGAGCTTTGATGGCCGCTCACGCGTTGCCGCTCTCTCCAGCTATGCCTTGCCGACCCGCGGTCGGGAATATGCTTCCATACTGTGATTTTCACTGCCAGTAGGGGCATTTGGTTGTGGATTGTCCCGAGTTCCGAGAGTATGTTTATGACCTGGAAGGTAATAAAAGAATTGATTGGGCCGCCATGCGTAAAGTTATTTTAGATCTCCGCAGCAAGCAGCAGCAACAAGATGCACCACCCAAGCAGCCGTCTCCATCTCTACAAGACCGGGGGCACCCCAGTGATTCTTCGTCTAGCGTTAAACCCGCTCCATCACCTACTACCTCGCCTACTCTGTTACCTTCGCTATCTCCTATTCAATCTCCGCAACCTCCACAAACCCAAGCCTCTGCTCAGGCTAGTGCCACCTCCCCTTCTTCTACTTCTTCCACCACTACTTCCACCCCCAATGTCGTTCGGCACGTTGTGTCGATACGTCGACAGTGGGCACCACAATCCCCTCCTTCATCCTTGCCATGTCCACTACCTCCATCGACCACATCACCATCTCCACCATCCTCTCAATCGCCTACCCCATCTCCGCCACCCTCACCATTGCCTAAACCTCCATCACCCCCGCCATCACCTTTGACCGAGCCTGAGCAAATTTTGCCTTTGCCACCCTCGCCCGAGCAAGTCATACCTCCACCCTTACCTTTGCCTCCACCTAAACACACCATACCCGTTGAAACCCCCGTGTCTTCTAAACCTACTCCTATCCCCATTCTTCCACCTATTACCACCCCACGGAGCGGGTGTGCGTTGCCCATGGTGCCCCTTGGGTCTAATCCCCAGGGAGACAACAAGCCAAGTCAGGATGATTCAGTGCCAGCCGTGCATTTCAAGATCCAAGACTTCATTTGCCGAATGCCGATCCGCATCCTGGTCCCTAGTTATTTTGGGGATGTTGAGCCTACACTCCTAGTGAAGACGGTTGACAAGAAGAGTTCCCTTGAGTTGATGCTAGTTTCTTCCCGAGCAAGGTCGGTGGCAATCTCTTTGCTCGCCGGAGAGTTCATTGTTGATGCTATTATTTCTCCTCGCTCTATTGCCATTCAGATGACAGGCCAAGAAGGGTTCTCTACCCGTGTTGTGCTAACGCATACGGCCACCAAGCAGATTATGGGTTCTATGTTCAAGGTGCAATTGGCCGTATATTCTACACTTTCTGGATATATTCTGCACTTGTTATGTAATCTTCCTCAGTTTATTAGCAAGCCGGCCATGTCAACACCGTGTATTACTCTCCCTCAGCTTCACCCGTCTCTTCTAGCAAGGGAGTTATGCTTCAAGTCTTATTGCCGAGTGGAGCTGCCAAATCTCATGCTACTTGTGCCAAGTAACAAGACTCCATGGTTATATGATATTCAACATTATGAGGAGTTAGTTGATCAAGAACGTCCTACTATTGTTAGCACCGGGAGTCTAGGGGCAACCGCCCCGATGAAGCTGCATGTCCATAGTCGGGCAAGGCCATCTGCTAGGTGGGCTCGCTATTTGAGAAGATATTGCAAGGCAAGGTGCCCAAGGATTCAAGCCCGGGCCAAGCGGGTCCATTTCAAGCCAATTTCAGCTAAGAAGAGACGGCGATGGAGGTTCAAGAGCCGTCAGTTGTGCATTCAGGGGTCCGCATATTCCTCCCTTTCTTTTCATTCATCCTTCTTTCTATTCAATTCCCACCCTTGGGTGGTGTACCTTCCTCCATCTAATCCTATTTCCATCATTTTCTCCTCCTTTCATAGGTCCATGCGTCCCCATTCCTCTCCTTTTTCCCCGGATCTTCCAGATTTTCCCTCCTCTCACGATTCTAGGCCCCGGCCTATGTCATCCTTCCATCCCAATCTCGGGACATCACCTGATTCTTCTTCCCCGGGACTTCCGGGTGTTGCCTCTAATTCTTCCCCAGGACTTCCGGGTGTTGCTTCTGATCCTTTTCTGGCCCTGCCGGATGACTACTACTCTCCTTCTCCGGCCACGTCGGATGATCATTCTCCTTCTTCCTCATCTTCATAGCAATCCTCTCACTGTCTTTCTATTCTCTCCTCTTCTCCCTTTCGGGGTCTTCGCCCTTTCTCTTGTTACTTTCGAGGCTTTAGTCCGCCTTGATTTGAGCTAATCTGGTTTCTTCTGTATCTGGTTCCTTGTTATCAGGGTCTCTGTGCCTTAACGAGGGAGTTCTAGCCCTCGTCTCTCTTCCTTTTTATCCTCCTTCGTCTAGTTTGGTGTCTATCGCTCCTCCACGTCAAGAAATCTTTCAATCCCTTTGCTATCCTCTCCCTTTTGTCCTGTCAAGCAAGGAAAATAAAGCTCGCACTCCTCAAAACTCGATGGTCAAGATCACTCCACGGATTTACAAAGGTATTTTTATTTTTTGTGCAAGAATATGTTATCATTGCTATTACTCTTATTACTCCTGCACATGCTTATAATGTTGGTTCCGCGACATGGTTAAGTGACTTTTAGAAATTTGCTTAGTTCAAATAAAATAAGTTGGCTTCTGCAGCATCCTTAGGCTGGTGATAACTCCGCGCTGGGAGTCTAGTTCCTTCCCCGATCGTTGAGGGTGACCTTTTAGCATGGGTTTTTCACACACCACACGGCGAGCCATAGTCGATCTCTCTGAGGCACACCGTTGCTGCTTTGGCCATACTTTGGGTATGCATAAAGGTCTTTTTCTTTTCTCTGCTCGGCCAAGTGCAGGGGCAAGAGATGGATGGATGAGATGACGAACCTAGGCGCTCCCTAATACGAGAGAGGTCTCAAATAGGGGCAGTCTTGACCCCTCAAAAAAGTGAGCTTTCATGCTATATCTAGCCAATAAGGGCTGTCAAATGAAAATCATAAATGAAAATCAAAAGAAAATTACGAATCAAAGGCATCGCAAGAGTGGCAGTACAGTTCCCCACGGGACGTCATGAGCCCGGTCTCATGCGTGCCTGATAAATATGGGTCTCAAAATCAAAGACACAAACCCCCGGCACAACAGCTATCTCTTTGAGGGGTGGTACCCTTGAAGGAATACAAGTCCTCGTGTCTCCCATCCTGCATAAAGCTTGTCTCCTATTTTTCTTCTATTTCTCCCTCTTAGGCTGGGTTGTATCCCGGGTATGGCCTTAGTAGGGGCACCGTTCTTTAGAGGCAGTTGGTTGTGGTAAGCCACCCTCACATGCACGCCCTGCTCAAGGGAAGTCTTTAATGATAGGGGAGGGACGGCGATCACTGGCCAGTAGTTCGAGCCTGTCTTTGGGTGCTGCGGATTGCTATTTCAAAAATCTAAAAAAAAATGAGATATTTTCAAAAATCTAAAAAAATGAGATATTGTCAAAAATCTAAAAAAATGAGATATTGTCAAAACTCCAAAAAAATGAAATATTGTTCAAAATTTCAATTATTTTTAAAATAAAAAAAATCAAAAATCAAAAAAAAATTACAAAAAGCCAAAAAATGTGTCTTTTTGTTTTCTTTTTCATGCATTCACATTTATTTTGAGAACAGATACGTAATCTGTTTGCTAAGTGTGCAGGTTGCAGGTACTCAAGCTTTCCTTGCTCCATATTTTGTTCTATCTGTCTCCTGTTCATCTTCTGATCTATTCCCTTCTTCAACCATATCTCTCGATCTATTCTGAAGCTTGTGTCCTTCTCAGCTTTTGTTTGCAATGATCATATCTATGTGAGAGGGCTTTACCTCACGATTATGAACCTGGCGGTTCTGCTTCATTCTGATCTTAGGTTTTGATTGAAGGGCGTATTTATTTATATCCTTTGTCCCGCTGTGTCCTTGTCTCGCCGTGTCTATGTCCCACTGTGTTGTCCCACACATGTTGTTTTGTCCCTCACTGCATGTTGTTGGTTGTCTTGCATATGTTGATAGTCGTCCCTCTATGTTCCATGTGTTGTCCCAACCGTGTGGTCATCCCTCATGTTCTTGTCCCAACCGTGTGTTGTCCCACCGCGTTGTTGTCTTGTCATGATGTGTTCATACATGCATGTTGTTTGTTCATGCCATTGCATATGTGCTCGTTTACCTTAATTATGTTATGTTGTGTTGTTTTCCATTCGTTTGATCGTTATGTTTTGTTGTGTTGTCGGTTGTTTAGTTAATCATTATGTTATCATCGTTATGTTCATGCGTGTTTATCATGTTCATTCATATTGTTGTTGTCTTATGATGAAAATCCATAAAAATCAGAAAAATTTGAAAAATTCAAAAAAAATGTCGTTTCGCTTGGCAGTTAAGTCAGGTATGGCTCTCGATCCCTTCTCATTGTTGCATTACTATATGGTATCTACATTATTATAACCTCTCAAGGACCGGCTGGTTGGCCGTGTGTTCTGGGATCTGATGTTCCCCTTTAACAAAAATGATGGTGATCTAGGAGCATACAGTTAATCGTTGGATAAGCCGCTCAGTTGAGTCGGGTGGGGGACGATAGACTCTGTCTCGCACGCCGTGGTTGCAAGAAGACTCTTGACCCCGTCTGGCTCAGTCTAGCAATATTATCCTTGAGTACTTTCTATTTTATTCTTTTTTACATTCATTTTAATAATTTATTTATTTTAGCCCAGCATGCATCATGTCATTTTGAGCATTCACGCCACGTGATCCATTCAAGGATTTCTCCTCAGCAATGGTTAATTGCACCTCAGTTCTCTTGGGTAAGAGATTCTTCATTCCACTCTGAGTTTGAACGATTTCTCTGATCTTCCCGCTTGGTCTGGTTGGCCAGCGTGAAACCTGTCTGGATTTTATCTCAGTCTTATCTCTCCTTTTCCAGCTCTTATGCTGTGTTCATGCCGACCCACTCATTATCCGTAGATTATGTCCCCGATGAGGTTGGTCGTGTTTCCCTTCCTTTCTTAGTTAGTTCTCCAGACATGTCTCATCCTTGTCAATCATTTCAGGTGATTAGTTCGGCGTTTTCGGGAGAACTCCTGTCGCTTATTGGTTGTGACGGGTGTCTTTTTGCCTTGATGCCCGCTTATCATTTCTCTCCGCTTCATCTCCGCTTCATCTCTATTTCACGTCGCTATCACTTTCGCTCCATCTCCTTTCCATTTCACCTCCGCGTCATTTTCGCTCGTTCCCTTGCAAAGCGGACATCAAGGAGGGGCATCTGTTGACACCCGTTTTAGCCCACAAGTTGTGTCATTTCTCTTATTCATCATTTTTGATGTCCCGAATTAGCCATTATTTTGGAGCTTCCTTAGATGGATTTCAAGCCCATTTTTACCATTTCATATCCTTTGAGTCTTGGAGATCATGATTTCCTAGAGCCCTGGAGCTTGTCTTATCAACTTCTAGCTTCTAAGTCGACTTACGGCCCATTTAGGCCGGCTTCCCTCAAGTAATTGGCTCTCTCTCACTGCGCAGTCCTGAAAGTGGTCCTTTTTCATCTCCTTCTGTTCCTCTTTTCAAAAAGTTGTCTTCATCAGAGTTGTTCATCCTTTAAATATCTACAATTTTATCTTCTATGCCGTTGGCCAGTTCTGCCCTGTTTGTGAGCTATTCGCATTTTTCCGGCGTGCTGTGCTGTTTACCTATGTCTCATAATTTCCTCTCTGTTCTAGCCCCATTTTCTCCCTCTTCCATTCATTTTCTCATCTTACTTTCTTCATAAAAGTTGTTCCTCTCTCCGTTATCTACAATTTCTTCTTCTACCACTTTTGCCAGTTCTGCCCCGTTTGAGAGATACGCTTCAATTTCCAAAGTCACGCGTAGTCTATCCAAAATCTTCCTCCATCAGTGTGACGGCCCTACCGTAGACCGCCAGGGCAGTGTGACGGTCCTACGATAGACCGTCACACCGAAACTTACCCGAAATCGCCATGTTCGATCCCTAGAGCTTGGCGGTCCTACCCTAGACCGTCAGAGTCCATGTGACGGTCTAGTATGGGTGCGTTACACCGAAACTTGTCCGAAATCGTCCCGTTCGACCCCCAGAGTGTGACGGACCTACCCTTGTCCGTTACATAACTCTGACGGTCGTACGATAGACTGTTACACACACCTGAGAGTCCAATTCGTGCTGGATTCTGCTCCGTTTCTGTGCATCGTGGCCCTCTTGCAGAGTCCATAACTTGTTGAATTCTACTCCGAATTGAGCGATGTTTGCTCCTATGGTTTCTCCGTGGTATTATCTTGAATTCAGTCCAAAGAACTCCAAATTTCATTGGCTATATTGCTCAGAATCACACTCAAAGTTTGAGGGTTTAGGTGTCCTGGTTCAACTCAAACTCTACAGATTAAGCTCCGGGGCTCCCTTCCAGAAGCCATATCTTCCAGATCCTTCATCCAAATAGAGTCATGTTTTCTCCTATGACTTATCTTGTGGTGCAGACACCCGAGCAGTTACGCCGAGCCACCGATACCGCACGCGGAGCACGACTCGAGCCACTTCAGCGTCCATCTGGCTCGGAGACAGCCTGGAGACTCCCCCCTGAGTCTCGACATTTATCATATTTGTTTAGACTTTAATTGTGTGTAATGTGTGTTTATTTCATTTTATTCGGTATGTAATTTTGATTGTAAGAGGGGTTTATTTACAAAATGGGACCCCCGGGTCCCACGGGCCCCCAGACCCCCTCCCATTGATCCACCTCAGCCTAGGGCCCCATGTGGGGTCAGTCAACATTTCAAATGGAGGCATCTAGAAGGTTGAATGGTAAAAGACACATGGGAGACAATTGGACTTCAAAGTCCAAGGTAGGCTATCTACCAATTCTACCTTGTCTCCCTTGGTCAATAGGGCGCTCTGTGTGATTCACATTCAATCCAAGCCATCCATCTCCCACCCCTAGATCCAACGGTGGCAAATGGATTTGAGATGTAACCTATATAAGCTTGTATTTTCCATTTTTGATACAATTAATGCATTTGAAATCTGAAAAATTCCTTGGAGCAGCCTTGGGCGAACCCCTCCTCTCTCCTCTCTCCCCCTCTTGCAGCTGGGAAGGCTATATTTTGGTGGTGTGACTCCACCCCTATCAGTTCCGGTCGCCGCCGCCGCCGCCGCCACGTGCTGTCATCGCGCCTCCACCATCGCCGCCGGTGTTCTGTCCATCCAGGATAGAGGTGTCTTCTCCGAATTTCTGCTCTCCACCCCGTTGTGTTCTTGAGCTGGGATTTTGAGGGGATGTTCCAGAGGTGTTCCCCACGATCCAAAAAAATTGGTTGGTCATGAATCTTCCATTTGATAATTTTTCCATTTTCGTCCAACCTCTTTTCCCAGATCTATCTGCTTGCTGTTTAGATTTCCACCCGCCCTGTGTTTCCAGTGTTCGGACCCCTTTTTGATTTTTACTAGAGCTCCCAATTTTACTGGGAGTTCTGTCCATCAACCTATCCACCCACGATGTTTCTTGATTTTTGATCAGCCCTCCATCCATTTTTCAAAAATCATTTTCAGAGCCATCTACAGTGCTGTCAGCCAATTCCCAGATCCGACCACCTGTCAGTTTATAAATCATAACAATTCGTAGCCGCATCCAATCCTTTCATAAAAATTATTGCCATCTTCCTTGTTCAATTTCCTACAACTTTGATGAAGAGTTCAGGAGCTGAATCGGATGTCTTCCTGGCGGTCAACGGCAGTTCTCAGACAACTTACCTGCAGATCTGAGATTTCGGGTACTGTACAACAGGAACTTGAAAATTCAATAAAGTCCAGATCCGGCCAGATCCAGCAGATCTCTCTGGCCCTGAATTGAAGGATTTCAAGAGAGCTTTCCAACGATATCTCATGTGCCCCGATCCGACTTCGGGATTGAGCGCAGTGGCCGTTCTCGCCGGAGCGCACGCCGAAAAACAGAACCTGAAATCCGTGGGCAGCTAGGTCAAGAATTGGAGATCGGGGCCGATCGGCCACCGATCGATGTTTCTGGCCGACCGTCGTCTGAGGAGGCATGCCACCAAGGGACTCCATCACAGTGGGCCCCACCCTAGTAGGCCGGGAGGACAGCGCCACCCGTGGGCCCCACGGATCCGTAGAACCCGCCGTCCGGACAGCACGAATACGCGGAGTTCGGCACCGCCGGGCGACATCAAGATGCTGCCCGTCAACCCAATTCGCGTGATTCCCGGGCCCCACATGTGACCTTTTACCTCCCTGCGTGGAGTGGGTCAAGTTATTTTACTGCTGTAATAATTTGTTAACCGGGAGTCTGCAATTGGCCGGGGTCGTCTTCCCCACGCCGGGTGCGTGGAGGTAACGGTCTAAACTTCTCGGCATTACTTTGCTTAGCTAGTATACGGTCTTATGCCGCTGCGAGAGTGTAAGATTCTAGCCCGTGTGTTCATTTCACCGCTGTGAGCGTGAGTGTGACCCGTCCCGCGACTCGATCCGAGTCCGGAAGTTGAGTCTGACTACCTTGAACTCTGCCGGTTTCTTAACCGCGCACGATCCACGCTTTCCCTCGCATGGGACGAAGAGTGAGTTTGCACTTCTGTTAGTGACGTGTAGCCTATAGGAGCTCTTAGTGTCGAGCCGAGGTCGCTCTAGTAGTAGTGTCATTGCTGGTTGAGTCGTGTCCGTCTCATATAGCGTCGTCTCCTCAGTCCATCCCGCATCAGTTTGGTATCAGAGCGAGTCGAGTCTAGGGTAGTCTTGCTTAAGTCTTGCATGCATCATGGTCTAAGTCGAGTCTAGGATCATCATTAGTTTTCAAAACAAAAAAAAAGTGTTTTAAAATTGTATTTCATCCTGATAATTCGGTATCTTAAAAGGTGTTGTCCGAACGCTAGGCTACGCCTATCGGGAAGGCCGCACACTTGCGGGAGTGATCTTCGGATCGATTAACTCTGCCACGTACCGGATATTGGTTTAGGTCTAGGTGCATTAGTCGGTGTTTGCATCAGTTTGTGTCTCCTAGTTCGTGTGTAGTCCAATAAGAGTCAGTCGGTCTTGTCCAAGTGTCGACATGTCAAGCATGTAGTTCCGCCAAATTCACATGGAATCCCCATCACCCGGGCAATATGGCCGTTGGTCCACCCATGGGCTTGGCAACCACCCACTCCACTTCCGTAGGCCCGAAGCCTCAGATTTTTATGGCTCCAATGGCCCGGGCGACTACCTCAATTGGGAGGCCGCCATGGACACATACTTTGATTGTTATACCATGTCCGAAGCCGGGCAATTCTATTTTGCCAAGGAGAGGCTTCTACACGAGGCCGCCAAAAAGTGGGACCACATTGAGCGCTTGAGAGAGGTTATGAGGCAATGGCCCATCGAATCATGGTGGGACATGAAGAGAGAGCTTAGGAAGGTCTATGTGCCCTAACCGGTCACCTCCAACCGGCCCCACCTAATCACTTCCAACCAAGTGGGTCCTAGTCGGAGGTAAAGAGCCCCACATGTAGATGAGCCAAGACCTAATCCTAGGACGGTTGACTACGGGCGAGTCCACCATGATATCCCTATTCCAACCCACTCCGTTGCCGAACTTATGCAAATGATTTTGGACCGGTTGGATGGGGTGGATAGGACACGTACTCCTAGTGATGTACTCCTACACGAGCCTAATGAGGTAACAATCGGTAGCCCCAACCCGTTACCATCTAAGGTGCAATCCCAAGGTCCTCTCTCCATCATAGTGGATCCTCTTCCCCCACCCACGAGAGCCCCATTGCCTGCACCCCCTGTCCGTCAGGAGGATAAGGGTAAGGACACACGTATCAAGGAGCGTAGTGGATCACGACAGCAGTGTTATCGCTGCCAGGGGATTGGCCACTTTGCCGGGCAGTGTCCCACTCGGACACCTCTAGCCCTAGGGGACAAAAGGGTTGGAGAAGCCTCACTCTCCGATCTTTATTCGGAGCCTCCTCAGCCACATCTACCTGTGTTTCTAACGGGAAAGCTACTTCTAGCCGAGCCACTCCTTAGCTGGCTTAAGAATGGCCTGGCCCCATCTCCCCTCCCATCTATGGACCCTATCCTACCTTTGGTGCCAATCAATTCATTTCACACCACTTTCGGTCTAGTCACTATGTGGATACATTAGATGACCTTCTTAAAGGGTTAGATCGGCAATTGACTTTTACACACTTGTTGGCCCCAAGCTTTGACCAACCTATAGGTCGTAGCTTCACACATCCATCCTTAGGGTCTATCACCTCCGTGTACACCGTGGGCCATATCACCATGGAGGTTCTTTTACTCCTCCCCTTACCGGCCGAGCCTGACTTCACTCCTTTTATCCCGAGGGAGGAGCCCTATCTGCTATACACAGTCCCATCTACGTCGATGGATGAAGGTGAGCATCAACACCTTCTAGAATTCCACACATGGGATCTTGAGATGAGGGAATCCATATCGAGGGGACACACATTCTTTGATCCCTTCGATCCCTTTCTTCGTGGGCCCCTTGGCCCACAACCTCCATTCCACCTCTTTAAGGAAGTCCACTATCACACTCCTCCTACTCGGGCCTGGCAACCTTCACATGGCAATAGGTCGAACCGTCATTTGGGGTAATGAAGACTTTGGTCCCCCGGTCCACCTAAACCGTCCTAACCTCCCGGACTTCCCACATCCAAAATAAATGTCCATGATTGGTGCATCGTAGGATGTCTAGGAGTCCACCATGACATTAACCTCCGATTATGTCAAATGCATGCATGGCACACATTCGGATGTCCTGGACCACCTTGCATATGATTCGGTCGGACTAGCATTAGGTTTGTGTAGGGTCGTGTGTGCATCTGTGTGTTTTTCTTTTTGTTAGGCATGTTAGGAGTCTGCATGACGACGTCCGTCGTCACAGTAAGGCCAGCAATGCACGGTACAAGGAGTTAGCCGGTGCCCATAGACACCACCGAGAGTTCCAAGAGGGCGAATATGTCATGATCAGGGTAAGACCTGAACGGTTTCCCTCGGGAACCGTTAAGAATTTGCAAGCTCGCGGAGCCGGTCCATTTAGAGTGTTGAAACGCGTTGGATCCAATGCGTATGTTGTGGACCTGCCCGAGGAATACGGTATAAGCTCTACTTTTAATATTTCGGATCTAGTTGCATATAGGGACCCAGCGGTGATCCCTAGTGAGCCTTTTGAGCCATCTCCTCCGATTGAGAGTGATCCCACACCTGAGTGTCCACCTCCAGCCCCTTTGTCACGGCAGCGTGAGCATATAGATCATATACTGGATGAGCAGGTGACAATTACCAGGAGTGGATCCTACCCGCGCTACCTAGTCCGATGGTGAGGACGGCTCGCTACTGAGGACACATGGATCACGCATGGTGAGTTGCAGCGGATTGATCCGGACCTTCTGGAGCGATACCAGAGCGATGCAGACCCTTACTCGACAGGGTCAAGTTTCTCTCACCCGGGGAGAATTGGTGCGGACACCCGAGCAGTTACGCCGAGCCACCGGTACCGCACGCGGAGCACGACTCGAGCCACTTCAGCGTCCATCTGGCTCGGAGACAGCCTGGAGACTCCCCCCCGAGTCTCGACATTTATCATATTTGTTTAGACTTTAATTGTGTGTAATGTGTGTTTATTTCATTTTATTCGGTATGTAATTTTGATTGTAAGAGGGGTTTATTTGGAAAATGGGACCCCCAGGTCCCACGGGCCCCCCAGACCCCCTCCCATTGATCCACCTCAGCCTAGGGCCCCATGTGGGGTCAGTCAACATTTCAAATGGAGGCATCTAGAAGGTTGAATGGTAAAAGACACATGGGAGACAATTGGACTTCAAAGTCCAAGGTAGGCTACCTACCAATTCTACCTTGTCTCCCTTGGTCAATAGGGCGCCCCCCCCCCCTTAATTTTTTATTTGTTTTTTTTGTGTGATTCACATTCAATCCAAGCCATCCATCTCCCACCCCTAGATCCAACGGTGGCAAATGGATTTGAGATGTAACCTATATAAGCTTGTATTTTCCATTTTTGATACAATTAATACATTTGAAATCTGAAAAAGTCCTTGGAGCAGCCTTGGGCGCACCCCTCCTCTCTCCTCTCTCCCCCTCTTGCATCTGGGAAGGCTGTATTCTGGTGGTGTGACTCCACCCCTATCAGTTCCGATCGCCGCCGCCGCCGCCACGTGCCGCCATCGCTCCTCCACCATCGCCGCCGGTGTTCTGTCCATCCAGGATAGAGGTGTCTTCTCCGAATTCCTGCTATCCACCCTGTCTTGTTCTTGAGCTGGGATTTTGAGGGGATGTTCTAGAGGTGTTCCTCACTATCAAAAAAAAATGGTTAGTCATGAATCTTCCATTTGATAATTTTCCATTTTCATCCAACCTCTTTTCCCAGATCTGTATGCTTGCTATTTAGATTTCCACCCGCCCTGTGTTTCTAGTGTTCGGACCCCTTTTTGATTTTTACTAGAGCTCCCAATTTTACTTGGAGTTCTGTCCATCAACCTATCCACCCATGATGTTTCTTGATTTTTGATCAGCCCTCCATCCATTTTTCAAAAATCATTTTCAGAGCCATCTACAGTGCTGTCAGCCAATTCCCAGATCCGACCACCTGTCAGTTTAAAAATCATAAAAATTCGTAGCCTCATCCAATCCTTTCATAAAGTTATTTCCATCTTCCTTGTTCAATTTCCTACAACTTTGATGAAGAGTTCAGGAGCTGAATCAGACGTCTTCCTAGCGGTCAATGGCAGTTCTCAGACAACTCACCTGCAGATCTGAGATTTTGGGTACTATACAACAGGAACTTGAAAATTCAATAAAGTCCAGATCCGGCCAGATCCAGCAGATCTCTCTGGCTCTGGATTGAAGATTTCAAGAGAGCTTTCCAACAATATCTCATGTGCCCCGATCCGACTTCGGGATTGAGCGCAGTGGCCGTTCTCGCCGGAGCGCACGCCGGAAAACAGAACCTGAAATCCGTGGGTAGCTAGTTCAAGAATTGGAGATCGGGGCCGATCGGCCACCAATCGGTATTTCCGGCCGACCGCCGTCCAAGGAGGCACGCCACCATGGGTCTCCATCACATTGGGCCCCACCCCAGCAGGCCGGGAGGACAGCGCCACCTGTGGGCCCCACAGACCCGTAGAACCCGCCGTCCGGACAGCACGAAAATGCGGAGTTCGGCACCGCCGGGCGACATCAAGATGCTGCCCGTCAACCCAATTCGCGTGATTCCCGGGCCCCGCATGTGACCTTTTACCTCTCTACGTGGAGTGGGTCAAGTTATTGTACCGCTGTAATAATTTGTTAACCGGGAGTCCGCAATTGGCCGGGGTCGTCTACCCCACGCCGGGTGCGTGGAGGTAACGGTCTAAACTTCTCGGCGTTACTTTGCTTAGCTAGTATACGGTCTTATGCCGCTGCGAGAGTGTAGGATTCTAGCCCGTGTGTTCATGTCACCGCTGTGAGCGTGAGTGTGACCCGTCCGGCGACTCGATCCTAGTCCGGAAGTTGAGTCTGCCTACCTTGAACTCTGTCGGTTTCTTAACTGCGCACGATCCACGCTTTCCCTCACATGGGACGACGAGTGAGTTTGCACTTCTGTTAGTGACGTGTAGCCTATAGGAGCTCTTAGTGTCGAGCCGAGGTCGCTCTAGTAGTCGTGTCATTACTGGTTGAGTCGTGTCCGTCTCATATAGCGTCGTCTCCTCAGTCCGTCCCGCATCATCTTGACTATTATCTCGAGATTGATCCATAGATCTCGAGATTTGATGGACTCTATCTCTTAAATTCGTGGAGGAAAGTTGGGGGTTTCACCACTTTTCTATAAAAACTGCCCAGTTCGCAGTCGCGACGGTGGGCTCTTTCTTGGTTCGGGGCGAAGCCATGCTTCAACTCCAACTCACAACTTCGACCTTGGCTTGAAGAGGGAAGTATTAGCCTTCCTCTAGCCGACTGGAAGGAGAGGAGGTTTGAATCCACAAGTTCCCCACACCTCGTTTGTCAAGCGCGATCAAGTTTTCTTTCCAAGGTACACGGCGCCGTTCTTTACACTTCTTCATCCTTTGGCGTTGTTAATCCTTGGTGGCGATCACGGTTAGTATTTCTCATCCTTTCATCCCCCATTGTCTTTGATTCATATGTTTATGCATGTATGTAGTTAAAGGGGGCGGGATAGGAATCTAATTAAAACAAATCAACATGGACGACGGGTATTTGAGGACCCGCGTCGCTCGGATTCGTCGGGAGGTCGAGCGGCTTGCGAAGCAGTGGCCCTGGGGCAGCCGGGGCTCATTGTCTGGAAGCCGGGGCAACGGCGGGGCGCTGAAGCCCCTGAGACAGGTAACGACGGCAGCGGCGATGACTGGAGTGAAGGTGCCTCGACCGAGGGCACCGAGGAGCTGGTGGACCCAGTTCCTAACCGATTGTGGCTTCCGAAGGAGAGGTTCGTTGGCTGGGTGCTCCCTGAGGGGAGCTTTGCTGGTACAGCTGTTGATGACTGGCGGCGGCATATTGGCCACGCGATCGGGTCGGCTGGACCGATGGAGTTCGTGTCCCATATTGAGTGTGCTCACACTCTAATGGATATCCGAGAGGCGATTGCAAAGGCTACCCGTGTGTTGGCACTGAAGCCTGAGCAGCTAGTTCCTCTACCATTGCCCCCTTCGGGGCTTCAGGTAAAATTTCTCCGCTCAGCGTGTTGTCTCAATTTTACTATCTTGCGATGTTTGTAACTGAGATGTCGTGTGTTGATGTGCCTGTGGATAGGTTCTGCGGCGGAGGGTGATCACCCCTCCACGGAGACATCCTCAGGGATTGGAGATGGGGGGCTGCAACCTAGGCGGAAGTGCCCTCGAGTGGATGCTGGGGAAACTGGAGTCGACGAGCCCCCGGAGGGACTTGAGGCTGACGAGCAGATTGAGGCAGAGCCAGCTTTGAGTAAGCATTGTATTCGCCCCTTTGCTCCTTGTTGGTTTAGTCCCGACTACTGGCTGAATTTGCTCTGTTGGTTTTGTTTCTTGTAGCTCCAATGGAGGCCGGCGTGGAGGCAACCTTCTCGCCCCCTAAGGAAGTTGACCCCCTACCTGATGATGGGGTCGAGTGCAAGATAGATATGGAGGGGTTCCTTCGCGTGATGGACGAGATTCCCCCAACATCGAGGCATTCCATGACTTCGAGTCATGGAAGGCTCCAGGGAAGGCCTACTCAGGTGAGAGCCTCTGACACTAGAACCTACGCTTGCTGTGGCTTTGCCCGGTTGTGGCCACTGACATAGCCATTCATACTATGCAGGGATGGCGGAGGTGTCGAGGGCCGAGGCCCCTTTCAGGACACAAGGCGGAACATTCGACCAGATGGGGGACCCAGTGCCAGTTGTAGCCCGAGGTAGCTCCGATAAGTGTCGAATTGTTGTGATAGGAGTACCCTATTTTAGTTGTGCTTTTGAAATAGCGGGGTTACTAACTGGGTTTATGTTATTTTGCTTGCCAGGCGAGGACACGACTGCCACTCTAGAGATGATCCATGAGTTGGCCAGCGCTGGCGCATCAGTGGCTCTTCTATCCTTTGAGGGCGAGTCTGAGCAAGTGGCCCCCTCGCCTTCGTCCGTTGCTGGGGACGCACTGGGCGCACTACCACAGTTGCTAGCGAGAGTGCCTCTCCCAGTTTTATCCACTATGGTGTCAGCCTGCACTGTGGGACTGGTCGAGTCCTCTAGTGTGGACCCTCAAGTATGCAACCGAGTGCCTAGTCATTTATGGTAGGGCCTTCTGAGTTGTCCGCTAATGCTAAGCTTTTACCGGTATTGGTTGCAGGTACTTCTTCCCCTCTGGAGGAGGGTGAACTTCCTCGTGACATGACCGGGGTAGCCGGGGGCCAGCCCGCGCTCGAGGGTTCGGCTGGGGCGACGAGGAGTTCGTCGATATTGAGGGGGTTTCCGAGGGGGACGCCCCTGCTGGTGAGCTTCTTATCCAACATGCTCGACTATGGAGTTGTCTTCATATGAAACGAGATTTTATAATAGCCTGACTTGGCTTCTTGGTGTACAGGTGTCTCTGATTTACCCGTGCCTGGGGGTTCTTCAGAGACCTCATCTGGTTCCTCGAGCACTGACAGTGCGGTGATGGAGACCGATGAGAGTTCGAGCTCGGGCTCTTCTTCCTCCGAGGCCGCTTCTACCGGAGACGCCGAGATGGAGGTAGCTTTGGAAGGTATATAGAGATCCTTCCCTCCTCGCTGTTGGCTTTGGTTTAGAGTTTATAGCAGGGTGTTGACGTTATTGTGTTATGACCAGGACTGGGATCTGAGGGGGAGCGCGTGCCAACTCCTACTGGGGATAACCAGGGAGAGCCTTCTGTCTCCCTGATGACCACTGAGGACGACCGGATTACGGAAGAGCCTTTGCCCTCCCCGACCCCGACCCCGGCCCGCGAGATTGCTGATGTGGGAAAGTGATTGCTCTCACCGACCCCTGTGGAAGAGACTACAGGCGTGGCGGGAGCAACATCGGGTAAGGATTGAGACTTTTCTCAGGTTTTCCACCTTGTCTTGTCAGATGAACTTTGGATGTTGTGTGTTTCCTTCTCATGCTGGGTGGGATTGTGCAGGCTTTGCTGGTGTGTTGGCTGAGATGGGCCACTCTTTCCTGGACCTAGGGGTTGAGTGGCCTACGTCCGCTTCCCCGCCCGAGCCACTGCTGGACGCGAGCGTGGGTGCGGCCTTGCTTCAGCGAGCTCGAGGCTATCTAGGAGGCGACCCCCTGCCTTCTCCGGAGGAGCTTAGGTAGTGGTTGAGGGACTGCACCCAGGGCTACCACAGCCTCGGCTTCCTGTGCGAGCTCTAGATGTCTGGCTTGGCTGGCATCTGGGCAGAGTACCTGCAGCTTCTGGCGACTCAAGAGCAGAGGGCGCAACAGCTGACGATGATCCGAGAGGCTCAGGAGCAGCGGGCCCAGCTCATGTCGGCTGTAGCCGAGCAGAGACGCCATGTCGAGGCGGCCATGTCACTTTCTCGGGACCGCGCCATGCAGTTAGGCGAGGCAGAGAGTAAAGCTGAGGCCTTGCAGAAGGCCTTGGAGGAGTGGCTGCGAGCCGTGGAGCTTGCTAGAGCTGAGTGGCGGGCTGCCGAGACCGCGGCGAGGCTAGCGTATAGCTTGCGTCGACCTTGGAGGCGGAGCTTGCAGCAACTGAGTCTCGCCTGGCGGCACTGGAGGGGATTGAGACCGGGGTTTGATTGTATTTATTTTCCCTTTTTGTTTTCTGTCATCTGGACTATATGGATTTTATCACCCCAAGGGCATGTCTTGGGCTTCTTTCACAGAGTATTAATGACAAACTTGCCGGATCTTTTGGTTGTTTATCGGGTTGTTTCTTCCCTTCTCTGGTGGAACTATGCTGTGTGTAGGGACTGGCGACCACTTGCTGTTAGCCGTGCATGTTTCCCCCATTGCGCGTTGATGTAAGAGACAGGGGACTAGATATACCCGCTTTCGGGCGCCGGAGTAAAGGGGGTTGAGTATGGAGAATAGTGTAACTGGATGGCAGGTACTGGGTAGTAGGGGGGTGACTGGGTGTTGGGGTGAATCCTCTTGAAGGATAAAGGTCTGTGTAACATGGGGCCGACATGAACCCGCAGGGTATGATGGTCTACACAGTTTAGGGCTACTGGGGTGATTTTGGGGTGTATCGGTCATGAGCCGAGTAGTAGAGTATCCACTGACGTCATGTTGTTAGCTGGCAATCTAGTGTATACTACCCGGGAAGACTGGGACCGAGCCGGCTGGGTGGCCTGGGGGACATCACGGCCAAGATTGGGACTGAGAGGCAGGTTGGAGGATGAAACTGGAATTATGACTGGAGACGGTGACCGGAGCTGGAGCCAGTCGGCTGGCCCGTAAAGGCGTTGTAGCCGAGACTGGGGCTGGAGGCTGAGCGACTGGCCTGTAAAGGCGTTATAGCCGAGACTGGGGCTAGAGATTGAGCGGCTGGCCTGTAAAGGTGTTGTAGCCGGGACTGGGACTGGAAGCTGGCGGCTGGCCTGTGAAGGCGTTGTAGCTGGGACTGGGAGCTGGAAGCTGGCGGCTGGCCTGTGAAGGTGTTGTAGTTGGGACTGGGAGCTGGGAGCTGGAGGCTGGCCTGTGAAGGCGTTGTAACCGGGATTGGGAGCTGGCGGCTGGCCTGTGAAGGCGTTGTAGCCGGGACAGGGAGCTGGGAGCTGGTGGTGCGGACACCAGAGCTAGCGAGAGATACGATACGGCGGGCCGTCGATACCATACGTTCAGCACCATTCGAGCTACATCAGCTTCCCTCTGGCTCGGAGACAGTCTGGAGTCTCCCTCTTGAGTCTTAGTATTTATCGTATTTATTGGGATTTTATTTGTGTGTACTGTGTGTTTATTTGGTTTTATTTGGATTGAATAAGGATAGTAGAATGTGTTTATTTGTAAAATGGGACCACCTGGGTCTCGCGGGCCCCCCATCCCCTCTCCCATTGATCCACCTCAGCTCTAGGGCCCATGTGGGGCTAGTCAAACCTCCCAGGTGAGCATCTAGAAGAGTTGGACCAAGGGGGGGGACAAAGGGAAAAAAATTCAAAGTTGGAAGCCTATAAGTCAGGGGGGCGCCCCATATATATTGTATTCTAATGGGTTGTAAATTTATTTTATTTGGTTCCAAACCACATGAGAGAAATAAATTTGAACTCCCCCATTTACCCCTCCCCAATTCTAGATCTAGGGATATAATTAGTCTTTTTACATTTTCTATAAAACCCTTGTATTTCCATTTTGGTTGGAATTAATGCAAAGAAATTTCAGAAATTTTTCCAAGGAGCAAGGGCCACCCCCTATCTCTCTCCTCTCTCCCCCTTCTTGCAGCTGGGAAGGCTGTATTCTGAGGTGAGACGCCTCCTCTATCGGTTCGTGAAGATCGCCGCTGCCGCCACCGCCGTCATCGTGCCGCCGTTGCACCGCCACCGTCGTCGCCGGAGTTCTGTCCACTCAGGACAGCAAGCTCTTTCTAGAATTTTAGCTCCCAACCTCGTGATCTGCTGGGTTCCAAACTTTCAGGGTGAGTTCTAGAGGTCCAACCCATGTCCCAGAAAAATTGGTGGATTTTCTACACTGCGTTTTCCATTTTTTCCCAATTCGTGTTCCCCAACCCTCCAGATCTGCCTGTGCTCAGTTTTGTGTCACAGCAGCTAAGTTCTTCCCATGTTAGACCCACTTCCCCATGTCTGAACGAGTTGCAATTTTTATTGGGGATTCTATCCACCTAATCCCTCTTCCACGAATTTTATTGAGAATTTTGGATCTCGTTTATATTTTCTAAAAATCACTGTCAAATCCCAAAATCAGTTCTACCCCTGTAGTCCAGATCCGACCACCCAGTGTTATAAAATCTGTTTTTCTAACCAAACCTCCATCTTAAATTCCACAAAAAATATCCTCGTCTTCCTTACTTCCCCCTCTCCCACTTTCATGAAGACACCAACACCCAGATCTGACATTTGAGCCGCGGTCAACGCCAACTCTCAGGAAAATTCAATTCAGCCTGGCTAGATCTGAGACTGAGAGCAGTCTGGATCAAAATTCCACCATCAAAAATACGGCCCCGAAAAAATTCCTGGCACCACAGAGGGTCGAAGGATTTCGAGTCAGCTTTCCAACGGCACTGGTTTTGTGCCGATCCGACCTCGATGCTGGTCGCAACAAGCTTTATCGCCGGAGCGCGCGGGTCTGAAACAGAATTCAGATCCGTGGACAACAACCTCAATAGTTGAAGATCGGAGCCGCCTCGCCTTCTGGGAGGCTAACCAGGGCATCCCTCTCCCAGGGACCACCCCTCCAGCAGTCCTCGTCACAGCAGGACCCACCCCGCCCAATTCAGAGGCCCGAGCATCATGTGGGCCCCACATCCCGCGGAACGCGCCGTCTGGGCAGCACCAAATCGAGGCTTGTCGGCACCGACGGAGTGCCACAAAATGGTGCCCGTCAACCCAAACACACTACTCCCGAGCCCCACATGTGACCTATTACCTCCCTGCGTGGAGTGGGTTAATTTTTGTAATTGTTAATTATTGTTAACCGGGAGTACGGATTTAGCCGGGGTTGTCTTTCCCACGCCAGGTGCGTGGATGTAACGATCTAACTTCTCGGCATTTGCTTTCCTAGTATATGATCGTATGCCGCTGTGAGTGCGTTAGGAATCTAGCCCGTGAGTTCATGTCACCCCTGTGAGTAAGAGAGTGAACCCGTCCCGTGGCTCGATCCGAGCACGGAAGTGAGTCGACCACCCTTGACTCTGCCGGTTTCTCAACGGCGAGGATCCACGCCTTCCCGCGCTTGGCATGACGAGTGAGCTTGTGTTTCTGTTTGTGACGTATAGCCCATAGGAACTCTTAGTGTCGGGCCAAAGTGTCTCTACTGTCCGTGTGTTGCTGGTCGCGTCAACACTTATAGTCCGAGGTTCGCATCACTTGGAGTCGGTCCCTCTGTCCGTCCCGCATCAGTTTGGTATTAGAGCGAGTTAGAGTCTAGGGTCGTGTCTCATTGTATCCTTTACCTGATCTCTAAAAAGGTGTCTCCGGAGCGTTAGGCTACGCCTATCGGGAAGGAACACACTTGCATGAGGGAATCTTCGGATCCCGCAACTCCGCCACGTACCGGATATCGGCTAAGTCTAGGTTCATCCTCATCGCATTAGTCCGTGTCTCCCAGTTAGTGTGTCAGTTGCATGCCCACCCGTCGAGGCACCCAATACTCTCCACCACCACCTATGGCGGATCCCCGAGCCCGTAGTTCTGATGAGCCTTCGGTGGCCGAGATGTTCCGAACTCTCATGGATCGTCTCGATACGCGTATGGATGGGCTTAGTACGCGTCTAGATGGCGTAGGAACGCGTCTAGAAGGGAGGATGAAAGCCATCGAGGATCGGGCCGAAGCATCGGACCAGTCCGTCCAAGGTCTTGTGGGGAGAATTGCTATCCTAGAAAGGGCCCCAGTGGAGGCGCAACCCACACCGACAAATGGCCAACAAGAGCCGGTTCAGCAACCCGCTGTTCCAAGGGCTCAAGGGGCAGATGATAGGAGGCAACAAGTGCCCGAGGTGGCTGATTATGCATCTGATAACAAATAAGGGGGTTATGGTCGTGACAGTCGAGCTCAACGACGGAATCGTGATTACGATGATGATGACCGTGTTCTTAGGAGCGTACGTGCGGACCCTCCCCTTTTTGACGGGTCCTTGGACCTGAAGATCTATTTAGATTAGGAGGCCGGCATGGATCGGTACTTCGAGTGATTTTAGATGACAGACCACCGAAGAGTTCGCTACGCAAAGATAAAGTTGCAAGGGCAGGCGCAAACCTATTGGACAAATGTGGAGAGCCTGTTGATGCAGCGACATCAACCCCAGATCGGTACTTGGGATGACATGAAAATCAAGTTGAGGCAGAAGTACCTTCCTGCCACATATCGCCAGCGTCTCATAGACAAATGGTAAAGTCTTACCCAAGGGAACCGATCCATGACTAAGTACACCATCGAGTTTGATGAGTATTATTTGCGGTGTGGAGTTACGGAAGAGGGCACCATGACCATCTCGCGCTTTCGAAGAGGTCTGTGGCCAAACTATCAATATGAACTTTTCTGCCGCAATGTGACCACTTTGGAGCAGGCATATCCGGTTGATCTCAAATTGGAGCAATTCGAGGCCGAGTTCGAGCCTACCCAATGGAAGGGCCCCTTCCCTCTACGTAGTGTCGAGCCTCGTGGCTCTTCAGGCACATATCAGAGGGCCCCCATGACTCGTCCTCAGGAGCCCACTCGTCAGGAGCCGTTCACCCCTAGGCCTCACCCTCCACCTCCGAGGGACTTTGCTCGTCCCAACAACCCCAGGCACCCATAGCCCGTCCACCGGCACCCGCACCTCTTGCCCGTCCCTTGTTGCCTTCACCCCCTATCCGACGGGAGGATAAGGGTAAGGGACCTTTGATCGGGGAGCCTAGTGGATCACGGAAGTAGTGTTTTCGCTGCAATGGGTTTGGCCATTTTGCCAACCAGTGTCCCATGCGTCAATCTCTAGTCATTGGGGACACACAGGTCAGGGACACCTCATCTTCCAAGCTCGTGTTAGTCAGCTATGAGGCGGATCAAGAATTAGCTGACGAGTTCTTTGAGAATGAGGGTGATGGTCAGGAGGTTCAGCATCTAGATGATGCCCAGATAGGGGTCGTCAGGTGTATTCTCACCCAGCCACAGGCCAGTGATGACTGGCGTCGGACCACCATATTTCATACATACTGTAGTCTGGGCGGGAAAGTTTGTAAGGTGATTATCGATAGTGGGAGTTGTATCAATGCAATCTTCACGGGCACTGTCTCTAGTCTTGGTCTTACCCCCGTGGACCATCCTTGCCCCTATCGAGTATCATGGGTGGATTCCACCTCCATTCCGATCAGACTGCGGTGTTTGGTCCCACTGCAGTTCCATGTATACCGTGATGAGATCTGGTGTGATGTCCTCCCCATGGAGGTGGGTAGCATTATTCTTGGTAGGCCGTGGTTATTTGATCGGGATGCTACTCTCCATGGCAGGTCGAACACCTATACCTTTGACCATGGTGGGCAAAGGATTACCCTCCACCCCTCTCAGCCCAAGAGTCCTTCCGTTAGGGGTCCTACTGGTCCTAGTACTCTGGAGCCTTCCGCCCCTGGACCCAGTACCCCATCCCCAGCTAGGGCCATGACCATTACATCGAGCACAGGTGAGCCCTCGTCTAGGAGGTTGATGTTGATTGGCTCCCGAGAGATGGAGCGTGAGGCTAGTAGAGGTAGCCATGTGTTTGCTATCACGGTCTGAGAGGTGGAGCCAAAATCTGAGGGTGAACTCCCACCAGATGCCATTCCCATTCTGCAAGAGTTTGCTGATATCTTTCCGAAGAGCTTCCCGAGGGAATTCCACCTATGCGGGATATTCAGCATGCTATCGACCTGATTCCGGGCTCCTCATTGCCCAATCTTCCTCACTATCGCATGAGTCCCACGGAACATGCCGACCTAAAGCGGTAGGTCGATGAGCTGATGTAGAGAGGGTCTGTTCGGGACAGCATGAGTCCGTGTGCTGTTCCCACATTACTTGCCCCAAAGAAGGATGGCACTTGGAGAATGTGTATTGATAGTTGTGCCATCAACAAAATCACCGTGAAGTACATGTTCCCTATTCCCCGCTTGGATGACATACTAGACATGATGGCAGGTACCACTATCTTCTCGAAGATCGATCTTAAGAGTGGCTACCATCAGGTGAGGATTAGGCCAGGTGATGAGTGGAAGACTACATTTAAGACCAAGGATGGTCTATATGAGTGGTTGGTTATGCCCTTTGGGTTGACCAATATCCCTAGCACCTTCATGCGACTCATGACTCAGGTCCTTCGACTATTTATTGGAGTCTTTGTGATAGTGTATTTTGATGACATTCTTATATATAGTCGCACTAAGGGGACCACTTGGACCATCTACGGCAAGTCTACCTACTTTTGAGGTGAGAGCAGCTGTTTGCGAACCCACAGAAGTGTGCCTTTATGACTTCTCAGCTTCCCTTCTTGGGTTTTATTGTGTCTAGTACTGGGGTCTCCGCTGATCTGGAGAAGGTTTGGCGGAACCCCGCACGATCCATGATGTCCGCAGCTTTCATGGCCTCGCGACGTTCTATCGTCATTTCATCTGCGGATTTAGCTCCGTCACTGCCCCGATCACGGACTGTATAAGGAAGGGCACGTTTGTATAGACGAAGGCCACTGCTGCTGCCTTCAAGGACATCAAGGAACGCATGACCCAGACACCGGTCCTTCGATTAGAAGATTTCTCGAAGGTGTTTGAGGTCTCTTGTGATGCGTCGGGTGTAGGGATTGGAGGAGTGTTAAGTCAGGAGGCCCACCCGGTCGCATATTTCAGTGAGAAGCTGAATGACGCGAAACTGCGATACTCCACTTATGATAAAGAATTCTATGCAGTTGTTCAGGCTCTTAGGCATTGGAGGCACTATCTATTACATCAGGAGTTTGTCATGTACTCCGATCATGAGGCTTTGATGTTCCTCTATGCCCAAAAGAAGCTTAATGCACGTCACAGTAGATGGGTCGAGTATCTCCAGTAATTCACATTCGTGCTTAAACACAAGGCTGGAGTGGAGAACAAGGTGGCTGATGCCTTGAGTCGGCGAGCATGTTTGCTGACTACCATGAGTGCCGAGGTTATAGGGTTAGAGAAGATGAGAGAGGCTTATGTTGATTGTCTTGACTTTGGTCAGATCTTCGCCGCTCTCCAGGCCGGACCCTCGAGAGATCATATTGATTATGTGCTTCAAGAGGGTTACCTCTTTCGAGGAGGCAGGCTTTATGTGTAGCAACCCTGGAAAAATAAAGATTTTTTTTAAATAAATCAAATTAAAATAAAATATAAGTAAATAGATGACAAAGAGCCTAAATGAGTAAATCATTAATCAAGAGGAAAATAACGCCTTTTATCAAGGTGCTGATTCAAAAGGAAACGCCTCTGTCTAAGGCGTTAATTTAAAAAGGACGCCTACACAATAGGGCGTCAAATTTCAAACGACGGGAAATAAAATTAAGGAAAAGAAAGGAAACGCCCTCACCTTGGGCGCGTTTTTAATAAATAACGACTAGGACAATGGAGAGGGGGATTTCCGCAGCCCACCACCAAGGCGGCCCAACAAGGCCTACAAGGTCCAACCGGGCGAGCCCCACCCAAGTGATAGCCCACAGGGCCCACTTTGGGAGAAAAGCCCAATAAATAAAGACTCGAGGAACCAACTCTCCCCGGCGGCCTTCTAGGCTCGGAGGGCCCGAGACAACGGTCAGATCGGATGGAAGGTCCGGTCTAAAGCCCACTCTCCGACCGAGAGAAAGAGGCTCCAGCCGACCTATCCGACCCCACCTTCGCCGGGCCATGCCTATCGCTCGGACACGAGCTAGCATCCCCGTAGCTCGGTGAGACCGCTTGTTTACCTGCAGGTGCGGCCGTTCAGAGTCCTCCGGTAGCGGGAGAGTCATGGGAGCTGCCGAACTCAAAGGGGATAACGCCCCCACGATCCGGCCATGAAAGCCCCCGATGAAGACGTAACTCCCGCCGGGAAGCCCTCAGCTCACCGGACTCTTAAAAGGCGATGCACTATTTAAGTAAGGGAGGCCCTCCGGAAGATGGTAAGATGAACTAGCCCTTCACATACCCTAAGCTCCTGGGCACGATTCGCTTCACCCTTGGTGGAGAGGATTCTCGCGCATCAGCTCTCTCCTCCCCTCATTATCGCTTCCACCATCGCTCTACTGACTTAGCCATCAGAGGGTTTTCCCCCAGGGAGATCCCCTGGGCCCTCTGATACGTTTCCCTTCTCTTGCAGATTCATCTTCTGGTGATCCACAGCCCGCTCAGGACTCAGCGCGAGATTCCGCCTCTTCATCCGGCGCCGTCTGTGGGAAACGCACGAAGAGTCAAGATGGTGAGAAAAAGCTCAGGGAGGAGATCCGCCGACGGGGCAGGTAAGGCTGTGGCAGCGGGAGGCGTCCCCCCTAGGGTCTCGCAGAGCCCCCCCTCCAACGCCAGCGTCCCCGCCAACAGGCCACCCCCCCCCGGCGGAGACAGGGGCACCCCTCGACGGCGGCGCCAACGCCTTCCAAGCCCTCAACGAGAAGATGGACGTCCTCATAGAGCTCATGAGGGCCCAGGCGGCCCGAGACGCAAGGTCCCGCGCCCCGTCAGGAAGTCCCCCTCGAAGGAGTGCAACGCAGCACACCGCCGGAGGCCGCTTCACCCTCCGCGGCCGACAGCTCCTCCGCAACGACGTCGGAGGACCCTCGCAAGCTCCGCCTGCAGAGCAAGAGGCTTCCTCCACGCCGAGGAAAGGGAAGCAGGGGGCGAAGCCGCCGCACCCGGGCACCAGTGCTCCGGGAGATCACCATGACGCCCCCCCCAGCCCCACGGCACGGCCACAGCCAGAGCTGTCTCTCCAGCTACGAGATTTTGAAAGACGATTCGCAGAGCAAGAGCGCGCTCTTCGCGCCCTGCAGAAGACCTCTTTCCCGGAGGACGAGGAGAAATCCCCTTTCTCCGAGTACATCTTGAAGGCAGAGGTCTCTCCTAGAGCCTCCATCCCAACCTTCAAGCTCTACGACGGCCAGGGCGACCCAGCCGACCACTACGACAGCTTCGACGCCCTGGTGACCCTGCATGGAACGCCGGATCCCATCAAATGTCGAGCCTTCGCGGCCACCCTGGTCCAGGGCGCTCAGGCATGGTTCCGAGCCCTCGCCCCGGGGTCCATCCGAGACTTCAGGCAGTTCGGGCGAATTTTCAAGGAGAGCTTCGCCGGTAGCGCCCCCCCAAGGTCTGTAGCGGGGCTCCTGGCTCTCAAACAGGCGCAAGGGGAGAGGCTCCGGACTTACGTCCATCGATTTAAATCGGAAGCCCTTAGGATCCCCCGCCTGGATGTGGCCTCAGCCACAACCGCACTGACCGGGGGCACCCGGGACGAGAATCTCCGCCGCGAGCTTGTCCTCCACCCTCCCTCGACCCTTGCCGAGCTAGTGACTCTGGCATTGCGCCACGCCGAGTGCGAAGAGGTACTCAGCGCCTGCCGAGACACAACCGGCTCGGGTCAGGAGGGGGACAAAAAGCGGACCTCCGAGCCAAACCCTGGCTCGAGCAAGAAGCGCGATCGAGAAGGAAAGCGCAAGAGAAAGTACGAGCGGTATACCCCTTTGACCGCACCAGTCTACGAGATCTATGAAGACATTAAAGACTCGGGACTTCTCCGCCAGCCCGAGCCTATGAGGTCGAAGAACCGCAAGCGGGACAGGCATTGCCTGTTCCACGGCGACCACGGGCACCACACCGGAGATTGCCATCAGCTCCAGGACGAGATCGAGCGCCTCATCCGTCTGGGGCATCTAGCCCGGTTCACAACCGGGCACAAAGAAGATCGAGACGCCGCAGAGGAGATCGACAACGCCCCCCGAGGGGTCCACATCAACGTCATCTCCGGCGGAGCGGCATCGGGAGGCGACACCAGCCGAGGAAGGAAACGTCATGCCGAGCGGGCCAGCCGAGCCCTAGAGCCCCCCAAAGGCCCGCCAATGGAGCCCCAGGTCATAGTCTTCTCCGACCAAGACCTGGAAGGGCTGAGCACCCCGCATGATGATGCCCTCGTTATCTCGGCCACGATAAATCACTGTAATGTAGACAGGATTTTGGTTGATAATGGGAGCGCCCCCGATGTATTATCTTATGACTGTTTCCTCAAGATGGGGGAAGACCCATCCAAGCTCCGCCCGATCCGAACACCCCTGTGCGGGTTTAATGGCCTGGCCACCTACCCCGAGGGAGCCCTAAGCCTGCCGGTCACTATCGGCACCCCACCCAAAACCGTTACGGTCATAGTGGACTTCATAGTGATTAAAGGTATGATAGCGTACAACGCCATTTTCGGCCGAAAAATTCTCAGCCGAATAAAGGCCGTACCATCTACCTATCACCAAAAAATGAAGTTTTCCACCAAAAATGGGTTGGGGGAAGTCCGAGGTAACCAGGCCACGGCTAGAAGGTGCTACAATATCTCGGTGGAAGCCTCAAGGCCGGACGGGAAGGATAAGGGCCCCAGGGGAGTCGAAGGAAAAACCGTAACCGCCGAGCCCGGTGGCGAATTATTAACGGTATTCCTGAACGACGACCCGGCCCTTGGAGTGAGGATCGGTTCCGACCTACCACCGAAGGAACAACAGCAATACAAAGAGTTTCTTTCTGGGTACGTCCGGGTCTTCGCTTGGTCCGACGATCAACTCCCTGGTATACCAGAGGAAACTGTGATGCACAAGCTTAACCTCGACGCCACCGTGAGGCCCGTACAGCAGCGGAGGAGGAAGCATGCGCCCGAGAAACAGGCGATCATCAAGGCGCAGGTCACCAAGGGACAAGAGACTGGTCTTTTCAGACCGGTCCTGTACCCAACGTGGCTAGCCAACGTCGTCCTGGTGCCGAAGACCACCGGCAAGTGGCGAATGTGCGTAGACTTCACCGATCTGAACAAGGCCACCCCCAAGGACTGCTATCCGCTGCCGAGCATCGACCAACTAGTTGACTCAACCTCGGGCAACGAGATACTCAGTTTCCTGGATGCCTATTCGGGTTATCATCAGATCCGAATGATCCCTGAAGATGTCGAGAAGACCGCCTTCATCACCGACTACGGCGTGTACTGCTACACCCAGATGCCTTTCGGATTGAAGAATGCTGGAGCCACATACCAGCGACTGGTCAACCATATGTTCGAGGGATAGTTAGGTCGGAACGTCGAGGCCTACATCGACGACATGCTTGTCAAGACCCCAAGGGTCCAAGACCACCTCACCGACCTGGCCGAGACTTTCGGCACCCTCATGAAGTACAGCATGAAGCTCAACCCCGCCAAGTGTGCCTTTGGAGTAAGATCCGGGAAGTTCCTGGGTTTCCTGGTCACTCAGCGGGGGATCGAAGCAAACCCTGACAAGGTCCAGGCCATCCTGGACATGCGCCCGCCCACGTGCATCAAAGACGTCCAGCGTCTGACGGGGCGTGTTGCCGCTCTCAGTCGTTTCCTGTCCCGTGCGGCCGAACGATGCTTGCCCTTCTTCAAGCTAATGAGGGGGCCTAAAATAGCGTCTGCTACGTTCGTATGGGACGGGGAATGCCAGACAGCGTTCGCCGAGCTCAAAGAGCTCCTAGCTTCACCCCCGGTGCTCTCCAAGCCCGTTGCAGGTGAGGTTTTGCTGCTCTATCTCTCGGCGACGCCATCAACGGTCAGCTCGGTCCTAGTCAGGAATGACTCGGGAGTCGAGAGGCCAGTCTACTACACCAGCAAGGTGCTCGGCGAGGCCGAGCGGAGGTACCCCGCAACCGAGAAACTCGTGCTAGCGTTGGTTACCTCCGCAAAGCGCCTCCGACCCTACTTCCAGGGGCATCCCATCACCGTGCTAACCGGCGAGCCACTGAAGAAGATTCTGGCCCACCCCGAGGCCTCGGGGCGACTCGTCAAATGGGCCATCATGCTCGGGGCATACGACATCTCGTATCGGCCACGATCAGCTATCAAGGGGCAAGCGCTCGCCGACTTCATCGCCGAGAGCACCGTTCCGGTCGAGGACAGGCCTCCGACAGCAACCGGCCAACCTGGGAGCTGTTCGCTGATGGATCGTCCAACTCGGTCAGGTAGCGGCGCAGGGATCCTCCTAAGGTCCCCCGAAGGAATAGAGTTGCAGTACGCCCTAAAGTTCAACTTCCCGGCGTCCAACAATGCTTCCGAGTACGAGGCCCTTATCTCGGGGGCCCGCATGGCCCGACGGTTGGGGGCTGAGCGAGTCAGGATCCACACCGACTCCCAGCTGGTCGCAAGCCAGGTCAGCGGCGAGTACGAAGCTCGGGAGGCACCTATGATCAAATACCTCCAGTTGGTCCGGAGCCTGGCCCAGCAGTTCGTGGAGTTCGAGGTAGTCCGAATAGCTCGGGAGCAAAACTCTCGGGCGGACGCCCTCTCCCGACTGGCCTCCTCCCTAGACCCGGAAGGTACACGATCGGTCCTCCTAGAAGAGCTAGAGCGCCCGAGCATAGACTCGGAGCTCCTCGCCGTTGACTCGGCCACTCCCGACGACTGGCGCTCCCCCTACCTCTCATGGCTACGAGACTCCCAAGAACCCTCCGACTCTCGAGAAGCCCGCCGGATGAAGTACCAAGCTCGGCGCTTCGTCATCCTCGACAGCGCCCTCTACCGAAGATCGTTCTCCGGGCCCCTTCTGAAGTGCCTCGGCCCCGACGAAGCGAGCCAAGCTATTGAGGAGATTCATCAAGGCCTGTGCGGAGCACATTCAGGAGGTCGGTCGCTGGCCAGAATCCTGCTAAGGCAAGGATACTGGTGGCCGACCCTCCAGCGCGACTGCATGGCTTACGTACAACATTGCGACCGTTGCCAGCGGTTCGACCATTTGGTCCACCAGCCGGCCACGGAACTTGTCACCCTTACCGAGCCCTACCCTTTCGCTCGATGGGGGATCGACATCCTTGGGCGATTCCCAACGGCTCAATCCCAGAAGAAGTTCATCATCGTCGCCATCGACTACTTCACCAAGTGGATCGAGGCTGAAGCAACAGCGAGGATCACCGAGACAGTCGTCTGGGGTTTCGTATGGAAATCGATCATTTGTCGCTTCGGCGTCCCCCGAGTGATAGTGAGCGATAACGGGCGGCAATTCGACTCTCGATACTTCCGAGATAGATGCACCGACCTAAATATCCGCAACCACTTCACTTCGGTCGCCCACCCTCAGGCCAACGGGCTGGTTGAAAATGCCAACAAGACAATCTTGAAAGGCATAAAAACCAGACTCGGCAAGGCTAAGGGTAGCTGGCTCGAGGAACTGCCTAGCGTACTATGGTCGCACCGAACGACCCCCAGAACGGCAACCGGTGAGACCCCTTTTCAACTGGTATATGGCACCGAAGCCGTCGTTCCATTGGAAATCGCCAATCCGTCTCTCCGAGTGATCAGCTTTGTGCCCGAGGCAAACGAGCAGAAGCTGCTCGAGAACCTCGACCTGGCAGACGAACTCCGAGAGATCGCGAACGTCCGAGCTACGGAATACCAGCGCCGCCTCACTCGGTACTACAATGCCAGGGTCCGAGGCAGACAATTCCGACCAGGGGACTTCGTCCTCAGGAAGGCAGAAGCCTCTCGACCACTAGAGGCGGCGGGCAAGCTATCCTCCAACTGGGAAGGCCCCTACCGAGTGATCGAGACGCTCGGGAAAGGTGCGTACAGGTTAGCCACAATGGAAGGGGAATCCATTCCCCGGACATGGAACGCAACCACACTACGCAGATTTTATTTCTGAATACTGTATCAACAAATTGGGTAAAATAAACCTCCTTATCTTTCGCATTCATTCAAGATAACTGTTGGTACATAAGAAAGGCAACTGCCAATACATTACATAACAAAAAGCGAAAATCCATCTGGCACCGCAGCAAACGGCCATCGCCCGGTCGACCCAGTCTTGACCTTCTCGCATCCAGCCACTGACTCTGCCTCGCGTAGAAACTGGCTCGGACAAGAGATGGTCGACCCAGTTGGCTCGGGTGGTCCGTGACAAAGGTGACAGAGGGACGGCAAGGAGAAGGCCACCTTTCACGCAAGGAAGGCTACCTTCCAAGTTGGCAACAACCTGGAAAAAGGGCACGCCGTGAAGGTCCCCTTTCTTCCAAACTACCAACTCTTTGGAGGCGAACAGAAAGCAAGCAGCCCCCGAAGAGTGAAAGAAATGAAGAACAAAAGAGAGAGAAAGAGGCAGCGCATGGGGGTAAGGAAGGGACTGGAGCCGCCTCCTCCCCTCCCACGGAGGGGAGTGGCGGCCGGCATCCCTAACTCCCCCATCCGCCCTCCATCTCGGCGTCCGCTCGGAAGCCTCGCCGGAGCCAAGAGGAGGAAAACGGCGTGCCCCCGCACGTCGAAGCCCTCTCCCGATCCGCGCGGCGACCGTCGGACCCGCCTCATGCACGCGCGGCGACCGTGGGACCCGACCGATATTCCAGGACATCTGGAACCGGCCGCTCCCCGTCGTCTGCAGCATCACCTTCTGAAGGGTCCTCCATGTTTCGATCGCGGTGGCGCAACGCAAAGCGAAGACGAGGGAATAAGAGCAGACCGCCGGCGAAAGTCCTAAGTGTTAAGAGAGAAGGAGCGCCCTTCGGTCCTTTTTATAGGCCAAGGGAGGCCACGCGCCTTAAAAGACTCCCCCCTCAAAACACGCTACAGGACCTCCCTGGAAGGTCACCTCGAAATCCCTGCCCCCCGCCCTAGCGGGATTCGCGAAGCACCTCGCCTTTCAAAGCATGGTAATACGGAAGGACGCCCGCCAGAAGTCTCCCGAATTGACATGCGAAAATGGCGCAAAAAATATCGGCACTTTCCAACTGCCACGATACGCCAACCAAATCACAGCAAAGATAGCGATCAAATAAAGTAAGTTATTTATTGACTCCATAAAAGCCTCTTACAACGAGGAAGACGGACAAAAAGGGGAAGGGGCAAAATAAAGTTACATCAGGCCTCGGGCCCACTTTGAAGCTCGGGAACCGCAGTAGGGGACGCGTCACCCCCGGTACCCTCGGCGACGGCCGGCCCGGACACTGACCTCGCCTGTGCGAGAACTGTCCCGGTCGCGAGCCCTCCCGAGGCCTCCGGAGCCGGTAACCCCGCTGAAGGCGATTCCCCCGGTTCTTCCCCGGCCGAAGATGAGGAGCTGGAATCTGACTCGTCCGAGTCATAACGCTGGCCGTAAGGAAAGTCACCTCCGGCCAAGTGCTCATTAGCATAGTTCATCGCTCGGCGATAGCCCTGCTTGAACCCCTTTCGAGCACCCCGACGGAGAGCTACCTCGTAGTAGGGTAGGGCGGCTGCAATCAGGTCGGCCGAGTAAGCTTCCGAGCCTTTATAGCGCTCGATCGCCTCCGCCTCGACCTGCCCGTCCTGCGCCCGCTCCGCCTCGGCCGCACGCTCTTCCGCCCTCGCCAGACGCTCCCCCAGCTCGGTCATCCTCCGCTCGGTCTCGGTCATCCGACCCTCCGCCCGGGCTCGGTCCGCCTCGGCCTCAGCACGAAGGCGCTCCGCGTCCTCCGCTCGATCCTGCAGCTCGGCACACTCACGCTCCCAGAGGCCGTCCAGCTCGACGTGGCGTTGACGCTCGTCTTCTAGACGCTTGCTCTTCCTCTCGAGCGATTCTCGGGCCCTTGTCAGCTGCTCGGCCAGTACCTCGGCCTCCCGACGGCTCGACCGCGC
Source organism: Amorphophallus konjac (assembly GCA_022559845.1). Taxonomy (NCBI): domain Eukaryota; kingdom Viridiplantae; phylum Streptophyta; class Magnoliopsida; order Alismatales; family Araceae; genus Amorphophallus; species Amorphophallus konjac. Next base: position 41,079,369 of record CM040120.1, on the reverse strand, counting down.
CAACTCCCTGAGAGCAAGGAACTCCCACCGGAGCCCCTCGTGCTCCCCCTCGAGCCGAGCTAGTTTCCTCTCGCATCCACCGAGGGTCCAGGCGAGCGTCGCCCGCTCCGCCTCCGTCCGGGCGTGCGCCTCTGCCATCACGGCCGCTGTCCGAGCTATAACAAGGCCGCCCTCCATCAGGATGTCAAGGACCCCGGCAGGAGTGCTGCGCTTTTCTCCGCCCCTCGTCCTATCGGCGATCGACCGGCAGATCTGGTACAGATCACCCGAGACACCAAGCCTGACCAGAGCTTCCGGCAAAGGGGACCGCTCCACCCTGGGCGCCCCGTCAGAAGGCCCTGTTGTGGCAGCAGAACTAACCGCCCCGCGCACCACGGTCGGTTGGGGTTGCAACGCCTCCCCGGGCGAACCCCCACCCTCGACCGGCGCCGCGGGATCAACGGCACCAGAAACTGCCGGCACTTGGGGTTGCGACACACCCCCATCTGCATCGACCGAGCTCTCGGTCCCAGCGCCGGCCACCCGGCATCGGCCCCCTCTGTCCCCACAGAGGGGAGAGCCGACCCGTCACCTCCCTCTGCGGGGCCCCTGGTCTCCTCGGCCCCCTCTCGCTCGGCAGATGGGAGAGCCAGCCCAGAAGGGTCGGCCCCATCCTGCCCCCGAGAGGGGAGCGCCGCCGAGCCAGAGTTGCCCCCGACGGCGGTAGGAAGACCGGCTTTCCTGGCCCTCTTCCTGGCCTTCGCGGCCTCCCGCAGTTTCCCCACCAGGGGATCCTTGCTCTTCAGGCCGGTCGACCGAGAAGTCCCCTCGGGGGCCGCCCCCTTTCCCTTATCTCGGGCATAAGCGCGACCCGCCGAGACATCAGGCTCGTCGGCTGCCGAGTCCTCTCCCAGATCGATGACCTCGGCCGCCTCCTCCAGAGGCTCCCGCCTCACGTCTGCAACAAGAAGAAGCCCCGGTCAGGAGAAAAAAAAAAGGGTTACCACCCCAGAAGAAGAACCTCAAAGAACCGTACCTGACGCCGTCAACCGCGGGAGAAGACACCGTTCGATGTTCTCCGGTGTCACCAGCTCCTCGGTCGATTGGCGATTCTCCAACAGACGGGCAACCTGCTGCTCCACGTGGGGAGGAAACTCCTCCTGGCGAGGGGGCAGATTCGGATGAAAATGGGGCGAGGTCCGGCATCTCCAGATCTCGTCCGTCGCCATCGCCTTCACCCAGAAGAACTGAGTCTTCCACCCCTTGTGCGAGGAGTCCTTCGCCGCAAGCGAGATGCAGCTCCTATTCCTCCGCGCCTGGATGAAGTAAAAACATTTTCCCGCCGATGGATGCGCCTTCAGCTCAAAGAAGAAGTGGAAAAGGTCCAGAGACGGGAAGATGCCGCGCTGGTGGCACAAAATCCCGAACGCCGAAAGAAGAAGATAGGAGTTGGCCACCAACTGGATAGGCGCCAACCGAAAAAAGTGAGCAACTACAGCGCGAAAGGATCGAAAGGAAGCCGAAATCCACTCTTCCAGGCCAAGAGGAAGGTGCAAATGTGCCCATTGCGGTCGTCCAGACTCGTCTCGTACGGAGTGGCGGCAGCAAAGCTATAGCGGAGAGGCAGACGGAAACGATGCTCCAGCCTCCGCACCTCCGCTTCTCCCAACTCGCTACAGTTGGGGACGGGATCGCGCCTCACGGGCACAAGCTCCGGACTCTGATCCGCCATCGGATCGGGAGAAGACCCCTCGTACGAGCTTGAAGACTCCGAGGGAGAAGGAAGCTGCCGAACCGCCTCAGCGGTTATCCTCGCCAACTCTTCAAACGCCGCCGCAAGGCTCCGCGTCTCCGCTGTGCTCTCACGGCGCATCAAGAAGCAAGGAAAGCCTAAAACCCCGGAAGCCTAGAACGATGAACAGCGCCCCCTATAAACCCCTGAGGGTGGCGGCGCGCCGTTCCGTGCTCCGAGAAAAAGGGGGGCCCCTTCGTTTCAAATCCGTCAGGATCATCATTACGGACCTCGGCAACCGCTATAAGCGGCTACATAACGCCAACGGAATTCCACCCACCTGAGCCACGCCGGTCCAAAGCCTCGAAAAACTACTCATCCGAGCCTCCTTTGGCTCGGGAGTAGGAGGGGGACAAGTGGAGAGGGGGATTTCCGCAGCCCACCACCAAGGCGGCCCAACAAGGCCTACAAGGTCCAACCGGGCGAGCCCCACCCAAGTGATAGCCCACAGGGCCCACTTTGAGAGAAAAGCCCAATAAATAAAGACTCGAGGAACCAACTCTCCCCGGCGGCCTTCTAGGCTCGGAGGGCCCGAGACAACGGTCAGATCGGATGGAAGGTCCGGTCTAAAGCCCACTCTCCGACCGAGAGAAAGAGGCTCCAGCCGACCTATCCGACCCCACCTTCGCCGGGCCATGCCTATCGCTCGGACACGAGCTAGCATCCCCGTAGCTCGGTGAGACCGCTTGTTTACCTGCAGGTGCGGCCGTTCAGAGTCCTCTGGTAGCGGGAGAGTCATGGGAGCTGCCGAACTCAAAGGGGATAATGCCCCCACGATCCGGCCATGAAAGCCCCCGATGAAGACGTAACTCCCGCCGGGAAGCCCTCAGCTCACCGGACTCTTAAAAGGCGATGCACTATTTAAGTAAGGGAGGCCCTCCGGAAGATGGTAAGATGAACTAGCCCTTCACATACCCTAAGCTCCTGGGCACGATTCGCTTCACCCTTGGTGGAGAGGATTCTCGCGCATCAGCTCTCTCCTCCCCTCATTATCGCTTCCACCATCGCTCTACTGACTTAGCCATTGGAGGGTTTTCCCCCAGGAGATCCCCTGGGCCCTCTGATACGTTTCCCTTCTCTTGCAGATTCATCTTCTGGTGATCCACAGCCCGCTCAGGACTCAGCGCGAGATTCGCCTCTTCAGACAATGTCGTCAATTAAAACACACGACCTAGCCTAAGGCGTGAATTCAGTTCGAGTTTCGTTCGACCAGGAGTCTATCCAGAGCAAGTTCTGGATAACTACATCGAAGATGGAATATAGTAAGGACTCTATCAAGGTAATACTACCCTTAATCAAACTCTAACTCTATTAGGGTTCCCCAAAACCCTATAAATAATCGTTGTCCATCAAACCCTAAAATCTATTTGGTCGAAGCTCTGCTGCTGCCTACGTGAAGAACATGTGATGTTCTTTCCCTTGCCTTCAGGTTACGTATGTGAAGATTATTAATATCTTCATCTTCTTCCTCTTCCTCTACAGGTTGCCTGTGGTGTGAAGACGATCACCCCTTTTGACTGAAGATCGGGTATTCTTCGTCCATCTTCATCTCCTGCGAGTTATCTCTGTTCGAGAACAGAGCATCGTTTTCTTCTCCAAACCTTCATCCGTTCATCAGTTAAATCTTCATAAGGTAGGTTTTCTCAAGAACGTAGCCCAAACTAACTCCAGTTGCTAGTAATACCTTCTGTCATACATGCATATAGTTTTATTGTGGTTTCAGATGTTTTCTATGTAATTTCAAAAAGAAACGCCCTTGGCAAGGACGCTAATTTAAAGAAGCGACCCACACTAGGGCGCTAATTATTGTTTTGACGCCCTGCCCATAAGTCGTCAATTACATGTAATTAATAAATACCCACGTTTAAAATTTAATATCTATGTAACCATGAATCTAATATATTGCATGAGTATACCTGTGAAATCCTGCTATTTTTCCTGTCATGAACATGTACCCTATTTCCTGAAATTTTATTATTTGAAATTTGGAAAATTGTTGAATTAACGACCTGCACAAGGTCGTCTCTTATTGAACTGACGCCCCAGACCAGGGCGCTAATTGAAAAGTAACGCCCCTGTCCAGGGCGCGTTTTTGTTAAAATTCCAGAATATTGATTTTCTGCAGAATAGAAATATTGAAGGGACGACTAATGTATAAGTCATCAAATTGTGAATAAACGCCCCTCTGTAAGGCGTTAATTGGATAATTAATGACTTGGCTAAAGTCGCTATTTTCTGTATTACTGTTTTCCCTTGTTTCCTGTTAACCGAGAGTTTGATATATGTATATATATATCGGCACTATATTCCTGTCCGTGAATATAGTCCCATGTTTCATGATGTTTTATCGTTTACCCACTAATTCTCGGTGACATACAAGCTCTCCATTGGACATTCCGTTCCTTTGGACTAGCGAGTTAGTCATAGAGACCTCCGTAAGACTCCTCGAGCCTTGGATTCCCTCAAGACCGACTGAGCTGGTTGTACCATAAAAACCCATTACACGATTTCGCCCTGTCACTCTAAAGAAACATGGTATACCGGCCCTCATGTTATGCAAAGTGTGTACCATGAGAATTCTCTTAATGGGATGAGGTTATCATGCCATTTGATGCTGTTCTTGTAAACCCCAATTCTATATTCAACATGATATTTTTGTGGACCTCAATTCTATATTAAGAATGAGAACGTCTTGCCATTGATGTGCTGTTCATGTGGACCTCAATTCTATATAAAGAGTGCCCATACTTGCTTGTCATGGTACCCAAGTTAGGGAACCAATTCCACCTAATTTTTATCGATAATCGTGATTGTACCGTTATTATTGCCATTCTATGTCAGGTGTCATATTTTTGGACTCTACTCTATCCAAGTTTATCCTACATGTCTACGAGCTTTATTCTTGAAATTCCATGTTGGCTATACACAAAAGTGGATGTTAAAATACATGATTAATGCCTGTGCATATAGGGCCCGATCTGGTCCTGGGAGGAGCACCCGAAAGTACTTGTGCCCATGGGAGTTGATTGATCACGGTATTGGCATTATACCGAAGTGCATGACTAGCTTGATTGAACATTCCACAAATCTTGTACTTGACTTGATATTACATGACTTGCGTGGCCCGAAAAAAGGTAATTGCATACTTGCATGCTTAAACGTGATAGCCAAATTCTAACATGACATGATGAATACACTTGCGTGAATATCTTGATATCTTTTGATATAAGTTCTTGAAAGTTCATGACTAGTTCTTCTTGCTATCTTATTGTTATTCACTCTCTCTATCTTGTCGTTTTATGCGAGCATGCATAGCTAGAGTGCATTCATGAAAGATGTAATCACTTAAACCCCTTGCTAGTTCTTGAGATATAATTTCCTACTGAGCGTTCACTCACTTAGTGTTTCCCTACTTTTCAGGTAAGTCCGACGATGAGGGAACTCAAACAGATGGGGAAAATCAAGAGTGAAAGAGATAGAGCTTCTTCCGTGTTATCTAGTCTTTTTCATATTTTCTTGAGTCAACCTTGTATTTTTCCTTTATTTTAGTTAGTACTTCAAAGGTTTGTAATAGACATATTCTTATGAAGGAATAAAGATTGGGTTATCTTTACTTTTGCGCATCTCTGATTTTGGTGTCGAATACACTAATACTCTGATTGACATGATTGATATAAACTCGTCGCGCATCTCCGGGTATCTTCCGCGCTCGGGGCGTGACATTATGTTCCCCGAACTTCGGTTCGCAACTTCTTAGTCTGGGAACTACATGCGGGGGGTCTAGCCGGCCACTTTGGTCGGAATAAGACTATCGAGGCTATCGAGCATAGATTCTATTGGCTGATCTTGAAGCAAGATGTTGCTCACATTGTGGCCCAGTGTCGTACATGTGTTACGACCAAAATGAAGAAGCAAAGCTCGGGCCTCTACACACCTCTCCCCGTGCCTGATGCCCCGTGGCATGATGTTAGCATGGATTTTATCTTGGGATTGTCATGCACCTCTAGGAAGCGTGATTCGGTTTATATGGTAGTAGATCGATTCTCGAAGATGGCCCTTTTCATTCCCTACTCGAAGACTTCGGATGCTTCAAGGGTAGCCTGCCTTTTTCTTACTCATGTGGTGTGTAAGTTCGGGTTGCCCTGTACCATAGTGTCTGACCGTGATGTTAGGTTCACCAATTATTTTTGGAAGACACTGTGGCATATGTTAGGTACTCACCTCAAGTTCTCCACTGCATATCATCCCCAAACAGATGGTCAGACCGAGGTGTTCAATCGAGTCTGGGTGACCTTTTGAGGTGTCTTGTCAGGGACCGTGTAGGGTATTGGGACCTCATGTTACCATTGGCTGAGTTTGCATATAATGATTCGGTAAATAGGTCTACAGGTATGAGTCCATTCGAGATTGTCACAGGTCGTAGGTCTAGGAAGCCAGTGGATCTTGCTCCCATGCCCATTTATGCACGAGTGTCAGAGTCTGCCGAGTCATTTGCTAGGCATGTTAGGAGTCTGCATGATGACATCTGTCGTCACATTGAGGCCAGCAATGCATGGTATAAGGAGTTAGCCGATGCCTATAGACACCACCGTGAGTTCCAAGAGGGTGATTATGTCATGATCAAGGTTAGAACTGAACGGTTTCCCACTGGAATCGTCAAAAAATTATAAACTCGCGGAGCCGGTCCATTTAGAGTGTTGAAATGCGTCGGATCCAATGCGTATGTTGTGGACCTGCCCGAGGAATATGGTATAAGCTCTACTTTTAATGTGTCAGATCTAGTTGCCTATAGGGACCCAGCGGTGATCCCTAGTGAGCCGTTCGAGCCATCTCCTCCCATTGAGAGTGATCCCACACCTGAGCGTCCACCACCAACCTCATTTCCCCGGCAGCGATAGCATATAGATCATATACTGGAAGAGCAGGTGACTGTTACCAGGAGTGGATCCTACTCGTGCTATCTAGTGCAATGGAGAGGGTGACCCACTACCGATGATACTTGGATCACCCGTGGAGAGTTGCAGATGATAGATCCGGACCTACTGGAGCGCTACCAGAGCGACGTAGACCCTTACTCGACAGGGTCGAGTTTCTCCCACCCGGGGAGAATTGGTGAGGACACTAGAGGTAGAGAGAGATACGATACGGCGAGCCGTCGATACCGTACGCGCAGCACCACTCGAGCTACATCGGCTTCCCTCCGGCTCGGAGACAGTCTGGAGTCTCCCTCTTGAGCCTTAGTATTTATCGTATTTATTGGGATTTTATTTGTGTGTAATGTGTATTTATTTGGTGTTATTTGGATTGTAATAAGGATAGTAGAATGAGTTTATTTGCAAACTGGGACCACCTGGGTCCCGCGGGCCCCCCATCCCCTCTCCCATTGATCCACCTCAGCTCTAGGGCCCATGTGGGGCCAGTCAAACCTCCAAGGTGGGCTTCTAGAAGAGTTGGACCAAGGGGGGGACAAAGGGAAAAAAATTCAAAGTTGGAAACCTATAAGTCAAGGGGGCGCCCCATATATATTGTATTCTAATGGGTTGTAAATTTATTTTATTTGGTTCCAAACCACATGGGAGAAATAAATTTGAACTCCTCCATTTACCCCTCCCCAATTCTAGATCTAGGGATAGAATTAGTCTTTTTGCATTTTCTATAAAACCCTTGTATTTCCATTTTGGTTGGAATTAATGTAAAGAAATTTCAGAAATTTGTCCAAGGAGCAAGGGCCGCCCCTATCTCTCTCCTCTCTCCCCCTTCTTGCAGCTGGGAAGGCTGTATTCTGAGGTGAGATGCCTCCTCTATCGGTTCGTGAAGATCGCCGCTGCCGCCATCGTCGTCATCGTGCCGCCGTTGCACCGCCACCGTCGTCGCCAGAGTTCTATCCACTCAGGATAGCAAGCTCTTCCCAGAATTTTAGCTCTCAACCTCGTGATCTGCTGGGTTCCAAACTTTCAGGGTGAGTTCTAAAGGTCCAACCCACGTCCCTGAAAAATTGGTGGATTTTCTACACTGGGTTTTCCATTTTTTCCCAATTCGTGTTCCCCAACCCTCTAGATCTACCTGTGCTCAGTTTTGTGTCACATCAGCTGAGTTCTTCCCATGTTCGACCCACTTCCCCATGTCTGAACGAGTTGTAATTTTTATTGAGGATTCTTTCCACCTAATCCCTCTTCCACGAATTTTCTTGAGAATTTTGGATCTCTTTTATATTTTCTAAAAATCACTGTCAAATCCCAAAATCAGTTCTGCCCCTGCAATCTAGATTCGACCACCCAGTGTTATAAAATCTATTTCCCCAACCAAACCTCCATATTAAATTCCACAAAAAATAATCTCATCTTCCTTACTTCCCTCTCTCCCACTTTCATGAAGACACCAACACCCAGATCCGACGTTTGAGCTGTGGTCAACGTCAACTCTCAGAAAAATTCAATTCAGCCTGGCCAGATCTGAGACTGGGAGCAGTTCGGATCAAAACTCCACCATCAAAAATACGGTTCCGAAAAAATTCCTGGCACCACAGTGGGTCGAAGGATTTTGAGTCAGCTTTCCAATGGCACCGGCTTCGTGTCGATCCGACGTCGGTGCTGGTCGCAGCAAGCTTTGTCGCCTGAGCGCGCGGGTCTGAAACAGAGTTCAGATCCATGGACAACAACCTCAACAGTTGAAGATTGGAGCCGCCTCGCCTTCCGGGAGGCTAACAAGGGTGTCCCTCTCCTAGGGACCGCCCCTCCAGCAGTCATCGTCACAGCGGGACCCACCCCGCCCAATTCGGAGGCCGAAGCAGCACGTGGGCCCCATATCTCGCGGAACGCGCCGTCCGGGTAGCACCAAATCGAGGCTTGTCGGCACCAACGGAGCGCCCCAAAACGCTGCCCGTCAACCCAAACACGCTACTCTCGGGCCCCACATGTGACCTATTACCTCCCTGCGTGTAGTGGGTTAATTTTTGTAATTGTTAATCATTGTTAACCGGGAGTACGGATTTAGCTGGGGTTGTCTTCCCCACGCCGGGTGCGTGGAGGTAACGATCTAACTTCTTGGCATTTGCTTTCCCAGTATATGATTGTATGCCGCTGTGAGTGCGTTAGAATCTAGCCCGTGAGTTCATGTCACCGCTGTGAGTAAGAGGGTGAACCCGTCCCGTGGCTCAATCCGAGCACGAAAGTGAGTCGACCACCCTTGACTCTGCCGATTTCTCAGCCGCGCGGATCCACGCTTTCCCTCACTTGGGATAACGAGTGAGCTTGCGTTTCTATTTGCAACGTATAGCCCATAGGAACTCTTAGTGTCGGGCCAAAGTGTCTCCAATGTCCGTGTGTTGCTGGTCGCGTCACCACTTAGAGTCCGAGGTTCGCATCACTTGGAGTCGGTCCCTCTGTCCGTCCTGCATCATCTGGCGGCTGGCCTGTGAAGGCATTGTAGCCGGGACTGGGACTGGGAGCTGGCGTCTGGCCTGTGAAGGCGTTGTAGCCGGGACTGGGCCTGAAAGCTGGCAGCTGGCCTGTGAAGGCGTTGTAGCCGAGACTGGGAGGCTGGAGACTTGGGGTGACCGACCCTTGGGGGTGCAGTGGTCACCATTGTTGTGGAGTGGTGATAAGTGTCCATTTTCTATAGTAATTCTTCGCATGTACACCATTTTATGTGCCTATAATTAGGCAATTAGGCATATTTCATAGTTAACCTCAACTCCGCATTTAAATTGAAACTTTCACGTAAATTGATTAATTTGGTGATATTATTTAATAAATTGAAGTTGAGGGTCATGGGCATTAATTCTTCATTGCATAACTATGAGCATTTGAGATTTATGTGCACATTATGATAATTTTTATAGACTAGATTGTAATTATGTGTGTGCAGGACACCGAAGGTGATTGTAAAAGAAGCCTGGGGCAAAACCGTCATCACCACTTTGACCAAGTCAAATAAAGAATTTAAAAAATTTTGGTTGGAGGGAAAAGAAAGTTCAAATTTTGAATTCAAAGTTTGAAAAGGAGGAATTCAAAGTTTAAGTTTGAAAAGGAGGAAAAGGACATTCAAAGTTTGAAATAAAGGAGAGAAATGATGAGCCTTGGGAAATGGGGTACCCAAAGTCCAAGAAAGGGGCTGCCCACCTCCTTTTCATTTTCCACATACATCATCTTCTACCTAAATCCCAGCCATCCATCTCCTTTTGATATAATCTCCACCCTCCATTGACCCAACTTTTCCAATAAATAGCCCATGACAAGGAGGAGAAGAGGAGTTCTTCTTTTGGCAATTTTCACCCTCTCCCTCTCACATCTTAGGTCGCCAATGTCACCCTCTTCTGTCTCTCTTCTCCTCTTGTTGTCTTCATAAAAGTTCTTTGTTTTTAAGTCCTCTACATCTTCTTCTTCTGTATCATCTTCCAATTCCTTCTGGTGTTCAAGATATTTCATGTTTTTCACTGTGCTATCCTGTTCATCTGCGAACCAGTGTTTTCTCTCTATTCTTCCCCTTATTTCTCCCTCTTCTAGTCATTTTATTCTCTTAATATCTTCATGAAAGTTCTTTTTTTAAGTGTTCTACAACTTTTTCTTCTACATCATCTTCTAATTCTTTCTGGTTTGGAAGTTATTTCCCATTTTTCAACTTACTATCCTGTGATTTTTACTGTTCATCCGAGGTGCTAGCTTTTGTTATTCCTCCATTTTGAAGCCCTTCTGCTCTTCTTTGCTATCTGAGTTCTTCATCAAAGTTCTTCCCTTCTCCCTCCTCTTCAACTTCTTCTTCTTCGGCATCCCCTAATTCATCTTGGTTTCAAAGTCATTCTCCTCCAAGGGCGGCTGCAACGACGAAGGTGACTTCCTCCCAGCGTAGACGACGTCTTCCGCGAGGTGGTTCGTGATCCAAGGTCAAGAGAGGACGGCGCAGTCATCACCATTGCTGCTACCATCTCTAAACTCCAGGCTTTTCTTGTTCTTATTACTTTTGTGTTATTCCACTTCATTGTAATCTCGTTGCGTCATTAGTGTAATATTATTTCACATTTCATATACTCTTTCTTTTAAGTTAATGAAAGGAGTTGTTCTTTTGATCTAGTTCTTGCTATTCTTCCCTCTCTACCTCCTTCTTCTATCTCTTCTTTCCACTTCATGCAATTATTTTCTATAGCATAGGCACATAGTCATAGATATTTTTAATTAATTGTTAGAATCGTTCTTTGTTTCCTCACTTTTCTTCAAGCAATCAAATCATAAATATTTTCCAAATGAGTCTAAGATTTTTAACTTTAAAAATCTCTTCTTCCCTGTGGAGTCGACCCTTCTCGTCACCATATTACGTCTCTCTTTCATCTAGTGCGAGTTGGAATTTTTAAGATTGATACACGTGTTTTATACGATGAACTTTTGCGTTATCAATTTTTGGCGCCGTTGCCGGGGAGGAATGATGATTTTTGACTTAAGAACTTTGCTTTCCTTGTGTTTATAGTGTACTAATAAAGTTCTCTTTTTTTATTTTTTTTCAGAAAAAAAAGGGAGAAAAAGTAACTTGAAAACTCAAAAAAAATCAGAGGTAAGTTTGCCTTTCTTTCTTTCATCTTTGTGATTTAGTCATTCATTTCAAAAAAAAAAGAACGAGGGAACCCTTTTCAAGTAAGTATCCTAACTTTTCCTCCTTCATTTTAATTTCATTTCTTTACATTTCATATCTTGTGGTTAGATAGGTTTACTAAATAAATAAAAAATCATCACTTGAACTTCAATAAAAATCTTTATTGCAAGATTAGAACCCACACTTCCATGTTTTAGGTCATGCATCATTTAGGATAGAATTTATTTTTACCGTTTAATTATTGTTAATTGCATTATTGAAGATTGCGGGAGGCAAGGTGAGTACTCTAATTTTTAAAAAATATGCTCATGCATTTCCATGCTTGCATAGAACCCATTGTTTAAACTTGGTTTGTTGCATATCATTTCTAAAATATTCTAAGGGCAACACCCATAAGCAAGATAAGGTGGAGATTTCATCACCCTTCCTTAGCCCACAAACAACAATTCCCATGCATCTTTGCATCACCTAGACCTTAAATAAAATCCAATAGACATTGGCCCTAGGTTCACACTGTGGTTCTTGTGTTATTTGGGCTTACCCTCTTATGAAAATCGGTGCCTAAGGCAAGACGGTCGGACGACAAACCCCTTAAGCGGGCTAGTGGTTTGGCATAATTTGGTCCCTACGAAAGTAGGGGGAACCTCCCACTACCCCACCCCTTACCTGACCGGTGAAAATATTGAGGGTGAACTTAAGTTTCACTTTAGCCATTTTGTGAAACCCAATTTGTAGGTCTAGGTCACATCTAGGGCATTAAGTAATTTGTGTGACAACTTATTTGTGTTTGCATAAAAAAAATAAAAATAAAAACAAAAAAAAATCTCTTCTTCTCTCTCTTCGTCCTAATTTGAGTCAAAACACAAAAAAAAACATCATAAAAAAAATTCTCATATCTCTCATCTTTAACCTTGGTTTATGCAAGGGAGAAGATCTCAACATCTTGACTTAGTTGAGCCCATTAGTGAGATTGAGCGATTCATTTTTAATCAGGCCCAAAATCAAATCCAACCCATGGCTGAACAACACCAACTAGGGGTGCCCAAATAGATGGAGGAATATTTTATTCCTTCAAATTATCAGCCATCCACTTGTATCCAACTGCCTAATGTCCCTGCTTTGCATTATGAGATCAAATCTAGCACCATTCATATGCTCCCATCCTTTTATGGGAAGACCAATGAAGATCCCTATAAACATCTGGATGAATTTTTAGAAATTTGTTCCACTGTGAAAATTCAAAATTTCACAGATGATGCCCTCCGCCTGACCTTATTCCCTTTCTCACTTAAGGACAAAGCCAAATATTGACTAGGGACCTTAGGTAAACCTATTGGCACATGGGCAGATATGCAGCATGAGTTCCTTAAGAAGTTCTACCCCATTGGTAGAACCAACACCATGAGATGTGCAATCACAGGATTCGTACAACTCCCAAATGAACAAGTACATGAATCATGGGAGAGATTAAAGGAACTCCTCAGAAAATGCCCACATCATGGGCTTTCCAAATGGCAAATAGTGCAAGCTTTCTATGAGGGCTTAGATAATCAAGTTAGGCAGATTGTGGATACATCATGTGGTGGAGCCTTTATGAGTAAGAGTGAGGATGAGGCATATGCCTTATTTGAAATGTTGAGCGAGAATTCAATCAACCATGCTTCCTTATCCTCATATGAGGGAACCATTGGGCCTTCTAAATGGGTCGGGATGTATCGGGTAGAACCTGAAGCTAGAGTGGATGTGAATTTCATCCATCAAAAATTGGACAAGGTGGACATGATGGCGCAAAAGCTAGAACAGGTTGATATGTTCGCCCACAAGTTAAACCAGCTCCTGGCCCAAAACAAACAAGAAACCACCATCTCAACTACGTCCAGCCCATACCCGGACCCAACACACCATGAGGCGTGTGCTTTATGTGCTAGCTCGGACCATCATGTGTCTGATTGCCCAACAACAGCCCAATTGCCATCTTTTATATAGGAGCAAGTCCAAGCAACCCAGGGATTCTCTAAGCCCAACTATGACCCATTTTCTAACATCTATAATCCGGGCTGGAGGAATCACCCCAATTTCAATTAGAGAAATCAACAAGCTCCTAATCAACCCACCATCCCCTCCGCATCTCAAGCTTACAAACCACCGATCCAACACCAATGCCAAGCTCAGCCACCATTTCAAGGAGATGCTTATGGTCGAGGACCGCAAGCCCAACAACCACTTTCCCGATTCAACCAGGGTCAGGCCACATACCAACCTCCTCAGCCCAATTACGGGTAGTCTTCCAATTCTCAACAAACCTATCAACCTCCTCTGCAATACCACCAGGACTCCCAAACTGATGATAGATTCCATCAGTTACAACAACTAATTCTGGCCTAAAATCAATCCTTCCAACAAATTATTCAAGCCCAAAGTCAATCTTTCCAACAGACCCTCCAAGCCCACCAGCAAACCATCTCTAAGTTGGAGACTCAATTGGGCCAATTGGCTGAAGCCACCATGAGAAGGGAAGTGGGCCAATTGCCAAGTCAGCCCATTGCCAACCCACGAAATAATCCTTCGGGCTTCCCACAACCAAACTTCCCCATTAACCAGCCAATTCCTCCTATCCTCTAGCACCCATCAGGCCAAATACCACAAAAGGGCCCACAACTCAAAAATGCAAAAGCAATTTCGACCTTAAGAAGTGGGAAAGTCCTCAAAGAACCCCAGGGGTCCACTCCTAGTTCATCAGTCCAGGTCCCTGACATATCTTCTGATGGTGAAGAGGAACCCAACCAGGAAGAGGATGTAAGGGAAAGTGAAAACTAGATGAAGGACCTAGCACTTACCAACCTACAGTGCCATTTCCCAATGCCTTAAAGTCCAAGAAGAAACAACCGGCCCACAATGAGGAGATGATGGAGCTCTTCAAACAAGTACACATCAACATCCCTCTCCTCGATGCCATTAAACATGTCCTAGCCTATGCTAGATTCTTGAAGGAAATGTGCACTCCTAGGCGGGAGCCACGAGTGACCCCAGAAAAGGTTCGGCTTCCTGAGAACGTTAGTGTAGATCGTGATAAATCCACACATGAAGAAGAGTTTAAATATGAGAAAACACAAGGGGGAGAGATGATATAATAATGAATAAAAAGAAGCACGTGGTGCTACTAAGGAGGGTGATCGCCAGAGGGGTTACCTCAAGAAGAAACAAAGAAGATCGCGAATACCTGGTGAAAAATAGAACGTGGGCTGGATTGTGAATTCCTCCTCCTCCTTCAATCGGCCGGCCGATGAAGGGGGTTTTTCTTTATTGATTACCCTTGCAAAAAAGACAAAACAAACAAACAAAAGAAGTGGATCAGCCAAGTGAATGTAGTATCAATCCCAAGTAGATGATATGATGATGAATAGAGAATAAAACATGCGCACCTTTTTTTTGTTTAAAAACCCCTAAAGAGTTAGGGAAGGAGAAGATATGATGAAACTAATGTAAAAGGAGGAAAAAATGTATGATGATCGACGGAAAAACAACAGTTAGATAAGCAAGAAAAAACCCTGCTATCCCTGATGACAGTAAAGGGAACCGAAGTCGATGCTATTGACAGGAATAAAAAGGAAGCAGAGAGCTTTAAAGACCGCGCAGGAAGAAGATGGATAGCCTCAGCGTCTATGCATAAAAAAAACTCTGATCTCGATAGCCTGCTCTCGTAACCTGCCAACCTCGCGCGAGGTCGATCAAGACATCCCTATATAGGGTTCCAGATCCAAGATAACCTCAGATTCAGAAGGATAAGAACGGGCAATGATCAAAAGAGGCAGGACTCTAGTTCCAATTCGAGCAAGGAGACCATTGGAGGCAAGGAACTACTCAGGAAAGATGAGTTTAAACAGGACACCGAAAGATAAAACACGACCTTCAGAAGGGCGTCAAATCACAAATTGACGACCTACATCAAGACGTTACTCAAAAACACGACCATGATCAAGGGCGTCACTTCTTGGATTTAATTTTGGCAATAAAACTTACTTTACTTGAAAATTATGAGAAAACGCCTGAGATGAAGGTGTTATGTGAAAACACGCCCTGAGGAAGGACGTTAATCAATAATTTGAATTTATTTTGAAACCGGATAATACCAGGAATTGACGCCCTGACATTTGGTCGTCCTTTCTTTTGAACACGCCCTAGATAAGGTCGCTTTTTAAAACACGCCCCTCTTCAGGTCGCGAATCACAAAAATGCAAAGATCAAATCAAAAACACACACAAAAATAGAAAAACTTCATATTATGAATGTATTGAAGTTCACTTTGGGGTGTCAACATAGTGACATGAGATTTGATCAACATAGCGTTAATTTTGGCGTGTCTATAGCTGCCCCGCCTTGGCATCTGCTTTGCAAGGGAGTGAGACGAAATGGAGTGAAAGTGCAACAAACGGAATGAAGTGGAGCGAACTGATAAGTAGATGCCAAGGTGTGATGTGACACGCCTCAGACACTAAGCATTGGAAATCTTTCCAAGATTCAAAGTGAAACAACTCCGAGTGATTCCAAGGAAGCATCGATTTGCTGGATAAATGAGATTAAAACAAGTAAAAATGTGCGCATGGCACGATAAGGAGACACCATTGGAGAGCGGTTACCAGCCAACGTGGACGTGCTACAACCAAGGTGTATTTGTGAGAAAAATAAAGGGAATTGAGATGGAGACCCAGCAAAGGGACATTTTCAAGTAATCAGCCTAAGCAGCTTCAAAGAGAATAAAGTACTCAATTTGGAATGGAAAATCTCATGTCAACTCAATCAAGAGCGAGTGACCTTCATTACTGCCATAATATGAAGATTTTCAGCATGAAGCTCAAAGTCCTACATGATGCATGCTGGGCTAAAAGAAAAAGATAAGACAAACTAAAAGATAGAAAATAATCAAGGATAATATTGTTAAGCCATCTAGATTTGGTCAAGAATCCAAGTCTCTGAGCTGACACTAAGCCGAAGCATGTTTGTCCGCGCATCAACTCAGAAAGTGGAACCATCGTCCCAGACCTTCAACGACTCAATGGCCTATCCGTGTGATCAAGACTCTCCTGGAACTATCACTGTTTTTGATGAAGGGGAACTCAAATTCCAGGTTCATCAGAACCACAAGGTCCTTGACATACTATAATAGCGTAGAATACCCTATAGTAATAATGCTCATAACATGATGTTACCTCCACATTAATCCGGACATCTCGAAACCTGCAATCTTCTGCACTCAAGAGTTCATTAGTTCTCTCAAAATTTCAATATAAATAATCCTCAATTCAAAGCATGACATGATCATAAGTGCTAAATAAAATAAAATTCCAACGAAATAATAGCACTTAAGTTCATCAGAGCATGTAGGGAAGCAAATTCATAAATTCACAAATTCACGCCTGGACCGAACGACGTCAAAACATGAAACGCGCCTTGTTATGAGGGCGTCAAAAATAGAAACACGCCCTTCACTAAAGCGTGAAATGCACCAAGGGTTCACGAAGCAAACGACCCACTCAAGGGCGTTAAAAAAAACACGACCTCGGTTCGGTCGTCAATTCAACCATTGACGACCTAACAGAAGGCGTTAATTAAGCATAAGCTTCCGTTTCCGATTCGAAAGCTAAACCCAGTCGTAATAGCCATAAACTTTCTAACTCCGAATAGCCTTAAGACTCCCCGGACTTCTATAAAGGGAAGGCAATTCCTCAAATCAATCAAATCCTCAGAGCTCTGTTTCTTCTGCTGCTTCTTCTCCTGTTCTTCTGCAGACACCGCAACCGTCCGAACTTCTTCCTGCAAACCAAAGATGGAGAGGGCGTTCAAAAGGTCCAAAGCCTCCACTCCCAGGCTAACTGAGATCAACGGGCACATCAGTAGTAGAATTTCCATGAACCAGGTAAAGATAAAATCCTTCTGTTCCTTTCCACTTTTGCCTTAAACGTTCTTCTCTTCTGCATGCTCATTTATCCTTCTTTCTCTGCATTGTTCTTCCTTTCTTCCTTCCACAGGACTTCCCGAATGTCCCAGGAGCAAGGAGATTTACAAAAATTAAGTGGCTGCCTCTCATACTCTCCAAATTTTCTTCAGATATGAGGGTGTACTTAACAAGATGGCACCTTCTGAGTCTAGTTACCCATGCCAAATATTACGATCAAATTCCTCTTGACTGGGCAGCTATAGGGGCTCTTGTAGAGATATGGCATCCTTCTACTCATACCTTTCTCTTCTCTACTTTTGAAGCCACCGTCCTATTAGAAGAATTGGAGATGCTCTTGGGCTTGAAGAGAATGAAGCAAGGGGATGAGGAAAAGATGGCCATCATGCCAAAGCCAATTTCCTCTCATGAGCTATTAACAAGCTTGATATCTAGCCCCAACCTAGTGAATCAAATCAAAGCTACTAAAGGAATCAATCTTCTAAAGCTCGCCTCATGGGTGTACAAGAGAGCAGATCAAGCCAAAGAAGATGAAGAGATCGAACGGGTAGCAAAGGCCTCGTGGTGTGCTTGGCAGGAGCAATCTTATTCCCATCCACGGAGGACTTTCTAGAAGAGGCCCAATTAAGCGCTATAGTGAGCTTATGGGAAGGAGATAGAGTGGGACCGGCGATTCTAGCCTATCTCTATAGCGGGCTTACCTCGGCGGCGATGGGAAGGCCCATCTACGAATGCATGCTAGCACTCTCTAGTTGGGTAGATCTCCACTTCAAGTTCGATCCATGTGACGAAGCCCACCAATCCTCAAGAATCTTCTCAAAAAGCCCACTCTCTTATATGACCGGTTCACTTGGGATAAGCAATAGAGTGACGAACCGGATTCCTCAAATCAAGAAGAGAGCGGAATGGAGAGAGCACCTCAAAATAATACCAAAGAATCTCTTCACTTGCGCCCCGGGAATACTCAAGACTCAAGAACTTCGTGCAAGATTCTCTCCCGGGACGGACCTTCGACTCATAGGCGCTTCAGAATTCATCTTGTACAATTCATACCGATGCCTCCCTCAACTCGGGCTTCCACGGCAAGTATTCGAGGACCCATCACACCTCCCTCCTATCAAGAGACGGGACCTTGGCAGCAACGAAGATGGAGAAGAAACAACCACAATCCAAGCTCTGTGGAGAATCAATAAGGTTCATCAACCTGTGGAAAGCTTGAATGAAGACAGAGATGAATGGAAATCTCATGTAATAGCCCTGAGAAAACTGAGGCCCAAAATGGCTCATTAAGCATTGTAATCTTTTTCTTCCAATAAATCAATGATATTTCCTTTATTGTGCCATCTTACTGTTTTCTGAATAACTCTTCCAACGTTCTGTGATTCTGTTGCAAATAACGCCTCAAGCAATGTCGTTAATTCTATAAACGACACCCCAGCACAGGTCGTCTTCCATGATTGATCGCTCATAACTGACGCCTTCACAATGGGCGTTAACTGAAAAACGTCCTAGGACAAGGCGTTAATTCGATTCATATTCCAAAATATATTCGTTGAAATTCTAAAAGTAACGCCTTCAGCAAAGCCACGTTTCATATAAATAACGCCTCAATCGTAGTCGTTACTCAAAAATAGTAATGATTATTCCCATCAAATCAATCAATCGCCATTAAATGCGTCTGACCACGGTTATCATTCCCCATGCAAATAAAAATAACGCCTTAAGAAATGTCGTCAATTATTAAGAAACGCCCTGATGTCAGTCGTTAATTTCATAAGACACGGCCTTCCTTAAGTCGTGATTTCTTTTTGACCGTTCGACTTAACTTTCCCTCCTTTCTTCTTCTTCCTCCGTTCTCTTTCCCTCTTTCTCTCTTCTTCTGCAACCCTAACCGAAACCCTCCCCCTTTCTCTCATTCTCTCTCAAACTCTCTCCCCCCTAACCCTAGACCTAGACGATGGCCGGAGGAGGACTCAAACGGCAGAGGGTGGCGGCGCCTGAGGTGGTTGACCTGGGTGACGACGCCCACGCTGAGGAAGAAGCTCTCCTCGTGGTGGTCGAGGAAGAACCGTCGACGGCCGAGGAGGTTCCAGCGGCGGCGGCCGGCGATGAGGCCGAAGGACGAGATGAAGAAGAAGGCGCTGGCGAAGACGAAGAAGGCAATGGTGAAGGAGAGAATGGCGGTGAGGAGGAAAATGAAGATGACGGAGGGCCACCGGCCACGGCGGCGGCCACCCCTCGCCCCGGCCAACTCCGGTGGCTACGTCAGCCACGGCCCCAACCGAGTTGGCGATCCGTGATCAGCGGATCTCAGAGCTAGAGAGGTCCCTGAGGCGTCGAGAGGAGTTGCCTCAGGACGTGGCCGAGCTGCGGGTGGCCCTTGAGCTAGAGAGACGGGAGCGTGCCCGGGAGCGCGAGGAGCGTGCTCGTGAGCGGGAGGAGTACCAGGCGGAGCGTGCCCGGCACCTTGAGCTTCAGCAGGCGGAGCGTGCCCGGTACCAGGAGCAGGTAGCAGCACGCGAGCGAGAGCTGGCAGACTCGAGGACCCAGTTGATCCTTTCTCAGGAGCGGCTACGAGTGTCTGAGGAGCATCTCCAGCGAGGGCGTGAGCGAGCACGGGCTGCGGGGTACTCCTTCACCAGCTCCACCTTTGTGGCGGGCTCTTCCCTCCGAGAGAGGAGCGAGGCAGGTGGCCAGGCTCGAGTTCCAGCTTCTTCTCGGGGGCCCATGCCTCCTCCACCAGCACCAGCTCGGGACGGCGAGGAGGAGGTTGAGAGTAGGAGAGAGGAGGGTGGAGGCGAGAGCTGAGAGACTTACTTGTACTCCTCCACCCTCACACTTGTACATGATAGACATTCATGATGTATATATATATATGAGATTGACATCTTTTGTTACCTGAGCACTTTGTGTGGTTGTGGCCTTGTGTTTGTGTACTTTCCTCTTTCCACGTTCTTCATTTTTGCTTTGCTTTGCCCTATTTCTGCAACTGTAATCCACACTTTGAACAAATAGGTTAATTCATCTGTTCGACTTGGCCCCTTGCTCAATAAGTAAGGGGTGCCTTTACTTTTGACCTTAATAGCGGGTCAAGGGGCCAAGCCTTTAATCAAACAAGGTAAATAAAATATCTGATAACGGGGAGATGCATCATGCAAGCATGCATATGCAAACTATAAATAAAAGATGTCCATGCAAAAGAATGCAAGCACACATCGTGAAGAAATGTATTTTTTTTCTTTTTCCTCTCATTTATATTTTTTTTGTTATTTTTCCTGAAAAACGCGCCTTAGAGTAGGTCGTGGTTCGCATAAAGACGCCCTAGAAGACGGCGTGAATTTAAAAATGAAATCTGATTTTTGAAAAAGTAACGACCTGCTCAGAGACGTTATTCAGAAAGAGACGACCTAATCTAGGACGTTAATTCTATAAAAAGCGCCTTAGCCAAAGGCGTTAATTGAATTATTCTGCAAAAAATGGTTGACAAGGCTATCAAGACCACGGGTCCTACACGGTCACCATCTAAAATTCATTAACCTTTCTTGAGTAATTAAAAGGGGGTTGACGTGATCATAGTTGACTTGTATTCGAGATTTCGCACAGTGCAATTTCTATGGTCGGTCTTGACCATCCTGTCAGTTCGTGACTTGCCACATAGAAAGGACGGAAGAAAATATAAGGGAAGCCCATAAGGGATTCTGAGATGTTCAAGGTAAAGTTACCTCCCCTACCCTATGCCTGTTTGGGTTCGGTCTTTGGCGTAGGAAAATTTGTTACCTTTTTGCCCCTTTTATATTGCACGCATACGCCCAAGGTTTTCCTTGCGGGGACTTTGCCCTCTTGACATGCTTTTCTTTTCACAACTTGACTTTCACTTCGGAATTGATTTGCATTGAAAATAAACCTAATTGTACTTGGGCTTTCGTGGCATTTGCTCTCTTTTGGGCCCTGACTTCCACCTACTAGGGCGGCGGATAGGCTTGGCGGATCTACCCCGAGACCTCCCTTCCTCCCTTATGGGCCGAAGAAGAAAAGAACGGGTATTGTCTTTCACTTTTAGTCAGGTTTTTGACTTTCCATCGGATTTTGCACTGCTTGAGTTCAAGAATAAAGCGTGTAGTGTGTGCGGGAGTCAACCCCCTTTTAAGTTAGCAAGACTGATGAATGAATTCTGAATTTTGACCTTTCGGACCTTGATCCTTCGTGTGCCATGGCACCAATTTTGATCTCTTTTGATTTTGAAGAACTTCTATTTTTTATTTGCTTTTTGGTATTTCTATATTTTTTTTGGTTTTTGGAAATATTCCACTTTATTTTGGATTTTTGAAACAACATTTATTTTTTTGGATTTTGAAAATTTCTCCATATATATATATATATATATATATTGGATTTTTGAATCAAGGGTAGTATTTCTTAAGATACAAACCATTCCAAGGGTGAGTTAACTCTTCTCCTTCAGCATTAATCAGTTTATAAGTATTACTTGGAAAAACGTCTTTTATAACAAACGGTCCCTCCCAATTGGGTTGGAGTTTTGAGCGGGGGCCACCCGGCTTTACGAAAATCCTCTTAATTACCATCTCACCGATTTTAAATTTTCTCTCAATTACTTTCTTTTGATAAAAACGCGAGAGCCTGTTTTGATAAACGCGCGCATGCTCAGCGGCGACCAGAAGCTTCTCATTTAGGAGTTCCAATTGGGCAAGGAGTGAATCACGACGCTCATCAATAGAAAATTCCTTATGCAATTGTACTCGTAGAGAGGGAATGAGAATCTCATAAGGGACTACCGCCTCCATTCCATAAGTAAGGGCGAAAGGGGTTTGCCCAGTGGGGGTTCGAATGGAAGTCCGATAGGCCCAGAGAGCTTCAACTAGCTTGTCTGGCTAGTCCGAAAATTTATTAGCCTCACACGTCTTTTTGACAATTTTTATCAAAGTTTTGTTAGTTGCCTCTGCTTGGCCATTGCCCTGCGGATAATAGGGAGAAGAATGATGTAATGCAATGTTATACCTGTTGCAGAGATCCTTGATTTCTTGAGAGATAAATTGAGGTCCATTGTCGGTGATGATGGTGCTCGGGATGCCGAACCTCGCGATGATGTTCTTCATTATAAACTTGCAGACGATTGACGCTTTAATCTCCACGTAAGCTTCCGCTTCTGCCCACTTGGTGAAGTACTCCGTTGCCGTGAGGATGAACGATTTTTGCTTGGTCAGGAGATTCGAATCACCAAGAGGTCCAATGATATCAAAAGCCCACATGGAGAAAGGCCATGGGGAGGACGTAGGATGGAGTGAAGAAGCAGGAGAATGAATCTTGTCGGCGTGCAGTTGGGACTTAACACACCTTCGAACATAGATGGAACAATCCTCTTCTAGAGTTGGCCAATAGAAACCTAGCCTAAGAATCTTCTTAGCTAACATCTGGTTGTTCACATGACCACCACACACTCCTGAATGCGCCTCTTCCACAACTTTCCATGATTCATCATCGTCGAGGCATCTTAGTAAAACACCGGTGAGCCCTCTCCTATAGAGCACACCTCCAACCAAAACATAACGCTGAGCCACTCTTCTAATTGCTTTCTTTTCTTCTGCAGTGGCTTCTTCAGGATAGGACTGATCATTGCAATATCTGGCAATCTCATAATACCAAGGCTTCTCTTCGTCAGCCAATTCTTCTTCCTAGTCTAAAAGCATGACCTCTTTTCCTTTAAGAGATTCCTTCTGCTTGTCCTTCTCAAGCACCTTATCCCTAATATCGAGGAATGCACGATCCTTAATAGCTGGCGTGTCACGCTGATGAATTAGAGGAACATGAAAATCACGCTCAGGAGGGAAGACTAAAGCAGAGGCTAAAGAAGCAAGAGCGTCAGCTAGGATGTTCTGACTACGAGGAACATGGACGAAAATCAATTTGGTGAAGAGCTTGGCATAAGCTGAAGCAAGTTCCTGGTTGGGTTTGAGCTTAGGATTGATAGTGCGGCACTTGACCAGCACCTGGCGCAGAATGAGCTGACTATCACCCACAATCCTTAAATGGGTGACACCATATCGATGGGCGGTTTGAAGACCGGCCAAAAGAGCCTCATACTCAGCTATATTATTAGTGGCGGGAAAAGTGAGCCGAGCAGCAAATGGGATGGTGACCCCTTCTGGTGTTAAAAGAACCATGCCGATCCCTCTTCCCTGGGAATTTAGAGCTCCATCAAAATGTAATGTCCACATAGGATCATGAGGTTGATTAATGGACATCAGTTCTTCATCTGGAAACTCCGAATTGACAGGATCAAAACGAGGTAGAGGGTGGTGAGCAAGGTGTTCGGCAATGGCGTAACCTTTGATAGCTTTCTGTTGAATGTAAGTGATATCAAACTGAGAGAGGAAGCTTTGCCAGCGTGCTAATCGATCAGTGAGGACAGATTTTTCAAGGAGGAATTTAATCGGATTCATGCGAGCAATGAGGTGAACCTCGTGAGCTAGGAAATAGTGCTTTAACTTCTGAACTACCCAGACCAAAGCAGCGCAAGTCTTCTCCATGGCTGAATACCTCTGCTCACAGGGGTTAAGAAGTTTAGACAAATAGTACGCTGCCCTCTCTTTACCTTCTGCATCTACTTGAGCCAAGACAGCACCTACAGAGTCATCCAGGACTGAGACATAGAGAACAAGTGGTTTGCCTGGAATCGGCGGCCTCAGGACAGGAGGATTGGCCAAATAATCCTCCCAATCTGTCAAAGGCTGCCTGACACTTGTCATCCCAATTAAACTTGACTCCCGGCTTAGTAAGCTCGTAAAACGGCCTACATCTTTGTGAATGCTGGGAGACGAAGCGGCGAATAAATTGCAACCTCCCGATTAATCCTCGAACTTCCTTCAAATTCTTGGGAGGAGGCATATCTCTAATGGCCCTTGCCTTGTTGGGATCAACTTCAATTCCCCTCTTGCTAACAATGAAACCAAGCAACTTCCCTGATGAAACACCAAATACACATTTCTTGGGGTTCATCTTCAATTGATACTCTCGCGATCTTTACAAGACCTTGGCTAGAACCCCAGGATGCTCAATCCTTGTCCTTGATTTCACAACCAGGTCATCCACATACACCTCAATATAAATATGAATCATGTCATGAAAAATCACCATCATAGCCCTCTGATAGGTGGCTCCAGCATTCTTAAGTCCAAAAGGCATGACCACATAACAGTATGTACCCCATGGTGTAGTGAATGATGTCTTCTCTTGATCTTCTTCAGCCAGACGAATTTGATTGTAACCTGAGAAGCCATCCATGAACGAGAGAGTCTCAAATCCTGCCGTATTATCGATCAAAACATCAATATTTGGGAGGGGGAAGTCATCCTTAGGACACGCGCGATTGAGATCCCGGAAGTCTATACAAATCTGAACTTTTCCATCTTTCTTCATAACTGGGACGATGTTAGCCACCCAATTGGGGTAGAGGACAACTCTAACAAATCTAGCCTTATGGAGCTTGTCAACCTCTTCTTTCATCTTTAAAGCCATATTAGGGTGGAAACGCCTCAACCGTTGCTTGACCGGCACAGACCCTGGCTTAAGTGTAAGGTGGTGTTCAATGAGCGCAGGGTCTAAATCAGGCATATCTTCATGACTCCATGCGAACGTGTCCTTGTATTCTTGCAGGACCAAAATGAGCACCTCCTCTTCGGAGGGCGGTAAATTCTTGCTTATGAGGACAATCCTAGGGTCTTCCTCGGTACCCAAATTAATTTCTTTGGTAGGCTCTTCTACAGAGGCTGATGGTTCATCAAATCGTCTAATGCCACTAGCAAAAGCATCAGCCTCGTCCTCATATTCTTCATAACTTTCATCCCCCTCTTCAATAGGGTCTTCGTCATTCATAATTTCATAGACACCCAAACCCTCATAAGAAACAACAGCATCCTCATATTCTGACTCTGGCAAGATGATTGGATTCTCTATAAATTCAGGAAGAGCTAAACAAGCCTGGCATCTGATAGCTAACTCCAACAGAAACCTATGGGGAATCTGCTTACCCTTGGACTTCTTATGTGAATCTACCCCTTGAATTTTAGCGTTAGCGGAAGAAGAGGAGGAGCAACTAGCTTGATCAGAACAGGGAAAAGAAGGGGGTGAAAAAGTGGATACAGGAGGTAATACAGAGGAAGTCCCCTCACCAGAGGGGGAGAAAAGATTTAGCAATGAATCTTAAAGGAGCGGCCCCTGGGTCGGGACGCACTCAGAAGAGAAATAGGAGGTCTCCTCAACAGAAATGGAGGTTTGGAAAGTTGGGAATTTGGCGTTTTTTCTCATTTTTGTCTTTTTCTTCATTTTTATTTTCTGTTTCAAGAAGAAAGCAGTGTGAAGGGAGGATAGCAGGAGGAGTGGAAATTGCCAGATCAGAGAAAGATTGAATCAGTGATGGCCCGCGCGGGGGCGTGATGGAGAGTTTTAGAAAATCGCTCGAGGAGCGAAGAAGGAATTGGGAGAGAAACTTGGATTGAATCTGGAGATAAATTGATTATAATCGGAGGCGGTCTTGGCACGCGACCAAACCGATGAGAATATAGAGAAGCAAGCACAGATGGATGCATGGAAGTGAGAGAAAAGAGGCCGGCCCACAACCTGTCCACGGTGAAACCTTCTTCGAACGGAACATCTGGCTCTCCAGTATCAGTGTAGTCACTCAGCAGCTGCCTCTTATCTGTAATTACGGCTGGCTTCTCAATCAATTCATGAATAAGTGGCGGCCATTCCGGATCAGTCGGCATGAAGAGGCGGCTCAAAGAAATAGTAATATTCTGCATATCGAACCACCTGTACCAGTCACATTCTGGATCATCCATTTTCCTTCTCTTGTCAGGCCTTAAGGATTCCAAGGCTTTGTATGTGGCCAACGGGGCAATATGACGAGCAAACTGTCTAGCATGAACATCTTGACAATCTAATATGGAAGTAATTATGGTAGTTTGCTCCTTATTTTGAAGGCCACCCGTGACAAAATGTGTCTTCAATGTCCAAGTGAGCGGCTGGCGATCTGTTTTTAATGTGAATGTCATAAATGCCCATGGTTCATCTTTATTTTTGCCTGGCCCTTTGTAACCTAGGCCACCTCGTGTAATCAGCTTCTGAGGTTTAACAGGCCTAATCCTGCCTTGACAATTGGCACCCAGACCTTTGCCATTTTGATACCCCATTTTCATTAAGAGGTTCCAGCCAGAGGTGTTCATCATTGTTTTCTTCTTTTTCCCCTTGGGAGGCAGGGGTGTCATAGCAACTGTTGTGATTTTTTATGGCATTGGTCGTGGACAAGGGACGTCCAGCACAGATAATAGTGGCTTGTTGGCCGGCCACATGGATGGAACTGATGAAGCCACGTGAATATCCTCCTCTGGCAAAATCGGCATACTGGTAACTTTAATAATGCGGCCCTTGTGTGGGAATTTAAGGCATTGGTGATTGGTGGAGGGCACCGCATCGAGTCGCTGAATGTAGGGGCGTCCCAGAATGCCATTAAATGTCGGATCCATATCCAGAATGTGAAAATCTGCTGTGATGGCGGCGGGACCCAAACTTACTTTTAACGTAATCATGCCTAGAGGAGGTTTGTTCGTGTTATCATATGCAGTGACTGTGATAGTGGACGGTCGAATTTGGCTTTCGGAATGCCACACAACTTCAAGGTGCTAGGTGGCAAGACATTGATGGATGCCCCAGTGTCCACCAGAGATTGCTTAACAGCCACCTTATTAATGTCAACTGTGATGCAATGAGCGTACTTTCTTGCTGGGAGTGGCGCCAGTTCATGTTCATGGAAAGAAATTGCCGGCTGACTGCTAGCGGGCGTTAAAACCGTGACTATCTGCTCAACTGGAATGTCCTCATTGACCATCACCTTTTGCAGATATTCTTTCAAAGCTAGCTGATGAGTGGTGGACCTTTTAATTAATTCTAGGATTGAAATCCTTGCTGGGGTTTGGTCCAAGTGTTTTAGCAAATCATACTGAGTCCCTGGCACCGACTCTTGTTCTTGTTCTTGCTCTTGCGGTCCCTGTACGGGCTCTAGCTCTCTCTGTGGAAAAATACGGTGGAACATCCGTCCACTGCGGAGCGGTGCCACGCCTTGACGTGCCTCTGTCGGGGCAAGCGTGGGAGGAGGATTAGAAGAAGAAGAAGGTGTGTTGGTGTCAAGAAGTGGTGGAGTGGGAGTTCCCGCAGAGGGAATCCCCGTAGGGGGTGTTGGTGCCCCGGTAGGAGGCGTAGGAGTAGAAAGGGATACCCGTATGCGGGGGGAATTGGTGGGGGGTGGAATGAGAAGAGTTCTGGGTACAACAGGCGGTGGAACTGATGGTGGTGGGGTCCTTGCCGGTGAAGGAGTAGTGGTGGCGTGTGCAGTGGGCGTTGGCGATGGGCGGATGAGGAGTGGCCTAGGTGGCAGTGGCGAAGGATTGGTGGTGGATGGGTTTTGCTGTGGCGTAGGCTGTGGAGGTGGTACGCGTGTAAGAAGGGGGCAAACCGGCAAGGTCGGAGAATAGGGGGAGGTAGGTGGATTAACGGGGCGCAGAAGAGATCGGCCTAATTGAGGGGTAGGAGAAGAAGAAGGGGTGCGCAAGAGGCGCGGAGGTTGATTTTGATTATGATGAAGTGCCCCGACAGAGGCGTTTTCTTCATGCCATCCCTGCCCTCTTTCCACCTCATAGAGAGACGTGACAGGGTTTACGTGCTGGTTTGGCGGGTGCTCCGGCAGTGGATTGTGGACGATCCCCATATCGTGCTGAGGCGCTGGAGCTTGTTGTTGCTGCTGTGGAGCTGGTTGCTGCTGAGCCTGTTGCTACCGAGGAGACCTTCTTTCTTTCATGGTGGCGATGAATTGTCTCATCTCATCCCAATTGATGTCACCCTGGTCATTTAGGTCATAAATGTAATCTCTGAAGTGGAAGCAACGATCAAGGTTGTGACCAGGTGCACGATGGAAAGCGCAGTAACGGGATGTGTCAACATTAGCGGGCCACACTGTTCTTTCCCTTTGTAACATGAGCAGATTGACGGCCATTAAAGCATTGAAAATATCCGGGAGACTTTCTGGTAGTGGAGGGTAGTGGTCCCTTTTGGGGCCAAGTGGTGGTCTCCGTTGTTGTTGTTGGCCATAGTTGGTAGGTGGTGGTACCTGGTGGTACTGTTGCGGAGCTGGAGGGTTAGCGCGGGGCGCTTGGTTTGGCGGTGAAGCAAAGGAATGTTGGGGTGCGAATTGGCGTTGTGGAGTGGAGTTGAAATGGGGGCTTTGTGGTGGAGGAAGGTTAGGATGTGGGTTAGCTTGGTGGGGGTGGCCAACTACGCCAACCTGCTCATTTGCAATAGTGCCCTCCGTCGTGGGCCCGCTGTTGTTGACAGTTGTGGTTTTCTTGAATAGCCGTGGCTTCGGCTCAAACATGCCCATAATGGGCGAATCCTTCATATGTGTCTGGATATAACGAGCCCTTTCATAGAGCTCCTCCATGGTGGTTAACCTATTCATGGCCAAGATATGCCGGAACTGAGGAGTTGCGTTGGAAATTATCATCTTGACTTGTTCTTGTTCCGACAGTGTATCTTTCAACTTCTCAGCCATCAACCGCCATCTATCAGCAAACATTATGAAGTCTTCCTCGGGCTTCATTTTTTCCGCAACCAGGTCCGTGAGTGAGAGGGAGGGTCCGACCCGGTCTCTATACTTCTGCAAGAACTTCCTCTGAACGATATCAAAGTCACCGGCATCAGTAGGATCCAATGAATAGAAGCATTCAAGGGCTGGCCCCTCCAAAGATCTCCTGAATAAGTAAGCCAAGGAGGCCTTGTTGTCTTGCCAAAAGGAGGTCTCGTACATAAAATCCTTCAAATGAATAAAAGGGTTACCAGTCCCATTATATCGCTGAAAATTCGGCATCTCAGATGGTGGTAAGTGGAAGACTGGCAATGTAGGGAGCGAGATCTCCGGGGCATTCTTAGCCATGGTGACCTTCTTTAGTTGCTCTTCCATGCTTGCCAACTTCTGAAGCAGTAGAACATTAGTGTCGGACTCGACTGGGGCCGGATTTTGAATAAAAGAATGCGGTATAGGCGTCCGTAGAATTCGGGGAGGTTGAGGAAATTGGGGCCTAACCGCAGAGTGGCTCGCCTGTTGGGCCGGCATGGCCGTACCGGGCGTTGGTGGACGAGAAGGAGGTTTATGCAGGACCGCTTGGTCATTTGATGGCCACTCTCGGCCGGAGGGGGATTGGAGGATGAAGAAGGAACATACTTTCCTTTCAAAGCGGCCTGAACTACCTGTCGCTGGGAATCATCCAACTGAGATAGTGCATTAATTAAATCCGTGACATTGAAGGATGGGGAAGGGTTCCCCGAAGTGTTGGAAGGCACAGCCTGAGAAGAGGGCACAACCTCTTGAGGAGTGGTATCAACCACATGGACTTGAGAATAATGAGACTGAGGAGGAGGGTAATTTCCCTCATGATAGATGGAATCTTGGAGGGGACTTTCATATTGACCAAAAACATTCTCATCCTCATCATCATAAGAATATCCGTAGCCTGCCATGTTGATGATTTTACCTGAACGGAGTTTCATGTTTAAGAGGAGAGACGGGCTTATAAAGGAACTATCAAACAAAACCCACTCAATCTAAACAAGCCAAATCAACCCAAGCAAGTTTATGCAACCAAGTTGAGATGAACGCAAGATTTTAGTGTTCCGCTTGAGATTAGAGTGGATTAAATTGCAGAATAATTCCCTCTTTTGCAAAGTGAAACCTAGTTTATCTAAGTGTGACCTCCGGGTTAACTAGATTCTTTCTCTCTCTTCACCAACGATAGGTTCTCTATACTCCGGGTACTTCAAGGGTACAACCAGCCCGGCGTCCGTGAGGGAATCCACGGGTGCGGGGACTTACGGAGGTCTTGGAAAAGGGATTTCTGATCCAAAGAGACGGAGTGCTCAATGGAGGGTTGTCCCGATTCCAAGAGGGGTGTGTGGAATCCTAGTGTAGAGAGAGGAGGTCTCTCAACCAAATGCCACAAGATGCAGAATAATATGATCAGATCACAGCAATATAGGCAAGCAATGTAATAATCAATCCAACAATCACAGACAGCAACAGGAAGCAGGTTTCTGTAAAAACACAGGAAAGAGACGACCTGGGGCAGGTCGCTATCAACCAAAGCGACGACAGAGTCACTGTCGTGAATCACTGTGAAAGCCCACGAGCCAGCAGTGAGAAAACAAAACACGCCTCTGGGTGAGGCGCTATAATCGCAAAGGACGCCTCTGCAAGAGGGCGTCAAATATGAAAACGCGCCATGACATGAGGCGCTATGCAATAAAAGGGCGCCCTGGGGCAGGGCGTGAATTCACAGATAGTGTGATAAAAAGTAGTAGAATAATGAAAGACGCCTTCTGGGAAGACGTAACACAGACAATAGATGCCCTCGATGAAGGCGTTAAACGAAAAAGCGTCTCTGGGTGAGACGTTAATTCAAGAAAATAATCAAACAATCACAAACTGGCTGATCCCGGGAGTGTGCAGTGTGCACGGCGAAGGGTGCCCGTGGGGCACAAAAAGGGGGGGGTACCGTGGGTACCGAGGGGAAAGGGCACACGTGGGTGCCGAAGGGGAAAGGGCACACGTGGGTGCCAATAGGAAAGGGCACACGTGGGTGCCAATAGGAGATGGTAATCAAAAGAAAAATAGTGGAAGTCCCACCGTGATCGCCAATTTGTAGATCGTGATAAATCCACACATGAAGAAGAGTTTAAATATGATAAAACACAAGGGGGAGAGATGATATAATAATGAATAAAAAGAAGCACGTGGTGCTACTAAGGAGGGTGATCGCCAGAGGGGTTACCTCAAGAAGAAACAAAGATCATGAATACCTGGTGAAAAATAGAATGCGGGCTGGATTGTGAATTCCTCCTCCTCCTTCAATCGGCCGGCCGATGAAGGGGGTTTTTCTTTATTGATTACCCTTGCAAAAAAGACAAAACAAACAAACAAAAGAAGTGGATCAGCCAAGTGAATGTAGTATCAATCCCAAGTAGATATGATGATGAATAGAGAATAAAACATGCGCACCTTTTTTTTGTTTAAAAACCCCTAAAGAGTTAGGGAAGGAGAAGATATGATGAAACTAATGTAAAAGGAGGAAAAAACGTATGATGATCGACGGAAAAACAACAGTTAGATAAGCAAGAAAAAACCCTGCTGTCCCTGATGACAGTAAAGGGAACCGAAGTCGATGCTGTTGACAGGAATAAAAAGGAAGCAGAGAGCTTTAAAGACAGCGCAGGAAGAAGATGGATAGCCTCAGCGTCTATGCATAAAAAAAACTCTGATCTCGATAGCCTGCTCTCGTAACCTGCCAACCTCGCGCGAGGTCGATCAAGACATCCCTATATAGGGTTCCAGATCCAAGATAACCTCAGATTCGGAAGGATAAGAACGGGCAATGATCAAAAGAGGCAGGACTCTAGTTCCAATTCGAGCAAGGAGACCATTGGAGGCAAGGAACTACTCAGGAAAGACGAGTTTAAACAGGACACCGAAAGATAAAACACGACCTTCAGAAGGGCGTCAAATCACAAATTGATGACCTACATCAAGACGTTACTCAAAAACACGACCATGATCAAGGGCGTCACTTCTTGGATTTAATTTTGGCAATAAAACTTACTTTACTTGAAAATTATGAGAAAATGCCTGAGATGAAGGCGTTACGTGAAAACACGCCCTGAGGAAGGACGTTAATCAATAATTTGAATTTATTTTGAAACTAGATAATACCAGGAATTGACGCCCGGACATTTGGTCGTCCTTTCTTTTGAACACGCCCTAGATAAGGTCGCTTTTTAAAACACGCCCCTCTTCAGGTCGCGAATCACAAAAATGCAAAGATCAAATCAAAAACACACACAAAAATAGAAAAACTTCATATTATGAATGTATTAAAGTTCACTTTGGGGTGTCAACATAGTGACATGAGATTTGATCAACATAGCGTTAATTTTGGCGTGTCTACAGTTAGTGCCGTAGTCCTCAACCAACTTCCAAGGAAGTTAAAGAACCCTGGAGCGCCCCTTATCTCTTGCAACATTGGAGGTGTGACCTTTGATAAGGCTCTCCTTGATTTAGGAGCCAGTGTGAATTTACTTCCCACCTCTATCTATGAGCAGTTGGACATCGGTGAGCTCAAGCCTACACCCATTATTCTCCAGCTCGTCGATAGATCAATCAAGACTCCAAATAGCCTTATTGAGGATGTCATTGTTAAAGTGAATGAGTGCTACTTCCCTGTCGACTTTCTTATTTTGGACATGGTTTCTCCCCAAGAAATCAAGCATACTCCTATCATTTTGGGTAGACCATTTTTAGCCACGGCTAGGGCTAATATAGATTGTGCTTCAGGAGTTATGGACATATCTTTTGGGAACCAGACAGTCAGCATCAACATTTTCAAGGCATCCAAATTTCATGATCAAAAATGAGATTGCTATGTTGTTGACACCATTGAGGAGTTATTGGGGATTGAAGGGGACAGTAGGATAAGAATGAGAGAAGAAGTTGACATCCTGTCAACTCAACTTAGGACGTGGCCCCCAATTGAACCCTTGCCTCAGCTTAAATCTGAACCAGCTCTGCCATCTTTGCAATCCCCTCCTCAGGTTGAATTAAAACCATTGCCGGCGTCCCTTAAGTATGCATTCCTAGGTCCAGACCAAACCTTGCCAGTCATCATAGCAAGCGACCTTGAACCTAACCATGAGGAGAAACTAGTTGAGGTCCTTAAATCTCATAAAGGGGCTATAGGTTGGTCTGTCGCTGATCTTAAAGGGATTAGTCCATCCATTTGTCAGCACCACATTTATATGGAGGAGAATGCAAAACCAAGCAGAGACATGCAGAAGAGATTAAACCCACGCATGAAGGAGGTGGTCAAAAATGAGATGGTCAAGTGGCTAGATGCCGGGATCATCTACCCAATTTCTGATAGTGAGTGGGTAAGTCCAACCCAAATAGTCTCAAAGAAATCAATACTGACTGTGATCTCCAATGATCAAGAGGAGTTGATACCTGCTAGGTTGACCACGGGATGGAGGGTCTACATTGATTATAGGAAGCTCAACTCCATGACAAAGAAGGACCATTTTTCCCTCCCATTCATTGACCAAATTTTGGAAAAAATTAGCAGGGCAAAAATATTCTATTTTCTAGATGGGTATTCTGGGTACAATCAGGTGGCTATCTACCCAGAAGATCAAGAAAAAACCACATTTACATGTCCCTACGGAACATTTGATTTTCGGAGAATGCCCTTTGGATTATGTAATGCGCCTGCCACATTTCAAATATGCATGTTAGCAATTTTTTCTGACATGGTGGGTAACTTTTTAGAAGGTTTCATGGATGATTTCTCCATTTTTTGGGACACATTTGATTCCTGCCTTGATCACTTAGCCAAAGTAATGAAGAGATACATTGACACTAATCTTGTCCTCAGTTGGGAAAAGAGCCATTTCATGGTTAAAGAAGGCATTGTTTTGGGGCATATAGTGTCGGCAAGAGGAATTGAGGTAGATAAAGCCAAGGTTGAGCTCATTGCCAAACTGCCACCACCCACCTCAGTAAAATAAATCCGATCATTCTTGGGTCATGCCGGCTTCTATCACCGGTTCATCCAAGACTTCTCCAAAGTTGCTAGACCTCTCACTAATCTGTTGGCTAAGGAAGTCCATTCCATCTTGACCAATCATGTCTTGAGGTTTTTGAATCGTTAAAATGGTGTTGACCGATGCCCTAATCTTGCAAACTACCAATTGGTCATTACCTTTTAAAATTATGTGTGATGCCTCAGATTATGCTTTGGGTGTTGTTTTGGGACAAAGGGTAGATAAAAAGCCTGTGGGGAGTTACTATGTGAGCCGCACACTCGCTGATGCCCAACTTAGGTACACCACAACAGAAAAGGAGTTACTTGCTGTTGTCTTTGCCCTTGAAAAGTTTCGATCCAATCTGCTAGGGGCCAAAGTCATTGTGTTCTCTGACCACTCAGCCCTTAGACACTTCTGTCTAAAAAGGATGCCATACCAAGGTTGATTAGATGGATCCTGTTACTACATGAATTTGATTTGGAGATTCGGGATAAAAAAGGAAGTGAAAATGTTGTTGCAGATCACTTGTCCCGAATTATAACAGCAGACACCACACCCTTACATGACTCATTTCCAGATGAGCACCTCCTTAGTGTATCCCACATTTCACCCCCATGGTATGCGCACATTGTAAATTACTTAGCTGTGGGAAAAATTCCTGAAGGTTGGTCCAAACAAGAAAAAGATCGTTTCTTTACTAAGCTCAAGTACTTCTTTTGGGAAGACCCTGAGCTATTCCATTTAGGACCAGACCAAATCATTCGGAGGTGTGTCCTTGAGGGTGAGCAACATAGCATTCTGACATTTTGTCACACCTTATCTTGTGGGGGGCATTTTTCAGATAAGAAAACGGCAGCCAAGGTTTTACAGAGTGGGTTCTACTGGCCCACATTATTCAAAGATGCATTCATATTTTGTAAATCTTGTGAGCACTGTCAGGCTGTGGGAAACATGTCACGCAGGGACATGATGCCTTTAAACCCTATCCTGATTGTGAAAATTTTTGATGTATGAGGAATTGACTTCATGGGACCGTTTCCACCATCTTTTGGTCATGAGTACATTTTGGTGGCGGTGGATTACGTGTCTAAGTGGATAGAAGCTATAGCCACGAGAACTAATGATCACAAAATTGTCATGAAATTTATTCGTAAGAACATTTTCTCTTGGTTTGGGTGTCCCAGGGCTATCATTAGTAATGGGAGTTCACATTTCATCCATTCTCACTTTCGGACTTTACTTAGGAAGTATGAGATAACACATAATATTGCTACCCCCTACCATCCCCAGACTAGTGGCCAGGTGGAGGTTTCTAATAGGGAGATCAAGAACATTTTGCAAAAGTCTGTTAGGCCCGATAGGAAAGATTGGCCAGAAAGATTAGATGATGCTTTATGGGCCTATCAGACCGCCTACAAAACTCCAATTGGCATGTCCCCTTATAGACTCGTTTTTGGAAAGCCATGTCATTTGCCAGTCAAATTAGAACATAGGGCCTATTAGGCAATCAAACAATTCAATCTTGATTCAGCACAGGCTAGTTCCCATAGAGCCCTTCAACTGAATGAGTTAGAGGAACTTCGTAATGAGGCCTATGAGAAATCTAAGATTTATAAAGCCCAGACTAAAGCATTCCATGATAAACACATTTCACGAAAAACTTTTCAAATCAACCAAAAGGTCTTACTTTTTAACTCTAGACTACGATTATCCCTAGCAAATTGAAATCCCGATGGGATGGACCATATGTGGTAATTAAAATATTTGACCATGGTGTAATAACAATTCTTGATCCTAAAACTAGTCAAACTTTCACTATCAATGGTCAACGTTTGAAACCTTACATTGAAAATCTTCCAATGCTGCAGGAGGACTCTCTCAGGCTGAGTGACCCATTGTGAGCTCTATTGTGTCTGGCGGAAGACGTAAAACTTCGCGCTTATTGGGAGGCAACCCAATTACTCTTTATCATTTTCAAAAAAAAGAAAGTTTATTTTTATTCTCTTCGGATCCTGGAGCCACATTCTTCTAACGACGGCATCTCTCTCTCAGGTCGTATCTATCCTTCCCCCTACTTTTCATGGCTTTATTTCATTTTTATATTTTATTCATGTCATTGGGGACAATGTCACCTAAGTTGGGGGATAGCTTGAGCTCTAATTTTCTCAAAATAATTGTAACATTTCATCACACCTCTAACAAGTGTTTCATGTTCATATTTCATGATGAGAAACTTTTCTTAGAATGATAGGACTTAGAGTCTTACTCATGAAAGTTTCAAGTTAAAGGGATGAATTAATTGGTTATGTCTTTAGCCTTTTCCTCAGAATACACCTGAAAATTCTATTGAACTTGAACACAATTGCACAATAACAAGATTGGTGGATGACAAACATTAGGATGATGGGAATTTTGCTTGACACTTAGGTGATGATGGATATTATGCCCATTCGTTGAAAGTAATCGTGAGGAAAAAGCTACCTGCCAAAAAAAACACATGGAAAATACCCCTGAACTTAGTAATCGGGCATGCTTCTCCTAAGGCAAGAGTTGAGGTTCGCGTCAAACGACAAAGGGATGTGCAGCACCGTGTGTCAAAAAAAAAGAGAGAAAAAAAAAGAATAAACAGGCAGAGTGAAGCTACCTGTAATTCAAGAAGCTTAATGTGGGCAGAATTAAAAATCATCTTTAAGTGAAAGGTAGAAGACTCATTCATCTAGACTGTTTGGTAGTCACTAGTCAAGTTATATCACTCATACACAAAGAGATATTTAATTTTGAGTGTATCCTGAGGAAAGGTCTAAACACATGGACTGATGAAATTTGTATTGAATACATTCTACTTGAACTTGTAATACTCCAAAGTCTAAACCATTATGCATAATGTTCTTGCCATGAACTATGACACATGAGTGTTTGCTAGTCCTAATTTTATAATTGTTTACATTGCTAAGGGACTAGGAATGTTCAAGTTGGGGGGTGTGATAAGTGTCCATTTTCTATAGTAATTCATCGCATGTACACCATTTTATGTGCATATAATTAGGCAATTATGCTTATTTCATAGTTAACCTCAACTCCGCATTTAAATTGAAACTTTCATGTAAATTGATTAATTTGGTGATATTATTTAATAAATTAAAGTTGAGGGTCATGGGCATTAATTTTCCATTGCATAACTATGAGAATTTGATATTTATGTGCACATTATGATAATTTTTATAGACTAGATTGTAATTATGTGTGTGCAGGACACCGAAGGTAATTGTAAAAGAAGCCGGGGGCAAAACTGTCATCACCACTTTGACCAAGTCAAATAAAGAATTTAAAATATTTTGATTGGAGGGAAAAGAAAGTTCAAATTTTGAATTCAAAGTTTGAAAAGAAGGAATTCAAAGTTTAAGTTTGAAAAGGAGGAAAAGGACATTCAAAGTTTGAAATAAAGGAGAGACATGATGAGCCTTGGGAAATGGGGTGCCCAAAGTCCAAGAAAGGGGCTGCCCACCTCCTTTTCCTTTTCCTCATAC
The DNA here is from genome assembly GCA_022559845.1 of Amorphophallus konjac. Lineage (NCBI taxonomy): Eukaryota > Viridiplantae > Streptophyta > Magnoliopsida > Alismatales > Araceae > Amorphophallus > Amorphophallus konjac. Next base: position 41,041,847 of record CM040120.1, on the reverse strand, counting down.
ATCATCTTCTACCTAAATCCCAGCCATCCATCTCCTTTTGATACAATCTTCACCCTCCATTGACCCAACTTTTCCTATAAATAGCCCATGACAAGGAGGTGAAGAGGAGTTCTTCTTTTGGCAATTTTCACCCTCTCCCTCTCACATCTTAGGTCGTCGATTTCACCCTCTTCTGTCTCTCTTCTCCTCTTGCTGTCTTCATAAAAGTTCTTTATTTTTAAGTCCTCTACAACTTCTTCTTCTACATCATCTTCCAATTCCTTCTGGTGTTCAAGATATTTCATGTTTTTCACTGTGCTATCCTGTTCATCTGCGAACCAGTGTTTTCTCTCTATTCTTCCCCTTATTTCTCCCTCTTCTAGTCATTTTGTTCTCTTAATATCTTCATGAAAGTTCTTTTTTTTAAGTGTTCTACAATTTCTTCTTCTACATTATCTTCTAATTCTTTCTGGTTTGGAAGTTATTTCCCATTTTTCAACTTACTATCCTGTGATTTTTACTGTTCATCCGAGGTGCTAGCTTTTGTTATTCCTCCATTTTGAAGCCCTTCTGCTCTTCTTTGCTATCTGAGTTCTTCATCAAGTTCTTCCCTTCTCCCTCCTCTTCAACTTCTTCTTCTTTGGCATCCCATAATTCATCTTGGTTTCAAAGTAATTCTCCTCCAAGAGCGGCTACAACGACGAAGGTGACTTCCTACCGACGTAGATGACATCTTCCGCGAGGTGGTTCGTGATCCAAGGCCAAGAGAGGACGGCGCCGTCATCACCATTGCTGCTACCATCTCTAAACTCTAGACTTTTCTTATTCTTATTGCTTTTGTGTTATTCCACTTCATTGTAATCTCGTTGCGTCATTAGTGTAATCTTGTTTCACATTTCATGTACTCTTTCTTTTAAGTTAATGAAAGGAGTTGTTCTTTTGATCTAGTTCTTGCTATTCTTCCCTCTCTACCTCCTTCTTCTATCTCTTCTTTCCACTTCATGCAATTATTTTCTATAGCATAGGCACATAGTCATAGGCATTTTTAATTAATTGTTAGAATCGTTCTTTGTTTCATCACTTTTCTTCAAGCAATCAAATCACAAATATTTTCCAAATGAGTCCAAGGTTTTTAACTTTAAAAATCTCTTCTTCCCTGTGGATTCGACCCTTCTCACCACCATATTACGTCTCTCTTTCATCTAGTGCGAGTTGGAATTTTTAAGATTGATACGCGTGTTTTATACGATGAACTTTTGCGTTATCAAGTGGTGTTGAGCTTGCCATCGGCGAGGCGTCACGGTCGATAGCTTTCATCCGCAAGGGGTAGAGAGGGAGAAAGTTTTCTTTTTTTGCTTTACCAACTCTACCGCCCTTGGGGGTTTTCACTAGAGTTGGCCCCCTCTTACTTTTTTCGGTGCGCCCTTACGGGTTTTCACACCGAGGGGTTACCCGATTTTGCCTGAGGTGCCCTTTCGGGTTTTCACCTCAGCTGGGTTGGTGACAATTTTTACCCCCAGTCGCCTCTTTGTAATGAGGACGGCTGGGTCCGCCGGGGTATCTCTATTTTTAACCCCATTTATATATATATATATGTGCATATATATGTATATTCTTGAAATCATTGTCCCTAGCATGCCGCTGTCAGAGGACATAATCTGGAACTAGAGACTGTGGATGACTGGATATTGACCCTCCTTTAATATGGGTTTTCACAGGTTGCCAAGTCATGGTGATGGGGGTCATTTTGTTTTGGCAGGATGTGACCGGAGTTATGACTGGGAAGAGTCGGGGATTACTGGGAGGATTGGAATTGTAATGAGACTGGGGGGCTTTGGATTTACAGAAGGTGTGGAACGTAGTGGTGTGGACTGGTAAGAGTCTGGAGATAGGCTGGGACTGGGATTTGCTGGGATGGCAACTAGGATGTCATACCACCATAGAAAGTTGTCGGGCCGCCACATCGAAGCGAGGGCTGAAGGTGGCATGAGCTGAGCAGGGTGATGTAAGGTTAACTGGAGCTCATGGGGTTAGTGCTCTAGCGATGTAAGTTGATAAAAGGTTGATATTCAATGGGGCTAATGATTTGCCGAGGAATGAGTGGAACGCCACCCCGACTGGCGGGGATAGGGAGACTTTCTCATTATCGGCTCTGCCGCCCATTCGGGTTTTCGCCAAAGCCGACCCCCTTTAGCTTTTTCCGACGCGCCCTTGCAGGTTTTCACGTCGAGGGGTTTCCCAATTTTGCCTGAGGTGCCCTTTCGGGTTTTCACCTCAGCCGAGTTATTGGCCTTCTTGCCCCCAGCCGCCTTCTTGCAAAAGAGGACAACTAAGTCTGTCGGGGTATCTCTATTTTCAACCCCATTTTTTTGTATGTTGTTATTTTTTTTTTGACTTACCTGGGAGCCTGACGGCTAGACTGGTGCTGGTGCAGAAGTGCCCGTGCTCTCGTGGTGACGGGAATGAGGGCAGGGAATTAGTCCCCAAGAATGCCTGGCGGCGGTTCTAGGGAGCTGGGCTGGGCGTACTGCTTGACTGGGAATTGAAGACTGGAGGAATTGGCTGGTCCAACCCTTCCCTGGGGAGGGGCGACCTCACTGGTAGTAGCATAAACACGCACCTTAGTCTGGCTGGTGCACGAACCCGTGTTCAGGTGCATAGTACAGCTTCATATGCTTGCCATTGAAAGGCGGGAAGGGTCGGTGACCTTTGTGGTCGACGACCGTGTAGGCCCCGCCCTTGTAGACGTTACGGACGATATATGGGCCTCGCCAATTCTGTTGTAATTTTCCACTGGGGCACCCCGCCATGACTCCCTTTTCCTTGATCATGACGAGGTCACCTTGATTGAAGGCTCGCTGCTTGACGAGCTTATCATAGGCCTGGACCATACGGGCCTGGTATACTTGCAGGTGTTTGTAGGCTTCGAGCCGTTTGCCTTCTAGATTGGCCAGCTCCTCCAGCCTTCTCTAGTATTCATTTTCGTCTGGGCCGGCGAGACCGGTGTGGATCGCCACACCATAAGAGGCTAGCTGGACTTCAATGGGGATAACGGCTTCTGCCCCATAGGCGAGCGAGAATGGCGAACACCCCATAGGAGTTTTGTAGACCGTCCGGTAAGCCCACAGTGCCTCGAAGACCTTCTCGCCCCAATCACGTTTCCGGTGGCTAACTATTTTAGCCAGTGCTTGCAGAGGGTCTTGTTGAAGGCTTCTGCTAAGCCATTGGCATGGGGTTGTAGACCGAAGAGGTTCTCCAGTCGATGTGAAACTTGGCCCTAGCTAGTACATGGCCCTATTCTTGAACGGTGTCCCATTGTCGGACACAATGCGGCTGGGGGTACCGAACCGGTAAATGATGTTGTGCCGGATGAATCTGGCAACCACCTCGCCGGTGACTTCTCACAAAGGAGAGCCTCCGCCCAGCGAGAGAAATAGTCAGTGGCGGCCAGGATGTATTTATGGCCCTTGGACGATGGCGGGAAAGGCCCCACGATGTCCATGCCCCACACAGCGAAAGGCCAAGTGGGGGCTATAGGACGCAGTGGGTTAGGAGGTCTTCTGGGCACTGGGCCGAAAGCTTGGCATTGATGACCTGTACGGGCGTACTGGACGCAATCCACGTACATGGTTGGCCAGTAGAAACCTTTGAGCTTGATGCTCTGCTTCATTCTATCTCCGGCCTGGTGCGCGCCGCACAATCTGGAGTGAACCTCCTGCATGATGGCTCGAGCCTCCGCTAGAGACGCATCTCAGGAGAATTGACTTATCCTTCTCGTGGACGAGTCAGTACAGGGAGTCGTCAATCAACTTATAAGAGGTTGCTCGGCGGAGTAGCTGGACCCTTTGAGCTCTGTCAGAAGGGAGCCACCCTTTCTTGAGTTTTATGATCGGTTGTCACCAATCTTCTCCTTCTTGAGGAGTATTCTGGTCAAGGTCGTAGACCTCATAAATGGTGAGACAGGTGTTGTCTTCGAGTGAACTCGGCATCAGTCTTCTATGTTTGATGACGATGTCGACCTCACCCTCGGGCGGGAGTTCGAATGACGATGTCGACCTCACCCTCGGGCGGGAGTTCGATAGCCGCCGCCAATTTTGCCAGGGCGTCTGTCTGAGCATTGCTGCTTCTGGGGACATGATCTATCTCAAAGAAATAGAATTTCTGGGTTAATCTTGTGACGGTGGCGTGGTACGGGACCAACTCTGGTTTTCGCACGTCATAGATGTCGAGGACCTGCCGGACTATCAGCTGGGAGTCCCCGTAGGCTTTGAGGCATTTGCTGCCCATATGGAGAGCCATCTAGAGCCCAATGAGCAGAGCTTCATACTCGGTCTCATTATTGGTCAGGGATTTCATGAGGGCACAGGAATTGTACAGAACTCCACCCTTAGGAGTTAGGAAAACAATGCCGGCACCTGCCGTGGTGGCTGGATCCTGGTTGCTCCGGGTAATCCCTCGGCAAGCTCCATCGAAGTAGAGCTCCCAACAGGGTACGCTGGTTGTGAGAGCGATTTACTGCCAATACTGTAAGACATCTCCGCTCTGTTCAACAGGTTGTTATGATAGAACAGCACTGGTTGCGAGAGCGCTTTGCTGCCAGTAATGCAAGACATCCCCGCTCTATTCAACCGATGGTTGTGATTAAACAGCAAGGGACTCCTCGTCCGGGAGCTCCGAGCTGAAAGGTGAGTCATCTGGCACTGGATGGGCTGCCAAGAATTCAGCCATACCCTGTCCCTTGACTGCTTTTCTGGGGACATAAGTAATGTCATACTCCATCAACAGGAGAGCCCACCTTCCCAGTCTGCCTAAGAGGACGGGTTGTAGAAGGAGATATTTCAGAGGGTCGTGCTTGGATATAAGCTCAACTTGATGGGATAGGAGGTAATGCCACAACTTTTTGACTGCGAACACTAATGCCAAGCAGACCTTCTCTATAGGGGAATATCGATGCTCAGCACCGATTAGCTTCTGACTGAGGTAATAGAGGGGCTGCTCTTTACCTTCCTCATTGACTTGTGCCAAGAGAGCTCCTAGGGAGGCGTCCATGGCAGCAATATAGAGGATGGGGGGTTTTCCCTTAGCTAGTGCCCCCAGAACTAGAGGAGTAAGGAGGTATTTCTTGATTTGCTCGAAAGCCGTCTAGCATTCCGAGTCCCATGTAAACGGGGCGTCTTTCTTCATCAGATTACCGAAAGGCGCGGATCAACCGGAGAGGTTAGAAATAAATCTCCGAATGTAGGTCAGCCTCCCTTGGAAGGACCTAAGCTCGGTGATGTTGCTGGGTGGTGGAAGCTACCAGATTGCTTTGATCTTGCCGGGGTCCACCTCAATTCCTCGGTATCGGACGATGAAGCCGAGAAACTTGCCGCTAGATATGCCAAAGGCTCACTTCATGGGGTTCATCTCGATCCCGTATTGCTGGAGACGCTCGAAGACTTGGCGTAAATCACACAAATGGTCTTCTTGCCTTTTAGTCTTGACGGCGAGGTCGTCGACGTAGCATTCGATGATATTGTGCAGCATCTCGTCGAATATTTTGGTCATGGCCCTTTGGTAAGTAGCACCGGTGTTCTTCAAACCGAAGGGCACGCGCTTGTAGTTGAAAATCCCTTTGGGGGATCTGAAGGCTGTGTGGTTCTTGTCTTTGACTAACATCCGGATTTGGTTATAACCGGATGACCCATCCATAAAGGACAAGGCCTCATGTCCAGTGGTCATGTCGACCATTGTTTCTGTGATTGGGACTGGGAAGTCATCCTTCGGACAAGCTTTATTGAGGTCCCGAAAGTCGACGCAGACGCGGACTTGACCATTTTTCTTCTTGACTGGGACTATGTTGGCGAGCCAGATCGGATAGATGCACGGCTCGATGAAATCAACCTCCGCCATTTTATTGACTTCGGTCGCGACCTGGAGCTCCAGCTCATGGCGCATGAGCCGCTGCGGCTGTTTAACTAGAGTGATCGAGGGAGAAATGGCTAGCTCGTGCTCCTCTACGGAGGGGTCTAGCCCCGACATCTCTCTGTATGTCCAAGCGAAGCAGTCTTTATACTCTAGCAGGAGTTGCTTGTAATCCTGCCTCTCTGGCTCGGTGAGGAGAGTGCTGACGAATGTGGGCTGGGGGGCTTCATCTTCGCCCAGCATGATTTCAACGAGCTCATCCACGATCGCTTGGCCGCCGTCCTCTAGCTCGGGAGGAGTGGGTTAGAAGTCGATGAAATCCTCATCGTCGATGTCGGCTTTGTGCATTTCTTGATTCTCGAAGCCGCCGATTGACGTCTATGGGACTGGAGAGTGGTTGTCGCTGGGATCCACCAGGGATTTATCTGGGCCGCCGGCTTTTGGCTAGCGGTTATCAACCGGGGCTACTAAGGTCTCCCCGGGGTTGCCTGCTAGAGCTGACGATCCTTCGCAGCTAGTATCAGAGATATCCCCCTCATCAGGAGGGTTTGTTGAACTGGGTTCTTTGACTAGCTGATAGATCGGAGGAGCTTCTTCGGCCCCTTTATCTTAGCAGGGAGGCGAGGAGGGTTCCTCGACGGCTTGGGCTAGAGTTCTGGCTTTGACGGGGATCGGGATCAGGATCTCTTCTTCCTCATCCCCGGAGCTGTCGAATTTGGCTTCGACTTTAGCTTGGTCGTCGACTGGTTACGCCAAGCCTATGACGTTGACTGTATAGTGGACGTGAAAGTCCGGGTCTTGGTCATAGCCAAGTCCTCTGGTATCCTTATAGAAGGACGGGGGTTGCCCCCAGACCTGAGAAGGGGTCCATAGTCGGTGAAAATATTCACGTCGCGCAGCATCTTGCCATTAAGGGATGTGTTGCTTTAGACACATATCCCGAATATGGGGCGGTAGGTCGCCCAGTACTTGGACTGCTTCAGGGGTATCATCGGCTCGCTTGGACCAGCCGAAGTCATCCTTTGGTGGGGCTTGAGGGACCACGTCTCCCTTATAGAAGACAATGGGTTTGTCCCCGTTGGCCTTCTTCTTATTTCTGCGCTGTCGCTTGAAGGTGACAACAAATGTTGTCAACAGCTCAACGCTGTGTTCTTCGGAGGTCGGTGGGAACTGGATGGAGTCTGGGGGCAAGCATATACTCTTGCCAATAGCTCGACTAATGAGGTTGGCCTCAAAGTTGATTTTGCGCCTTTCAGGGCTATCTGGGGTTGACCTGGAGCTGAGGCATAGCCGATGAAGCTTGGCCTTCTCTTTGTCCATGGAGAAGATATCGTCATCGTCTTCCTCTGAGAACCATCCATTGCTCCTGCTCTTGATCACAGGGTACAGACTAATCCCCTTGAAGTAGAGCGCAGCGTCGGCCAGGTTGCATTCTACTGGTGTGAACGATGACAGGTCTACAAAGGCCGTATGTTGCTCCCCGTCCTTGGCATACTTGATGCATTGGTGGAGAGTTGAGAGGATGACCCAATTTTCATGGAGCCAGGGTCTACCCAGTAGCATCTTATATGATGTGCTGGCATCGATGATGTAGAATGTCACCTTGGACGTGAAATCATCGACCACCAGGTCGATGTCCACCCGACCGAGGATGTCCTCGGTGTTTTGGTTGAAGCCGGATATCTTGACCGCTTGAACCTTCTGGAGGTATGGGGTCAGATACAAAGTCTTGAACGTTTTGAGTGGCATGATGTTGACGACTGCACCAGCGTCCACCATAATTCGGTTCACATCAAGCCCGTTGACCTTCCCCTTCATGTAGAGAGGACGATTGTGGCATGGAGGGGATAGCAACATGTCCTTCTCCGTAAAGGAGACGGTGGTTGCGAAGGCTTCATAGGCAGCTGTCTTCATTTCTGCAACATGCGTCTCGTAAGCTTCTGGTTCTGGAGTATTTTGATGAGAGTTTCTCTCAGCTTTTAACTCCAAGCGATGGCTTCCCAGATTGTAATGCTGGCAGGGAAGCGCTTCATCTGGTGGAGGACCTTTCGGTCGGCTCGGGCTCGAGCATCCTCCAAGGAGGGTAGTATGTCGGGCTGGGCTTTCTGCGAGCTGTCGTGCAGCTCTCCATCGGGAAGTTGCACAGCCTTGCCTTTATTGTTGGGATCAGACTGACCCTGATCGTCGGTGGACTCCTGGAACAGGGGTGCCAAGGATGGCTCTTCTAGGGGTAACTGGCGGGCTGGCCCAGTTGTGCCCCTGCGGTCATTTGACAATTTGTAGTTTTGATAATGCCTAACATTATGAGTCATTTAACTCCATGACACTATGAGTTCGCTTATGAGTCTCATTCTTAAATGGTTGATGCGTTCTCTTGACAGATAAATCCATAGGAGCAAGCCATCCAAGGTTGAAAGTCACTCAAGATGCAAGTGCATGGAAAACAAGGCAAATGGTTGCACAAAGGCAGATTTCACCAAGGGATAGTGCTCCTAGAAGCAAGAAAGAAATGGGCAGAAAAGATAGGCAAAAGAAGCTTTAAGACAAATTCTCTTATAGGAGTGTTGACACTTCACTTACGGAAGGTCAACACTTCAGTCTTCCAGAAGCAGTCATAAAGGAGAGCTCAATAGAAGCGTCGACATGTCTCTCCCAGAGTGTCGACACTTCAGTCTTCCAGAAGCCGTTATAAAGGAACCAGTCAATAGAAGTGTCGACCTGTCTCTCCCAGAGTGTCTGCACTTCAGTCTTCTAGAAGCCGTTATAAAGGAACCAGTCATCAGAAGTGTCGACCTATCTCTCCCAAAGTGTCGACACTTCAGTCTTCCAGAAGCAGCTATTGTTGACTTCATTTTTCTCAACGTGGGCAGCCCCTTTTCTTGGATTTGTTTAATCCTAAAGTCACCCAACCTGCCATGAATTATGGATCTGGTCTGGGGGATGTCTCTTGACCATTCAAGAGATATAAAACAAACACAAGGGGGTCATAAACCCTAATGCATCAAAGGAGATCAAAGGAGGCTAGAGGAGGCTGTCCAAGGGAGAAGAGGGTAATGTAGCTCCGTGAATAGTACTTCGTGCAGGAGTTCATCATCTATTTCCAAGGTGATTCAAGCTCATATCCAAGCCAGCAACCTCCAAGGAAGTGGAGAAGCAAGCAAGGCTATCAAGGGGATCCAAGGAAGCTTATTTCACAAGGAAGAAGAAGCCATTGCTGCTGAATCAAGAGGAGAGCTTCGTGAAGAAGAAGAAGCCTATGTTGGTGATCTACATCGTGTGAAGACAAGAAGAAAAAGAGGCAGCCCTTGCTGAAGCATCAGATTCACCTCCCGCATTTCAGACAAGATCTTCTCGATTTTAGCATACTTTCATATCTTGTTTGAGCATTTTCATCTTGTTCTCTTTTCATTTTATTCAAGCTACTATAATTGAGAATCATCCCTACCGCGGTTAGTAGGAAGGCAGTTGGAAGGTGCTCCAATCTGCGGTGTTATCGTCCCTACCAGTGGTTAGTAGGAAGGCAGTCGGAGGTTCTCCGATCTGTGGTTTGGTGCGCTACACTAGTGAAGCCTCACCGGGTTTGGTGAGGGGTGGACGTAGGACTGGGGATTCAGTCCGAACCACCTTAAAATCTCTTGCGTTATGATTTGCTTGTGTGATTGGTTTGTGCTAGATGCATGCTTAGGTTCGATCTCTATATTACTTGTCCATCCTGCTAAGCCAATCATTGTGTCCTTCGTTAAGCTAGTTGTATTCCGCTGCTATTCTCTTTATCTAGCTTTAAAGAGGGGTGTTCTGCAAAAAGAGGGGTAGATCTATTCACCCCTTCCCTCTAGATCCGCCATCCACTACTCAACAAGTGATATCAGAGCCTAATCTCTCATTATGGGGTCCAACGACCTTGAGAAAAATGGTTGATTGACGTCCAAGGGTTTGTTACCTGAAGGACATTCTGTGAATAGACCTCCTTATTTCACTGGATCTAATTATCCTTATTGGAAATAATGCATGCAGGTGTTCATTCGTGCCCAAAACTACGAACTCTGGCAAGTGATCAGCAAAGGTCTGTATAAGCTTTCGGATGATGAGGAATTGTGGACCAAAGAATAAATAAGAAGATCCACTATCAATTGGAGTGCTAGACACATCATGCAATGCTCACTCCATCCAGTAGAATTCTCAAGAGTAGCTACCTGCGCAACTGCAAAAGAAATGTGGGACAGGTTAGAAGTGATTTACGAAGGAACCTCTCAGGTACGAGAAACAAAAGCCAACATTTTAGTTTCTGAATATGAAATGTTCAGGATGAGGCCTGATGAGTCAATTCAAGACATGTATGCTCGCTTAACTATGCTTACTAATAGTCTAACTGATCTGGGAAAGAAATATTCAGAGCAGGAAATTGTAAGGAAGATTCTCAGATCACTGACCCCAGCATGACACACGAAGGCTACCATGGTTGAAGAATCCAGAGATCTCGCAACTACTAAGGTAGATGAACTCATTGGGTCATTGATGACCTATTAGAACAACCTAAAGAACAAAGAGGATGAGGTACCTAAGAAAAAGTCCCTAGCTCTTAAAGCAAGACCCAGCGGTCAAAGCACTTCTGATGAAGGTGAGGCTTCTGCAAGTGAGCAAGATGAGGATGACGTAGCCATGCTCACATGTAAGTTCAGAAAATTTCTGAGAAAGGAAGGTATGAGCTTCATGAGAGGAAGGTCACAGGTAAGGAAAGGTTTCAAATCTAACTCTGAAAACTTTAAGAAAGCTGACAAGATCATTTGTTATTCTTGCAACAAACCAGGGCACTTCAAGACTGAATGTCCTGAAAAATTCAAAAAAGCTGACAAATGGAAGGGCAAGAAGAAGAACAAGGTCATGGTGTCCACATGGAGCGACGAAGAAGAAAGTGATGATGGAATCAGCTCCTTGGACAAGAAAAAGAAGATCTCTGCCTCATGGCCAGAGGTGACGAAGAAACTTAGGTACACTCTCCATTTAAAAATTTTACAATTGATGATTGGGAGGAAGCATATATACAGCTCATGGAGAAATATGACATGTACAAAAAAGAGAATAAATCATTGAAAAAGAAATTTAACTTGTTTGTGCATGATCATGATATGAATCATAAGACTGCTTCACTTGAAACTGAAATTGAAGACCTTAAAAAAATGATTGAGAACTTGGAAGAGGGAAGAAAAGAAATGGTTGACTTAGAAACTAAAAATGAAGACTTAAGAAATGAGATTGATAGCATGAAGCTAAAAATACAAACCTATGAAAAGGATAGCAAATTAAGTAATGAGAAGTATGATGCTGTCAAACAAGTCAACACTCAACTCCTTCAAAACATTGAAAACCTACAAAAAGAGTTGAAGGATAAACAACATTCTTTAGAAAAGTTTATAGATGGAAGAGAAAACCTAGATGCATTGCTAGGTACTAGAATGAATTTCAACAAGGAAGGGTTGGGTTTTGATCCCACAAACAAAAGGCCAATTGGGTTAAAAACTGTCACATTTGGTTCCTCTTCTGATGCTTCTACCTCAAACACAACACCTACTCAAAATCAATAAAAACAAAATGATAAAGGAAAAGAAAAGGTTGAAGAGGAAGCCACTGAAATCCCCAAAAAGATTGCTCAAAAATCTCAGAAGAGTCGACCTTCCCCACAGCACAGATCGACACTTCCTTGGCCATCGCCCGCTCAGCCTTCCACATGCCACTATAATTGGGTTGCACGTAGGACAGGTCAACACTCCCATTCATACAGGTCAACACCACCCTACTTTTGGGGCAATTGTGATTCCTTTGTGCACCAATCCTATAAGCTTCAATCCCCTAGGTGGCAAAATAATCACTTTCAACCCAAAACCAACCAGTGGCCTCAATGGTTTAAGAAGCAGATTTCCTCAAACGTTCACAAAAACCAATAAAGAGCCTCTAAACAGAAAATGAGTGTCAAAGCTAAAAAGAGAAACCAAATCTATGCTCTAAGCAAAGAAAACATGAATGCCAGGAAGGTTTGGATTCCAAAAGAGATGGTATCATGTTTTGAAAATCTGAATAAGTTGGTGGGACCCAAGTTTTGTTGGGTTCCAAACCCCATTGCTTAATTCCTTGTGCAATAGTGTCTTGCAGCCATGCATAACCGGTGGTACCTTGATAGCGGCTGTTCAAGACACATGACTGGAGACAAATAAAATTTTGTCTCTTGATGGAAAAGGAAGGAGGACACGTCACATTTGGAGGGAACAACAAAGGAAGAATCACTGGAACAGGTAATGTAGGTAAGAACCTCTCCAACTCCATTGGAAACGTGCTGCTAGTTGAAGGTTTGAAATACAATTTGCTCAGTATAAGTCAATTGTGTGATAAAGGTCACAAAGTGTTGTTTGACTCTCATGAATGTAGAGTCCTTGAACCAAAATCAGACAAGGTAAAATTTTCTGGTAAAAGAGTCAACAATGTTTACATGATTGACTTAGATGATCCTGCTCACATAAACCTCTGTCTTGCTGCACCAAAATCTGAGCTTACATGGTTATAGCATCGTAGACTAGGACATGCTAGCTACAATGTCTTACATAAACTTTTAAAGTATTTAATGGTGAAAGGTTTGCATGAACTATCTTTTAAACAAGAAAATAAATTGTGTGATGCATGTGCCCTAAGTAAACAAACAAGAAAATCCTTTAAGGCTAGATCTGCAAATATGTCATCCAAACCACTCGAGCTGATTCATATGGACTTGTTTGGTCCAACCAGAACTGCTAGTTTAAGAGGTAGAAAATATGGATATGTCTTGGTGGATGATTTCTCTAGGTTCACATGAGTTTTCTTTCTCACACATAAAAATGATGCTTTTGATGAGTTTAAGGCACTCTATATGAAGATGAAGCAAGACGGTGAGTTTAAAATCTCCAACCTTCAATCTGATCATGGTGGTGAATTTGAAAATATTGAATTCTATAATTTTTGTAGGGCTGAAGGCATTTCACATCGGTTTTCTTCACCAAGAACCCATGAGTAAAATGGTGTAGTTGAAACAAGGAATCAAACACTCATAGAGATGGCGAGAACAATGCTTGCCGAATGGCAACTCCCAAGGAAGTTTTGGGCTGAGGCGGTAAACACGGCTTGTTACATTATTAACCGATCTATGGTAAGGCCACACACCAAAAAGACTCCTTATGATTGCTGAAAGGTAACAAGCCCTCTCTCTCACATATGAAAGTGTTTGGGTCTAAATGCTTCATCCATAATAATGACAAAAGAGAATTAGATAAATTTGAGCCCAAGAGCGATGAAGGTATATTCCTTAGATATTCTGATAGATCTAGGGCTTATAGAATTTATAATATTAAGAGTCAAACTGTGGAAGAATCACCCCATGTTTCCTTTGATGAATATCATGATGATTCTAAAAATGATAACTATTGCAGGAAAAATGATAAAGACAGGGAATTCCTAAGCATGAAGGAAAAGAATAATCCTCCACAAGAAGAAACAAGAGAAGATGGTGACCTAACTGAATCAAGCAATGTAAGGGATCAAGCTCCAGAAGAAGGTAATGATTCTACAGACATTAGAATTCTTAAGGATCATCCTTTAGAAAATATCATTGGAAGCTTGAATGATCCACCTAGAACTAGGTCACATTTTAGAATTGTTGAAGAATTAGATCATCTTGCTCTTGTCTCCCAGATTGAACCCAAGAATATTGATGAAGCATTAAAAGATGAAAATTGGATAAACTCAATGCAAGATGAATTAAACCAGTTTGAAAGAAATAAAGTTTGGCATCTTGTTCCTAGACCATCATCACAATCTGTCATAGGCACTAAATGGGTTTTTAGGAACAAACTCAGTGAGGATGGCAAGATAATAAGAAACAAGGCTAGATTGGTGGCTCAAGGGTATAATCAAGAGTTTGGGGTAGACTTTGAGGAATCTTATGCCCCAGTAGCCAGACTTGAGGCTATCAGAATTTTACTTGCCTTTACATGCTCCCTTAGAATAAAGTTGTATCAAATGGATGTAAAAAGTACTTTCTTAAGAAGTCTATGTGGAGCAGCCCCCTAGCTTTGAGAACTCTAACCATGAAGATTTTGTATACAAGCTAGACAGGGCACTTTATGGCTTGAAGCAAGCACCAAGAGCTTGGTATGAGAGATTAAGCTCGTTCCTTATTGAGAAAGGGTACACACGAGGTAAGGTAGACCAAACACTTTTTACCAAGAAGCAAGGTAAGAACATATTGATTGTTCAAATTTATATTGATGATATTATGTTTGGTTCTACTAAATCTAAAATGTGTGAGGAATTTGCTAACCTCATGACTAGCGAATTCGAGATGAGCCTAATGGGAGAACTCCAATTCTTTCTCGGTTTGCAGGTCAACCAAGGAGAAGATAGGTGCTTCATAATTCAAGCCAAATACATCAAGGAGATGCTGAAAAGATTCAACATGACAAGCTGTAAAATAATTGCAACTCCTATGAGCACCACAACATCACTGGATTCGGATGAAAATAGTAAATTAGTGGATGCAAAAATCTATAGAGGTATGATCAGCTCCTTGCTTTATTTGACTGCATCCCGACCAGATATCCAGTTTAGTGTTTACCTCTGTACTAGATTTCAAGCTAGTCCTAGAGAATCCCACTTGACTGCCGTCAAACATATCCTTAGATATCTTACCGGAACTCAAGATTTGGGATTATGGTACCCGTCATCATGTGATTTATCTCTTATTTCTTATTCTGATGCGGACTACGCTGGATCGCAAGAGTACTAGTGGCTACTGCCAGTTTCTGGGCGGGTGTTTAATTTTTTGGGCCTCCAAGAAATAACACTCGGTTGCCCTCTCAACCGCAGAAGCAGAATACGTTGCTGCGGGGAGCTGTGGTACCCAAGTGTTGTGGATTAAACACCAACTCCAAGACTACTTAGTGGATCTTGATTGTGTCCCGATTCTGTGTGATAACACCAGCGCTATCAACCTTGCAAAAAATCCAGTCCAGCACTCTAGGACCAAGCATATTGAGATTAGGTATCACTTCATTAGAGATGAGGTCTTTAAGAAAAACTTTGAGCTGCATTTTGTTGATACACTAAATCAGATTGCTGACATCTTCACTAAGCCCTTGTGTAATGACAGGTTTACAACACTCAGAAGGGAGCTTGGTCTTTGCAGACCTCAGTCTAATAAAATTTGAAATGATGATCTTCTTCAGTTTGGTTGTGTGTTTTTTTGCTGATTGGTATCCATGCATTGTCTATATGTAAATATGTCATTCTGCACTCACTTGCATAATAAAGTTGAACTCATGTTCACGATGCATTGCATATGGTGTAGCATTATTCTTGCATGGCCATGGTATATTAAATGCTGAAGTGTGGAAAGGCAGGTTATGCTTGTCTAGAAGCACTCACCATGCGTGAGGATTCACCTCCGCCAAGTACCATGCGTCACTATCACATATAGGCCATACAGTAAGGGGGAGTTGTTTCCTTGAAGCATTCATACATAAGTTTCATCTTCATTCTGTTACCCTTAATAAATGTACAACCATGGGCCGGGTCATGCATTTCATTTCTGCCAACTTCATGATTGACCAGGTTGACCCCCGCATGGTACAGGTCGACCTCTCCTTGGCCCTCAGGTCGACATATGATCATTCACGTCGCTTGCAAACATAACTCCTTGAGTGCATTCACTGCATATCCTTAGGGGGAGTCATGCTGCTTCTCTTAATCTCTTGCAATCTGAACTTCAATGGCTTCCAGTTTGTAACAGACAGAACTATGGCGTAAGAGCTTTCTATTATATGAACTGATGCTTGTCTGTCCAATAAAAATGGTTCAGATTTAATGATTTCCTAGAAGCTCTGATACACTTTTTTGAAATCATCTATGTTCGGTGGTTTTAATAGACTTTAACTAGAGCTTGCATGTTGTGCCCTGAATGATTCTTCTGAAATCTGAAAATTCTAATGTCATAGCAACGTTGGTTGAGATGCTAAAGTCTAGTATTATTTTTAAACAACTTGAAGTATTGGAATTCATAAAAGTAAATCTTGACAGAGCAATGACATTGGGTCACTGAGAAATATGTCCCCTCATCAAAGATATGAGCCAAGATATGTCATGAAGTGCCTTTGTTATCTTTGTTATAAATGAAATAAACTCTAGGCAGAGCAATGACATAATTACTGAGAAATATATCTCCTCATCAAAGAAATGAGGTCAGATATGTCATGAGGTGACAAAGCTATCTCTGTTCAATCTGAAGTATAATAGTCAGTCTTACCAAATACCTAGGAATACTAACGTCTAAACAACGTGTATTCTTACGGATAGGAGGCATGTACTAGACTCGATTGCTCGTAAAATATGAGTCTTGTGACTATAAATGTAAAAGATAATGGAAAAAGTGCTGAAATCATAAAATTCCATGCTTTAGTCATGCTTGTTTAACCTCAATACTAGTTTTTGCTATTCCTGATGAAGTTATTGAATATGGATGTATAAGACAAAGAAAGGTTAAACACTGCCATGATATGCAATTCTGGTTCACTTCTATTAAGACATGGATGTAGATGCTTTTTGAACTATATTGTTGATCTCAGATTTCATTCTCTTTGAACCATGTATATTGCTCTAGGCATGTTTCAGGTCTGCATATAATGGCTTGCTCTAAACTCCTATTCAGCTCTGATCTCTAAGACATTTGTCACCGTCTCTACCTTTTCCCTCTTTTTTGTTGTTGTCAAATGGAGAGACTAACTTTGTGAGACGGGGTTGTGAGACGGAGGAGAATAACTTTGTGAGACGGGGGAACCCTCATCATGCATACACTCACGGGGGAGAGCAGCATTCATAATCAGGAGGAACTTGAATAGCATTCACATTCATTCACATGCTCTGATCATCCATGCATACATATCTGCATTCAGATGCTCTGATCATCACTCTGTATCTTGAGCTGCATATGTTATAAAATTTGCCATCTTGGACATTACTGTCAGATAATGACTCACTGTGTTGCCATCATCAAAAAGGGGGAGAATGTTGTGCCCCTGCGGTCATTTGATAATTTGTAGTTTTGATAATGCCTAACATTATGAGTCATTTAACTCCATGACACTATGAGTTCGCTTATGAGTATCATTCTTAGATGGTTGATGCGTTCTCTTGACAGATAAATCCATAGGAGCAAGCCATCCAAGGTTGAAAGTCACTCAAGATGCAAGTGCACGGAAAACAAGGCAAATGGTTGCACAAAGGCAGATTTCACCAAGGGACAGTGCTCCTAGGAGCAAGAAAGAAATGGGTAGAAAAGATAGGCAAAAGAAGCTTTAAGACAAATTCTCTTATAGGAGTGTCGACACTTCACTTACGGAAGGTCAACACTTCAGTCTTCCAGAAGCAGTCATAAAGGAGAGCTCAATAGAAGTGTCGACTTGTCTCTCCCAGAGTGTCGACACTTCAGTCTTCCAGAAGCCGTTATAAAGGAACCTGTCAATAGAAGTGTCGACCTGTCTCTCCCAGAGTGTCGACACTTCAGTCTTCCAGAAGCCGTTATAAAGGAACCAGTCATCAGAAGTGTCGACCTGTCTCCCCCAAAGTGTAGACACTTCAGTCTTCCAGAAGCCGTTATAAAGAACCAGTCAATAGAAGTGTCAACATGTCTCTCCCAGAGTGTCAACACTTCAGTCTTCCAGAAGCAGCTATTGTTGACTTCATTTTTCTCAACGTGGGTAGCCTCTTTTCTTAGATTTATTTAATCCTAAAGTCACCCAACCTGTCATGAATTGTGGATCTGGTCTGGGGGATGTCTCTTGACCATTCAAGAGATATAAAACAAACACAAGGGGGTCATAAACCCTAATGCATCAAAGGAGATCAAAGGAGGCTAGAGGAGGCTGTCCAAGGGAGAAGAGGGTACTGTAGCTCCGTGAACAGTACTTCATGCAGGAGTTCATCATCTATTTCCAAGGTGATTCAAGCTCATATCTAAGCCAGCAACCTCCAAGGAAGTGGAGAAGCAAGCAAGGCTATCAAGGGGATCCAAGGAAGCTCATTTGACAAGGAAGAAGAAGCCATTGCCGCTGAATCAAGAGGAGAGCTTTGCGAAGAAGAAGAAGCCTATGTTGGTGATCTACATCATGTGAAGACAAGAAGAAATAGAGGCAGCCCTTGCTGAAGCATCAGATTCACCTCCCGCATTTCAGACAAGATCTTCTCGATTTTAGCATATCTCCATATCTTGTTTGAGCATTTTCATCTTGTCCTCTTTTCATTTTATTCAAGCTACTATAATTGAGAATCGTCCCTATCACGGTTAGTAGGAAGGCAGTTGGAAGGTGCTCCAATCTACGGTGTTATCGTCCCTACCGGTGGTTAGTAGGAAGACAGTCGGAGGTTCTCCGATCTGTGGTTTGGTGCGCTACACTAGTGAAGCCTCACCGGGTTTGGTGAGGGGTGGACGTAGGACTGGGGATTCAGTCCGAACCACCTTAAAATCTCTTGCGTTATGGTTTGCTTGTGTGATTGGTTTGTGCTAGATGCATGCTTAGGTTCGATCTCTATATTACTTGTCCATCCTGCTAAGCCAATCATTGTGTCCTTCGCTAAGCTAGTTGTATTCCGCTGCTATTCTCTTTATCTAGCTTTAAAGAGGGGTGTTCTGCGAAAAGAGGGGCAGATCTATTCACCCCTTCCCTCTAGATCCGCCATCCACTACTCAACAGGCCCGTCCTTGCCGGAAGGTCCCACTTGTTCCATAGAAAAAGCCTGAGCTGGTGCAGAGATCGGGAGGTCGGCGGGAACCTCTTCGATACCGGCAGGATCGAAGGTGCCAGGTCCTTTCTGAATTTCTACCTCCAGAATGGGGGCAGGTTCCTCTCCTCGAAAGATGATGATTCGCTCCTGGTTGAAGGTTAACTCAGGAGTTCTCCCGCGGCCTCTACCACATCCCCGACCATGACCTCGGCTGCGGCCTGTGTGTTCTGGAGCTGGCTGTAGCCCAAGCGGGGCAGTGGTTCTTTGTCTGGTTCGGGAGGCCACAGGCTCACCTCGTCGAGAAGCGTTGATATCATCAGGAGGTGGGATGGCCACCATGTTGCAGGTGCATCCTCGAAGCATTTCTTCTAGCTGCTCCATTGTGATTTCCTTGTCCTTATATCACAAGGAGAGCTCATCTGGGATCAGGAGTCATTCGCCGTTCTTGAGCTTTTGGATCATCTCTTGGACATAATTTCTGAGGCGGGCTCTTTTCTGCATTTCTTCCCACGGGATATAGCTGTCGAGTGGGAGAGCTCTGGTAGGATGAGGAGGAACGTATTCCTCCAGGTCATCAATAAGCCACTGGAGTCTTTGGAAAGGCGTTGGCTCGGCTGGTGATTGTAGGGCGGCTGCTTGTTCAGATTGTTTCTTGAGCCGCCTTCTACGATTCTTCCTCTTATTTTTCTCTTGTCTCTTGGCAATAGCAGTCTCCAAGGGAGTAGGAGGGAGAGGTGATGGGTCTGAAGCTGATGAATTCCCATGAGGATGTTCTCGGGGTGGTGCCTTGGTGGGGCGAGGTCGACGACTCTTCTTCGCCCAAATTTCAATCCAGGCGCCTTCCGGTTGTTGTATCTGGAAGGTGGCGTCGATCGCTTGCTTGATTACCTCGAGCGGCAACTCCTGGTATGCTGGAATACTGGGACTAGCGTCCGAAGACGTGTGCGCGGTTTGGTGCCTTACCCGCGGTGTCGACAGGAGCTTACGAATAGTCAGTAGACTGGTGCTGGCGTCCGAAGACGTATGCGCGGTTTGATGCCTTAGCCGCGGTGGCGACAGCTTTTGTTGAGAAGTGGATCGAGGGATGTGCTTGTTGTCCTGCTCCTTAGCCTTGCCCTTGTGATCACGCGGAGGGCCGGGTCTAGCGACAACCGAAGGCGCCACAGGATATTCTTGCTCTGAGCAGTTACCCCTACCCTGGGGACTGACTGAGCCTTGTGGCGGTGGGCCCGTCGCTTGAATCAAAGCCGCTAAAGACTCCGAAGATGTCTTCTTTGTACTTCGGATTGTGTTAAAGGGTAGGTGGAGAGGACCCGATAGCCCATCAGCTAAGGGGGCATGACACGGCTGAGCCGGGACCTCACCCTGCTTTTGCTTTCCCTTCCTATCCACGGACACCGGAGACAGAGATAGGAGGGGAGGAGGACGAGAGAGAGCTGAGGAGCCCATCGTCGTCTCACCCACCAGAACGTCCTCTCAGCTGAGAAGGACCCGGAGGAGCCTGGCGGTGTCTTCTTCGGGAAAATGGAGAGATTCTAGTTACCGCCAGGACCGCCACCGCACAGCCGAAGTGGCCAGGGTTGGCTGGCCAGATGTCGGTGTCTGGGAGCCCGAAGGGGCTGGAGGATCAAGAGGATGGATGACGTTGATCGAGAAGTTGGTCGGCTCTGTCTATTGACTAGCATCCTGCTCTCTACACCTTTGCAATCGCTTGAGCGCTTCTTGGTTGTCGGCCCGGAACTCGAGCCATTATGGGGGATGCTGGTAAGGCAGTCCATACCCGTTTTCTTGAGGGGAGTCTGGCTGCTCTGGCACATCCCTGGCGGTGCTCAGGGTTTCTTCGACAGCTTGCCGAAACCTGACAAGTGACATGGAGTTCCCCTCTGCATCGATCTGCTCCCACTGGATCTGTTCCTGGATGAGGTATTGAACTTCCTCACATGACTCGATCGGGTGGCAGATTCTGGCATGGAAGGGGCAGTATTGGGGGTGACTAAAGTCCTAGTGGGTGTAATCTACCGGTGAGTCGCGGGGCATGATTTGCCCCCTCTCGACAAGGATATCGAAGAGTCGTCGGGTTCTCTCCCTGGGAAAGGAGAGGGGTCTGTGATCATGCCGGTGCCTCCACCCTGGATACCAAAGTGAATGTTGCCCTGACTTGTGCTGAGCTCCCCTGTTTCGACATTGGAGAGAGAGAACGCAGCCATCATATGGATCACGCTGGCCAGGTAGTGGACCACACGTGCTGCCTTAGCGGGTCTGGACCACGTATATGGTTGCGGAGGATTGACGAGGCCGCTCTTCATTTTAACGAGGCCGTCTCGGATCAGCTTCTGCGCCTGGGTCTTGAAGACATAGCAATCTTCAATTGAGTGGCCCAGCATGCGGTGATACGGGCAATAGCCGGGATCGTCGGTCTTCAGGGCCTCGTCTAGCTTACGGATTTCTGGCAGCTCGACAATCTTCTGGGCCATGCAGAGATCGAAGAGCATCTTTGTATGTTCCTTCTTGAATGAGAAGGGTGTCTTCATGTGCTCTGAGAAGGAAGGAACGGTCGGCTTGTCTGCTGGCTTTTTGTCAGAGCCAGTTGGTTCGGTCTCTTTATCGGCTTTGGTGGCAGGGGTGAATTCAACAATATTCACTTCCTTACCGGACTGACATTCTCGCGCTTGCTTACCCTTTGCTGCAGTATAGCTCGGGTTATCGACGAAGAACATCTCTATTTCGGCGACTGTCGAATTGAGCCAGTCGAAGCCTTTGATGTTGGAGCCGAGAAGCTTCTCGCTAACCTCAGCCGCCAAGCCCCGTTGGCATATAGTAATGGCATCTTCCTGGACTGGCGGGTTGACACACCTCATGCTGAGGTCTCGCCACTTCTAGATGAAGTCGAGGGCGCTCTCGCCCTTCCTTTACCGGAGAGAGCAGAGCTCGGCCAAGGAGATCTTTCGCTCGACCGTTTGAAAGTGGTCGAGGAACTTCTTCTGGAGATCTGCCCAGTCGACGACTGAGCCGGGCTTCAGTCGAGAATACCATTGGAAGGCTGTTCTCGTAAGTGAAGTAGTGAGGTAGCAGAGGAGGTACGACTCATCCAACGCTAACTCGCCCATGGCTGTAACATAGTAGGCCAAATGTTCATGTGGCGACCCCTGCCCGTCGAACTTTTGTAGCTTCGGGGGCTTGGTGTACTCTGAGGAAGCTTTTTCAGCTGGTGGTGAAGCGGGTAGGGCACACTATAGAGATCTATTGTGACAACCCCTTCACCATACTGGGTGAGCTTTGTCTCGACAATACGCTCAATCATTTGGCGTTGTGCTAGGAGATTTTTCGGCATTGGCGTGTTGGAGGCTCGTGGCTGAGCCTCAACCGGGGGTGTGCCAAACCTAGTTGCCAACGGGGTTCGGGCGATCACCGCTGAGGTGTTAGCAGTCTCGCGGCCAGCCGGCGGTGCCGGTGCCTCAGGCGGAGGCTTGGCAGGTTGCTAAGGATGAAGGTCCCGTTCCTGGAGGAGGTCTTGCAGGAGGGCCTTCAGATGCTGGATCTCCTTCATGATAGTATCGAGGGTCACTTCTTGAGCCTCTTTTGCAGGAGGGTCATTGTTGACAGGCTCTGCGTTGATAGGAGGGTCGCGGTCTTCCACCGGGGCCTCTTCCACGCGTTCCGACAACTGCGGTCCGGCAGAAGTGCCGATGTGCCTGTTGGGGGAGGCGGCGGAACCCGATGGCGCGGCCTCCTGAAGTGGGACAGGGGCTAATTCAGATCATCAGACTGGGCGTCCGGCCGGTGTCTGGTGGTGTAGCACGCGAACACTCGAACCGCGTCATTGATGAATCGGGCCGTCGCTTCCTACGCGGGTGCCGCTCAGGGCGAACAGGCGCCCCTAGTCTGTCAAAGACCGAGGTGCGTTGCAGAGGGGGCTCACTCCCGATATCGGTAGGAGGAGATCCCGGGACAGGCTACTGGAGGGCCCGGGAGCGGGCTCGTCTTCGCCTCCGCTTGCTTGTGCGGGGGACATTAGACGACTGGGCGTCGTCAGATGGTGCTACTGTGGGACCAGTCACATCCTGTCGGATGCCGTGTCTGAGTGCTCGCAGGGGGTTTTGTGGACGTCAAAAAAATGATAATGACCATGCGGCATGCACGTCTCAGCACTCGAGAGTAAGTCGAAGACGGAAGGGCCGAGTAAACCCTATGCCTCCTCCAAGCAGGATGAATACCTACCCGGTGCTCCGCCACCCAACAAAGAAGCCCCTCGGGCTGAAGGGATGACCCCGGCTCTCCGGTCAGTATTGCCGAAGGTCGAATCAGAAGAAACTCAGGAATTCGAACACATGTTCGGCACGCGCCGGAGATCACTCAAAGTTCGAATCGGGATTCAGAGGCCCTGAACTAAACACCCCGACGGCGGTGCATTACGACTAAAGCAACATGGGAGGACAAGCATCCGTTCGAATAGCCGTGAAGCCGAGACGAAGTCTAAACCGGCGCGGACTGCACTTAAACCAGCGCGCCTTTGCTTGGGCCTTAAACCGGCGCGCCCCATCTTGGCTACAAACCGGCGCGCCTCTTTGTGTGTTGTTAATCCGGCGCGCACAACACCTCACCGGTTTAACTTAAAAGCCATCCCATCCGCCAGCCGATACCGTGTTTTCGCATCAGCCTGGTGCCAAGAGGGCATTCAATTCTCTGAATCCCTGTCTCCACGGGCATTCAATGCTCTAAAGCCCTGTCTCCACCTCCGTTCGACAACGCAGCAGCATCAACGGCGAAGGCAAGCATCGATGGGGGGAGTAGCAGCAGCAGATCTTCCGGCAAACCCGCAAACATCCCGTCCTCGGATAAATGCCAGCGTACTGCGCAAATCAACAGATGACACCGCGGCATGTCAACTCCGGATGCCTCAACGAACGAGGAGGAAGATGGCAGGAGTTCCTTCCGTCCGAGCGAAGAAAGGGCAGCCGGCTATATATACTCTACATGTTCGACTTTGCAAAAAGAGAGAGAGACTGGAACCCCCGAAGGGTGATTGAAAAGAGAAGAGAGGACCACCCGAAGAGAAGAAAAAGCTTCATCCCCATGCCGAAGAAGAGAAGAGAAGAGAAGAGAGGAGAGTGAGAGTGAGAGGTGAGCTCGGAGGGGGGGGGAGGAGCTTGTGCTCCGTTCCCCCTCCCCCATCGATGTATTCCCTCCTTTCTCTCTGATGTATTCCCCCCTTTTTCTCGCTTTAGGGTAGATTCCCCGCTGTATTTCCCTTTGCAAATGAATAAAAATAAAAGTTTTTTTTGCAACATATGGTGTTCTTCTGCTTGCCTCTCTTTCCCTCTGCCTTCTCCTCATCCAGGGCCCTTCGAAGCTTGCTTCTCCATAGCATGGCCTTCAAAGAAGTCCATCAGGGGATGAACATCATGGTCTCGTGGCATACATTTGTCCCGCTTCACGAAATCATCACCCGTGAGCTGCTGGAGCTCTTGAAGGCTAGTCCTCGAGCCTCCACAAGCGCTTACGGGTTAACAGAGGCCTCACTCCGAGTTTTGAGGTTCACCCCGGAGTAATCCGTTTGGTGTCCCTCCTTTTTTTCTCTGGCAAAACCTTAGTCCGGGAGAGATGCTGCCCAAATGTTGCCAGGCGAAGAACACATAAGAACAAACGAACAAGCTAAGTTCTCTAAGGGCCAGAACATCACATGCTTGAAGCCTCTGAATCAGACCGAACTACCCTGCACAACAAACCTTTCCAATAAAACATCCAAACTTTCATGCCAATTCACCTTAACAAATGATCAAACACTTAAACTTCCTCTCTATCGACTTAATCCACCAATTAGGTGAACAAACCAATCATCAAATTAACTTGCAGTAGAAAGAAAGAAGAAACAGAGCCAACAAGAATGAAAGAAAACCTCATAGAAGCTATCCCGGCGTGCTCTTAATCCGGCGTGGGCTTATCCGGAGCGGTCCCCCCCCCCCCCCGCGCCGGTTTAACTCTACACTCAAAACCACTTTCAAAGTATTGGAATGAATAGTGCCCCTAATCCGGCACGCCCCATTCATCCTGCAAAACCGGCGCGCCCCTCTTCTTGGACTTATTCGGCGCGCCCCTCTCTTATGCAACCCCTTAATCCAGCGCGCCCCCCTCTTCTTGGCCTTATCCGGCGCACCCCTCTCTTGCACCCATTAAACTGGCGCCCCCCCTAGCACTCTTAACCGGCGTGCCCCATAAAAGAAAACATAAATTAGCTAAATAGAAGAAAAGGTTTGAAACTAATGACTAAAACAAAAGAAGGGAACTAAACTAATAAATAAGAACGAAAGAACATGAATCATCCTCATGAGAATAAACAACATAATGAATCACTCTTATAATCAAAATTTTGTTCTGGGGGCTCCGCCCCCGGAAACCCCCGCAAGGGGCGCTGCCCCCTTGACCCCCGCGACCTAACCGGTCAGGTCGAACCCCGCGACCTGACCGCGCAGGTCGATCCGCGTGCGAAGGTGCATGATGGTGAGTTCGGTCTCCACATCGACCAATCCGCTTCCCTGGACTGTGTTTGAAGAGAAAAGTAATGATGCCCCACTAGATCAGACTTGGATCTCGGGAGCCCTCGCCCGTACGTGACCATGATTCGAACTTATCCCGGGCCGATAGTTCGTTAGCTTGACCCGTCTTCATTGGGATCCGATCCCGCACCCACATTAAACTTGCCGCACCTACGGTAGACATCCGTACGGTTTTATCGTCATCCTCGACGCTACTAATACGGACTTCCGTCTGAATAATGAATGGTCCGTTAGTGACCAACATATATACCGGGATCCAATCCCTCACCCCCATGAAACTTGCCGTACCTACGGTAGATATTCGTATGGCTTTATCGTCGTCTTCGATGCTTCAAATGCTGGCTCTCGTCCGAACAATGAATGATCCGTTAGTGACCGACATATATATACCGGGATCTAATCCCGCACCCACATTAAACTTGCCGTACCTACGGCAGACATCCGTGTGATTTTGTTGTTGTCTTCGACGCTTCAAATGTGGACTCTCGTCCGAACAATGAATGGTCCGTTAGTGACCGACATATATACCGGATCTAATCCCGCACTTGCATTAAACTTGCCGTACTCTCAGCATACATTTGTACGGGTTTGTTTTCGTCTACACCGTGCCTTCAATATGGACCTTTGTCCGAACATAAAGGGGTCCATGAATGACTGACAAAAATCTGGATGGAATGAGGCGGCTCTCGTCCTCCCCGAACCCTACGTATGGGAATATCAATAAGACCTTCGTGAGTCACGTTTGGACCTCGGGTTTGCCCCAACCATGGTCATTGCCTGACCCACATCCTAGGCCTATAGTCATCTATCTCTGTACACGTCTTTATTTTGGAATCTAGTCCCGGGACACTTTCCCGCTGCCCTTCGGCACCGGAAATATTAACGATGCCCACGCAAGCCTCGTTTGGACCGCGGGAGGCGCCCCCGGAATGGTCCTGACTCGATCTCGCACCGGGCCAATAAAGTCACTGATTTACGACCACTCTAACCGGGATTCAACCGAATGTCTCCTATCCCTTTGAACAATAAACTTGCCGTACCCCCGGCATACATATGCTCCAGTTTTCCCCGTGACGATCACGATTCTCTGAAGCCGGACACTCGTCCGAATATCAAAATGGTCCTTTGAGTGACCGACATATTTCGAATGCTTGCTTCCCTAGACATAGGGCTTTCCGACTGATTCGAGACCACTATGGCTTGTTTCTCTCGATATAGTTTCCTGGCCATGAGGACCTGATTCCCGGTGATTAATCAAGGGTGCTCCCCTCTCTGAGGGGATGTAAATGACGATGTGACCTTTATGGTACGACGGGTTTTGGTCCCGACACGAACCACACAATCGTCTGATTAGTCAGATCAAGTACACAATAAATCGTCACTTTGTGACTGGCACGCCCACGCACTTAATAAATGAATAAACCCACCGAATAAACCAACTTAAAGAAACAAACAAACGAGCGTGTCGAAAAGTGCGTCCACAAGTCTGGCACGCCCGGTGGGACTTAAACCACCCTTCATCTCTTCGCCGGGATTCGGGGCCTCATGGCCTCCTAATAAATGATGTTTGCCTCCTTTGATGAATTGTAGGTGTTGCCTTAGCTAGCCCTATGGGGAGAAAAGCCGGACCAGGCGAAAATGTTTTGTGGCCTCAGAGATGCTACTCCGAGGCACCTGCAGCTTCCATGAATCATGAAGGCCGCCAAAAATGGAGAGAAGAGAAAGAGAGAAGAAGGGAGGAGAAACCAAACCCCCTTCCCACAAGAAGAAAAGAAGAAAAGAAGAAAAGAAGAAAGAAGAAAGAAACAAAAAGGGAAGAGAAAGAATCGACGAGAGAGGGTTGTACGGCCATATCCATCGAGACCCATGCTGAATAAAGATTACCACTGTGGGATTGATGCGGTGGAGCAAACCACTCATCCCCTCCCTGAGGGAGTGAGCACTCTCCTGCCCACCCGCCTTTGGTCTATTACACAAAAAAAAGAAGAGAAGAAAAGAAATGACAAAAAGAAAAAATTGGCAAACATCGCCGACCAAAAGGACAAGAAGAAGACTGGCATCCCACCCGACTCTAGGAGGGTCCAAGTCCCTGGTGCAATGCCCTGGTCCATTCCACCTTCCTGTTGCCCCTATCTGGCATAAGACGGCCCCTCGAGTGACTGCTCGAAGATCCAACAAGCCGCAACTCTAGCTTGACGAACTCCTCCCCGCCGTAAGGAATTCTTTATAGTAATGAGGCCGAGCACGGCCACGAATCTAGAAGAGATCATTCATTCACCCCGCCATAGGAGTGTAAGACACAAAAGAATACACCCCGACTCAGGGGCATTTGAAGAAGCAACAAACCCCGCCACGGGGGCATAGAAGCCTTAAAGAACGCACCCCAGCTTACTGGGATCTGAAGAAGAATTACACTCCACCTTGCGGGCATCAGAAGTAGCAATACACCCCACCTTGGGGGCATCAAAAGCAGCAATACACCCCACCTTGGGTGAACAAGAATCAAACATCCCCCAGTGTGTTGGGATAGAAAAGGAAGAATCCACCCTGCTCTGGGGCATAAGAAGCAAAAGATACACCCCACTTAGGGGGTGCATGAAGAGAATACACCCCGACTCAGGGGCATGTGAGAAGAATCTACCCCGACTTGGGGGGGTAAGAAGAAACAGAGTTGCACCCCGGCCCGGGGGCACATGAAGAGAATCCACCCAGACTCGGGGGCACATAAAGCAAATGTTACACCCCGGCCTTGGGGCATTTGAAGAATAAACTACACCCGCTCCGGGGATATATGAAAATATACACACCCCGCCTTGAGGGGTAGAAGAAGCATAATACACTCCGCCCGGGGTACACAAGAAGCAAAGCACACCCCGACTCGGGGGACATATGAGACAAAGAATACACCACAGTTTAGGGGTATCTGAGGGAGAAATATACCCCGATATGGGGGCATATGAAATAAAAATACACCCCAGCTTAGGAGAATACAAAGAGAAATATACCCCACCCTAGGGCAGAAGAAGTAGAAGAATCCACCCTGCATCAGGGGCATTCGAAGAAGAAATACACCCCGCCATGGGGGCGTGAGAAGCAAGGAATGTACCTCGCCACGGGGAGCATAAGAAGCATAAGTTACACCCCGTCTGGGGGCATAGAAGCCATAAAAGATACACCCCGCTCAGGGGCACATGAAGAGAATCCACCCCGACTCGGGGGCACATAAGGCAAAAGTTACACCCCGGCTTCAGGGGGTACGTGAAAAGAATCTACCCCGACCTAGGGGCATAAGAAGAAACAGAGTTGCACCCCAGCTCAGGGGTATTCGAGGAAGAAATATACCCCGATATGGGGGCACAGAAGCAAAGAAGCAGAATATACCCCGACCTGGGGGCATAAGAAGCATGAAGTTACACCCCGACTCGGGGGTACGTAAAGAAGAAACCCATCCTGCCTTGGGTGCACAAGAAACGAAGAGCTCTAGGGGTGTTTGAAGAAGGAACATACACCCCGCCTGGGGGCATAGAAGCCATAAAAGAATACACCCCGGCTTGGGGGCACGTGAAGAAGAAACACACCCTGCAGAGGGGGCATAGAAGCTATAAAGAATACACCCCGACCTAGGGGGCAAATGAAGAAAAGCTACACTCCAACCTGGGGGCACATTAAGAGAAATACATCCCAGTCCGGGGGCATCAATGAGAAAGGAAGAGCAGAACAAAAAGAACAGTCATGAAGTGGACGTGGTCTTTGAACCCGTCTCTTCACAATAAAAAGAAGAGCAAAAAAGAAAAGAACTGTCATCAGGCATATGTGGTCTCTCCACTCGCCTCCCCGCATAAAAGAAGAAGAGAAGAAAAGAAAGTAAGCCTTGAGGCAGACGTGGCCTTTCACCTTCTACCTCCAACCATCCAACAAACAGACTTCTCATGGGGTTGGTGTCACGACTTTTCGTCTAAGCCAACAAAACCTTTCACCTACGGGGCGTTAAACCGACTAAACCTTTCACCGACAGGGCGTTAAACCGATAAAACCTTCTGCCGACGGGGCATTAAACCGACTAAACCTTTCCGCCGACGGGGCGTTAAACCGACAAAACTTTCTGCCGACGGGGCGTTAAACCGACAAAACCTTTCACCGACGGGGCGTTAAACCAACTAAACCTTCCGCCAACGGGACGCTAAACCGACCAGATATTCAGCCATCGGGGCTTCAATCCGATAGATACTCAGCCATCGGGGCTTCAAGCTGACAGATATCCCACCATCGGCCTCTGAGCCGACAGCTATGCAATTATCGACCTCCGGGGCGACAGCTATTCAATCATCGGCCCCTGAGCCGACAGCTATTCAATCATCGCCCCCCGAGTCGACAGCTATTCAATTATCGACCTCTAGCCGGTAGCTTCCCCATCATCGGCCTCCGAGCCGACAGCTATCCAATTATCGACTTCTGGGTCGACAGCTTTCTAATCATCAGCCTCCGAGCCGACAGCTACCCCAATCATCGGCTCCTAGCCGACAGCTTCCCAATCAAAAAATAACATTTTCACTTTGGTTCAGGTCCTTCCCCGGCCAGAGAATCAAAGAATCAACCTTTCACTTTGGTTCGGGTCCTTCCCCAGCAAGAGAATTAAAGAATCAACCTTTCACTTTGGTGCGGATCATTTCCCGGCCAGAGAATCAAAGAATCAACCTTTCACTCTGGCTCGGATCCTTTCCCGGTCAGAGAATCAAAGAATCAACTTTCCACTTTGGTTCGGGTCCTTTCCCAGCCAGAGAATCAAAAAATAACCCTTTCACTTTGGTTCGGGTCCTTCCCCGGCCAGAGAATCAAAGAATCAACCTTTTCACTTTGGTTCGGGTCCTTCCCCGGCCAGAGAATCAAAGAATCAACCTTTCACTTTGGTTCGGATCCTTCCCCGGCCAGAGAATTAAAGAACCAACCTTTCATTTTGGTTCGGGTCCTTCCCCGGCCAGAGAATTAAAGAATCAACCTTTCACTTTGGTGCGGATCATTTCCCGGCCAGAGAATTAAAGAATCAACCTTTCACTCTGGCTCGGATCCTTTCCCGGTTAGAGAATCAAATAATCAACCTTCCACTTTGGTTCGGGTCCTTTCCCGGCCAAAGAATCAAAAAATAACCCTTTCACTTTGGTTCGGGTCCTTCCCCGGCCAGAGAATCAAAGAACAACCTTTTCACTTTGGTTCGGGTCCTTCCCCGGCCAGAGAATCAAAGAATCAACATTACTTTGGTTCGGATCCTTCCCCGGCCAAAGAATCAAAGAACATGATATTTGGGATCCTTGGCAAAAGTCAAAGCCAAAGTGCTACCCAAATGCAATAGTACACTCTCAGCTCGATGAGGTGATATCACCAGTCGTTGCAGAAAGTTGCATAGCCATACAGCCTCTTGGCATGCAGTGGAATAAACTACGTATTTATCCTCCATCATAGATAGGGCAATATGAGTCTACTTCTTACTGTACCATGAGATAGCTCCATCACCCAGCAGGAACATGAAGCCTAAGGTGGAATTTTACTCATCTCTGTCACTAGCCCAGTCTGGGTCACTGTAGCCTACCAGTCTCAGGTCACCTCCCTTGTAACATAAGGCATGACTTGATGTCCCTCGCAGGTATCAAAAGATTCTCTTCACTGCTTTCTAGTGCATTGCATTGGAAACGGCTAACTAGTCTAACTGCAAAACTAATGTCTGGCAAAGTATACAACATGGAGTACACTAGACTTCTGATCACAATAGAATATGGTACGTTATGCATCTCTTTCTTTTCTTCTTCAGTTTTAAGGCATTTACTAGCACATAGAGCATACCCTCAATCTAATGGAGTGTTAATGGGTTTAGCATTATGCATTCTAAATTTCTCTAAAATTTTCTTAACGTAAGTCTTCTGAGACAGACCTAGTGACCCTTTCGAGCGATTTTGCATAATCTTTACTCTAAGCACATACCTCACCTCACCCATGTCTTTTATCTCAAAGATGAAAGACAACAACTCCTTAGAGGCATTTATCAACTCTTTGCTATTCCCAGCTATCAGGATATCATCGACATACAATGATAAATGAGAAACTTTTCTCCCACTCGCTTAACATACACACATAGTCCTCTTCAATCATCTCGAAGCCGAATGAGATAATCACCTTGTGAAATCTCAAATATTGCTATCTAGAAGATTATTTCAAGATGTATAGTGAACGCTTGAGGCAGCTTCGGATCTCTACCCTTTCTTTCCCTCTGACGCTACTTTGTTATGGAAATCAGGCATTAGGGGAAGATACCAAGGACAGATAGGGGAATGTGAAATTGGTGACAAAATGACTATATAACAGCCAGGACCAATAGAGCATCATGAGTGTAAGTGTATCAGGTAACGGGGAATTCAGATACAGGACATCATCCCCACCGACCGTAAGCGATCGATGTTTGTTTACATCGAATTGAATCCAAACACCTTTACTCATCCTATTACGAGGGATAAGTATCATAGAAAGCCATGATCCAAGACGAGAGAAAAGAAATGATCATCATCATAGTGGGAGCGTACCACACCAATAGTTTGTAAAGTCATAGAATCATGAAAGTGGGAATAAAATGAATACAACCATCCATGTTTCATTGATAGAGGCCATGAGAGGCATAATACGAGTAGAGTAAGAGTTCTGCATTAAGTGCAAGTCAGTTGACAATTCTGTCACAAATGTTGGTCCCCGGGTCATTGCATCATTAAGAACTCAACTGTTTACATGATAATGTCCCAAGTAGAGGACTATGTGCTGGAAAGCGCCCGCCCTGAACGTAGCATTGTTGGTGTTGAATTGGTTGTGCAGGGATCTAGGTTCCACTCAAATTGAGCAGTTAGGCATCCCTTAGAACACTAGCATGCCGGAATGGGTGCGTGCTCAGGCGAAGGCATGCTGGAATAGCATATATGCCCCTATGTCAGGACGCAGTTCCATGCCTTGACCTAGACATGTAGAGGGGCGGTGGCATGGCCGCAACTGTAAGAGGGTAGTCGGGATGTAACTGATCTGGATCAGAACTAATGGTTAAAGCATGAGGCGTATCCGGATCATAACTGACTTGGAGCACAACTGAATATAGGCCAGGGATTGAGATAACTGGAATAAAATAGACATCGGGGGGAATTATAGCCCAAGACATGGTTTACACTGGTCAATTGGATGAGTCAACTAGATCAGTTTGAGAGAGTTGGATCAACTGGGACAGCTAAGTCTATCGAGTCAATTGGGAAGAACTGGGGCAACTGGATAAATCGGGGCAACTGGATAAACAGGGGACAGTTGGGTCAACTGGGACAGTTGGGTCAACTGGGATAGCTGAGGGAACTGGGATAGCTGGGTGAACTGGGACACCTGGGTGAACTGGAGCGACTGAGAGAACTAAGATAGTCGAGTCGACTGGGGCAACTAGGTCAATCGAGGGAACTGAGAGCTATGAAGAGACTGAGTTTCAAATATATGAGTAACTGGTTCAAGTAAACGAGTTACTGGCGAGGAATCAATTGAGGGTGTCCATGAACATCTTGGTAATGCCCATTGAGGACTGAGACTCTGTAATACCCTGAATTTTAGATTTCCACCTAATGGGTGTTGGATCTAATTTTAAGAGCTGTGAATTTTTTAGATATTATTTTAAGGATTTTAGAAGGAATTATGGAATTTTATTAAAATTTTAGAATTTAGTTAATTGAATTAATGAAAGAGTGGGCATATATACAATTTCACTTGTTTTAAAGGTAGGGAGCAATCCCACAACCCTTTTTCCTCCCCCCCCTCCCCCCACGTTCCCTCCCCCCCCCCCTCATCGAATCCCTCTCCCTTCTCCGTTCCACCACCGTGCAGCTCCCCTCTCCCTTCGGCTGCAGACGGCGTGTAGCGAGGAGGTGCGGTTGGGTTCGGTAGCGGCAAGAGGTGGCTCGTGAGTGCGTGGACGAGGAAGATCGTGCGAGTCGGTCGTGAGTTTCCAAGTTTCACCGATTTTGACGCGAAGAACCGAGGTAGAACATCGTGATTTTCGCGAATCAAGTAGGGGGATGGAACTCTCTCACTTCCCATTGCGATTTCTTGTGATTTGGCGTTGTTAATCGCGTGATACGACAGTTTGATCGTCAGAAAAATGGGTATGGAATGAGTTCTTTTAATTTCTTGATGTGAATGTGGAAGATATGTGTGATTCGTGTTGTTTCTGGGGTTTAAATGAATGTATTTTGTGTATGAAAGCATGAAACAGGGATTGTGTATGTTTTTCCCCTTGTTGGAGTCGAGTGGGATAGGATTTAGGGTAATTCGCCCATTCCCGTATCGGAAGGTTGAATGCGGTTGGACGTCCGACCGCTTTAAGCCTCCGG
Source organism: Amorphophallus konjac (assembly GCA_022559845.1). Lineage (NCBI taxonomy): Eukaryota > Viridiplantae > Streptophyta > Magnoliopsida > Alismatales > Araceae > Amorphophallus > Amorphophallus konjac. The sequence continues at coordinate 41,008,222 of CM040120.1, read as the reverse complement.
TTAAAGTCCCAACATGAACAAGGACCTGCGCCTTAAGTGAGGGGGGCTAGGTCGACAGGGTCTAAACATGGTGGTCAGGGCGATCGTGTTCAGGATGGACGCGGTCACACGACCAACCGCATCTCTGATAAACGCCGCGCCTACCTCGACCGCGTTCAGCAACGAGGGTTGGCCGACCCCGGGAGGTGTGTTGACCGGTTCTTGAGTAGAAAATGCTTCTGGGAAGTCTGGTCGACTGACCCACGTGGTCCGGTCGACCGAACCCCCAGACCCACTTCAGAAAATGGCCTTTTTGCCCCCGGAAACTTGGTTCTTCGCCCTGGAACTTAAATAGAGATATTTATGGATAAAATAAGTAGGAAATTAGCCATGTAAACCCCACAAGGACTGTCTCACGGTGGGACGCCCAATGACTTTGTTTAAAACACGTGGGTATATCCCATGGCGGGGAAATGAGAATAGTTGATGGTTTTTCGACACATCAACCTTGGTAGCCTTATGCCTTGCGGACTTAGACTCATGTTTCGTGCGACGTGCGTGTGTCCATGATCGGTGACACGTCAGTGGTTTCATAGTGGGTCCTTACTTGGAGTGACATTTTCCCCGCTAATAGTAGCTTGCCTGGGCATGAGTGTGCTGACCCACTTGGGAGTAGTGGAGAGCTAGACTCGAGAGAGGCGGTTTTAGGCCGGTTTCCGTAGGGCCTCCCACTATGGCGGCTTGAGTCCGGGCTGGGTGGAAAATCAGCTAGAGGGCCTGACGTTACGCAGTCAGTCAATGTGTGCACACATGATCGGGGACTTCGGACGCGTGCTGACGAGCACGACCTCGACTAGACCCTTATCTTGTGTTCCATGTACGGTGTCTCAATTTCCACCTGGGGCGTGTAGGGAGACACTTGAGGCTGTAGACTAAGTCATCAGTGGATGCATCCGGCCTTGCTTCTAGTGGGTAGTGCACCTATCACTTGAGTGTAGCGACTCTAGTTTCTTACCGTTGTGGTTTAGTGTTCGGGTGGCCGAGGTTATCCTATTATACGGTAGTTGACTTATGGGTTCTTTTGAATAGCTGTGGTATATGTGTAACGAGATTATTTTCTTTAATTGTTAATTAGTGTTCCTTCTATTATAGTTATTATTCTGAATTGTTATTTGTTGCACTGTGTACTTATCATTGTGAGGTGGGGATCTGCAGGACCCCTACTGAGCTGATGAGATGAGGCTCACCCCCTTTTGTTTTCAGGTGAGGCGCGACTTGCACGTTGTGCTTCAGAGGCTTCACGTGGAGCCGACGGTCAGTCTTAGTACCAGGTTGCCAGAGGCGGGGTATGCCCCGTGGTCTTGTACCTTTTTAGTTTACTGCACTTATGTATGGACGTATAGATTCTAGAGTGTGAAATTGTTAAATGATATAGCTGTTTATTTCTTGCGTTAATTGCATTAAATATTATTGAGTTGCAATTATTTAGGTTCGTATACACTGTCACACCATCCCTTTAACCCTTCCGAGCCCCCGCCTCGTGGGTGGCGGGTCAGGATCCAAGAATATAGGGGTATTTCTCGGTATTCGGATCTTGGGTCATTACATATGATATCAGAGCGTGGTTGTGGGGGGTGTAGGAATCTAAATTGATTGCAGCAGTCCAGAATGTCCATGATGTGTAGTATTGTTGGCAACTGGTATAGGGCACCATGTGTTTTATTGATTCCGCCATTTTCTCCCTTTTTTGTGTTAGAAGATCATGGCGCCTAGGAGGAGGAACCGCTCCCAACAAGGGTAGTCGGTCGAGGATCAAGATGGTTAGAGCAGGGCATCGGCTACGGTTGGAGCGGCAGTAGTAGGAGCGCAAGGATGAGAGGAGTTCGTCGAAGGCATGTATCAGTTCTATCTCAGCAGTATGGTAGGGAGGCCGGAGAGGGTTCTTCATCTCAAGGAGGCTGTGGGCGAGCATTGAAGGAGTTTCTATAGTTTCATCAACCTTATTTCGAGGGACAGCCAGACCCAGATGCAGCAAGAGCTTGGATCGATGCTATGAAAATGGTGTTCCTCTCCATGGAATGTGCGGAGGATAAAAAGGTGTTGTTGGCTAGCTATAAACTGTAGGGCCCAGCTTTGTCATGGTGGACTATAGAATGGGAGTCAACATTTCAGTCTCGCCCTCTTCGATAGATCTCGTGGTAGGAATTTTTTGAAGCATTTGAGAGTGTTTTCAGCCGCGAGCATGTTAGATCCAAGAAGATGTACTAGTTTATGGAGCTGACTCAAGGAGACATGTCCGTGATGCAATATTGCTCCAGGTTCATTGAGTTGGGCCATTATGTGCCCCATATTATGGCTGATGAGAAGATGAAGACCCGGCAGTTCATTAGAGGATTGAGGGCTGAGCTTAGGCATGTAGTGGTTGCTACTCGTGTGACTAATATGGCGGCAGCTTATCAAGCAACTGTAGATCTGGAGGAAGAATTGCCAAGGACTTAGGAGTAGTCCAAGATGGGGTAGGTGCAGACAACCTGAGGTCAGCAGAGTTCGGTTCAGCAGCAGAGTACATTTTAGCAGGGCTCAGGCAGGTCAGGGCCATCTCCTTCAGCGGCCTCTGTTGTGGGTTCTACATCTTTTGGCTTAAAGATTAAGAGGATGTTTCAGAAGGCCAGATTTGGTAGGAGACGTCATGATTAACAGGATCAGAGGTAGAGTTCGATGGGTAGTGTGCAGCAGCCAGTACCATTTCAGCGCCAAGGTTATGTGAGTGGACAACATGGACCGTGTCCACGGTGTGGTGGCTCTTACCCCGGCAGATGGTGTCAGATGCCTATGGCGTGCTTTCGGTGTGATCAGGTAGGGCACATTGTTGACACCCGTTTTATGCCGATAAGTTGAGTCGTTCCTCTTACTCCCATTTTGTTGATGCCTCGAGTTGTTCATCACCTGTTGGGGCTATTTTCAGGCATGCTTTGGGCCAGTTTTATGGGTTGCCTCCCTCCTTGGTTAGGTCCAAGTTGATTCAGGGCTTAACGGGCCTTGGTTTTGGTTGATTGGGCTTTTCTATAAGTTTCAAGCGCCCATGTGCATGTACGGTTCATCACGGGCCGCTCAATCCATGTGCGGTTGACTGTGGACCATCCATCTATTTTGGAATATTTTTGTTAATTTTCTGAATTTTCGCCGACAAGCCTTTATGCTGTCCTATTCTGGCCGTTCAACTTAAGGAACGGACGGATAGTAGCCGCCCATCTCTCAGAGTCCTGCGCTTGAGGGTTTCCTCAGATAATTATCCAATTAATCTATTTATCACCGACAAGGCTAGAACGGTTTGTCCTTGGCCGCTCAACCTTTGAACGGTCTAATCTGAGCCGTTCATCTATGAGAGTCCAACGGCGAAGGCTTCGGTCAGTTCAGTGGATAATTTGGATTATTTTCTATTTATTTTGAATTTCCACCGACGGGGTTGGACAGCCAGAACATGACCGCACATCCAGTTGAGCGGTCAGTTGAGCGGTCTATCGTAAGATCGTTCATCCGTTCGATTCATGAATTTCAACAGATTTTTATCTCTTTATCCGTGATTTTATCCCCAACTTCTCCCATCATTTTCTCCGCGGATAATCAACCATTTTAAGTGCCGTTTCGACTGGATAAAAGATAATCTACTTATCTACGATTTTCTTTTGATTATCTCGACCTGAAAATGCCTCTAAACCCTAATTTCGAGCTAGGACTTTAGGTGCTCTATAAATAGACCCTAAAGGCCGGGTTTGAAAGGGGGGGAGATTTTTGGTCGACGACGAAGCCCTGCTGCATTCTTGAGCGACCTAGCACCAAGGAGGGAGGCTTTCCACGTCCATACAAGCCTCCAGTTCAGGGAGTAGTCCAGTTTTTGAGTCTTTTACGTTTGATAGTTTTGTCCACTTTTTGATTGCATGCATTACTTTCATTACTTTCTCCCCACATTTCTCTTCATCTCCATTGCCATGCACACACCCACCTATGTTTTTTGACACCCTAGGGGTTTAAAATCCCCCAGGTATCCCCCTTTCCACTTATTCATGTTCATTTCACATTATTTTGGCATTTACTACACCATCCAGTTCTAATCTAGGTTTTCTCTTTGTGTTTTTGCGTCGTTTTGCAGGTCAGCAATCCCTAGCACGAGGCCCATCCCCTCTAACCGGCTAGAGAGGGTGGAGGTTGGACCCCTTTGCGACTTCTGGCTTGGTGGTCTTGCGCGGTTCTCTACTAGCCATTCAAGGAGACGTGCGGTGCTACGTGGACCGTCCTTCTTCTTCCTGCGGTCGTTCCAGAGTCGTTCACCTTCCAGGAGCGCTTCATCCCGCATCTTCTGCAGTGTCCTTGAACAGTCTATAGTAAGACCGTGTATGCTTTAGGCGATTCTACCTAAACCGTTCATCTTCCCAGCGCTGCAGGCCAGGCGAGTGTCTCTCCCTCTTTCCAAGGCACGATGTGTTCATCACGTTCGGCGCTTTGGTGGCGATCACAGGTTTTTGTTTCCTCCCTTTCCTTCTGTCTTCATTCGTTTCTCATATCGGATATGATAGAATAGATATTAGGAAGACATTGGAAGAAACGGATAGGAGGAGAAAATATATCTACACAAATGGCTCATGATTGTCCTCAGAGCCGCAGCAACCGCATCAATTTCAGTAGTAGAAGCAGTTCCAACCTCAACTGTTTCACCCCCAGCAGCAGCCGCAGCAACAGTTTCAGTAGCAGATGCAGATTCCACCTTTGTTGCGATCAGCTACTGTGGGGAGGCAGAGATCTCATGGGCGCGTGATGCATATGACACGTGCAGAGACAGAGGCATCCCAGCTGGTGGAAGGTACGGCTATGATTCTTAGGTGCGCGGCCCAAATTCTATTTGATTCTGGCACTTCTCATTCTTTCATATCTGAGGATTTCATTGTGTGTGCTGAGGAGTCTACTATTGAGATGTCTTGTGACCTGGCAGTGGAGCTGTCGACGGGTGATTTTATGATCACTCCTTATTGTTTAGAGAGGGTGACTGTGTGGATTGAAGGGTAGAATATGCCAACCCGACTTTATGTATTGCAGTTGAAGGATTATGATGTAATTCTGGGTATGGATTGAGTTGAGGCCCACGGTGTTGTAGTGGATTGTAGTACAAAGCAGGTTTATTTTTAGCTACCTCGGAGACCCTCATTATATTTCTAAGGTATTCGGTCTTCTTTATCTCGTTTCCTCATTTCAACCATATGCAGGGAAGAGAAGGGACAGCCCCTCCACTCCCGACCATTCTTGGCGAGGGTTCCCAACCCTCTCTTTTTGATCCATCCATTCAGTATCCGGCCAATCAAATCCTCAACATGATGGCCCAGCTGGACCCTACCCAGCTCCATCTCATCTGGCAAGCCTTGCAGGGGGCCGATGCCCCGACTTCAGCTTCTTCTCGTGGCATGACTATTGTTGCCACTACATCTTCTATTGCTGGGACCACCTCTGTGGCCCCCGTTGACCTTACTCCCACCCGTCCTCAGGTCCTTCGGTACTCCAGCATGGAAATGGACCAGGCTTCCACCTCGGCCCATCAGCCGCTCGATAAGGGGAAATCTCAAATCCCCTCTGTTCCTTACCTTGATCCTCATGTCACTATTTCTCCATCGTCGCAGGCTCTTGTAGCCCCGGCAGACTTTACTCGGTTGCAACCAGGGGCCGCCCAGCTGGCTCATGCGGATGTGGGTCCTTCCCTGGCCCATTATCCATCTTACGGGCTGCCCCCTCAGCCAGCCTTTCTTTTGGCTACGTATCCAGGTACCGCTCCTCCTGCTCCTTCTCCTCCATCCCGGGAACGGGAAATTCTTGATAAATGGGCTGCTATGCAGCAACAAATTGACCTCCTCCACAAGCGGGTTGGCCCGCAGTCTTTGGCTGACGTCCCTATTCCTAACTTCAGGGACATTCATTTTCCTCCTCAGTCCGAGCTCCCCGTGTACCGAAAATATGACGGGAACGGCAACCAGTTCATTCATGTTCGGGAATTTCTTTACGAGTCAGCACAGTTCTAGCATGACGATCGCCTCATGGCTTACTTATTTCACCGATCGTTGGAGGGGGTCACCCTGGAGTGGTTCTATACCTTGCCGATGGAGGAGGCCGAAAATTTCAAGACAGTCAAGGAGAGGTTCATTCAGAGGTTCCAAGATCGGGTCAGTCCCGAGTATTCCTTCACCGACCTGGTAGCAGAAAAGATGAAGCCGGAAGAAGATTTTGCAACCTATGCGGATCGGTGGAGGCAGATGGCCTCGCGTGTGCCCGGGCAAATCTCGGAAGAAGAGAAAGTTAAGCTGTTAATCTCCAATGCCACCCCGACGTTCAGAAATATTTTGGCAATGAATGACATTTCGAATATGCATCAGTTATACAGTAGAGCTCGGTTCATACAGACACAGTTTAAAGACTCCCCTATTCATTCACTATTTGAGGCCCAGAAACCCAAAACTGCCAGGAAGTCCCAGGGCCCCGTCACTGAGGGAGTGCAGATCAATGAGCAGGTCCAGGCTGTTCAGTTTCCCCACCAAGCTGCTCCACCTCGCTTCCCGCAGCCTCCATGCAACCCCCAATTCGCCGTTCCACAAGTCCCCCAACCCACTTTCCAGGTTCCGCAACACCCGCAACAACAACCACCACCACCCCAACAGCCTCAGCGGCTGCCACAATATAATAATGTTCCTCCACCTGCCGCTTACGGACCTGCTCGACCGATCCCAAAGAGGACCCATTACCCTCCTCTTCCTGAGACATTACCTGATATTTTCTCTGCTTTGATGTATACTGGTGATATTCAATTACCTCCGGAGCGTCAAAATTGGAATCAGGCCGCCGATCAGTCCCGATATTGCATATATCATCGGCAGCCCGGGCACACAATAGAGTGGTGCTATCAATTTAGAGATCTGGTGTATGATTTACATGAGGGCGAAAGGATTGATTGGGCCTAGATGCACCAGCTGATCAAGGACATCAAGCAGAGGCAGAGACAAGCTAGGCCGCAGCAGGCGGCGCCCCAGCAACAGTAATAGCAGCAACTCTAGCAGCAACAGCAACCCCAGCAACAGCCGTAGCGGCAACAAGACCTTGGGATCCATCAGAATCCCATGCCGATACATCAACCCGCTCCTCAGCAACAACAACAGCCGCCGGTGCCGGCACCGGCCCAGGTAAACATTGTCCAGCACCCAGCCCCCAATGCTGGGTGGACTTTTGATGATGAAACCCCCGCACACCTCTTGGCCTTCCACCATAACCATTCCCCCGCACCTGCTATCCCCTCCGTTCTCAGGCCCGCCGTTCTCACCACCACTCCACCCATTATTCCCTCTGCATCACCCATCAGACCCATGGCATTCCCCTCCATACCGCCAGTCCTTTCACCATCACCCACCATACCCTCCATCATCACCCCTCCACTTAACCCCTCACCCATTTCCCCTTCACCAGGGCCCATCAGGCCGACTTCTGCCATCCTCACCCCCATTTCTACCCCTTCCACCTACCCCACCGGGCCAAGCGGGGGTCCATCTCAAGCCGTGCTGGCACCACATTGCGCCCTTCTGAGCAGGAACCCATTTCACAGAGTTTACCCTTCTCTTCGTGCACCCGCACCTACCCCTCAGCCTTCTTCCTCCACAGTTGAAGATGCAGACCCCGTGCCAGGCACGAAGTACGACTTGGTACAGCACTTGGACCGGATGCCGGCCAAGATTTCAATTTTGGAATTGATCAAAAGGTTGCCGCTACATCAGGATGCTTTGAAGACCTTTTTGTAGAAAGTAATGGTGAATGAAGATGTGGCGGTGGATAGTTTACCAACGGTGTTGGCAACCATCACAAGGGGGCCCTCTATTTCATTTTCTGAGTCAGAACTAGCTCCCCCAGAGGCACGGCAGATGCCACTATGTATTACCATTTCTCTGAATAAAGTGGCTGTTGAGTCTGCCCTTGTGGACACAGGAGCATCGATAAACGTGTGTCCATTGAGTACCCTCCGTGCCTGTAACATTTCAGAAGATATGCTTAAGCCGACACCCACCACAATAGCAGCATATGACAATTCCAGGCATGCTTGTCACGGGGTTGTGACTGTACAGGCTGAGCTAGGGCCGTTGGTTATAGACGTGGAGTTTTATGTATTAGACAGAGACCCAATGTTCAAAGCTATTGGAGGCACTACCTCTTGCCCAAGGAATTTGTCATATTCTCCGACCATGAGACCCTAAAATACCTTAACTCCCAGCAGAAACTGAATGCCCGGCATGCCCGATGGGTCGAGTACATCCAGGCCTACACATTTGTGATCAAACATAAGGCCGGAAGTGAAAACCGTGCTGCTGATGCACTCAGTATGAGGATCTCCCTGCTAGCTACCATTCGGGTAGAAGTAATAGGGTTCGATCGGGTTAAGGAAGAATACCCAAACTGTCCCAACTTTGGACATGTCCATGCCGACCTAATCACCCCTTCACCCCAAGAACACCAGGGTTTTATCCTAGAGGACGGATTCATCTTCAAAGGACATAGACTTTGCATCCCTAGAACTTCACTGCGGGATTTATTAGTCTGGGAATTACATTCAGGAGGCCTGGCTGGGCACTTTGGGGTTCACAAAACCATTGCCTTGGTTGAAGGACAGTTCTATTGGCCCAGTCTCAAAAGGGATGTGGCCAAAATTGTGGGGCAATGTCGCACATGTGCGACTGCTAAGCAAGTCAGACAGAACACGGGCCTATACACCCCTCTACCCGTCCCGGATCGGCCATGGCAGGACCTGAGCATGGATTTCGTGTTAGGGCTACCTCGGACCCAGAGGAAACATGACTCCATCTTTGTTGTAGTGGACAGATTCTCAAAAATGGCCCACTTCATCCCCTATTCTAAAACCTCTGACGCCTCCCATGTGGCCCGTCTGTTCTTTGATGAGGTGGTCCGCCTCCATGGCTTGCCCAAAACCATCATTTCAGATAGGGACGTCAAATTCACCAGCTACTTTTGGAAGACCCTCTGGCATCTAATGGGGACCCTGCTTAAATTTTCCACGGCCTATCATCCTCAAACCGATGGCCAGACCGAAGTCGTCAATCGGAGCCTAGGGAATCTCCTGCAGTGCCTTGTTGAGGACCGCCCTGGAAATTGGGATGTCATTCTACCTCAAGCGGAGTTTGCATACAATAATTCCACCAATAAGTCCATAGGCATGAGTCCTTTCGAAGCTGTGCATGGTTACAAACCCAGGAAGCCAACAGATCTCATTCCCCTACCCCCTCATGCTAGGGTATCCATCACTGCTGAGTCTTTTGCACAACACCTTAGAGAGTTGCATGAAGATATTCACAAAAACATCCACAAGAGCAATGAGATTTACAAGAAGTCAGCTGATTCCCACCGCCGCCACCAAGAATTCCAAGTTGGTGATTTTGTGATGGTGAGAACTGAGAGGCTATTCCCTGGGAATACCTCTAAGTTGAGGTCTCGTGGAGCCGGCCCCTTCCAGGTGATGAGACGACTTGGCACCAATGCTTATGTGTTGGACCTCCCTGAAGAATACGGAGTAAGTCCCACATTCAATGTGGCTGACCTGGTACCCTACAAGGGCCCCACGGTGACACCCAGTGAGGAGATCCAGCCTATTCCACCCCTTGAGAGCACCCCCACACTTCAGAGAGCTCCACCCAACTTGAGAAACCAGCGTGATAAAGTGGAGCGGATATTAGATGAACAGGTCACCAACACAAGGAGCAAGGCGTATGAGCGATACCTGGTCAGGTGGAAGGGACGACCACCCTCGGACGATGCCTGGGTGAGCCGGGAGGATCTCCAGCAGCTGGACCCCGATCTTCTAGAGCAGTACCGCAGCAGGGAGGGCCTTTACTCGACAGAGTCGAGCTCTTCGCAGCCCGGAAGAATTGATGAGGGCATCACTCACGATTCCTTCTGGCTTGGCACCTCTCTCCCTCCCGGAGGCAGCTAGGGAGCAGCCCTTCTTCTGGACTGGACCTTAGTGCTTACCATTGGGTCATCTTGTTGTTTTCTCCTTTTACTTGAGTCATAATCATGTAATTTGCCTTTTATTTGAGTCTTGTACCTAGGTTATCCAGTCATTTCCCTAAGTTCGAGTCTCATTAGGCTATGGTGCTTGCTATTGGGCCTATTTCCTTGGGCTAGGCCCATGGGCGCACTCCCCCTTCCTTGGTTATCTGTTAGTATGTTAAAAGTTAGGGTCTTATATGTAAAAGTGGGTTTCCTATAAATAGGACCCCAATCCCTCTTTTGAAGGTTAATGAAGTATTGTTGAAAATTGCCACTTAAGTGCTCTTCTCTCTCTCTCACTAGCTCTCTCTCTTCCTCTCTCTCTAGGGGGGCGAACCCCACTCTCTCTCTCTCCCCCTCCCTTGGGCGAACTAGCCCCTTCACCTTCCCTTCCCCCTGCCACCTCAGTTGCCACCTCACCCTCCACCCCTTCACCTCCCCTAGGCCACTTAATACCCCATTTACTCCCACCACTCCCCAAGTAACCCTTCCCCTTCCCCATACAACCTTCCATCTTCCCAAGAGGAATCCCCACTTCCCAAGCATCTCTCCACATCCCCAAGGCAGCCCCTTCCCATTCCCTAGACTACCATTAACCCTCCATTAACCCACCACTCCAAATCCAAAGGCAAGACCCCCACTCCCCTGGACCATTTGCGCCCCCACCCCCACCCTTGGCCGCACCCCTCTCCTCTCCCCTCCACCTACCAGCTGCAGCCATCTCACCCCCTCCCTCTTGGATCTCTTCTCCCCCCTGCTCAACCCCTCTCATCACCCTAGAAGCATCCCACCCCACCCACCATCCACACCTCTCCACTTCCATTGCTAGCCCCCACCTACCCCAACCAAGTTCTTCCACCCCTCTCTTTCCCTTTGATCAGTCTGCAGGTGGCAGAGAAAGGGATGTCTTGCAGAAGCTGTCACGGAGTCATACGGCAACCTCTGAAGACGTACCTTACATTTCTGGAAAGGTTGACCAGTCGGCTTCGCAGGCGAGGCGGTCTCATCCCATTCCGAGTTCGGGGCTGCCTGGGAGAGCCATTCTCCCCTGACTGCGCTGGGCTCCCTCTGCAGAGTACCTGAACCTGGTTAGAAGCTGCACCACGACAAACGGCGAAGGATTCAGACTATGAGCTCTTCACCCCTTCACCCTAAGAACTGTCCCAACTGTCCCAACTTTGGACATGTCCATGCCGACCTAATCACCCCTTCACCCCAAGAACACCAGGGTTTTATCCTAGAGGACGGATTCATCTTCAAAGGACATAGACTTTGCATCCCTAGAACTTCACTGCGGGATTTATTAGTCTGGGAATTACATTCAGGAGGCCTGGCTGGGCACTTTGGGGTTCACAAAACCATTGCCTTGGTTGAAGGACAGTTCTATTGGCCCAGTCTCAAAAGGGATGTGGCCAAAATTGTGGGGCAATGTCGCACATGTGCGACTGCTAAGCAAGTCAGACAGAACACGGGCCTATACACCCCTCTACCCGTCCCGGATCGGCCATGGCAGGACCTGAGCATGGATTTCGTGTTAGGGCTACCTCGGACCCAGAGGAAACATGACTCCATCTTTGTTGTAGTGGACAGATTCTCAAAAATGGCCCACTTCATCCCCTATTCTAAAACCTCTGACGCCTCCCATGTGGCCCGTCTGTTCTTTGATGAGGTGGTCCGCCTCCATGGCTTGCCCAAAACCATCATTTCAGATAGGGACGTCAAATTCACCAGCTACTTTTGGAAGACCCTCTGGCATCTAATGGGGACCCTGCTTAAATTTTCCACGGCCTATCACCCTCAAACCGATGGCCAGACCGAAGTCGTCAATCGGAGCCTAGGGAATCTCCTGCAGTGCCTTGTTGAGGACCGCCCTGGAAATTGGGATGTCATTCTACCTCAAGCGGAGTTTGCATACAATAATTCCACCAATAAGTCCATAGGCATGAGTCCTTTCGAAGCTGTGCATGGTTACAAACCCAGGAAGCCAACAGATCTCATTCCCCTACCCCCTCATGCTAGGGTATCCATCACTGCTGAGTCTTTTGCACAACACCTTAGAGAGTTGCATGAAGATATTCACAAAAACATCCACAAGAGCAATGAGATTTACAAGAAGTCAGCTGATTCCCACCGCCGCCACCAAGAATTCCAAGTTGGTGATTTTGTGATGGTGAGAACTGAGAGGCTATTCCCTGGGAATACCTCTAAGTTGAGGTCTCGTGGAGCCGGCCCCTTCCAGGTGATGAGACGACTTGGCACCAATGCTTATGTGTTGGACCTCCCTGAAGAATACGGAGTAAGTCCCACATTCAATGTGGCTGACCTGGTACCCTACAAGGGCCCCACGGTGACACCCAGTGAGGAGATCCAGCCTATTCCACCCCTTGAGAGCACCCCCACACTTCAGAGAGCTCCACCCAACTTGAGAAACCAGCGTGATAAAGTGGAGCGGATATTAGATGAACAGGTCACCAACACAAGGAGCAAGGCGTATGAGCGATACCTGGTCAGGTGGAAGGGACGACCACCCTCGGACGATGCCTGGGTGAGCCGGGAGGATCTCCAGCAGCTGGACCCCGATCTTCTAGAGCAGTACCACAGCAGGGAGGGCCTTTACTCGACAGAGTCGAGCTCTTCGCAGCCCGGAAGAATTGATGAGGGCATCACTCACGATTCCTTCTGGCTTGGCACCTCTCTCCCTCCCGGAGGCAGCTAGGGAGCAGCCCTTCTTCTGGACTGGACCTTAGTGCTTACCATTGGGTCATCTTGTTGTTTTCTCCTTTTACTTGAGTCATAATCATGTAATTTGCCTTTTATTTGAGTCTTGTACCTAGGTTATCCAGTCATTTCCCTAAGTTCGAGTCTCATTAGGCTATGGTGCTTGCTATTGGGCCTATTTCCTTGGGCTAGGCCCATGGGCGCACTCCCCCTTCCTTGGTTATCTGTTAGTATGTTAAAAGTTAGGGTCTTATATGTAAAAGTGGGTTTCCTATAAATAGGACCCCAATCCCTCTTTTGAAGGTTAATGAAGTATTGTTGAAAATTGCCACTTAAGTGCTCTTCTCTCTCTCTCACTAGCTCTCTCTCTTCCTCTCTCTCTAGGGGGGCGAACCCCACTCTCTCTCTCTCCCCCTCCCTTGGGCGAACTAGCCCCTTCACCTTCCCCTCCCCCTGCCACCTCAGTTGCCACCTCACCCTCCACCCCTTCACCTCCCCTAGGCCACTTAATACCCCATTTACTCCCACCACTCCCCAAGTAACCCTTCCCCTTCCCCATACAACCTTCCATCTTCCCAAGAGGAATCCCCACTTCCCAAGCATCTCTTCACATCCCCAAGGCAGCCCCTTCCCATTCCCTAGACTGCCATTAACCCTCCATTAACCCACCACTCCAAATCCAAAGGCAAGACCCCCACTCCCCTAGACCATTTGCGCCCCCACCCCCACCCTTGGCCGCACCCCTCTCCCTTCCCCTCCACCTACCAGCTGCGGCCATCTCACCCCCTCCCTCTTGGATCTCTTCTCCCCCCTGCTCAACCCCTCTCATCACCCTAGAAGCATCCCACCCCACCCACCATCCACACCTCTCCACTTCCATTGCTAGCCCCCACCTACCCCAACCAAGTTCTTCCACCCCTCTCTTTCCCTTTGATCAGTCTGCAGGTGGCAGAGAAAGGGATCTCTTGCAGAAGCTGTCACGGAGTCATACGGTGACCTCTGAAGATGTACCATACATTTCTGGAAAGGTCGACCAGTCGGCTTCGCAGGCGAGGCGGTCTCATCCCATTCCGAGTTCGGGGCTGCCCGGGAGAGCCATTCTCCCCTGACTGCGCTGGGCTCCCTCTGCAGAGTACCTGAACCCAGTTAGAAGCTGCACCACGACAAACGGTGAAGGATTCAGACTACGAGCTCTTCTACAAAGTTATCCTTCCTCAAGTCCTCTATCAGGATCAAGAAGTAGAACTGCGTTCGGGGTCCGGAGGCCAGAGTTCTCGTTTTTCTCCCTCGGCAGGTGGGGTCTGCCTCCCACAGTCTGCAGCAATCGGCCCCCACTCTTCTGAGTCTCTCCGTCCTCACCGACATCAGACGTCTGCCCTGTCAATTTTTCTACGAAGAGGGCTCGACCATGGTTCCCGAAACTCAAACGGCTCGTGATTCAGAGCTCGGGAGCGACCGGGGTAGCTTCTGCAAGTCGATGTTTGTATCAGGTAGTTCCTGTGGCCAGAATCTGCCACCCTGTTCGAAGCTCGACCCAGACCAGCAGCTGCAGCAGAAGAAATCTTGAAAATTCTGGGTCATCCGCGTACCAGATACGAAGATTTTCACGCTGGTCTTGCCTCCGGAAAAATTCTGGAACACGATCTACAGCCCCGGGACCGTCTGGCAGTCAGCCATCAAAGCCTGCACGTGGAAACAGCCTCGGCTTCCCTCTTCCGTTCTCCGACGATTCTCCCATCCCCGCCTAGCCGGCTTACCGCCCCTCCCTGCGTGGAGGTAGTGTTTGATTGTATTTGATCATCCCTTCCCCGAGGTCACCCTCCTGCGCGAGGTGTAGTGGTTGTATTAAGTTGAACAGGTTGAAGCTTCATCGGCGCAGTGTGCGGGGACCCACACTTCCCCGCTCGCCCTCGTCTCCGACCGGGGTTGGTTTCCTCAAACCAGCCAGGTGAGCCTCTACCCTTGCTCATTTACTCCTGTTCATTTCATATCTGCGAAACTTATCTGCTGGTCGGTGAGAGAGTGCCCGATCCCGGAGCCACCAACCCTTGTGTGGTCACCGTGGATGATAGTGAGCGAGTGACCTAGTGCCCCCAAGGCACCCGGCCGCCCTTGTTTGTGGGCTTCATATCCTCGGGAGGGACAACCTTAGCGGTGCTGGTCCTCTAGCCAGCCAGGGGCTTTCTCCACAATCTCGACTCGGCATCACCGAGTCACCCCGGGAAACATGTGCGCGCGGTGTGTCGGCGACTCTCAAGTTGCTCCCAATCTTGTGGTTGTGATTGCGAATCAAGTCCTAGGGATCAATTTCTATTGCTGCATATTGTGTCACATCAATTTTACTTCCTAGGTTCTATGTTTCGAACGGGCTGGCATGGGCCGTTCCTATCTTGAACGGGTGAGCTTGCACCGTTCTTTCCTCATGCCTCTTAGTGTCAAACGGCCACTCCTGGGCCGCAGGGGGGTTGGGCGGTCCTATAGGAACCGCATCGTTCTTTGTTGACAGGGTAGTGAACGGACCAATGAGGCCCGCTTGTTGTTTGTACGGTAAGTCTCTCACCATCCTTACTTGGTTCGGTTCTAATGCTATGTGAGTTTGAACTGCTACCCCTGGGCCGTATGCAGTTGGGCGGCTGTATGTGAGCCGTATGATTTTGTGTGTACGGTTTTGTCTAAACCGTCCTACTGTCATCTTCCCCGACGACGGTGAGGGTTTCTCCACCGGCGGGGAGGCCACCATGGCGCCCCAAACCGGTCCCTAAGATCTCTAATCCCCCTAAAAAATCCCCTTTAACTAACATGCATGGCTTAAAATTGAAGAAAAATGGAAATGGGGGGGGGGGGGGGCTAGTGCACCTACCTCGGGGTCCCTCGGCTTCTTGGCCGGCTTCTCCACCGGTGACCCCTCTCCGGCGTCCTCGTCTCGGGACGTGTTCATCCCTTGCTCCTCTCTGGCGCCGGTCGGTGGCGGGAGTGCGTCTCCCTCGGCCGTGGACGTCGTCGGCACCTCCGCCAGCGGTGGTCCATCGATGCTCGCGGCGGCGGTCGACGGCGGCGACGAGCTCCCTCCTTCTTCAGCCATCTTGGGGCGTCGAGCTTGGCGCTTGTGGCGCATAGAGGACGAGAGGGAGGGTTTGAGAAAGGAGAGAGCTTGGGGAGTGAGAGAGTTGAGAGAGAGGGCTTGGAAATGGGGTGGTTATCCCTTCGTCCCCTCCCACCGTCGGTTACAGTGGAGGAAGACGAAGGGTTTAGCATTTCAAGGTTGCAGAGGTTGTACGGTCTATCGTTAGACCGCCCTTCATTTGAACGGTTGAAGAGTGACCGCTCATCTTCAACGGTAGGATGTTTAAGTCGGTTCAAATTCTATGATATATACGGCTTATAGATAACCGTTCTTCGTTGGGGCGGTTGGTTTCTAACCGTTCATGTTTGAAGATTGTCTGCACTTGGTGTTCAATTGATGAATTTTGATATTATTGCAAATCTTGTTAACAATTTTATGTGCAGCATTCAAACTCTTACTTGCCGTTTCGCCTGCACAGGTAAGTCAGGTATGGCCTTCTATCCTTGTCACCCTTATTGCATTATTATATGGTACTATAATATAATATCTCGAGAACCAGTTGGTTATATACGTGTTCCAGGATCTGATGTTCCCCTTTAACAAAAATGATGATGATCCAGGTTCACGTGTTTAATCTTCGGATAGGCCGTTACATTGGGATGTCCCGGGGAGGATGGTTCTATCCTGCACGCCGTGGTTGCGGATAGTGTCTTGACTCTGATTTTCCCAGCTTAGTAATATTATTCTCGAGTATTTTATATTTTAATCTTTCTTCGTATTTGTTTTAATGATTTCTTTTATTTTAGCCCAGCATGCATCATACGCATCTTTTTGAGCTTTCATGACCCATGGTTTGCCTGAAGAATGTCCCATCAGTGATGGTTAGCTGCGCATTCAGTGTTTGAGTAAGAGGAACTAATTCCACTCTGAGTTGGAAGGTTCTCTTTGGTCGATTCGCCTGGTTTGGTTGATTAAGAGGTCCCCGTCTGGAGCTTTAGCCTGTTTCGTTTACTTTTGCTGCCTGCTTTTTGGCCTCATTGGACCGCGGGATTGTGTCCCCCATGAGGTTGGTCTTGTCGATTAATTTCATTTCGTTTAGTTCCTCCATATTGGTGTCGCTTTTGTTTTTATCATTCCTTGCGTTTGGTTCAGAGTTTTCCAGAAGATTCCTGTCGCTTGTTGGTAAAAAAAAACGGGTGTCATTTTACCTTAACGCCCGCTTTTCCGATCCACTCCGCTGCATTTCCGCTTTATCTCCATGTTCTATGTCACTTCCGCTTCACCTCTGCTCGCTCCCCTGCAAAGAGGACATTAAGGAGGGGCATCTGTTGACACCCGTTTTATGCCGATAAGTTGAGTCGTTCCTCTTACTCCCATTTTGTTGATGCCTCGAGTTATCCATCACATGTTGGGGCTATTTTCAGGCATGCTTTGGGCCAGTTTTATGGGTTGCCTCCCTCCTTGGTTAGGTCCAAGTTGATTCAGGGCTTAACGGGCCTTGTTTTTGGTTGATTGGGCTTTTCTATAAGTTTCAAGTGCCCATGTGCATGTACGGTTCATCACGGGCCGCTCAATCCATGTGCGGTTGACTGTGGACCGTCCATCTATTTTGGAATATTTTGGTTAATTTTCTGAATTTCCGCCGACAAGCCTTTATGCGGTCCTATTCTGGCCGTTCAACTTAAGGAACGGACGGATAGTAGCCGCCCATCTCTCAGAGTCCTGAGCTTGAGGGTTTCCTCAGATAATTATTCAATTAATCTATTTATCACCGACAAGGCTAGAACGGTTTGTCCTTGGCTGCTCAACCTTTGAACGGTCTAATCTGAGCCGTTCATCTATGAGAGTCCAACGGCGAAGGCTTCGGTCAGTTCAGTGGATAATTTGGATTATTTTCTATTTATTTTGAATTTCCACCGACAGGGTTGGACGGCCAGAACATGACCGCACATCCAGTTGAGCGGTCTATCGTAAGACTATTCATCCGTTCGATTCATGAATTTTAACAGATTTTTATCTCTTTATCCGTGGTTTTATCCCCAACTTCTCCCATCATTTCCTCCGCGGATAATCAACCATTTTAAGTGCCGTTTCGACTGGATAAAAGATAATCTGTTTATCTACGATTTTCTTTTGATTATCTCGACCTGAAAATGCATCTAAACCCTAATTTCGAGCTAGGACTTTAGGTGCTCTATAAATAGACCCTAAAGGTCGGGTTTGAAAGGGGGGGGAGATTTTTGGTCGACGGTGTAGACACGCCAAAATTGACGTTACTATGAGTACATCTCATATTGCCTTGTAATGCCCCAATTTGACCCTCAAATTAGTTCTATTTGAGTGGTTTTTCTCACTTTTCTTAGATTTCTTCTTTTTTTTCACCCTTTTCTTATTTTTTTCTATTTTCCCCTATTTTTCTGGATTTTTCTGGATTTTTCTGAATTTTTCTGGATTTTCTGGGCATTTTCTCTATTTTTCAGAAATAACGACTTGACTTGGGGCGTCTTTTAAATAACGACTTATACATGGGCGTTTCTTAAAAAATTAACGACTATAGTGAAGGGCATCCATTCTTTCAAATTTCTATTTTTTTGGATTTTTCTGGGAATTTTTCGAAATTTTTCGAGAATTAACGACTTTGCCTAAGGCGTTATTTTGAATAAAAAATCAAAAGAAAATGAATTCACGACGTACGTGAGGGCGTGTTTTCAAATTGATTATTTTATTATTATTTTTTTAACCCCTTTGAGAGGTGATTTGGTGGCCTTCCGGGTGTCAGAAAAATTCGCATAAATAGTCGTTGGAATCAGGGCGACGAGATGCACCTCCACCTAAAAAATGATAAAATAATATTGAGAAATGAAATATGGCCCTATTTTAAATATTTTGAATTAACGTCCTTGGTTAAGGCGCGTTTTAATTAACGCCTTTGACTCAGACGTGTTTCACAATTTTCAAATAAATTCTAAAATTTGATTTTTGAATTAACGCCCTAATCTAAGTCGTGTTTTTAAAAGACGCCCTTTGGCAGGTCGTCAATTCTTGAATTGACGCCTTTGTCAAGGTCGTGTTTCATTTTTGTGTTCCGAACAAACGCAGCCTTTCCCCCAGAGAGTCCCTGCTTTGTTTGGGCTCTTGCCCAGCTTAATCCTCCCCTATTTGGGCTCTTGCCCGTTCTTATCTCTTCCTCCTTTGGACTCTTTCCTTCTTATCTCTTTTCTATCTTATTAATAGAGCTTCCGAGCTCTGTTAATAGGTTGGACGCAGGAGGCTTCTTCCCCGGATTTTTCTTTTGTTTTTCTTCTGTCTTTTTCTTCTCTGTTCCTATTTCTCTTCTTCTTCTTCTATCTTCTTCTCCCCTTATTCTTCTTCTTCTGCCTCCTGTCTTCTTCTTCCTCTCCGACGTTCTCTTCTCCCCCCTCTATTTTCTCTTCTTTTGCTTTACAGGAAGCTGCTGCTGCTGGCTAAAGGAGAGACTTATACGCTCAAGCATCATCTTTCGAAGCTTCTCCCCCTTGAATATTCAAGCCGAAGCACAGGCTCCTCTTTTATCTTTTATTATTTTATTTTTTATTTTATTGTTATCATCAGTTCACGTATGTATGCATGACCCTCTCTTATTAATGTTTCTCACTCAACTACGTTGAGGATCTCCTCTTAGTGCACTCTTGCACTCTTATTTTTTTTTATTATATCATCTTTGCATCATCATTCATTCATCATATCTCCCATACACCTTTTGCATAGGGGTTTAAGGGCCAACACCCTTAAGGTGTGTATTTCATATGTTATCATGCTCACCTTTCTATTATGAACTTGATGCTACACACACATTATTTCTAATCCATATCTTTTGGTGTTGTTGTCTTTGTTTTGCAAGGGTAACCAAAGTTGAAAGACTCTCTTCATCGGCCGGCCGATTTTGAAGAGAAAAGGAGCACTCACATCATCCCGCGTTTTGAGGTATTTTGCGATCATCTCCCCATATTATCTCCTCTTTGAGACCCTCGTGTCTCTGGCGATCACATTCTTTCCCCATTAGCACCTCGTGCTATTCCTTGTGCTAATATTCATATTTATTATTATTTTTATTCCTAAGTGTGGATTTTAATCCAGATCTACAAATTGGCGATCACGGTGGGACCCTTTCTTGTTTTTATTTTGATTACCCCTTTCCCTTTGGCACCCACATGTGCCCTTTCCCATTGATACCCTCGGTACCCTTTCCTTTGTGCCCCTTGGGCACCCTCCATTGTGCTTTGCACTCCCCCCTAAGTGATTTGTCAATTGAATAGATTTGTTTTAAAATTTCCACTTATTTAAAATTTTGATGAGCATGATTCTTTTAATCTGTTGATTGCCCTGCTGCTGTGAGTGCTTCTGTCATTTCTGGCCGTGAAGGAGTTTCTGAAGGAAGCTAATTCACGCCCCTGTCAGAGGCGTGTTTTCGTTTAACGCCCTCCTCCAAGGGCGTCTCTTTCATGAGTAACGCCTTCTGACAGGGCGTTTTTATTCATACCTCCTACACTGAGAATTCACGCCCTAGAGCAGGGCGTTTCTTTGTTGCGTAGCGCCCCACATCAGGGTGCGTTTTATAATTTGACGCCCTACCCCAAGGGCGTCCTTTCCTTTGTAACGCCTCACCCCAGGGCGTTTCTTTGACTTGGTTGGCATCTATTGCATTTTAACGTCCTCGCCAGAGGCGTTTCTTTTAGTTTTAGCGCCTTGATCCAGGGCGCGTTTTACCTTGCCTGTGGGCCCCCCACAGTGTTTCACGCCCTGCCCCAGGGCGTCTTTTTGATTAGTAGCGCCCTGCCCCAGGGCGTCTTCTTCCTGTGTTTTCGCCGTGCTTCCCCGTTTATTTCTTCATATTTTATATTCTGTTGCATTTACACATATTTGCATTTGGGTTGGGAGACCTCCTCTCTCCTCATTAGGATCCACACACCCCCTTGGAATCGGGACGACCCTCCATTGAGCATTCCGTCTCTTTGGACCAGAAATCCCTTTTCCAAGCCTCCGTAAGTCCCCGCACCCGTGGATTCCCTCACGGACGCCGGGCAGGTTGTACCCTTTTGAAGTCCCGAGTTAGTTGGCCTACGGTGAGAGAGGATCCCTAGTTGGCATTGAAGTTCAAATCATATTGAAACTAGGTTTTCCCCCTTTGTGTGAATCATTCAAAACTTTGATAAAATCATTAATTCACCAAGGTTCAAACAAATCAAAATCACGGTAATCATTCCAACTTGTGTGCTTATTTGCATAATTATTGAGAATTTTGATTATATAATGGCTTACCATGATAGAAACATGTTCAATTCAATTCATGAGGATGCACAACCTAGCACTTCATATCCTCAATTTCAACATGTTAATCAGCATTCTCACCATTCTTTCAAGGGACCACGTCCTTATTCTCATGGTCATGCCCGACCCATGGGCAGTGTCCATTCCTATGGTCCCCCTCTTCAATCACGAGCCACTATTCCAACGGGACCGTCTCCTCCCAATGATGAGAAGGTCTCCCAAATCTTGCATGCATCAGATCATCTCACCCCTCAACAGATCCAAGCCCTTAAGGCAGCCGTTGAGGGCGCATCTCCTGCATCTCCACCTTCTTCTATTCTTATACGGGTGGCCCATCACCCACCACCTCCTTCCTCTAATCGGGTAGCCCATTACCCATCTCCTCCTATTCACACTCCTCCTCGGGTGGTCCGACACCCGCCTCCTTCTATTCCTCCACCCTCACGGCCCCAAGGCCCATTTACTCCTTGCAACCCGGCCCGTTCGGGTTCTTTTACGGGTCATCCCGTCAACTCCCCTCCACGGCCTTTTTATGCGGCCCCTCCTCCTTCAAGGCCCTGCCAACCCTCGGTTGTTCAAGTCACACCCCTCCAGCAAACTCTCCTCGATAAGATTATTTCGATGGAGGAACAAATAAAGAGGGTCACGGCTCCTCCTACTCCAGTCAATCCTCTCCATGCCGCTTTGGATGAGATTACAAAGATGGAGAGAGAATGGAAGGATAGGATGGACGACTACGGCGTTGATATTCCAAGCGAGCAAGAACCGGCAATTGAAGAATACGAGCCGGTATATGATGATGAAGCTCCGCAGGCACCCCTTTTGAGTTTCCTTAATTTCCCGCTCCCCCCACTATCATTTGATGAACCCCCTGCTCAGGACGAAGCCACCGTCCCCGATCCAACCCCCATTTATGAGACTAACTGGTGTTACGATGATGGGTCGATACTTCAATCACCCACACCGGCACATTTTGAGTCCCCCTTTTCCATTAATCCTCCACCAACTACACCTACACCCACTATACCATCAACCTTCACACCATTAGCCACCGCTGAGCCTTCCATTATAAAACCTCCACCTATTAAGTCATTAACCTCCACATCGGCCTACGCCAAGCCTACCACTGAACCTCCTCCAAATGACCTACCATTACCACCGCCTCAACCCACATTGCCTATTCCTCCACCATATAGCCTTACGCCTTTACCCATGGTTAGTCCTGAGCAGGATCCACCACTTTTCGCACCCGAGCCAATCCCGACTGCTTCCGAGCAAGGGGAGAAACTCGACGTGTTTGAACCTCCGCCCCTATTCACCCATTTGCCAACACCTTCCATTATAACTCCACCATCCACGGAGCCTTCCGCCTTCGCCTCACCTCCCTTTGTTACTCGGAAGGGGCGTGCTTCTGCAGCTACTTACGCCAAGGATAAGCAAGAGCCGGGCAAGAAGACTTTGGCCACGACTGTGCCATTCAAGATGCAAGAATTCATTTACCGGATGCCAATCCGGGTTATTGTGCCAAGCATGGTCGAAGAAGCCAAGTCATCGCCGTTGCTCAATAGATGCCAAGCGTTGACGCCGTTTGAAGGCCGGGCAGGGCACCCTTTGTTCAAACCTTCGAATTCCGAATTCATTTACAAGGGGCGAATGCCCATTTTATTCAACATTCCGTATTCATCACCATCAATGGGCATGGTGATGCTTCATGTTCCAACTCTACGACTCCCTCACCTTATTGATCTTCGCTTTCCAAGGGGGTTGTCATTTATTGAAGCTTCCTTTATTGGGCCGATTGGTCGTACATGTTCACTGTCGTGGAGGGGCAATTGTCTTAAGGGGCCGTCCCCTATATCTTCCACTCTTGTTCATTCAACTTCATCCATATCCATTTCAATCACTTTTCCTTCATGGGCCACTCCCAGGGGAAAGAGGAGGACCTCTCCTTCTCACCCTTCACCTTCGTCTTGTTTTCCGTCTTCTGTCATGCATTCATTCTATTCACTGCATTCATTACATCCATCATTTTACATACATTTGCACCTCCTGCTTCCCGGGTTTCCAAACCCGTATCTTCCCCGCCTTCCGGTACCTCCGGATATTCCGCATTTCCCATCTTATTCATATTCATCTTTTTGTCCACTCTCCTTGGGGCATCGCGTCCCCTTTCCTGCTATCTCCCTGGAACCTCCAGGAATTTTATCCCTCCTCTTTGGGCATCTCGCCCTTTCTAATTCCATTCCTCCGGAACCTCCGGACTTTCCCCTCGGGCATCGCGCCCCCTTCCACCTCATTTCACCGGAACCTCCGGACCTTCTTGGGCATCGCGTCCCTCCTTCCATCATTCCTCCGGAACCTCCGGATTCTTCATCTGATTCTCTCTATCTTTTCCCCGGGCACGACGCCCCTTTCCATCTTCTCCTTCCTGATTTCATTCCTCCGGAACCTCCGGATTTTCCTCTCCTCCCTGGGCATCGCGTCCCTTTCCATTTACTTCCTCCGGAACCTCCGGACCATCCATCTTTCTTCCGATTCATCTTTCTGCTCCTCCGGGATATCACATCCATCATTTTCTTCTTCCTTTTTTATCATCTTTTTCCATATTTCTTCCGAGGGCATCGCGTCCCTTCTTTTGTCATCCCTCCGAAGCCTCCGGATGAGTCCTCCTATCATGATTCTCCTCCACCTCCGGACCCTCCGGATCCGCCTCTTTCTATCTACCAATTTCTTCTTCCAATTCATCCTGATTCTGGGTCCGACCCAACTTCTTCCACATCCACTGCCTTGGGCATCTACCCATTCTCTCACTGCTTTCGAGGCTTTAGTCCTCACTCATCCTTCTAATTCTTCACTTCTTCTGTAGACTATTCCATGTGATCAGGGTCTCCGCGCCTTAGTGAGGGAGTTCTAGCCCTCGTCTCTCTTCCTTTTTTCCTTATTCGTCTGAGTCTGGTCTTGGCACCACTCCTTCTTGTTAAGCCACTTTCAATCCTTTGCTGCCAATCCTTTTGACTGTCAAAGAGGACTATCCCACGATGATCAACCTCGCCTCTGACAGCTGCTTCAAGAAAAGTTGCAAGGTAAAATATTGGCGTAAGTATGCATTTTTATGATATCATTTCCTCATTACTTCACGCATGATTTTCAAAATGAAGTGCTTCTTAACAAGATTTAAAAGTGATGTTTTAGACCTTTATCTTAGGCTTTTGTTGAATCATTGTTTAAAAAAGAGTGTTTAGGCTTGCTGTGCGGCACCTTTGGTTAATAAGAACCCCGCGCTGGGAATTCAACATTCTCTCCCCGCTTGTTAAGAGCAACCCTTAGCTGGGCATTCCACACACTTCACGGCGTCCTTAGCTGGCTCCTTTGATAAAAACACCGTTGCTATCTTGGCCATGCCATGAGTATATCTGGAAGTCTTTTTCTCTTCTTTATTCGGCCACATGCAGGGGCAAGAGGTTGACGGATAAGATGACCAACCTTGGTAAATCCCAATACGAGAGGAGTCTCAAATAGGGGCAGTCTTGACCCAGAAGAAAAATCAATATGAATTTCATTATACATATCTCGCCAAAAAGGGCTATTATGAAAATCAAGTCAGAATTTCGATAAATGCAAAATTATGAATTACGGCATGTCAAGAGTGGCAAAGTCCCCGCAGGGAAAACCCTGGTCGTATGCATGTCAAGGGTCTAAAAATCAAAGGCACAAAGCCCCGGCACAACAGACTACCTCTTTGAAGGGAACACCTTGGAAGGAATTCAAGTCCCGATATCTCCCATCCTGCATAAAGCTTATCTCCATTTATTCTTCTCTTCTCCCTCTAAGACCGAATGTTTCTCGGGTATGGCCTTGGTAGCGGCACCGTTGATCAAAGACGGTCGGTTATAGGGCGCCACCCTTCAATGCACGCCCGACTTTGGGCAATTTTAGCGAAAAGGGAAGGAACGAGGACCCCTAGCCAGTGGTTTAAAACACCCTTTGATGCTGCTTTAGCAATGTCTAACCAAAATCAAACAAAAAATTGAATATTTCTTGTCCAAACTCCATAAAATTTGAATATTTCTTTTCCCAAAATCCAAAAAAAATTGAAATATTTTCCAAAAATCTCCATAAAAATCCAAATATTTCCAAAACCCACAAAAATTTGCATATTGATCAAAACTCATAAAAATTTGCATATTCCAAAACTCATAAAAATTTGCATATTTTCAAAATCCAAAAATTTGCATTGTATTTTCTAATGGTGTTTTGCAGGAACAGCTTTGCAAGGACCAAGAGCACGGGATGAGTCCTATCTCCACTCATTGCTATCAATCTATTGATTCTCCCGATATTCTCATGACATGCCACCCTGGGCATTTTTGGTTATATCTCCTGATTATCATTCTGATTATTCATCTCCAGATCTTTCAATCAACTCCTGCTAATTTCTCTTGATCAATTCTGCCGATGGGTATTATCAGATCTTAATCATTCAACTCCAAAACTTGATTAGCCAGATTGGCATCCTCATGACAAAATAACAAACAATGATGCTTTGCAATATCATGATTCAACTCATAATGGTTACTATGTTGTGACATGCTATTGATTCATGCTATGCTTGCTACGCTTAAATACCTTATTCATTGCTTGTTATCTTTTATATCTTGGCTGATGAATTTTTGAGCGCAGGATAAGAAGCTCTTGGTCCCGCCGACTGGGCATCATCATCAAAGTCCCACGGTGCTTGCAGCTCATCTCTCAGTTCCCCCATACTTATTGCTCCACCATCTCTCCCTGTATGCATTCTACTATATGTTATTACGCTATTAGATTATATCAAGGACCTTGTGGCTTTGGTAAATCTGGAATTTGAGTTCCCCTTCATCAAAAACAATGATAATTCCAGAGGAGTCTTAGTCACACGGATAGGCCGTTGAGCCATCCAAGACTGGGGACGATGGTTCCCTTTTACGAGTTGGTGCGTGGATAAACGGGCTTCGGCTTAGTATCAACTCGCGAAATTGGTTTCTTGACCCAGTCTTGGCAGTTTAACAATATTATCCTTGATTATTCTATATTTTCATTTGATTTTTTTTCCCTTTAAACCCAGCATGCATTCATGTAGGAATTTGAAACAATTGTTGAAAAATCATTCTGATAAGCTGTTTTTGTGGGTCAAATTGATCTTGATCTTCAATGTGAGATATTCCATGCCGAATTGAGTCCTCAGTTCGTTTTGTCGCTGTTTTGGGTCATTTTCTCGAAAGCTCCTTGTTTGGATTTCTATCATCTTATTTTAATCCTTTTCCCTTTGATCCACCTTGGCTGCAGCACGTCCACTGGCTGGTAACCGCTCCCCAATGGTGAAACCTTCAGGTTTGTGACCTGGGGTACTTCCACCGCGCTGGAAGTTGATCATTTATTTTATCTCCTTCGTTCACCGCGTGCACACTCCCCGTTTTATCCGAACATCGTTGGTTTCATTGAATTTCTCGGGATTGCTTCATCTCGTGCTTCTTATTTAATTCTCATCAAGTGATGTTGATTGCGTGTCTCATCACACCTTGGCATCTACTTTTCAGTTTGCTACGCTCCCTTGCAAAGCAGACGCCAAGGCGGGGCAGCTGTAGACACGCCAAAATTGACGTTACTATGAGTACATCTCATATTGCCTTGTAATGCCCCAATTTGACCCTCAAATTAGTTCTATTTGAGTGGTTTTTCTCACTTTTCTTAGATTTCTTCTTTTTTTTTCACCCTTTTCTTATTTTTTTCTATTTTCCCCTATTTTTCTGGATTTTTCTGGATTTTTCTGAATTTTTCTGGATTTTCTGGGCATTTTCTCTATTTTTCAGAAATAACGACTTGACTTGGGGCGTCTTTTAAATAACGACTTATACATGGGCGTTTCTTAAAAAATTAACGACTATAGTTAAGGGCGTCCATTCTTTCAAATTTCTATTTTTTTGGATTTTTCTGAGAATTTTTTGAAATTTTTCGGGAATTAACGACTTTGCCTAAGGCGTTATTTTGAATAAAAA
Organism: Amorphophallus konjac; assembly: GCA_022559845.1. NCBI lineage: Eukaryota > Viridiplantae > Streptophyta > Magnoliopsida > Alismatales > Araceae > Amorphophallus > Amorphophallus konjac. The sequence continues at coordinate 40,981,042 of CM040120.1, read as the reverse complement.
ATCAAAAGAAAATGAATTCACGACGTACGTAAGGGCGTGTTTTCAAATTGATTATTTTATTATTATTTTTTTAACCCCTTTGAGAGGTGATTTGGTGGCCTTCCGGGTGTCAGAAAAATTCGCATAAATAGTCGTTGGAATCAGGGCGACGAGATGCACCTCCACCTAAAAAATGAGAAAATAATATTGAGAAATAAAATATGGCCCTATTTTGAATATTTTGAATTAACGTCCTTGGTTAAGGCGCGTTTTAATTAACGCCTTTGACTCAGACGTGTTTCACAATTTTCAAATAAATTCTAAAATTTGATTTTTGAATTAACGCCCTAATCTAAGTCGTGTTTTTAAAAGACGCCCTTTGGCAGGTCGTCAATTCTTGAATTGACGCCTTTGTCAAGATCGTGTTTCATTTTTGTGTTTCGAACAAACGCAGCCTTTCCCCCAGAGAGTCCCTGCTTTGTTTGGGCTCTTGCCCAGCTTAATCCTCCCCTATTTGGGCTCTTGCCCGTTCTTATCTCTTCCTCCTTTGGACTCTTTCCTTCTTATCTCTTTTCTATCTTATTAATAGAGCTTCCGAGCTCTGTTAATAGGTTGGACGCAGGAGGCTTCTTCCCCAGATTTTTTCTTTTGTTTTTCTTCTGTCTTTTTCTTCTCTGTTCCTATTTCTCTTCTTCTTCTTCTATCTTCTTCTCCCCTTATTCTTCTTCTTCTGCCTCCTGTCTTCTTCTTCCTCTCCGACGTTCTCTTCTCCCCCCTCTATTTTCTCTTCTTTTGCTTTACAGGAAGCTGCTGCTGCTGGCTAAAGGAGAGACTTATACGCTCAAGCATCATCTTTCGAAGCTTCTCCCCCTTGAATATTCAAGCCGAAGCACAGGCTCCTCTTTTATCTTTTATTATTTTATTTTTTATTTTATTGTTATCATCAGTTCACGTATGTATGCATGACCCTCTCTTATTAATGTTTCTCACTCAACTACGTTGAGGATCTCCCCTTAGTGCACTCTTGCACTCTTATTTTTTTTTTATTATATCATCTTTGCATCATCATTCATTCATCATATCTCCCATACACCTTTTGCATAGGGGTTTAAGGGCCAACACCCTTAAGGTGTGTATTTCATATGTTATCATGCCCACCTTTCTATTATGAACTTGATGCTACACACACATTATTTCTAATCCATATCTTTTGGTGTTGTTGTCTTTGTTTTGCAAGGGTAACCAAAGTTGAAAGACTCTCTTCATCGGCCGGCCGATTTTGAAGAGAAAAGGAGCACTCACATCATCCCGCGTTTTGAGGTATTTTGCGATCATCTCCCCATATTATCTCCTCTTTGAGACCCTCGTGTCTCTGGCGATCACATTCTTTCCCCATTAGCACCTCGTGCTATTCCTTGTGCTAATATTCATATTTATTATTATTTTTATTCCTAAGTGTGGATTTTAATCCAAATCTACAGACGGTGAAGCCCTGCCGCATTCTTGAGCGACCTAGCACCAAGGAGGGAGGCTTTCCACGTTCATACAAGCCTCCGGTTCAGGGAGTAGTCCAATTTTTGAGTCTTTTATGTTTGATAGTTTTGTCCACTTTTTGATTGCATGCATTACTTTCATTACTTTCTCCCCACATTTCTCTTCATCTCCATTGCCATGCACACACCCACCTATGTTTTTTGACACCCTAGGGGTTTAAAATCCCCCAGGTATCCCCCTTTCCACTTATTCATGTTCATTTCATATTATTTTGGCATTTACTACACCATCCAGTTCTAATCTAGGTTTTCTCTTTGTGTTTTTACGTCGTTTTGCAGGTCAGCAATCCCTAGCAGGAGGCCCATCCCCTCTGGCCGGTTGGAGAGGGTGGATGTTGGACCCCTTTGCGACTTCTGGCTTGGTGGTCTTACGCGGTTCTCTACTAGCCGTTCAAGGAGACGTGCGATGCTACGTGGACCATCCTTCTTCTTCCTGCGGTCGTTCCAGAGATGTTCACCTTCCAGGAGCGCTTCATCCCGCATCTTCTGCAGCGTCCTTGAACGGTCTATTGTAAGACTGTGTATGCTTTAGGCGGTTCTACCTGAACCGTTCATCTTCCCAGCGCTGCAGGCCAGGCGAGTGTCTCTCCCTCTTTCCAAGGCACGGCGTGTTCATCACGTTCGGCGCTTTGGTGGCTATCACAGGTTTTTGTTTCCTCCCTTTCCTTCTGTCTTCATTCGTTTCTCATATCGGATATGATAGAATAGACATTAGGAAGACATTGGAAGAAACGGACGGGAGGAGAAAATATATCTACACAAATGGCTCGTGATTGTCCTCAGAGGCCGTAGCGACCGCATCAATTTCAGTAGTAGAAGCAGTTCCTACCTCAGTTGTTTCACCCCCAGCAGCAGCCGCAGTAACAGTTTCAGTAGCAGATGCAGATTCCACCTTTGTTGCGGTCAGCTACTGTAGGGAGGCAGAGATCTCATGGGCGTGTGATGCATATGACACATGCAGAGATAGAGGCATCCCAGCTGGTGGACGGTACGGCTATGATTCTTGGGTGCGCGGCCCAAATTCTATTTGATTCTGGCGCTTCTCATTCTTTCATAACTGAGGATTTCATTGCATTGGCTGAGGAGTCTACTATTGAGATGTCTTGTGACCTGGCAGTGGAGCTGTCGACGGGTGATTTTATGATCACTCCTTATTGTTTAGAGAGGGTGACTGTGTGGATTGAAGGGCAGAATATGCCAACCCGACTTTATGTATTGCAGTTGAAGGATTATGATGTAATTCTGGGTATGGATTGACTTGAGGCCCACAGTGTTGTAGTGGATTGTAGTACAAAGCAGGTTTATTTTTAGCTGCCTCGGAGACCCTCATTCTATTTCTAAGGTATTCGGTCTTCTTTATCTCATTTCCTCATTTCAACTATTAAGGCACGTAGACTACTTGATGATGGATGTCAGGGATTCCTTGCTTCAGTAGTGGTAGTTGATCAACAACAGCAAGGGGTGGAGGATATTCCTATAGTGTGTGAATTTCTTGTTGTCTTTCTTGAGGAGTTTCCAAGGCTACCTCTGCAGAGGGAAACTGACTTCACCATTGAGATTGTGCCTGGCACGATGCCTTTGTCCAAGGCACCTTATCGCATGGCACCCGCAGAACTAAGGTAGTTGAGAGCTCAGTTGCAGGAGTTGCTCGATAAGGATTATATTCATCCTATTTTTTTCCCATGGGGTGTGCCTGTGCTCTTTGTGAAGAAGAAGGATGGCAACTTAAGGTTGTATATTGATTATAGGTAGCTGAACTAGGTGACCGTTAAGAACAAGTATCCATTGCCTCGCATAGATGATTTATTCGATCAACTTCAGTAGGTCTGGGTATTTTCAAGAATTGATTTGCGGTCAGGGTATTATCAGTTGTGGATTAGAGAGTTAGATGTAGAGAAGACTACCTTTAGGACCAGATATGGGCACTATGAATTCTTGGTGATGCCGTTTGGTCTCACCAATGCTCCTGCGGCATTCATGGACTTGATGCATATAGTGTTCCATCCTTATCTGGACCAGTTCGCAGTAGTGTTTGTAGATGATATTCTTGTTTATTCCCAGTCCGAGGAGCATGTTCATCACCTGAGGATTGTATTGCAAATTTTACGGGAACACCAATTGTATGCCAAATTCAGGAGGTGCACTTTTTGGGTCATGTGATATCAGGTGATGGTATTTCTGTTGACCTAGCCAAAGTAGAAGCAGTGGTCCAGTGGCCGAGATTGTGGTCAGTGATGGAGATTCAAAGCTTTTTGGGCTTGGCGGGTTATTAGAGGAGGTTCATTCAAAACTTTGCTCGAATTACTACTCCGATGACCAAGTTGACTCCGAAGGACGTGCCTTTCATCTAGACCGATGAGTGTGAACAAAGCTTTATGGAGCTGAAGAGATTGCTCACCACTGCTTCAGTTCTTGTATTGCCTTCTGGTTCCAGTGGCTTCATGGTTTGCATTGATGCCTCCAAGATAGGTTTGGGTGCGGTGTTGATGCAAAATGGTAGGGTGGTAGCTTATGCGTCCCGCCAGTTGAAGCCGCATGAAGAGAATTATCCCACTCATGATCTTGAGTTGGCAGCAGTGATTTTTGCATTGAAAATTTGAAGGCACTACTTGTATGGGGACAAATTTGAAATCTTTATTAACCACCAGAGCTTGAAATATGTGTTCACCCAGAAGGATCTCAATCTTAGACAGAGGAGATGGATGGAATATATGAAGGATTATGATTTAACATTGTCTTATCAACTGGGTAGAATGAATGTGGTGGCCGACGCATTGAGCAGAAAAGTAGTAGTCAGTCACTTGTTGATGAGAGAGTGGAAGTTGTGGCAGTGGGTGCCAATGGAGACCTTCAGGATTAAAGTTCCTAAGGATCGGGGGTCAGCAATTCTTGCTAGCTTGACTGTCACGCCAGCCATCCATCTCCAAGTGATGGAGGCTCAACGCGTGGACCCTGAGCTACCTCGTGTCTTGTCAATGACCGAGGTGAGGTGGTGACATTTCGGGGCAGGTTGTATGTCCCAGCTGAAAAACAGGTGAGGAAGGTTATTTTGCAAGAGATGCATGGTTCTCGTTATGATGTGCATCCTAGAGCAATCAAGATGTATTGCAATTTTAAGAGGCAATTCTGGTGGCCAGGTATGAAGAAAGATGTTGCTGAGTTCATGGCCAAGTGTTTAGTATGTCAGTAGGTGAAGGCGGAGCATCAGCGGTCAGGTGGCACTTTGTAGCCTTTGGAGATTCCTGCATGGAAATGGGATCGTGTGATTATAGATTTTGTGGTCGGTTTGTCGAGAACTCAGGGTGGCCATGATGGTATATGGTTGCTGGTTGACAAGTTGACTAAGACTGCCAGGTTATTGCCAATTAAGGTGAGTTAGGGAGTCCACAAATTGGCCAAATTGTATGTGGAACGGATTGTTCCCTTGCATGGCATTCCTATTTCTATTGTGTCCGATCAAGATCCCCGTTTCACTTCTGGTTTCTAGAGGAGCTTTCAGAAGGCCTTGGGTACAGAGTTAGCTTTTAGCTCAGCATATCACCCGCAGTCCGATGGGCAGTCGGAGAGAACTATCCATACTCTAGAAGATATGTTGAGAGCTTGTTGCCTCGAGTGGCAAGGGTCGTGGGTTCATCATTTGCTGTTGGTGGAATTCACTTACAACAACAGCTATCATTCCAGTTTGGGCATGATGCCTTATAAAGCTTTGTATGGGCGACCGTGTCATACTCCGCTTGACTGGTTTGAGGTTGGTGATTGAGTTATGACCGGACCAAAATTGGTACAATAGTGTGTGGAGGTGGTATAGTTGATTAGGCAAAGATTGTAGGCAGCCCAAAGCCGACAAAAGAGTTATGTAGATCAGCGAAGGCGACCTCTTACCTATGAGGTGGGAGACCGGGTGTTCTTGAATGTCTCCCATATTAAAGGTGTGGTGCAATTCGGCAAGCATGGGAAGCTGAGTCCCAATTATATTGGGCCTTTTCTTATTGTGGAGCGTGTTGGCCCAACGGTGTATAGATTACAGCCACCTCCAGAGATGGATGCGGTGCATGATGTGTTACATGTGTCGATGTTGTGGAAATACATTCTCGATGATTCTCATGTGTTGGAAGACTCGGCGTGGCCTGAAGTGACGGTGGATCTGTCTATCCCCGAGTACCCCATTCGTATTGAAGATCAGCGTGAGTAGTGGTTAAGGAATAAGGTCATACCTTTGGTTAAAGTGGTTTGGCAGTGCCACTCAGGAAATAAAGCAACTTGGGAGCACGAGGATGAGATGCAGCAGCGGTTTCCATATTTGTTTGGGTAATGTCACGACTCAAGATCCGAATACCAGGTCAAACCTGATATCACTCAGATCCTATGCCGCCACCCACGAGTTGGGAAGCTCGGAAAAGGAAAAAGGGATGGTGTGGTCATGCATAGAAATCCTAAACAAAGTAGGAAATAAGCTACAGAATTAATAATTAACTAACACAAATAAAATTAACATTTTATAACAATTAAATATAACTACAGAGTCCAGTCTACAAGTACAGTCTACAAGAAAAGAAACGTACACTGTCACGGGGCATACCCCGGCACTGGCGAGCTAGCTGCTAAATGACCTCCGACCAAGACGCACCACCTCGAGGAGAAGCGCTGCACCTGAAAAAGTAGGGAGTGAGCCTCATCTCATTGGCTCAGTAGGGGTCCCGTGGATCCCCACCACAATGAAAGCGGTAACAAGGCAGCAGCAGAAATAACAACAGTAAAGGAAAGCAGTAAGGATAACAACAACGGTGGCGAGCAAAATATAACAGTAAAACGGCAGAACCACGGAGTCTCTACGCTACTCCTACCCTCACAAAGGAACCACAATCTCGAGTCGGAACCACCGATCTAAGGAAGATTGAGGTAGCACTGCCGAAAGAACCTACGAAGCCTCTAACGTAGGAAAAGTCCTCATGAATGGAGGCCACTACGAAAATCACACCGCCGTAACATCCTATCTTAGCTACGGGAGAACCCTGACCACGCTATCGGAAGACCTCAGCCTCACAGGTGAAAAGTCACGCTAAAGTCACCCGGTCAGAACACACTACCCCTACTCCGAAAAATAACGGCTCACGGTTGGGAACTAAACCCACGGATGACTGAAGTACTCCATCACTAGCACCAGCTAGATGCGTCCGCTGGCGACTTACACCACGCCGACTTTCCCTAACCTGGATACCTCTACCAAAGAGTGAGGCAAGGGACTGGGTGGGATACATCCTGGATGCCTTACACCTCCCACTACACTCACGTCTGGCTGCCTCTCCCAGAGAGTGAGGCAGAGTCGCAACGACACAAGGACTAGTTGGGGTCACGCCCGTCGGCGTGGGTCCTCTACCCTCAACCACGTGTGCACATACAGACCGTGCCCTCAAAGTTGGGTCCTCTAACTGGTTTTTTCCTTAGCCGGACTCAGGCTGCAGGGCGAGGGGCCCTACGGTAACCAGCTTCAAAATCATCACCTCGGGAATAGCTCTCGACCACGCGGTCGGAACGTGTCAGCACTTAGTAAGCAAATGCTCTCGGCCCAGTCGGTGCGTGCACGACACTCAGTAAGCTGAGCCTAGTGGAGTACTACACGGAAGAATGTCCAACTCACGGATACCTGAAACCATGAAGTGGCACAGCCCAGTACAGGTAAACCACCTAAGGTCGGTAGCGGAAACCAACGAACGCCGGCCAACTAACTCGCGCGGTAATGGACCTCTACTAACGACAACCTACACGGGAAAGAACACTCCCTACAGCATATAAATCCAGCAAGGATGGCCCATGATAATTTATACAGAAACTCGGATCACAAAGAATCATGCGGACATATCTTCCGCGAAACCGCATCGCATACGGACACCTCTGGGCAAGAAAAGGTGAAGCACGACAGCCCGGCGTAGGAATGGACTGGGAGGACAACCTCTTGGCCACCCAGTGGCCTGGGCAGCCACACCTCTGGCCGCCCAGCATAGGGCCTTCCTGTGGTCTAGATGGCCATCTCTTTGGTCGTCTAGAAGACTGGTGCGGCCACCAGCTTGGCCGCCCATACCAGGGTTAAGATAGGGCATGGGTATCCAGAGTGCTGGCCGCCCAGCATTCCAAGGCGGCCAACCCTTTGGGGGCCCAGGTACAATGCAGGGCGGCCAACCCTTTGGCCGCCTGCAACCTGGGACAGAGGGGGAGAGGGCGGCCAGAGTCTTGGCCGCCCAGTAGCCTGGGTGGATTGACCTCTAGCCGCCTAGCAGTCCTGGGCTACCAGGGGTCTGGCAGCCCAGCATTGGGCATAGGGCCACTGACGTGGCCGTCCACTGTTGGGTTCACAGAAGCGAACTGAACTCCACACGGAGTTCAATCCGAAGCCCCATTCGCCTCGATGCGAAGGGGAAAATGAGGGGAATCCATCCCCGAGCATTCCTACCACCAAAAAATTGAATAAAAACTACAAATCAAGGCCCAAACGACCAAAACTATCGTTCATCCCCAAACATGATCATTTTCCCCCAAATAAGCAATATGCTCACTCTCGACCTCGCCGGAGCACGGCATGGCGAGGAGAAACCCTCGAGAGTGCTAGGGATCCATCCCCCTACCTCATCCGAGCTTTACCGTTGAAAACCTCACAAAAATGATGATCTCCCACTTCGTCCTCGCCCACGCCACCGTCGCCGCTCAGAAACACGATCTAAAAAACCTGGGGCGTGACAGGTAAGGTCTCCCCTTAGACTATTGTATCCTGGTGTAAATTTCGAGGATGAAATTTTTGTAAGGAGGGGAGAACTGTAATACCCTAAATTTTAGATTTTCACATAATAGGCATCGAATCTAATTTTTTGCAAATATTTTAAGAGTCATGAATTTTTAGATATTATTTTAAAGATTTTAAAAGGAATTGTGGAATTTTATTGAAATTTTAGAATTTAGTTAATTGAATTAATGAAAGAGTGGGCATATATACAATTTTACTTATTTTAAGGATAGGGAGCAATCCCACAACCCTTTTTCTTTTCCCCGTGTATTCCCTCTTTCCCCCTCGTCGAATCCCTCTCCCTTCTCCGTTTCACCACCGTGCGGCTCCCTCTCCCTTTGGCTACAAACGGCGGGTAGCGAGCAGGTACGGTTGGGCTCGGTAGCGGAGGGAGGCGGCTCGTGAGTGCGTGGAGGAGGAAGATCGTGCGAGTGGGTCGTGGGTCATGGGTTTCCAAGTTTCGCTAGTTTTAACACGAAGAACCGAGGTAGAACGACGTGATTTTTACGAATCAGGTTGGGGGTAGAACCCTCTCACTTTCCATTGCGATTTTCTACGATTTGGCGTTGTTAATCGCATGATACGACGGTTTGATCGCCGGAAAAATGGGTATGGAATGAGTTATTTTAATTTCTTGATGTGAATGTGGAAGATACATGTGATTCGTGTTGTTTATGGGGTTTAAATGAATGTATTTGGTGTGTGAAAGTGTGAAACAGGGATTATGTATGTTTTTCCTCTCGTTGGAGTCGAGTGGGATGGGATTTAGGGTAGTTCGCCCATTCCCGTACCAGAAGGTTGAACGTGTTGGCCGTCCAACTGCATTAAGCCTCTGGTTAAGGTCTCGACGTGAAGAGGGACCGCATCTTAAGTGAGGGGGGTGTTGACACGCTAAAACCAACGCTTAAAAGAACTTACGCCTCTCCCGGCATGATGAAATTAACCCCAAAAGTGATGCTAAAATTTTTGGAACTTTTTTAATTCGCGTACGTGTCCCAGACGCGAATTCTTTAATTCGCGTCCAGGTCACAAGCACAAATTCTTTAAGTCGCGTCCATGAGACGGACGTCAATTCTTTAAGTAGCGCCTTCGTGAAGAGACCCTATTTTTCACCCCAGGTCGACTCAACCATCCATTGGGTCGACTCATATGAATTGTTACCCCTTTGTATAGACGCCAATTCTTGCTTTTTGATTTTTAATTGGATTTCTAATCTGTTGAATTGACACCTTTGCAGGAAGGTGCTGATTAATTGGCGTCAGGCATTTGGACGCGAATTTCAAGAATTCGCGACAGCCGTAATGAACACCAATTCCTGAAAAAAAAAGAAAATAGAAAATAGAAAGAAAATGACCATGATGTGTTTGTGTCCCTCATCGCGATTTTTCACTCTCCATCCCATTTTTTCTTTCTTCTTCTCTTCTCCTGCGCAGGCATTAAAAGCCATTGACACCCTCATGCACATGCACGAGGGCCTGCCCAAGCCACCCTAGACTAGGCAGCGGCGGGATGCGATCGCCCCAGTCTGCGCAATGGAAGGTCTCCCCTTTGCTCTGCCATTGCCACGCCGACAGGCAGCGGCAACAGCAGCGCGAAAATAGCAAAAAAAAAAGAGAAGAGAAGAAGAAAAGAAAACGCATGGAGGGCTTGTGTGGCCAATGGCACAGATGCCACATCTTCGAACCGGTAAGGCCTCCCCGTCCGTCGATGGTGAGACCTCATCTGTAGCAACCCTGATAAAATATTAATAATAATAAAGATTTTAAAAATAAATCAAATAAATAGATAAATAAAACAATATAAAATAACACCTCGGATAAAGGCGCTATTTAAATTATAAACGCCTCTAGTTAAGGCATGACTCAAGAAGTGACGCCCTCACCAAACGGCGTCAAATTCCAACGTCAAAAAGGGTAAGGCCAAGAAACGCCCCTAGCTTGGGCGTGTTTTAAAACAAAGAACGCCTTCATATCAGGCGCTTCTTAAGAAACGACCTGAACCAGGTCGTCAATTCAGGAATCGACGCCCTGACCTAGGTCGTTAATTCCATTCGAGTTCCGTTCGACACGGGAGCTTATCCAGGGTAATGGATAAGTATTAGAAAGAGTTAAAAGGTGGTAAGGACTCTATATTGGAAGCATTACTTCCACTAGAACACTAACCCTAACAGGACGTCCAAAATCCTATAAAAACTCTTGACAGCCGAACCTTAAACCTATTTGGACGATCGAACTGCACAGGTACGTGAAGAACATATGTTCTTCTTCTTCTTCTGTTTCTTTTCCTTATGAACGTAGCATGTGAAGAATTAATATTCTTTGTTTCTTCTATTCTTGCAGGTTAAGAAGACTAACGGGTAAGTCTTCTTTCTTCTTCCCTTCTCCTCCTTTACCTCCTCTCCAGTTAATACGAAGCATGATCTCTTCGTTCTTCTGCCTCCAGGTTGATTGTTGAAGAAAACAATCAACTAAGCCAAGGTTCTTCATCTGCATACCTCTGCTGCTGCTGATTATCGAGTTGCAGTAAAGCTGCAGAGTTGTTGGCTTCTCACCAAGTTATTCATCCGTCCATCTTAAAATCAACTATTAAAGGTAGGTTTTCTCAAGTCACTGTAGCCCAAATAAAATAATTTAAGATATATGTATATTAGCATGACATGCATACGGTTTATTATAGTTTTAATGCATTTTTCTGCAATATTTTGAAAGAGACGCCCCTGTCAAGGGCGCTATTTTACAAGACACGACCCTGACCAGGTCGTCAATTCTAGATTTGACGCCCTGAACACAGGCGTTAATTCCATGAAATTACCTGAAATTAATAATCGTTCACGGTTTAAAAATTCATTTTTATGGAATATCAAAACTAATATACTGCATGACTCTACCTGTGAATTCCTGCCAATTTTCCTGTCATGATGATATGATTGTTATCCTGAAATTTATTTCTTCCTGTTCATGATAATTTTTGAAATTTCTTGAATTCACGATCTAGACCAGGTCGTTTTCCATGTGTTAACGCCCCATCACAGGGCGTGAATTGAAAAGTAACGCCCCTTCATAGGGCGTGTTTCTGTTAAATTCCTGAAAAATATATTCTGTAAAAATAAAGAATTAAAGAGTAACGCCCCTTCCTAGGGCGCGTTTTTGATAATTCTTGAAATTATTGATATTCTGTCAAACAGTGATAAGAAAAGGACGCCTTCTGGTGTAGTCGTCAAAACTTAAAGAAATGCCCCTGATCAGGGCGCGTTTTTGACAAATTATTGAAATAATGAAATTCTGCAAATATGGAAAATAGATGAACGCCCTTCTGTTAGGCGTTAATTACTTGAGAAACGACTTTACCTAAGTCGTTATTTTCTGTAAACTGATATTTTTATCCTGATTCTGTTAACCGATGGTTTCATATGTTATATAATATATATATCGGCACTATTCTCCATTCCGTGAGTATAGTCCCACGTTTCGCGATTGTTTTATCGATCACACTCAATTCTCATTGACATACAAGCTCTCCATTGGACACTCCGTTCCTTTGGACTAGCGAGTTAGTCATAGAGACCTCCGTAAGACTCCTCGTAGCCTTGGATTCCCTCAAGGCCGACTGAGCTGGTTGTACCCTAAAAACCCATTACACGATCCTTGCCATGTCAATCTAAAGAAACATGGTATATCGGCCCTTATGATTATACAAAGAGTATATCATAAGAAATTCTTAATGGGATGATGATATCATGCCATATTATGTCATTCTTGTAAACCTCAATTCTATGATAAGAATGAGGGTATCTTACCTTTGATATACTGTTCATGTGGACCTCAATTCTATATAAAGAATGTCCATATTGATTTGTCATGGTACCCAAGTTAAGGGAACCATATTCTACCTAGTTTTATCGATATCGTGATTATACCGTTATTATCGCCATTCTATGTCCTTTGTCATATTTTGGACTCTATTCTATCAAAGTTGTCGTACGTGTCTACAAGCTTGATTATTGAAATTCTATGTTGGCTATAAACAAGAGTGGATGTCAAAATACATGATAAATACCTGCGCATATAGGGCCCGATCTGGTCCTGGGAGGAGCACCCGAAAGTACTTGTGCCCATGGGAGTTAAAATGATAAGGTATCTGGCATTATACCGAGTACTTGACTTGCTTGATTGGACATTCCACACACATCTTGTACTTGAATCGTACTTGACTTGACATGAATGCGTGGCCCGAAAAAGGGTAATTTACTTGCTTGCTACATGATAGCCAAAGTTCTTGACATGACTTGTTAAATGTACTTGCTTGAATATCTCAAATGTCTTGATTATCTTATTGAAAGTTCATGATTTGTCCATCTTATTCTTGATATTACATTCTCTCTATCTTGTCGTTTTATGCGAGCATGCATAGCTTTATTGCATTCATGAAAAATGTAATCACTTAAACCCCTTGCTAGTACTTGAGATATAATTTCCTACTGAGCGTTTGCTCATCCCGTTTGTCCCTTTATACTTTTCAGGTAAGTCCGACGATGATGGAAGTCAATCAGATGGGAATGGTCAAGAGTGAAAGTGATAGAGCTGCTCAAGTGTCATCTAGTCTTTTCTATAGTTTCTTGAGTCAAATGTGTATTCTTTTCCTTTTTATTAAACAGAGTATTGGATTTGTAATAGTCTATTATGAAATAAAGGATTGGGTTATCTTGCTATTTTGCGCATCTCTGTCTTTGTGTCGAATACACGACCACTCTGATTGACATGATTGATATAAACTCATCACGTGTCTCCGGGTATCTTCCGCGCTCGGGACGTGACATCATCCTTGCGCACCTGCCCCGCCTTGATCCTATAGAGGGAGGACAAGCAGTGGCGGCAGCAGGATATAAACAAAAGAAAAAAGAAAAAGAAGAAGAAATGGGAGTTTCTCCCAAAAGGGAGCCTTGCATCCCTATAAATACTGTCTCCTTGGCTGAAGAAAATAGGGAGATGCTGAAGAAATTGCTGGGGAAACTCTACTATCGGAGTTGAAGAGAGAGAAAGAGAGTGAGAGAGAAGAGAGAGGTGAGGGAAAGGGAGCAGGAGGCTCTGGCCCTTGCTCCCTCCCCCCTTTTTTGTATTCTTCCCTTTTTTATCGCTCTGTTCTCCTGATGTATTCTTATCTTCCCTTGATGTGAAATGAAAGGATACTCCCTTTCGGGAGAATTATTATAGTGCATCTCTCGCGATGTTCAATCTTCAATATTCATCTCTTCTCCGCCCTCTAATCTGTACAATGCATTATCTCTGTTCATTTCTTCCCATCCTTCCAATAGATAAGGTGATTTCTTCTCTAATTTTAAGCATGATCTCCATATGAGGATGCGGTTGTCGTTACGGTGGCCACCGGCCCGAGGTTTGTTCACACCTATGAACATGACTCTGAGTTGCCAACTACTGGAGATGTGTTTAATTCTATCTTTACTTCACTCTCATTTTGTAACGATAACTATTGTGCTTCCTCTCAAAACTCCGCTTTGGGATTTGGACCAATTTCATAGCCATGATGACAAAGGGGTGAGAAACATGGGATCTGATCCCAAATCGATCGTTTTCTTTGCAAACTTTGGCTTCCGGAGCCTTGATCATTCTTGGATCTCCGGGGACTCGCTTCCTTATAGCATGGTCCTTGGACGATCTCTTTTAAAAGGGTGAACATTAATGGCCATACAATGTGGCAATAATCTAAGCCCACATTTCAGAAATGAGATTGTGGCAGCCCTAGGGTCATTGGAGCCCCTTTGTAGGCTAGTCCTCGGGGTGTCCGTGCCCAATCCAGGTCATAGGGTGTTGCCGCTTCCGTGCGCACCCTAGGATGTTGCTGCCACATCCTTCTTATTTTGGGGCCGTCTCCGAGTTCCTTCGTGGACGTGTACCTAATTAACACCCCCCAAAGCTCCAGGTCTAGGGGAGGTGCTGCCGGATTTTCGTCGAGAAATTGGAAGACTGATGACGTGAAAGAATGATGACAAATGGACGGATAACTGAACCTAAAAAAAAAACTCTATGAACTAATGTGCAGTAAACATGAACAGATAACAAGACGCTATGGTGAACTGAATTTCAGAAGATTGCTTAAGCAATGATGAACAAGATAAAAAAAAGGAAGAAGCTAGAAATCAAAGCTCTCAATCAAAAATGAATTTCTGAATGGGCAATTAGAATTGCATAGCATTTTCTGCATGAGAATTCATGACAGATTTCATGTATTTCAATGCTGAACATACCATTTGCACCCTCATGCGTGCTTTGATTCATGTGTGCCTTGATTCACAAAAATCAGAAAAGGTTTCATGAATACCTCATTTCATTCTCGAGTGCTTGTATGTCATGACCCTTTGAGTATATTAAATGGTGAATGGTAGAAGTCCGGATTATGTCCGAACGAAAATCCTCACTATGTGTGAGTTTTGTTGGGTCCCACGATCAATGACACCCAAGAGGGGGGTGAATTGGGTGATTACAAATTTTAAGGAAACTCTTCCAGTTTTAACAAGTGTAATGAAACAACAATTAAAATATCAAATCTGTTGAACAACAAGATAGATAACAACTTACACTAATCCTCACACTAGACGATAAGATGAATGCTGCATGGTGGAGTAAATTCTTTTCAACAAGATTAAGGAAGTTAATTAAGCCAAGAAACAGATTCTCTCAATCTTACCGTTCCCACACGATCATATAAAAGGGTTCAACAATCAAACCAAGACAATGCGCAAAGCAAACCACAATACACAGGGATTTTAAGGTGGTTCTGGACCACGACGGGCTCCCTACGTCCACCCCTCACCAAAGTAGGTGAGGCTTCACTCGGGGATAAATCCCCAAACGGAGACGACGCTCCAACCACACACGCAGGATGACGCCTGCACATACACACGGGGACGTGCCCCAATGCACACACACACACACACGCACGGAGACGTAGTCTCCAACACAATCCAACAAGCAGATCAACAAAACGCACACACGCTGCGACAAGTGCAGCAAACCTCACACACACGTAGATCTAGGAAGACTTACGCACACACATGAATCCAATACGACACACACAAATGACCACGGATCCAACAACAATCCACACACACACACAAGTATGCAGTTTATAAGAGATACAAATCTGAAACTTAAAACACAATAAGACTCAGTTGAGAAAAACTCCTGATTTGTCTCCCCTTTGAATCTATGTTGTTGATCTTGAATGTGGCTTCAATCTACACTTGAACGAAGGTTTAATCTGTGCTTGCTTGGCTCTTCTTTTCTTCGGACAGCACTCTCTTTATCTCCCTTGGATCTTTCTTGACTCCCCTTAGATCGTTCTTGAAGGATGATGAAGGATTCTTGCACAAATGATGTTGTAGCTTGATTCTCTATGCAACTTCTGGTTGGAGATCGATTGGAAACTTGTTTGCAGCTTCATCCCTTCACATTCACACTCAAAACATGGTGGAAGAACCCCTGGAGCTGCTACCTGCGACCTGTACACACAAAGTTGAAGAAAAGAATAGTTTTCAAGTTCATCCCTTAGGGTTTTCACTCCAATAAGATGTTTTATAGACTTAGGACGGTCAAGAGACAGCCTAGGGACCAGATCGAGACATCCTGGAGTGATTTGGGGCTTTTGGACCGGATTGGGAGGACTATTGGCGCACTTATACGAAGGTCAAATATGACGGCGTCGCCACGTACCGGAATGGGTCGACCCTTGGGGTCGACCCTCGGGCAAACAGAACACAAACCAGAATGATTTCTGGTTCAGTTTTACAGGGGTCGACCCCAAGGGTCGACCCTCGGGCTAAACAGAACCCAAAACAGAACCAAATCTTGGTTCTGGTTTACAGGGGTCGACCCTTCAATGGGTCGACCCCATGGGTCGACCCTTTCAGGCAGGGTGCACAAAAACAGGTTCTATTTTGGATAGAACCTCAGAGGGTCGACCCCATGGGTCGACCCCTTCTTATTTGGACCTGAAAAACAACTAAAATCTCCATCAAATCAATGGGAAATAATTGATTAAATATTACCATAATCCCATGAAGATCAACCATGATTTTTCATCCTAAAAAACATGATAAAGTAAGAGGTTAGATCAAGATCAAAATATATGGGTCATGCATTAACATATGAAGCTAGTTTTGATACCGAGACCCAAATGACATGAAGTATGATTATGAAAGCACTAGCATGAGACGCATAAATGCTTTGATAATATTTTCATCTTAAGAACCTCCCCAAGAATATGCATAAGACACTTTGAAGCCATTAAGTCTTTAACTATCCAATGAAGTCAATTGAGTGCACGACTAATGAATCACTCCCAATCTATGCACATGTAAGCAAGAGTGGGAGCTTACCATCGACTCCAGAGAGGTTTTGGCAAAGTGAAACTTACACATCATATCAAAGTATTGATCATGCATTTGAAGCGGCATTTCCAATACAAATCAATCAAACCTCATATGAGTTCCAACTTCAGTCGAGAGCAATATGTATCCAATCATCATTGAGTCATGATTTTGTATGAGTAAGAGGAAGATGGTGATCCTTTCAACCAAGACAAACAATGAAGTGGAGATGATTTTACACAGTGACAAGCAACCAATTCATATCAACGAATACTCAATGAATACTCAATGAATCTACATTAGTATGGGCAAAAAGAACAACATTAGTCTTAACATTCCCACACTAAAACATGCATGAAGGTGCATGCATTCTAGTCCAGTGGCAGTACCTGCAAAGCAAGATAGCAACATGTGAGTTCGTTTGTCATGAAGATATTTTTCATTAATCAATCACACAATATGTCACATAATATATTGGGATTATCAAAACCACTATCATCACACATGAAGTTTAGTTATCATCAAAACCATCAAAATCATAGCTCAACAATCTCCCCCTTTTTGATGATGACAAACTTAGTGATGAATGATGACAATCTTAGTGAAGATGGCAAACGAAATGATTTTTCTCTTGTCACAGGCAATCATGTATCACATGAAATTTCACATGAAAGTTTTGAATCTTTTTCTCCCCCAATCATGAATCCAGCAATCAGCAATATCAATCATGAATCACATGAAATGTTTCTCCCCCTTTGACATTATCAAAAAGCGGGGTAATGCCAATCATTCTCCTCATGAAGAAGAAACAAAGGAGGTGCAAATTGTAGCATGATAAATGTGCAAGGAACAATAACCCACATTGGAAATTCTGATGAAGCAGTAGCAAATTATAAATAAGTGGGTTCATGGAATGTATGGGAGGCACCAAATCATTGATTTGTATTAGAAATTCTGATACCAAATGTTGACTAGAGAGGATACCAATTGATGATTACTTGGACGTGCCAAATCCTTCTCCCCATTTGCCAATCAAACACAAAGATTTATTGAGCAAGTAAATAGCATGAAGAGACCACTCAATTTTCAGTTTTCAGTATTTTCTAGATTTTTAATTTTTGATTTGTGGTTTGAAATGCATGAGATGCAACTTATGCATGTGATGGCATGTAAGATGCATACACAAGCAAACAAATAGATACATATATATACATGCAACACAGCTCCCCCGTACTTATTTAAGAGGGGATGGGTATAGGAAAGATGCAAGAGAGTCATGACAATCAGAATACACATGTGTAGCACATAGGAGATTGTGCAATCATATAGGAGATTAATGCAATCAATCAACTTTCTGAATACATATTAAATCAAATTTTCAGATGTGTAAGTGAGTAACATGAAAAATGATAGTTTCAATATGGATATTCAGATTTTCAGATCAACACAGGGAGACATTTTACAGACTGCACTTCAATTTTGAGAACAGCGTATTGGAGGCTTCGCTCTACCTCAACAATTTTTCACAGATAAATAGAATTTTTCTAAGAATGATCAAGTTCAAATAATTCCTTTTTACGCGAGTAGACGTATGGAGCTCATGCCAGAATCCTCGGTTACTCAGAATACTGAACCATTTCACCTCATTTTGAACAGAGGTACCAGTCCACACTTTTCAGATATGAACCACATCACGTCTTAGGTGACATGTGTCCAGTTTACTCAGTGAGACCGAGCATTGCTCTGCCGTTCATTTTCATTTCAGATTTTTTAACAAAGATAGGTAGGTAGCTTTTTCCCTCAACTGTCTCTTCAACATACTTGCAGTAAATTTAACATCTCTAGAGTGTTGAAAAGAAATTCATATATCCTTATCCTTAACACTCATTTTCACATTTTGTGTATGAAGTGTGCGAATTTGATCCAGCATGTATACCGAAAATATCATGAATACATAACAATACAACTCCCCCTAAATAGATGCACTTTTACTCCCCTAGAGTGTACAACATGAAGCACACCGATAATGACTCAAATGTAACATTATTTATCAAGAAGGCATAAGGTCATAGAAATTTCAAGGATGGGGGTGAATAGCATATAATAACACACAAGCACACATTGAGAGTTTATGCAAATGCACTATGACATGCATGCGCGCAATGTGATGTCAATTTGATACCAATTGAATTGGATGCCAACAGAATGAACTAAGTGCGACTAATGCATGAGTTCTAATGCAATGTAGAAATTAACATTGGTGCAAAGTGTGTGTTTTTAATTTTTCATTTGAGTGAACTAAATGCACATAATGCATTGAATTATGATGCCTGCAACCTATAACTATTTGAGAGTGGAATGCAAGTTATTCTGACAAGATGAGAGCTTTATTTCTAATCTTGTGTGACAGAAATCTTATTGAGATCATCCACATTCTATTTAAGAATCAACAATCATTTTTATGTCATGACCTTTATGAATAAGGATGCATAAATGATCAAAATTAGGCAATGTAACCCAAATTTTAGAATTGTTCAAAAACACATTTTCAAAGGTCTTTCACAAGTTTTGAAATGAGAATTCATCCATTAGCCAGATGTATGTATCATTTAATCACAAACATATTTTCAATTTACAAAGCACAGCTCAAGGATTCATTCACAAATCAATCAATGACAAGCCAGTCAAGATTTGGTACGAGGTGGAGATGTTAGTACAAAGACCCAACTCAACGCATAGGGAATGCTTCCAAGTGGATATAATTCACTCTTTCACAAACGCCATTTGATATACCAGATATGTAATTCAATTCAAGTGTCATTCAATAACCAACCACTTCATGCACATCTCTCAAGATTTTCATTTGGTTAAATCAATTAACTATGCTCATCACATCAAACTAGATTCAACCAATTTGTCACAGCATGCTAGTAAATGATAACTCAAGTTTTTAGAATCAACACTTGTCATCTGAGGGTATCACCAAGTGATAAAAAGACCATTGCATGATTTAACAAGGTTGAATTACCTTGGTTCAGGAGACAAGATTGGAAGCCTTCAATCACTAAGATTGCCAACCTCACGGAGGTTGATATTTCAGATTTTGCTTTCTTACCTTTACCTTGAGAATCCTTTTTCTTCCAGGTCTTTCACCTATTGAACCCATCCTTCATTAATAGAGATGCGCACTTTTCATACCATGTCTTGGGTACTATCAAGATCACTTCCTATCTCCCGGTGGTGGATTGAGGAAATTTTTATCATTTTCATCCTTGCAAGGTATTCCTCATTTGATTCAAACTTGGTCACGGCCAGTCCATCAGCATTTGAATTTTGGGAGTGTAATCTGTATTCAAGAACAACAGAGTTGATTTGTCAATTTCGATTCAAATTGATTAACAATGACATGACAAATTCATTTTACAATTGGCATCTCCTAGACAGCTCTAGATGCAATGCATGACTCATGTGTGAACCTTAACATTAATCCCATATGATGAATGTGGGTGCTCCCCCTTAGTGTGTACATGAATGCAAGATGTTCAGTAACAATCCAATGCCATATGCAGCCTGTAACTAATTGACTCATAGTACCGGGCGGAGAACTTAGATCCGAAGATCACCTCACGCGTAGTGATAGCTTTCAGATAGGCAAAATCTACCCTTCCACATGTCACCATTTGATATACTATGTAGTCAAGGGTGATGAAGGTAGGAGGATTGCTATGCATTATGACATGAATTCAGAATGTTCAGCTTATGCAAGACAGTGCGTGAAAGTGTATGCAAACTCAAAATATGTAGTGAAATCATGATCTGAAGAATCTTCAAGCTCTCCTACAACAAGATGCTACATGACAAGTGATATGTGCACAAATATGTAAACAACTATGAATGAAATGCATGTGCAGACATATGCAAGATTACATGACTATATGACCCAGAGTAAGTCAAAACATGACAGAGTCACTACAGAAAGTAGGAGGGATATCACCTGATCTTCAAATTTAATTTTTGATTTTTATTCCAACCTGACTTATGCCACTTGGCCCATGTGCCTTACCTTCTTGATTGAAAATAGATTTCATACTTTACACTCCATGGCACACCTGTAAAACAGATTTCTTATTTGACATTCTTAGGTACCCAAACCATCTTGGGTCCTTGTGGGTTAGCAGCATCTTTGGCACGTGGCTTCCACTTCTTAACAACACTCAAATCATCATTTTCCTTTAGAAAGCACTCATGCATGTTATGCCCAAATTTACCACAGTAACGACAACATGGCTTCAAGAGCTTAAAGGCATGAAAATCATTTGTAGCATGTGACGTCACATTCACTCTTCTCATTTGGTTGACCATTTTGTACATTTGAGCATGATGTGTTGAATGAAAATTCTTTTTCTTTGTTAGTAGCCAGCAGTGTGAAATTGTATGACCTCTTTTACCACAGTGATTGCAATGCATGAGAGATTTTGTAGTAAATTATTGCTTTGAATTTATGGAGCCAGTTCTGTTCCTGCAAGCTTTCAAATCATCATTTTTTATAATGAAACAATCTTGCATCATGTGTCCAAGTTTTCCACAGTAAAGACAAAAGACATTTCTTTTCTTAGATGCATGGAAATTTACATGAATGTTTCTAGCATGCACATTCTGGACATCCACACTCTTTTTCAGATTTGATTGAGTTCTTGACATTGTGTGTTCATGGGAGCGAGATGTGGAGGTGTTGGGTGCACAAGTGGTATGAACAAAAGAAGTGTGTAGCTTACTCTCAAATTTCTTTTTATTCACTGGATTAAAATACAGCCCTTCTTTTTGAATGTTCACTTTCATGCCCAGCAATTTATCCAAGTTTTCTTGGCCATTCACAAATTTAGACAATGAAGCATTCAAGCCAGAAATTTCTTTTTCAAGAGATGAAATGTGCAATTCAGAATTGGCAAGTTCTTCTTCACAAGTGGAAAGACTAACATTCAACATGGCATTGGTAGTCTTGAGGCATTCTACTTCTTGCCTAAACTCATCCATATTTTCACATTCTCTAACGACCACAGATTTTCCTTTTTCAAGTCTCAACAATCTTTCAGACATGGCATTGTTCAACTCCTTTAGTTTCTCATTTTCTCTTTCAAGTTTCTTATCATGAGCAAATTCAATTTGGCCAATGTCCATTAGACTCATTCTCTCTTTCAGCTCCTTATTTTCATTTCTTAAGGAAGAGATTTGATCTTTATGAATTTCAATGTCAAACAGTAACCATCAATCAATTCCTTAAGGTGTGAGCATTCTTTGCATGAGGAATCACTTTTATTTTGACCAACATTCTTTTTCAATTTTTTGTTTTCAGATTTCAACTTCTTGTATTTTTCAGCAAGCTCTTCATAGGCATTCAACAACTCTTCATAGTTAAAATCATCTTCATAATCAAAGTCAGAGTTTACCTTTGAGCTCGATTCACTTGGCTGACCACTCGCTTGTTCACTCGTGCCCGCTACAAGACATCTGTCTTTAAGCTATTCCTTGAGATCTGCTAATCCATCCAATATTTCCTTCGCGGATCTGCAATGAGAGACAAAAGGAAAATAGTTAGAATCAACTGCAGCAGTAAGCAACTTCAAAACCAAGCAACTTTGATCATGTATGTGCTTTTGATTTTCAGTCCAGACATTTTTATCTTTAGGCAATTCATGAGGACCATGTGAAATAAGCTTCCATAGCTTAGGATCATATGAGTTGACTAGACTGCACATCCTTCCTAACCACAAATCAAAATTACAGCCATCAAACACGGGTGGAGAAGTCAATGTGTACATAATGGTAGTCATTGATCCGGATCACTCTAGATCGTTAGATCTATGAAATTAGAGCCTTAGCTCTGATACCAATTGTTGGGTCCCACGATCAATGACACCCAAGAGGGGGGTGAATTGGGTGATTACAAATTTTAAGGATTCCAGTTTTAACAAGTGTAATGAAACAATAATTAAAATATCAAATCTGTTGAACAGCAAGATAGATAACAGCTTACACTAATCCTCACACTAGACGACAAGACGAATGCTGCGTGGTGGAGTAAATTCCTTTCAACAAGATTAAGGAAGTTAATTAAGCCAAGAAATAGATTCTCTCAATCTTACCGTTCCCACACGATCATATAAAAGGGTTCAACAATCAAACCAAGACAACGCGCAAAGCAAACCACAATACACAGGGATTTTAAGGTGGTTCGGGACCACGACGGGCTCCCTACGTCCACCCCTCACCAAACTAGGTGAGGCTTCACTCGGGGATAAATCCCCAAACGGAGACGACACTCCAACCACACACGCAGGACGATGCCTGCACACACACACGGGGACGTGCCCCAATGAACACACACACACACGCACGGAGACGTAGTCTCCAACACAATCCAACAGGCGGATCAACAAAACGCACACACGTTGCGATAAGTGCAGCAAACCTCACACACACGTAGATCTAGGAAGACCTACGCACACACATGAATCCAATACGACACACACAAATGACCACGGATCCAACAACGATCCACACACACACAAGTATGCAGTTTATAAGAGATACAAATCTGAAACTTAAAACACAATAAGACTAAGTTGAGAAAAACTTCTGATTTGGCTCCCCTTTGAATCTATGTTGTTGATCTTGAATGTGGCTTCAATCTACACTTGAACGGAGGTTTAATCTGTGCTTGCTTGGCTCTTCTTTTCTTTGGACAGCACTCTCTTTATCTCCCTTGGATCTTTCTTGACTCCCCTTAGATCGTTCTTGAAGGATGATGAAGGATTCTTGCACAAATGATGTTGTAGCTTGATTCTCTATGCAACTTCTGGTTGGAGATCGATTAGAAACTTGTTTGCAGCTTCATCCCTTCACATTCACGCTCAAAACATGGTGGAAGAACCCCTGGAGCTGCTACCTGTGACCTGCACACACAAAGTTGAAGAAAAGAATAGTTTTCAGGTTCATCTCTTAGGGTTTTCACTCCAATAAGATGTTTTATAGACTTAGGACGGTCAAGAGACAGCCTAGGGACCAGATCGAGATATCCTGGAGTGATTTGGGGCTTTTGGACCGGATTGGGAGGACTATTGGCGCACTTATACGAAGGTCAAATATGACGGCGTCGCCACGTACCGGAATGGGTCGACCCTTGGGGTCGACCCTCGGGCAAACAGAACACAAACCAGAATGATTTCTGGTTCAGTTTTACAGGGGTCGACCCATGGGTCGACCCTCGGGCTAAACAGAACCCAAAACAGAACCAAATCTTGGTTCTGGTTTACAGGGGTCGACCCTTCAATGGGTCGACCCCATGGGTCGACCCTTTCAGGCAGGGTGCACAAAAACATGTTCTGTTTTGGACAGAACCTCAGAGGGTCTACCCCATGGGTCGACCCCTTCTTGTTTGGACCTGAAAAATAACTAAAACCTCCATCAAATCAATGGGAAACAATTGATTAAATATTACCATAATCCCATGAAGATCAACCATGATTTTTCATCCTGAAAAACATGATAAAGCAAGAGGTTAGATCAAGATCAAGATCAAAATATATGGGTCATGCATTAACATATGAAGCTAGTTTTGAGACCGAGACCCAAATGACATGAAGTATGATTATGAAAGCACTAGCATGAGACGCATAAATGTTTTGATAACATTTTCATCTTAAGAACCTCCACAAGAATATGCATAAGACACTTTGAAGCCATTAAGTCTTTAACTATCCAATGAAGTCAATTGAGTGCACGACTAATGAATCACTCCCAATCTATGCACATGTAAGCAAGAGTGGGAGCTTACCATTGACTCCAGAGAGGTTTTGGCAAAGTTAAACTTACACATCATATCAAAGTATTGATCATGCATTTGAAGGGGCATTTCCAATACAAATCAATCAAACCTCATATGAGTTCCAACTTCAGTCCAGAGCAATATGTATCCAATCATGATTGAGTCATGATTTTGTATGAGTAAGAGGAAGATGATGATCCTTTCAACAAAGACAAACAATGAAGTGGAGATGATTTTACACAGTGACAAGCAACCAATTCATATCAACGAATACTCAATGAATACTCAATGAATCTACATTAGTATGGGCAAAAAGAACAAGAACATTAGTCTTAACATAACCACACTAAAACATGCATGAAGGCGCATGCATTCTAGTCCAGTGGCAGTACCTGCAAAGCAAGATAGCAACATGTGAGTTCATTTGTCATGAAGATATTTTCCATTAATCAATCACACAATATGTCACATAATATATTGGGATTATCAAAACCACTATCATCACACATGAAGTTTAGTTATCATCAAAACCATCAAAACCATAGCTCAACAAGTTTGAAACTCCGCCATGTACTAGGAATCGCTCTTCATGAAACACAATTGAATTCTTGCATGACATGTGAATAAAGTTATCAAAGTCACTCTCGCATCTCATAGGCTTGCATGCTCCCTTCATAGCATACCCAATGCACGATTTCATTTTGAGCATTCCATTACGGATCACACATGCGTGTTTCTGGAAGCCCAGGGTAGGTCGACCGACCCTGGGCCTCAGGTCGACACACGGGAGTTTTCCCCTTTGAAAACTACTTACTATCGGGAGAGAGTCGGCTCAGGGAGTCGACTCCCTCATGCGTAGCCCTGAGTCGACTCCCTCATGTGTAGCCCCTGTATGAGGCTTGCGTCGACCCAGCCCATGCACTGGGTCGACGCATGGAATTCACGTCCACTAGAGAGACATTGATTAATTAGCGCCTTCTCAGAGGGGCACCAATTCTCTAATTTAAGATTTAACAAAAAAAATAGAAAATCCAGAATTAACGTCTGCGCAGAAAGACATTGATTAATTAGCGCCTTTCTAAAGAGGCGCCAATTCATCATTTGAAAATTAAACTAAAAAGGAGAAAAAATCTGGAATTAGCATCAGTGCAAGGGACGCCAATTCTTAAATTGGCGTCCACCTGACGGACGCGAATTCTTAAAAATTCCAAAAAAATGATAAGTAATGAATTGCAGCGAAAAAATGCTAATTTGATGATGATATTAATGATAAAAAAGGGAAAACATGATAACCACATAAAGAAGTCCACAAAAACATCCTCGTTAAGAGATTAAATGGCGTTTATCTGGGGTTCCTCCCCTTTGACCCTATGCGAAGGGAATATCAAAGATGCCCTTACAAGACATGCTCGACCCTAGGGATTACCTCCCCCCCCCTTATGGTCATCGTGTGACTTTGCTTTAGGCCGATAACCCACTGAATTTGAACCGTTTTGACCGAGATTTAATCGTATCTCCTCATTTCTCATATATTAAATTTGTCGTAACCTAGCATACATTTGCCTCGGTATTGAATATATACTTGGGACGTCTTCAACCCGGACGTTAGTCCAAACATCAAATGGTCAATATACGACCAACATGATTTCAAATACCCTTTTGCACCCTAATATAGATGATTTTAATACTCTTTAACATAACTTTCGCTCATTCCATGAAAATTGATTTTTAGGCTATGAGGCCCCTTATCTTGGCGATTTATCAAAGGTTTTTCCCTCTCTGAGGGGATGTAATTAACGATGTGACCTTTATGGCACGGCGGGTCTCCTGTCTCGACCCAATACCCACTTTCATCTGATTAGTCAGGCGGCGCGCACCACTGGCTCCGGACCACTCCAGTCTCAGAGCCTGAACATATTGTCACCTAGGTAACTGGCATGCCCTCGCACTTAATAAACCAATAAAAGATATAACGATAACATAAAGATTAAAAAAGTGCATCAACATGGGGCTAGGTCGGCAGTGTCTGAACGCGGTGGTCAGGGCGACCGCGTTCAGGATGGACGCAGTCACACGACCGATCGCGTCTCTGATAGACACGGTGCCTACCCTGACCGCCTTCAGCGAGGAGGGTCGGCCGACCCCGGGAGGTCTGTCAACCGGTTCCTAAGCAGAAAATGATTCTGGGAAGTCCGGTCGACTGACCCCCTTGGTCCGGTCAACCGAAACCCCCAGACCCACTTCAGAAAATGACCTTTTCGGCCTTGGAAACTTGGTTCTTCTCCCCAAAACTTAAATTGAGATATTTATGGATAAAACAAGCAAGAAATTAGCTGTGTAAACCCCGCGAGGGCTGTCTCACGGTGGGACACCCAATGACTTGGTTTAAGACACGTGGGTATATCCCATGGCAGGGAAATGATAATAGTTTATGGTTTTTCAACATATCAACCTCGGCAGCATTATGCCTTGCGAACTTAGGCTCATGTTTCGTGCAACGTGCGTGTGTCCACAACCGGTGACACGTCAGTGGTTTCATAGTGGGTCCTAACTTGGAGTGACCTTTTCCCCACTAGTCGTAGCTTGCCTGAGCACGCGTGTGTCGACCCACTTGGGAGTAGTGGAGAGCTAGACCCGAGAGAGACGGTTTTCGGCTGGTTTCTATAAGTCCTCCCACTCTGGCGACTCGAGTCCGAGCCAGGATGAAAACTAACAAGAGGGTCTGACGTAGCGCAGTCGGTTAGTGTGTGCACACGTGGTCGGAGACTTCGGACGCGTGCTGAAGAGCATGACCTCGACTAGACCCTTGTCTTGTGTTCCATGTATGGTTTCTCAGTTTCAGCCTGAGGCGTGTAGGGAGACACCTAAGACTGTGGACTAAGTCGTCAGTGGACGCATCCGACCTTGCTTCTAGTGGGTAGTGCTCTTGTCACTCGAGTGTAGCGACCCTAGTTTCTTACCGTTGTGGTTTGGTGTTCGGGTGGCCGAGGTTATCCTATTATACGGTAGTTGACTTGTGGGTTCTTTTGAATAGCCGTGGTATATGCGTGTCGAGGTTATTTTCTTTAATTGTTAATTATTGTTCCTTCTATTATAGTTATTGTTCTGAATTGTTATTTGTTGCACCGTGTACTTATTGTTGTGAGGTGGGGATCCATAGGACCCCTACTGAGTTGATGAGATGAGGCTTACCCCCTTTTATTTTCAAGTGAAGCACAGCTTGCACGTTGTGCTTCGAAGGCTTCGCGTGGAGCCGATGATCAATCTTAGTACCAGTTTTCCAGAGGCAGGGTATGCCCTGCGGCCTTGTACCTTTTTAGTTTACTGCACTTATGTATGGACATATAGATTCTCGATTGTGTAATTGCTAAATGATATAGCTGTTTATTTCTTGCATTAATTGTGTTAAATATTATTGAGTTGTAATTATTTAGGTTCTTATACACTGCCACACCATCCCTTTAACTCTTCCGAGTCCCCGACTCGTGGGTGGCGAGTCAAGATCCAAGAGTATCGGGGTATTTCTCGGTATTCAAATCTTGGGTCGTTATAGACTCCCATTTATTACGAACTATAACATACTATGTGAGAAGGGCAATCAACAGCTTCAATCAGCAATAGCACAACAGTAAAGCTTTAGGATGAAGAAGTTAAGAAGAGATATGCCAAGAAATGGCGAATCCTTCCGTGCATGTGTTATCGCTTGTTCGTGTGCTCATGTTTTTTTTTGACTATTCGGCATCCCCTTACATTTATAGACCATGGAAGAGGAGAAGGAGAGTGAAGGTGAGGGCACTGACAGGGGTCAGCTAGTCTAATTGGGGGTGCTTCCAGCCCTCACCCAGTCCAGGTAGGGCCACTGGGAGACTAAATTTTGTCAGGGTGAGGTGTTGGCCGTCCTCACTTTGTAAGGATGGTGTTGCTGGCACTCGAATGAGTTGAGTTCTCGAAGACCAATTTTGGTCAAGGTGGGGGGCGGGCACCCTCATCTGGACTGGAAGAGGGCGTTGGCCGCCCTCACCTAGACCGGAAGAGGGCGTTGGTCGTGTCAAGTGTTGGAAGGCCCGTTTTGGTCAGGGTGGGGGCACTGGGCACCCTCACCTTGACCAAGTTGATGCTGCTACTGGCCGCATCAGTCGTTAGGCACTGGAAGGCCCATTTTTGCTAGGGTGGAGGAGCTAGGCACCCTTACCCTATCAAGGTGAAGCTTCTAGAGAAAGCCTTGGTGCTGGGGAGCCAAATTTGGTCAGGGTGACGACTCTGGGTGCCCTCACCTTGATCGGAAGAGGTCGCTGGCGGCTGGCAGAGCACGGGGCACTAGAGGAGGTGTCTCGATCAGGGTTGGGGCGCTGGGTACCGCCACCATATCAAGGCGGGGTCACTGGGAGGCCCGACCCTGACCAATTAGGTGCTGCGAGCGCCTATTACCCGACCCAAATTAGTGGTTTAGCGCTATTAAATGCCCCCCTTATGAACTATACGATTCACACGTGATGTTGACTTCTGGCTTGACTTTTTGCTGCATGCTCTTAACTTGACTTTGAGTCTCGAATAGATTGATCCTATCTTCTCACAATTCGTGAGTATTTATCGTGAGTTTTGATTACGACAATAATAATTATATCGTCAACAATGGCAAACTTTTCACTCTTGTCCTTTGGTCTTGGAACCCTATGGCTAAGTCATGTAGATTTTTTCATCTAGTTCTCCATTAAGAAATATAATTTTAACATCCATTTTAAACAATTTCAAACCTAGATGCATGACGATAGCTAGAATTACATGAACTGGTGAGAATCTCACCACAGGGTAGAATGCCTTCTCATAGTCTCTACCCTCCCTTTGTGCCACTAGTCGTGCTTTATATTTGTCAATTGACCCATCTGCCCAGTGCTTAATTTTGAAAATCCACTTGTTTCCATTCGCTTTATGCTCAGGTGGAATATCCACTAACTTCCAAACTCCATTCTGCACCATCGAATCCAACTTATCTTTCATGACAGATTCCCACTCTTTCCTAGACGATGATGCAAAAGTCTCTCGAACAGACCTAGACTCTTCATCGTCTACAGGCTCACAAATAAGTGCCTCATTTTCAATTCTAAAGTGACAACGAGGTGTATGTCCACACTTGTGACTTATGAAGACTTGATTTTCTAGTGATTCCATGGGTGTGCTCCCACTAGGCTCTTCATCTGTAACGACCCGAGAATCCGATTACCGGGATGGCCCGATAACCCGAGACTCGCACCGCCACCCACGAGTCCGAAGACTCGAAAGGGTTAAAAGGATGGTGTGGAGACTACACAACTATCACAAATAATTGTAAAAATTAAACAGTTTATATAATTAAGCAGGAAATAAATTAACATTTTACATGATACATGGTCCACAAGATAACAATAAAATAACAACAGCAGTCCACAACTAGTACAGAGACAAGAAAGAAAAGTACAGCTACATGAGACATACCCCGGCTCTGACCTCTGGCACTAACGCTGGGCACCTGAACCACGCTGAGCCTCAGACGCGCTCCCCTGAAGCCGCGCCTCGCCTGAAACACGGTGAAAACACGCAGAGAATGAGTCTCAGAACAACACTCAGTAGGGATCACTCGAACCCTACCTCGCAAAACGGAGAAATCGCTACACTAGCAGTAAGCGAGTACCTCGAAAAGGGAAGCCCTGCCATCTATAAAACACCGGTCTCACGGCACGAAAATCGACACACGTGCCACGATGAAACGATCGGAACACCATGTTGTGCCCCTTGTGCTTTGATGATTATATGGTGTTTTAATGATAGTAACATGAATGAGTCACCATATTACTTTGCTAAGAAAATCACATTGAATGACAGCAACATGAATGCATATGACTGATATATTATCTGGAGAATGCTTGAGTGTGTTATATCTGATTTAGTCTATGGAGATTGCATGAGTGTGCCATGTCTGATTTGTGAAGAATGCATGAGTGTTCTAAATCATGCAGTGTTCCATACTAAGTGCATAAAGTGTTTTGTGCTTGCTTTAAGATCGGTGTATTGTTTCTTCTGTGCATATACTGCATCAGTGCACTTAGATGGGTCGACCCCCTTCTTAGATGGGTCGACCCCCCTCAGATGCATTTCTGAAGTCTATACAGCCACAGTCAGTCTATTCACTGTGTTGCATCGCATGCATTACCTAAAGTCTATACACTCTGCTGCATTGGTCAGCAAGTCTATACACTCGTCTTCATGCATAGCAGAGTCTATACAGTGCAGCTCATATAACTAGCATGTCTATACATTGCATCGTGGCGTTTGTGCTCTAAGTCTATACACTGCATGGCGAGCCCAAAGTCTATAACATTGCATTGGCTAAAGTCTGCACAACGTCCGTCTCATTTAGAGTCTAAGGCAATGTCTATACACTGGACTTGAAGTGTGTACACTGAGCGTCTCATTGAGCGTCTCATGTAAGTCTATACATTACATTGGCCTTCAAGCTTTACAAGTCTGTACAACGGCCTGTTCATGCATTCAGCCCAAGTCTATACATCGTCCGTCTCATGCATTGTCTTAGGCTAAGTCTGTACAGCGTCCAACGTCTTTCTAAGCGTCCTATGCATTGGCCAAAGTCTATACAGACTTCAGCGTCTCATGCAGCGTCTTATGTGAAGTCCATACATTGCATTGCATTGGAAGTATGTACATCGGACTGTTCATGCATCAACATTCAAAGTCCATACATTGACTGTAGCATACACGAAGCTAAGTCCATACATTGGACTGTAGCATGCATCAGTGAAGTCTATACAGCGTCATGCATTGTTCTTCAAGTCCATACATTGCACTGTAGATTGCTCGAGGTGAAGTCTATACATCCATTAGTTGAACATTCGAAGTCCATACATTGGTGAAGTCTGTACAGCCACCAGTTCGACTTGCAAGTCTATACATCGGTAGCTTTACCGACGTTGCACTCAAAGTCTATACACTGATAGCTTTACCGTCGTTTCCCTTGGCAAGTCTATACATCGCAGTTGAGTGGAAGTCTGTACAGCCGTTGTGTTGCCAAAGTCCATACATTGTGAACCTCAAAGTCTGTACAGACTTTGCCTTGTTCAAGTCTGTACATCGACCCTTTGACAAGTCTATACATTGAAAGTCTATACACTCGATTGCCTTGCCTTGATCAAGTCTGTACAGAGCTTCATTGTTCAAGACTGTACATCGCTCAGTTGGCAAGTCTATACATTGGAAGTATATACATTCCTTTGCCTTGCATCGCTCATCAAGTCTGTACAGCCTTTCTCTTTGCATGTCTGTACATCATCCATGAAGTCTGAACAACGAGCAAGTATGTACATCGAGCTAGTCTGCTGACTAAGTCTATACAGACTTTGCTTGCACAAGTATGTACATCGCTCATTTGTCTTGGCAAGTCTGCACATCGTTAAGTCCATACATTGTTCAGTGCATTGCATTCATCAGTCGTGAAGTCTATACATTGAGTTGAAGCCTGTACATCATGCATCTAGTGATTCAAGTCTATACACTGCTGCACGTTGTATTTGTCGAAGTCTGCACATTACTGAATGCTCATCAAGTCCATACACTGGCAAATCCTTACATTGCCTAAGTCTATACATTGACTGCTATTCTTCAGAGTCTGTACATCGCATTCGAGTTCACAAGTCCATACAGTCTGAAGTCTATACATTGCATTCCCATTCATGAAGTCTGTATAATGCATTCGCCTTCACAAGTCTATACAGCGAGGTCAATACACTGCAATGCATATACTTAAACTGATAATGTTATTCTCTGTCTGACAGGCACCCTTCGCAGAGCCTAATGAAGGCACGTGATCCGAGGATAAGGGGAGTGCCCAGATGATGACACGTGTACTGACAGCCTGCTGGATGCTGCCACGTGGTCCGAATTCTTAGGGCGGGAGATGTGGAGAGCACACGCCCTAGTTGCTGCTGCCATAAATAGAATCTTCCTCCATCTGAAGATGACAGATAGTGAGCAGAAGGAGGTAGCTCGAACAAGAGGTGAAGTCTGTACAGAGAGACAGAAGGAGAAGCAGCAGAGAGCCACGATCCACAGAGAGAAGAAAAAGAGAGAAGAAGCAGAAGAGAAAGAAGAAAAGGAGAGAGATAGAGAGCTTGAGCAGAGTGTGAAGAGAAGAAGAAGGAAGAGAGAGAGAAGAGAAGATTAGAGAAGATCGTTCCTACTGGAAGTTGGATCAGATCCACTCCAGTCAGCTCTTTAAGAGCCACATTGTGTCTCATTGTTTACAGCCTTCCGATTGTTGTTTGTTTCCCATGTTCATGTTTTCTTTTATACCTTTCTTCAAGCTATTTGTCAGCGGAGCAAGCTGTGTTGCTCAGCATTTGCAGTGGAGGACTCCACTGGACGGCTAAGCTGTATTGCCCAGCAGAGCAAGCTGTGAGGCTCAGCAGGCGAGGAGGATTCCTCGGACAGCAAGCTGTGAGGCTCAGCGGATTGTATGGCAAGATGTGATGCCCAGCTGTTCAAGCTGTGAGTCAGCGGAATTCACACTCGGTTTGAGTGTGGGGTGGACGTAGGTCTGTAGGACCGAACCACCTAAAAACCCATTGTGCAGTGGTTTGATTTCTTCTATCTGATTGGCGCTAGATGAATGCTTAGGTGCGCTTTGCCTTGATTGCTCACTGTGTGTTTGTTTAATTCCGCAACTGCTTATTAGCTTTCAGGTTTGTCTAGTTAGCGAACTAGCAATTTTAGTGAGCATTAGATTTTAAATTGGGCGAAGTTTTAAAGGGAGATTCATTCACCCCCCCTCTGAATCATAGCACCGAACCCAACACTTGGTATCAGAGCATGTTGCTGTGCATAGGATCTAACAATCCGCAGCAGATCCTACTAGCTGTTGGTGCATTTCAGAGTGGGTCTTTTGAGATCGTGTTTTGTTTCACTAACTTGTGCCTTGCTTTGCTCATTTGGCTTTGGTGCGATCTGAGTTGATTCATTTGCTTGCATTGTGTTTGATTAGTGTTCTATTTAGAACTCTTATTCTGTCTAAGCATGGAACTCACTGCTGATCCTCTGAAGTTTGAAGGTCTAGGTTTTTACAAGTGGTTTAATGAATTTAGAGAATATGTGATGCAGACTAATCCAGATCTGTGGATAGTCATTGCTCACAGTCCTTATGAAGTTCCAAACGATGAATCCCTATGGAAAACATCAGACAGACGAAAATTCTCTGCAAATCAAAGTGCCCTGAATCTAATCAAAAGGGCGATAAACACTGACAAGTTTCCTTGTGTAGTTGATTGCTGCAGTGCCTCCGAAGTGATCGAGATAATAGCAAGCAGCAGAAGCCAGGGTAAAGCGAAATGTCTCATGGCAACAGAAGAAGACGAAGACTATGTGGAGGATACTTCGTCACAGGTAAATTCTGACACTGACAATCCTTCTCTGGAAAGCATGATTACGTTGAATGAACATTTATTGAATAAATATGATAGACTAAAATCTGAAAAGAGAAAAATAAGTAAAGAAATGTTGCATGAGGTCAGAAGTCTGAAAGCTGAAAATGAAAATTTGAAATCTGACATGATTAAAGAAAAAGATGAGTTGAACAGGTTGAAATCTGAAAATGAGAATATTAGAAACAAACTCATCGGTGAAAATAATTCTTGCAAAGCATGTGCCATTCTCGAAGACATGATTAATGATTTTGATTCTGATGACAGTTTTTAAAAAGAACAAATCAAATCTCTAAAAGAAGAAAATGCCTACTTGAAAGATCAAAATAAAAAGCTAATGGTTCTTAATACTATCTTCTCTGAAAGATGGTTGTCAATTGAAAAAGGAAAATCAGTTGTGAAGGAAAATGAGAACAACATTGAAATAATGGTTCAACAAGAAAATGAAACTCTGAAGAACCTGAATGATGCTTTGCAACAGCAACTGATTGTTTGTGAATCAGAGCTATCCAAGTATGAAGTGAGTAGTGCTTCATTGAATTCTGAGATTGAAGATCTGAAAAATTCTATATCAAAATTCGTTAAAGGAAAAGATAATTTGAATAAGCTGCTTGGTTCTAAAGTGAATTTTCAGAAACAAGGGATTAGATTTGTGCCTGTGAATGAAAACAACAATGATAAGAGAAAATCAACTATTTTCGTGAAAAGCTCTGAACATGCTAACTCATCCAGCTCCTCAATTTTTTAATTCACTGCTAAGAAGGCTGAAAATTCAGAGAGGAAACAAAAAAAGATTCAAAAACAAAAGAAAAATGCTGATTTGAATAAGTCCAAATTTATCCCTGATTTACATGTGCATGCTGCTCACTGCTCACACACACATTCACACTCTCATGAGAATGTCAACTCTGTCAAACAAGTGAATGTGAATAAAAAGGGTAAAGCATGTCACTATTGTGGGAAGGTTGGACATATTATGCATAACTGTGTAGCATTGATAAATGATGAAAGAAATACTGTTAGAAAGTATCCTAGAAATCATCCTAGGAAACATTCTATTGATCAGGAAAAGAAAATTCAATGCTATTGCTGTGGGAATTTTGGTCACATTGCTGCCTTCTGCTGGCATGCTCAGGGAAAGAAAACTAACTCTGGATTTGTTAATTTCCCTGTTAATAAAAACATTGTTGATAGAAAGAAGTTTGGTTCTAAAAGCAAGCACAATGTATGTTTCGA
This sequence comes from Amorphophallus konjac, assembly GCA_022559845.1. Classification (NCBI taxonomy): domain Eukaryota; kingdom Viridiplantae; phylum Streptophyta; class Magnoliopsida; order Alismatales; family Araceae; genus Amorphophallus; species Amorphophallus konjac. The sequence goes on along the minus strand of CM040120.1, from coordinate 40,945,827 downwards.
ATGTGGTAAGCTAGGCCACAAAGCTGCCAACTGTTGGCTGGCTGATTATGGAAAGAAAAATTTTCATGTTAATAAAAGAAATATTCATGCTCATCCACATGGGCATCATGCTTCTGCTAATTCTGTGGCTTCATGCTTTAATTGTGGAAAACCTGGCCACAAAGCCTCTGAGTGCTGGGTGGCAGGGTTCAGAAAACAAAATGCCCATGCACATAACAGAAGTTTTAATGTTCATGCACATGAATTTAATGCTCACAATAAGGTGCATAATAGGAACTTAAATTATGTTGGTTATCATGGTAAGTCTGGTCAATTTGGTTTTTCCTTGTCCAGCCATAAGTTGATGGGCTATGATGATAATGCTGCTAAGAGATTGTTCAGAACACCTGTCAGGACTAATGCAGGATCCAAGGCTGTTTGGGTCACTGCAGGATCAAAATGATTGTCTTGCTGCAGTTGTGCTTTGGAAATGAATAAAAGGGGTTGAATTTAGCCAAGGCACTCAAAAAGGGAAAACCCCATGATTCTACTTATCAGGTCAGTTCTGAACACTGCTTATGTTTCATTATCTGAAAATTGCTTGTTTGAAATGACTGCATATCATAATGATCTGTCTATGCTAAATTGATTTATCTTGAAAAGTTGATTGCTCTCTCATGATGCTATTTGAATAAAGAATGCTCTGATGTTTGAGTAAACATTCTGCATAGTATGTTAAATCTGATTTTTGAATCTGAGTTTTGCACATTCTTACATGTTCAGCATTGTCAGGTTTAGATTTTCTGAATTCTCCTCATACATGATTTGCATATTGATGATTGTCTGAAATTGCATATGCATACATATAGTGAATGCATTGCACATCATTATACTGAAAACTCCAAAAAGAAGTAACTGACTACATACAGCACTGCATTGTCATGCATGACCATCATGGTATATTAGATGGAACAGTGCTGAAGGGCATATGGAGTATGTCTGGATGCTACTGCCATGTGTGAGGTGCTCCTTGGACCAAGTCCTCCGCCTAGTACCATGGGTCTAGTTTTCATAATAGAGCAGTGTACTGAATATCATAAAATTTTAAAAATCTAAAAATTTGAAATGAAATTGATGCATTTGATAAATTCTCTCTCTAATTGAAAGCATGAATTCTTCTTGAGCATATTCTAAAATCATGAGCAGTTCATTAATTGTATTTCATGCACTTTGTCAGGGGGAGTTTGACTGATGTTGCATATGAAGAGTAGTGTAGTTGAAAAACCTAAAAAGAAAATTCATTGCATCTAGACAGGGGGAGCATTTAGAATTGGTGTTTTGATTGTCACATCTTGAACACCTCTTATCTAATAATTGATCAACTCTCATCTGATGTCATATTTCTCTCTCTTGAAAAAGGATTCTGCCTTCTATTTGTTGAGCTGTTAAAGAAGAGTTTCTTTCAACTCCCTTCATGATACTATCTGTCAGCTGATCTGTCTGAATTCCAGACTCAGCTACTGTGTGTTGATATTCATTCTTCTGAAATTTTTCTCTATTGGTGATTTACTCTTGCACCAGCTTATACTCACCTTTCACATTCTTCTCAGCTGGTGTGACTGAATTGTTTCTACTATTGATTGTTGGGTGCTGAATTTATTGTTCTGATCTGAGGAACTTATGCTGCATGTCATGCAATTCAGTCTGAGAAATTGGTAGAAACTCCTATCATATAGGTTTAAGAATTATCACTGAATCAGACTGATATAAGATTAATGTATTCTCAGATTTGTAGTTAAATGAATTGAAAATATCTGAATGATAAGGTTTAATAAACTTTAACCACATGTGTCATGTAAACCTTAGACTCTCTCATCAGATATCTGAAAATTTGAATTCAGGGCTACTTTGGTTAAGATGCATATAGTGTGTATTGTTGTTAAACATTAACTTGAAAAATGTTGACTAAATGAAAAATTGTGAATTCAGAGCAATGACTCGGTCACTGAGAAACTGAGTTCTTGATCAATGAAATAAAGTAACTCATGTCATGAGGTGCCATAGTTATCTCTGATAAAAATTTAGTGAAACAAAACCTGACAGAGCAATGGCTTATTTGTGTTGAGTAACTGGGGAGTCTGGCCTCTGATCAAGGTGTCTTCTCATGTAAAAAGACACTCATATTGCTAACTCTGTTCTCAAAGTGAGAGGCAATGACAGTTATCACACTGAGTAACTGGGTCACTTCACCTGAGACGTGTTGTGCCTCATGTAAAAAGGTGTTGATCAACCTAAATTGCTCAGGAAAAATATAATGTGCTTCAAATGAAATTATCCTGAAAAATCTGTCAACTCGTGTTCTTGAAAAAGTGTTTAACTTCAGTACTAATCTGTATGTTTTTCAAAGGTGCTATTGAGATCATATGTGTAAGATAAAAGATGATTGTTTCTGAGTGTTATCTGATTATTTGGTTCACCTTTATTAAAACTTGGATTCAGATATGAGTATTGAGTTTAATTTGGCAAATTTGGTATACATCAAAATTAAATCAGATTGGTTAAGTTGCCACTTCATAACCCTTTATGATAGAAGAGTCTATACTTCTTAAGACTTATTGAAGTGGTGCAAGCTTTAAAATCCCTCATGATCAGATTTTTTCCAGATAGCCTGATCAACATAAATCTTGATATTGATTATTCATTGAGATGTCTTGTGATGATTGTTATCTACTCTTGTCTTTCTATCTTCAATCACTTTACTCTCCACACTGTTGGAATCTTCCATCTTGTTTTGCAATCAGCTCTGGTTCTGTGGATGTTTCACCTGGTTCTTTCTGTTCATGCAACCAGAATTCAGATTCTTTGTAATGGCAGATTTCAGATTGATTTATTGGATAACCAGAGTTCATTCCTGCACTTCAAGGGAAGTTATGGGTCATCTGCTTTTAAGGGGAGAGTAGTACATCTTGCATGTTGATAGGGGGAGAGCTGTTTCATTGTCATAAGAGAGAACTTCATTTTAATGAACCATGATTTATTCTCTGACTTTGTGTGCTGAATTTTGTCTCTCAAACCATTTCCTCTTTTTGATTATGTCAAAGGGGGAGAATAGTTTGACGAGTCAGTGTGACTCATTATGTTGCCATCATCAAAAAGGGGGAGATTATTGTGCCCCTTGTGCTTTGATGATTATGTGGTGTTTTAATGATAGCAACATGAATGAGTCACCATATTGCTTTGCTAAGAAAATCACATTGAATGACAGCAACATGAATGCATATGACTGATATATTATCTGGAGAATGCTTGAGTGTGTTATATCTGATTTAGTCTGTGGAGATTGCATGAGTGTGCCATGTCTGATTTGTGAAGAATGCATGAGTGTGCTAAATCATGCAGTGTTCCATACTAAGTGCATAAAGTGTTTTGTGCTTGCTTTAAGATCGGTGTATTGCTTCTTCTGTGCATATACTGCATCAGTGCACTTAGATGGGTCGACCCCCTTCTTAGATGGGTCGACCCCCCTCAGATGCATTTCTGAAGTCTATACAGCCACAGTCAGTCTATTCACTGTGTTGCATCGCATGCATTACCTAAAGTCTATACACTCTGCTGCATTGGTCAGCAAGTCTATACACTCGTCTTCATGCATAGCAGAGTCTATACAGTGCAGCTCATATAACTAGCATGTCTATACATTGCATCGTGGCGTTTGTGCTCTAAGTCTATACACTGCATGGCGAGCCCAAAGTCTATAACATTGCATTAGCTAAAGTCTGCACAACGTCCATCTCATTTAGAGTCTAAGGCAATGTCTATACACTGGACTTGAAGTGTGTACACTGAGCGTCTCATTGAGCGTCTCATGTAAGTCTATACATTACATTGGCCTTCAAGCTTTACAAGTATGTACAACGGCCTGTTCATGCATTCAGCCCAAGTCTATACATTGTCTGTCTCATGCATTGTCTTAGGCTAAGTCTGTACAGCATCCAGCGTTTTTCTAAGCGTCCTATGCATTGGCCAAAGTCTATACAGACTTCAGCGTCTCATGCAGCATCTTATTTGAAGTCCATACATTGCATTGCATTGGAAGTATGTACATCGGACTATTCATGCATCAACATTCAAAGTCCATACATTTGATTGTAGCATGCACGAAGCTAAGTCCATACATTGGACTGTAGCATGTATCAGTGAAGTCTGTACAGCGTCATGCATTGTTCTTCAAGTCCATACACTGCACTGTAGATTGCTCGAGGTGAAGTCTATACATCCATTAGTTGAACATTCAAAGTCCATACATTGGTGAAGTCTGTACAGCCACCAGTTTGACTTGCAAGTCTATACATCGTTAGCTTTACCGACGTTGCACTCAAAGTCTATACACTGATAGCTTTACCGTCGTTTCCCTTGGCAAGTCTATACATCGTAGTTGAGTGGAAGTCTGTACAGCCGTTGTGTTGCCAAAGTCCATACATTGTGAACCTCAAAGTCTGTACAGACTTTGCCTTGTTCAAGTCTGTACATCGACCCTTTGGCAAGTCTATACATTGAAAGTCTATACACTCGATTGCCTTGCCTTGATCAAGTCTGTACAGAGCTTCATTGTTCAAGACTGTACATCGCTCAGTTGGCAAGTCTATACATTGGAAGTATATACATTCTTTTGCCTTGCATCGCTCATCAAGTCTGTACAGCCTTTCTCTTTGCATGTCTGTACATCGTCCATGAAGTCTGAACAACGAGCAAGTATGTACATCGAGCTAGTCTACTGACTAAGTCTATACAGACTTTGCTTGCACAAGTATGTACATCGCTTATTTATCTTGGCAAGTCTGCACATCGTTAAGTACATACATTGTTCAGTGCATTGCATTCATCAGTCGTGAAGTCTATACATTGAGTTGAAGCCTGTACATCATGCATCTAGTGATTCAAGTCTATACACTGCTGCACGTTGTATTTGTCGTAGTCTGCACATTGCTGAATGCTCATCAAGTCCATACACTGGCAAGTCCTTACATTGCCTAAGTCTATACATTGGCTGCTGTTCTTCAGAGTCTGTACATCGCATTCGAGTTCACAAGTCCATACAGTCTGAAGTCTATACATTGCATTCCCATTCATGAAGTCTGTACAATGCATTCGCCTTCACAAGTCTATACAGCGAAGTCAATACACTGTAATGCATATACTTAAACTGATAATGTGATTCTCTGTCTGACAGGCACCCTTCGCAGAGCCTAATGAAGGCACGTGATCCAAGGAAGGATGAGGTTCCCTGATCGTGACACGTGGAAGCACTGTGCTGAAATGCTGCCACGTGGACTGAGGCTTCTTGGCGGGAGATGTGGAGAGCACACGCCGCCCTAATCTGCTGCTGCTATATATATATATCTCTTCTTCCTCAGAAGAAGACTGATAGTGAGTAGAAGGAGGTAGCTCGAACAAGAGGTGAAGTCTGTACAGAGAGACAGAAGGAGAAGCAGCAGAGATCCACGATCCACAGAGAGAAGAAAAAGAGAGAAGTAGCAGAAGAGAAAGAAGAAAAGGAGAGAGATAGAGAGCTCGAGCAGAGTGTGAAGAGAAGAAGAAGGAAGAGAGAGAGAAGAGAAGATCAGAGAAGATCGTTCCTACTGGAAGTTGGATCAGATCCACTCCAGTTAGCTCTTTAAGAGCCACATTGTGCTTCATTATTTACAGCCTTCCGATTGCTGTTTGTTTCCCATGTTCATGTTTTCTTTTATACCTTTCCTCAAGCTGTTTGTCAGCGGAGCAAGCTGTGTTGCTCAACATTTGCAGTGGAGGACTCCACTGGACTGCTAAGCTGTATTGCCCAGCAGAGCAAGCTGTGAGGCTCAGCAGGCGAGGAGGATTCCTCGGACAGCAAGCTGTGAGGCTCAGCGGATTGTATGGCAAGCTGTGATGCCCAGCTGTTCAAGCTGTGAGTCAGCAGAATCCACATTCGGTTTGAGTGTGGGGTGGACGTAGGTCTGCAGGACCGAACCACCTAAAAACCCCTTGTGCAGTGGTTTGATTTCTTCTATCTGATTGGCGCTAGATGAATGCTTAGGTGTGCTTTGCCTTGATTGCTCACTGTGTGTTTGTTTAATTCCGCAACTGCTTATTAGCTTTCAGGTTTGTCTAGTTAGCGAACTAGCAATTTTAGTGAGCATTAGATTTTAAATTGGGCGAAGTTTTAAAGGGAGATTCATTCACCCCCCCCTCTGAATCATAGCACCGAACCCAACACACCACGGCCAACACAACAAAAACCCGAATGTCAAAGTCACAAGACTGACAGTCTTTCACTCCCGACTCGACAGGAGTACCACCCACTAGAAGCATAGTCGGTAGCATCCCCTGACGTCTTACACCGCACCGTAGGTGAACTACCTGACGTGGTAGCACCTACCAGAGGCACGGACACCGTACAAGTAACCACAAACAAGTGACTAGCTGGGGTCACGCCCGTCGGCGTGGGTCCAACTTCCCCCAACCACGTGTGCACACACAGACCATGCGTCCTAGGTCTGGCCTCTAACTGGTTTTTCCCTGGAGCCGGACTCTGGCTACCGACGAGGGGCCCGACGGAAACCAGTCTAAAAACCGTCCTCAGGGTAGCCTCTCCACCACTCCATGGTGGGTCCACTCGGGTGCAGGCAGGCTACGACTAGTGGAGGGTCACTGAAGGAGTAGACTCTCAAGTCAACGGAAAACAACGTCCGCATCCGATGACGTACGGGGACCGTCCCACGTACCAGCACCGTCGCACGGCGACCACGGTCGGAAATGAAACGGGACTGCGAACCACCCGGTGTAGCCCTGAGCCTGGCGGTCTACTCTAGACGTGCCACAGGCTTTGACGGTCTAAGGCTGGACCGTCACAGCCATCTGACGGCCCAACACAGGGGCGTCAGACCCTCAGTGCAAAAATGACTGTGACACGCCTACCCTGGTGCGTCACAGGCCCTGACGCACTCAGCCCGGTGCGTCACAAGGCACGAAGGAGCAAACTATGACGCGTGCCACTCGGTGCGTCACAGACTGTAACGGACCAACTCTAGTGCGTTACAGTGTGGGAATGTGTCCCCTGACGCACCCACACCGGGGCGTCACAAGGCTGTGACGCGCCAGTCCTGGTGTGTCACAGGCCTTGACCCCCAACTGTCAAAAACTAACGGTCATGCCAACGGTCAGATCGTCCCTGACGGTCAAACCTAGGCACGTCACAGTGCCCTGGCGGTCTATCGTGGGACCGTCACAGCCCACAGACCCCTAGTTGGCTAAAACAGGGCTGTAACGCACCCATCTGGGCGCGTCACATGGTGTGACGGTCACTAAAAGGACCGTCACACCGACCCGACGGTGAAACGGCGTGAAACGCCCAAAAATTCCAACCATGCCCCCATGCCTCCATAGGAGAGGGGGAAATCAAATGGAAAGACCCCTGTGGACCCCTAGCATGCTTCTAAGTCATCAAAATGCCGAATCGCGGCTCCAATCCATAGATCGGGCGAACTCTCCCCAAAGCATGACTTTTCCCTAACCCGCTCAAAAACACCCCTCTCGGCTCACATTCGGCCTACAAATCACGGGAGATGACGGGATGAGCATAGGGATTCATCCCCCTACCTTAATGGAGCGAAAGCTCCGCCGAATCGAGCTCAAACTACGAAGAACGCTTTTAGAAACCCCTCTCCTTCACGCTTCCCACGGACACCGCACACACACGAGCTCGCCTCGCCGCCGCCTACGTCGTCGCGCCATCGCCCCGCCGCCGTCTGCAGCCGGAGAGAGGCCCGCCGCGTCGAAATGGGAGAGAGAGAGGAAGAGGGGGGAGCTCACGGTGGGAGGAAGAAGAAGAAGAAGAAAGAGAAGGGTGGGGAGAGAGAGAAAAATGAGAGATATTTATAAAAAATCTGGAAAATATCGAAAAATTAAAAATTACATTTTCGGGATCCTCGGAACGCACCGATCGCAACGGTACCTGATGGGATCGGCAAGCGACTACAACAAAATTATAACATAGCTATTTAAGTTTAGTTGTCTCATGTTAATTGGGCCATATGTATGAGCCTAAGGGGTCACGTTTTATATTTATAGTAATTATGTCTACAATAATCATGTAAGAGTCTTTTTTATTTTGTGTCTTTTAGTTTTTCCAAGAGAGTTATGATAAGTAGGTATTAGGTGCTAATGAGTTGTCTTTGGTTTTCCCTGAAGAGTCTATAAAAGGTCATGTAACTCTTTTTTAGAAAAAAAATGAAGTTGATTCAAAGTATTTGGAAAACTACCTCCACGTGAGGCCCTTACCCCCCCTTCCACCTCTCTCACTTTGGAGTGAATTCTCCAATATTTTTTTTCTCTCTCTAGGAGTGGATTCTCTTGGATTCTTTCTTCTCTCTCCTCTTTCCCAAGCCAGTGCGCAACCCTCCCTTCTCTTCTCTCTCTCCATCTTCCTCTACTACCCGTCACCTGCAATGGCAAGGACCCCTGTAGCCAACTGCTACTCCTCCTCAAAACCTTCTCTCCCCACCCTCCCAGCGAACCCTCCCTACGGTTCTTCTCCTTTCACACAGTCAAGCCTCACCTCCCACCTCGCCACCCTTCTCCCTCTCTATATGAAGCCTAGTGCCAAGTCCCCTCTCTCCCTCTCTTCTCTTTCCCCTTCATTTTCCTCTCCTGCGACACCATATCTTCCCCTCTCTCTTAGCCTTCCTACAACGTCTTCCCAGGGCCGCTATCCCTCTCCCCCCCCCTTCCTCATGCGGTCCCTCTTCTCCCTGCACCTCCCCCTCTCTCTGAACTTCACTGCCGGCACTCACAACTCCCCCTCCTTTTTCTCTCTCTAACCTGCACCGGAGCAGTGCGTCTTCCTCCTCAGCTCATCTCTCTCCCGTTCGAACCCCCTCCTGCCCTCCCTCTCTTACTCTTCACACACTGCACCACTCACTTTCCTGTCTCCCAACCCATCTCCTCTCTTCAAACTCTAAACTACGCTCACCCCCCCTCCCTATGTTGCCCTCTTTCTCCCTCTCTCGCCTACCCTTCGGCCCGCCTTCGCCGATCGCGAGCTCTCACCCTGCTGCTTGCATGCATGCACACCCATCACACACACCACCTACAAGCCCCGCCGACCGCCTGCCCTCTCGTTCCCCCTCTCTCTCACACTCTCAAAACTCACGCGGTGGCCCCCCTGTTTGGAACAGGGGCACCGCCGGTGCTCCCGTTCCCCTCCCCCTCTCTCCCCTTCGCAGCCTCCAACCCCGTCCTCTTCTCACTCCCCCACTCCCTTCACTCATCTGCCCTGCCCGAGAATCCCGCCCTCCCCATTGTCGGGGCCGTTCTCCACCCCAACCCGCCACTCCACTGGATGCTATCCATTCCTGCCATCCCTGTCCACCACGATGCCAACCACCGAGTTCCTTGCCCCCCTTATTCTTGCTGTCACCCTTCCATCCAACCGCCACACTTGCTCCCTGCCAGCATTCCACTCCCTCCACCGTAATAGACCCACAGAAAGGGCAGCAGCCATACCTCTTCCAGTAGGCAGTAGACAACCTCCCTGCCACAGGCCGCCGCCCCCTTGCTCCACCAACTCTTCTCTCTGCTTCCCACCCTTGGCCGCACCCTTCCTCCCTCTCCCCTCCATTGGCCAAACCACACCAGCCCCTCTGCAGCACGGTGAAGCCCACTAGCCGCCTTCCCTTCCATCACAAACATTAAACCCTACAAAACTTTCCCAGTATAACCCACGATGAAGAAAATCCCAAAACAGGGCATCGTTTGGGCTTGCTCTCTTGTCTGCAGCTGCTACTTTGTGAAGCAAAGAGTGAGAAGCAGACAAGCCCTGGCAGCATGCGCTGGCCATGGTCACGTGAGTCGCCAGACATGATGGAGCCACATGAGTAGCAGCTGAGGCTGGACCTGGAGGAGCTTACTCGCCTTCGGGGCCTCGCCAAGAGGCCCCTCGTCGTCTCCCTCCTCGCCTCCGAGATCCGTTCCGTCGAAGACTAGCTCCCTTCTCGCCACCCCAGCGGGTGAGCTCAACGACCGAGTCAGACTGTAACCATCCTCATCGGATCCAAGCACGGTGAGCGCTCCGCCGTTGGGTCTGAGCATGGTGTTCGCTCCACCACACCAACGGTCACGTCCGGGCACGCCTGTTCACCGCCACAACGTCCGAGTCAGGTGGCTCCGTCCCCTCCGAGCACGGTGCCATGGCCTCATCGCCCACCTTCCTGCCTCGCCACCTTCTTCCATCGTGCATGGCGATCTAAGTCCCTCTCCTCACCCCCCTGACATGCTCACGTAGCCTCTCTCCCTCTTGCTTCCTCTCTCTCTCTCGTCAAGGGGAAAGGCCTATGATATATTTGGATTGGCGAAGGAGAGTTTGTTGGCTGCTATATTGTGCTCCCAGTTGAACGATCCTGACCTCTCTTTAAAGCAGAACAAAGTGCCTTATTATGCTAAACGGTTGGCCAAGAAGCAGATGCGCACTGCATGGTTATTTTGGGGAGGCAGAACTTGGTGATGTCGTTCTTCTCTCTTAAAGACAGATCGTCATTTTTAGAATTGGGATAATGATATTCAGGCCTTCTAAAGTTTGTGGATGTGGCGGTGGCAGCCACAACTGAAAGTAAAAATATGCCCTGCAGTGTTTGGTTGGACCACCATGTTTGCTTATTATATGCTACTATGTTGTTGCAAGTAATTTTGAAGCATACGGCAAAAGGAGAAAATGAGAAGAAAAAGAAGATTTCGGACCCAGATTACTTTGTGTCACATCAAATGATATCAGAGCTTAGGGAATCTGGTTGCTCTAACCAACCGGGATCCTGAGCTACGAGGTTCGAGGTCGAACCTCCTCCAAGTAGAGGGATTTGATGGGATCGGCAAGCGACTACAACAAAATTATAACATAGCTATTTAAGTTTTAGTTGTCTCGTGTTAATTGGGCCATATGTATGAGCCTAATGGGTCATGTTTTATATTTATAGTAATTATGTCTACAATAATCATGTAAGTCTTTTTTATTTTGTGTCTTTTAGTTTTCCCAAGAGAGTTATGATAAATAGGTATTCGGTGCTAATGAGTTGTCTTTTGGTTTTCCCTAAGAGTCTATAAAAGGTCATGTAACTCTTTTTTAGAAAAAAAATGAAGTTGATTCAAAATATTTGGAAAACTACCTCCACGTGAGGCCCTTACCCCCCCTTCCACCTCTCTCACTTTGGAGTGGATTCTCCAATATTTTCTTTCTCTCTCTAGGAGTGGATTCTCCTAGGTTCTTTCTTCTCTCTCCTCTTTCCCAAGACAGTGCGCAACCCTCCCTTCTCTTCCTCTCTCTCCATCTTCCTCTACTACCCGTCACCTGCAATGGCAAGGACCCCTGCAGCCAACTGCTACCCCTCCTTAAAACCTTCTCTCCCCACCCTCCCAGCGAACCCTCCCTACGATTCTTCTCCTTTCACACAATCAAGCCTCACCTCCCACCTCGCCACCCTTCTCCCTCTCTCTACGAAGCCTAGTGCCAAGTCCCCTCTCTCCCTCTCTTCTCTTTCCCCTTCATTTTCCTCTCCTGCGACACCATATCTTCCCCTCTCTCTTAGCCTTCCTACGACGTCTTCCCAGGGCCGCTATCCCTCTCCCCCCCCCCTTCCTCATGCGGTCCCTCTTCTCCCTGCACCTCCCCCTCTCTCTGAACTTCACTACCGGCACTCACAACTCCCCTTCCTCTTTCTCTCTCTAACCTGCACCGGAGCAGTGCGTCTTCCTCCTCAGCTCATCTCTCTCCCCTTCGAACCCCCTCCTGCTCTCCCTCTCTTACTCTTCACACACTGTACCACTCACTTTCCTGTCTCCCAACCCATCTCCTCTCTTCAAACTCTAAACTACGCTCACCCCCCCCTCCCTATGTTGCTCTCTTTCTCCCTCTCTCGTCTAACCTTCGGCCCGCCTTCGCCGATCGCGAGCTCTCACCCTGCTGCTTGCATGCATGCACACCCGTCACACACACCACCTACAAGCCCCGCCGACCGCCTGCCCTCTCGTTCCCCCTCTCCTCTACACTCTCAAAACTCACGCGGTGGCCCCCCTGTTTGGAACAGGGGCACCGCCGGTGCTCCCGTTCCCCTCCCCCTCTCTCCCCTTCGCAGCCTCCAACCCCCTCCTCATCTCACTCCCCCACTCCCTTCACTCATCTGCCCTGCCCGAGAATCCCACCCTCCCCATTGCCGGGGCCGTTCTCCACCCCAACCCGCCACTCCACTGGATGCTATCCATTCCTACCGTCCCTGTCCACCACGATGCCAACCACCGAGTTCCCTGCCCCCCTTATTCTTGATGTCACCCTTCCATCCAACCGCCACACCTGCTCCCTGCCAGCATTCCACTCCCTCCACCATAATAGACCCACAGAAAGGGCAGCAGCCATACCTCTTCCAGTAGACAGTAGACAACCTCCCTGCCACAGGCCGCCGCCCCCTTGCTCCACCAACTCTTCTCTCTGCTCCCCACCCTTGGCCGCACCCTTCCTCCCTCTCCCCTCCATTGGCCAAACCACACCAGCCCCTCTGCAGCACGGTGAAGCCCACTAGCCGCCTTCCCTTCCATCACAACCATTAAACCCTACAAAACTTTCCCAGTATAACCCACGGTGAAGAAAATCCCAAAACAGGGCATCGTTTGGGCTTGCTCTCTTGTCTGCAGCTGCTACTTTGTGAAGCAAAGAGTGAGAAGCGGACAAGCCCTGGCAGCATGCGCTAGCCATGGTCACGTGAGTCGCCAGACATGATGGAGCCACATGAGTAGCAGCTGAGGCTGGACCTGGAGGAGCTTACTCGCCTTCGGGGCCTCGCCAAGAGGCCCCTCGTCGTCTCCCTCCTCGCCTCCGAGATCCGTTCCGTCGAAGACCAGCTCCCTTCTCGCCACCCCAGCGGGTGAGCTCAACGACCGAGCCGGACTGTAACCATCCTCATCGGATCCAAGCACGGTGAGCGCTCCGCCGTTGGGTCTGAGCATGGTGTTCGCTCCACCACACCAACGGTCACGTCCGGGCACGCCTGTTCACCGCCACAACGTCCGAGTCAGGTGGCTCCGTCCCCTCCGAGCACGGTGCCATGGCCTCATCGCCCACCTTCCTACCTCGCCACCTTCTTCCATCATGCATGGCGCTCTAAGTCCCTCTCCTCACCCCCCTGACATGCTCACGTAGCCTCTCTCCCTCTTGCTTCCTCTCTCTCTCTCATCAAGGGGAAAGGCCTATGATATATTTGGATTGGCGAAGGAGAGCTTGTTGGCTGCTATATTGTGCTCCCAGTTGAATGATCCTGACCTCTCTTTAAAGCAGAACAAAGTGCCTTATTATGCTGAACGGTTGGCCAAGAAGCAGATGCGCACAGCATGGTTATTTTGGGGAGGTAGAACTTGGTGATGTCGTTCTTCTCTCTTAAAGACAGATCGTCATTTTTAGAATTGGGATAATGATATTCAGGGCCTTCTAAAATTTGTGGATGTGGCGGTGGCAGCCACAACTGAAAGTACAAATATGCCCTGCAGTGTTTGGTTGGACCACCGTGTTTGCTTATTATATGCTACTATGTTGTTGCAAGTAATTTTAAAGCATACGGCAAAAGGAGAAAATGAGAAGAAAAAAAAGATTTCGGACCCAGATTACTTTGTGTCACATCAGTACCACTCTCGCCTAGGTGAACGACCCGGTTCACCCACAACGAGGTTCCGAAGGAATTGTCGAAACACACGCCGAAAATCCGAAAACACGCGCGGAAAAGCCATGGACGCACTCCGGGCCTCCGAAACAACTCCGGATCGTGCCGATCCGAACACGAAAGATGTCCAAAATAAAATTTCAGACACAACGGAGCCAGACACTCCGAGAAAGTAGATCCGGGACTCGAAAAGAAGGATCTAAAAGGTCCGAGATATTACAGCCCTCCCCCCTTAAAGGAATTTCATCCTCGAAATTGAAAACAACCCAAGGGGAAAGAAGAGGAAGACTCACTCGAACAAGTAAGGGAACTACTAACGCATCTCATCCTCACGCTCCCAAGAAGCCTCACCACCAGAGTGCCGCTGCCACACCACCTTGACCAAGGGGATGACCTTGTTCCGTAGGCGCTGCTCTCGCCTATCCTCAATGCGAACGGAAAACTCTGGGAGAGAAAGATCTGGAGTCACCTCGGGCCAAACAGAATCCTCAAGCACATGAGAGTCATCGGGCATATACTTTCGCAACATCGAGACATGAAACACGTCATGCATCGACGCCAACTCAGGGGGTAACCGCAACCGATAAGCAACCTCACCGATGCGCTCCATAATGAGGAAAGGACCAATATAGCGGGGTCTCAGCTTCCCACGCCGTCCAAAACGCATCACCCCCTTCATCGGAGAAACTCTCAAAAACACACGATCGCCCACGGTGAAAACGAGAGGCTGCCGCCTACGGTCAACATAGCTCTTCTGCCGACTCTGGGCCGCCAACATGTTCTGACGAACCAAGTGGACAACATTCACACACTGCTGTACCAAATCCGGTCCCGTCAAAACACGCTCACCAACCTCAAACCAATCAAGTGGAGTCCGACACGGACGCCCATACAACGCCTCATAAGGAGCCATACCGATGCTCGAATGATAGCTGTTGTTGTAGACAAACTCTACCAACGGTAGGTGGTGAAACCAACTCCCCTGCCACTCCAGGCAGCAGGACCTCAGCATATCCTCCAAGGTCTGAATGGTCCTCTCTGACTGACCATCGAACTGAGGATGGTACGCCAAGCTAAATGCCAACTCCGTGCCAAGGGTTCGCTGAAAACTCCTCCAAAATCCAGAAGTGAAACGCGGATCCCGGTCCGACACAATGGAAATGGGAATTCCATGCAACGGAACGATCTGCTCCACATAAAGACGAGCCAACTTGGTCACGCTCCAGCTAACTTTGACCGGTAACAACCGAGTCACCTTCGTCAGCCTATCCACTAGCAACCAAATACTGTCCTGCCCACTCGGAGTCCTCGGCAATCCCACCACGAAATCCGTGGTCATGTGGTCTCATTTCCACGCGGGAACATCCAAGGGTTGGAGAGTACCTCCTGGTCGCTAATGCTCCGCCTTCACCTGCTGACAGGTCAGACACCTGGCCACGAACTCGGCCACGTCCCTCTTCATGTTAGGCCACCAGAACTGCCTCCGTAAGTTCCGATAGATCTTCGTCGCACCCGGGTGTATGGTGTACCTGCTCCCATGACCCTCGCGCAACACCGCACGATGAACCTCCTCCTCGGCTGGGACGTATAGCTAACCACGGAATCTCACGGCTCCGTCCTCACCGAGTTCCACATCAGCCATAGCCAAAATCCGGGGTAACTCAGGGTCTGCATGATGCGCCTCTGTCACCTGACGGCGGATAGCAGGCGTGATAGTCAGACTCGTAAGCACTGCTAACCCTGGCTCCTGGGTAATCTTGAGCCTGAATGACACTTCGGGCACTTGTTCCTAGAGCCTCCACTTCCTTAACATCTAGGCACTGACCGCGACCTTCCGACTCAAGGCATCGGCGACGACATTCATCCTGCCCGGCTGATAAGACAGGGTGAAGTCATAATCCTTCATAAACTCCATCCAACGCCTCTGCCTGAGGTTAAGGTCCCTCTGCGTGAACACATACCTCAAACTCTGATGGTCAGTGAACACCTCGAACTTCTCACTAAAGCATGATTTTACCCTAACCCGCTCAAAAACACCCCTCTCGGCTCCCATTCGGCCTACAAATCGCGGGGGATGACGGGATGAGCATAGGGATTCGTCCCCCTACCTTAATGGAGCGAAAGCTCCGTCGAATCGAGCTCAAACCACGAAGAACGCTTTTAGAAACCCCGCTCCTTCACGCTTCCCACGGACACCGCACGCCCACGAGCTCGCCTCGCCGCCGCCCACGTCGCCGCGCCATCGCCCCGCCGCCGTCTGCAGCTGAAGAGAGGCCCGCCGCGTCAAAATGGGAGAGAGAGAGGAAGAGGGGGGAGCTCATGGTGGGAGGAAGAAGAAGAAGAAGAAAGAGAAGGGTGGGGAGAGAGAGAAAAATGAGAGATATTTATAGAAAATCCATAAAATCTGAAAAATATCAAAAAATTAAAAATTACATTTCCGAGATCCTCGGAACGCACCGATCGCAACGGTACCACTCTCTCCTAAGTGAACGACCTGGTTCACCCACAACGAGGTTCCAAAGGAATTACCGAAACACACGCCGGAAATCGAAAAACACGCGCAGAAAAGTCACGGATGCACTCCGGGCCTCCGAAACAACTCCGGATCGCGCCGATCCGAACACAAAAGATGTCCGAAATAAAATTTTGGATACAACGGAGCAGGACACTCCGAGAAAGCATATCCGGGACCCAAAAATAAAGATCCGAAAGGTTCGAGATATTACATCATCTGTACTATTTTCAGTGGACACGTGGTCATGAACAAATTCTCTCCCTTTGTCGAAAGATGGTAGGGTATCAATCTACTATTTCCAACTCATAGAGATCAAAACTTATCCCACTGTTGTCAAGGCTAGGAAATTCTTTCTTAAGGAAAATGACATATCGAACTTCATTTTCCATCACTTCTCCAAGAGGGTGATATCCATACATCCCGTAACCTGTGGAGCTCTAAGGGTATCTTATGAAAATAAACTTTTGAACTTTAGTGCCAAGTTTTTCAAACTTACTAGATGTATCATGAACGTATCCCGCCAAACCCCATGGTCGCAAGTTATCTAAATTCGGCTTACAGCCATGCCACAATTCATATAGGATAGAAGGAACTAACTATGAAGGCACATGGTTAAGGATGTAGGTTGGAGTCAAAAGTGCACCCCCCCAGAAGGATATTGGGAGGTTGACATGCGTCATCATCAATCTAACTATATTCAGTAACGTCCTATTTCTCCTCTCAACAACACTATTTTGTTGTAGCATGTAGGGAATAGTGGGAGTAACATCCTGAAAACTTTAAGACTAAAATTCATTAAATAGTCATGCTTTATAAGTTTGAGATTTAATTATCTATTTGTTTATTTATTTCATGTACGCTAAGTTCCCCAACTTGATAGATGGTAGCTAGACGGAGCGAAAGGTAGATGAAAGGGTAAGAAGTTAGACAAAAAGAGGAGACAGAGACGATGTTTCGTCTAAGAGGGAGTAAATAGATTATGTTTTGTCTAAGTGAGAGTAGATAGATGATGTTCGGTCTAAGTGGGAGAGATAGACGATGTTTTATCTAAGTGGGAGAGATAGATGATGTTCCATCTAAGTGAGAGTGGAGATAGATGATGTTCTATCTAAGAGAGAAATAGCTAGATGATGACGTGGCCGAGAGAGGTAGATGATGTAGAAAGTAGATGAAGTATCGTCTAAGCCAGAAGCATTAGACGAAGTAGCCTATTAAATGAATTGCTTCTATCGTCATGTGGATAGATGATATATTAAGAGAATAGATGATATATTGAGTGGATAGATGATACATTCAGAAATTAGATGATATGATTAATAGATAGATGATAAATTGACCATAAATTAAAGGAAAAGACGTACAATAGGAAGAATAACTAATAAGAGATTTGATGTTGGTTAGCTACCAGATTAAGGTTGGATGTTAGGGTCGTTACGAGATGAAATGTACAACTAGGCTTAGACAGTGTGACCCAGGGGCAAATTAGGCAATGAGAGTGGGCGACGCCCAATAAACGATAAAGGTCTTAGAATTTTAACCATGTCAGACTTTCCTTGGACTTAAATAATGTTAAAATCTGACAATACTAGATCTTCCTCGAATTCGAATACTGTTAGGATCTGAACCTGCTGGATTTTCTACAAGACTTGGGGCGATATGACTAGATGAATAGAAGAGAGTGTCAAGACATGGAGTAGGTATGTAGGCCTTGGTGTGGTTTGACAGTCTGACTTAGCAGGTTATGAAAAGGGCAGACCCTAACCAGTGGAGAGAGAGAGTCATATAGATTCCACTCCTTTCTTTTCTCTTATCTATGTCCTTCTCATTTTCCTTGGCTTCCTACACTCTCCGGAGTGTTCTTGGGAGAACATTGTTATCTCACGGTGGTAAGTCTCTTACAAGCATCTCAAATCATCCAGCATCTTCTCCTTTCTGAGACTTGGTTCCATGTTCCTCCAACCTCTTTTCCTTAGAACAAACTAGGGAGAGAGTAGGACATGAAGTGTGAAGGGAAGGGCAAACAGCTCAGAGTTTTAAACTTCCTTGAGGTAGGATTTCTAAGCATGAACTAGCCGCAAACCTTACATCTAGTTTCTTTGATCTGTGTTCTAAATCGTTTTCCCAACAAATACGAACTGCATGTGTTCAAAATCACTCGGGACTCGTGTTCTCATACTTCAAGTTTCTTGCAAAGTGTTAATGAAGATTTCTATGAACAATAAGATACACAATAACTAGGGTAAGTTAATAAGGCTCAAGACGAGTTTCTTATAAGGTGAAATGAAGCAAGAAAACACATTGTGTCATGTACCGATCTTGGTTAAGGTCATTTTTAAGGATAATAAGCCTTGTGTTGCATAAGTATAGGGCGATCCAGATAGAATGTCCACTACATGTCACGATTTAACCTGAACCTTGACCCCATCGCCTAGTTGAGCCACGTTTCCCCTACTCGAATGTGTAAAAAAAAGGGCTACCCAATGGAAAGGGTTACCAGTGGTAAGAGCTACCAGAGAAAAGGGCTACTCATACTAGATATTTTGGGGAGGAAATGTGGTATGAGCCACTCGTAGGTGCAGCCACATAAAGTGTGAAGCCGTCGTTACATGTTATTTGTGTGTTTGGCTTATGTTGTACCCAAACAATCTATGTTTCGTGTTTAAGCTTTGATTACTCTGGTTAAATGTTGAAAATGTGGGTGTAAGCTCCATGCTAAGATTATGTTTATGAATATGATATGCAAGTATGTGCGCACTATATGTATGTATGTGTAAGTATGCTCACCCATAGAGATCACAAGTTAGTTTTCTTGATAAGAGAAATATGTAAAGATAAGTTTCTATTCAAGTATGAAAATGATAAAATACCACATGATTTGTTATGCTTTTCCATATATAGTTCATGCTTATGATGCTCATTTGCATGGGCAAATTCACGTTGCAAGTTTATGTTTCTGCTATGATATCCTTAGCTATTGTGTCTAACTTTCAAGTTTTCTTTCTTGGCCTCATCAGTCTTGGACGGTGGAATGGGATGCCCCCATTCTTGATCCACCTAAGCTCATTTGATTAAGATTCTATCCAAGCATCCCAGCTTTACCTCATCTATAGTAGTTGCACTTCATATTATTTGTATCATCCTTTTGGAGTAAGATGGTAGAACCTATGGATAGGTTAGGCACGAGTGTTAAGTATTTCTATTAGCGGGAAATAGCTAGGTTGGTGTTAAGAGTCCTACTAAGTGTTATACTTAGCTTGTTGCGTAATCCGTTTTAGGTGTCGATGTAGCACCCCGGATTAAACTATAGTGAATAACTTCTCTAAACAAATAAAATCATTAAATAAATACTCAAAGGAAAAAAATAACCGTGTATAATAATATACATGAGAAATTGTATGCGTATCTAAATATGAAAACCCAAATATAGTTAAATCACCTATATTCATATATATCTAGATACAAACCATATATCTATAAATATATATATATACATAATACAAATGCATTGTATATATATTAAACTATATTTGAATTTTAGCTGATACAAAATATATGCAAAATCTATATATAGAAATACTTAACTATTGTAACACAACTTGCTTAGACATTTTGGAAGTTTATGTTAGTAAATGGGCTTCAATGGGCCTCGTGAATAGATAATGGACTTTAACCCATAAATTATCTTCTTCCATTAACACAATATGTACAAAGCCTTAGCCAAAACAACCCACATATATATAAACCATATAACACAATAAAAAAAACCATGTGTATATATATAGATACATATATATAATAATATATATAATCCTTCTAGATATTAAGGGCCTAAACTCATAAGAAGACCCAAAAATGCATAAACGTAAAGCATGGGCTTTGGCCCACGCATGTTCACCGTGAAAACCATTCAAAGAAACCCACGAATAGGCATGAGCTCACTTTTTATATGCACTTACCCATTTAACCCAACCAAACCCATCGAAACCCAACACCCATATGTCTACAGGAAGCCAACCCAAGTAACCATCGACATGTGTGCTTGGCCCAACCCACCTACAGGTTCGACGATGCTTAGGGTTTCAAGGCCAAATGAAGTAGGCGGCTGTTAAAATGGAAGGGCAAATGGAAAACACGGAAGGTTTTATTAAATCCTTCCGTTTCCAAACAATAGAAGCCTCCAGAACATTTCGTTCCTATAAAATCATGCCCTCTTCGAACGGAGCAACCCACGTTGCTGCGTCTTCTTCCTCCTGCGAGCGTGGTCATCTTCCAACCACTTCTTCCTGCTGCCGTTCTGTTTCCCGTAGCTGTGGACGGGAAGGCTTCTTCCTATTCTTCTTCCTACTGGCTGGAACGTGAAAGAAAGCCTCCTCTTCCTCCTACGGTTTGACTGCTACGAAAAGAAGCTTGTTCTTCTTCTTTTCACCTTCCTGCATCTGCAACCGAGGAGAAGGCAAAGGCTTCTTCCCCTTCCTGATTATCAACCAAAGGGTAGGTGTTCTCTCTGACAGCTAAACTCAATTAACAAAGATAATACATGTTTTTACGATCATAAACAGCATGCTTATATCTTGTGTTTGAGTTCATAGCCTCTAATTTTCCATAGGTGATCTCTCTCAAGCCTAAACCTGTTAATATTGCATGCAGTTAACATGGTCTCTATGTAAGAATAATTTTCATGTGTGGATTTTGCAACGTTTTCATGCCTTTATGTGGTGTAGTAACTAGTAACATTAACTAGTTAAACAATTTAATATGTTTTATCAAGATACTCGATGAAATCACGGTAGTTACTATAGTGGGATAGTTATGGATTTTTACTTTGTCGATTTGTTTGTGCACGTCGGAGTGACCTTTGGTCATGAAATTTTATGGGCGTGTTATTGGGGTGGAGATCGAGATAGTGAGAGTTGTTACATCATTTTCCGTGCCTCCTATCTCAAGATCCCCCATCTCTCGACGAAAAATTATTTTGAACGTCTGGTTAGGTAGAGTTTTTCGAGCCCGTCATTTTCATATATAGAACGCGTGATTCCGACGTGTATACATCGAGAACCGGAGGTTTAAAGAAGTTGAAACTTATGATATTTAAATGACGACAGTGAACTTGTCGTCAAATCCTTTTGACGACGTTATGCGAAGTCGTCAAATTTTTAATATATATATATATATATATATATCTTGTAAGTATATCTTTGAAAATTCATATCTATTAAAATATGCAACAGAAAATTATAAAAATTATATATTTGGAATCCTTGCATTTTTCTCCTAATTATAATATATTTTATTTTTCTAAATTATTTTAAATAAATAAATATGTCTTTGAATGTATATTTTTGAAATTATTCAATTAAATAGATATTGAGGTGAATTCTTATTAAATAAATTAAGTTAAAAATCATAGAATTAACGTCCCTCCAAGTGGACGCTAATTAATAAATGACACTACTCACGGACGTCAATTAAAATAAGTTTATTTAATTATAGTTAATTATAGAATTAGATTGACGTGAATTCTATAATTAACGCATTCATGTTCTCACTGTTTTCTTCCGGTTTTGACCCATATCTCGGGTCTTTTGACACTCTCGTCTCACGTCCGTAGATGGAGCCCTTTTTCATGATTGATTCACGTTATGCACCTCAACTCTCGATGACATACGAGTCATCCGTTGGACATTCCGTTCCTTCGGACTGACAAGTTAGTCATTGAGACCTCCGTAAGTCTCCGCTAGCCTTGGATTCCCTCAAGGTAGCCGAGCTGGTTGTACCCTAAAAACCTCGAGATCAGATCCGTGTCACTTTGGTTTTCCGTTAGTCTTGACACTCTACTCCTTTGGAATCTTCTTGTCATCAACTCGAGAACATAACCCTTTGACTCTGTATTTGGCCAAATCCGATTCTGAAACATTAAGGGCTGTGGGTCCGCGACTTTTCAGTACCAGGTAGGACGGAAGTCTAATTCTGTAAACCATGAGAATTCTGGGTGTGGCATTGCACCAAAGTCTGTACATCTGTTAAATTCTGTTATATCTGTCATTCTGCAAATTCTGTTAATTCTAGAAGTTCTGTTATTCTGATATTTTGTTGTTCGGTTACTCTGATAATTTAGATATTCTGCTAGATTGCTTAATTCTGCTTATATTTATTGAAACTCTGTTATATTCTGGCCAATTCTGAAGTTATGTTCATCCGAGTAACTGTCTTTGTTATATTCTGATAGCTTGTCCTTAACTCTGCATGGGAATTCATCCCTTTTTCTCTTGAGCTCGTAACTGCCTTTGACTTTAATATTCATCTTTCCTGTTAGATTGATCGTCATGATTTTCTAATTCCATGCCTTGCATCTTCATGAACATGTTAATTGACTAATCACTTATATTCTGCTTGATGAGAGATGTAATTCCTACTAAGCGTTTCGCTCACCAGCCTATCTTCAACGTTTTTCAGGTAACAACATTGAAGATAGTCCATCAGATGGGGAAGGGCAAGAGTGTTGAGTGTTGTGGAAAAAGTAAGCCGGTGTCTATTAGTTTTCTTGAGTCTTATCTTGTCCTTGAGTCTTTTCCCTTTATAAAGTATTTGAGTCTTTTCTTTTTCCCATATAAATGGAGTCCAGTTATGTAATTGACATTTGATTATCAATAAAGATTATATTTTGTCCATATTGTCTGGCCTTGGAAATTATGTGTCTTATGTATGCTCTGATTATTCACGACTGTATCACTGCCACGTTCCGAATTACACGTTCCGCTGCTATCGGTTCGGGGCGTGACAGTCGAGCTGTGAGGAGATGCAGTAGCCGTACTACTACTCAGGAATTGGGCAGTGTGGCATGAGAGGGGGAGTTTCTAGGTGTGGCTTCATGACTATAAGCCAATAGTACCATAGCAGTTTTTATTTTGTTAGTTTTGTTGCCTGAGCGGGCTTTTGTATCAAGACACTTTTTGTATTTAATTATAGATTATGAATGAGAAATGTTTTCCTTGCTTATTTTCTCTTCATAATGTGTGGTTAATGATGAATAGTTTTATGTTATGTGATGCTCGTGGTGCTACTACTCTTAGCCATATGCATGCATGTGTTGCGCTCCGTGTTTCCGCTATAGAGGGGTGTGACAATGAGTTACCATCGTATACCCTTTTTTCTCACACAATGCTCGAAACTAATCTGATAAATATTTGTGTATGTGGCCGATCCAAAGAGTTTTGACTCTCCTTCCCATTTGATTCTCAACCTCTTATACGAAGTGCTTGAAACAGTCTAGCGCTCCATACAGGTGACAAATCATATAAATATAGCCATATCGCGAATAGTCAACTATGAATGTGAGAAAATAAGAGTAACCATATCGAGCCTTAATTGCTCATCAGTCCGTAGATGACAGAATAGATTAGCTGTAATTATTATGTGGCTCTCTTAGCCTTTCCAAAAGGCTTCCAACATACTTTACTGGCCAAACATGGCTCCCATATGAGCAAGTTGACCTTAGCAAGTGAGCCTAAGAAGCCTTCTCGAGCTAATCTAGTCATCTTGTTCTGCCCTCTATGACC
Organism: Amorphophallus konjac; assembly: GCA_022559845.1. Classification (NCBI taxonomy): domain Eukaryota; kingdom Viridiplantae; phylum Streptophyta; class Magnoliopsida; order Alismatales; family Araceae; genus Amorphophallus; species Amorphophallus konjac. Next base: position 40,922,044 of record CM040120.1, on the reverse strand, counting down.
CAGGGGAGCATGCCAAAAGGTAGAATCTAGGTTTTTATCGTTCAGCACACATGTCGCATTAAAAGAAGAATAAGAGAAGCAATTTTCATCAAGATCCAACTTAAAGAAACCATTGCTTATTATTTCATAACCATAAATGACATTATACAAAACAATGCTCATATGACTACCATGAAATTCAAACTAAAGCCTAGTGCTAACAAATTGGATACAAAATCTAAATTATGCTGGAATCTAGGCACATAGAGCACGTCATGCAGAATCAACGTCCATCCATTCCATAGGCAGAGTAGGTACGCACCGACTCCAAGGACCTCCTCGTTGGTTCTATTCCCCATGAAGACTCTTTGTGTGTCTATCAGAATCCGACGATAATCTATGAACCCTACTCGATCCCTCAAGATGTGCCTCGTTGTTTCTGAATCCATAATCCATTAGGGCTAAGGATGAGCAACCAAGAGATGTAAACAAATACAAGTACATGAAGAGCTAGGTGCATGAGGTACCTTCTTCAACTTAATGCAGTCACAATTGAAATGACATTTCTTTCTGCAGTTGCAGCACTTCATCTTCGCTTTGCTTTTGTCTTAGTTATGCTTGCATGGTGATGTTTGAAAGTCTACTCGTTCTTGGTGCGTGGTGCCTTGCCATGCCCTTTCTTCTTCCTCTGTGGTCCTTTCTTGCCAAATTGTCTACCACCCCAGGCGACATTGGCAGTGGCGTGATAGCCTTCTTCACGATCAGCTTCTAACTCCACATGCCAAGAAATATTATAAATTTTTTTGATACTCTTGTTATGCATTAGAATTTGCTTCATGTTGATCTCCGAGCCGGGCAATGACCTAATAACAGATTGCACATGTTGCTCATTTGTATGATCATGTCCTACAGGTTTCAATTCATGGATCATTCTGGACAACACCCTTAAGATGCTTGGTCATCGTGTGGCACGGATCTTTCGGTAGGTCTCAAATCTCATAACGAGAGCCCTCAGCTAGGTAATAGAAGTTCCCCTAAAGGAAAACTTTAGTTGGTCCCACATCTCTTTTTTAGTAGCATACTTCTAAAACTCGCCAATAAGATCATCTTGCATGTTACTTAGCATTGTAAAACACACTACAATCTTTATTGAACTAGAGGTGGTAGGACTCTTGGTCCCAACAATGCTATGCAGTAGTGCCCTCTTCAGGTGGTGTCATGGTGGTAGTGAGATGGTCTAGCAACTCTTACTTATTCAATAAATATTAGATCTTATAGTGCCAAATATCATAGTTGTTGCCACTCAGTTTATCACCTTTGATAATGTCAACAATAACATTCTTAGAGGCCATCATGATAAATCACTACAATATGAAATAAAGGGTTTAATGACATCATATTACACATCATCTAAATTGCTACTAGAAATAGGAACTAAACATATTAAATTCTCTTATATGATGAGATCGAAAGTAGATTTTAGGAAATTACAATCATCCCCCACTCATATAAGATTATTTAATCGGGTTAGAGCTACTTTAAGCAAATTATCTTATCTGAGAGGAACACATAGCTCTCGCAATTATGTGAGAGGAATGGACATCTCTTGTTGATAATATGCACTTGTGCAATGTGTAATCACTAGTTCCCACCCATTTAACACTCTATTATTTATCCTATCACATGCTAATCTATTTATTTCAATTAAACATACATAAGACTAACCATGCATGGATATATGCATGACATACAACACAAAGATATAAATAAATAAATGAACCTTACGATATAAAATGATAGAATAAGTTATCAACATGAAAATATCCAATATTTTCAAAGTAAACTACTAATCATATCTGACTACATGTCCATGAAGGTATAAATGCAAAAGGCAAAATAATACCTAAGCATGGTCCATCTATCATGAATAGATCAAAATAAGCATACGTATCCTCGAATCACCACCTCTTGCCCCTCAGTGGTTATCAGTGCCAAGTATGAAGGCGGTGCATGGCGGTCCCCCCAAGCGCCAACATGACATCCAATTGAGTTGCCTGGGCTGCTAGACCCTCGGAGTGTCCTGATGACTAACACAAGATGGCACCCAAGGCCTCAGCCTATGTGCCAACAATCATCGTACTACAGATCGATACGGCACACGATAAGCACATCTAGCAGAGGGATCCCAAGTCTGGATCAATCCTCTTAGAGTCAGTTGGGTCAGCCTGACGCCTCTATCCACTGTTGTCGGTGCAAGTGGTGTCCAGTGGGCTGCAGTCTCCACCACTCTACCAGCCACCTAGGGAGGGGTGGACTGACCGCCACCATCACTGACAGGCCTCCATGTCTACCAATAAAGTCACTTGGAGGGTCGCTCCTCAACCAAGCCATGGTCTAGGGGCTCTACGTCAGAACCCTAGCTGCGGTGCAAGCCTACTATTCAGGCTGGTCTACAGGGTCGAATGAAGACCCGTGGGTGGCTGTAGCATCTCATGTCGCTGCGGTAGTGCTTGCGGGTGACCTATCGACCATCGGAATGTCGGCTACGTTATTGGCCACTCCTCGACTGAGTTGAGTCTGAGTGTTGCAGCGAGGTTAGTCGTACTCGTAGTTGTTAGTAGTTGGGGACACCCTAGAGGAGGGTAAATATGTGTGCCAATAAAAACAATAGCGTATAAAAATTATAAATGCTGAACACAGTCGAAATAAAAACATAGACATGTAAGCAACCATAGGAACATGCGGATGTTATACTAGTTTGGTCTACCCTCCTTGGCAGATCTATGTCTAGTCCCCTACAACTCATTTGGGGTTCCACTAACTTTTCGTTCTAACCAAAGTTACACCCATTGTTTTTCAGGGCCAACTCCCTAGAATGATCTTCAAAGTCTCAACGAACCTTATAGCAAGTTTTTAGGACTAGCAACTCAGTTGTTCTTAATGGTTACAGTGAACCTTACTTATTGGTATTTAGGACTAGCAACCCAGCTGATCTTAATGGTCACAGAAAACCTTACTTGCTAGTATTCCATGACTAGTAACTCATCTGATTGCACAGTATCAATAGACCAACCTAGTATAACCCATGCTGGTTAACCCATAACAACTAATGCTCTAACTATAAATTGGACAAATTACAATGTTCCCCTAGTGCTCTTCGATGAGTAGATATGGACAATGATTACAATAAATGAAAACTAACAAGCAGACAGAGAGGAGGAGGACGAGAATGTTGTTGAAGCTCAAATTCTTCTTCTTGATTGCTCTCTGGAGTAGAAGACTTCTAGGATGGCGCTTTGAAGTGAAGTCTTCTTTGAACTCCAGTGTATTTATAAATGGGATTTTTGCATGAAAATCATTGTTAGAGGTAAATTTGTAAAAAAATCATTCCTAGAAATGTATTAGTAGACATATCACTGGGTTAATTCAAATAATACATAAATGACATTTAAGCATAGTTTTTTGTAAGTTTTTAACAAAAAGAAGTGTTATGTCTGCAAATAAATATGATATTTTTGCACAATTCAAATTTACACAGTGATATGCCTACTAATATATTTACAAGAATAATTTTTATACATATTCTTATTTAACAATAATTTTCATGTAAAAAATCCTTTATAGATCTAGGCATTTTCCTATCCATTAAACACGTTCACCTTTAACGGTCAAATCTTAGCAATGTTCGGTGGTCCTCCTCCTTTAGGACCTAGAAGTCTACTACGTCAATTTGCCTATCTGCACATCCTCCCTTTATGTGATGTATGTCTCTACCTACTCTTGTCTTTATGGTCTGTAAGCTTACTTAAAATATGCTCTCCATACAAAGCTATTAATGTAATGTGAGATAAAGTAAATGTATTTGAAATATAGAGCATAGGTGTGAGTATTATATTCAAAAAGTAATATAGTTTTACATGAAAATACATCTCACCGATGAATAGATAGAACCTGATAAAGTGCACAATCTTTTTATATTATATGTCCAAGGAATAAAAAATATTTCAGTGGATATATTGCATTAAATGTGGGATGTATATAGAGGGCTAGGTGTTGATAATGTATCGTCTAGATTTTCTTATCACCTAAGGGCACGTTTGGAAAGGATGTAGGGTGGAGGGATTTTTTCAAAATCCCTTAGAGAGAGAAGAAGCACATTTTATGTAACTTTTAGAGATTTTTTAATTCTCTTCCCTTTCTCCCTATCTCTCTCTAAACCTCGAAATCTACCATAAATAAAAGATGATGGGACATTGAGACATTTGAAAAAGCTTTTGAAAACTGAGAGATTCCAATGATTGGAGAGTTTAAAATCCCTCTCCTACATCCTTTCCAAACGCACCCTAAATGTTACATGACCCTATTTACGTTGGAATGCATCATCTAATTTTCCTATTCATCGTTTAGTTGCTCTTAGATAAGGCATGATCTAAAATGTTTTCTATCGTCTAAACATGCATGTGGTCGTTGCATCGTCCAATTTGTAACTTGGACGGAGCAATCTTTTGTCATTTAGTTCACTTGGACAATGTATCGTCTTACCCTAAATTTTGGATGTTATCTAGTGTATCTTCTTGCTTTGGACAACGTATCGTCTACTTTTATATTTCTTTTAGATGAAATTAAAAGATAGGTAGAACATCGTCTATCTTTCCAAGGTAGACGATGTCTCGTCTTATTTTCAACTTAGACGCAAAACTTTTAGGTGGAGCCTTCTTCTTTATGACTTAGACGGTATATAGTTTATCTTCTAGGAGAAGACGATGTATCGTCCAGCTTTTTAATATAAGCTGAAGGCTTTTAGGCATTGTTCCCTCTAAGTTCTAATAGATTTTTACTTGAATTTTTGCAAAGTCTATGGGAGACCTGGATTATGGTTAAACTTGTATTCATACTTAGCCATTAGGTGAAAAAACTAAGATATTCAAAATGTGTTTATTTTGTCATAAAGTTAAAATAATTAATTTATGAGAAAATATATTTTCCCAGTAGTAGCCAACCAAGTCAAGCCACCGCTAGGAGCAGAGCTTTTTAGTCCACCATGGTCTAAGAAATAAAATAATAATAATATCATAAAAACACACAAAAAATCTCATGTCTCTAATACCAATGCTGATAACCTTCGAGTAATAGCATAACCAATATCATTAGAGTGCGAGACATACCCTTTGCAGTGGAAGCGACGGATCCATGCAATATCATAGAGGTTGAGGAGTAGGCGACCATAGTCTACCTTTAATGCTTTATGCTCCAAGACCTAAGGACAGTGGTGATATCCCCTCGAAGATGCACGTAGTTAAGATACTCGCGGGAAGATGACTCTCGTATTGACTCCACGTAGAGCGGCTCCTCCTCTTAAGGGCACTGTGCACTTCTCCTTCCTTCTTGCTTGTAGTGGAGAATAGAGAAGGAGGGAGAGGAATAGAGAGATAAGAAGCGAGAGAGTGGTGAAGGGCAGCAGTGGCGGCCTTCGGCGCTCTCTAGATGAGCTCTCCTCTAGGGCACTCCAAACCTCTCTTGTAGTAACCTCTCGATCCCCCACACACCCACCAATCTACAGAGATTGGCTCTAAGGTAGAGATGGAAAGGGAGAGGTTGAGTAGAAGTTCACATGGGACTTGGAGAGAGGGTTAATTGGAGTTGGGATAGGAGAGAGAGGAGCAGTTGGCACGCCCGTGGGAGTAGAAGTCCTGGCGAGACTTAGATCGTGACCTGCCCTCCGCCATGCATGGGATCCCACGGGCAGGGTTCCATGCACGTGCGTTGGCACAAGGAGGGTAATGGACACTTAATCCTAATGGACCTCGGCCCATCCCATTTACTAAAACTTTCCAAATTCAAATGTTTTTTAGATATTGAATGCGTGAGAAGAAGTACCTAAAAATGTCCATCCGATCCTTTTTTTGTTGTCGATGATTATTGACGTGATAGTCGATTAGAAAATGACTAATTTGGAAAGCGAAACCCTTGGAGTTTTTATTTTTTTTGAAATTTGGAGTTAAAAATTGAAATTAGAGGATAATATAAGATAATATTTTTAATATCTAGTTTGACAAAACCGAACCTGGTCGGCTGACCTGACCCTAACCCCACCCTCAAAAGAGGGTTAAGATCGTAACTTTTGACAATCGGATCAATTTTTGGTCGGGTCATTCTAACTTGCACATTCATTCAGGTCAAGTTAGAGCCATCAAATTTGATCCGAACCCATCCTAATTTGAGCTGACCCTTATCTTTTCACCCTAACCCTATGTGAACAGTCTGGATTTGGGCCGTGTGCATTCCCTGACCTAAAATCGGGTTGGGTCACATTAGGGTCAATCGAAATTCATTAGACTTAATTTATGACCCAACCGTAACCCAATCCACGGGACCCATTGCCATCTTTATCTATATCACATCAAACTATGCATAGCTCATGAATTTAACTTAAGATCAAATTTAATAAGATTTTACTCAACTGACTATCACCACAAGGAAGGTCAGTGTTTTCGACGAACACTGTGTGTCAAAAATTCGTCAGGAATCAAATTTTCGAAAGAAGTTCCGACAGAGTTTCGACGAATAGTCTCCGTCGAGTATCCCTTGTTAGATTTTTTTGTCAAACATAAAATCCATCGAAAATCCATCAGAGCTTATTTTTAGATGACATTCCCATCGTATCTATAATCTGTCGGAAATTCATCAAAAAATTCTGACGGATTATAGATACGATGGAAATTCCATCTGAAAACTAACTTTCCGACAAACATAAATGTCAGAACAGTTTTCTGACGGATAAATAGAAACCGTCGGAAGTTCCGTCAGAAATTTTTTAGACGGATTAATCTTCCGTTGAAAAATTATTATTATTATTTTAAAAATATATAAAAAATTATTTAAATAAAAAACATAACATAACATCTACACATCACAAATAAAACACATCGCAGTCACAAATAAACCAATCAATTAAATTATAATATAAAATAATTTAAATATAATATTTTAAAAGTATCAATGTTATTATAATATTATAAAAATAATCAATAAATATCCTCTGCGCCCTCTGTGTCCTCATCTTCCCCGTCCTGCTTGTCCCCTCCGTCGTCACACGCTGGAGGATCTTATATTGAAAAAATAATAATATTAGACATGTATGAATAAATAAAAATATAATTTAAAAGATAAATAATTTAGTTAATTTCATAAATTCAAATGAAGATGATATATATATGAATTATTTAAGTTACTTCTAAAAAGAGTAATTTATTAACCAACTGATATCCAAATCGGATTCTGTCAACTCTCCCAAGTCACTCTCACTACCCAAGTCGGTCGTGTTGGAACGATCGACACGCCGATCAGATAGGTATTTTAAATTTTCGACTCTCGAACATAAGTTCTTTAATTTTAAACTAAGTGCATTCGGAGAATACTATTTTGAACGTCAAACTCAAACGGGATATCCGATTTGGATTCCGTCAGCTCTTCCAAATCACTCTCACCATCCAGGTCATGTTGGAATGATCGGCACACTGATCAGATTGGTATTTCAAATTTTGGACTCCCGAATGCCAGTTCTCTGATTTATTTTAAACTAAGTTAGTTCTGAATTTGATAACTTTAACGTCGGACCCAAACTTGGTATACAAATCGAATTCCGTTACCTCTTCCAAGTCTATCTCAGCACTCAGGTCGTGTTGGAACAATCAGCACATCGATCAAAGTGATATTTTAACTTTTTGGAGTCTTGAATCTAAATTCTTTAATTTTAAACTTAGTACATTCGGAGAATGCTATTTTGAGCGTCGAACCCAAACCTGATATCCGATTTAGATTCTGTCATGTCTTCTAAGTCACGCTCACCACTCAGGTCACATTGAAATGATCGGCACACCAATCAAGCCGGTATTTCAAATTTTGGACCCTTGAACCCCAGTTCTCTGGTTTGTTTTAAACTAAGTTAGTTTTGAATTGGGTAATTTTAATGTCGGGCCCAAACCGGGTATCCAAATTAGATTTTGTGTTATGTCCCGAGCTATGAATACAGCGGAAGGATTCTCGGGAAACGTGAACAGTCAGCATGGTATGTCTCTTGCAAGCAAGAAAATTAGAGCGCCAAGACAATCACACATAATAAGAGTGTACAATAATTGATCCAAAAATTTACTTTATTTCATAATAATAATCAAAAAGTACATAAGACCTTGACTTACGACATCCTTACATCATTTGACTCAAGAAAATAAAAAATTATAATATAACTCGACTAGACACTAGATAACTAGGGCTTTTCTCGTTCCAATGGACCATCAATCGCTCTCAGACCCGTTACTTACACAATCCGAATCTGACTCACTAGTATTTCCTGAAAAGTTGAGAAGGTAGGTATGAGCACACATGTCCAGTAGGTATCTTCGTATCAACATGAAGGCGTATATTTAAATGATTAACATTTTTGCTCTAAGTAAAGGGAATGCGACAGAACATACGGTATAAACAAACGGAACAAGAGACAAGAACTATAGAGATATGAGATTGTAAGAAACAATATTATGTTTAGTCAAGATTGTGCAAAACAAGTTTGGCCTTTCATGAACAAGAATGTACGAATATGTAACTAGAAAGTACTTACATAACCTTGTGAAGGCCATATTCTAGAATGTCATTTAACAAGCATGTAAATTTCATCATGAGCCTCGTGGTTTTCACCCGTTCATAAAAAAGCACTCCCGGCGTAATACGACGTCAGTGTTCATCGTACCCTATGGTTTATAGAACGTTTCTGGTCTTCGACCGAGGGGGCTAGTGTCGAACCCTTGGACACCGTCCGTGCCCGCCCTTGCATCTTCAAGTTATAAACTAACTATTTCCATGAGATAATCAATAATTTGGCCATTAATGTCAATTCCAAACAAAGTTTACAAGACAATGTAGCCAAGGTATAGAACGCATCAAAACTCGATCATGAGAGTTAAAGGAAGATTTAGAAAGGACAGTATGTTACGGCGGCATTCCGACAGCATAACGGTATATTAATTAAATTCCATAACTTATCAATGACTTACTAAACAGATTTTTAGGTTCCAGATAATCAAGAGACCATCTAAGAACACAATTAGAACAACCCTTGGGTCAAACCCCAGGTTAGGAAAACAGAATGGCGGTCATGTACAGAACCGTTTCATAGCTTAGCGGTCTGGACAGGCCCGTTTCTGGACAGTAACGGTCAGATACATGCCACAAATAGGAGTTTGGCAGTCCAGGAAAACCGCAACTTAGACAGAGTCAACCAGAAAGAACAAAAGTCGACACTTAAGGAATTCTGAAAAATGGCGGTCTTAGGGTGGCCATTTCTTGTCAATGGCGGTCTGACGATGGCCGCAAACAGACAGTAGTGGTCCCCTTCATGCCCACAATTAACTAGGGCACAGAAATAAACTCGTCGGTCATGTGAGTGCATTCTAGACAAATTGAGCTTTAAGGGTGCAACCAGTTTGGCGTCCTAGTGGGAATCCCAGGCTCACGGAGACTTACGGAAGCCTTGAAACAAGATCTCCTAGTCCGACAGAAGGAATATCTGACGGAGATGTTCACAAGTCCAAGAAATGTACCTATAAGTGCAAAGTGTATCTAACGGTCGCATATCGGAGCATACGCCACTTAAGAAAATGACTCAAGAGAGGAGAGTGGATCGTGTGAAAACAGCAATCAAAACAACGTTCTAAATACCACCATGAATCATGTTTCATAAATATAGGAAGAATATTTAATTACAAAACTATAATAATTTTGGCATGAAATTAACATAACGATGAAAATAAGGTTCTTAAACTTGCTCACGCATGTCTAGGGTGCTTAACATGAATCAGGGCATAATTAAATGAAACATGGCATATTTATAATAAATAATATAATGGAAAAACAAATTGAGTTCGAACTGGTCCTCAGAACCAGATTGCGGTCAAGATCTGGCCGCAAGGGTGTCATAAACGGTCTTGCGATAGACCGCTGTTAGATGCAGCGGTCACTTTATTGACCATTTTCTGTCTGACAGATAGAAGCTGTAAAATAGTTAAATAAAATACTAATCTAGGACATGTTATGCATGGAAAACATTGTAACCACGTAGCTAAGACATGTTAGAAGGTAATTAGGCCATGAATATGTATAGGTTGTGAGAATTAGATAAGAATTTCATCTTAATTGTATTAGGGCTAAGTTCATGCATGAAAAATGAACTAACTTGCGCAGTCTCAATAAAACACAAAATATTCCACATACCATGCATGAAAACTACTAGAAATTAAGGGCTTTTACTCCTAACATCAAATTTAAGCCGTGTTGTGCCTCTTAGGCACAAGCATGTGCTATGTTGCAATGATGATAGCAATGCTATTTGGTTTTAATAATAGCAAGACAGTGAGTGCATTTGATGCATTTGATATTGTATTTTGATTTCTATTCATTCTGCATATTGATAGCAACATAAATGATGATGTTTAGCACTGATGGCATTTGCTCTTTATATATGTGCATTGCATTCTGTCAGATATCATGTCTCTGCATATATCATGTATGGGTAGCAAAGTCTATACACTGGACTGTGTAATTGTGCATCATGCAAGTCTATACATTGGACTCTCGTTCAAGTTCATGCATTGTCTTAGGCAAAGTCTGTATAGCGTCAACGCACTTCATTGGAAGTGTGTACAGCGTCAACGCGTGAAGTATATACATTGCTTCAGGAGCTTCAAGTCTACACATCGCTTCGCTTCATGAAGTCTATACATCCACAGTTAAACTTGAAGTCTGCACACTAGTCTTCACTGTCAAGTCTGCACATTGGTCTTCGATTTCAAAGTCCATACATTGGACTGTTCATCAAAGTCTGTACATCGCCTTCAATCTTCAAGTCTATACACTGGCTTATTCTTCAAGTCTGTACAGCCGTTAGCATTGGACTTCATGTCTAGACATTGCACTGTAGCATCCATCGTCTTCTTGTTGTTTTAGTGTCTATGTCTTCATGTTGTGTTTACGTCTTCGTGTTGATCTGACTTCGTGTCGTTTTCCCTCTTGTGTCTCGTTTTCCAGTGAACCCTGTGTCGTTTCACCTCGTGCTGTTCTCACTTAACTTCGTGTCGTGTTTCTGAAGCAGCTCGAATAGTTCTGATGAACTTCGAGTCGTTTCCCTGTAGACCTCGTGTCGTTCCTGTTTAGTAACCACACTTCGTGTCGGTTACTGTTGTTTCTGTGTCTTCGTGTCATTTTTGTTCCACTGCGTGCAGAGCATTGCAGCACCTCGTGTTGCTTTCTGTGCCACCTCGTGTCGTTTCTGTGTGAACCTCGTGTCGCTTCTCTCTGTCCTCTAGTTGCATCTCGTGTCATCTTTTATGTCTTGCTTGTTGTTGCAACCACTTCGTGTCGTTCTTCTTTTCACCTCGTGTTGTTTTCATCTTCTTCGTGTCGTTCTCTTTGTAGTGTTATCTCTGTTACAGTGTGTATCTCGTGTCATTCTTTCCTTACTTCGTGCTGTAGTCACCCTGTGTATCTCGTGTCGTTCTCAGTGCATCTAGTATTACTATTACATACCTCATGCAGCTTTAGTTCCTGTGGCCCTCAGTTTTAATGGGTTGTATCTCCTTGCAGGTCCGAGGAAGAACATTTCCACGTGACTGGGCAGCACGTGATCCGAGGCTGAAGGACTGACAGAATGCTGACACGTGGCCAAATATCTGGGCGGGAAATGCGGAGGACACACACGCCCAGTGCTGCCCTCCTGCAGGCTGCTGCTATATATATGAGCCTCCTTCCACAGAAGAAGGTTGATCGAGTTGGCAAGAAGAAAAGTCCATACAGAGAGCCACGATCCAGATAGAAAGAGAAAAGAGAAAGAAGAAGAGCAGAAGGAGAAGAAGAGAGGCAGAGAGCTCGAGAAGAGTGTGAAGAGAAGAAGAAGAAGAGAGAGAGAGAGAGAAGGAGTTCGTTCCTCAGATCTTTGGTTCAAAACCAGATCTGAAGTTGCTCATTGTTGAGCTATATTTTGTGCTTTATTGCTTCAGCTTTCCGTTGCTGTCTTGTTCTATTTTCATTTTCCTTTATACATTTCTTCAAGCTGTTTGTCAGCGGTTTGCAGAGGTGCTGCCTCTGGACAGCAAGCTGTGTAGCTCAGCGGGCAGTGGAGGTTTCCACTGGACAGGTAAAGCTGTAATCCTCAGCTGGCGAGACTTGGTCTCAGACGGGTTAAGCTGTATTCCCCAGCGGGTTCAAGCTGTGAGTCAGCGATGGCTAAGCTGTATTGCCCAGCGGAAGCAAGCTGTGATGCTCAGCGGTTGGCTAAGCTGTATTGTCCAGCGGAAGCAAGCTGTGATGCTCAGCGGTTGGCAAGCTGTGAGGCCCAGCTGATTGTTGGCTAGCTGTGTTGCCCAGCGGTTAGTGAAGCCACACTCGGGTTGAGTGTGGGGTGGATGTAGGTCTGGAGGACCGAACCACCTAAAAACCCTTGTGCATTGTGGTTTGGTTTATCTGCTTTTGCTTCCGCTAGATGATTGCATAGGGGCGCTCTAAGCGTTTGGCTTCTGGTTGAGCAGAAGAGTGGATTAGTTTTCTTAGAATAGTTTAATCTGTCAAGAGAGCGAAATTCTAGTTGAGCGACTCCTTGTCTAATTCAGCCTAGTTAGCATCCTAGTGATCTCACTGTATGCTTGTTTTTGTTCTGCAACTGATTATTAGCTTTTAAGCTTGTCTAGTTTGCGAACTAGTAATTCTAGTGAGCATCATATTTTAACTGGGCGAAAGGTTTTTTTTTTAAACGGGTTATATTCATTCACCCCCCTTCTGAATACTGCACCGAACCCAACAATTGGTATCAGAGCGGGTCTCTGATCTATCAGATCTAACAATCTGCAGAGGATCCTGCTGGTTTGTTTGGTGCTTTTCAGAGTGTGCTTTCTGTGTTCGTAGCTTTGATTCTCCGTCTTAGTGCTTTGTCTTGCTTATTTGGTTTAGGTGCTTCAGTCTGTTCTGAGCTTTCAGATTGTTTGCAATGGAGCCAATCGTGCTGAAGGCTAGCTCCAGCAAAGCAAATAGATCCAGCCACAGTGGATCATCAAGCGAGAAAAGTAGCCTCTCGCGGTCTGAAATTGATGAAGACTACATGGGAATGGTGATTAGTAATTTCAGGAAATTTCTGAGAACGAGAGAAGGAAAGCTTGATGGTGGCAACCAGCAAACAAGGTATAACTCTAATCCTGCCAAGATTGCTGACACTAATGTTTGCTACAAATGCAGGAAGGCTGGTCACACGAAGGATGATTGTCCAGAGGCATTGAAACTCAAAGGGAACACCTCGGACATTGATAGAGAAGGAAGAAAGTCAATATGCTTAATGGCCAACCGGGATGATGAGGAATCCTCATCCAAGGTAAATTCTGAATCTGAATCAGATGGATACTCTTTCGATGAACTGATAGTGATGTATGAAGATTTGTTCAAAGTATCCAAGAAATTAAAATCTGAAAATAGAAAGTTAAAAAAGAGATGTGAACAGATAAATTCTAATGTTCCCTGTGAAAACTGTCAAAGACTAAAAACATCTCATGATATGTGCTTAGCTGATCTGAATATGAGTAAGGAACAAATCTCCTCATTGGAAAATAAAAATGAAGAATTGAGGTTGCTAAATTCTGCCATGTCTGAGAGACTCTTAACGCTTGAAAAAGGGAAGAATTTAGTTGAAAATGAATGTGAGAGAGTGAGCACATTGATAGAAGAGATTGATAGCTACAAAGCCATTAATGTCTTACTTAATGAAAAGATCACATATTCTGAAATGCTCATTTCTTCTCTCAAAAATGAAATCACTGAACTAAACAATTCCCTGTTTAAGTCTCTTAAAAATAAAGAAACTCCAAAGATGTTTCTAAGAAGAAAGTCTCTGATGGAGGCAGTAATCAGGAAAATAAGAAAACAAAGGAGAAAATAAAAGTTTTGAAAAAGAATGATAACAATCAGCATGCTAAGAAAGCTCAGGTCAAACATTCTAGTGTCAAAAATGTCAAATGCTTTTATTGTGGAAAGTTTGGCCATGAGATGGTTGATTGCTTTGTGATAAAGAAGGATGAATTGAAGTATGATAGAACTCATGCTAGGAAGCCTACTGTGAGTAAACCTTCTTCTGCTCACATCAAAAGGCATCAATGTTTTTATTGTCATAAAATAGGTCATCTCATGCATGATTGTAGACAAATGAAATTAGATGATCTATATGCTGTTAGAATGCATGATAAACTGTTCCATGCTAAAAATCATGCATCTCATAAAGAGAACACTCAATGTTCTCATTGTGGCAAATTAGGCCACAGAGCTGCAAACTGTTGGCATGCTAAGGGAAGAATAATTAACTTCAAAACTGCTATAATCCCTGTAAAAAGGCATGCATTCTATAAGAATCTTGACAAAATGTATTCTTCATGTTTTGAATGTGAAAAACATGGCCACACAGTCAAGGATTGTCGGCACGTTCAGAAGAATCACATTAACCCCCATGCTGTCAAATTCCATGCAAAACAATTTGTGAAATTCTCTTGTTTTAATTGTGGAAAACCTGGCCACAAAGCCTCTGAGTGCTGGGTGGCAGAGTTCAGAAAATAAAATGCCCATGCACACAACAGAAATTTTGATGTTCATGCACATGAATTTAATGCTTACAATAAGGTGCATAAAAGGAACTCAAATTCTGTTAGTCATCATGGTAAGTCTGGTCAATTTGGTTATTCCTTGTCCAGCTATAAGTTGATGGGCTATGTTGATAATTTTGTTAAGAGATCATTCAGAACACCTGTTAGGGCTCATACAGGACCCAAGGCAGCTTGGGTTCATGCAAGATCATATTGATTGACATGTTGCAGGTGTGCCTTGGTAAGAGATATAAAAGGGGTAATTTAGCCAAGGCACTCAAAAAGGAAGCCCAGGATTCTATATCTCAGGTTAGTTCTGAACTTTGTTTTAAATTCATCATCTGAAATTGTTGCTTTGCTCGGTTGATTTGTTGATGATCTCTTCATGTACTGAGTTTTACTTTGCACATATCTGATGCTCTTGTCTCTTGCTAGTTTTTGCACTATGAACATAGGATGTTTGATGTTCTGCACAATCATGTTTGAGTCGATGCATACCTTGTACTAAATTTGAATGCTTCTTTAGTGTATTCAGTTGATGCACTATATAGACTTTGTGTCAATGCATGTGTTTTGTGTTAATGCATTGCATGCTTGGTGTTAAATGCATAACTTGTTGATTGTGAATGGGTCATTTAGTGCACACAGTCAATGCATGTGTCTAGTGTTTGCATATATCATTTGCATGACTGTCAATGAAATTGATCAATGCATATAAGACTGATTTGCACTGCATTACATCTTGAAAAATCTGAAAAAGGATAAAAATGCTCATGACTTGGATGCATAAACTTGAATTGATTGCATACTTGCCTCATATAACAGTCTAGTGCATAGCATATCCTTGCATCATGGTGTCAGGGGGAGCTGAGAATTCTATTCAATTTATTGAATTCTATTTACTCCTCATTGTCCCAATTTAATTGATTCATATCTTTTGACATCAGATGTCATTGGACCATATTGCCAATTGCTATCCTTTCCCCATCTTTTTCACTGAACAACAGTTCTGGTTCTGGTTCAGTACGTTGAGTTGTGATTATTTCAATTGTTATTTTATAAGAATCTCTCTCACAAATTGAAAAGAACTAAAGGTTTAACCTTTATAAATTGAAGAGTCAAATGTCTGCCTTCAGAATCTGAGATAAAAGGAAAATTTTTATAGCTCTTAATCTTTGTCTCATAGCTAAAATAGAAAAAGTTTTTTGTAATGCCTAAATGTGTTGAACTGGATATGTCTAGAACAGGCTAATAAGAGTGTGTACTGATTTTTTAAACAATCACTCTAAAAGAATTAAGGGCAGCAGTAAATAAGATCATAAATGTAAAGAACTGAACATTGTGACAGAGCAATGGTTAATTGCACTGAGAAACTGTGAACTCCTCCAATGAAGCAGGAAAATTCACATGTCATGAAGTGCCTCAAGCTAACTCTGTTCATAGGGTCAAATCTATAGGGGGAGTCCTCACCAAGTAACTGAGAGTACTGGCCTCTAATCAAGGTGTACCCTTAATGTCAAAAGTGAAGACTATTCCTTGTAGGTCTTGATCTGAAATAGATCTAGTAGTTTATGCCTAGTAACTGGGGGTACCTGCCTCTGATCAAGGTGTACACCTAATGTCAACAGCATAAATGCCACTGATCTATTTACTTAGTTCAGGCTCTGGAATTTGAAAAATGAAAATCAAACTGCTGTAACCCCTTGAAATCAAAAGTCATTGAGTGAAAATTATTTTTCTCAATACATATTCAAGTTGCCTTTCTTGAACTTCCATGTTTAGACACAAAAGGGTATTATTTCAGACTTATCTATTAATACCATGTGCCCTAGATTCATTGCTATAAATGGAATCTAAAACTCTTTTTCAGGGGTCAGGTGTTTTACTCTAGATTTATCACTGTTAAACCTGAATTTTTGAAAATTGTATGTTGATGATTCTTATACTTTAACAGTTGTTTATAATCATGCTTCCTTTCTGAACCTATGATTCAGCTGTTATCAAGTGATCCTCCTACCTTCTCTACCTTGTTTATCTGTTCATATCCCTTCTCAAAGGGGGAGCATTCATTTAGGGGGAGAAATAATTCAGGGGAGTCTTACATTCAGGGGGAGAATGCTCTAGCAGTCACTTGCATGCATAATGTACTTTGCACTCTTGTTTTTACTGTTTTTCTCTTTTTGATCATGTCAAAGGGGGAGAAAATCTTGTGTGTGACTCACTGTCATATTGTGTTGCCATCATCAAAAAGGGGGAGAATGTTGTGCCTCTTAGGCACAAGTATGTGCTATGTTGCAATGATGATAGCAATGCTATTTGGTTTTGATGATAGCAAGATAGTGAGTGTATTTGATGCATTTGATATTGTATTTTGATTTCTATGCATTCTGCATATTGATAGCAACATAAATGATGATGTTTAGCATTGATGGCATTTGCTCTTTATATATGTGCATTGCATTCTGTCAGATATCATGTCTCTGCATATATCATGTATGGGTAGCAAAGTCTATACACTGGACTGTGTAATTGTGCATCATCCAAGTCTATACATTGGACTCTCGTTCAAGTTCATGCATTATCTTAGGCAAAGTCTGTACAGCGTCAACGCACTTCATTGGAAGTGTGTACAGCGTCAACGCGTGAAGTATGTACATTGCTTCAGGAGCTTCAAGTCTACACATCGCTTCGCTTCATGAAGTCTGTACATCCACAGTTAAACTTGAAGTCTGCACACTAGTCTTCACTATCAAGTCTGCACATTGGTCTTCGATTTCAAAGTCCATACATTGGACTGTTCATCAAAGTCTGTACATCGCCTTCAATCTTCAAGTCTATACACTGGCTTATTCTTCAAGTCTGTACAGCCGTTAGCATTGGACTTCATGTCTAGACATTGCACTGTAGCATCCATCGTCTTCGTGTTGTTTTAGTGTCTCTGTCTTCATGTTGTGTTTACGTCTTCGTGTTGATCTGACTTCGTGTCATTTTCCCTCTTGTGTCTCGTTTCCCAGTGAACCCCGTGTCGTTTCACCTCGTGCTGTTCTCACTTAACTTCGTGTCGTGTTTCTGAAGCAGTTCGAATAGTTCTGATGAACTTCAAGTCGTTTCCCTGTAGACCTCGTGTCGTTCCTGTTTAGTAACCACACTTCGTGTCGGTTACTGTTGTTTCTGTGTCTTCGTGTCATTTTTGTTCCACTGCGTGCAGAACATTACAGCACCTCGTGTTGCTTTCTGTGCCACCTCGTGTCGTTTCTGTGTGAACCTCGTGTCGCTTCTCTCTGTCCTCTAGTTGCATCTCGTGTCATCTTTTATGTCTTGCTTGTTGTTGCAACCACTTCGTGTCGTTCTTCTTTTTACCTCGTGTTGTTTTCATCTTCTTTGTGTCGTTCTCTTTGTAGTGTTATCTCTGTTACAGTGTGTATCTCGTATCATTCTTTCCTTACTTCGTGCTGTAGTCACCCTGTGTATCTCGTGTCGTTCTCAGTGCATCTAGTATTACTATTACATACCTCATGCAGCTTTAGTTCCTGTGGCCCTCAGTTTTAATGGGTTGTATCTCCTTGCAGGTCCGAGGAAGAACATTTCCACGTGACTGGGCAGCACGTGATCCGAGGCTGAAGGACTGACAGAATGCTGACACGTGGCCAAATATCTGGGCGGGAAATGCGGAGGACACACACGCCCAGTGCTGCCCTCCTGTAGGCTGCTGCTATATATATGAGCCTCCTTCCACAGAAGAAGGTTGATCGAGTTGGCAAGAAGAAAAGTCCATACAGAGAGCCACGATCCAGATAGAAAGAGAAAAGAGAAAGAAGAAGAGCAGAAGGAGAAGAAGAGAGGCAGAGAGCTCGAGAAGAGTGTGAAGAGAAGAAGAAGAAGAGAGAGAGAGAGAAGGAGTTCGTTCCTCAGATCTTTGGTTCAAAACCAGATCTGAAGTTGCTCATTGTTGAGCTATATTTTGTGCTTTATTGCTTCAGCTTTCCATTGTTGTCTTGTTCTATTTTCATTTTCCTTTATACATTTCTTCAAGCTATTTGTCAGCGGTTTGCAGAGGTGCTACCTCTGGACAGCAAGCTGTGTAGCTCAGCGGGCAGTGGAGGTTTCCACTGGACAGGTAAAGCTGTAATCCTCAGCTGGCGAGACTTGGTCTCGGACGGGTTAAGCTGTATTCCCCAGCGGGTTCAAGCTGTGAGTCAGCGATGGCTAAGCTGTATTGCCCAGCGGAAGCAAGCTGTGATGCTCAGCGGTTGGCTAAGCTGTATTGCCCAGCGGAAGCAAGCTGTGATGCTCAGCGGTTGGCAAGCTGTGAGGCCCAGCTGATTGTTGGCAAGCTGTGTTGCCCAACGGTTAGTGAAGCCACACTCGGGTTGAGTGTGGGGTGGATGTAGGTCTGGAGGACCGAACCACCTAAAAACCCTTGTGCATTGTGGTTTGGTTTATCTGCTTTTGCTTCCGCTAGATGATTGCATAGGGGCGCTCTAAGCGTTTGGCTTCTGGTTGAGCAGAAGAGTGGATTAGTTTTCTTAGAATAGTTTAATCTGTCAAGAGAGTGAAATTCTAGTTGAGCGACTCCTTGTCTAATTCAGCCTAGTTAGCATCCTAGTGATCTCACTGTATGCTTGTTTTTGTTCTGCAATTGATTATTAGCTTTTAAGCTTGTCTAGTTTGCGAACTAGTAATTCTAGTGAGCATCATATTTTAACTAGGCGAAAGGTTTTTTTTTTAAACGGGTTATATTCATTCACCCCCCTTCTGAATACTGCACCGAACCCAACAAGCCGTTCATGAGATAACCTATCTCTGGACTTGTCTTTAAACTTCGAATTCAGGGCTAGAAGTCGACCCTAGTTTCTGCTCGTCCTGAACCGAACCAGCAATTTCTTGCCCCTCTAACTCCTTATTCCATTCACCTAATACCACGAAATTCGGAGGGTAAGAAGATGATACTAAGGTGAACAATTAACTCTAAAGAACCAACTTCTAATTATCTCGTTTAGGGCTTCTAATTCGCTGATCAATCTGGCCCGGTCGCACAAGTTCCTGGGTTGCTTGCACTGAACCAGCGACTTTGCACGTTTCTATCTCCCTGATGGCTTGATCTCCTAATGTGAAATTCGGAGGGGAGTTAGACCTTACTATAATGAACAAATTCTTATAAAGAACTTACCTCTAATTCGGCCTCTTTAGGTTAGTTCCACGCGAGCCAAAAGTAAGGGTCACACAGGTTGAACTTAAGGCCTATTTATAGGGTTTTAGCTAGGGTTTCAAGGATTTGAATGATCGTAGAGTCCTAATTAGGTCACCAAATCGATCTTAATGCATTCTAGAGTCTTCTAGCCAACAGATTGCATCGATCCTTGATGATTTTATTGGGAGAAATCAGAATTTTCCACGCGATCAAACTGTTCGCGTGCGGACTCTTAGAGGTGGTCCAATTAAGACCGTTTCAAGTCCTAGGCGGTCGCGCGATAGACCGCATTTAACTTGGGCCCCAAATTTCAAACTAATTCAAACTCCTTCATCCATTATCCCCTATTATCCTTTTATTTATCTTATTTATCCTCTTAATTCTGTAAATACACTAGTCCATGCTTCTAGAATATGAGCCAAAGTCTAAAAATCATAATTTAGTCCATGTGGACTTATCTAAATGGGCCTAGTCCATTAATTAGTATAGGGCCTTTTTAATTTAATTAACAAATCCTCAATTAATTTAATAACCCATTAAGCTCGAATTAATTCTATTTAACTCAAGAAAATCTCAGAAAATTCTAAAATACTTTATATAAAATTTTAGGGTATTACACCCTCCCCCACTTAAGATAATTTGGTCCCCAAATTCAATGCATGTGATTTCAAGGGAGAGTGCACTTACATTCAATCATCTCTGAAATCTTTTACGCATAGCTTCTTCCGTTTCCCATGTCGCCTCGTATGGCCAAGATTTGTTCCATTAGACTTTGACCATGGGAATAGTTTTACTCTGAAGTTGACGTACTTCTCGCTCAATTATTTTGATGGACTTTTGCTCATACGTCAAATCCTTTTGAATTTCCAAGTTGTCATAGCTTATAACATGGAATGGATCAGGAACGTACCTTTTGAGCATTGAGACATGAAATACATCGTGAACTCCAGCCAATTAGGGAGGCAAAGCTAGTCGATAAGTCACTTCTCCAACCCTTTCAAGAATTTCAAAAGTGCCAATGAATCTTGGGGTGAGCTTGCCTTTGATGCCGAACCTTCGAATACCTCGACCCGGAGAAACCTTGAGAAACACATGGTCGCCTACTTGGAATTCTAGGTCACGCCTTCAATTATCAGCATATGATTTCTGTCTATCTTGGCCCGTATGAAGTCTCTCTCAAATTATCTTGACTTTCTCGGTAGTATCTCTTATTAACTCTGGACCTAGAAGTTGTCTTTCCCCAACTTCACTCTAGCAGATAGGTGAGCAACAGCTTCTCCCATATAGTGCCTCAAATGGTGCCATTTGAATGCTAGCTTGGTAGCTATTGTTATAGGCGAATTCCACTAGAGGTAAATGGTCGTGCCAACTTCCACCGAAATCGATGACACATGCCCTGAGCATATCTTCCACCACCTGATTGGTTCTTTCGGTTTGTCCATCAGTTTGTGGATGGAATGCTGTGCTGAAATTTAACCGGGTCTCTAAAGAATGTTGTAAATCCTTCCAGAATTGAGATGTGAATCGAGAGTCTCGATCGAAAATAATGGTGACAGGGACACCGTGCAATTTCACAATCTTCTTCATGTACAAGGCAGCCAAGATATCCCCAGACCATCGACTTTTAATAGGTAGAAAATGAGCCGATTTGGTTAAACGATCAATGATCACCCATAATCCGTCATGTCCTCCTCTTGACTTAGGCAATCCCATGATAAAATCTATTCCTATACTTTCTCATTTCCATTCAGGAATTTTCAAGAGATGTAATTTTCCAGCGGACTTTTGATGTTCTGCCTTAATTTGTTGACAAGTGAGGCAACGTGACACATAGTCCGCTACTTCTCTCTTCATATTGGGCCACCAATAATTCCTTTTAAGGTCTTGATACATTTTGGTAGCACCAGGGTGAACGGTATACCTTGATTTATAAGCTTCTTCTAGGATCAATTTTTTAGTACCAGCATGATCCGGTATACAAATTCATCCCCTGAATAGCAATCTTCCATCATTTGCAATAGAGAAATCCGGTCGTTGCTCCATATTGGCCTTGATCTCTAACAATACAGGGTCATTATCTTACAGCTTCACTAGATCTTCTATCAATGTTGGTTGAGTCCGGATATTGGCTATAAAGCAATCTTCCTCCTTCATATTAATATCTAAATTTAGCTGGGCAAATTTAGAAATAAGATTGGTCATACCTTTCATGAGACTTGATAGATTTCCTATCAGTTTCTTGCTGAGCGCATCGGCAACAGCTTCGCCTTGCCATGATGGTATTGAATAGAAAAATCAAAGTCTTTAAGATACACCAGCCACCGCCTTTGCCTCATATTTAGCTCATTTTGAGAGAATAGATACTTCAAGCTCTTGTGGTCCGAATAGACTGTAAATTTCTCTCCATAAAGATAGTGACGCCAAATCTTCAAGGCAAATATGACAGTAGCTAGCTCCAGGTCATGAACAGGATAATTCTCCTCATGTCGCTTTAATTGTCTTGAAGCATAATAGATCACCTTGCCATTTTACATTAGTACACAACCAAGACCAATGCCAGATGCATCGGTATAAACTTCAAATCCGCCACCTTCGACGGGTAATGCCAGTATAGGTGCCGTAGTGAGATGCTCCTTAAGAGCCAAGAAGCTTTCTTCACACTCCTTTGTCCATTCAAAGAGAATTTCTTTTCTAGTGAGTCTTGTTAAAGGAATGGCAATCTTGGAGAAATCCTTGATAAATCTCCTATAATAACCAACCAGGCCAATGAAACTCTGAACTTTGGATATTATATTTGATCGGCTCTAATTCTTGACAGTCTCAACCTTAGAAGGATCCACTGCGATACCTTCTTTAGAAATGATGTGGCCAAGGAAAGAGACCTCCTTAAGCAAAAACTCACATTTGTTCAATTTTGCATATAATTGATGCTCTCATAAGGTTTGCAAAACAATCCTTAAATGGTCTTCATGTTCCTCCCTCGTCTTAGAATAAATGAGGATATCATCAATGAACACGACCACGAATTGGTCAAGATATGGTCAGAACACATTGTTCATCAGTTGCATGAATGCAGCAAGTGCATTAGTTAAACCGAACGGCATAACCACAAATTCATAGTGTATGTATCTACTACGGAAAGTTGTTTTGTGAATGTCTTCTTCCTTGATCCTCAGTTGATAGTAACCAGACTTGAGGTCAATCTTAGAAAAATACTCTACACCAGAAATCTGATCAAGCAGCTCATCAATATGCAGCAGTGGGTATTTATTCTTGATGGTGAGTTGATTCAACTGCCGGTAATCGATGCATAGCCTGAGGGATCTGTCCTTCTTCTTGACAAATAAGACCGGTGCATCCTAAGGGGATGTGCTTGGTCGAATAAAATCCTTCTCCAGTAGCTCCTGAAGCTGTTTATTCAATTCTTTCAACTCCGCAGGGGACATCCTGTAAGGAGCTATTGCCACAGACGCTGCTCCAGGTGTGAGTTCAATGGTGAAACTAACCTCCCTTTCGGGTGGTAAGCCAAGTAGTTCGGAAGGGAAAACGTCGAGGAATTTCCTAACTACAGGGATTTCTTCTATATGGATTTCCTTGGATTCAATAACTACTACGGAGGCAGGGAAAGCCTCGCAACCTTATGAGATAAGTTTGCAGGCGTGAAGAGAAGAGATGAGAGTAGAGTGCTTCCTATATTTGATGCCGAGGAAAGAAAATTTTGGAAAATCAGGCTTTTGGAAGAAAATGATCCTACTGCAACAATTAATGTCGGCGCAGTGGTCAACAAGCCAATCAACTCCTAATATGGCATCGTGGCCTTCCATATCAAGGCATACGAGATTAGCGGGAAGATTATGACCTTCTATAGTGACTTCACTATTGGGAAAATAAGTTTTCAAATCTGCTTCCGAACCTAAAGGTGTAACTATGGTTAAATCCGATGGTAAGGGAACAGGTGAGATTGGCAATGTTTTAACAAAGGAACTAGAAATAAAAGAATGAGTAGCACCAGTATCAAATAGTATGAAAGCAGGGTGCGAATAAATGCGAATTGTACCTTCCATAAGTTCTCCTTCTTTGGTTGTTTCTTCATCTAGAACGGCATTCAATCGAGCTTGCCACCTACGTCCCCCATTATTCTTGTTGGTTTGTTGTTGATCTTTCATGAGAAGACAATTGGGCATACGGTGATCCCGACTTCCTCATCGTAGGTAAGCGCCAAGATGCTTCCAACACTCTTCGGCCAAGTGACCGAAATTGTCACAGAATGTGCATGCCGTTGTAAGGGCCTCTTCTTCTTCTTTTACCTTCTTGCTCTTGTCGTTGCCACTCCCGCTGCCATTACGGGATCTCTTCTTATTGTCATGGGACATGTACGGCCCAATGATGCTAAACTTTTCTTCTTTCTTTCCTTTCCTTTCTTGTCTACGGCTCGAACTTCTGCCGCGGCTTGTGAACTTCTCAACCTTCTCCAAGGTCCTTTCGTATAAATGGGCTCGGTGAACCATCTCGGCATAGGTCCAAATGTTTTGTGAGCCGAGTTGTTTGATAAAATCCGGATGTAACCCGTCCATGAATTGGTTAGCCTTCAATAAATATGTACTAACCAAGTGAGGAGGATATGGTGCCAGCCTAGAAAACTGGAGCTCATACTCTGCTACTGACATCATGTCTTGGCGTAGAGAAGCGAATTCTGCAGCCTTTCGCTCCTTGACGTGCTCGGAGAAGTATTTGGCTCGGAAGAGAGTAAGAAATCCATCCCAAGTGAGCTAAGCATTTTGAGGTTGCGCCTTCCACCAAGTACGTGTGTCTTTGTTTAGCTAGAATGTGGCGAGACGGGCTTTCTCCTGATCGGTGCATTGCATGACGTCGAATATACGGTTCATCTCATCGATCCAGTTCTCTGCTTCGTCTGGGTTAGAAGATCCAGAGAACCATGGGGGATTTAAACTCCGGAGATTATCGTGTAAGCTACCCGCGCCAACCCTTGCGCCAGTTTGGGCTACAGTTTGCAGGGCATGGCTAAGACCTACATCAATTTGTTGCATCTCATCCCAGTTCACACGATGAGCCATTGAGAAATCGAGGTACCTGAGGAAATAGACATTTGGTTATTTTCCTTAGAATCGGGAAGATTTACCTAGAGATAATTTTTATATAACTATCTCACCCCGGGTTCTATCCAATTCTCACATGGGTTTGGAATTTCTTTCTAATTCATAGGTAAGGGTCCTTAACCTTGGACTTAACCTATGACATGATATTTTCCTAGGACTTTCTTAGGCCTAGGCTCTAATACCACTTTAATTGTCACGCCCCGAGCTATGAATACAACAGAAGGATTCTCGAGAAACATGAACAATCCGAATTCGACTCAATCGCTCTCGGACCCTCTACGTGCACAATCCGAATTCGACTCACTAGTATTTCATGAAAAGTTGAGAAGGTAGGTATGAGCACACATGCCCAGTAGGTATCTTCGTATCAACATGAAGGCGTATATTTAAATGATTAACATTTTTGCTCTAAGTAAAGGGAATGTGATAGAACATATGGTATAAACCAAAGTAACAAGAGACAAGAACTATAGAGATATGAGATTGTAAGAAACAATATTATGTTTAGTCAAGATTGTGCAAAACAAGTTTGGCCTTTCATGAACAAGAATGTACGAATATGTAACTAGAAAGTACTTACATAATCTTGTGAAGGCCATGTACGAGAATGTCATTTAACAAGCATGTAAATTTCATCATGAGCCTCGTGGTTTTCACCCGTTCATAAAAAAGAGTACTCCCAACGCAATACGACGCCAGTGTTCATCGTACCCCATGGTTTATAGCACGTTTCCGGCCATCGGTCGAGGGGGCTAGTGTCGAACCCTTGGACACCGTCCGTGCACGCCCTTGCATCTTCAAGTTATAAGCTATCTATTTCCACGAGATAATCAATAATTCAGCCATTAATGTCAATTCCAAACAAAGTTTACATGACAATGTAGCCAAGATATAGAACGCATCAAAACTCGATCATGAGAGTTCAAGGAAGATTTAGAAAGGACATTATGCTACGGCGACATTCCGGCAGCATAACGGTATATTAATTAAATTACATAACTTATCAATGACTTATTAAATAGATTTTTAGGTTCCAGATAATCAAGAGACCATCTAAGAACATAATTAGAACAACCCTTGGGTCAAACCCTGGGTTAGGAACAAAGAATGGCGGTCATGTACAGAACCGTTTCATAGCTTAGCGGTCTGGACAGGGCCATTTTTGGACAGTAGCGGTCAGATACAGGCTGCAAACAGGAGTTTGGCGGTCCAGGAAAAATCGCAACTTAGACAGAGTCAACCATAAAGAACAAAAGTCGACACTTAAGGAATTCTGGAAAATGGCGGTCTCAAGGTGGCTATTTCTAGTCAATGGCGGTCTGACGATGGCCGCAAACATACAGTAGCGGTCCCATTCATGGCCGCAATTAACCAGGGCACAGAAATAAACTCGTCGGTCATGTGAGTGCATTCTAGATAAATTGGGCTTTAAGGGTGCAACCAGTTCGGCGTCCTAGTGGGAATCCCAGGCTCACGGAGACTTACGGAGGCCTTGAAACATGATCCCCTACTCCGACAGAAGGAATATCCGGTGGAGAGGTTCACAAGTCTAAGAAATGTGCCTATAAGTGAAAAGTGTATCTAATGGTCGCATACCGGAGCATACGCCATGTACTTAAGAAAATGACTCAAGAGAGGAGAGTGGATCGTGTGAAAACAACGATCCAAACAGCGTTCTAAATACCACCATGAATCATGTTTCATAAATATAGGAAGAATATTTAATTACAAAACCATAATAATTTTGGCATGAAATTAACATAACGATGAAAATAAGGTTCTTAAACTTGCTCACGCATGTCCAGGGTGCTTAACATGAATCAGGGCATAATTAAATGAAACATGGCATATTTATAATAAATAATATGATGAAAAAATAAATTGAGTTCGAACTAGTCCTCAAAAATAGATTACGGTCAAGATCTGGCTGCAAGGGTGTCATAAACGGTCTTGCGATAGACTGTTGTTAGATGCAGCGGTCACTTTATTGACAGTTTTCTGTCTGACAGACAGAAGCTGTAAAATAGTGAAATAAAACGCTAATCTAGGGCATGTTATGCATGGAAAATGATGTAACCACGTAGCTAAGACATGTTAGAAGGTAATTAGGCCATGAATATGCATAGGTTGTGAGAATTAGACAAGAATTTCATCTTAATTGCATTAGGGCTAAGTTCATGCATGAAAAATGTGTTGTGTCACCTTGTTTTGATGATAACAAATCATAAATCATTAATAGATGTTTGAGAAATATCTAACTTTTTTTTGGCTTGATGAATTGATTAAACAAGTGCAAAAGGATCTCACTAAGTGATGTCTCGACACGGCCCAGTGATGTCTCGACACATCCAGAAGAGATTATGTTGAAATTCCATCAATTTGAGCTCTGGCATAACATAATGTGTCGACACATCCGACCCATGTCTCGACACATCCAGAAGAATTCAAGCTGAAGCCGTTCTGACTAAGTATCTGGATTCACCGATGTCTCGACACATTGAGTGGAAAGTGTCGACACATTCGTGTGATAATCTCTGCACAAGGCGCTTATGTCTCGACACCTTCTTACAACAACTCTGCACATGGCTCACATGTCTCGACACCGTTTGGTGTTGTCTCGACTCATCAGCCATGGTTCTTCAAGAATTTCAAAGGGATGTCTCGACACACTAGGGGTAAAGTGTCGACACATCAACGTTCAAACAGAACATGTTTTGAACCAGCAGAAGCTGTCTACAAGGCTTTTCTAAGGGATGTCTCGACACACTGACAGAAGAGTGTCGACACATCCACGATCAACCAAAATGATTCTCAAGATTTTTAAAGGAATGTCTCGACACACTTGGTTCAACCAGAACATATCTGAATCCGATGGAAGCTGATTTCAAGATCCAGAACTTAATCCAGAGGATCTGTTTACTCTGGAAATAGCCGTCAGATTGCTTTGGTGTCATAAAACTGTGATTTGGCAGAGATATCGTCTGAAGGAAATCTTACCTTTGCTACTATGGTCTCCTACCTACCCACATTCCTGCAAACTTGACAAGAATAGAGTCAATTGTGCAAGTGAAAGCAGATAAATAATGTGGATGTGACATTTTGGGTGTTGCTTGTGAAAGTAAACAACGTTGGTGTTGCCCTAGGACACCAATATATGAGGAGCATGAGCTCCAGTTCGAGTGTAGGCATGCCGATTGAGAAGAGTGCTGAGGAGAAAACGAAGAAGGAAAAAGCTTGCTGTCCAAGCTATTCTTTGTCCTGATGCTACCGGCGTGAGTGAAACAAGAAGAAGACATTTCTCTTCCTCATGACGAAAAACCTCCTTGGTTGCTGTGAAGATTCAACGAGAAGAAGAAAGCCAAGGATCTCTCAAGCTCATTCCCAGATAGGAGACTCCTTTGTCATAGCGTTTTCATTACGATACTCTATCTGGCCATTTCATTTCTAGTTTGCTTCTCTTCTAAACAAACTTCACATCATTAGATCCCTACCTGCGTGTAGGAAGACAGAAGGTGTGGTCACCTGTCTGTGTGGTTCGGGTTGTGATCCCACAAGCTGTGTGACAGCGGAGTGTGAGAGTGTATCTCTAAGTTAGAAGCTGTGAATCAGCTGTTGTGCGTTGGCACTAGTGAAGCCTCACTATGTTGTGTGAGGGGTGGACGTAGGTCTCTAGATTGAGACTGAACCACCTTAAAGATCTTGTCTTGTGGTTTGTTCTCTCTCTTGTTCCAACGGTAGAAGCTTGATAGGACCGTTTCCAGTCATCTTGTGTGTATCTAGCTTCTCAGATATTAACTAATATCTACCTCACTATCTATTGTGTTAGACCTAGTTTTTATTTCGCAAAGAAGGGTAAAAAGGGACTGATCTATTCACCCCTCCCCTCTAGATCTGCCTATCACCACTCAACACGTGGTATCAGAGCTAGTCTCTCTGTATGTGGTCTAACGACCTTGAGAGAATTGGTGATATGGCAACTAAAGGTCCTATGGTTGAAGGACATTCTGTAAATAGGCATCCCTTTTTCACTGGGACAAATTATCTGTTGGGTCCCATAGTGCAGGAACACGGTTCAAGAGGGGTGGTGAATAGAACCCTCTACTAAAAACTATGTCCAATTAAAAACTTAAACCTACTCGCACAGCGGAATTTGCAAGATTAACAAGATTGAGGAATTTAAGCTAAACAAGCAGGATAAACTAAATTTACTTAATCTCACCGTGCTCACACGATTGCATAAATAGATTAAACGGAGATGCACACAATCACACAAATCAAACCATGAGACACATAGATTTTTAAGGTGGTTCGGGACCACGACGGGCTCCCTACGTCCACCCCTCACCAAACCGGTGAGGCTTTTTCCACACGCTGCGAATGCAGCAAACACGGAGATTTCTCCCCACACACACGGGGTAAAAACCCCAAACCACATGCTGCGAATGCAGCAACACACGGGGATTTCTACCCACACACACTGGAAAAGAATCCCAACACACACGCGGATATGCTCTGCACCACACGACGCACAAGCGTCAACACAAACCACTCGGAGAACCCATTCTCCGAACCCACACACAGAATAATCGTTCAGAGAAAGATGAAGTGTCCACGAATGTATAAAATAGACTCCAAACAAACTCTATGGACTAAATCAGAGAAGATATTGCATGTATGAAACTCCCCCTTCAAGGAATACTCCGGCTCTTCTTGGCTCGTTGTCGGATGGCCGCGATTTTGGCATCCTCACGTTCCTCTCTTCGAGATGCTTCTTTTCTTCTTCTACCACGAGCTCTAAATCCTCAAAGATGGAGAAGAGAACCACCGTGCAATAGCTCCTCTTCCTTTTCCCCTTTTTTTCTTCTCCTATAAGACAACACAAACAAGCATTAGAGTTCATTTCTTATCAAATTTGGAGGTCACATATAAGTATATATAGAAGGCACCAAAAGACCCATATACCCATGCAAAATTCTTGCAAAACCACCCTAATATGTTCATTAGTAACCTAGGGGCATTGGTGTAAAATTTCCCCCCAATCGGAGGTCATTTGGATGGGCTACGGTGGCCCACGAAAAAGTCGCGCGGAGCTGTGAAACCAGATGGGACGTCCTATCTAGCAAGTGGGTCATCCTATCTACAAGCAGAGTTCTGGTTTTTACCCAGAACTGGGAATGGGTCGACCCATCTCTGAAAGTGGGTCGACCCACTTGCAGACAGAACATTATTTGGCCATTTTTGGCCCAGGGGTCGACCCATTGAGTGGGGGGGTCGACCGATTCACCTAGAAACATTAAAAAAAGATTTCTAAACCATTCCCAATGATCTAAACATGCAACCCAATGAATTCTAACATCCATTCATGAATTTTTATGATGAAAAACAAATTGTTTCAAATGGAGTGCATGTAATTCAACATCACGAAGGTTTTCGCATGAAAGCACATCCTAAACCCGGATTTCATCAATTCAAGCTCAACGAAAAATTATTCTTCCTCATTCAACATATAAATCAAATAACCATGCATTGAGACAAGATGTTGGCATATTTTTAGACCTCATTCAACAAATGGTCATTTCAATGACTTAAGCATTTTGCAACCTCAAAGGAAAAGTCATTTAGACAATGCATGAAACACTTTGAAAACTACAACACCATATGAAGTGAATGCATGAAGGAGTTTCCAAACCACCAAAATCTCAAGTGGAAACAAAGTCATTCAAACCACTTAAACTCATTATATGGGCACCATGAAACCAATTTCACTTTGATGAGTGTGAACGTATTAAGCACATAACAACCCTCAAGAACCATAAGGTATATTCATGAATCATGCTAAGGGCTTTTCTAGCCTACTAAATAGCCATTTTTCACAGGTAAAAAATAGAGGGATATTACCATGCATCCAAGTGATATCAAACTAATTTCCATCAATGTCCATCCTGCAAAAACAAGATAAATCATTAGATCTACATGAAAATCAAGATCAAGGAGTTCCACTCTTAAGACATGCATTCAACCATGAGTGCTATAAAAGTGTCAAACATATTATCAGCCTCAAGGATCATGAAGAAACCATGAACCACAAACAAGGGTATTGCAACCTATACACACTATACATGAAAACTCATAACTACATAAGATTGTTTCTATCACATGAGAACACTAGCATTCAAATGAACATTATGTCATTTAACCAATACAAGATTTTGTTATGATGAACTTGAATCTATCACTCATCCAAATATAAAGACATGAAAGCTCAACCTCAACCTCCTCCAATTCAAGCACACAAGGTGGTTAGATATTATCATGATCCCATGAGTATCAACCATGAATTTTCCTCCTGAAAAGCATGATAAAGTACGAGGTTAGATGAGAATCAAAATCCTTGCATCAAGCATCAATTCTATGAACATGTTCATAATAAAATACATCAATGAACTTGTTCAAATATGTATTTTGCTTCTCATATCAATCATCATCATCATCAGAGCCTTATCCCAATTAATTGGGGTCGGCTACATGAATCCTGTTCCGCCAAAGATTTCTATCAAGTGCAATATTCATATTTAAACTCAAGGAACTAATGTCCTTCCTAACAACATCGCACCATCTCATTTTAGGCCTTCCTCAAGCTCTTTTACTAGCATCCACTAAGATTTGGTGACATCTTTTAACCAGCGCTGAGTTAGGGCGACGAAACACATGTCTAAACCACCTGAGTCTATTTTCTCTCATTTTTCTATCAATTGGAGCTATCCCTAAGTCCTTACGGATGTGCTCATTCCTAATCTTATCTTTCTTAGTCTTGCCACACATCCATCTCAACATCCTCATCTCTGCTACACACATTTTGTAGATGTGTTCCTTTCGTACTGCCCAACACTCGGTACCATATAACAAACCAGGTCTCACAGCCGTTCTATAAAACCTCCCTTTGAGTTTCACAGGCATACGGCGATCACAAAGGACACCTGATGCACTTCTCCATCTTAACCAGCCTGCCTTAATCCTATGTGTAACGTCATCATAAATCTCCCCATTCTCTTGTATGATAGACCCTAAATATCAAAAATTACTACTCTTCGGAATGTTATGTCCATCAATTAGAACCATGTCTTCCTGAACCACTCTCCCATTACTAAAATTACAGTGCATAAACTCTGACTTACTCCTACTAATTTTAAAACCTTTAGACTCCAAGGCAAGTCTCCAACGCTCTAACTTAGCATTTAGAGCATCAATACTCTCATCAATTAAAACAATATCGTCTGCAAAAAGCATACACCAAGAGATATCCTCATGCAATTGTTTAGTTACTTCATCTATAACTAAGGTAAAGAGATACGGACTTAGTGCAGAACCTTGATGCAAACCTATAGAAATGGGAAATTCACCAGTCTCCCTAGCAATAGTTCGAACACTAGTAATAGCACCGCCGTACATATCCTTAATCAAATCGACATATCCTTGAGAGATTCCTTTCTTTCTTAATGTCCACCAAATCAATTCTCTCGGTACTCGATCGTACGCCTTCTCTAAATCAAGAAAAACTATATACAAATCTTTTCTCATCTCTCTATACTTCTCCATTAGCTGCCGTAGTATGAAAATAGCTTCTGTAGTAGATCTATTTGGCATAAAACCAAACTGAGTTTCCGATACAGTAGTCATACATCGGAGGCATTTTTCAATTACTTATTCCCAAAGTTTCATAGTATGACTCATAAGCTTAATTCCACGATAATTATTACAACTTTGAATATCTCCTTTATTTTTATAGAAAGGAACTACATCACTTTTTCTCCAAACTTCTGGCATTCTTCGTTCCTTTAAAATTTTATTAAAAAATTTAGTTAGCCATTGAATACCAATATCTCCTAGGTCTTTCCATATTTCAATAGGTAAGCCATCTAGTCCTAAGGTCTTGCCCACTTTCATTTTCCTTAAAGCATCCTCCACTTCTGACATCTTAATACGTCCAAAATATTGATATTTATCAAATATTGTGGACTTTTGGGTATCTTCTAAAGATAAATCCTTTACGGAATCTCCATTAAGTAACTTCTAAAAATAGCTATGCCACCTCTCTTTAATCTCAAGATCCTTAGTTAAAACCCTTTGATCTTCACCTTTAATGCACCAAACATGATCTAAATCTCTAGTTTTCCTTTCTCTTAATTTAGTAAGTTTAAATATGTTCTTTTCACCTTCTCGGGTTCCTAATTTATTATATAAATCTTCAAATACCTTTGATTTAGCTTCGCTAACTTTTTTCTTAGCTCTCTTTTTAGCGATTTTATAGGCTTCTAGGGTTTGATCATTTTTGTTAGTTTGTCAAATTTTAAAGCATTCCTTTTTTATTCTAATGATATTTTAGATTTCCTCACTCCACCACCAAGTCTCTTTTTCTAAATTCTTTTTACCTTTAAATTCGCCTAAGAGTTGTTTTGCAACCCTCATTATACAATTAGTAATATTATGCCACATTACATTAGTTTCTTATTCTAAATTCAAAATATTTTCCTTTAATAGATGATTTTTAAATGTTTCTAAACTTTTACCTTTTAAATTTCACCATTTAATCTTGGAAGTAATCAACAAAAATATATTTGACCAAATGATAAGATTTTGAAATGATAAGTGTGAATCAATCATTCAATCAAATATATTGACATGGGAGCTCAAACATTCAAATAGCTTACATGTATCTTTAATAATTTCAACATCAAAATACTTCAATACCCAAATGTTAACAATCATGTCAAATACAAAGCATGTAGGAAAGCATGGGAACACATTCATTCAAATGGCATCCTTATTGACAAAAACTAACATTCATGAAGCATTATTTTCCACAAAAACTTTCTCATCAATACAGAGCCATGAAAACATGAATAACCATTCAAGCACAAGGCCAAGCAAGTCTAGGTAACAAAGTCATTTTGTAATTATCAAAATCACATACACAACAATCTCCCTCATTTTGATGATGACAAAATGTTGAGTATTAATGCTCATTAATGCTCTCTCCCTCTTTGACATAATCATAAATGGGGATCAACATGGGGAATTCGCGATAGCATCAAGACCAAACCAACATGCTTTCTCCCCTTATGGTAAAACGAGAACGGACAAGTAAAACATATGATATTCATGAAAGAAGCACAAGGAACAGTCTCTCCCCCTTTGTCATTGACAATGAATCGACAGACAACGGGGTTATTAAGAGAACCATATGCATACTATGTTCAAGAAGATGCAATTCAAAATATGCATGTGTAAATGCACTAAATGCCAAATATGCATGAACTAATTTACACATGTTTGAAATGTAAGTTTTGGGCAATATGAAGATGCAGAATGTAAGTAAATGATCAAGTATGATTGACTTCCAAGCAAGTAAATCTATATACATGCAATATAGCTCCCCCATTTTATTTATAATGAGAGGATAGGTGTACGAAAGGTGCAGGTGAGTCAATAAAATCATGGTGCTCATGTGTACACCTAGGAGAGTGTGCAGATAGATAGCAAAAGACATACACCAATCATGCAGTCAATCAAATTTTCAAAATGTTGAGTTATGGTTTTGATGATTGTTGTGATTATTAAGTTATGGTGTTGATGATAACTAAACTTAATGTGTGATTAAGTGATGATAACTAAACTAGTGGTTGATTGCTCATGCTCCGGTTATTATGTATGTTTGAGATGGCAAATGGCAACGGTTACATGGTCTTAATGCTTGGTTTGTATATGTTGGTTCTACAAGAGGTTTCAAGCCTTTATATGTTTGAACATATGGACTTGAGCTTTGAAATCCTGATCAAATAGTTTGAAACTTGTTTGGTTGATTTTTACGCATACCATACATGCATTTGTCAAAGCAACAAGTGTTCCAATCTTATATGTGAAATTGGGTCTCAATGTAAATCACTTCTTGAACTCTAATACATATTTCACATATCATTTTGAGCTTGCATTATGTTGAAACAACTCATGAGAAACTTGCTTGAAAATTGGAATAATGGTACTTATATCTTGCTCAAACGGTTTACAATAAGCTCTTGTTAATTGATTGAAACTGTCAAATGACCAAAGGGGTTTCATACATGTACTTCATACAATTACCACATGAATTATTGATCAAAGTTCTAATCCTTTTTTCTAGGGTTTTGTAGGTCAAAACACTCAACATATATTCCCCAAGATCAAAGGAGTTTGAAGCCTCAGACTTAAATGGGTTGCAATAGAGTTCGGGGGTGAAACCTAAAAGTCTGAAGTTTACTGTAGCTGTAGGTCGACTGCCCCAGGTCGACCGAAAATGCCAGGGATCATATTTCTACAGGATTCTCAGTAGCGGTCGACCGCCAGCTTCCACAAGTCGACCGCCAGTCCCGAGCCAACATATGTTGACTTTATTTTCCACTTCGAGAAGAGCCATTCTCCATGGATTTCTTTAATCCTAAAGTCACCCAATCACCCACAAAATGTGGATCTGGTCTGGGGGTTGTCCATGGACCATTCAAGGGCTATAAAACATCTCATTGGAGCCATAAACCTTATCAATCAAAGAGGGCTTCAAAGGAGATCAAGAGAGTGTTGTCCAAGGAGGAAGAAGAGAGTACTGTAGCTCCGTGAACAGTACTTCCTGCAGCAAGTTCTTCATCTATCTACAACCCATTCAAGGTACTTCTAATCCAACAAGCATCTATGAAGTGAAGAATCAAGCAACCAACAAAGAGAGATCAAGGGTGAGGCTATCAAGAAGCAAGCACGGATTTCAAGAAGAGATAAAAGGAAGGTTATCCAAGGGAAGAAGAAGAAGGATGCTACAAGGAAGAAGGAGCCATTCAAGTATCATCTTAAGGTACTCTAGCTCCATTTGAAGTCAGCAGTCTCAAAGGAAGAGAACAAGCTCACAAGCATCAAGAAGATACATGGATTTGTCCAAGGAAGAAGGAAGGGTACTGTAGCCGTGAACAGTACTCCGTGTAAGAAGATCTACATCAAATACAAGGCCATTCAAGCTGAGTCTCAAGCTATTCAAGTGAAGAAGGAATCAACGGGAACATCCAGAGCACACACTTAGGGGGAGCCTAAATCAGGAGCTTTCTAAACTGTGGTTTATTCATGTTTGTGTTTTGTGCTTTATAGTTTTAGATTTGTGTTTCTTATAAACTGTAAACTCGTGTGTGTGTGGATCGTTGTTGGATCCGTGGTCATGTGTGTGTGTGTCGTACTTGATTCGTGTGTGCATAGGTCTTCTTAGATCTATGTGTGTGTGTGGATTTATCCAGATCTTAGTGTTTGTGTGTGTGGAGTGCTGCACTTGTCGCAGCATGTGTGTGTCTTGTTGATCCACTTGTTGGATCGTGTAGGAGACTACATCTCTGTATGTGTGTGTGTTTTGGGGCGCGTCCCCGTGTGTGTGGGCAGGCGTCGTCCTGCGTGTGTGGTTGGAGCGTCGTCTCCGTTTGGGGATATCCCCGAGTGAAGCCTCACCGGGTTTTGTGAGGGGTGGACGTAGGATTACCGTCATTGCATCCGAACCACCTTAAAAACCGTTGTGCACTATGGTTTGATTTGTGTGGTTTGGTCCTTTTCTTCTACCTCCATTCTAAGTGAGTGTATTTGTTAATTGTTGTTACGGATTTATCTACGTATATCTTGCATATTCTATATCTCATCATACAAAGTTTGATAAATCCAATTTGTGTTCAAATAGTTTTGAATCTCATAATTAGCATTCTATCACATATTTTAAAAAGGCCAAAAATTTCCTTAAAATTTGTAAACACCCAATTCACCCCCCTCTTGGGTGTCATTGATCGCGGAACTTCAATTGGTATCAGAGCCAAGGCTCTATTTTTTTATAGATCTAACGATCTAGAGTAATCCAGATCAATGACTACCATTATTTATACTTTGAATTCTCCACCGGTGTTTGATGGTTGCAATTTCGATTTGTGGTTAGGTAGAATGTGCAGTCTTGTCAACTCATATGACCCTAAGCTATGGAAGCTTGTTTCATATGGTCCTTATGAGTTGCCTAAGGATAAAAATGTCTGGACTGAAAATCAAAAGCTTAAACATGATCAAAATTGTTTGGTGTTAAAGTTACTAACTGTTGCAGTTGATTCTAATTATTTCCCCTTTGTTTCCCATTGCAGATCCGTGAAGGATATCTTGGATGGCCTAACAAAAATTCGGGAAGAGGATGGAGACCAATGTCTTGTGGTAGGGACGAGTGAACAAAGGAGTGATCAGCCAAGTGGATCAAGCTCATCAAGTGGATCAAACTCAAAGGTAAATTTTGATTCTGATAATGAAGATGAATTTAGCTATGAAGATTTGTTGAATGCATATGATGAGCTTGCTAAAAAGTACAAGAAAGTTAAGTCTGAAAATAAAAAATTAAAAAATAAATCTGAACATACTTTTCTTGAGAATGCTTCTTGTGATAAATGCTCGAAACTTGAAAAGGAGATTAGTGTTTTGTTAATTCAGAACTCCTTACTTGAAAGCAATGTGAAAAATCTTGAAAAACTTCAAAAAGAAAATTCTTCATGTAATAAATGCTTGGAATTCAAAACGGAAAATGAATCTCTTATGACTGACATCAAAAATCATGAAGAAGTCATTTCATGCATGAGAAAAGAAAATGAAGGATTAAAACAGTTGAATAATGTCATTTCTGGAAGATTGCTTATTTTTTAAAAAGGAAAAAGTTTACTTATTGATGAATGTGAAAAGGTGCATGTGTTGGAACAAGAAGTGGAAAACCACAAAACCATCAATACACATTTGAATGAAAAAATCAATTCTTGTGAAAATGTGATTGTTTCCTATGAATTGCACATTTCATCACTTGAAAAAGAAATCTCTGACTTGAATGCTTCATTGTCTAGATTTGTTGATGGTCAAAATAACCTGGACAAATTACTAGGAATAAAAGTAAACTTTCAAAGAGAGAGGCTAGGCTATAATCTTGTGAACAAAAAGAAGTTTGAAAATAAAGTTTATACATCCTTTGTGCACAATTCAAACATAGCCAGCACATCAAATGAGAATCTAAAAAGGAGAAATCATGTTGCACACACACATGGATCCACAAAGAAAATTAATTTGCATCAAAAATTTAAAAATGTTGCTAGTACACCCATGCATGTTGAACATACTTCTGCCACACACACACAACCACTTAGAAAGAAACTCTCATATTTTTACTGTGGTAAATCTGGACATACCATGCATGATTGTTTCATTATGAAGAATGATGATTTGAGAACATGAAAGAAAATGAATGTTTTCAAAAATATAAAAAAGGTTTCATTTGGGAGAAATAGATTTGAGAATTCTTATGTTCATGCTAAAAGACCACATGAGAAAATGGTTTCTGTGTGTTGTTTCTATTGTGGTGAATCTGGGCATACTAAGCATGATTGTGAGTTGATGCATGGTTGTCCTTTGATGAAAAATGATAATTTGAATACTGTCAAAAAGTGGAAACCATGTGCAAATGTTGCTGCTAACCCACAAGGACCCAAAAGGATTTGGGTACCTAAGAATGGCAAATGAGAAATTTGTTTTGCAGGTATGCCTTGGGAATGTAAAGCATGAAATCTATTTTCATCAAGAAGGTAAGGAAGACAAGTCAAGTGGCATAAGTCAGGTTGGAAGAAAAATCAAAAACTGAATTTGAAGATCAGGTGATATCCCTCCTACCTTTGTAGTGACTCTGTCATGTTTTAACTCACTTTGTGTCATATAGTCATGTAATCTTGCATATGTCTGCACCTGCATTTCATTCATAGTTGTTTGCATATTTGTGCGCATATCACTTGTCATATAGTATCTTGTTGTAGGAGAGCTTGAAGATTCTTTAGATCATGATTTCACTACATATATTGAGTTTGCATACACTTTCATGTACTATCTTGCATAAATTGAATATTGTGAATTATGTCATAATGCATAGCAATCCTCCTACCTTCACTACCCTTGACTACATAGTATATCAAATGGTGACATGTGGAAGGGCAGGTTACGCCTATCTGAAAGCTATCACTACACGTGAGGTGATCTTCAGATCTAAGTTCTCCACCCGGTACTATGAGTCAATCAGTCACAGGCTGCACATGGCATTAGATTTTTTACTGAGCATATCACAGTCATGCACACATTGAGGGAGAGTCATCAGATTCGTCATATGGGCTTTATGTTTAAGTTCACACATGAGTCATGCATTGCATCTAGAGCTGTCTAGGGCATGTTGGTTGTTAAAATAATTTGTCATGCCATTGTCAATAAATTTGAATCGAAATTGACAACTCAAGTCCTCTTGTCCTTGGATGTAGATTACACTCCCAAAATCTAAATGATGCAGGGCTAGTCATGGCCAAGCTTGAGTCAATGAAAGGAATATCTTGCAAGGATGAAAATGATGAAAACCCTATCAATTTGCTACAAGAAGATGTGATACTTTGTGTAGAACAATCTCCAGGATCGACTTAAGCACAAGCTGGTGAAAGTCCTTGTACGTGCTAAAGCAAGTATCCAGGGCATGGTATGAAAAGCCCGCATCTTTTTATTGAGAACAGGTTAAATAGGTAAAGTTGATCAACCATTTTTCATGAGAAAATTAGGTAAAGTCTTTTTAGTGGTTCATGCATATGTGATTAATACTATCTCTGGAACTACTAATAATGCTTTATATGATTATTTTGCAGGGATTGTGCAAGTATATTTTAAAAAAAATCTCAATGAGTACATTGAATTTCACTCTTCTTTGGATTGCAGGTGGAAGGCTTGGAAGAAAATGGATTCACAAGGCAAAGGTAAGACAGCAAAATCTGAAATATCAACCCTCGTGAGGTTGGTGATTTTAGTAATTGAAGGCTTCCAATCTTGTCTCCTGAACTAAGGTAATTCAACCTTGTCAATTCATGCAATGGCCATCTTTGTCACTTAGTGACACTCTCAAATGACATGTATTGATTCTAAAAACTTGAATTGTCATTTATCAGCATGTTGTGATGAATGTGCCTAATTGATTGAATCAAATTGAAAATCTTGAAGGATGTGTATGAAGTGGTTGCACATTGAATATTCTCAATTTGAATTGCATGATCACACTTGAATTGAATTACATATCTTGTATATCAAATGGCGTCTGTGAAAAAGTGGATTATGTCCACTTGGAATCATTCCCTATGCGTTGAGCTGGGTCTTCGGACTAAAATCTCTGTCTAGTACCAGATCTTGAAAATTGGGATTGGTTGATGTGTAAATGAATTCTTGAGCTGAGCTATGTAAATTGAAACAATGCTTGTGATTAAATGATTCATACATTTGGCTGTTGAATGAATTCTCATTTCAAAACTTGTGAAATGCTCTTGAAAATTTGTTTTTGAACAATTCTAAAAATTAGGTTGCATTGCTTAATTTTGAACATTTATGCACCCTTTTTCATAAAGGCCATGTCATGAAAAATATTGTTGACACATTAATATAATGTGAATGCTCCAATGTGAAATTTACCTCTAGGTTTGAAGATCAAGCCCTCCTATACTATATTTACATCTTGCATCACATGCTCATCTAGGCATAAGTTGCACGTATTAGAATGAATTCATGCATTAGCTGAAGTTAGTTCATTCATTTGGTATCAGAAGTTTTGCACCATATTGCATTCTATCTTGGCATGTTCCATTTCATTACTATATGATCAAGTTGCATTGCATCGGAACTCATGCATTAGTCACACTTTGTTCATTCAGTTAGCATCCATTTAATTGATATCAAATTGTCCATTCAGTTGGTATCAAATTGACATCACATTGCTCGCATGCATGTCATAGTGCATTTGCATAAACTCCCAATGTATGCTTGTATGCTATTATATGCTATTCAACCCCATCCTTTGGCACTTCTATGACCTTATATCTTCTTGATAAATAATGTTGCAGTTGAGTCATTTTTGGAGTGTATCATGTCGTACACTCTGGGAGAGTTCATATCTCATAAGTGCATCTATTTAGGGGGCGTTGCACTGTTATGTATTCATGATATTTTCAGTATACATGCTGAATCAAATTCTCACACTTCATGCATAAAATGTGAAAATGAGTGTTAAAGATAAGGATATATGAATTTCTTTTCAACACTCTTGAGATATTAAACTTACTGCATGTATGATGAAGAGAGAGTTGAGGAAAAAGTTGCCTACCCATCTTTGTTGAAAAATCTGAGATGAAAATAAAAGATAGAGCAATGCTTGATCTCACTGAGTAAACTGGGCACATGTCACCTGAGACGTGATGTGGTTCATATCTGAAAAGTGTTGACTAGTATCTCTATTCAAAATGAGGTGAAATGATTCAGTATTCTAAGTAACCGGAGATTCTGGCATGAGCTCCATGCGTCTACTCGCGTAAAAAGGAATCATTTTGAACCTGATCACTCTTGAAAAATTCTGACTATCATGTGATACTGGTTAAGTTAAAAAAAATGATGGTGAAAACTCATTGTGGTAGAGCGTAGCCTCCAATACGCTGTTCTCAAAATAAAAGTGCAGTCTGTAAAATATCTCCTTGTGTTGATCTGAAAATATGAATATCCATATTGCAACTAGCGTTTTTCATGTTACTCACTTACACAACTAGAAATTTGATTTAATATGTATTCAGAAAATTGATTGACTGCTTTAGCAATTGCATGAATCTCCTATATGATTGCACAATCTCCCATGTGCTACACATGTGCATTCCGATTAGCATGACTCTCTTGCATCTTTCTTATACCCATTCCATGTTTATATATGTACGGGGGAGATTGCATGTATGTTTATATGTAACGGTTTGGTTGCATTGTGTGCACTTCAAGAGTCACCATTTGCATGTGTTGCATTTCATGCATTTCAAACCAAAATATAAAAATCAAAATTTTAAAAATCAAAGAAAATCCTTTTGATATGCCCTCCTGTTCTTGTTTGTTGTGAAAATCTGACATGGGATTTAACTCTTGTATGCTATCATTCTGAACACATCATCCTGTGAACATCTTCCTCCACTGATTCATATCCTTGAGGCCAATCACCACCTTCAATTGGTATCGATACATGCTTGACTGTGTTTGCTTTGGATGGTTTCATATTGATTTGTGAGAATAATCACCAATTGGTTTCTTCTGATTGGAATCATATTGCTTTGTTCATCCATGATTTGCCCTTGCTTCTTCTGATTTGATAAGATAGGCTATTGATGTTTCAAAGGGAAATAAACTTGTTGATATTGTTGATTATGTCACAGGGGGAGAAAGATTTGCATTATCCCGCTTTTTGATTATGTCAAAGGGGGAGAAAAATTGATGATTGTGTGTGACAAGGGAAGGGGAGAATAACATATGTGATATTCTTTTGTATCCACTCTGGTGTATCATCACTAATAAATTGCTCTTCAAGTTTGTCATCATCAATAAGTTTGTCATCATCAAAAAGGGGGAGATTGTTGAGTTATGATTTTGATGATTGTTGTGATTATTAAGTTATGGTTTTGATGATAACTAAACTTAATGTGTGATTAAGTGATGATAACTAAACTTGTGGTTGATTGCTCATGCTCCGGTTATCTATGTATGTTTGAGATGGCAAATGGCAACGGTTACATGGTCTTAATGCTTGGTTTGTATATGTTGGTTCTGCAAGAGGTTTCAAGCCTTTATATGTTTGAACATATGGACTTGAGCTTTGAAATCCTGATCAAATAGTTTGAAACTTGTTTGGTTAATTTTTACGCATACCATACATGCATTTGTCAAAGCAACAAGTGTTCCAATCTTATATGTGAAATTGGGTCTTAATGTAAATCACTTCTTGAACTCTAATACATATTTCACATATCATTTTGAGCTTGCATTATGTTGAAACAACTCATGAGAAACTTTCTTGAAAATTGAAATAATGGTACTTATATCTTGCTCAAACGGTTTACAATAAGCTCTTGTTAATTGATTGAAACTGCCAAATGACCAAAGGGGTTTCATACATGTACTTCATGCAATTACCACATGAATTATTGATCAAAGTTCTAATCCTTTTTTCTATAGTTTTGTAGGTCAAAACACTCAACATATATTCCCCAAGATCAAAGGAGTTTGAAGCCTCAGATATAAATGGGTTGCAATGGAGTTCGGGGGTGAAACCTAAAAGTCTGAAGTTTACTGTAGCTGTAGGTCGACCGCCCCAGGTCGATCGCTAGCAGCGGTTGACCGCCCCAGGTCGACCGAAAATGCCAGGGATCATATTTCTACAGGATTCTCAGTAGCGGTCGACCGCCAGCTTCCACAGGTCGATCGCCAGTCCCGAGCCAACATATGTTGACTTTGTTTTCCACTTCGAGAAGAGCCATTCTCCATGGATTTCTTTAATCCTAAAGTCACCCAATCACCCACAAAATGTGGATCTGGTCTGGGGGTTGTCCATGGACCATTCAAGGGCTATAAAACATCTCATTGGAGCCATAAACCCTATCAATACAAGAGGGCTTCAAGGGAGATCAAGAGGGTGCTGTCCAAGGAGGAAGAAGAGAGTACTGTAGCTCCGTGAACAGTACTTCCTGCAGCAATTTCTTCATCTATCTCCAACCCATTCAAGGTACTTCTTAAGCCAACAAGCATCTATGAAGTGAAGAATCAAGCAACCAACAAAGAGAGATCAAGGGTGAGGCTATCAAGAAGCAAGCAAGGATTTCAAGAAGAGATAAAAGGAAGGTTATCCAAGGGAAGAAGAAGAAAGATGCTACAAGGAAGAAGGAGCCATGCAAGCATTATCTTAAGGTACTCTAGCTCCATTTGAAGTCAGCAGTCTCAAAGGAAGAGAACAAGCTCACAAGCATCAAGAAGATACATGGATTTTTCCAAGGAAGAAGGAAGGGTACTGTAGCCGTGAACAGTACTCCGTGTAAGAAGATCTACATCAAATACAAGGCCATTCAAGCTGAGTCTCAAGCTATTCAAGTGAAGAAGGAATCAACGCGAACATCCAGAGC
The DNA here is from genome assembly GCA_022559845.1 of Amorphophallus konjac. NCBI lineage: Eukaryota > Viridiplantae > Streptophyta > Magnoliopsida > Alismatales > Araceae > Amorphophallus > Amorphophallus konjac. Next base: position 40,878,039 of record CM040120.1, on the reverse strand, counting down.
ACACACTCAGGGGGAGCCTAAATCAGGAGCTTTCTAAACTGTGGTTTATTCATGTTTGTGTTTTGTGCTTTATAGTTTTAGATTTGTGTTTCTTATAAACTGTAAACTCGTGTGTGTGTGTGGATCGTTGTTGGATCCATGGTCGTGTGTGTGTGTGTGTCGTACTTGATTCGTGTGTGCATAGGTCTTCTTAGATCTGTGTGTGTGTGTGTGGATTTATCCAGATCTTAGTGTTTGTGTTTGTGGAGTACTGCACTTGTCGCAGCGTGTGTGTGTCTTGTTGATCCGCTTGTTGGATCGTGTTGGAGACCGCATCTCTGTATGTGTGTGTGTTTGGGGTGCGTCCCCGTGTGTGTGGGCAGGCGTCATCCTGCGTGTGTGGTTGGAGCGTCGTCTCCGTTTGGGGATTTATCCCCGAGTGAAGCCTCACCGGGTTTTGTGAGGGGTGGACGTAGGATTGCCGTCATTGCATCCGAACCACCTTAAAAATCGTTGTGCACTATGGTTAGATTTGTGTTGTTTGGTCCTTTTCTTCTACCTCCATTCTAAGTGAGTGTATTTGTTAATTGTTGTTACGGATTTATCTACGTATATCTTGCATATTCTATATCTCATCATACAAAGTTTGATAAATCCAATTTGTGTTCAAATAGTTTTGAATCTCATAATTAGCATTCTATCACATATTTTAAAAAGGCCAAAAGTTTCCTTAAAATTTGTAAACACCCAATTCACCCCCCTCTTGGGTGTCATTGATCGCGGGACTTCACAAAACACATATTAAATCAAATTACCATGTGTATAAGTGAATAACATGAAAATAGGCTTTAGCCATATGGATATCCAAATTTTCAATTGAACACAAGAGTAATTACACAGACTGCATTTAAATCTAGAGAACATCGTATTGGAGGCTACGCTCTGCCCAATTAATTTTTCATCAGAATTTTTCTCAAAAATTTCACATTGACAATCTGAATTTTTCTTAGAGTGATCAAGTTCAAATAATTCCTTTTTACGCGAGGAGACACATGGAGCTCATGCCAGAATCCCCGGTTACTCAGAATACTGAACCATTTTACTTCATTTTGAACAGAGGTAATTTAGTCAACACTTTTCAAAAATGAACCACATCACATCTCAGGTGACGTGTATCCAGTTTACTCAGTGAGCCTAAGCATTGCTCTGCCTTTCATTTCATCCAAAAATTTTTCAGCTGAGGCAGGCAGCTTTTTCCTCAACTGCCTCGTTATCATAAATGCAGTAAGTTTAATTACTTTATAGTGTTGAAATGAAATTCCTATATCCTTATAAATAACACTCTTCTTCACATTAAAGTGCATGAAGTGTGAGAATTTGATTTAACATGTATGGAGAAAATTTAACTCAACACAAGATAGTGCAGCTCCCCCTATGTGAATGCACTAAACAGGAAATGCTCCCCCTGAGTGTTTAACATTAAGCACAATAGTTAAGACTCAGATGTAACATTATTTATGAAGAGATATGAGGTCTTAGAAGTTTCAAAGAAGGGGTTTTAGCATATATTAACATGCAAGTATACAACGGAAACATGCAAATATGCAATGTAGAGTGCATCATGAATGTAGAATTTCATATTTTATATGAATGTTCCAAATGCACCTAATGTACAAACTCTTATGCGTGCAACCTATAACAACATGAGAATGCAATGCAATATGCAAATTAAAGGCCCAATGTTATGAAGTTTCATTTCATGAAGGTTAGCGGTGTTCAAAATGATGCATCTCAAAGTATGCACTATATGCATGCTGAAAATGTCAAATATGCACATAGGCACACAATGAGCTTCATCTTTCAAATGAAATGAGTATGCACTATATGAGTGATAAGTATGCAATATATGTAACTATGCACACTATGACTTCCATCTTTCAAATCCAATGTTTATGCTCAAAATTAGACGAAGGGGGAATGTATGAACAAGCAAGGTCGTTTTAACAAACTATTCATGCAAGTACTCATGATTCAAGATATACAATTATCATGAAATATATGCATATACCCTATATGCATGAATATGTAATATGCAATTTTTTTTATTTTATTTTGTGTGCCCATAAATCATGGCTTTCAAGCATAAATAAGTCAACGTATGGAAGAGACTCAAATTCACAAAGCATGCATGATATGTGAATGATATGCAAAAATGGTAATGCGATATTTTTATGGAGATTTCAATTTTTGTGCATTCTTGAATACTCAAGTGAGCATGAATTTAGTAAATACATGAGTTGAGTTTTCAATGAATTTAACACTCCAGATTCAATTTAAAAGATATGCAAATTAAAGGTAAATTAATTCCATTCAAAATACATGAATCCTCATAAGCTAAACAAATTGAAATTATGAATATTGTTACAAGGTGGAGTACGTTGATCCTAATATCACCTCTCACATAGTGATAGCTTCCTGACAGACTTGATCTGTCATTTCACATATCACCATTTGATATACCAAATATTCATTCAATGAACACATGTATGGCTTGTGAAGAAATGCAAAACATGATTCCAACAACATAACAAAGCAATATAAGTGAAAACATCAAAATCACTAAGTTTGACAATAAGAAAAAGTAAAGTCGGGGTTTTACCAAACGAGTGTGCCTTGTTCCCTTTTATTGGAACCCCTTCAAGGCACACCTGCATCAAATTCAACTCATTTGACAAATTTGGGAACCCAAGCCTTCTTAGGTCCCTTGGAGTTAGTGACATTACCACCCACCGAATTCTTCCACACTGTCATTGCTTCCATGTCGTCATTTCTCATGATATTGCAGTCCTCAATCACATGACCATGATTTCTACAATAAAAACATTGAGGAGAAGAATTTCTAGCAAAAGATGTTCTTTCATGAGCAAAAGTATTTTCAAAAGTATTCCATCTCCTATTTCCAAAAGATCTAGGTCTAATAAAATCAAACCTAGCATTCGTTCTAGAAGCATGGAAATTATCACTTTTCAAAAACCAACAGTTTTTCATTACATGACCGTATTTCCCACAATGAAGACAACAAAGAGATGTGGGTCTACGGAAAACTTTTTCATTGTTTGCATGAGTTCTTGGAAAGAAGTTTCTCTTGTAAGATGAAAACTTTTGAGCATGAATTGTATGGTTATCATTGAATTTTCTTTGAACATTGAACTTAGCATTGTTAGCATGAAGTTCATCTTTTTGCTTCACAAAGTAATTTTTCATCACATGGTCTAATTTATGACAATAAAAGCATGAAACATTTCTTTATCTTTTGCATGTAAATTTTTCTTTGCATGTATGTTGGTCATCTTTTTTCATGATATCACAATCATCCATAACATGACCATGCATGCCATAGTAAAAATAACTCAACTTTGAACTTTTAGGAACATGAGCATGCTTTTCATGATTTTGGTGAGAATCAAATTTTCTATTATGACTCTTAGGACCATTTTGACAGTTGGGTGATGGAGCAAATTTCTTGGTCCTAGGTTGGGCATGAGTTTTAATCTGGGATTTCTCAACAAAGGATGCATTAGAAGAACATGAAGCATGCACGAATGACGTTTGGGTTTTCAGACCAAAGACTTTCTTTTTAGTGGGTTCATACCCAAGACCTTCCCTTTGAAAATTCACCTTGGTCCCCAATATTTTATCCAAGTTATCTTTCCCCTTGACAAATTTGGACAACGATGCATTCAAATCAATTATTTCATTTTGAAGGGATGTAATATGCAACTCATAGCTAGCAATTTCTTGTTCACTGTAAACATTACATTCATTCAACACTTTATTTACAGTTTTATAGCTTTCAAGTTCTTGTTCTAGCATAAGTAATTTTTCAGATTCAACATTGACATCTACAGCTTTCCCTTTTTCAAAAGTTACCAATTTTTTAGACATAGCGTTGTTTAAATGTTTCCGTTTTTCATTTTCAGATTTTAACAACGCATTCTCTTTTTCAAACTTTTCAAGACATTTCAAGCTGCCCTCAAGAAGAGAAATTTCAATTAGCATGACACCATTTTTCTTTTAAGTTCTTCATTTTCATCAAAGATGCCCTTGCTATCAATTTCATTATCAAGAAGTTTTTCAAACAATTTCTCATCATCAAATAAAGAAGCAAGCTTGTTCTTAAGGCATTCTTCATTCTTCTTTATTTGATTGAATTCATCATTCAGAGCTTCATTTTCACTCCTTAAACATGCAATTGTATCTTTGTATTCTTTAATGTCAATCATGCATATCTCATTTAATTCCTCATTCTCAGTACAATTTTCACAGAGGGAGTCATGAACATTGCCTTCAACTTCCTTTTTCAATTTTTTATTTTCTGACTTGATTTTTATATATCTACTCGACAACTCCTCATAAGCATCAAGTAGTTCTTCAAATGACATTTCATCTTCATCAGAGTCAGAGTTAGAATTTACCTCATTTGAATTTTCGTCTCCATGAGCCATTAAGCATGGATCCATCACTTCTTCTTCATACTTTTGTGCCAACTCATCCCAAAGGTCTGTTGCAGACCTACACAAGGGAATTTGTGAAAGTATATTAGATTCAATGGCATTCATGAGAAAATTTAATGCTCTAACATTCATTGCATTTTTCTTGACATGCATATCATCCCATTTGTTATGTTCAGTATGAAGCTTGTATGAACCTTCACATATGACCTTCCAAACATTAGGCTCATGCAAACTAAGATAAACACACATAGCATTTCTCCAAGAAAGATAATCATGACCATCAAAAGTCAGAATGCAATTCATAGAGGTTTGATCAATAGAAAAATTCATGATTGTAGAATGCACTAGGATCACTCTGTAGATTATGAGATCTAGGGACAACAGAGTCTCGCTCTGATACCAATTGTTGGGTCCCGTAGTGCAGGAAGACGGTTCTAGAGGGGGGGGTGAATAGAACCCTGTACTAAAAACTATGTCTAATTAAAAATTTAAACCTACTCGCACAGTGGAATTAGCCAGATTAACAAGATTGAGGAATTTAAGCTAAACAAGCATGATAAACTAAATTCACTTAATCTCACCGTGCTCACATGATTGCATAAATAGATTAAACGGAGAAGCACACAATCACACAAATCAAACCATGAGACACGAGAATTTTTAAGGTGATTCGGGACCACGACGGGCTCCCTACGTCCACCCCTCACCAAACCGGTGAGGCTTTTTCCACACGCTGCGAATGCAGCAAACACAGAGATTTCTCCCCACACACACGGGATAAAAACCTCAAACCACACGCTGCGAATGCAGCAACACACGGGGATTTCTTTCCACACACACCGGGAAAAGAATCCCAACACATACGCGGATATGCTCCGCACCACACGACGCACAAGCGTCAACACAAACCACTCGGAGAACCCATTCTCCAAACCCACACACAGAATAATCGTTCAGAGAAAGATGAAGTGTCCACGAATGTATACAATAGACTTCAAACAAACTCTATGGACTAAATCATAGAAGATATAGCATGTATGAAACTCCCCCTTCAAGGAATACTCCGTCTCTTCTTGGCTCGTTGTCGGATGGCCGCGATTTTGGCGTCCTCATGTTCCTCTCTTTGAGATGCTTCTTTTCTTCTTCTACCACGAGCTCTAAATCTTCAGAGATGGAGATGAGAACCACCTTGCAATAGCTCCTCTTCCTTTTCCCCTTTTTTTCTTCTCCTACAAGACAACACAAACAAGCATTAGAGTTCATTTCTTATCAAATTCGGAGGTCACATGTAAGTATATATAGAAGGCACCAAAAGACCCATATACCCATGCAAAACCCTTGCATAACCACCCTAATATGTTCATTAGTAACCTAGGGGCATTGGTGTAAAATTTCCCCCCAATCGGAGGTCATTTGGATGGGCTACGGTGGCCCACGGAAAAGTCGCGCGGAGCTGCGAAACCTTATGGGACGTCCCATCTAGCAAGTGGGTCATCCCATCTACAAGCAAAGTTCTGGTTTTTGCCCAGAACAGGGAATGGGTCGACCCATCTCTGCAAGTGGGTCGACCCACTTGCAGACAGAACACTATTTGGCAATTTTTTGGCCCAAGGGTCGACCCATTGAGTGGGGGGGTGTCGACCTATTCACTTAGAAATATTAAAAAAATATTTCTAAACCATTCCCAATGATCTAAACATGTAACCCAATGAATTCTAACATCTATTCATGAATTTTAATGATTAAAAATAAATTATTTCAAATGGAGTGCATTTAATTCAACATCATGAAGGTTTTCGCATGAAAGTACATCCTAAACCCGGATTTCATCAATTCAAGCTCAATGAAAAACTATTCTTCCTCATTCAACATATAAATCAAATAACCATGCATTGAGACAATATGTTGGCATATTTTTAGACCTCATTCAACAAATGGTCATTTCAATGGCTTATGTATTTTACAACCTCAAAGGAAAAGTCATTTAGACAATGCATGAAACACTTTGAAAACTACAACACCATATGAAGTGAATGCATGAAGGAGTTTCCAAACCACCAAAACCTCAAGTGGAAACAAAGTCATTCAAACCACTTAAACTCATTATATGGGCACCATGAAACCAATTTCACTTTGCTGAGTGTGAACGTATTAAGCACATAACAACCCTCAAGAACCATAAGGTATATTCATGAATCATGCTAAGGGATTTTCTAGCCTACTAAATAGCCATTTTTCACAGGTAAAAAATAGAGGGATATTACCATGCATCCAAGTGATATCAAACTGATTTCCATCAATGTCCATCCTGCACAAGCAAGATAAATCATTAGATCTACATGGAAATCAAGATCAAGGAGTTCCACTCTTAAGACATGCATTCAACCATGAGTGCTATAAAAGAGTCAAACATATTATGAGTCTCAAGGATCATGAAGAAACCATGAACCACAAACAAGGGTATTGCAACCTATACACACTATACATGAAAACTCATGACTACACAAGATTGTTTCTATCACATGAGCACACTAGCATTCAAATGAGCATTATGCCATTTCACCAATACAAGATTTTGTTATGATGAACTTGAATCTATCACTCATCCAAATATAAAGACATGAAAGCTCAACCTCAACCTCCTCCAATTCAAGCACACAAGGTGGTTAGATATTACCATGATCCCATGAGTATCAACCATGAATTTTTCTCCTGAAAAGCATGATAAAGTACGAGGTTAGATGAGAATCAAAATCCTTGCATCAAGCATCAATTCTATGAACATGTTCACAATAAAATACATCAATGAACCTGTTCAAACATGTATTTTGCTTCTCATATCAATCAACAAAAATATATTTGACCAAATGACAAGATTTTGAAATGATAAGTATGAATCAATCATTCAATCAAATATATTGACATGGGAGCTCAAACATTCAAATAGCTTACATGTATCTTTCATAATTTCAACATCAAAATGCTTCAGTACCCAAATGTTAACAATCATGCCAAATACAAAGCATGTAGGAAAGCATGGGAACACATTCATTCAAATGGCATTCTTGTTGACAAAAACTAACATTCATGAAGCATTATTTTCCATAAAAACTTTCTCATCAATACAGAGCCATGAAAACATGAATAACCATTCAAGCACAAGGCCAAGCAAGTCCAGGCAACCAAGTCATTTTACAATCATCAAAATCACATGCACAACATTATCCTTTCTGGAAAAATCGCATGCAGGTCTTCATTAGAGTCCAGGATCATGAAGTTTGGCGAGTGATCAGCAAGGGACCATTTGAGCTGCCTCCGGACGAAGATATATGGACTAAAGAACAGATCAGGCAATCAACTCTGAACTAGGGTGCCAAGCACATCATGCAGTGCTCCCTTCATCCAACTGAGTACTCAAGGGTGTCAACTTGCAACACTGTAAAAGAAATGTGGGACCACCTTGAGATAATATATGAAGGGACATAGCAGGTACATGCGACCAAAGCTAATATGTTGGTATCTGAATATGAGAAGTTTAGAATGAAATCTGATGAGTCCATTTCAGACATGTATGTTAGACTAACCTTGCTTACTAATGGCTTGACTGAGCTAGATAAGACCTACTCTGAGCAGGAAATAGTAAGGAAGATTCTGAGGTCACTAACTCTTATTTGGCATTCAAAGGCCACAGTGGTTGAAGAATCAAAAGACTTAACTACCATCAAAGTAGAAGAACTCATAGGGTATCTGATGACCTATGAGATGAATCTAAAGAACAAAGAGGCTGAGGTAAGTAAAAAGAAGTCTCTAGCTCTTAAAGTTAGACCAAGCTCCAAGGAGTTATCTGAAGATGAAGAGCCTTCAAGCAACAACACTAAAGAAGATGAAGTTGCCCTTTTAACCAGAAAGTTTAAAAGATTTCTAAGAAAGGAAGGTACAGGCTTCACTAAGAAGAAGCCCCAGGTAAAAAGAGGTTTTAGGCCAAGACCTGAAAATGCTAAAATGTCTGAAAAGCTTGTATGCTACTCTTGCAGGAAACTAGGACACATCAAGTCTGAGTTTCCAGAAGGAAATAAGAAAGCCATGCCTAAGTGGAAAAGCAAGAAGAATCAGGCCATGGTATGCACTTGGAGTGATGAAGAGGAAGAAGAAATTGAAGATAACTCCTCTGAAGAGGAAAAAGATGATCTCTGCCTAATGGCCAAAGGAGAAAATGACAGCGAGGTGAGCTCTCCCTTTGAGCACTTCTCCACCGATGATTGGGAAGAAGCTTACTTTGAATTGATGAACAAATATGAAGTATACAGAAAAGAAAATAAAACCTTAAAGAAGAAGGTTGAATCCTGTGAACATGATAAAACTCTCAATGAAAAGATAATCTCTTTAGAAACTGAAATTAAAGATCTAAGAAAAATGAATGAGAATCTTGAAGAAGGAAGAAAAGAAATGAGAGATTTGGAAGATGAAAATGAAAGGCTAAGAGATGAAATTGATGAATTAAAATTAAAAATGCAAAGCTATGCAAAGGACAACAATCTATGCAATGAAAAGTCTAAATCATTTAAACAGGTCAATTCTCAACTGTTGAAAGAAAATGAGAAACTTCAAAGGACCTAACAGATAAACAAACCTCCCTTGAAAAATTTGTTGATGGGAGTGAAAACTTGAATGCCCTACTACTAGCTGCCGATGTCGGTGCCGACCTTGTTCCCTAGCCTCCAGTGCCAGCCGTCACATGGCTCAACGTGGAGGAGCTGGATAGGGAGCATGCTGAAATATCCGTGCTAGTAGTTATCCTGAGGGAAACTTCGGAGGGAACAGAGCCGCAGCTTGAGGTAGGTCCCATGGCGGCGCTTTGACTCCTTTGCGTCCCTCCATGGAGGCCTCGGGGGGGCCCGCCGTGGCCCCCGCTGCCTTTGTGGCTGCTCCGTCGGCTTTTCCTGCGTTGGTTTCGTCTTCCCACAATGTCTCCTCTGCTAGTCTTCTCCCTGGCTGCAGTCGTACTTTTGCCGAAGTTCTTGCTTCTTCCATGTCGCCTCCGATTGTTCCTGGCTTCGTCCATGAACCTGCTCTCACAAATGGCGGTGAACCGGCAGTCTTCTTCAATGCTGAGGAAATAGCGACATCTCTTAAGCCTTTTGATTTCACTCTAGTGGCTCGGACGCCTCAAGGCAGGCCTGCCTTTCCTGAGATCAGATCTCATCTGTCCAACCGTTGTAGATTCAAAGAAGACTTTGTTATCAGTGCTTTGGATTCTAAACACCTCCTGCTGCGCTTTCGCAACCAGGAGGATTATTTGCAGTTGCTTTTGAGAGAACACCTATATGTCCATGGCCGGCTATTCAGATTTTTCAAATGGACGATGCACTTTTCTCCAAATGAGGATTCTTCCATTCTGCCGGTATGGATTTCTTTCCCTGGGCTGCCTGTGAATTTATTTATGGAACCTTTGTTGCGCTCTATTGCCGAGAACATTGGGAAGGTATTAAAGATAGATCCTTTAACCCTGAACCTTTCCAATACGGTGGTAGCTCGTGTTTGTGTTGAGTTGGATATTTTGAAGTCGCACCCACACAGGCTGTGGATTGGTTTTCCTGGGGGTGGGGCTTGGCAAGATATTTCATACCCTGTGCTTCCGCAATTTTTCTCAGTTTGTTCTAGGCTAGGCCATTGTTCGGTCGAATGCAAAGGTAAATCGGTTCAGCCTTCAGTCAATCCTGATATTTCTCAGGGTCCTCCACGTCCGAATACTAAAGCCAAAAATGTCTGGAAACCAGTGGCTACCTTGAATGTCGTTATTCATAAGACTGATAATTCTGCCGTGCCTCCTCTCGATAAGATATCTGAATCTCATGACAATTCGACTGTGATTGTTGTGGGGGCCTCTACTAATTCTAGATCACTTAATGAAGATGAGTTGGTGCCTCCATCAAAGACTGCAGTGGATAGTGCAATTATCAAAGATGATACTTTGACTGTTGATCATGAGATGATGAAACCCACTCATATGGATGTCACTGTTGTGGAGACTAATGCTGGATCTAATTCACAACCTGAAGTTGATATGGTCGGAACTTCATCTTTATTGCTTCCTGTGGACCCAAATTGTCGGATTGAAGCGCTACCTCCGAAAAAATACATTGCTCCTTCTCATATGGAGCTCCCTTCAAGCCAAAAGTTTGATGGACACGGCATCATTGTCCCCGTTCCAGAGTTAGCTATTGTCGATCCACGAATTGTGTACCCACAACAGATCATTTCGTCATCTTCAGGCCTTCTGCCAGCATCATCTTATTCCTCTCAGGATCAACAGCAGATTGAAGATTTGGCATCTAGAAGACAGGATATTGCTAATGCAGCTGCTATTGACAATGCCAGGGTTCTACTTAATGATCACTCGGGTGTCATAACTAGATCCATGACCAGGTCTGGATCCGCAGGCAATCTTCCTATATCAAAATCCTCATGAATTTTATCATCTGGAATATAAGAGGTATAGGAAATGATGTTTCTATCGAGAGGGTAAAACTTTTCATTAAAGCTCATAAAATTGACTGCATTGTTGTGCTGGAACCCAAAATTCATGTCAGTAAAATGAATAGTATATGCAGTAAGTTGGGTATGGGAAATTGTATTGCTAATTGTGATGATATGGCTCATATATGGGTCTTCTGGAGGGATACCCTGGATTTCTCTATTGTCAGTACAGATGAGCAGCAAATCACTCTCATTCAATCTGGTTCTGTCTGGCCAATATTCCACCTATCTTTTGTATATGCTAAATGTTCTGCTTTGGAGAGACAGGCTTTGTGGGCATCTCTATATTTGGTACACTCACAAATATCCGGGCCTTGGTTAGTGGCTGGAGACTTTAATTGTATCCTGAATGTAGATGAAAAACTAGGTGGTAACCCACCAAATTTGGGTGCTATCTCAGATTTCAATGAGTGTGTTTCATACTGTGCTCTAATTGATGCAGGCTACATGGGTTCTAAGTATACATGGCATAACAATCAATCTGGGTGCAATGGTATTTGGGCAAGGCTGGACAGGGTCCTGTTTAATTCAGACTGGTTAAAATTGTTTCCCATTTCAGTTGAGCACTTATCAAGAGAAGCATCTGACCATGCTCCCCTATTGGTGAAAATGTTACTCAAGGACAGATTCAAGAGTAGATTTTGTTTCCAAAAAATGTGGACTATGCACGATAAATTTCTTATGGATGTTAAAACTTGTTGGAGTACTAGTCCACTGGCCTCCTCCTCTATGACAACTCTGTATTTGAATCTTAAATATTTGAGGAGCATGCTTCGCATCTGGAACAAGCAGACTTTTGGTCATATCCATTTAAATTTGATGGCAGCAGAAGATGTAGTACTCCAAGCAGAACTTTCTTATGATCTACACCCCAATATGGAAAATCACAATAAGCTAGAGGATGCCAAATCCCTTCAATCTGAAAGACTACTACAGGAGGAATGTTTTTGGAAGCAGAAGTCTGGGATTAGATGGTTAAAGGAGGGGGACAGAAACACAAGATTTTTCCATACTTCGACCAAGGCTAAAAGAAATAAGCAGTGTATAATTCAGCTCCGGAATTCAGTTGGTATGCTAACTTAAGATCATGAAGAAATGAAGGGCATTGCAGCTAACCATTTCCATACAGCTTTTTTCTTCTCAGCACCATATTAGTGAGGAATCTTCCTTGAACTGTATTCCAAATTTAGTTACCCAGCAAGATAATGTTATGCTGTGTGCTATTCCCACTGAAAAGGAAATTCAAGATGTTGTCTTTGCTCTCTCTGCTGATAGTGCACCAGGGCCTGATGGATTCACAGGAGCTTTTTATCAAAAGGCTTGGACAATCATAGCTGGTGTGGTTGTTAGTGCTGTACAAGAGGCTTCTACTACTCCACTACCTCCCCCAAGAACTGTTACATCCACTTTAATTGCTCTTATACCTAAAAAGCCTAATGCTGTAGACATCTCGGACTACAGACCTATCAGGTTATGCAATTTTTTTTACAAGATTATTTCTTCCATTGTAAATAAAAGGCTGGCTTCTATTCTTCCAAGCATTATATCTAAGGAACAGACTGCATTTGTCAAGGGGAGGCACATAACAGAAAATATTGCTCTAGCACAGGAACTGACTCAGGAATTGGGTAGAAAAACCAGAGGCAAGAATGTCATTTTTAAATTAAACATGGCCAAGGCTTATGATCGATTAGAGTAGGATTTCTTGTTTGTTGTTCTTCACAGGTTTGGTTTCAGTCTGTCCTTCATTCAACTGATTGGAAAGATTGTCAAGAACTACTGGTTTTTAGTTTTATTAAATGGAGATGCAGCTGGTTTTTTTAAATCTTCAAGGGGTGTTCGGCAAGGTGACCCTATTGCCCCCTCCTTATTTATCATTGCTAAGGAAAGCTTGAGCAGATCCTTAAAGGAAGCCCATTTAAATAGACAGATTGAGTGTTTCCAAGGGCCTCGGAGGTGTCCCCCAATATCCCATCTGTTATTTGCAGATGACACCATGATTTTCAATAAGGCCAGCCTTGTCTCTGTCAGGAACTTATTGAAGATTCTCAACACTTATGAATTGGGGTCAGGCCAGCTCATTAATGTTAGTAAGAGTGGTTTCTTCTTGCATCCAAAGACAAATGACTCCATTACCACTCGGATCTCCACTCTTACAGGTTTCACCAGACATAGCTTTCCTCATAAGTATCTTGGCTTCCCTCTGGTTTTAGGCCGAAGTAAAAAAGTGCATTTTGTTGGTATTATACACACCATTCAAAAGAGAATCTCTGGTTGGAAATCCAAATTACTCTCTCAAGGTGCAAAGTTGATTTTGATAAAGCATGTGCTCACTTCTATTCCAATATATTCCCTTTCTACTTCACCCCTTCACTCAGGAACACATCTTTTGCTTGAGAAGTCATTTGCAAATTTCTTTTGGGGTTCTTCCCCGAATGGGAACAAAAGGCACTGGAGATCATGGGATCAGATTTGTAGACCTAATTCTCAGGGCGGCCTTGGCATTATGTCACTTAGGCAAATGGACATAGCCTTAAGAGTTAAGATGTTATGGCAGGCCTTGCATTCCAATTCCTTGTGGGCCACATATTTCAGAGCCAAGTATATTGGTCAGGGACATTTGAGAGATGTGCATTTCAAAAGTATGAGTGGACTTGCCAGAAGAAGCTGGATCAAGGCAAAAACTCTTGTTCTCCAATTTAACAAGGTCATCCTCGGAGATGGAAAGCTCACAAATTTCTGGTATGATAACTAGATTGGAAATCAATGCTTGGCTGAATTTGTTCCTGCTAATACCATTCCAAACTCTAACATCACAGTAAATGGTTTCCTGCTGCATGCCTCAAGAGAGGAAATGGAATTAATGGACAGTTGCTTGCCAGCACCAATCAAAGCAGCTATCACTAACACTACTCTCACCCAAGATGCTGATTTCCAGGTTTGGAGTTTGTCCTCCTCAGGAAGATGTTTAGTGGCATCTACCTATCAGGTTCTGTCCAAAAGGGCCTCCAATCAGACAACCATACTTTGGGAAAGGCTTTGGTCACAATGGCTCCCAACGAAAATATCTGTGCACCTGTGGAAAATACTTCAAAACTGCCTCCCTGTTGACTCTAATGTTCAGCGTCTGGGTGTGCAAATGTGCTCTATTTGTTCCTACTGTCAGATCCACCATGGGGAAAACATGACTCATCTGTTCTTACACAGTGAGCTAGCTTCTCACATATGGTTGTATTTCAAATCAGTGGGGCTACAATTGGAAGGAAACTCTGTTACATCATTTATTTCGAATGATGCCAGCCAAATTCAACTGAAATCTGCTCTTGGCCACCTGATTCTAGCAGTCATAGGCTATGGTTTCTGGGATATTTGGAGAGCTCGGAATGCTGTGAGATATGAAGGCAGAACCATTTCAAAAAAATAGTGTTCTCCACCAAATCATCAACCAAGTGAAACAGGTTTGTGTTAGTGCTAATTTAAAGGAATCAGACATCAGCAAACGAAGATTCTGGAAAAGTTTGGTATTCCTACTCACCTCTCAAATGGTGCTCAGCTGAAAATCATCAAATGGATATGCCCCCCTTGGCCATTTCTTAAATTAAACTCTGATGGTGCTTGCAAACCCAATGGAACATCTGGAGGAGGAGGTGTTATCAGAGATCACAGTGGCAATGTTATTCTTGCATACTCTCACTATTATGGCCAGACCAACAGTCTTGTAGCAGAAGCAAGGGCCTTAATTGATGGCATCAAATACCTCCATACAATCTCAAACCACCCAGCACATATTGAATGTGACTCACAAGTTCTTGTTCGAGTTATTAAACAGGAATATCAATGCCCTTGGTCTATCCTTTCATATGTCAGAGAGATAAGGAGATCTATTACATAGTATGACAAGATTGATCATATTTACAGAGAAGGCAATAAAGTAGCGGATTCTTTGGCCTCCATAGCTTTCTCATCCAAATGTAATGTTTTTTTCTTTTACAATGAGTTACCCTCAATTATAAAGGGAGAGGCTCGATTGGATAAGCTGGGTTTACCCAGCATCAGATTGATGTAATCTCTATTCTATCTTTTTTAGCAATAAAATTCACCTCCTAGTGGTCTGATGGTGGTTCCTCCCATCTATCCCTAGGCAGGGCTTTTTGGAAAAAAAAAGAATGCCCTACTAGGAACCAAAATAAACTTCAACAGAGAAGGGCTAGGATATGAGCCTACCAAAAAGAAAATATTTGGGCTAAAGACCACCACCTTTGTATCATCTTCCGAAGCATCAACCTCCAAATCAACACACCAAGAAAACGTTGAAAACAAAGGAAAATAAAAGATAGGAGAATCAATCAATAAAACTTTCCAACAACCCAAAAAGGTTCACAAATAATTTCAAACAGGTTGACACCCTTCTAAGCCTCAGCCTGCACATCACAAAGGAAGAGACAGGTACAATGCTAGAATAGGTTGGGACACTCCATGGAGTAGGTTGATACCCACCTAGTCAAACGCCCAACAATATCCCAGGGTTGCACCAACAGGTCGACAAGTTCCATACAGAAGGTCGACACATCCCTTATCCAGAGACCGTTATAGACGGACTGAATAGTGGACAGGTCGAGACTTTACCTTCTATAGACAGACACCTCCTTGGGTAAGAAACAAAGACGTTCCCTATGGTCATAGATTCACTCAACCTCAACGACATGGGCAATATGATACCTCCTATTCATCTAGACCAACCAACTGGAACAAATGTTCTAATCAACAATCCTCCTCCACCACTTCCAAAACTCACAAAGTCCAAAAGACTAAAGAGAAGAAAAATCTGAACTCCCAACAAAGAAAAGATGCTAAGAAAGTTTGGATTTCAAAATCTGTGTTATCCTGCTTTACAGAAATGAAGAAATTATTGGGACCCAACTGTCCTTGGGTTCCAAACATTGTCACTTGATTCCTTGTGCAGGAGTGTCTTAAGCCGTGCACAACCGTTGGTATCTTGACAGTGGCTGCTCAAGACACATGACTGGAGACAAAACCAAATTATGTCTCCTAGTTGAAAAGGAAGCTGGACATGTCACCTTTGGAAAAAATCATTGGTTCAGGTAAAGTTGGTAAGAAACCCTCCAACTCAATTGATAATGTATTACTTGTTGATGATCTGGAGTACAACTTGTTGAGCATTAGTCAACTATGTGATAAAGGTCATACTGTAGTTTTTGACTCTAATGAATGTAGAATATTGAAACCAAACTCAAAGGAAACCAAGTTTTCAGGTAAAAGAGTCAATAACGTGTACATGATTGACTTAGATAACCCTGCTCATATAAATCTTTATCTTGCTACATCCAAATCTGAATTAGCTTGTTTGTGGCATCGCAGACTAGGACATGTTAGTTATAACACTCTTCAAAAATTGGTGAAGCATTCCATTATCAAAGGTCTGCATGAAATTAAATTCAAACTGAACACTAAGATTTGTGATGCATGTGCTCAAGGAAAACAGACTAGAAAGTAATTCAAAAGTAGAACTGAAAACTCATCATCTAAACCACTTGAACTAATCCATATGGACATGTTTGGTCCAACCAAAACAGCTAGCTTAAGTGGTAAAAGATATGGTTATGTCTTGGTGAATGATTTTACTAGATTCACTTGGGTATTCTATCTTGCACATAAAAATAATGCCTTTGATGAGTTTCAGGCACTGTATATGCAAGTGAAGCAAGATGGTAAGTTTAAAATTTCTAACATTATTTCAGATCATGGTGGTGAATTTGACAATGCTGACTTTGAAAATTTGTGTAGGACTGAAGGAATCATTCACAAGTTTTCATCACCACGGACTCCTGAGCAAAATGGGGTAGTTGAGAGGAAGAACAGAACTCTCATAGAGATGGAACGCACAATGCTCGCTGAAAGGTATCTACCAAGGAGATTTTGGGCTGAAGCGGTAAACACAGCATGCTATATCATCAACCGCTCAATGGTAAGGTCCCTCACCAAAATGACTCCATATGAGCTGCTAAAAGGTAAAAAGTGTTGTGCCCCTGTGTGTTTTGACGAAGATCTTGATAGAACATGTCCTGAATTTGACAAAGATTGTTGTGATTTGAATTAATTGAGACTTGATGATTGATGGAGTTGGATGATGATTTGTATTGATTGATGCTTGATATATGTAGGCTTTGCATGAAAATATGTTTGTTCAATCAATTGAGTTGTATTAAAGAGGAAGATTGAATGTTGAATGAATTTTAAATTCTAAATCTTGAATGAGTAGCTTTGGTTTGGTCTAACATTGTCGATTGAATTGAATGGATAAAGTAGCCACTTGCTTTGGTTGAAGATTGAATGGATGCATTGATTAATCTATGTGATATGGATTGATTTGAGAATTTCATTTGCAGGTTCGATGTGGTTTGAGTCTCAAATCTTAGAAATGATGGGAAGAACATATTTGTAGGTTGTTCTCAAAGTGGATGTAAGGGCATTGGCTCAAATCTGGAAAATACAGGTTTATTGTGAGACTTCACTCAAAACTTGAAGGCCAATGGTAAGAATGGATGTTCAACTGGATATCAAGTGAATGGATTCAATCTATGAAGAAATCATGCTTTACCATGTATATATCTGAGTTATAAGTGCACCATGTTTAATCTTGATACCTTGGTATATATATTGTGGTGTTTCAATCAGATTTATGATGTTTTTCTGCTGTCAGTAAAAGTGTCGACCTCAAGGGTCGACACTTTTTTTCAGAGCTTCTGCCTTGTGTTATGTGAAGAACGCTGGCAGAAAGTGTCGACCTGTGAAGTCGACACTTTCACCAGGGTTCTGTTAATTATGCAAAGGCAGAACTCGCGGGAAAAAGTGTCGACCTCGTGGGTCGACACTCTCAGGTGAGTTTGCTTGATTCAGTGAAAATTAAACCTCCGTGAAAAAGTGTCGACCTCAGAAGTCGACACTTTTCACCATGAATGTTATGAATTTCACAGGCCAGAACACATGGTAAAAAGTGTCGACCCCATAGGTCGACACTTGTTTCACAGGTTTTGTTTTTATATATGTTCTGGCAGAACATTCACGAAAAAGAGTCGACTCCATGAGTCGACACTTTTTCTAAACGTTCGATCGGGTTTTGCGGATCTATTTTGAACCCTTTGATGGAAGATCCATTAGGCTTGGTTAATTACTATAATGGCCTTAGGGCGTCCACAACACTTTGTTTAAGGTTTGAAGAGGGCTTGGGAAGGGCTTTTAAGTCCTTTGGCCCTTCAATCCCTTGGGTTTATATGGCCGCCCCCTCTTCCGATCGAACACAACCAAGGAGCTTCTAACATGTTTACTCTTCTTGCAGGAGAAGAAAGTGGTGTATGCTCTGCTGGAGGAGAAAGGAAGGAACGCCAGAGTCGTCCCCTCACGAGCCCGAGCTGAGATCGAGAGGCAGCGGATGCGTCCTCTTTATACTTGCTTCGGGCGCCTGAATCTTCAAACATCGGCTCCTTCTTCTCTCGGTTTCATCATTCTAAGCCACACTTCATATTCCTCCAATTTTGGTTGAAAGATTTAGGGGAGATCCATCTTGTTATCTTTGTATTTTGTGCTCATATTGTTATTCTCTGAACTGGGCTTGTATTTTCCATTCTACTTTCATATCTTGACGATTTCGAAGCTTGCTCCGAGTGTGTGTGGGGTGTCTCGTCGTCATGCGAGAACCCACGTGTGTGGGCCGTCGAGCCCGTGCGTGTGGTTGCTGCCGTCGTGCAGCGTTGATAGTGAAATCCTCTCGATGTGAGAGGGGTGGACGTAGGACGGCACTTGGTGCGTCCGAACCACCTAAAAATCATTGTGATGTGGTTTACTTATCTTATGGTTGTTGATATTTATTTTTCGTTCACAATACGAGTGTGAGACGGTGAGACGAGAGTTTGCTTAATTGTCCGCTCATATATTGCTCTCCGAGTGAGTATATTTCTACGCTGGGAAGTTGTAAGAGCTTGCTTGCTTTAATATCATTCGTTCCATTCAAGCTTCATCTTAGATTTATTTTCCATATATGTGGTTTGTCTTAATTCTGTTAAAATTGTGAAAAAGGGTGGGCAATCAATTCACCCCCCTCTCAATTGCCTCCTAACCGGGCCAACAATTGGTATCAGAGCCTTGGCTCTGCTTTCTAGAAACCTAGCGATTTTAGAGTGATCTGTTAGGAATGGCCAACAACCTCAACAAGGGGATGATGCCCGATGGGCATTCTATTCAACGGCCACCTTTCTTCGATGGCAGTAATTACCCTTACTGGAAGAATAGGATGACCGTGTTCCTCCATGCTCAAAGTCATAAAATATGGACAGTTATTAGGAATGGTCTGTATGTTGTACACCCTGATGAGGACATGTGGGACGATGATGCTATTAAGAAAGCCACTGTAAACTTTAATGCCATAAACATAATTCAGTGTGCTATTTGTTAGCGTAGCAAGAGTGATATAGAAGGGGGGGATGAATAGATCACTCCCAATTTGTAGAAACTTAGGCGGAAAATAAATTCTACTGCTAACGCACCTCCTTAACCCGTACACAGAGAAATGTAAATGAGAATGAAGAACTAATCACATGGAAGCAAAGAGACAAGCAGATGAGGAGCACAGATAACAATAGCAAAGCACAGAGGAGGCACTCGGTTTTTAGGTGGTTCGATTGCAGTCCGCAATCTACATCCACCCCTCACTCCAACTAGAATGAGGATTCCACTAGACAATGCTAGATCAATGCAGACTCAGTCTGCGAACAACATGCTGCCACACAGCTTGAACACCCAAGGGAAACAAATCCCTCAACCAAGCTCTGCTACCCACAGAACTTGAAACCTGTTCTAGCTCCCAGCTAGAACACAACCGGAGAATCCTCTCCCTTCCTCCACACACCGGACGGAAACTGTTAATGACAACCTGTCACTAACACCACTAGAGATCACCGATCTCTCTTCCTCTGCAACTCAGAGGGAAACTGGAGTAATACTCCCATCCTCCACACACCGGAAGGAAACAAATTCAAATAAGAAGGATGAACAAAAAGAAACTAAAACAAAGTAGAAACAAAAACCAATGAAGAACAAATCGGTTCTGAAACCCAATACAAATGTAGCTTCAAATGAAGCAATTCATCAATCCACACACACTGCTCTCTCTCTCGAACAAACTCCTCTCGGATCTGGAACTCTCTGCTCTTTTTCTTTTCTGGATCGTGCAAGCTCTCACCAATGGCTTCTGCTTTTCCTTTTCACGATCAAGCTTCTACTGAAGGATGAAGCTCTATATTTATAGCAGAATTGGCGTGTGACTGCCAGGTTCCCGCCCATGCACTTTTGGTCAGATCATTTGAATTTCGACCACATGGCAGCATCCTGACAAGGTTGCCATCCACGTGTCATGCGCCTGTTGTCTTGGATCACGTGGCAGGTGCCAACCTCGATTCACGTGCCCAATCATCAGCCTGAATCGCCTGCAGACAGACAGGAGTAATGTATATACTTAGTCAGTTCAGGCTATTAACAAGAATGTATATACTTCAGAAACATCAACTGAGTAAGTGTGTACAGCGTGAGAGAGTGTACAGACTTACTGAATAAAACGCATGTGAAGGTAGTGTATAGACATATGAACAATTCAAACGAGATGCAGTGTATAGACTTATGAACAATGCAAATGAGATGTAGTATATAGACTTATGAACAATCAATGCAAACGAGCCTTACCAATGTGTAAACTTAACAAAGCTTCAGCCACTGTATAGACTTCACGAAGCCTAAACAGTGTACAGACTTGGAACCTGTGTGAGACTCTTAATAAGACGGTAAGCAATGTATTGACTTGAAGCCCAACGATGATGTATAGACTTCGACAGCTTTAGCCAGTGTATAGACTATGCTTGGGTGAGACGATGCATTAGACACTCGGCTGTACAGACTTGGAAAGTTCTGTATGAGACGATCGGCTGTTGAACCGATGTACAGACTCTGGATGTGAAGGCAGTCTGTATAGACTTGAATCGCTTGAAGCGATGTACAGACTAGATGAAGCTCAAGCATTGTACAGACTTGTGAAGACTTCAGCGTTGTACAGACTTGGTGAAGCTCAAGCAGTGTATGGACTTGTGAAGGCTTCAACGTTGTACAGACTTGGTGAAGCTCAAGTGAATGTATAGACTTGTTGAACCACTGTGGATGTGTGGACTTGAGCGAATGAAGCCGATGTACAGACTTGCCTAAGACGCAGTATGAGACGCTGGCTGAGACGGACGCTGTACAGACTTTGAAGAGCAGTTCAATGTATAGACTTGAACGAATGAGGCCGATGTACAGACTTGCCTAAGACGCAGCATGAGACGCTAGCTGAGACGGATGCTGTACAGACTTTGAAGACTTTGAACGTTTGAGCAGCATGCAATGTACACACTTAGTGATGTACAGACTTGGCCAGGAAAGCGTAGGGAAATGTTGAGTGTATGGACTTGGCCAAGCGTAGGAACAGATGAGGAGTGTACAGACTTGGCGTTGTATAGACTTGGCTTTGAACGCTTGGGCTGAAGGCAATGTGCAGACTAAGCGATGTATAGACTTTGCCCAAGGAACCGAATGTATAGACTTTGCCACAGTCTAATGTACATACTTTGCAGAAGTGAACGAGCCAATGTGTAGACTTCAAAAGAAGCAGTCCGATATACAGACTTCAAGAAGTCTTGACAACGGACGATGTTCAGACTTTGCAAACAAGACTCTGGGCGATGTATAGACTTACACTATCGGATGTGTAGACTTCATGAGAATGCAGCACCTAGTGTATAGACATGAAGTTTGACAATCCAATGTATAGAGTTGAAGCTTGGAGGGATGTATAGGGTTGAGCTGAACTGACTTTGGCAATGTGCAGACTTAGTTGGTCGGGCAGTGTACAGACTTAGAATTTTAATACCAGTGTGTAGACTTCAGTTAGAAGGTGCCCGAAGTACAGACTTGAAGAAGTTATGCCAATGTACAGACTCAATAGACCAAGCTGGTGTATAGACTTTGGTACCCAGACAAACAATGTACAGATGAGTCGACGCATCAGCAAGGGTGGGTCGACCCACTACTGTCTATACTAACTAGGCAGAGTGTAGATAGAATCATGATAGCATGCTTATCTGACAACCAAATGAACTGTACTCACTCACATGATGAACCAGCATTAATCTAGAGATAGAAGATTGATTTATAGTGTGAGACATCATCAAAATCATAGGGATGCAACAATCTCCCCCTTTTTGATGATGACATCACTATGAATCAAGCAATATCAAGTTTCAACAAGAGATTTATATCAGCTGCAACAAACACATTACATTCAAGGCATGCTCATGCAGATGAATTATACATTCCCTACCACACACTCTCATCTCCCCCACAACTCAGAAGACTAATCCAAGACTTACTGATATTGCAGAACTTCTCACTGATATTGTAAACTTCTCTCCCCCTTTGACATCAGCAAAAAAGAACTACAGAATGTATAACGGTGCTGGAAACATGAAGAATAAGAGCAGTAACTTCTTAGTGCAGAAAGTCACAAGTAGGTCTTAAGAGAATAAGTGAGTTTCTATTCTCAAGAGAAGATTCTTTATACTCCAGTACACAATAGAGAAGTAGAATGATTGAAAAGTTTATCAACATACATAGTGGATGATTTAGAGCAGGAGTTCACAAGTATGGCCAGATATAGTTGATCATTCAACTATCCCACAAGGCAGCAAGAGACAAAATCAGAGAGGTGATCTCAAGGTATTGAGGACAAGCAATCCATTAGTTGCATAACAACAAGGAATTTTTTTTCGTTGAAGATGATTTTCATGAAGATCAATGTGTAAGTTGGTAGTTCACTCCTTTGACATTAGAGAGACACCTTGATTAGAGGCCTGAATCCCCAGTTACTCAGAGTGAGTACCTCATTACTTCCTCCCCTTTTTTTTTATTAAGGAACAGAGTTAGTAACTGTGGTTTTTGACATGAGGAAACACCTTGATTAGAGGCCAGAGTCCCCAGTTACTCACCAGCAAGCCACCATTGCTCTGTCATGTCTTTTCATTCATTTTAAGCATTTGACACCTCATGACATGGGAGAAAAATTCATTTCATTGATGAAGCTCCCAGTTTCTCAGTGATCAAAATAGAACATTTTTGTTCAGTTAAGCCCTTAGTTAAAGAGATAGAATGATTGAAAACAATACCAAAGGGACTATTTCTTGAATTGAGTCTTGAAGTCTAGATTTCAAGCTGATTGGGTCAGATATCAAGACATACATGTTTTTGGCCTGAACCAGAATAAATGACAATGTAGGAAGATATACTTTATGCAATTAGTCCAAATCTCTGAAGGAGTACTAATAGGAAAGATTCTAACTGGAGATTAGAGTCACTGACTTATAGACTTAAGAGATAAGTGACACTCTACTGTCTGAGAGAACCACTCTAGATCAGTCATATAAGACCAGCAAAGTTACACATTTGGACAGCCCTTTTGAATCTGTCAAAAAAAACTTCTCTTCTCACATCACAACTCAGCTCCCCCTAAGACATAGCATTCCTCAATAAAACAGTCCAGCATAATCTCAAAGCTTCCCCTTATTCAAAGCATTCCTGAAAGCTAACCAGTAAGTATTCTGAACTCCCCCTTAAACCAGCATGCAAGATGGCTAAACATCAGACAAACACAACTCCCCCTCACAACAAGAACAGGCTTCATGATTAAGACAATTTGTATAAGCCTAATTCTCTTCTCAATGTGGTGAATTTTTCATTATCCAGAGGTTTTGTGAATATGTCAGCAATCTGATTATCTGTGCCTACATGAATCAGTTCAAAATTATTCTTAGACACCTCATCTCTTATAAAATGATGTCTTATCTCTATGTGTTTGGTTCGTGAATGCAAAACAGGATTTTTAGCAAGATTGATGGCACTAGTATTATCACAGTAAATAGGTGTGCACCCCAGGTCTACTTGGTAGTCCTGAAGCTGGTGTTTAATCCATATTACTTGTGTTCCACAGCTCCCTGCAGCCACATATTCAGCTTCTGCAGTGGAGAGGGCCACAGAATGTTGTTTCTTGGAGCCCCAAGACACTAAACACCCACCCAAGAATTCACAATAGCCACTAGTGCTTTTCCTGTTTAGTTTACAGCCTGCATAATCAGCATCTGTGTATGCTACTAAGTTAAGTGTGTGAGATGC
This sequence comes from Amorphophallus konjac, assembly GCA_022559845.1. Classification (NCBI taxonomy): domain Eukaryota; kingdom Viridiplantae; phylum Streptophyta; class Magnoliopsida; order Alismatales; family Araceae; genus Amorphophallus; species Amorphophallus konjac. Next base: position 40,853,746 of record CM040120.1, on the reverse strand, counting down.
AGGAAACCATAAACCAAGAGAATGACTAGCTGACAAATATCTGAAGATTCTTTTAACTACAGCTAAGTGTAATTCAGTAGGTCTAGACTGATACCTTGTACACATTCCTACACTGAATTGTATGTCAGGTCTAGAGGCTGTCAAGTAAAGAAGTGATCCAATCATACCTCGATAAAGTTTGGCATTTACTTCTTTACCTGTCTCATCTGCATCCAATGAAGTATTGGTGCCCATGGGTGTAGTAATGTGCTTTAAGTTTTCCATGCCAAACCTTTTGAACAGTTCCATTGTGTATTTGGTTTGGTTGATGAAGCACCCATCTTCTAGCTGCTGTACCTGCAATCCAAGAAAATATTTTAGTTCACCAACCAAGCTCATTTCAAATTCAGCAGACATCATGGTAGAAAATTCATCACATAGTTCATGCTTAGTTGATCCAAATACAATGTCATCTACATATATCTGAACTATGATGAGGTCTCTGTTTATGCCTTTGGTGAATAAAGTTTGATCAACTTTACCTCTTTTGTAGCCCTTGCTGATCAGAAATTCAGACAACCTTTCATACCATGCTCTTGGAGCCTGCTTTAGACCATACAAGGCTTTGTTTAACCTGAACACTTGGTTAGGTTGAGGAGAATATTGAAATCCAGGAGGTTGTTCAACAAAAACTTCTTCTTTAATGACTCCATTTAAAAAGGCACTTTTAACATCCATTTGTTGGAGTTTTATATTCTTTGAGCATGCAAAGGTAAGGAACAATCTTATAGCTTCCATCCTAGCAACAGGTGCATATGATTCATCAAAGTCTACACCGAATTCCTGACAGTAGCCTTTGGATACTAGTCTGGCCTTATTCCTCGAGATGATTCCATCTTCATTCATCTTATTTTTGAACACCCACTTGTTTCCTATGATATTTATACCATCTGGTCTTGGGACAAGCTCCCAGACATTATTCCTTTCAAACTGACCTAATTCCTCACTCATAGCATTGACCCAAGCTTGATCAGCTAAGGCCTCTTCTACTGTTTTGGGTTCAAATTGTGAGACTAATGCAATTAAGTCATCATTATTCACATTTCTAAAATGAGACCTAGTCCGAAGAGGATCTTCAGGATTGCCTATGACTTTATCTAAAGGATGGTCTTTAAGAAATCTGATATTTGTTGAAGACTCACCTGTTTCTCTTGGCCTTTCCTGATTGGGGGAATTTGTTTCTCCACTTGGCTGAGTCTTCTCTTCTTCCTGTTGGTCTTCTAGAAAATCTCCACCATGATTGGAATCCCTGTCAAGATTTTTAACATTAGAAACATCTTTCTTTTCACTAAAAAGGATGTGTGGCGACTCTTCCACTTTCTGATCTGATATGTTAAATACCCTATATGCCCTTAACACTTCAGAGTAACCCAAGAATATTCCAGGTGAACTCTTGGCTTCAAACTTGTCTATATCTTTCTTATCATTGTTATGAATAAAACATTTTGCTCTAAAAATTCTGAAATGAAACAAGTTTGGTTTCTTACCTTTTAGAAGCTCATAGGGTGTTTTCTTGTGTATGGGTCTTACCATGGCCCTGTTGATTATGTAGGTTGCTGTATTGGCCGCTTCTGCCCAAAACCTTCTAGGTAGTTTACTTTCAATCAACATGGTTCGGGCCATCTCCACCACAGTTCTATTCTTCTCTCCACAATCTCATTCTGTTCAGGTGTCCTGGGAGAAGAAAACCTGTGAGTTAGTCCCTCTTTTTCACAAAGATCAGTAAACATGGAGTTTTCATACTCACCTCCATGGTCAGATTGAATAGAACAGACCTTGTATTTCTCTTCTTGTTTGACCTTATTAAAAAATAGATTAAACTTTTGAAATGCATCACTCTTATTTGCTAAGAAAGATATCCATGAATATCTAGAGAAGTCATCTATGATGACATAGCCAAACCTGTTTCCATTAAGACTCTGAGTTCTAGTGGGACCGAAAAGGTCCATATGAAGAAGTTCCATTGGTCTAGAAGATAATGGCTCAGATCTTAATTTAAAGGAATTTCTGGTCTGTTTGCCTAGAGCACAGGCATCACATGCTTTTGATATTGAGTTGAATTTAATTCTAGGCATGCCTCTAACTAAATCATACTTGACCAATTTATTTAAAGTTGAAAAGCTAGCATGACCTAGACGTCTATGCCATTCAAAGGCATCATTTTCAGAATTGGCAGATAAGCAAATAGTAGATTCAGATTTCTCATCTAAGTCTACAATGTAGACATTATTAATCATGTTGGCTACAAATTTAACCATGTCAGAATTTGTTTCAAGGATTTTGCATGAACTATCATCAAATATAACCCTGTGACCCCTGTCACATAACTGACTTATGCTAATCAGGTTGTGTTGAAGCCCTTCCACAAGTAATACTTTTTCAATGGAATTTGTGGAAGACTTACCTATTGTGTCAACTCCAATTATTTTACCTTTGTTCTTTCCTCCAAACTTGACCAGACCCCCTGGCTTCATCTCTATCTTGCTGAACTTGGATCGGTCTCCTGTCATATGCCTGGAGCAGCCACTGTCGAGGTACCACTTGTTGTCTTCAACTGCCAGGCCGACCTACACAAATATATCAAGCAGAGTGATTTGGAACCCAAGATGAGTTGGGTCCAAGGACATTGTTCAAAGCTCTGATACCAATTGTTAGCGCAGCAAGAGTGATATAGAAGGGGGGGATGAATAGATCACTCCCAATTTGTAGAAACTTAGGCAAAAAATAAATTCTACTGCTAACGCACCTCTTTAACCTGTACACAGAGAAATGTAAATGAGAATGAAGAACTAATCACATGGAAGCAAAGAGACAAGCAAATGAAGAGCGCAGATAACAATAGCAAAGCACAGAGGAGGCACTCGGTTTTTAGGTGGTTCGATTGCAGTCCGCAATCTACATCCACCCCTCACTCCAACTAGAATGAGGATTCCACTAGACAATGTTAGATCAATGCAGACTCAGTCTGCGAACAACATGCTGCCACACAGCTTGAACACCCAAGGGAAACAAATCCCTCAACCAAGCTCTGCTACCCACAAAACTTGAAACCTGTTCTAGCTCCCAGCTAGAACACAACCGGAGAATCCTCTCCCTTCCTCCACACACCGGAGGGAAACTGTTAATGACAACCTGTCACTAACACCACCAGAGATCACCGATCTCTCTTCCTCTGCAACTCAGAGGAAAACTGGAGTAATACTCCCTTCCTCCACACACCGGAGGGAAACAAATTCAAATAAGAAGGATGAACAAAAAGAAACGAAAACAAAGTAGAAACAAAAACCAATGAAGAACAAATTGGTTCTGAAACCCAATACAAATGTAGCTTCAAATGAAGCAATTCATCAATCCACACACACTGCTCTCTCTCTCGAACAAACTCCTCTCGGATCTGGAACTCTCTGCTCTTTTTCTTTTCTGGATCGTGCAAGCTCTCACCAATGGCTTCTGCTTTTCCTTTTCACGATCAAGCTTCTACTGAAGGATGAAGCTCTATATTTATAGCAGAATTGGCGTGTGGCTGCCAGGTTCCCGCCCATGCACTTTTGGCCAGATCATTTGAATTTCGACCACATGGCAGCATCCTGACAAGGTTGCCATCCACGTGTCATGCGCCTGTTGTCTTGGATCACGTGTCAGGTGCCAACCTCGATTCACGTGCCCAATCATCAGCCTGAATCGCCTGCAGACAGACAGGAGTAATGTATATACTTAGTCAGTTCAGGCTATTAACAAGAATGTATATACTTCAGAAACATCAACTGAGTAAGTGTGTACAGCGTGAGAGAGTGTACAGACTTACTGAATAAAACGCATGTGAAGGCAGTGTATAGACATATGAACAATTCAAACGAGATGCAGTGTATAGACTTATGAACAATCAATGCAAACGAGCCTTACCAATGTGTAAACTTAACAAAGCTTCAGCCACTGTATAGACTTCACGAAGCCTAAACAGTGTACAGACTTGGAACCTGTGTGAGACTCTTAATAAGACGGTTAGCAATGTATTGACTTGAAGCCCAACGATGATGTATAGACTTCGACAGCTTTAGCCAGTGTATAGACTATGCTTGGGTGAGACGATGCATTAGACACTCGGCTGTATAGACTTGGAAAGTTCTGTATGAGACGATCGGCTGTTGAACCGATGTACAGACTCTGGATGTTAAGGCAGTCTGTATAGACTTGAATCGCTTGAAGCGATGTACAGACTAGATGAAGCTCAAGCACTGTACAGACTTGTGAAGACTTCAGCGTTGTACAGACTTGGTGAAGCTCAAGCAGTGTATGGACTTGTGAAGGCTTCAACGTTGTACAGACTTGGTGAAGCTCAAGTGAATGTATAGACTTGTTGAACCACTGTGGATGTGTGGACTTGAGCGAATGAAGCCGATGTACAGACTTACCTAAGACGCAGCATGAGACGCTAGCTGAGACGGACGCTGTACAGACTTTGAAGAGCAGTTCAATGTATAGACTTGAACGAATGAGGCCGATGTACAGACTTGCCTAAGACGCAGCATGAGACGCTGGCTGAGACGGACGCTGTACAGACTTTGAAGACTTTGAACGTTTGAGCAGCATGCAATGTACACACTTAGTGATGTACAGGCTTGGCCAGGAAAGAGTAGGGAAATGTTGAGTGTATGGACTTGGCCAAGCGTAGGAACAGATGAGGAGTGTACAGGCTTGGCGTTGTATAGACTTGGCTTTGAACGCTTGGGCTGAAGGCAATGTGCATACTAAGCGATGTATAGACTTTGCCCAAGGAACCGAATGTATAGACTTTGCCACAGTCTAATGTACATACTTTGCAGAAGTGAACGAGCCAATGTGTAGACTTCAAAAGAAGCAGTCCGATGTACAGACTTCAAGAAGTCTTGACAACGGACGTTGTTCAGACTTTGCAAACAAGACTCTGGGCGATGTATAGACTTACACTATCGGATGTGTAGACTTCATGAGAATGCAGCACCCAGTGTATAGACATGAAGTTTGATAATCCAATGTATAGAGTTGAAGCTTGGAGGGATGTATAGGGTTGAGCTGAACTGACTTTGGCAATGTGCAGACTTAGTTGGTCGGGCAGTGTACAGACTTAGAATTTTAATACCAGTGTGTAGACTTCAGTTAGAAGGTGCCCGAAGTACAGACTTGAAGAAGTTATGCCAATGTACAGACTCAATAGACCAAGCTGGTGTATAGACTTTGGTACCCAGACAAACAATGTACAGATGAGTCGACGCATCAGCAAGGGTGGGTCGACCCACTGCTGTCTATACTAACTAGGCAGAGTGTAGATAGAATCATGATAGCATGCTTATCTGACAATCAAATGAACTGTACTCACTCACATGATGAACCAGCATTAATCTAGAGATAGAAGATTGATTTATAGTGTGAGACATCATCAAAACCATAGGGATGCAACACTATTCACCCTAACGAGTTTGCTCGTGTCTCCATGTGCAGCAGTGCAAAAGAAATGTGGGACAAGCTCAAGCTTATCTACGAAGGTACCACAGAAGTTAAGGAGACGATAGTGAATATGTTGACACGTGATTACGATCTGTTTCGAATGAAGGATGATGAAAATATCTCCGAGATGTTCACACGTCTTATGGATATTACAAATGGATTGAAATCACTCGGGAGAGAGTTCACAAACAAGGAATTGGTATGGAAGGTGTTGAGGTCACTGTCACCGAGCTCGGACACCAAAGTGACCGTAATAGAGGACTCAAAGGATTTGTCAACGCTCACCGTGGATGCACTCATAGGGCCATTAATGACTTATGAGATCAATGTGATAAGGAGAACGGAAGAGGATCCAAAGAAGAAAAGGCCAATCGCTTTGAAAGCACTCCCGAAAAGTGTCTCGAGCCGAGAGGAGTCGTTGGGAACCACCGACGATGAAGAAGTTGCTATGCTGACGAGGAAGGTAAGACAATTTTTGTGCCAAAGAAGATGGTTTGGCGAGAAATTCAGGAAAGGAAAAGGGCAACCAAGGCAACGAAATGAACCATCCAATGCCGCCGAGATTATATGTTATGAATGCAAGAAAGCGGGGCACATGCGAGGAGAATGCCCCGAGCTCCAAAAGAAAAAACGGAAGATCATCAAGGGCAAGAAGCCGATAGCCATGAAGGCGACGTGGAGCAATGAAGATGAGCCCACGACCGATGATGAGGAGCATGACATTGAAGAACTTGTGAAGACAATGTGTCTAATGGCCAACAGCGACAGTGAACATGTAATGTCTGACACAGAGTCTATTTCAAACAAATAGTGGGAACTTGCATATGAGGAGTTAGATGAGAAATATAAAAGAATGAAAAATGAAAATAGGACTTTAAAGAAAAAGATTCATGAAATTGTTCACTCATCTAATTCATGTGGAAAGTGCAATTTACTTGAAATGCAAGTTAAAAGTTTTAAGAATGCTAATGATGCTTTGGAAATCAAATTAGCTTTGTTTGAAGAGGAAATAGCATGCTTAGATGTAGAAAAGAAAAATGCCTTTAAACTGAAAGATGATATCCAAGAAAAGCATGACCTCTTGAACAAACAATTGGAAGAGTTGCATGTTCAATTGACTGAATGTGAGAAAGAGAAAGAAAATTTGAAAGTAAAGAATGAGAGTTTTATGATTGAACTTGAAAAACTAAAAAATGCAAATGGAAAGGTGTTGAGAGAAAAAGGAAAATAAATTGAGAAAAATTCAAGTACAATGCATGGCAACAAGAATCTTATTCAATATGCTGCTAAGAATTCATCCTCTCAAGGAGAATGTTCACACACACACATCATAAAATCAACTGTTAATTCATGTTTTCCCTCAACCTGTAGAAATGTAAATAAATGAAGAAATTTTGGAAGAAAAAGACCCACATGTTTTTATTGTGGAAAGATAGGGCATGATATGTATATATGCTAACTCATGCAATATGATGATGAAATGTTTTTCAATAGATACTATGAATCCCTTGGAAATGCTAACATGAAGGGACCCAAGCTTGCTTGGGTATCCAAATCAAATTGAGCATGGTTGCTAATTGATGCAGGTCTGCATGAAGGCGGGTGACAATAAATGGTACCTGGACAGCGGATGCTCCAGGCATATGACGGGAAATAAACACCTCTTTACAGACCTTGCTGAAAAGAACGGCGGTACGGTAATTTTTGGAGGACAGGACAAGGGTAAGATAATCGGAATCAGGAGAATTGGTAAGGACCCTAACCATTGCATTGAGGATGTTTCACTTGTTAGAGGTCTTCACCACAATTTACTTAGTGTAAGTCAACTCTGTGACTAGGGTCACAAAGTGATTTTTGAGTCATCTCACTGCTCTATCATTGATGCTAACACATAGAAGATTAAGTTCATAGGAGTGAGATGTAACAACACATATCAAGTTGATTTTGATGAGCTTGCATCTAAGAAACTGTGTTTAGTTGCCAACAAAAGTGAAAATGTTTGGTTGTGGCATCGCCGTCTTGGGCATGCCAGTTTTAATGTAATTAGGAAGTTGAACCATCATGATTTAGTCAGAGGACTTCCTAAATTGAATTTTGAAACTTCAAAGATATGTGAAGCATGTAATAAAGGAAAACTAACCACCACATCTTTTAAATGCAAAAATATTATTTCAACAGAAAAACCCCTTCAATTGTTGCATCTGGATTTATTTGGTCCCACCAGGACTCGTAGTCTTGGAGGGAAGCTTTATGGTTTCGTGATTGTCGATGATTTCTCGCGATATGCATGGGTTTTATATTTAGCTAATAAAAGTGATGCTTGCAATGAGTTCATTGATTTTTGCACTAAAGTTCAGAATGAAAAAGGATATACAATTCAGAAAATTCAAAGTGACCACGGAAAGAAATTTGAAAATCATGAGTTTGATATTTTTTACATGAAGCAGGGGTACGAGCATCAGTTCTCTTCACCAAGAACCCCTCAACAAAACGGCATGGTCGAAAGAAAAAATAGGACGCTCGTGGAGATGACGCGTACCATGCTTGCGGAGAACGGTCTTCCACGGTACTTATGGGCAGAGGCGGTGAACACCGCCTGCTACATCACAAATAGAGCAATGATAAGACCAATCCTTAAGAAAACTCCATACGAGCTTTACAAAGGTAAGAAACCCAACATATCTCATTTTAAGCCATTCGGTTCAATATGTTACATTTTGAACAATGGAAAAGACAATCTCGAAAAATTTAATGCAAAGAGTGATAAAGGGATATTCCTTGGGTATTCTCTATCATCTAGAGCTTACCGTGTATATAACACTAGAACACTTATTTTCGAGGAAAGTCCTCATGTTGTTGTTGATGAGTTTACAATGAGGAAATCAAATGATGATCATTTTCTTATTACAGGTGAGGGTGAAGTTGAAAAGGGAGAGTCAAGCAAATAAGGTGAGGCAGCAAATCAAGAAGAAGAAAAGGAACAAGAGGAAGAAGCGGAACAAGAACAACATCCGAACCTTCCATACCAATGGACCACGCACAGGGACCATCCATTGGAGAACATGATCGGCGGTGTGGATGAAGGAAATCGTACACGTACGGGCTTCAATGAGGGAAGTTGAAATTCACGATAACTTAGCTTTACTTTCTAGCATTGAGCCTAAGTCTTTAGATGATGCTTTGAATGACAATTCTTGGGTTCTCGCCATACAAGAAGAGCTACACCAATTCCAAAGGAATCAGGTGTGGTTCCTCGTGCCCCGACCTGATGACCACCCTATTATTGAAACTAAGTGGGTTTTCCGAAACAAACTTAGTGAAGATGGGGTAATTGTGAGGAATAAGGCAAGATTAGTAGCCAAGGGCTATTCTCAAGAATTTGGTATTGATTTTGATGAATCGTTTGCACCTGTGGCTAGATTAGAAGCAGTTAGAATTTTACTTGCTTATGCTTGTCACAGTAATATTAAACTGTTTCAAATAGACGTGAAGAGTGCCTTCCTCAACGGAGTGATCAAGGAAGAAGTGTACGTGGAGCAACCACCGGGCTTTGAAGATGAAAGATTTCCGGACCACGTCTTCAAATTGGACAAGGCACTATATGGTTTGAAATAGGCTCCCCGGGCATGGTATGATAGATTAAGTTCATTTCTTATTGAAAATGGCTTCAAATGAGGTAACATAGATCAGACTTTGTTTACAAAAACTTGTGATGATCATTTATTAATTGTTCAAGTTTATGTAGACGATATTATTTTTGGAGCCTCCAATTCAAAAATGAATGATGAATTTGCCAAACTTATGCAGGGGGAGTTCGAGATGAGCTTGATGGGAGAGCTCAACTTCTTCTTGGGATTATAAATAAAACAAATGGACGACGGCATTTTTATCAACCAGAAGAAGTACACACAAGAAATTGTGAAGAAATTCCAACTTGAGACTGCCAAGCCCTTTGCAACACCGATGTCCACCTCACAGAAAATGGAAGAAGAAAAAGGTAACAAAATCGATCAAAAACTCTTCAGGGGTATGATAGGATCTTTGCTTTACCTGACTGCTAGTAGGCCTGACATACACTTTAGTATTTGTCTCTGTGCAAGATACCAATCTTGTCCTAGGGACTCCCATTTAGCTACTGTTAAAAGGATCTTTAGGTATTTGAATGGTACTCTTGACCTTGGTTTGTGGTATCCTAGAAATAATTCATTTGATTTACATGCTTTCACTGACTCTGATTATGCTAGTTGTAAAGTAGATCGAAAAAGCACAAGCGGTCACTGTCAGTTTCTTGGGGGCTGCATGGTTTCATGGGCCTCAAAGAAACAGCATTGTGTGGCTTTATCAACTGTCGAAGCCGAGTACGTGGCTGCCGGTAGTTGTGCGGCTCAAGTGCTTTGGATCCAACATCAATTGCTGGATTTTGGTTTTTGCTTAAAGAATACTCCCATAATGTGCGACAACAATTCTGCAATTAACTTGTCCAAAAATCCTGTCCAACATTCCCGCACTAAGCACATAAGAAGTTAGACATCATTTTATACGAGATCAAATAAATAAATGTGATTTTGAACTTATTTTTGTTGACACAAAACACCAACTTGCTGATATATTTACAAAACCTTTGAATTCTGAACAATTTTATTTTCTGAGGACAGAGTTAGGAGTGTGCAGGTTAGATATTTAGATCTTTTGAGCTGAATTGTACAAACACATTTTTCATCTTTTTCATAAAGAAATTCTTCATATTGTTTTATCTTTTGCACATAAGAAGTTCTTTCATAGTCTTTACTTCTTTAAAACGTTGTTTTTTGTACATATTTCAAGAAATAACAAATTGATTTCCATACATGCTTTTATCTTTTTGCATCCGCATGTACATAAATGCATATACTTCATATACGTGTGCATGAATGCCACGATTCACCAGTATATAAAATGATGTCAGTGGAAAGGTGGATTAAGTCCACCTGGAAGCTTTCATTATGCGTGACTGTTGTCTTCGGACCTACGTACTCCGCCACGTACCGGTAATCAAATTGCTTGAAAACTTCATTTTGAAATGCTTTAGTGTATATAAATTACACACTTTTTAGTTGAAATTTTCTATGACCTTACGCCATTGCTAAATAAAATGCATTGACTAGGACATGTTTTAACATGGCACATATTAAGGGGGAGATTTTTGCTATAACCGTACATACACTTAGGGGGAGACATCACCATGAATATGCTAATTCATTTCTTACATTCTACGCAATCCCTCACACAATTTGCACTAGTGAGTAAATGAATCTAACTAATAAGGATTTCACTTATTCCACTTAACACATTTTAGGACTTTGGAACCCCTACATAGAAATCACGTGACTTGTGAGGAAAAAGCTGTCAGCCCCGTCAAAAATATTCAATAAGTGTGATTTGACATGATGTAAGTCGGGAATCCCCCCTGAGATAAAGGAGGAAACTCGCATTGAAAAGTGTCATATCCACATTATCATAAGTGACGATGCCGAGTAACCGGGAAGTGCCCCTGAAACAAAGGGCATGACTCGTGTCAAAAGGCTAGTCATCTTGTCATTTAAAAATGAAAATAAACTTGGGGTTGTGCAAAGCTACCAAAAGTCGAGCACGTTGTATGAAAGTGTAGGGAAGAAAAGTTCCTACTTGTGTTCTTTAGAAAATCTGAAAATCCATACTGTCTAGATTTCATTGCTCATTCTTCACATATTCATCTAGGAAGTGATTGTATGAATGTACACCTTGAATCAGTCATATTTCATGAGTCTTGCAGTACCACTTCTTGTAAGCACTACCCTTTATTATTGCACATGAAACTCATGTTCTCAGTCTATAGCATATTTCTTAACCCGTTCATAAAGAACATGTTTGCTATTTAATAGCATAGTGAGTGCATATATGCTTGACTGCTCATTTCTTGTGTTTCATATGCATCTCATTGAGTTAACTGTGCATATTGAGGTTTAACTTTCCTATTTTAAGGGTTTTAATAATCCCCTATTTGACTCTGACAAAAAGGGGGAGAAATAAGAAATAATGTTTGCATGTTATTTATGCATGTGATTTTGAATGCTATTTTGAAATGCAAATCCTTGTGTTGACACTAAAAGTGTTGAATTATTAATGCAAATCCTTGTTATTTTTCAATGGTTTTATCTTCGTCAAAAAGGGAGAGATTGTTGTGCCCCGGTGTGTTTTGACAAAGATCTTGATAGAACATGTCTTGAATTTGACGAAGATTGTTGTGATTTGAATTAATTAAGACTTGATGATTGATGGAGTTGGATGATGATTTGCATTGATTGATGCTTGATATATGTAGGCTTTGCATGAAAATATGTTTGTTCAATCAATTGAGTTGTGTTAAAGAGGAAGTTTGAATGTTGAATGAATTTAAAATTCTAAATCTTGAATGAGTAGCTTTGGTTTGGTCTAACATTGTCGATTGAATTGAATGGATAAAGTAGCCACTTGCTTTGGTTGAAGATTGAATGGATGCATTGATTAATCTACGTGATATGGATTGATTTGAGAATTTCATTTGTAGGTTCGATGTGGTTTGAGTCTCAAATCTTGGAAATGATGGTAAGAACATATTTGTAGGTTGTTCTCAAAGTGGATGTAAGGGCATTGGCTCAAATCTTGAAAATACAGGTTTATTGTGAGACTTCACTCAAAACTTGAAGGCCAATGGTAAGAATGGATGTTCAACTGGATATCAAGTGAATGAATTCAATCTATGAAGAAATCATGCTTTACCATGTATATATCTGAGTTATAAGTGCACCATGTTTAATCTTGATACCTTGGTATATATATTGTGGTGTTTCAATCGGATTTATGATATTTTTCTGCTGTCAATAAAAGTGTCGACCTCAGGGGTTGACACTTATTTTCAGAGCTTCTGCCTTATGTTATGTGAAGAACGCTAGCAGAAAGTGTCGACCTGTGAAGTCGACACTTTCACCAGGGTTCTGTTAATTATGCAAAGGCAGAACTCATGGGAAAAAGTGTCGACCTCGTGGGTCGACACTCTCAGATGAGTTCGCTTGATTATGTGAAAACAGAACCTCCGTGAAAAAGTTTCAACCTCAGAAGTCGACACTTTTCACCATGAATGTTATGAATTTCACAGGCCAAAACACATGGTAAAAAGTGTCGACCCCATAGGGCAACACTTGTTTCACGGGTTTTGTTTTTATATATGTTCTGGCAGAACATTCATGAAAAAGAGTCGACTCCATGAGTCGACACTTTTTCTGAACGTTCAATCGGGTTTTGTGGATCTATTTCGAACCCTTTGATGGAAGATCCATTAGGCTTGGTTAATTACTATAATGGCCTTAGGGCGCCCACAACACTTTGTTTGAGGTTTGAAGAGGGCTTGGGAAGGGCTTTTAAGTCCTTTGGCCCTTCAATCCCTTGGGTTTATATGGCCACCCCCTCTTCCGATCGAACACAACCAAGGAGCTTCTAACGTGTTTACTCTTCTTGCAGGAGAAGAAAGTGGTGTGTGCTCTGCTGGAGGAGAAAGGAAGGAACGCTAGAGTCGTCCCCTCACGAGCCCGTGCTGAAATCGAGAGGCAGCGGCTGCGTCCTCTTCATCCTTGCTTCGAGCGCCTGAATCTTCAAACATCTGCTCCTTCTTCTCTCGGTTTCATCATTCTAAGCCACACTTCATATTCCTCCGATTTTGGTTGAAAGATTTAGGGGAGATCCATCTTGTTATCTTTGTATTTTGTGCTTAGATTGTTATTCTCTGAACTGGGCTTGTATTTTCCATTCTACTTTCATATCTTGACGATTTCATAGCTTGCTCCGAGTGTGTGTGGGGTGTCTCGTCATCGTGCGAGAACCCACGTGTGTGGGCCGTCGAGCCGGTGTGTGTGGTTGCTGCCGTCGTGAAGCGTTGATAGTGAAATCCTCGAGGTGAGAGGGGTGGACGTAGGACGGCACTTGGTGCGTCCGAACCACCTCAAAATCAATGTGTCGTGGTTTGCTTATCTTGTGGTTGTTGATATTTATTTTCCGTTCGCAATACGAGTGTGAGACGGTGAGACGAGAGTTTGCTTAATTGTTCGCTCATATATTGCTCTCCGAGTGAGTATATTTCTACGCTGGGAAGTTGTGAGAGCTTGCTTGCTTTAATATCATTCGTTCCAATCAAGCTTCATCTTAGATTTATTTTCCATATCTATGGTTTGTCTTAATTCTGTTAAAATTGTGGAAAAGGGTGGGCAATCAATTCATCCCCCTATCAATTACCTCCTAATCAGGCCAACAAAAAGCCATCTCTCTTTCACATGAAGGTGTTTGGGTCAAAGTGTTTTGTTCATAACAAAGACAAGAGTTCTGGACAAGTTTGAGCCCAAGAGGAAGAAGGGATATTTCTTGGGTACTCTGACAAGTCTAGAGCTTATAGAGTCTTTAATATTAAGACCCTTTGTGTGGAAGAATCCTCTCATATCACTATTGATGAGATTGATCATAACAACACTTGCAGGGAAGATGATGATGGGGGATTCCTGAACATAAGAGGAAGAGAGGAACTTCCACAAGAAGAAACACAAGTAAATGAGGACCAAAGAGAACCAAGTAATACTCCAGTCACCGAAGCAGATGAAGGTAATGCTCAACCTGATCTAAGAGTGTTGAAAGATCATCTGTTGGAAAACATCTTAAGTAATCTGCATGACCGAACCAAAACTATGTCTCATTTCAAAATTATGGATGAAATTGAACAACTTGCTCTTGTGTCTCAAATTGAACCCAAAAATGTTGTAGAGGGCCTAAAAGATGAAAACTGGGTCAATTCCATGCATGATGAATTAAATCAGTTTGAAAGAAATAAAGTATGGCATCTTGTTCCAAGGCCTAAAGAAAAATCAGTCATAGGAACCAAATGAGTTTTTAGAAAACTAAGTGAAGATGGGAAGATAGTCCGAAACAAATCCAGATTGGTGGCTCAGGGGTATAATCAAGAATTTGGCATAGATTATGAAGAATCGTTTACTCTTGTTGCCAAACTTGAGGCCATTAGAATCTTGCTAGCATTTGCATGTTCTCATAAAATCAAACTACAGCAAATGGATGTTAAAAGTGCTTTCCTAAATGGTCTTATTAAAGAAGAAGTTTATGTAGAACAACCCCCCAGTTTTGAATGCACATATTTCAAAGATCATGTTTATAAGTTGGACATGGCTTTGTATGGCTTGAAGCAGGCACCTAGAGCTTGGTACGACAGACTAAGCTCATATCTCACCGAACAAGGGTATTCAAGAGGTAATGTAGATCAGACACTATTCACCAAGAAACAAGGTAAAGATATCTTGATAGTTCAGATTTATGTGGATGACATGGTGTTTGGGTCCACTAAACCTCAAATGTGTGAGGAGTTTGCTAAACTCATGACCAATGAATTTGAAATGAGTCTAATGGGTGAGCTTCAATTCTTTCTTGGCTTGCAGATTAGTCAAAGCAATGAAGGCTGCTTTATCAATCAAGCCAAGTATGTGAAGGAGTTGCTGAAAAAGTTTGATCTGACCAACTGTAAGTTTTTAGGAACTCCAATGGGGACTGCCACTTCATTGGATGCAGATGAACAAGGTATTCTTGTAGATTCAAAGAGATACAGAGGTATGATTGGATCATTGCTCTATCTAACTGCATCTAGACTAGACATTCAGTTTAGTGTTTACCTTTGTGCTAGATTTCAGTCTAGTCCTAGAGAGTCCCACATGACTGTTGTCAAGCGTATCTTTAGATACATTGCTGGCACTCAAGAATTGGGACTATGGTATCCTACATCTTGTGAACTTACACTTATTTCATATTCAGATACAGATTATGCAGGATGCAAACTGGACTGCAAGAGCACTGGTGGCTATTGCCAATTTCTCAGTGGGTGTTTGGTTTCTTGGGCTTCCAAGAAACAGCACTCGGTTGCACACTCCACTGCAGAAGCACAATATGTTGCTGCAGGGAGTTATGGCACCCAAGTACTGTGGATCAAACACCAACTCCAAGACTATCTAATAGATCTTGGTTGTGTACCCATTCTGTGTGATAACACAAGTGCTATAAATCTTGCAAAAAATCCAGTCATGCACTCTAGGACTAAACACATTAAAATTAGGCATCACTTTATAAGGGATGAAGTCCTTAAAAATCACTTTGAGCTCCATTTTTTAGACTCAGATAATCAAATTGCAGACATCTTCACAAAACCCTTAAGCAATGATAGGTTCACAACATTAAGGAGAGAGCTTGGTCTATGCAGACCTCAGTCCACTCAGGTTTGAGCCATCAATTCCTCCTTTAATGATCTACTTACGTGTCTTCACTATGATTGGAACAAGCATATCTAATTTGATCTAGATATGATCCATTGGATATGAACCTTGCTTTGAATGATGGTCACATTCAGGGGGAGCTTGATTGTATTTATGAGTGTCTTTAATTGAATATCATCTTTTGACTGCATGGTATATCAAATGTTGAGAAGTGAAATGATAGGTTACGCCTGTCAGGAAACTCTCCTCATGCGTGAGGACAGGCCTCCGCCAAGTACCATGAGTCATAATTGCATATTGCTATCTGCATAGTTGATCTCTAGTGCATAAGCATGTTTAAAGCTTTAGCATCCATTAAAGCATTTCTCAGTGATAGCAAAAGATAAAACCATTCTTGAGTGACAGCAAAAGATAAAACCATTCTTGATTGATTGTCTGAAAGAGGAAAGTCAGAGGCACTGGCAGTAGAAGCTGGCAGGTGTATGTCAAAATTGAAGAGTCAAAGAAGCTAGCTGAGAATAGTTTGTATAGTCAGGGGTCGAGATTTGCTGAACAAAGCCCCTTGAACAGGTCGACACTCTACTGATATGTGTCGAGACATGTGAACAATGTCCGCTGAACAGGTCGACTCTCTCCAATCTTGTGTCGAGACCTACAGGTTAAAGTATACTGCATAGGTCGACACCCTACAGCTATGTGCCGAAGACATGAAGGTCAAGTCTGTTGAATAAGTCGACACCCTCCAGTAATGTGTCGAGATTGTCTCCCAGCCGCACTTGGATTAGAAGATCATATGGCGAGCCTTCTAATTCTTTCTACACACTGCTTCCTTCAAATTTACCTCAAATCTTCTACCTCTGAACCTTCACTTTTCACTGTGCACTAAGTGAGGGGGAGTTAAGAATTTTTTCTTTCTTCTATACAACCCTGGGTGAGTTAATTTTTATTACTCATGTTAAAGAAATGGTTTCTTGTTTATAATTCTCATTTTTGTGAATCATTGCATTGAGTTCTACCAAACTTGCATTCATAATAGGACTGAAACATTTCTTAAGTCCTTGAAAATGATCATTGCCCCTGTGTCTGAAAGTTCACTGCAACTAGGCACCTTGGTTTTTGAAATGATTGGCATGTATTGTCTTTAAACATGTTCCCTACCTGAAAGTCTATTAGAGAATACGCCTCTAAAAACCTACTGCTATAATTTCATAGCAATGACCTCTCTTCAGAGAAATTGGATCCTCCATCAATGAAATGAAGGTTAATCCAGTCATGATAAGGAAAGTCACCTCTGTTCAAAAGAATTCAGAAAGACAAGCTACACTGAGGAACCAGGGACTCTGGCGTCTAAACAACGTGTTTCCTTGAGTCAAAAAGTGAATGCTATATCGGACTATTTAATTAATTAAAAAAAATGGTTTGAGGTTGACTCTACAACTTCATTCAAAAACAAAAAGGGTTATTGTTTATTTTCAATACTTGCTTATCTTCTTTTCTAATCATGCCAATTGTATGTGATGAATAAGTCAAATGGGCTTGGTTCTATTCTCTTCTTTCTCAAATGTTTAAGTCGTATTATTTATTGTAAAAATGGTATTTCTCAAACTCTTATTACTCAAAAATGAGCTTCTAAGCTTTAAACCATCTGAACTTAACATAGGGGTATATACACCATTTCTAATTTCAGGGTTGTCTTTTCCAAAAGTAAAAATCTCAACTTTCCCCATTTAACTCGACGGTGAAAATCTATTCTCACCCTTTCCTCATTTCAACCCTATTTTCCCTCGCGATCTCTCTCTCTCTCTCTCTTTCTCTCTCTACGGCGACTCTGCACATCCACGCCGTGGAGGTCGATGCCCAGCTCCATCCCTCTTTGCCTCTTGCACCAGCTCCCCAGCTAACCCTAGCTGCTCTCCGCCACGTCTCCTCCTTTCCATCCACTCTCCATGCCTCCACCGGTCACCCGTGGCAAGAAGAAAGAGGCGGCTTCATCTAAGAAGGCCGTAGCCTCAAGAGCTCCATCTGAAGGGAGATCCAAGCGTATTGAGGACCGTCCAGCTATAGAATCAGCCAGAAAAAGTGCCTCTGAAGCCCAGGTGTCCAACACCGACAAGGGTTCGCCGCCGCAACCCAAGGCCAAGCGGCCACGGCTGTCCGCCAAAGAAAAAGGGAAGGCCAAAGCTCAATCAGCTTCTCCGAAGCCCAATGATGTTGTCTCCGCCAGGGAAGAAGAAAGTGCTCCCTCTCGGATACTCTTCCCTAGGTATGTGGATTTTAGTGACCAAGCGATGCTTGTGTATTTTCCTGAGCTACTACCGTTGTTTGAGTTCCAAGGTTGGAGACAGTTTATGTCTGAGCACAGGGTATACTACCTGTAATGCCCTGGATCCTTATTAGATTCTTATTAGATCTTTCGAATCCTTTCCGGGGAGTTTTGGATCGCTTTGTGGGTCTTGAGTTGAGTTTTACGATCCGTGTGGATTTTTCTCTCGTACTAGTTACGGAACCCTGTGGTGAGTTTATTTCTCAGTTCATCGACTCGTGGACGCCGCAGTTGCGATGTACTCTTCCCGAGGATCGTTTCGACTATTTTTACGTATTTTTCTGAATTAGTGCATTTTCGGGCTAATATCGGAATTTTCAGAAATTAGGAAAATTTTCTAATTCTTTTCCTTTATCTTTCCTCTTCCTCTCTCCTCCCGTTCATTCACGCGCGACCCTCTCTCTCTCCCATTTTCTCTCTTCTCTCGCCCTCCCGGCTCCGGCTGTAGACGGAGGAGGCTCGTGGGCGAGGTGGCGACGGCGTGGGGTCCATGAGGTGTGCGATCGGGCGAGGATCGGATCGGTTTTGGCGCGATCTAGAACTGTGGCTTCAAAGCCGGCGGTTGAGTTCGCGTGATGGTTTTCGGCGTGGTTTAGTCGCTTCGGCGCTCGGTTTCTTCGGTGGAGGTAGGGAGACGGATCGCCACTTCCTCCTGCACATTTTCCCTGCTTCTGTGCGTAGTTTAGAGTTCGAACGGGCTAGATCGGGCCAGTTCTAGCAAAATCGTCATTTTTGCGGTTTGTAGGGTTCACCAGAAAATGGCAACCATTCTTAGTCTAGTTAGTGTCAAAATGACTGCTGGGATGTCTGCATCCCATTCACGTAAGTTTTGTCGTATTTGGTCGTCATTCGGGGCCGGTAGGAGTCCGGGAACCTCGGTGACTCGTTTAGGGTTGATTCGTCGGAATCGCCCCGATCTCGCATTTTGATCGCTGCATGTGCCCCTTCCGGCTTGTGGAAGGTTGGTTTTGTCGTCTGGCACTATTTCCCCTACGCTTCGGCGTGAATGGGGCGTGGAACAGGCTAATTCGGCTTTTCCACTATTTTCCGCGTCGGGTCGCTGTAGCGGTCGTTCCAGAGACCGTCACAGTCTCTGACGGCCCTGCGATAGACCGTTACATGCCTTCAGGCGTGTTGGTCAGTTCGTGGCTGAGGGTGTGTGACGGCCAACTCTTGGACCGTCACAGTCCTCTGACGCCCCCTTGCTGGTGCGTCACAGCCCTGGTGTTTCTCGATGTTTGTGTCTATCGGTTCGCCCTGACGGCCTCAGCTTCGACCGCCAGAGCTCTGTAACGCGCCTCCCTTAGGTCGTTATAGGGTTTGTCTATCTCAAGTTATTAAGTAGGGCAGTGTCTGTGACGCTCCATCCTTCGATCGTCACATCCGTGTGGCGCATCTTCATTAGACCGCCACAGTCCTGTCTTCTCTAGAGTGTAACGGCTCACCCTTAGACCGTCACCTCTGTGTAGCGGTCTAAAGGTGGAGCGTTAAAGCCCTAGAGTGCTGCTTTCCGCAGTTTTAGTTTCTGTTTATTTTGGCTTGTCCTTGTGGTCTGCCTGCTTTCCTGTAGATGTCTCCTGACATCCTATGAGGGCTAAGACTACGTCATAAGGCAGCCATGAGTCTTCTTGCTTGTTAATGTCTGGTTCTAGTCAACCCGGGGTCACCCAGTGGTTGACAGGTAGCCTTGTGTGTCTCGACGGTTCTGTCCAGTTCGAGACATAGTTCTGGATGCCTCGAGGTGTCATCCCACCTCGGTCTACGTGTCCAGGTGTGCTGAGGGTCCTCGGTGTTCCCTCAGGTCTCCGCGTGTCGTTTCCTTCGACAGCGTCATTTTCTCTGGCTTAGGATTAGACCGATTGGCGGCTTGTTCCGCTTAGTACGATGATCTTGACTCCGAGTCGTGAGACTCAAGGATCGTTGTGATTGATAGGTCTAGTTGCCTTGTCCTGAGTCTGTCGGCAGTTTCCTGTGCTGCCTTGGTGCCTTGTAGTACGTATGACAGTGCTTCCTTGCATGTCTGTACTCTAGCACTCGTGCTTTGGAGTCTGTGTCTCATGAGCCTCCACTAGTCGTAGCCTTACGACACGTTACGACATGTTGGCCCTTGTGGCGGGGCAGTTCCCGATATACAATTTTTAAGCTAGTTTCTGTGGGCCCCCGCTATACAGTAGCGTCATGCTGGATGGGGAAAACTAGCTAGAGGCCTGGCTCTCCAGCAAGACTTGGTGTGTGCACACGTGGTCAGGGGCGTTTGGACTGACGTCGACGGGCGTTACCCTATCTAGTCACTGGCGACTGTAGTTCCTATTCTGGTTCTCAGTGTGTCTTATTCTCTGCCGTATGCTCAGCGGCATCGCAGACAAGACACTTGTAGGCGCAGCATAAGACTTCAGTGGATGCAGCTGGCTGTTCTTCTAGTGAGAGGGTACTTATGTCATGTGGCATGTGACTCTCACGTTTCTCGTACGTCGTGACTTGTCCGGGTTAGCCCACTCATGGTTTTTCCCGAGGTCAGTGTCGTGTGTGTGTGTGTGGTCATGTCTAGAAGATCATGCACGGTAATCGAGTCATGTATGCTTTAGGGCGTCTATGTCTATCTAGGTTTCTTGCCTGTCTCGTAGGTCAGCTTTGGGAGCCGAGGTTAGTTCGGCAGCCATGTTCTCCTTCAGGTGTGGCTTTTCCCTTTTCTTTTAGCTGTTCCTGCTTCCTTCCATTTCAGTTTCCTTTTACAGCTTTGTAGTTTAGTTTTCCTGCTTTACTACACATGATGTTTTAGTTGTTCTGTGCTACTACGTGTTTTTCAGTGGGAATCTACGTGACCCCTACTGGGCCAGTGACACGAGGCTCACCCCTGCTTTTCAGGTGGGTGGCGTCGCTCTGCTTCCGTGGTTCCTGGTGTGGCGTGTCCGTAGCTGCCAGCGGTACCTGCGCCGGGCTTCCCCCGACCTCAGTGTACGTCCTTCTTTTCTGTTGACTGTACTGTTTGTCTTTCCTTTGGACTGGACTCTGGTATAAATGTTAAATTTAAACTGTTAATTAAAAAGTAATTTTATTTCCGCTACTTTAGCAAACCGATCTAATGAAATTTAATTACTTAATGTTATATCTCTGTGGCTTCAATGTATTACATGACAATCCTTTTTCCCTTCGGAGCTTTACCGCTCTTAGGAGGCCTCGTGGGTTCCAAGTGGTATCAGGTGTATTCGATAGTCCTATCGGGTATATCTGGTATCCGGGATCCGGGTCATCACACTACCCATTTCTAGTTCAGCAGTTCTACAAGAACTTGTTTTTTGATGAGAAAAAGAAAGTCCTTTGGACTGTAGTCAAGGGGGTTTCCATCAAGCTCACAACTAAGCTTCTTCACAGAGCTTTACACATACCCCAGGATGGGGAGATAGAATCTGAAGTTCAGATTGACCTGTCTGCAGCTTACACCCTCCTGACTGGCAAGCCTAGAAATCCTCAAGATGCCACCCAACTATTAGTAAAATCCTTTGACACCAATCGGTTTCCCCCACTACAGCGTCTACTGCATCATATCTTCACTACCATGATTACCCCACAAGGGGGTGGCAGAAGCAGACTTACTGAGACACAGAGATTCCTTTTTTACTGTCTGTTCAACAAATACCATGTTTGTCTTCCAGAGATCATGCTTCAGGTTATGGATAGTTGCACTTACAACAGGCGTAGCCTGCCTTATGCTGCACATCTTACTGCCATCTTTCAGAAGGTTGGCATCCCTCTTGATAAAGAGAAGTCCATATCCATTCCCTCGAGTAATGTCTACACCATGAGGTTCATAGAAAATTATATGCACTTCAAAAAGGAAGGTGACAAAATGGTGAGAAATCTGCCTGGTCATGTACCTGACCCTCCTGTTCAGCCAGCTCCAAAGGAACAACTTCCACAAGACCAATCTCCACAAGGTCAGCCAGCACAGAACCAACCAGATTCAGGAGCACAATTAGATCAGCATGAGGAAATGCTTCATGTAGATATCCACTTTGAGTAGGCCCCTCAGCAGTAGCAGTTTGTAGATCCCATGCACCAGCTTGGGATGATGATGGCTTTTGGTATCCAACCTCCTTTGTCTTCAGAAAATGAGCCTAGAGTGTTCACTTCAAGGGATGCCGCTCTTGAATTTTATACCGAGGCCTCCACCTCACAAGGTCCTGCATTTGGTGCCACTGGCAGTTTAATGGATATTCATCCTGCCCTCATTCAATTTCTCACTACCCAATTTGGGAGTTTAAATTCCTCCTGTCGTCAGATCAGTCTACAAGTGGATAGACTGGAAGCTAGACAACTCCATTATGAGCAAGCTCAGAACAGCCGATGGAAAAAAATTATGCACGACAAACATAAGTCAGATCAAAGGTTGCTCAACTTAATGAACTCCTTGATAGATGTGGCTGACCGAGCAGGAAGAATCATGAGAAGACTATGAGAAATCCACACTGAAACTCAGGCGAAAACTACTGAAATGGTCATGCATGCCTATGATATCAGAGAAGATCAAGGCAATCTCAACATTAAATATGCCAAACTGATGGATTCATCCAATCGGCTAGCTGAACAAGTGGCTGGCGCAACTACATCCATCAGAGCACAGGTGGCTGGCGCACATACATCCATCAGAGCACATATGACCGTAGAGACCAACCGATCTCTTGAGGCCTACTCCAATCTGGAGCACACAGTTAATGCTAATACTTCTCATTTACTAGATGCCTCCCAACGGCTGAAGGGGAAGATCTTTTCTGACAGCCACATGTTCCTTGATGCCTCAGCCAAGATTGCCGAAACAGTACACACTGACACAGCTCGAGCAGTCAACAGTACTACCAAAGCTGAGGCTAAGATGGATGTTGTATACAACAAACAGGATATGGTTGGCACTGAAATCCTTGAACTCATTCATTTGCATAAAGCTCAACTCCAACCAGCCCTGCAGGATACAGGTGATGAATGGTGCCCTCCTCCTGAAACTGAGGCCACCTCTTCATGTTTCCCAATACATGCCTCCCAGTAGCGGGCTAAAATAGAATATATCTGTGAAATGATTCATGGCTGGCTCAAGGACATCAAGGATAATATCAAGTCTTTGCAACAGTCTGTCAGACAAAGGGATGAGTAGCTCACTCAGAGGATTGACTCTCTTGAAACCGCAATCTTTTACCTATAGCATGACTTCCAAGAGGCACAGATCCCTCACTCTGCCAGCACCAGCACCATGCCTCCATCACCCCCTCCTTGCTGATGACAAAGGGGGAGAAGTACTGAAGACCAGCATCATCAAGCATCCAGCATGTAGTTAGCTTTTTCATTTTCATCTAGATTTTGCATGTAGATTTGCAACATAACTACTTGAACACACATCCTTGCTTGATTTGTACAAAACTATGGTTGATTAATGAATCAAGCCTTCTTGTTGATGTTGAAAATGCTACATCATTGAAAAATGCTCACATTCAGTGGTTGTGTGAATGGATTGATTTTTCTTGGTTGATGGCTCCTCAAACCAATTTGATGGTATTGATATATGAATGCTTGGATGTAATGATTCATGGTTGTCATCATCAAAAATGGGGAGAATGTTGCGTCTCCTGGTTTTGATGATAACAAATTATAAATCATTAATATATGTTTGAGAAATATCTAACTTATTTTTGGCTTGATGAATTGATTAAACAAGTGCATAAGAATCTCACTAAGTGATGTCTCGACACGGCCCAGTGATGTCTCGACACATCCAGAAGAGATTATGTTGAAATTCCAACAATTTGAGCTCCGGCATAATAGAATGTGTCGACACATCCGACCCATGTCTCGACACATCCAGAAGAATTCAAGCTGAAGCCATTCTGACTAAGTATATGGATTCACCGATGTCTCGACACACTGAGTGGAAAGTGTCGACACATTCGTGTGATAATCTCTGCACAAGGCGTTTATGTCTCTACACCTTCTTACAACAACTCTGCACATGGCTCACATGTCTTGACACCGTTGGTGTTGTCTCGACTCATCAGCCATGCTTCTTCAAGAATTTCAAAGGGATGTCTCGACACACTGGGGGTAAAGTGTCGACACATCAACGTTCAAATAGAACATGTTTTGAACCAACAGAAGCTATCTACAAGGCTTTTCAAAGGGATGTCTCGACACACTGACAGAAGAGTGTCGACACATCCACGATCAACCAGAATGATTCTCCAAGATTTTTGAAGGAATGTCTCGACACACTATCAGGAAAGTGTCGACACACTTGGTTCAACCAGAACGGATCTGAATCTGACGGAAATTGATTTCAAGATCCGGAACTTAATCCAATGGATCCGTTTGTTCTGGAAATAGCCGTCAGACTGCTTCGGTGTCAGAAGACTATGATTTGGCAGAGATATCGTCTGAAGAAAATCGTACCTTTGCTGCTATGGTCTCCTACCTACCCACATTCCTGCAGACTTGACAAGAATAGAGTCAACTGTGCAAGTGGAAGCAGATCAAATAATGTGGATGTGACATTCTGGGTGTTGCTTGTGAAAGTAAACAACGTTGGTGTCGCCCTAGGACACCAATATATGAGGAGCATGAGATCCAGTTCGAGTGTAGTCATGCGGGCTGATAAGAGTGCTGAGGAGAAAATGAAGAAGGAAAAGGCTTGCTGTCCAAGCTACTCTTTGTCCTGATGCTGCCGGCGTGAGTGAAACAAGAAGAAGACATTTCTCTTCCTCACGACGAAAAACCTCCTTGGTTGCTGTAAAGATTCAATGAGAAGAAGAAAGCCAAGGATCTCTCAAGCTCATTCCCAGATAGGAGACTCCTTTGTCATAGCGTTTTCATTACGATACTCTGTCTGGCCATTTCATTTTTAGTTTACTTTTCTTCTAAACAAACTTCACATCATTAGATCCCTACCTACGTGTAGGAAGACAGAAGGTGTTGTCACCTGTCTGTGTGGTTTGGGTTGTGATCCCACAAGCTGTGTGACAGCGGAGTGTGAGAGTGTATCTCTCAGTTAGAAGCTGTGAATCAGCTATTGTGCGTTGGCACCTAGTGAAGCCTCACTGTGTTGTGTGAGGGGTGGACGTAGGTCTCTAGATTGAGACTGAACCACCTTAAAGATCTTGTCTTGTGGTTTGTTCTCTCTCTTGTTCCAACGGTAGAAGCTTGATAGGACTATTTCCAGTCATCTTGTGTGTATCTAGCTTCTCAGATATTACCTAATATCTGCCTCACTATCTATTATGTTAGACCTAGTTTTTATTTCCGCAAAGAAGGGTAAAAGGGGGATGATCTATTCACCCCTCCCCTCTAGATCTGCCTATCACCCTGGTTTTGATGATAACAAAATGAACTAACTTGCGCAGTCTCAATAAAACACAAAATACTCCACGTACCATGCATGAAAATGATTGCAAATTGAGGTCTTTTACTCCTAACATCAAGTTTAAGCCGTTCATGAGATAACCTACCTCTGGACTGGGATTTAAACTTCGAATTTAGGGCTGGAAGTCGACCCTAGTTTCTACTCGTCCTGAACCAAACCAGCAACTTCTTGCCCCTCTAACTCCTTATTCCCTTCACCTAATACCACAAAATTTGGAGGGTAAGAAGAGGATACTAAGGTGAATAATTAATTCTAAACAACTAACTTTTAATTATCTCGTTTAAGGCTTCTAATTTGTAGATCAATCTGGCCCGGTCGCATAAGTTCCTAGGTTGCTTGCACCGAACCACGACTTTGCACGCTTCTATCTCCCTAATGACTTGATCTCCTAATGTAAAATTAGGAGGGGAGTTAGACCTTACTATAATGAACAAATTCTTATAAAGAACTTACCTCTAATTTGGCCTCTTTACCTTAGTTCCACGCGAGCCAAAAGTAAGGGTCGCACAGGTCGAACTTAAGGCCTACTTATAGGGTTTTAGCTAGGGTTTCAAGGATTTAAATGATCCTAGAGTCCTAATTAGGTCACCAAATCGATCTTAATGCATTCTAGAGTCTTCTAGCCAACAGATTGCATCGATCCTTGATGATTTGGTTGGGAGAAATCAGAGTTTTCCACGCGATCAAACTGTTCGCGTGCGGACTCTTAGAGGCGGTCCAATGAGGACCGTTTCAAGTCCCAGGCGGTCGCGCGATAGATCGCATTTAACTTGGGCACCGAATTTCAAACTAATTCAAACTCATTCGTCCATTATCCCCTATTATCCTTTTATTTATCCTATTTATCCTCTTAATTCCGTAAATACACTAGTCCATGCTTCTAGAATATGGGCCAAAGTCCAAAAACCATAATTTAGTCCATGTGGGCTTATCTAAATGGGCCTAGTCCATTAATTAGTATAGGGCCTTTTTAATTTAATTAACAAATCCTCAATTCATTTAATAACCCATTAAGCTCGAATTAATTCTATTTAACTCAAGAAAATCTCAAAAAAATCCAAAATACTTTATATAAAATTTTGGGGTATTACATTCTGTCAGCTCTCCCAAGTCAGTCTCACTGTCATGTCGTGTTGGAAGAATCGACACGCCGATTGGACTGATATTTTACATTTTGGACCCCCGAACCTAAGTTCTTTAATTTTAAACTAAAGTGTATTCGGAGAATACTATTTTGAGTGTCGAGTCCAAACCTGATATCCGATTTAGATTTGGTCATCTCTCTCAAGTCACTCTCACCACCCGTGATCTGTTGGAATGATCAAGATGCCGATCAGGACGGTATTTCAAATTTTGGACCCCCGAACTCCAAGTCTCTGATTTGTTTTAAACTAAGTTAGTTCTGAATTGGGTAATTTTAACGTCGGGCCCAAATCGGGTATCCAAATCAGATTCCGTCAGCTATACCAAGTCAGTCTCACCACCCAGGTCGTGTTGGAACAATCGGCATGTCGATCAGATAGGTATTTTACATTTTGGACCCCCGAACCTAAATTCTTTAATTTTAAACTAAGTGTATTCGGAGAATGCTATTTTGAGTGTCGAGCCCAAATCTGATATCTGATTTAGATTCCATCAGCTCTCCCAAATCACTCTCACCACATAGGTCACGTTAGAACGATCAACACACCGATCAGGCTAGTATTTCAAAATTTGGACTCCCGAATCCCAGTTCTTTGATTTATTTTAAAGTATGTTAGTTCTGAATTGGGTAATTTTAACGTCGAGCCTAAACTAGGTATCCAAATCAGATTCCATCAGCTTTCTCAAGCCTGTCTCACCACCTAGGTCATGTTGGAATAATCGTCACTCTGATCAAATTGATATTTTACATTTTGGACCCCTGAACCCAAGTTCTTTAATTTTAAACTAAGTGCATTTGGAGAATGCTATTTTGTTGAGCCCAAACCTGATATCCGATTTGGATTTCGTTAGCTCTCCCAAGTCACTCTCACCACCCAAGTAACGTTGGAACAATCAACACATCGATCAGGTTGGTATTTCAAATTTTGGACCCATGAATCCCAGTTCTCTGATTTGTTTTAAAGTAAGTTAGTTCTGAATTGGGTAATTTTAATGTCGGGCCCAAATCAGGTATCCAAATTGGATTTCGTCAGCTCTCCCAAGTCAATATCACCACCCAGGTCATGTGGGTATAATTGACACGTCGATCAGACTGATATTTTACATTTTGGTCCCCTGAACCTAAGTTCTTTAATTTTAAATTAAGTATATTCAGATAATGCTATTTTGAGAGTCTAGCCCAAACCTAATATCAAATTTGGATTCTGTAAGCTCTCCCAATTCACTCTCACCACCCAAGTCACGTTGCAATGATTGGCATGTCGATCAGGCTAGCATTTCATATTTTGGACCCCCCGAATCCTAGTTCTCTGATTTGTTTAAAATTAAGTTAGTTCTGAATTGGGCAATTTTAACGTCGAGCCCAAGCTGGGTATCCAAATCAGATTCCGTCAGGTCTCCCAAGTAAGTCTCACCACCTAGGTCGTGTTAGAATAATCGACACACCGATCAGACTGGAATTTTACATTTTGGACCTCCGCATCTAAGTTCTTTAAATTTAAACTAAGTGAATTCGGAGAATGCTATTTTGAGCGTCAAGCCCAAACCTGATATCCGATTTTGATTCCGTCAGTTCTCTAAAGTCACTCTCTCCACTTAGGTCGCTTTGGAATAATCGACATGCCAATCAGGCTAGTATTTCAGATTTTGGACCCTCGAATCCCAATTCTCTGATTTGTTTTAAACTAAGCTAATTTTCATGGTAGTTTCTTTGAACTAAATAGGAGTATTATAACTTAAAATTATGAGAAATTAAAATTTATAACAAACACTCACATGAGGGGCTGTTCTGAGGTTAAGGGTCCTTCATGAGGAGTCAAAACCCCAGCATGGGTGAGGAGGGCGATGACGGCCTGCAGAATGGAATCTTTAAATGTAGACATCTCCTCTTAGACGATGTCTCTGATGTCCGTTGGAGAAGTACTACGGCCGGGTGGAAGGCACTACTACTGGTAGAGTCAGCGCCTGAACTTGAACAAGATGATATCACCGTGCTATTGTCCAGGCTCTGCCGAGAACCATATAGCCGGCCTTTCTTCAGTGCGCCAGCTACCACCACCCATGCCATCGGATCTAACTTCAGCTGCTGTGCACCCCCTCCCCGTACTTCTCTGTCACCTATCTACTATATGACTCCTGCAAATTGAATCAAAAAGCTTGTAAATTTCATATGAATCATTCATATTTAAATGAAAAAAAATTATATATGTATGTAAACTTATCGCTATTGAGCGGGCTCTCTTGCTGACAAACTGATATATCCCCTTCTTGTTGTGTGTTTTGTCGAACACCTCCAGGAACGATGAAGCACGTTTAAGCTTCACCGTTTGTTTTACAAATAATAGAAAATAAATGAGAATATATATGACTAAAATATAAGAAAATAAATTGAAATATTATTTACCAATTTCTATTTATGGGTTACGAAGGAGACGGACCCACTCGTATCGCGTCTAGCTGTGACGCTCGATTTGCTGACGCTTTCTTGAACTTTTCTATCTATTTTAGATCGGCTCATTTGTCACACACGGCGTCCCAATACTCCCTCCTTATCCAAATGGGGCAGTGCTCCTTCCAGAGTTGTCGGTCCTCGCTGCCACCAATTAACATTTAACTGAGCCCTTTTTCGGGCCTCATGCAATGTCTTTCTATAATTAGTCTATGCAATAGCCTCCTAGGCAGACTGAGCTCTCACCTCATCCTCTCCACCCACGAACCAATATCCCCGCTATAAAGAAATTAAGTTATATACGTTAGTATACTGAAAGGAAGAGTTGGGGAAAGACGTGATTTAAAAGATTAACTTATATATCATTAACATGTCGAATAATAAATCCCAAACTCCAATTAGAAATTCTCTAAAAGACATTGCTGGCCTAGGAATATGTGCACAAACGATGTTTATACTGTAATAGACAGCCCCGACATGTTCTAATTTATCACTAAAATTATAAATGTTAAAATAGTTGGCATTACACAGTTGAAGGATAAATAACAAATATAATTCATGAATTAATAAATTTACCCAGAGATCCAGAACGATAGACATTTGTCATCGACCCCGCCTCCCTCGCCCTCATGATGACTGCCGACATCATCTGGCGGCTGGGCGAAGGAACCAACAGGGCCACTTGGACCTGTGAGAATTAAATGTCATAAGCAAAACATATAATCAATAAATATTTTTCTAAGAATTTAAATAGACATACCTATACCGGGAGGTGGTGGGGGTGTGCCTTGCACAGCTCGTACAGGGGCACTCATCCCTATAAGAATTAAATGTCATAAGTAAAATATATAATTAATAAATAGTTTGCTAGAAATTTAAATAGTCATACATGTACCAAGAGGTGGTGGGGATGTGCTCTGCACAGCTAGTACAGGGGCACTCGGGCCCCTAAGAATTAAATATCATGGGAAAAACATATAATCAGACAATATTTTCAACAACATTTAAATAGACATACCAGTACCGGGAGGTGGTGGGGGTGTGCCCTGCGCAGTTGGTACAAGGGCATTAGGACATGTAAGAATTAAATGTCATAAGCAAAAGATATAATCACATAATATTTTCGGCAATATTTAAATAGACATACCTGTCAGCTGCGGTGGTGGCGGTGTGTCATGTCCAGCTAGTGAGCCGACACTCAAGCCTGTAAGAAATAAATCTTCTAAGTTGATATATAATTAATACATACATATAGCTAAATATTTGAATAGATATACATGTGCCTGAAGTAGATGCCAAAGAGGAGGGAGTAGAGCCCCTCCCACTGCCCTATCTCCTCCCACTCCCACTACGACTTTCTCAAACCATCTCCTTATTAAGAACAATAAAATTAATGCATATTAATCCACAACTATATAAGATTTACAATAGTCATTATAAATTATGTAAAAATATAAAATTTCTTACAAAATTATCAAACATTATCCATTTCCTATTCAGATAATGATGATATATCTAACTTAGCTTCATCTTCGTCATCCTCTTCGATCTCATCATATTCACACTCTACTTCCTCAAAAGACTCCTCCTCCCCTACAACAGCAACATTTAGCTCAACTGGATTGACTTCATTCACTTCATTCTCCATATGTAACCAAAGTGGCTCATCAGATTCATCCAAATGAAGATGCGTGGAACCTACAGCGTCAACTTCGTCTGAATGAAAAAAATCGGCACTGATATCCTCTAAGACAATTTCACTCAGATCTAACTCATAATTGGGAAAAAACTATTACTTTAACCCTACAAACTATCTACTAATCTTTATTCCTATACGATGAATAGTTTGAATAATACACTTGCTAGGCTTGTGCGGGCAAAATGAATGGCTCATATGTATTCAATTTAGACTTATGTTTGACATCGACAATCTCATATGTTGTGTCATTTCGAATAGAATTAGGATCAAACCAATGTTTAAACTCTAACTCCATGTTTAAACTCCACAAACATCACTCGGTCAACTATTCTA
Source organism: Amorphophallus konjac (assembly GCA_022559845.1). Classification (NCBI taxonomy): domain Eukaryota; kingdom Viridiplantae; phylum Streptophyta; class Magnoliopsida; order Alismatales; family Araceae; genus Amorphophallus; species Amorphophallus konjac. Next base: position 40,822,567 of record CM040120.1, on the reverse strand, counting down.
CGATACATCGATAAACGATTTGCCAACATTTTTCTTGCACCACTAAATGTTAATACATAAACAACTTTGAAATCATTACTCTAGAAAATAAGCCCGACCATTTTCTCACATCGTTCGGTGCAGATAATTTGAATAGGAAGGGAGTATTATTTAGATTATCATTTTTTAACCCATCTAATGAAAGTTTGATCGCACCATCACTTACTATATGTGTTGTACGATTTGCTAAAAATTTATGCAGCATCTCCCCACACTTCTCCGACATATCAAAAATATTTATTAATTAAGAAATTTTCTTAAACACTTAAAAGGTATACTAGAGAAAAGTGAGTGGTTAAGAAAATACTCAAAATCAATAAAGGTATACTAGAGAAGAGTGAGAAGATGCAACCGAAATTTTCAACAAATCATACAAACACATATAGTGTAACGACCCGAGATCCGAGTACCGGAAAGGAACCGACGTGTCTCGAACCTCAGCCCGCCACCCACGAGCCCGAAGACTCGGAAGGGTTAAAGGGATGGTGTGGGAGTACAAGAGAAGCTGAAATAATCGCAGAGATAGCACAATAATCTAAAATGAAATGCACAGATTAAAATAAATAATTAAACGGCTACAAGGTCCAGTGTATCTCATGTCCAAATTAAGTACAGCCAACAGAAAGAAAAAGTACAAGTACACGGGGCATACCCCGACTCTGGCAAATTGGCGACTAACCCTGCCTGCTAGAAGAACCACGCTGAAACTCTACCGCACCTCTCAAGGACCCCGCCTCACCTGAAAACACAAGAGTGAGCCTCATTTCATTGGCCCAGTAGGGATCCCTCGGACCCCCACCGCACAACGAGGAAAACGAGACAACCAGACAAGAACAACTGCGGAAGGTAACACTACCTAGCAGGAGTACGGTAGAAGCAGCAAGCAGTAATAAATAAATGGAAAAGCTCCCTACAACTAACAGTACCAAGCCAACCAACCTCAAATCGATGGAAAAGTAAGTCCGTACCTGCTAGGAGACAGGAGCACCACCCACTAGAAGCAGAGCCGGATGCGTCCCCTGACGTCTTACACCGTGCCTTAGTGTCTCCCTATAACGCCCCATGCGGAGACTGAGACACAACAGTAACCAGGAACTCAGAACACAACAGTAACCAGGAACTCAGAACAAAGACTAGATGGGGTCGCGCTCGTCAGTGTAGATGTGGAAAATGTGTGTGTGTATATGCGTGTCGACTCCACAAATCACATGAATATCATGAATGCGTGACTATGTAAACATGGTAGCATGATCATATAGCAATGAAAAGGCAATAAAAGATGTAGAAAAATACCGTGATCGCCACCAAGGAATGACAACGCCAAAGAATGTGAAAGAAGACTATGTGCATTGTGTACCTTGTAAAAGAGGATGATCGCGCTAAATATAAATATGCGGGGACTATGTGGATTACCTCTCCTCGCCTTCCAACCAGTTAGAAGGTGAGGGCCTCACTTTCCATGCTTTCCTGCGAAACAAACACGAAACAAGAGGAAAAACTCATTAGAAAATGCTAAGTGTAGAAATCTACCCAAGTGTATAAAGTAGCATCAAAGATTGAGGGCAAACTTACCGGGAGAGGGTTTTTAACCCCTATGGAAGGGTGCAAATAATATGTGTGTATATTGTGATGAGATTAACATGAAGAGATTGATCTAATATGCCATGATGAACATAGATAAATAAGGTGCAAAAGTGCAAGTCACAAGAAAAACTGTGCAAACAGTGTAAATTAGGTGCAAAGACTGATGCAAACAGTAGGGCGAACGATGTCCAAATAGGGAGAAAATTGAGATGTCAGAAGACTTGAGTGTTGTGAAGAAGTAGGAATAAGAATCACTCCAAACGGAGGTCCGGACAGAAAGTTATGATGCCGGAGATTTGGGGAAAAATATGGACTGTGCAGAAAATGTAGAACAGAGGATAAAATGGACCCAAAGAATGATGAATATCTCACAAGATAGAACACTAAAAAAGTAAAGAGAGGATGCTATGGAAAGGTGGGAATATTGTGGTAAAACTAGGGCAAAAATGAGGGTTTAAAATAGAGAAGAGATTAGTGAAAAACGGGGTGGAAAACACAAGAAAATAATGGGGTGCAGAACATGCCAGAATAGAGACTAAGTGTGAAAACAGAATGAAAGTGCAAAACTCATGGACAAAAATATGCACAAAGATGACAACATAATGAGCCCAAAACTAAGGAAAACAAAGATTATACTTCTCTCTAGAGCCTGGAGTTGAAAGAACATATCAGAAGTGCCCCATCGCCTCGCTCCGGCGACGCAAACATGCCCCCGTCGCAAGAAATCTGGGTTTCAGAAAAGTGCAGAACAGAATGGTGAAACCTCAAAAGTTGGGGCTTGGAAGAAGGGAAAAAGATAGGATAAATAAGGCACACATATAATCAAAATGAAGCTAATACTCCCCTCTTCAAGATGGACTCAAAGGAGGATAAAAAGGATGAAGCATGACTCCGCCCTGGCTTGATAAACAGGCCCTCGTCGCGGAGTTGTAGCAAAAAACCAGCAAACTGTGATGATTTGCCAAAAGTAGGGGTGAAGTTGAGAGGGTAAATGTTGATGAAATTGAGCAAATAAGGAATCAAAATGAAGTTAATACTTCTCTCTCTTCAGGCTTGAATCTAAGGAAGATGAAGACAGTTCGGCATGGCTTCGTCGTCGCCTTGGAAACGCGCCCCCGTCGCGAGGTTCGCACAAGGCCCATTATATAGAAAACTGCATAAATCTCCAACTTTACTCCATGAGTTTAAGAGATAGAGTCCACCAAATCTCGAAACCTATGGATCAATCTCGAGATAACACAAAGGATAAGAGGTAGGAACAAGTGGGACTCAATTTGGAGGAAGGATATGGAAGATATGGCTTCTGGAAGAGAGCCCCGGAGCTTAATCTGCAGAGTGTGTTGAACTAGGATGCATAAACGCCCAAATTTCATCCACGTTTATGAGTAAGATAGCCAATAAAAATCTGAGATCTATGGATCAAATTCAAGATAATACAAAGGAGAAGCCATAGGAACAAACGGTGCTCAATTCGGAGTAGAATTCAAGAAGTTATGGGCTCTGCAAGGGGGCCACGGAGCACAGAAAAGGAGAGTCCAGCACAGGTTGGACTCTTGGTTTGCTTAGCGGTCTATCGTAAGACCACTAAGGAACCGTTTGCAATAAGAAACGGTCGTCTGCACTACTGTTTAGGCAGACTTCGTGCGACTTCAGAAATCGGATCATATCTTGAAAAAGGTGCAGAATTAGTAAAAGTGGTAGAAAAAGAAATTGTAGTTAACTGAAAGATGAACAACTTTCATGAAGAGAGCAAGATGAACAGACGACCAGAAGATGGAGAAAATGAGGCTAGAAAAGAGAGAAAGAATTATGGGACGCAGGTGAATAGTACACCGAAATAATGTGAATAACTTGGAATCGATGCAGAACTGGATAATGGCGTACAAGAAGGAATTGTAGAGCTTTAAAAGATGAACAACTTTGGTGAAGGGCACTTTTTGAATAGAAGAATAGAAGGGGATGAAAACTGACCATTTTCAGGACTGCGTAGCGAAAGAGAGCCGAATGCTTGATGGAAATGGGCCTAAATGGGCCGCAAGTCAACTTGGAAGATCGGAAGTTGATAAGATAAGCTCCAGGGCCCTAAGAAATCATGATCTCCAAAGTTCAAAGGTTTAGGAACAATGAAATGGGCTCAAAATCCGTCCAAGGAAAGCTCTAAAATAATGGGTAATTCGGGACATCAAAAATGATGAATAAAGAGAAATAACGCGACTTGCGGGCTAAAAATGGGTGTCAACAGTCAACGCGTGTCCTCTGCCCCCAACTACGCCTGCACACACAGTCCAACTGCTCTAGGTCGGGTCCTCTAGCCGGTTTTCCCCCCATCCTCTATTGGACCGCAAGGAGGAGCCAAGCGGTCCTCTATTGGACCGCAAGGAAATGGGCCACGAGGGGCCAAACGATCTATCCCTAGGCTGCTAACCCCAGCCTAGCGATCCTCCTTGGACCACAAGGCAGCCAAAAATGGTCACCCTCACGACCGCTAGACAGCACGTGAGCCCCAACGGTCAGAATCACGCACCCTAAGGGTGCTCGGTCAAACAGGGAAAACAGTCGTCTGACGACCGCTAACCCAAGGGTAGCGGTCTATCGCGTGACCGCCACCCATACCCTAGCTGTCCCAGGAGGACCGCTAAGGTCTACCGATATTCAAAACCTCCTAGCGGTCTCAGGCTAAGGGAGCCAAGCGGTCCCTGGTACGACTGCAAGGTCGTCCCGAGCGCAAAATTGGCTGGAAACCCCAAAAATTTCATTCCACGCCTCGATCATCACTAGATGATTGGGAAACAAAGGGGAATCCTTCCCCAACCCTCCTAGCATGCATCTACGCCCTTACATCGGTCAAAAACCTCACGAAACGAGAGATCCGACGCTCAACCCCAAAACATGGATTTTGACCCTCCCGGCTCAAAAATGCCTCTTTCGACCTCCCCACGGCCTACAAATCAAGGGGAAAGTAGTAAAGAGGGTAAGGATCCGTCCCCCTACCTCAAGGAAGGCCAAAACCCGTCGGATAGCCGCCGATCTCCAAACCTTGGCTGAACAAGAATGCCTCCCCACGCCGCGAGGAAGGCACCTCGCGTTCCTCTCGCCGCCACCGTCATCACCGCGCCGTAGCCAACGTCCACCGCCCGTCGCCAGAGGAGGAAGGGGCCGCGAGCTCCGAACGGGAGAGAGAGGGGGTGCCGCGGTGCGCTCACGGTGTTGGCCCGATTAGGAGGCAATTGAGAGGGGGGTGAATTGATTTCCCACCCTTTTCCATAAATTTTAAAAGCAACCCACACAAGCCACAGATATGAGGAATAAATCTAAGACAAAGGCTTGATTAATACAATTGAAATTAAATCAAGCAAGCTCTCACAAATCCCCAGCGCACAGATGTACTCCATCGGACAATAATATTCGGACTGACAGCTGAGAACACTCACGCCTCACCGTCTCACACTCGTATAGTGAGCGGAAAAATAGATATCAACCAACACCAACCAAGCAAACCACGGCACAGTATTTTTAGGTGGTTCGGACGCACAAAGTGCCATCCTACGTCCACCCCTCTCACCTCGAGAGGCTTTCACTATAAACGCTGCTCGACGGCAGCAATCACACACACACGGGCTCGACGGCCCACACACGTGGGTTCTCGTACGACGACGAGACAACCCACACACACTCGGAGCAAGCTCCGAAAATGTCTAGATAAGATAAATAGTATGAAAAGAAATACAAGCCCAGATATGAGATAATTGTTCTAAGCACAAGATGACTAAGAAGATGATGAACAATATGAATCTTCCCCATAAACTCTTAATATGCTAGGAATATAACGAGAGTAACGCTCAGAACAAAGGAACCGAGGTTGGATGAAGCCGGTGTCGAAGATGTAGTCGCCCGAAGCTCCGGATGTAGAGGATGCAGATCGCAACCTCCACTCTTAGGCTTGGGCTCGATGGAAATCAACCTAGCACAGCCCTCCTTCACCTCCAGCAGATGGATACCCTTCTTCTCCTGCAAGACAAGTGAAGACACACGTTAGAAGTTCAAGAGATGGGTTCCCATCGAATGAAGGGCGGCACTATATACAAGGGGATTTGATCCCCCAAATGACATAAAAGCCCACTCTAAACCCTATTGAAACAACATACAAGACATAAGGGATGCCCTAAGGTCATTAGGGTCATAAACCATGCCAAATGGATCCAAGCCCAATGGGTTCGAAGGAGATCCGAAAGACCCGCAAGAACGTTCAGAAAAAGTGTCGACCCATGGGGTCGACTCTTTTTCCTGAAAGTTCTACCAGAACATATATAAAAGTAAAATCGAGTCATGAGTGTCGACCCATGGGGTCGACACTTCTTACGAAGTGTTCTGGCCTGTGAAAAAGAACATAACATTCGTGATGAAAAGTGTCGACTCACGAGGTCAACACTTTTTCACGAACATTCTGTTTTCACAGAATTGAACATACTTACCTGAAAGTGTCGACCTTCAGGGTCGACACTTTTTCACGAGAGCTCTGCCTTAGCAAAATAACAGAACCCTGGTGAAAGTGTCGACCCTGCAGGTCGACACTTTCTGCCAGCGTCCCCTTTTTCAACACAAGACAGAAACTGCACAAATAAGTGTCGACCTCGTAGGTCGACACTTTTACTGTCAGCAGTAAAACATCTGTAAAAGCCATTGAAAACTCCACAAATGAGATACATATAACAATGTTGATCAGTGGAGTTCATACAACTCACATATATATGGATAAGCATGACATTTACCCGGATCAGTCCATTTACACTAAGATCCAAATAGTCATGTATTCATACCTTGACCTTGAGAGATTGAGTGAAAAGCCTCACAATAAACATGCATTCAATTTGCCATTCAAATTAAGGTCTCAATGTATCAATTGAAACTCTCTCAATCATCACATAGTAAGTTCCACATTCAAAACATCCATTCATTTTGCGATTCCCCAAATGACCTATTCACTCACTAATTACGTTCAGCAATTGTGTTCAATCAATAATAGCTCACTCGACATTCAATATTTAATCAAGTTGATTCAGATCAGCCTTTTTCAAATTTGAGCATTCTTCATTCATGGTGTAGACAAATCAATCATTCAAGTCTGAAATTCATTAGCCTCATCTTTCATCAAATATGTATATCAATGAGGATCAATCAGGCAAGTTTTCATTCAAGGGAATCATTCATCAACCCTGTATTCTTGCAAATTCATTGAACTCGAAATCATGACAATTCATTCAGAATCTTTGTCAAAATAGTCCGGGGCACAACAATCTCCCCCTTTTTGACGAAGATAAAACCATTGATAGAACTATGATATTTGCATGAATGTTGACAGTTTTTGAACCAAAACAGCCATTTTCTCATGCACGCTAGATGCATGACTTCCAGTCAGAAATCCATAACTAGCTGACTCAATAAGTAAAGATCAACTCACCCTTTTTGCCAAGAACATAATCAAATCAAAAACAAGGTGAGTCAAGAATCTTCATGCAAGCCAATGCAATAATGAAAGTGAAAGTGCAAGTTATTTCTCCCCCTTTTTGTTAGAGTCAAATATGGGATTATGAAAACTGTAAAAGGATGAAAGTTAAGCCTCAATATGCATAATTATCTCAATGAGATGCATATGAAACGCAAGAGATGAGCAGTCAAGCACATATGCAATCATCATCGTATAATAGCAAGCAAGTTATCTATAAACAGGATAGGAAAAATGCGATAGACCGAGAACATGAATTTCATGTGCAATAGTAAAAGGGTAGTGCTTACAAGAAGTGGTACTGCAAGACTCATGAAATATGACTGATTCATGGTGTACATCCATACAATCACTCTCTAAATGAATATGTGAAATATGAGCAATGAAATCAGGATAGCATGGATTTTCATATTTTCTAAAGAACACAAGTAGGAACTTTTCTTCCCTACACTTTCATACAACGTGCTCGACTTTTGGTAGCTTCGCACAACCCCAAGTTTATTTTCATTTTTAAATGACAAGATGACTAGCCTTTTGACACGAGTCATGCCCTTTGTTTCAGGGGCACTTCCGGGTTACTCGGCATCGTCACTTATGATAATGTAGATAGGACACTTTGCAATGCGAGTTTTCTCCTTTATCTCAGGGGGGATTCCCGACTTACTTCATGTCAAATCACACTTATTGAATATTTTTGACGGGGCTGACAGCTTTTTCCTCACAAGTCACGTGATTTCTATGTAGGGGTTCCAAAGTCCTAAAATGTGTTAAGTGGAATAAGTGAAATCATTATTAGTTAGATTCATTTACTCACTAGTGCAAATTGTGTGAGAGATTGCGTAGAATGTAAGAAATGAATTAGCATATTCATGGTGATGTCTCCCCCTAAGTGTATGCACGGTTATAGCAAAAATCTCCCCCTTAATATGTGCCATGTTAAAACATGTCTTGGTCAATGCATTTTATTTAGCAAGGGCATAAGGCCATAGAAAATTTCAACTAAAAGGTGTGTAATTTATATACACTAAAGCATTTCAAAATGAAGTTTTCAAGCAATTTGATTACCGGTACTGTAGACACGCTATTCCTGACATCATCTTGAGTAAATCTCATATTACCATATGACACCCCGCAGTGGCTTTCACATTTTGAATCACTTGAGTGCTCCCCTTTCTTTCCTTTCACCTTTTAAGCGGGGAATGTGACACTTCTTTGGGATCCGAGCGGAAGCCACCTCACTAAGGAAATCGTGCAGCACGCGGACGGCGCCGCTCCCAACCGGACGCTCCGGAAGAATCCAAACACGAAGACGTCTAACGGTTACATGTCGACGGCTTTCCCGGGCCGATCCAACAGAATTTCTTTGAGGCGTCCAGGTACCTGGACGCCTCACTGTGTCTCATTGAGGTGTCCAGCAGCCTGGACGCCTCACTTGCAGGCATGTCCTTTGAGGTGTCCAGGTGCATGGACACCTCACTTCTTAGACACACGGACGGTCGATCCGTTGCTCGATTTGACGTTTCAAAAAAATCCAAAAGATAAAAACGTCTTGTCAATTAGACGCGCCCTTCGTAAGTCACAGTCACGCGCCGAAACCACGCACTTTCTCCACTGTCTTTGGCCTTCGGCGGTGATTCGGTGGGCGAAGATGGGTACGTCCAGGACCCCAGATGCCTCATCATTGAGGTGTCCAAGAGCCTGGATGCCTCAATGAATTTATTAAAATAAAAAATATAAAAAATATTCATTGAGGCGTCCAGGGTCCTGGACGCCCCAATCAACTTTTCCTCTATAAATAGAGGACCCCCTCCCTCGAAGGAAGGGGGCTTCAGATCCGACAGAGGAAGGAGAGACTGTACCGGATCCTATTTCTAACCCGTGGGATTTTTCAGGGGGAGGTTCTGACGGCTTCTCGGGTGCCCGCGTTCGTGAGAGGAAGGCTAGCTCCATCCGTTCTGCTTCCATGTCATCCCTACGCTGCCGAAGCTCCACAGGATCCCACCATCGGCATTTTCAATAAGCCACTCTCTCCCCTTCTCTTTTGCCATTTCTATTGCATGCATCATCCCGCCATTTGTCATCTCCCTTCATAAGAGAGATCCGTTTTGCTCGATCCTACATTCATCATAGTATTTTCCTCCTACTCGTGTCTGAGAGTGGTTTAAAAACAACACCAACCAGGTGTGTGTCCCGCCATGATTTCACCGTTTTTCATTATAATGGACTAATACTACACTGTAATTTTTTTTGATCTACTTGTTATCTGTCCGTTTCTTCTTTTGTAAGAGTAACCAAGGAAAGCCCTCTCCATCGGTCGGCCGAAGGAAGAGGAAGAAGCAACCCGCCATCTCCCGCTCTTGAGGTAGGCACGATCACTTAGTTTATTTTGGGGTCTCCGGCCCCTGGCGATCACATTATATTCTCGAGGCCGCGAAGAGTCATTTTCCACAACGGCCGTTTAAATTTTCATCATTTATATTCTGTGCTGTGCTTATATCTGCTCATATTCTCGAGGCCGCGGAGAGTCACTTCCCGCAATGGCCGTTCAAATTTTCGTCATTTATATTCTGTGATGTGCTTATATCTGTTCATATTCTCGAGGCCGCGGAGAGTCATTTCCTACAATGGCCGTTTAAATTTCTGTCAATTATATTCTGTGTTGTGCTTATATCTGCTTATACTCTCGAGGCCGCGGAGAGTCACTTCCCGCAATGGCCGTTTAAATTTCTGTCAGTTATATCCTGTATTATTTTCATAGCTTCTCATATTCTCGAGGCCGCGATGAGTCATATCCCGCAATGGCTGTTTGAATTGCTGTCATTTAAATTTTGCACTTTTCCCATCCCCCGAGGTCGCGGAGAGTCATTTCCCGCTATGGCCGTTTAATCCCCATATCTTGTTTCGCTATATCTGTTCTGCACGCCCCGCCGGAGTAATCTCCCGTGGTGGTCTCTCTCCTCTTCTCTCTTCTTTCTGTGTTGCAGCAAAACGAGCCCCGCGCTCCGCTTCGCCTCCTCCGGCATACCGCGTGACATCGCTCACAGATTGGTGATCACGGTGGGACTTCTTTCGCTTTCCCTCGGTTACCCTTGCAATTTTGGCACCGATGTGTGATCCTCCACCCTTGCGCCCTCGCGCGCTCCAGTTGTGCTCACGGTAGCACTTTCAGTTCTTATCCCTCATGCACCTCGTGCACTTCACCCCTAATCCCGTGTAATTCATTGGGTGTTGATTATATCTTTGTTATTTCTGTTGTTTTCTTATGTTCTATATATCTGTTCAGCACTTTATTGCATACATCCCCCCTCTTTTTATTATTATTTTTATTTCTTTTCTAAGGATCACCCTCTCTCGGTGAAGGAAGGACTCTCCGTTCGGGAATTCCTCTCAACGGACTAGGATCTTCTCCACCGGGACCTCCGTAAGTCCCCGACAATGAAGGATTCCCTCTTCGTTCACTGGGCTGGTTGTACCATTGAAGTTCCCCGAAGTTAGTCGACCCATTCGTGGTGAGACGAGAGACCCTAATTGACACGGCAGTGAAACAAAAACTAACTAGGGTCCCTATTTTTGTGTGAACTTCAGATCTGGTTAAAAACACACAAAAAATATCAAAATCAAAATAAAAAAGAGGGCGTAAAGGTATCAACTTGTTTGATAATTTCTACTATCTACTTGTTGGCGTATGTTTTTGCGTTCCGGAAGAACTTTGAGCATGGCTCACGAGTCTTTTGAGGAGAACCACCATGGTCGTGGTCAATCAGTCGAGCCGCGAGTCCATGCTATGGACTCGGGTCCTTCTTATGAGCCTTCACGTGAGGTGCAGGTTACCGCAGGGGACACATCCCCACCACAGGACATCTCCTCTTTGCTAGGTGTCCTCGCCAACACAGAGCTTATCTCTGAGCAGCTCCGGGCCTTCCAGGCCATTCTGAAAGGGAAATCTGTTTCTCCCGCCCCCCAGGAGTCAACTCCAGCCATCGCACCCCTCCAAGAGTCGGTGCAGGCCATCCCATCTCCTTCACTGGCGCAAGCCATCCAGTCTCCCTCGCTTCAAGGGCAGGCGAGCCAACAACCACCCTCGTTCCAGTTCCCTTCACAATCTCAAACCCCTATTGTTCCCCACATACCGCTCCAACCGGGGCCAACTGCCGGCGGTCCGGCAACTCCCTCTCATTCGGGGTTTCCCCTTCAAGTCCCCGGGAGACATTTTTCTCCCCAGTGGCAGGTGCCACCTTCACCTCCCAAGGAGCTTGCCCAATCGCTCCTCAACAGGTTCAATAGAATGGACGAACAATTTCAAAATTTAAAGAAAATGGTGGACGTGAAATCCACCCCAGAGGTTGCTTTGCCAATCCTTCCGGTGATCCATCTTCCTCCCTCCGAAATGCCTACGTACCGCATGTACAATGGCACTGGCAACCCCTTTATTCACCTCAAGGACTTCATGTATGAATCCTCCTATTGGCAAAATGACCAGAGATCTCTGGCATACCTCTTTCAGAGATCATTGGATGGTCCTGAGCTAAAGTGGTTCTATTCTTTGGAGCCCGGCGAGGCCGAGAACTTTGATACGGTGCGAAGAAGATTCTTACAAAAGTATCGGGATAGGGTCGGTCCCTCTCTTTCCATTACCGACCTAGTGGCCGAGAAAATGAAGCCCGACGAAGATTTTGTCCGCTATGCCAACAGATGGAGGTCCCTGGCAGAAAGGATAAGAGATACCTTCTCAGAGCCCGAACAAGTGAAAATGATTGTGTCCAATGCAACCCCACAGTTCAGGCACGTCCTGGCCATGAACAAGCTTACCACAATGGAAGAGCTCTATGAGAGGGCCCGGTATATCTAGACCCATATGAAAGACTCCCCCATTATGCACATGTTTGAGCCGCCGAAGCCCAAGGTGATCAGAAAGACAGGCACCGGTGTCCCAAGTGGAGAAACAGAAGGGGTTGTGACAAATGAGCAGGTGAGTGCAGTCAACAACGCCAACTAGGCAGTCAACCCAAGGCCTCCACAAATGCCCCGACTTCCCCTCCAACAAGGTCCTTTTTCCTCTCATCCTCCACCCCAAAACATTCCACCCCAGAACAATATGCCTCAACCACTTTAACCCCAGCAACAACCCTGACCCCAGCAACAATAACCGCCACCTCAGTACCACCAAGTTCCACCCCCAGGGAATTATGGCCCCCCACAGCAACAAAGGAGGCCGATTGGTCCCAAGAGAGCCTATTACCCACCATTGCCAGAAACTTTGGCAGATATTTTCAGCGCCCTCATGGCCTCAAACACACTCATCCTACCCAAGGAAAGGCTCGCATGGCCCCCGAATGTTGATACCTCCAGATACTGCGTCTATTACAGGCAGCCAGGACACACAGTAGAGAACTGCTTTCAGTTTAAAAATTACATCTACGATATAAATGATGAAGGCAGAATTGACTGGGATGAAATGAGGCGATACATTACCACTCTCAAATCCAGGAGACCTCCTCCTAGGCCACAGTTCCAGCAACAACAGCAACTACAACAGCAGCCACAACAACAACCACAACAACAACAACAGCCTCAGCAGGCATAACAATAATAGCCCAACATGGGCATAATCCAGACTCCATTGTCGGAGCACCAACAGCCCAATCACCAGGTCAACCCCATCTCCTCCTTCCCGGAAGTCGAGAGAGAGCAGGTGTGGGACCTAGAAAGTACCTCCGTTCTTGCTGCCACCAACCCTATTATCATGCAACCCCCTCGCCTTGCCCGGGTAGCACCCCTCTCTCATCAGCCCGCAGTACAACCTATAGTACCGCCTTCACCATTCCCACTACCATCACGTCCTCTCATTCGCACCCCCCCATTAACTCACCAATGACCTATCAGCCAACACCCTCCACTATGCCCTCACACCCTCTCATCTTCTCTCACTCCTCCATTTTACCATCCACCTCTACTGCATCTACCCTTATGCCTTCCAAACCTCTTATCATCCGTCAACCATATGTGACCCCACCTGTCTTCACAATACCTCCACCAATGCCTTCAAAATCACTCATCACCCATCTCAAAACCATTACCCATCTCAAGCCTTATCCATGTCCACTTTGCCACCACCTCCACCTTCCAAACCCCTTATCCTTCATAGCCCGTATGATATCCCCTCTACCTCCACCATGCCTCCACCGAACAAACCCCAAATCAGAATCCCTACTCCCATCGTTACTCCGGCTTCATCAACCATTCCTCCACCGCTACCCCTCAAACCTCTGTTAAAACCCGCAGCTACCCCCATAGAGGTACAAAAGCAGCAGGCAATGGTGCTCCGGAGTGGAAGGATTTTCCACAGAGTTTTTCCTCAGAATAGTCAGAACCCCGATCAGGCTCAGTCAGAGAAGGACAGTGGAGAACATCCAAAAAAATCCATCTCTGGGACACAGTATGATTTGTTGAAACACTTGGACAAGACGCCTGCTCGGATCTCCATCCTTGAGCTGCTTCAGAGATCCACATCCCATCAGGCAGCCTTAATGGAATATCTTCAAAAGGTCATGGTGAATGAGGACCTCCCTGTAGAGAAGATTTCGGCCGTTCTGATGCCGACAGACACACAACCGGCTATTGTGTTCCACAACCACGAGCTTGCCCCCAAGGAAGCTCGAAAATGTGCATTGTGTGTTTCGATAAAAATCAATGGAGTGTCCATACACCCGTGCTTGGTGGACACGGGTGCATCCATAAATGTGATCTCCATGAGCACCCTTCAGTTATGTGGAGTCGGTGAGGAACAGATAAGACCTTCCTCGATCATAGTCAGCTTATGACAACAGCAAAAGGCCATCACAGGGAATGATTATCCTGAAGGTAGAATTAGGCCCTGCGTTAGTCCCTACAGAATTCTATGTCCTCGACATGGATCCCACATTCAAGGCTATACTGGGACGCCCCTATATCGAAGTCATGGATGATGTACCCTCCACCAACCACCAATGCCTAAAGTTCCCATACAATGGGAGGATTATTAAAGTGGTCAACACGCCTATCCTTCATACAGTGGATGATGTTAACATCTCTTTGCCATCTGTTTGGCCGTCTCATCGGCCCATATTATCACTACTGGATGTGTATGACCCGTCCCGCATTCCGCTAACACCAAAGAAGCCACCTTCAGTACCGATGTCACCTCTCCCTTCCCATTCAAAAGGATGGGAGGTAATGAGGAACATCGGCTATCAACAAGGCAAAGGCTTGGGTGCGTAATTGCAAGGAAGGCTGAAACCGCCATAGGAAATAAGGTTGAGCCACAAGTTCGGCCTAGGCTTTAAAGGACCGCTCGAGGCGGATGGGAAACCCCTCACGTGGACCCTATCCTCTCACTTCAAGAAGGGGCCCGCTGTTCAGATGGGAGATTACCTGCAGGAAACACATGGAGGATCGCATGTTGTATACTTGGCTGAAAAATGTTCAAGGGTCGGTAAGAAAGGCAAGATCAAAGATCCGGAATACGAATGGGGCAAATGGTTTGACATACAAGATGTTTCCATTGCACTAGAAAGAATGTTCTCACCACCGCAGGTGGAAGGGCCGCCATTGATCTCTGAAATGCCAGAGAATATCACTACTGTTGCCAAAGTTCCAAACCATCCTCGCCAAGAGGACTCTGTCACCGGCAGATCTTCATCTGTCATCAACATTGCCATCGACGGCTCATTAACCATCGTCTTCTCCATTCACTCACCTCAGCCTTCGCTGATGTCTTCCTCCTGGGCCAGATGGTAGTCTGACGATCTTCCCAGGTCCCCTTCTCTACTTACATACCTGCACGGGTTTCTCAACCCGTGCCAGGTTTTCAATCATGATCTGCTCTACGAGCCTCCCAATCCTTTAGCCATAATCACCTTTCCCCCTCCTCCGATTTCTTTTCATTATTTTGTCATTAAAAATGAAAACGGAAAAAAAACGTCAATTTTCAAACTCCTCAACAACACATCATTGTTGAGGAAACCTCCTACATCTCCCACGAGTGCGTCCCGCCCTGCGGGCCACCCATCCAAGGTCCTATGAGCGACCTTTTCTACCCCTCCTCTAAGGGGTCTTTCCCTATACATTCTTCACCATCCCCTTCAGCCTTTTCTCTTTCTGTAAATAATGTGAGTCAAGCTAGGGATAATAAGTCAAGGGTAGTACCCAAAAGGAAATTTAAGGGTAGGCAGATCCCCCATCGATTCCGTCTAGATTTAGCCACTAGGTGTCAAGCCCTTCTATCCATCCCTCAGTTGCTAGAAAATCCCATCTAGCTACCGGAGATAGAATGTGAGGGCAATTGTGCGATTGATGAAGGATATGGGGTTTATGAGATCACCGATGAACAATACTCTACTGGAGACGAGGATGAAGAATATGAGGGCGCGGCCGGCGCATATGCTAGTGGAATGAGGAGATTCGACGAGCCGTCAGCCGCCGTAGAAGAGTCTACCAAAGAAATCAATGTGGGAACCGAGGAAGACCCTAGGATCGTCCTCATAAGTGATAATTTGCCATCATCTGAAAAAGAGGCATTAATTGAGGTTCTCAAAGAGTATAGGGACACGTTTGCATGGAGCTACGAGGATATGCCGGGTTTGGATTCCACCTTAGTTGAACATCGCTTAACTCTAAAACCAGGGTCCGTCTCGATAAAACAAAGGCTAAGGCGTTTCCACCCTCAGATGGCTTTAAAAATGAAAGAAGAGGTCGACAAGCTCCACAAAGGTAGGTTCATTACAGTAGTCCTTTATCCTCAATGGGTGACGAATATTGTCCCGGTCATGAAGAAGGATGGAAAAGTCAGGATTTGCATCGACTTCCGGGACCTTAACCGCGCGTGTCCAAAGGATGATTTTCCCTTGCCTCACATTGATGTGTTAATCGATAACACGGCAGGTTATGAGACTCTCTCATTTATGGATGGATTTTTAGGATATAATCAAATTCATTTGGCAGAAGAGGATCAGGAGAAGACGTCATTCACTACACCATGGGGAACATGTTGTTACGTGGTCATGCCGTTTGGGTTAAAGAATGCTAGAGCTACTTACCAAAAAGTTATGATGGCCATATTTCATGACATGATGCATATATATCTGGAGGTGTATGTGGATGATTTATTGGTGAAATCAAGAACCAGGGTGGAACATCCGAAAGTTTTGGCTAAGGTGTTACAAAGATCAAGGGAGTTCCAATTGAAAATGAACCCAAAGAAGTGTGTGTTTGGTGTGTCATCGGGCAAATTACTGGGTTTCATTGTGAGTAAAAGAGGGATTGAGATAGATCCCAACAAAGCTAAGGCCATCAGGGATATGCCGCCTCCCAAAAATTTGAGGGAAGTTCGAGATTTAATTGGGAGGCTACAATTCATCCGTCAGTATGTGTCTCAGCATTCACAAAGGTGTAGACCTTTCTATGAGTTGACCAAGCCAGGAGTAGAATTCCATTGAGATTCTAAGTGTCAAAAAGCTTTTGAAGGGTTAAAGGAATACATGGATAGTCCACCCGTTCTCATTCTACCCAAGCCCGGAAAACCTCTGATCCTTTACGTCTCAGTCTTGGATGACTCCGTAGGAGCCGTCCTCGTACAAACCAATGAAGAAGGCAAGGAACGGGCGACCTATTACTTGTCTAAACTCCTCAATTCTTGTGAACAGAAGTACACAGCCATGAAGAAAACCTGTGATGCCCTTGTTTGAGTAGTACAGAAACTGAAGCACTACTTCTTGGCTCATGAGGTCCATTTGATTGCCCGCATGAACCCTATCAAATTTCTCCTAGAAAAATCTATCCTTACTGATAGGCTAGCACGCTGGCAGAGTTTCCTCTCTTAGTTTGACATCACCTACATTCAACAAAAGGTGATTAAAGGCTATGCTATAGCCGAGCATCTCGCTCATCATCCTCTCCCCAAGTTCGATCCTATCCAATCAGAGTTTCCAGATGAGGAACTAATGTCCATCACCCAATCTGACGAGCCAATGTGGACATTATATTTTGATGGAGCTCTGAATTCCCAAGGGAAGGGTATTGGCATTGTCCTTCTAACGCCCGAGGGCGTTACCATCCCAGAGCCATTTCATCTCACGTTCCCAGTCACCAACAACATTGCAGAATACGAGGCTCTTCTAGCTGGTCTGGAACTGGCCCATTCTTTCTATATCATCGAATTGTGAGTCGTGGGTGATAGTCAACTTGTTCTCTGCCAGGTGCTTACCAAATATCGCACCCTTGATCCCAAGCTCAAGCCCTATCAGGAGCTGGTCTCCGCTTATGCCAAATTATTCACCAGGCTGATCTTTGTCCATGTTCCTCGCGAACAGAACATTCTGGCCGATGCCCTCGCCTCCTTGGCGTCATCTTTTAAATTCCCTTTAGGTGCATGGTCTAAATCCATCACCATCTACAAGCGTCTCGTCCCTGCCGTTCAAGACCCTTACCTCTTAAAAATCAAAGAAAGAGTCCTACGGAAGGTTCAGGAAGGGGAAATTCTTGAGAAGAGGGAAATCATGTTGGCAGAATTTGAAGAAGAACTAGCTGACGAGGAGAAACCTTGGTTTTATGAAATCGCCAAATATTGCAAAGATCAGTCTTACCCTGAAGGAGCCACCACAGAAGATAAGAAAGCCATAAGAAGGGTGGCCCAGAAATACACATTGGTTAGAGGTCTACTCTACAGGAGAAGCCTTACTGGTGTTCTATTAAGATGTCTTGAGGACGATGAGGTCTGGAAATGTGTATGGAAACACACTCAGGTGTATGCGCTGGCCATATAAATAGCCAAATGCTCGCTAAGAAGATCATTAGGCAAGGCTTTTACTGGCCCACTATGGAAGAGGATTGTGATGTTTATGTCCGTAGGTGTGTCAAGTGTCAGCTTCACGCCGACAAGATTCATTCACCATCTTCCTCACTTCATCCAGTATCCTCCCCATGGCTTTTCTCCATGTGGGCGTTTGACATCATTGGTCCCCTAGGTGATCCTAACTCCCTCACCAAGCAAAAATCATTTATCCTCACTGCGACGGAGTACTTCACCAAATGGGTCGAAGCCGAAGCTTATGTGGAAATCAATGCGTCAACAGTCTGCAAGTTCATCATGAAGGACATCCTCACAAGGTTCGGCATCCCCAGCACAATCGTCACCGACAATGGGCCACGGTTCATTTCTCAGGACCTTCAAGACCTCTGCAAAAGGTACGCAATCGCATTACATCATTCATCACCTTATTACCCACAAGGTAATGGTCAGGCGGAGGCCACCAACAAGATGTTGATTAAAATCATAAAGAAAACCTGCGAGTCTAGTAAGTTCTCAGACTTGCCAGAAAAGCTTATCGAAGCTCTATGGGCCTATCGCACTTCAATCCGTACCCCCACCGGGCAGACTCCATTTGCCCTTACTTATGGGATGGAAGCGGTAGTCCCGTACGAGACTCTGATTCCTTCTCTCAGGGTACAATTGGATAAGGAATTTCCCCTCGATGAACGTCATAATTCACTCCTTGCCCAGTTGGAACTCTTAGACGAGAAGCGGCTGGCAGCTGCCGAGCATGCGCGTGTTTATCAAAATAGAATCGCTCGTTTTTACCAAAAGAAGGTCATTGAGAGAAAATTCAAAGTTGGCGAGATGGTCGTAAAAAGGATTTTTGTCAAACCTGGAGGGCCGCGTTCTAAACTTCAACCCAATTGGGAAGGACCATATGTGGTTCAGGCTGTGTACTCCGGCAACGCCTACAAGCTAGTCAATACCGAAGGGACTGAGTTATCCCACCCTTGGAATGGGCTTTATCTTAAGAAATACTACCCTTAGGTAGGTGTAACAACTGGCATGGTACAAGGATCTTTGGAGCTAGAAATTCACTCTTCGGTCTTTGCAGTCTAACTCAGGGTTAACCTGCGCACACTCTCACACACCGTTTTTGGGATCAAGCGAAGCGGAACTCCAGGTAAGCTTCAAAAAAAAGAGAAAGAGTGCCTAGTTTTCATCATGCAGTCAAGTCTTTGCATCTATCCTTCATGTAGGGTAGGATCCATTAAGGCTCGGTAGGTCTCGGGTCTTGGCTCGCCAAAACCGCGGAGATTCCTGTCCGGTCATGTCGGCTTACGCCCACTAAAAGAAGGCAACACGTACACACGCAGCTGTTTTTGCCAAAGGTTGGTAGTATTGCTTATTATGGGGCTGTGCTCGAAGGTCTCCAGGAAATTTGTAATCTTTGTTCTCTTCTATCTCGACCCAATGAGACAGCCGGTGCCCTTAAAACGCTGAGCATAAGGGAACCAAAATACCATACCCTGAAGGCGAGAGTAGGATTTATCTCCTCAAACTCGAGTCAGAGCATGAGAAGAGGGCAGTGTCCCCGCAGGCATACAAGAGGGATCCCTACATATCAAATCATCATGTCTATCTCAAAAAAAAAATTCCAAAGTCAGATGAAAGCTTGGTCGTGGCCGTGCCTGATTTCAATAGGCGAGACCCCTCAAAACGAAAGCTAAATTTCACAAAGGGGTAATGTAATTCTGTTCGAGGTCTGGTACGAAATCGCTCAAAAGGGAGAGGTCGAGTAGGTCCCGGTTAGCTCGTCGGGTTAACGATTTTGCCGGTCCTCTCGGAAGGTTTACCCCACTACTCTTCTTTCTCCCCCCAAAGATGAAAGCTCAGTGGAAATCCTGAAAGGCGCGCCCCGCTAAGGCAAGCAACCTCGTTTTAGCAAAACACACACATAACTGCCCATTTCGAAAAGCAAAAGTCATCACCACGAAGGAGTCTCGGTGTTTCTGGCCAGTCAAGACCTCTATCTACTACCTCGGTGGTTTCTTACTTCAACCTCGGGCTTAGGTCAATGCAAGCACGTCACCAATAGGTGCGACGGCGTCTGATTCCGGGTCAGTATCGCGCGGTTGGCCGTTGGGGTTCCAAGGTGTTCCATCATATACCATCTAGAGTTGTGAGGAAATAGACCCGGGTCGGGCAAATCTTTTACCCCGAACACTCCTTCGGTGTATCCTTGCGATCGGAAGCAACTGGGAGTCTAAACATGGCATGACGGTTTTGTCATCAGGTTAAGTCTTAACCGGTAGGATTATCACTTGAGGAGTCTAGGGGCCCAAATCAATCTAGATGTGCGCACAGGATACCTAGGGGGTTAGTAAGAAACCCTGTCTTCATAAGAGTTAGGTGCCATAAGATTGGTCGCTAGGCATTAATCCCAAAAAAAAAATGTAGTGGCCCTCGAAAGACGCCGTCAGGTGAGTCCCCAAGTGGGAATTCTTTTGGAGCATGTTAACCCCGCATTATGCTACTTAAGAACGATTCAAACACCCTTGATCCAAAAACCATGCCGGTTGTAATAAAAAGTGTTTTGCAAAAAAAAATAAAAAACAACACACACAAAATATATATCATTACAAAACAAAAAAACAAAACAAAAATTTGCATCCGTGTGATCTCATTTGTATGCTACATTTTTACATTTTGTTCCCATTTGCATGCCCGTGTGTCGCATGCCTGTGTGTCACATTCATCATCTTTACTCTTGCCTTAATTGATAAAGGCTTGGCCCCTTGACCCGTTATCATGGACAGTCGAAACAAACATTTGCTTGTTGAGCAAGGGGCCAAGTCAGAACGGAAAAATTGACTTGTTTTATTGAGCAATGTATACATCATTGAAAAGCAGGAACGAAGGCAGGAGACATGAAACCGAACATTCCTTCCTTTATTTCCTTCTAGAAGTTGTACATTAGGTTCCGTCCTCTCTCTCAGTGTTACCCCTTTCTCCACTCCCCAGGCGAGGAACTCTGGAGGGTGTTGCCAAACCATGCAAGGCGGAGCCTCTACTACTCTATACCTCTCTTTTCGTCTCTACTCCCCGTCGGTCGACAGGGGCGGCAAAGAAACTACTAACACGAAAGCCACGCTCTCGTGCTCTTCGGTAGCGCTCTTAGCCATCTCTTAGCCACTATTTAGCAAGACCGAGGCTGGTTCAGAGTTCAAACAGTTGGGCCTCCATGGCCCTTCGCTCCTCTCTCTCAGCCAATCTGTCGGCTCTCTCTCTTCCGGTGACTCTTTCCCTTTCCGCGCTCTCTCTCTCTGTCCTCCCTCTCCAGTTGAAGGGTGATCCTCAGCTCCATGGCGTCCTGAGAAGAGCCATCGTCTGGACGATGCCATAACTCTTCCTCCAGTTCCGCTATTCTGGCTTCCCCCTGCGCGGTGCGGGCAAGTGCATCTTGCACCTCTTTCATCTGCCATAACCATCATCTCAGATATGTGGAGGCACGAATAAGTGAAATTCAATGACCATACTCTCACCTTTATGGAGAGCATTCCTTCTGCCTCCGTAGCTCGCTGCGTAGCATGAGCAAGCTGCTCATGAAGCAAATCGAGTTCGGAAGTGGGGATCCATAAACTGGAAGAA
Source organism: Amorphophallus konjac (assembly GCA_022559845.1). Classification (NCBI taxonomy): domain Eukaryota; kingdom Viridiplantae; phylum Streptophyta; class Magnoliopsida; order Alismatales; family Araceae; genus Amorphophallus; species Amorphophallus konjac. Next base: position 40,801,001 of record CM040120.1, on the reverse strand, counting down.
ACGCCATCCGCCCCCATTGCTGAGGAGGTTGCATCAAGCTGGGCGCGCTGCAACACACATAAGGTGACGCTAAGGACCTAGCACTAGGAATCCTGGTCTATGATCGTGTGTATGTAGGCTTACCGAAGAACTCAAGGTGGCGCGAGTATCATGTAACTGCCGCTCCGTGCCTATCAGGCGAGCTTGCAGGTTTGCTATCATAGTGTCACGAACATCCTGTGGTCCGGGCATAGGTCAACATACAAAAAATAATAAAAAAAGAAGATAATAAAATTAAAAAAATGTTGTTCACCTCCACGGTCCCTTTGGGATGGAGTCACTCTGCATACATCACCTTATAGAGACGTAGATAATCCTCGCTGTCTTGAGCATGTGACTCCATGGGAGTGCCACCCCGTTGTCAGTCCTCGTATTGCTCAGGAAACCGCACTCTTCAATCAACGGAGGTCGTCAGCCCACGCGTCTTCCTCCCAACACGTGATGTGGTAGTCATGTCCACCCATTCTTGGGCCAGCCCTAGAGTCCTCATGGCCAATCGTAGCCGAAGTGGCTCGATTTCATTCAAACAGTGCATCCAGAGGTCACGTCCGAATCGGGCACGGCTAGTTATGACCCATGGCTGATCGGCTTCAATCATGCCCGCATAAGGCCTCCAGACCACCTGGGTCAGGTCACACATATCTTCTTAATATAAAAATAAAAAAGGAGAAAAAGATGATGATGAAATAATAATCACCATTGCCGCGGGGAACTCTTGCAACTCGCGCCGTAACACCATCAGCTGGTAGGATAGAAAGGCCGGGCTCGTGATAGGTTGCCACCGCCTCGCCAGCGGCACCACCATCCGTCGCCAATGTCGGGCTTTTCCCATTGGGAGGTAATAATAGCTCCACAACTGCACCGTCATGTGTCATTAACATATCGAAAAAAAACAAAAAAAATAAAACCAAAAGGAGAGAAGTAGGATATCTGGATGAACGGCGTGAAACCACTCATTGTTATCTCTCGATCTGCTCTTTCAGACATACCCGCAAATAAATGCGCCAACATGGCTGCTCCCCAAGCGTATCGTCCCACTTTCTCAGGGTCTACCAGGAATTCTAAGAAGCGGCAATGAATGATGTCTCCTTTCGAGCCCAACAACAATTTCCCCAACAGGAAGAACATGAATCTTCTCAAATCCATGTTGGCTCTCTCCCAATTGCTCGCGTCTACGCAGTAGACAGCGCGGCATCCTCTTTCAGTCCTCTCCATGAACTCTTCCAAGGACTCATCATCACGAGAACGAATGTCAGTAAACCCCAACGTCTCCATAATAGGCGTCTTGGCTACAGACATGTTCTTACGATCATCCAGGTCCACTCCTAGACACCTCTGGGCAGCCTCTCAGTAGTCGGAGTACGTAATGCCAGTCAGCGCCTCGCCATCCACTTTCAGGCCTATAATTTAGACCACATCTTCCAGGCTGGGCACCATGTGCCCCCAAGGCATCAAGAAAGCACGGCTCATTGGATCCCACATTTCGCGCAATGCTTGGACGAGGGCAAGATCAAGCCTGATTGGCTCGATCCAAAGAAAGACTCCAAGCCCCATCACGTCTAGCCTGGCCTTCTGAAAATCCGGGAGACCCCGGTATGCAGTCACTACCAACTCCCATGGAATGCGTGATTTCATCACACCCTGCGCATACACAAGGAGGGGTTTTGTTAGAAGGGAGGAAAAAAGAATGAGAGAAGGGGCAAAAAAGCTCATCTTCCGGGTTGCGATTGGGTCCTTTCACTGAAGTGCCCTTCGAGGTCTGAGAGCCTCCTAGAACTGCTACCACTGGACCTGCTTCTCTTCGAAGAGTGGGAAGATTCACCCTCCATTTTGAACCTTAGAACCCTTAGTTCTTCCGTTTTCGTGGAAACTTGTACTCTTTGAGTTGGCTACCGGTGCCCCTGGGGGACGAACGAGGGCGGTATTTATAGAAATGGGAGAAGGGTGAGTCAAGACTGCCTACATCATTGTTAACGATAACCCTCGTGATAAGGCACCTTCCTTGCGGTCCCACATGTGTCACTTCACCGCTCGCAGGGTAATTGATTGATGGTGCGATATGATGACTCACTCCCTACGCAGTCTAGGGATGCCCTATCATGCTGTAGAGGTCATCCGGGAAGATTGGAAGGTCGTCAAGGAGAAGGGGCTAGAGCCGTCATTATTGACTTTGGCGGCAGATTTCCGTGTGAAAGATGGTCGGAGCGAGATATGAGTCCCCGTTTTCAGACGGGGTCTCGACAAGCACGTCACATGGGAACAGTGAAGAAGCGTAAGGAAGAAGGAATGCACAAGAGGATAAATAAGCGGCAGGAAATCAAATCACTCCATTCATAAGTCTACATAAACTGTCATAAACATCACAATCATAGAGAGGAGGCGTGTATGCTAGCTCGCCAACTCTTGCCATCACCTTCACACTCATATCCCTCTAGGCGTCCCTCTCCTCTCCCCTAAGGTGAGGGTCCCTCAGAGGCCTCCTGGAACTCCATGAAGCAGTACTCGCCTCACCCCGTGATACCTGCTCCATAGCGGCGGCTTGCTGCTGCTCCCCTGGCACGGTAAAAAAGTCACCGATAGAAAGATGGCCAGACTGGCGGAGTCGCTCCCCGAACTCTCGTGCCCTCTCGTAGCGCGTCTCCATGACTCCTAGCCTCTGCCCCATCACTCGAAGGGCTAGCTAGAGCTCCCTCACCTGGGCCTCCAAAGCCTTCCTCTCATCCCGATCCTACTGTCGCTCGGCCCTTCTTTCCTCCCTCTCCTTCTCCCTCTCCTCTCTCTCTCTCTCTACCTCTCTCCTCGCCACCTGGAGGAGGACCCTTAACTCCAGGATGTCTAGAGACGGCCTCTCTTCATCATGACGCTGCAGCTCTACTATGGTTGCTGCCCAAGCATCACACTCCTCTTCAGCTCGGGTCACGCAGGCCACTGCACCGGCAAGTTGCTCCCGGAGGGAGGCGATCTCCAGAAAAGGAGCCTGAGAGCTGGAAGACGATCTATCGGCCATCCCTGCCATCGCTGCCTGCTGGGCACGTTGGAGCAGATAAACAAAAGCCATCGGTTAAGCCCGGGATTTTAAAAAAAACAAAAAATAATAATAATAAATAAATCAGGGCCCTTCTTTCACCTCTGTCTGTTTCCCGAGCTGAAGGGACCCAGCATAGCTCTCCCTACACTGCTGCAAGTAGTCGGCGCTCTCCTACACAGGCGCACCACCTTGCTGCCCGTCCTAAGCAGGGAAACGTATGCGCCAGTCGTCAAGTTTTGCCTTGCCGCGTCTCTCTCCCCTGACGCGGTGCGACTCATCCGCACTCGCCCATTCATCAGCCAAGCCCTCGATCCTTGTCATACCCTACCCATGAAACAGAAAGGGCCACATCATTAAAAGAAAAACGCATCTCCGGTCGAAGAGGCATTCATCATTCGAGTGCAACACTCACCGAACCCTCTCATCCCCCTCCACTTGTTCACTACAAAGCTAAAAAAAATCAAAGAGGTGGCGATCAAGGAGCTTACCAGGCCATGCTCCCCACCCTCCATGTCTTCGGGGCCCTCGGGTCCCCCGAGTGCCAGAAGAGGCCCTTCCTCTTCCATGGTTGCCTCCTCGTGCTCTTGCACAGCCCTCCTCGGGTGAGGAGTTCCTTACCCTCCTCTCCCTTCACCACGGTTTGGCCCACCGTGCTCCATGAATCAAGAGTGCAAGAAGATGGAGCTGGGCAAGTGTGGGGATGTTTTTTGTTTAGGTTTATTTTACTGGATTTATTAGGCGTGCCAGTCACCGAAGTGACGATTCATTGTGCACTCGACCTGACTCAGTTAGTCGATTGTGATATTCATGTCAGGACCCTGAGTCCGTCATACCATAAAGGCTATGACGTAAATTACGTCCTTCCAAAGAAGGACAACCCTTGATTAATTGCCAAGAAAGGATACCTCGGGGGAAAAATGAGATACGACTATTACGCTAACTCCGCTAACGGGATGCGAAACATGCATAGAAAACCGTGCTATGCGGGACATGATAATGGTGTTATGGCGCAAACCCGGCAGCATGTCCCCTTGTCTGGAGCTATGCCAAAGGGAAATATAGGTCATTCACCCATGAAATGTCGGGATGGAAGCCAAAAGAGAGGCGGGCGTAGCCCTTGATCCAAAAGGATTTGAATGTGACGGGACAGTGTCCGCTACCATGTCGTTTGTTGTTATTCCCCTTAAGGGACCATTGGAGGACATGTAGTGGCAGAACTCCGAGGGTCAGCGGGGTGACAAAAGAAACCTCGTATTCGGTATAATGTAGGGGTAAAACCCCGATTAATGTATCTCCCGTGGATCTGGATGAAGAACCATGATTCCCTCGTAAAGTAATGAAGGCTGGCATGAAGGTTGACAGGAATGGGACATTGAGTTTAGACTGTATTTGGGTTTAATGGAGTTGTTGAGACATCAGATTTGGATGGCACCTGTTAACAAGATGAAACGGTGCGGATAGGAGTCGGCGCGAGGGGGATCCCGGCGCGACGGGCAACCGGCGTGGCTGGAAATATAGGCAGACGGCACGGCAGGGCATACGGCGCGCCCTTCACCCGGCGCGAGTTTCGCGCCGGGAGGAGGTGGCGCCGGGAGGCAGTGGCGCTGGGAGGCCGTTTTGTTGGTTTTCTTCCGATATTATGAGGGGTTCTTATGAGTTCAAGGGGATCCTCTGTATTCAACGGGGATTCCATGGCAATAATTGGGTGAGATAGAAGAAGGGGGTGGATTCATTCACCAGGGGGTCCGAGGAGACAGTGTAACTGTAACGTATATCCCCTATGGTGACCAAGGTGTCATGAGATGATATAGCTCAGCCCTTTGCCACACAGTCGGGGGCTAAATGCATAATTTTGGTGAAAACATCGCACTATATGACCGAATAACCCTCTAAATGAATTTTGACAGCACCTCCCCTTATTTTGGGAGTATGCCAAAAGGGTATTATAGGTCATCCACTCACGAACTGTCGGAGTCGAAACCAAAGTAAGATCCGGGCGTAGCCCGAGATCCAAGGGATCTAAATCATATGGGGCTTTATCCGTCTGTTGTGATATTCTATGTACAGTCAGTGGAGGGCATGCAGTGGCAGAGCTCCATGACTTAATAGGGTTATAAAATGTGGGGGAATGACCCCTTTAATATGGCTCCCATGAGGATAGAGGGAAAGGTAGTGCGTCCTCATAGGATAGGATATCATGAGCAAGGCTGGCATGGCCTGACGGCATCGGCACGAACACATCAAAGTGGCCGAAAGGTGTGAAGGTATCGACGTGAAGAAGAGGATGGGTTTCGGCGCGACACGAGCAGCTCAGCCGGCACGGCCAGCCCTCGGCGCGAGACTTGCGCCGAGAGGGGTTCGCGCCGGGAGGCCTCCTGAAGTGGGGTTTTTAAGGGGGTTTGGAGGCAGAGGCTTCTGGGGCTTTATCTGAGGATTTTAAAGGGGTTCTATTTAGGGATTTTGAGATGCTTCGCCTAAGGTTTCGAGGGGTTTTATTCAGGGTTTCGGGAGGCTTTATACGGGGGGCTTTGAGATGGCCACGGAAGACTGAGGATTGTTTCAAAACAAATCACCCCGAGGAGGAGAGGGCTTTCACTCTGGGGCACCACTGGGAGCCAGGTTATCGATTGAATCATGTGAGCTTTGATGCGAACATATCCCTCGCCATTTCACAAATGAGAGGCCATGAGATGGACTGTCTCAGGCTCTCATCGTGATCGTGAGGTTGAAAATACAGAGACGATGCAATAGAAATCACTCAGATGATCTAAGGGATCTATCCACAACATTTACTGAATGCAGTAGATTTTAGAGGGGCAGAGAGAGAGAAATAACTCAGGAATCTCATATTTCATTTCATCGCATAAAACGCATACATTCAGCACATAAGGGAAAATCAGACTGTGAGAATCTAAATACAAAGGGTGCCCCTTGACAGCCGGGCTACACTGGCAGTTGATATCGTCAGAAGAACAGCGCTCGGAAGCAGACCAAAAGAAAGAAGACAGACTCAAATAAAAGATGGGGAAAGGGGGAAATATAGCCCCTTAGGGCATTCAACAGACGACCCCACCTTGAATCCTCTTTCCCGGGCTTCTGCAACTCTCTTTCTTTCTTCAGATCTCTTCGGCGGGTGCTCAGACCTTTCACTTCCCTCTTTTTCTTTCTCTTCTACTAGCTTCTCGATTCCTCTCCTCCTGGTTTTTTTTGCTGCCCTCCTCCTTGTGCTCAAAGCAAGGTTCATATATATAGAGGTGTGGCCCTGTTTCCATTGGCGCGTAGAAGAATCGGCGCGCTAATTGGTGTTTGCGCGCCGATTGTAATCCCGCGCCAGTTTCATTTCATGCCGGTTGACCTCTATGCCGGTTCAGTGGCGTGCCAGTTCACTCCCGTGCCGGTTGACCTCTGTGCCGGTTTCAACTCATTTCTTAGCATCCTTGGCCCATTTTTTGTTTGTTTAGGCCCATTTGTGTTCGTTTCTCATTTTGCTAGGGTTGACCCATCGACTGACTTGTCTTGCTATCCGAGCTTTTATCTTGTTCATTCGGGGATGGTCCCGAGCCTTTTCTGAGCTCTTGAGTCTTGCTTCAGCGGCTGTCCATTGGTGTCGGGCGTCTTTTCTTTTCTTCTCTCTTTATTTTGTTCTTCATCTTTGTTCGGCTTCTGCCACTCATTTCCTTCTTTCCTTTTCTTATCGGCATAGGGGTACTTCAGCCAGGGCTCCATACTTGCAAAAGAAAAAGGTTTAAGAAATGTCAGAAATATTTTCAGTGTCAACAAATGCCCCACACCCGTAGGTGGCGCGAATGAGGGATGAGTGAGCGGGACCTGCGGGTGCAGCCCTATATGAGAATGTGTTTTTTTTATTTTATTTTATTTTTGTTTATTCTTTATTCATGCAAGCATGTAGACATCCATCGATCGCACGCATAAACTAGATGTTTATAGAATAGCTCTCCTACATTAGGGATAGGATAAGAACAGCGCCCATGATTCACAGACAGAGTGCGGCTCACGAAGCATAGCTAAGAGAGATGTGCATACGTAAAAAGGACGTCGCATAGAACATATGCATAGCTTAAACCGCGATCCACACCCAGGACTATTCCTCCATAGTGGGAAAGTGCAATTATATGAGTAGCGAACCCTAGATATATGGATGTGCAGAAGTTCTAAGTAACACTGGTGGATTACTTCATCGCCTACACATACGTTCAGGACTCTCGATTTTTGGGTAGCTTCGTATAACCCCCTCATTTATTCTTAATCTTTAGACTTCACCGTTCGGCGTGAGTCTCCTCATATGTCTCAATGGGGATTCCCGGCTATTATGATTCATCCTTCATAGCGATTTTATTATGGACTTCACCGTTCGGCGCGAGTTTCCTCATGTGTCTCAATGGGGATTCCCGGTTACTAGGATTCATCCTTCATAATAATTTTATTACGGACTTCACCGTTCGGCGCGAGTTTCCTCATGTGTCTCAATGGGGATTCCCGGCTACTATGATTCATCATTCATAGCAATTTTATTACGGACTTCACCGTTCGACGCGAGTTTCCTCATGTGTCTCAATGGGGATTCCCGGCTACTAGGATTCATCATTCATAGCAATTTTATTACGGATTTCACCATTCGGCGTGAGTTTCCTCATGTGTCTCAATGGGGATTCCCGGCTACTAAGATTCATCCTCATTCTCATCAATTTTTCTTTTTCTTTTTTTTTAAGGGGACATGCGACTCTTCCCTCACGATTACTCTTCATGTGAGTGTAGGGATTCAAGTTTCCATGAAGTGTTAAGAAGAATTTATGACGTCCCTATGACTAAGGACCATTGCTCATATTATGTGCGAAGTGTAGGAGTTTTGTCTAGGGTGTATCATGCAAGTTATGCTAACAACATAGCTATGACTCTTCCCCTGGCCGTATGCACTCGCTGAGAATTGACTTTTCATCCTTAGCGTATGCCGTGATGCACACATATCCTGAATCAGGGCAACGTTATCTAGCAAAGGAGTACGCGGCCTTAAAAATTTAAAGGAAGCGCATTAATACTATATTTCAGGCAGATATGCACGCGACACAAGCAAGCAAGCACACAAATCACGTCATGATCATCATTTCTTCTTCTTTTCTTTTTTTCTTTTCTTTTTCTCATTTTTTTTCTTCTTCTTTCTTTTTTTTCTCTTTTTTTTTCTTTCTTTCTCTTTTTTTTCTCACCTTTTTTCCTCTTTTTTTTTCTTTCTCTTTTTTTTCTTCTTTTTTTTGCTCTCATTTTTTTTGCTTCTTTTTGTTTTCTCTTTTCTAAAGGGCTTAATGGGCATGCCCTCAATGATTCTGGCGTCGGGAGCCCGATGCCATGGCAGTGGAGGGTAGGTGTCATATGTGGTGGTAAATCCCTGAAGGGATCACGGGTTGGTATGAAACCAAAGGAGGTCTTTTCGTTCGTTAGTTCGGACAATAGTTCTGATCCAAGGGTAAGAGGTTTGTCGGCTTACACCAAAGGTCATGACGTCGAATGACTTGGCTTAGACGTAAGGTCATGACGCCAAGGGAGAATATGTAACGGCTTAGACATAGAGTCATGACGCCGTACAACTTGGCTCAGGTGTAAGGCCATGACGCCAAGGTAAAACATTTACCGGCTTAGGCAGAAAGCCATGACGTCGGACAAGGATATTTAACAGCTTAGACATTAAGTCATGACGCTGTACAACTTGGCTTAGGCAGAAGGCCATGACGCCAAGGTCGAATATTTATCGGCTCAGGCGGAAGCCGTGACGTCGGACGAGAGTATTTAATGGCTTAGACTTGAAGTCATGACGCCGTACAACTTGGCTTAGGCGGAAGGCCATGACGCCAAGGCAGAATATTTACCAGCTTAGGCGGAAAGCCATGATGCCAGACAAGAATATTTAACGGCTTAGACATAAAGTCATGACGCCGTACAACTTGGCTTAGGCAGAAGGCCATGACGCCAAGGTAGAATATTTATCGGCTTAGGCGGAAAGCCATGATGCCAGACAAGAATATTTAATGACTTAGACATGAAGTCATGACGCCGTACAACTTGGCTTAGGCAGAAGGCCATGACGCCAAGGCAGAATATTTACCGACTTAGGCGGAAAGCCATGATGCCAGACAAGAATATTTAACGGCTTAGACATGAAGTCATGACGCCGCACAACTTGGCTTAGGCGGAAGGCCATGACGCCAAGGCAGAATATTTAACAGCTTAGGCGGAAAGCCATGATGCCAGACAAGAATATTTAACGGCTTAGACATGAAGTCATGACGACGTACAACTTGGCTTAGGCAGAAGGCCATGACGCCAAGGCAGAATATTTACCGGCTTAGGCAGAAAGTCATGATGCCAGACAAGAATATTTAACGGCTTAGACATGAAGTCATGACGCCGCACAACTTGGCTTAGGCGGAAGGCCATGACGCCAAGGCAGAATATTTAACAGTTTAGACGTTAAGTCACGATGCCGTACAAGTTGGCTTAGGCGGAAGGCCATGACGCCAAGGTAGAATATTTAACGGCTTAGATGTAAAGTCATGACGCCGTACAATGATATTTAACGGCTTAGACACAAAGTCATGACGCCGTATAACTAGGCTTAGGCGGAAGGCCATGACGCCAAGGCAGAATTTTGAACGGCTTAGGCGGAGAGCCATGACGCCGTATAGCTTGACCTAGACATAATGTCATGATGCCAAGGGTATCAGGGTCTTTTATTGACTGACTGGATGAAAAGTCCGCGTCAGAGGTAAAAAAAGGTCTTTTTGTTGACTGACTGGACGAAATGTCCAAGCCAGCGGTAGAAGGGTCTTTTTTTTGACTGACTGGACGAAAGGTCCGAGCCACGGTAGAAGGGTCTTTTTGTTGTATGGTCGGATGGAAGGTCCGAACCAGAGGTAGAAGGGTCTTTTTGTTGACTGACTGGACGAAAGGTCCGAGCCAGAGGTAGAAGGGTCTTTTTGTTGTATGGTCGGACGGAAGGTCCGAACTAGAGGTAGAAGGGTCTTTTTGTTGACTGACTGGACGAAAGGTCCGAGCCAAAGGTAGAAGGGTCTTTTTGTTGTATGGTCGGATGAAAGCTCTGGGCCAAAGGTAGAATATGAATGTTAACCTGACGGGATGTCAGAGTCAACAAACCTTGCCAAGGCGGTATGTCTAGGAAAGGGTAGAAATAAGGCATTGTTGTCATCTCGACGTCATGTCGAACACGACCAACCTGGAAGAGACGAAGGGTCTGGGCCAGGGCAGAAAATGGTTGTTGACTTGACAGACTGTCAACGTTAACCAACTTGGCGACGACTTGGAGTCCAATCCAAGGAAGGAATATATGATGTAAATGTTGACCCGACGTCATGTCGAGGCCAACGAACTTGGCAGAGGCGTGAGGCCTTAGCCAAGGACAGAATATAGAATAAATGTTGACTCGACATTCTGTCAAAGCCAACGAACCTGGCAGAGGCGTGAGGCTTTAGCCAAGGGTAGAATATATAATACGTGTTGACTCGACGTTCTGTCAAAGCCAACGTACCTGGCAGAGGCGTGAGGCTTTAGCCAAGGGTAGAATATATGGTGTGGATGTTGACCCAACGTCTTGTCGAAGTCAACGAACTTGGCAGAGGCATGAGGCCTAAGCCAAGGGTAGAATATAGGGTAGGTGTTGACTCGACGTCCTGTCGAAGCCAACGAACTTGGCAGAGGTGTGAGGCCTAAGCCAAGGGCAGAATATAGGGTGTGGATGTTGACCTGACGTCATGTCAAAGTCAACGGGCCCTACCCTGATAGAAGGTTCGGGGTGAGGGTAGTATAGATGATAGATGGGTGAGAGGCCCAGACCCAGGGCTAAATATCAATGTTAACCCTGACGATGTGTCGGAGTCAACCAACCTCGCTCAAACGGAAGGTCTGGAACGAGGGTAGAATGAGTAGATGGAGATGTCAACCTGACGTCATGTTGAAGCTGACCAACTTGGCGAAGACGTGAGGTCTAAGTCAGAACAGAATATGAACGTTGACCCGTGGAGATGTCGGGATCAACGAACCTTGTTCAGATAGGAGGTCTGAGACAAAGTGAAGGAATCTTTTGTTGGTTTATTTGTTTAGACTGGTTGGGTTTATTGAACTTGTTAGGTTTCTTGAGTTTGTTGGATTTATTGGTTTTGTTGAGCTTATTGAGTTTATTGAGTCCGTTGGTTGAGTTCATTGGGTTTATTGGGTTTATTGAGTTTGTTGAATTTTGTTGATTCGATTAATTTCATTGGTTTAAGTGGGTTTATTAGGATTATCGAGTGCTTTGTGTTTATTGAGTTATTAAGTCTATTGGGTTTATTGGGGTTCATTTGGTTCGTTAGGTTTATTGATTTATTGAGTTGATTGATTTTGCTTAGCTTATTAGATTTATTGAATTGTGTTGGGTTTATTAAGATTTTATGTATTGATCTCATTGGATTGATTGATTTTGTTGGACTTATTGAGTTTGTTGGGTTTATTAAATTCATTTTAAATCATCATTTTCTTCTTTTCATTCATTTTCATCATTAATTTTTTTATTCATTTCTTTCTTCTTTTCATTTCCTTTTTTGTTTTTTTTTTGTTTTATTTATTTATTTTTGGTCTCCCTGGCGCAGACTCATCTACGGTGCGGGATATTTTTGTTTGGTGGGACTATTGATGAGGTTGACTATTTATTCTGCCGGCGGAGCTAGGGATTGATGTCCAAGAGCCCGGTGGGCCTGGCGAGGGCGGAGTGTCTCTGACCAGGGAAAAGGGCTTTATGAATCCTGCCCAGTGGGACAAAGGGTAGTTTTGGGGCTTGGCGAGGGCGGAGTGCCTTAGGCCAAGGAAAAGATTTTGTGGACTCAGCCCGATGGGACAGAAGATAATTTTCGAGTTCGGCTAGGGTAGAGCCCCCTAGCCAAGGGAAAGCTTTATGGACACAGCCCGGCGGGATTGATGGGTGAATTATTAAGCTCGACAAGGGCAGAGCGCCTCATGCCAAGGAAAAGGAGATTTTATTGGGATGACATTGGGCAAGGAATCCAAACCGGCAGTGATAGGAGAGTCCCATGTGACAAATATGGCATTATCGTGGCTGAATGTCGAAAGGCCATGAGAGTGCATTGGCTGGGAGCATAGGTCCCAGATCAAGGGTGGAGGTTTTTAGTCCCGGTGGGACGAGTGAGGAGTATCCCCGTATGATAGGAGGGCGGCAAGGCACCACGAATTCTGGTGGGACCAAGGGTGCTGAGATAGGCCGTTAGAAGCCGAAAGGCGTTTATTTGCTGGCTTGGTAAGGAGTCGAGGGTGTAGCTGACTCAGTAAGGATTGTTCTTTTCATTCCCCAATAGGGTTTTGACCCGTATTTGAAACAGGGGGCCTAGTGGCCAATGAAGGTTCTTTGGCATCTGTGGTACTGTTGATTAACATGATCCTCCTGGGAGTATTTACTGACAGCTATACATCAGATTAATAGCTATCTTCTTTTGTGATTGATTTCTTTAGGAGATGCTCCAAATAGCTTCGGTTCGGGCCTCCGGCGCTTACGCCAAGTGTCCTCCTCTTGACGCTTATTCTTAGAAGCTGCAATTGCAGGGTCCTCTTACCTCCATAGATGATGTAGTCATTTCATTATTCCTTAGACATTCACCATGCAATGCTACTAAGGAGTCTTCTGCCCATGGGGAGGATGGGGAGGCCTTGCTGACCTTATAAGTTCCATTCTTCTTTTCTTTTGCATTCATTTTTTTGAACGGACAACTCGGATGGCGCTGACAGTGCAGTGTAGTGCAGAGCTATCACCCTTCATCCATTTATTTTTAAACAGACCAAAGTGGGTGCATAGGAGAGCGCTCACCCCCTCAGAGAGGGGATAAGTGGTTCGCTCCACCACGCCAACCCCACAATGGTAGTTTCTTATTTAACACGGACCAAGACATGGGGGGGGAGTGATATCTCCCTTGACAGATGCAGCCATCAAGGCCTCCTTCAAAAGAATTTTTTTCCTTTTTTTTCTCTTTTTTTTGGGTGCCTGCCCCCAGAACAGGACCTTTCCTTTCTTCTTCTTTTTCTCTTCTTTTTTTTTCTTTCCTTTTTTTATTTGCCATTCTTCTTTTGTTGGCAAACATCCGCATTCAAGCCATGCGGGCTTGCTAGACATCGGCTTCAGCCAGATTCACGAGGAGCAGTTGAGGCAGGTAACGCCGCACGGGGCTACTCTTTTAAGGATAGATATTTGATGAGGGCACGGTGGGTCCACCTTATACTCGTCTATCTGTAGTTCGCCTTTCTTGATCAGGCCTTCAATAATGTCCTTGAACACGTAGCAATCCTCAATGGGATGCCCCAACATTTGGTGATAAGGACAGAAGCGTGGATCATCTTTTCTTTCGACATCGCCTGGTTTCTTTGACTTCGGAAGCACTACTTTGCCGTATTCATGGGCCCACTCGAAAAGTGCCCTAGTCTTGTCCTTTGAAAAGGAATATAGTTTCATCGTTTTGCCCCTTAATGAGGGCCCTTGTTTTGTCGGATCGGCAGAAGACGCCTCTTTCATTTTCTTCTTCTGTTGCTTGAAGGCTTCAAAATTTGAGGCGCAAGCTTCTTCTTGTGCCGGAGGTTTGTTGATTGGTTTATTCTTTTGACCCGAGCTTCTGGAGGCTGGGCAAAGCCTTGCAAGGACTGCTTCGGCTTCTGCTGCGATGTCACTTCGATATTCAAAGGTTGTGACTTCGAAGTCAATGACCCATCGTAGAATTTCCATCTTCAGATTCTCTTTGCAAATTTGGACAGACTCCTCGTAACTAGGTGGGTGCCTACATCTTTCACGAAGGCTCCTCCATCTACTTATGTAGTCCCTGACGGACTCATCATCGTTTTGTTTGACTGCTTGTAATTCGGCTTCAGTGACTTCTTCTTCAGCCGTCTTTGTATTCATTGTTCGTTCCACCTTTGGCTTGTCCATTGTGTCTAGACCCACTGATCTCGGGTGTATGGCAGTTGGCTGCATATGTGGCCTCATCGACCTCATTGTCGGAGATGCTTTAGTTGCCCCCCGACTTACCCAGGGGACTGTGGGTTGGAATGGCTGAGGGAGGATGCCCCCTAAATGATCATGTACTATTCGGGGCATTGTTGTCCATGTTGAAGCTTCTGATGAGCTAGCACTGTCTTGGGCTGTCTCATATAGATGTCTTGTCAATTGTGACGTATATGGCTTTATGTTCATTTCATTCAGCTGCCTTTGTAGCATTTCAATCTCCTGCTGCTTCTAGTGTAGTAGTGCCATTATGGCAGGGTCTTGTAAGAAGGGACCGGGAGTGCTACTGCCCCCCACCTCTGATTTGTGCAAGATGAATTTTCTCCCGCTATCATTGCCGGCTGTAGATAGCTCCTTTGGGACAGAATCCCTTTGTTCTATGCCTCTGGGTGGAGGAGGAATATGACATTGAGCCTTCTTATCAGCTGGTGAGCGTTGCTTCGGAATCCTCCCAGACTTGGAAGATGGGTAAGAGGCAGAAGCTTTAGTTGGAGCTGCTTCCTTTGGCACAAAGTAAATTTCTTCATCTTCTTCATCAGCAGTTTGCGCCCCACTGAAGGATGCTGACAATGTGTTGCAGGAGAGAACAAGATTCCTCCTTTTAGCCTTTGCACTCTTCTTTTTATTTCCCTTCATGGTCGGCACTGGCCCCCACAGTGGGCTATTTGATGCATTCAGCTTTTCTACTTTTTCTTCAGTTCTTTTTGTTAACCCGCGGGACTCATTGCATCCTCGAGGGGCATGCTTTTTGAGCTGCATAGGCTGGTTCTTTGGTTGCTCATGGTTATCAGGCCCACTTATAATAGCTTGTGACTGCTCCATGGCTGAGCTAGCTTCTTCGTGTACCCATGACGGGGTCTGTTTCTTCTTTTTATTGTCAGTTGACCTTTTGATGGCCATTGGAGAGACTGTTTGAAGGCGGGCAGAGACTGCAAGAGGCAGAGTAGGCCGGTCCATGGCGCCAGGAATTTGGGTTTCCAGTGTCAGGCGATAAGTGGGTTTTGTTCCTTTCTTTGTGTGTGATGCTCGCCAATTCTCTTGCTCCCTTTCATGCAATGGGATATAGTCTTCATGAGTGTGCCAAGCACAGCCCTCTGGCATTTCTTCGGGCAGCTGTTGGCATATAGATATCATGTTAATTGATGCCCCCGTAGCGGGCACTTCATGAGGGCATGGAGGATCGACTCTGTCCTTCCCCATTTGCAGATCCCCTCTTTTTATTAAGCCTTGGGCGATGTCCTTGAATATTTGGCAATCTTCAATAGGGTGCCCCAAGATTTGATGGTAGGTGCAGAAATAAGGATCATCTCTTCTTTTGACGTCATCTGGTCTCTTTGGCTGACTTTGCTATATTTGACAGCCCACTCGAATAATGCTCGAGTCTTATCCCGGGGGAAGGCATAGAGCTTCTTTGTTTTGTTCTGCGAAGGAGGCCTCTCCCGACGTCCAATAGGTTCATTGAGAGGAGGATTGTGCATCCATTTGTGCCTTTTGCCGTGAGGCTGACAGCATGAACCGCTTTCAATATCGGTCGTTTGTTAACCTGCTTGGCTTCATGACTTGAGTCAACAGAAATGGAGGGAAATCTTGTGAAGAAACCTTCAACCTCCGTGGCAATATCACTTAATCGGTCAAATGACCGGATTTCTATTTCGATCGTCTTTTCCAGAATTTCTTTCTTCAGATTTTGTTTGCATATTTGTATTGCATCTTCTGGATGCGGAGGACGCCGACACCTCATGCTCAGATCCTCCCATCTCTCGATATATTCTGCAGCTGTTTCATCATCTTTTTACTTGGTTGCCAACAGCTTAGCCACGGTCACCTCTGCCTCGATGACGTTGAATCTTTCACTGAATTTCTGCTGCATATCTGGCCAGTCATGGATAGACCTGACCGGTAACTTGGAATACCATTCGAAGGCGGGTCCTGTTAGTGAAGACCCAAAGAACTTCAGTAGGTATGACTCGTTCGCTGCCAAGTCGCCCATGGCTGCTATATAGTGTGCAACATGTTCTTTCGGGGAGCCCTTCCCGTTGTATTTGTCAATTTTTGGGAGTTTATTGACGCCCGACGGCAGTCTTTTGGCAGCATGGTAAGCTGGATATGGCACTTCATATATGTTGAAGGGGACGCAATCATCACCACCCCTCTTTCTCAGCCTCGCCTCGATCATCTGTTCCATCATCAATTTATTTACCATAGCTGGCTCCATTGGTTGAGTGTGGAGGTGAAAAGGCTGCATCGATAATGGGGCTGAAGTCATTGCATTGGATGGCAAAGGCTCTAATAGGGGAGCATGTCGCTGCATTTGGGGAGGCATTAGCCATACTGGCTGAAGCCATTGAGAATAATCCTGGGGAGTGGCCCAGTTTTGATCAGCAGTTTGTAGAACGACCAGCGAAGGAGCACCCCCGGGGTTAAAACCTTCCTGTGATGGCCCATTTTGTGCCCCCAGTTGCTCGGGCGCTGCAACATGCTCAGTCTTTTCATTTAATTTACTCTTCAGCAGCTTTATCTCTCGCTGATATCCTTGCAACAGCATCAGGACGGCAGGGTCCATTGTTGTTTTATCACTGATGCCCTTGAGCGTGTTACCCAAAGGAGCTTCAATTGAAGGAGGTGGGGATGCTCCCTCCTGTTCAGATGCCACTATTCTAGCGGTGACAGTAGTGATGTTTTCTTCGACAAGCTGCTTGCCCTTTGTGGTTTGCAGTAGCTCAGCCTCATTTTTACCCCGTCTTGTTGCCGAGTCTATTCTTCTGGCAATCTCGGCTGACTCTTCTTGTTCATTTGGTAGGGGACAAGGTGTACTCATCACGCTTGTCATATTGCAAGTAAGAATTTGCATTCTTCTTTTGTGCTTTTCGACTCCCCTTCGAGCCCGATGGGAGAAAGTCGGCTCTTCATATATAGAAGGTCCTTTCATCTTTTCATATTGTGGAGGCCTTTCAAGGCTTCTAGCTTTGGCTCGCCTCCCCTCTTCATTCACCTCAACCGGTGCCCTCTTGTCTCTTTCTTCCTCTTCGGCCCTGATGACTCGAGCTGACCTTTGCCGACCCATGATGGGACCTCTAAAGCCATGGAAATATTCCCGGACCATCCTCATTGTGTCTTCCCGTATGCATTCTGTAGAGATGGCAGAAGGTAGCACTTGGATTCGGGCTGACGGCATGTATGAAAGTCGTGTTAGTTTGGCCACTTGATCGAAATTCCTTGATAATTTGGAGATGTGGGCTTGTCTTGCGGAGACCCTGATGGTAGGTGGAGGAGTTGCAACCTCGGTCTCTTCTGCATGCATAGCCTTTTTGCCCCCTCTCTTGGGGATCTCAGCATAATTTTTGAAGCCTTGCGAAGCTAGTGCAGGGCCTCGGATCCTCTGGGAACCCAGATCTACTTGAACTTTGGCAAGTTTGGGGTCGGCCTCCCTTGCTTGTCATCGTCAAAATTCACACTTCGGCCTGCTAGCACTTGGAAGGCATTGTGAGTGGGCACAGTCGGGATGATCCGACCTGGCAGAACTTTGGCGCCACGGCCATTGAAGTAGACTCGGATGTCCCCGATCAACATGGACTTCCGAGAGGTTGAAAGTTGGCTCCGAGGATCAGCAACAATTCTTCCCCTGGAGCTCTTCTTGTTGCCCCTAGCAGGCTTCTTCTCATGTGCCGCAGTTGGGCAAACAGTATGGTAGACGTGGCAGCTCACGACCACCGGGCTCTTCAGCAAAGCTCCCTCGACATGGCCCTCACTTCGGCGAGCCGCAATTTTATCGTTCTTTAGCTTCGCAGGTTCAGAACTCTCCACATCAAGGAGATCCACGAATGCAACTCCCAAGAAGTTGGGGAAGCCTACAGCTGGTGGGAAGTATCTGAAAACCGCGGGCACCGCCAGGTACCCGTGTTCCGCGTGGTAGGCGACGATTGCGGGACTGAAGCCAACACCAGTGAGTCCGAATGACGTCATCGTTCGCCTTAGACAACAGACAAACAATCAGTATTCTTGGGGGAAGCCCCCGAAGGTATCCTCTCTTGGCAAAGAGATGAAGGGAGACTGGAGTCCCACCGAGCGTGCCAGACTTGTGGGGATGTTTTTTGTTTAGGTTTATTTTACTGGATTTATTAGGCGTGCCAGTCACCGGAGTGACGATTCATTGTGCGCTCGACCTGACTCAGTCATTCGATTGTGATATTCGTGTCAGGACCCTGAGTCCGTCATACCATAAAGGCTATGACGTTAATTACGTCCTTCCAAAGAAGGACAACCCTTGATTAATTACCAAGAAAGGATGCCTCGGGAGCAAAATAAGATACGACTATTATGCTAACTCCGCTAACGGGATGCGAAACATGCATAGAAAACTGTGCTACGCGGGACATGATAACGGTGTTATGGCACAAACCCGGTAGCATGTCCCCTTGTCTGGGGCTATGCGAAAGGGAAATATAGGTCATTCACCCACGAAATGTCGGGATGGAAGCCAAAAGAGAGGCGGGCGTAGCCCTGGATCCAAAAGGATTTGAATGTGACGGGACAATGTCCGCTACCATGTCGTTTGTTGATATTCCCCTTAACGGACCATTGGAGGACATGTAGTGGCAGAACTCCGAGGGTCAGCGGGGTGACAAAAGAAACCTCGTATTCGGTATAATGTAGGGGTAAAACCCCGATTAATGTATCTCCCGTGGATCTGGATGAAGAACCATGATTCCCTCGTAAAGCAATGAAGGCTGGCATGAAGGTTGACAGGAATGGGACATTGAGTTTAGATTGGATTTGGGTTTAATGGAGTTGTTGAGACATCAGATTTGGATGGCACCTGTTAACAAGATGAAACGGTGCGGATAGGAGTCGGCGCGAGGGGGATCCCGGCGCGACGGGCAACTGGCGTGGCTGGAAATATAGGCAGACGGCACGGCAGGGCATACGGCGCGGCAGGTTCCCGGCGCCCCCTTCACCCGGTGCGAGTTTGGCGCCGGGAGGAGGTGGCGCCGGGAGGTGATGGTGCCGAGAGGCGGTGGCACCGGGAGGCCATTTTGTTGGTTTTCTTCGATATTATGAGGGGTTCTTATGAGTTCAAGGGGATCCTCTGTATTCAACGGGGATTCCATGGCAATAATTGGGTGAGATAGAAGATGGGGGTGGATTCATTCACCAGGGTGTCCGAGGAGATAGTGTAACTATAACATATATCCCCTGTGGTGACCAAGGTGTCATGAGATGATATAGCTCAGCCCTTTGTCACACAGTCGGGGGCTAAATGCATAATTTCGGTGAAAACATCACACTATGTGACCGAATAACCCTCTGAACGAATTTTGATAGCACCTCCCCTTATTTTGGGAGTATGCCAAAAGGGTATTATAGGTCATCCACTCACAAACTGCCGGAGTGGAAACCAAAGTAAGAGCCGGGCGTAGCCCGAGATCCAAGGGATCTAAATCATATGGGGCTTTATCCGTCTGTTGTGATATTCCCTGTACAGTCAGTGGAGGGTATGCAGTGGTAGAGCTCTACGACTTAATAGGGTTATAAAATGTGGGGGAATGACCCCTTTAATATGGCTCCCATGAGGATAGAGGGAAAGGTAGTGCGTCATCATAGGACAGGATATCATGAGCAAGGCTGGCATGGCCTGACGGCATCGGCACGAACACATCAAAGTGGCCAAAAGGTGTGAAGGTATCGGCGTGAAGAAGAGGATGGGTTTCGGCGCGACACGAGCAGCTCAGCCGGCGCGGCCAGCCCTCGGCGCGAGACTTGCGCTGAGAGGGGTTCGCGTCGGGAGGCCTCCTGAAGTGGGGTTTTTAGGGGGGGTTTGGAGGCAGAGGCTTCTGGGGCTTTATCTGAGGATTTTAAAGGGGTTCTATTCATGGATTTTGAGATGCTTCGCCTAAGGTTTCGAGGGGTTTTATTCAGGGTTTTGGGAGGCTTTATACGGGGGGCTTTGAGATGGCCACGGAAGACTGAGGATTGTTTCAAAACAAATCACCCCGAGGAGGAGAGGGCTTTCACTCTGGGGCACCATTGGGAGCCAGGTTATCGATTGAATCATGTGAGATTTGATGCGAACATATCCCTCGCCATTTCACAAATGGGAGGCCATGAGATGGACTGTCTCAGGCTCTCATCGTGATCGTGAGGTTGAAAATACAGAGACGATGCAATAGAAATCACTCAGATGATCTAAGGGATCTATCCACAACAGTTACTGAATGCAGTAGATTTCAGAGGGGCAGAGAGAGAGAAATAACTCCGGAATCTCATATTTCATTTCATCGCATAAAACGCATACATTCAGCACATAAGGGAAAATCAGACTGCGAGAATCTAAATACAGAGGGTGCCCCTTGACAACCGGGCTACACTAGCAGTTGATATCGTCAGAAGAACAGCGCTCGGAAGCAGACCAAAAGAAAGAAGACAGACTCAAATAAAAGATGGGGAAAGGGGGAAATATAGCCC
Organism: Amorphophallus konjac; assembly: GCA_022559845.1. Taxonomy (NCBI): domain Eukaryota; kingdom Viridiplantae; phylum Streptophyta; class Magnoliopsida; order Alismatales; family Araceae; genus Amorphophallus; species Amorphophallus konjac. The sequence goes on along the minus strand of CM040120.1, from coordinate 40,780,413 downwards.
CTTAGGGCATTCGACAGACGACCCCACCTTGAATCCTCTTCCCCGGGCTTCTGCAACTCTCTTTCTTTCTTCAGATCTCTTCAGCGGGCGCTCAGACCTTTCTCTTCCCTCTTTTTCTTTCTCTTCTACTGGCTTCTCGATTCCTCTCCTCCTGGTTTTTTTTGCTGCCCTCCTCCTTGTGCTCGAAGCAAGGTTCAAACATATAGAGGTGTGGCCCTGTTTCCATCGGCGCGTAGAAGAACCGGTGCGCTAATTGGTGTTTGCGCGCTGATTGTAATCCCGCGCCAGTTTCATTTCGTGCCGGTTGACCTCTGTGCCGGTTCAGTGGCGTGCCGGTTCACTCCCGTGTCGGTTGACCGTCGTGCCGGTTTCAGCTCATTTCTTAGCATCCTTTGGCCCATTTTTTGTTTGTTTAGGCCCATTTGTGTTCGTTTCTCATTTTGCGAGGGTTGACCCATCGACTGACTTGTCTTGCTGTCCGAGCTTTTATCTTGTTCATTCGGGGATGGTCCCGAGCCTTTTCTGAGCTCTTGAGTCTTGCTTCAGCGGCTGTCCATTGGAGCCGGGCGTCTTTTCTTTTCTTCTCTCTTTATTTTGTTCTTCATCTTTGTTCAGCTTCTGCCACTCATTTCCCTCTTTCCTTTTCTTATCGGCATAGGGGTACTTCAGCCAGGGCTCCATACTTGCAAAAGCAAAAGGTTAAGAAATGTCAGAAATATTTTCAGTGTCAACAGCAAGTTACTCTCCACCAGAAGAGCAGTCGTTCGCAGGCAAGTTGAGGAAGAAGAAAGGTCGTCATGCGGTTCTCGGTGATTTAAATTTGAATTCAAGTTTAGAATGCGTCTTCGCGCCTAGACGCCTCAGGGAGGGAGGGGAAGATGGCATACCCTCCGCATGAGGCATATTTCTCCGCTTTCAGGGTAAGATGGTGTAAGGCATGCCACGAGAAGATAATTAAAGGAGAGGCGTCAGGGAAGGAACGTGCACAAAAGACAGTTAAGTGACAGAAAAGAAATCAATCCATAGAACAAACTATCTGTCATATACATCATAAGTGACGATGGTGGGTGTACAAGTCACTCTCTAACTCTCACCACCACCCTCCTGGTCATCTCTCTGATCATCCCTCTCCTCTCTCCTCTGGCGTGGATCCCTAGGGGGCCTCCGCGAACTCTGAGAGGCGGTGCTCCCCTCACCCTGTGGTGCCTGGCCGGCCTCAAACGCACGGCGCCGCTCCTCGTCCGAAGAAACTAGGAAACAGCCTACAGAAAAAGAACCAGACTATCGAAGGCGCGCCCCACGCTCCTTCACTCTCTAGTACCGCTCCTCGCTCTCCCGCATCCTCCCCTCTGTCGTGCCGAGACTCACTCTGAGCTCCGTCATCTGGGCCTCCAAGGCCCTCCTCTCCAACCTCTCCCTCTCCCTCTCTGCTCTCTCTCTCTCTCTCTCTCTTTCTGCCTCTCTCCTCAACACCTCGGGGGTGATCCGTAACCCTAGCACATTGCGAGGAAGCTCCTCAGCCTCCCGTCGTCGTCGGTCCTCCTCTAGCTCCGCTATCCGGGCATCGCGCTCCGCCGCCCAGGCGTCACGCTCCTGCTCTGCACAGACCACACGAGCCAGTGCATCCCGAATCTCCGCCACCTGTTAAAGCCCATATTAAGTCAGCAAAGGAAAGGGAATACGTGGAAAAGGAACCCATGTCAAGTAAACACTCACCTGAGCCGCCTGATCACACTCGGCCTCCTCAGCACGGGCCACCGCGCCCGCCAACTGCTCCTGGAGAGAAGAGACCTCCGGAGGAGGGGCTCGTGAGCTGGAGGCCGCCCCACCAGTCATCTCAGTCGCCGCCGCTCGATGGGCACGCTGAAACACAGAACAACAAACGACAGTAAGAGGCTAGGCCCCAGGAATCCAGGTGACACAAAAAAATGCATTGCATAAACACACCATGATGTCTAGCTCTTGACGAGTAGTTGCCAACTGATGCCTGGCAGCTGCCAACTGGGCCCGCAGATCAGTGATGATAGTGTCACGAGCATCCTACATTCATAAGCATATAGATTAATGTCACATGCATGCATTTGCATAAAAATCCGCATTTCATACTTACTTCTGCTGGCCCACCGAGGTAGAGACGTCTTGCGTACGTATCTCGGTACCGTCGCAAGTAGTCGATGTTGTCCTGTACGTGAGACACCACCGGAATGCCACCCTACTGCCAGTCCTAGTACTGTGCAGGAAAGCGCGTACACCAGTCCATGAGCTTCGCCTTGCCCCGGGTCTTCCGCCCGACATGGCTCGGCTTGTCTACCTCCACCCACTCCTAGGCAAGCCCCAAGGTCCTCATAACTAGCCTGAGGCGCAATGGCTCGATCTCGTTCAGGCAGTGGACTCACAAGTCCCTCCCAAAACGAGGTCGGCCCACTACGACCCAAGGCTGGCTGGCATCGGCCATGCCAAGGTAGGGCCTCCATACCATCTGCATCACCATACATGCATCATATTAGTTACCATTTTGCTAAACTAAATCATATATAAAAAAAAATTCATATGCATCATACCATGGCCTCCGGGTACTCGGTCAGTTCACGTCGAAGCGACGTCAGCTGGTAGCCGCGCGGCGCCACAACCATGACCGGCCTCCACCGCCGCGCTAGGGGCACGACTGTCCAGTTCCATTGCCTGGCCCTCCCCACCATAAAGTAGTAATAACTCCATACCTGCATCTATCATACCTCATTAGCACAAGTAATTGCGTGACTGTGATTACGGTAAAATACATAAATAAAATATTTACCTGGAGGAAAGGCGCGAAGCCGCTGACTGTCGTCTCCTTCTCTGCCCCCTGAGAAAGATCAGCAATCAAGTGGGCGAGTAGAACTGCTCCCCATGCATAATCCCCCACTCAGTCTAGGTCCGCCAAGATCCCAAGGAAACGATAATGGATGCCATCCCCCTTCGTCCCCAGCAGAAGGTTGCCCAGTAAGAAGAAGAGGAACCTCCGAAGGTCTAGGTCTGCCAGCTCTCGATCGCCCAGGTCCTAGCTGAAAGTCGCCCAAGCTGCTCCCTCCAGCCGTGCCAGAAATTCTACACCGCTCTCACTAACCCGCTGGCGCGGGTCCTCGAATCCAACCGCCTCCATGATGTCCACCCGGCCGACTGTCCTGCTGTCTCTGTCAGTCGCGGTCGTCTCCAACCATAACAGCTCTAGGGCGCTCTCTCGGTAGTCAGGGTAGGTGACCCCACTGACGGCCTCTCCGTCCACCCGTAGCCCGGTGATCCAGGCTACATCTTCCAGCATCGGCACCATATGCCCCCAGGGCATAAGGAATGCTCGACTCGGCGCGTGCCATCGCTCCCTCAATGCCTTGATAAGGGGCAAGTCGAGCCGGAAGGGCTCGATCCGCAAGAACGCACCGAACCCCATGGCGTCCACTCGGGCCCTCTGGAAGTCCGGCAGCCCTCGGTACGCTGTCACTACCAGGAACCAGCTGATCCGGCTCCTCATCACACCCTGCAAACCACAAAAACAAGAAACTACATCAGAGTCATAAATAAAGAACAACACGATGTATATATATTTTAAAAAAAAAGAAAAAAGAAAAAATTTAGACGCGTCAAATCCCTTGGACGCCTCAATGATTTCTTTATTTTTTATATCGAAAAAAAACATTAAAGCGTCAAATATGTTTGACGCCTCAATGATTCTTTATATTATTTTATTGTATATATTTTCCTTTTTTAAAAAAAATTATGTATATAGAGGCGTCAAAGCTCTTTGACGCCTCAATAATTTCTCTTTTTTCTACTATTTTTTTTAATGTTGTTATTTCGTATACATATATATATGTTAAAAAAAGAATTTAAAAATATTGAGGCGTCCACCTCCCTGGACGCCTCCATCATTCCACCCCCATAATCGTTCAAGCCTCGTTTCACGCCTCATTTTTCGCATAAAATCACAAGATAATGCAAAAAGAAAGAGTTCTAGGCGGCCCACCGAGTCGTGCTCATCCTCTCCCACGTCGTCAGGTCCCTCGGGACCTTCCACGGCCAAGGGAATCATCTCCTCCTCCACAGCAACGCCCTCCGCGTGATCCCTAGACCTCCTCGGACGACGAGCAAGTCGTTTCCGCTTCTCTCCACCTTGACTTGGGCCCCCGTGCTCCATAGGGACCAAAATAGGTTATTCAGGGTCGAATGGGAGGAGATAGATTCTTAGGAGAGAGAGGGGGGGTCGTTTGAATGAGGAAAGGCCGCACGGGCGGCCTTTTTAAACAAAATTCAAATGCTTGACGCGTCAAGGCGCCTGGACGCGTCAGCAAAAAATAATAATAATAATCATTTAGTGACGCGTCCAGATGCTTGGACGCGTCAATACAAAATATAAATAAATAATAAATAATAATAATAATAATAATAATAATAATAATGGACGCGTCCAGATATTTGGACGCGTCTAAAAATAATAATAATAATAATAAAAAGAGAAAGGGGGAAGACGAAAAAAAAGAATAAAAAAGAATAATATTAATATTAATTTTTTTTAAAGCATCCAATCCGTTGGACGCGTCAAAAAAAGGGAGAAAAATAAAAAAATAAGAATAAAAGAAAATCATAAAAAAGAATAAAAAGAAGAAAGATTAAGAAAAAAAGGAAAATACATAAAAATAGAAAATACATAATAAAAACCAAATTTACACACAACAACTCCACATTTTTATTTCAAAAAAAATAGGGTGAGCTACATCAGGGGTTTAGACACTTCGGGCCTTAACTTCTCTAGTTCAGTTACATAAGCCCTCCACAGCTCGTGTTCTTCCTCTACATGCACTAATGTCTTTCCCGGAATGCTCATCTTCCATGACACTTTGATGGCCTTCACTCCCTTCGCATCTTCTTCCGTGCCCAATTCTCTCTTCTTCAAAGGAGCAATGCCAGGTAACGGCGGAAACAAGTGGCGGGGAAGGCCGATTTGAATGCAGCACCGATGTGCGTTGTAGAGAACAAACTTAGTCGTGCCAATGAGTTGGAGTTCAGCTTCAGGGGAAGACCTCGTAAGGAGCTCGCGTGAGAGTAGACATGCCGGTGCACAAGTGAAGAAGCTTTGTGTCATAGTTCTAAAGTGGGACCTCCAGTCTTCATGTTTCCTCAGTCACGGAACGTGGTTCACTATATTACCACCAAAGCCTAACACATCGGCTATGTGGTAAAGGGGGCATCGTTGAAAGATCTTCGAGGTAGTTGGCATCCCCTCACGGTGATCAAATTTGAAATGTAAATCAACCCAGTAATTCAGAAGAAGCGCGCAACCAAAAGGAGGCTTACCCATGCTGGAAGTAGTAAGGCCACTGTAAAGGTAAGCAAGGACTGCAGGTCCCACCCTTTTGCCATTCCAAATTCCGCAGATGGCGCTTAGCTGATCTTCCTCCACTATGTTGTTGGTATGTGGGAATAGGAGAGCACCTGCCAAACAGATTGTGAATCCCTTCATGATTTCTTCCAAATGATCATCATCTGACAATCCTCTCAGGGCATCCATGACTCATTCCGCGAGCTTTTGTAGGTTAATTCCCTTCTGAGTCTAGACGTTTCTAACGGCACCAGACGGCATGAAGCTTCTGAGGACATCCTCGAAAGTCACTTTCTCCAGCATCGGCATGATCTTTATCCTGCCATCCCTTTTGAATCTTTTCAACCCAAGCAGGAGTTCCACCTCCTCTAGAAGGATGGTCGCCTCGAAGGTGGGGAAAATGAAAGTGTTAGTCTGAGGATGCCAGATCTCCACCAGCACACCCATAGCCGCCCAGTCCATGCGAATCTTTTTGTAATGCTTGGCGTGAATCAGGAGCCCTTGAAGATGCCACCTCGTGAGTATGGCCCTCATGCTGATGAGGATATTGGAAACTACCTTCGAAAGCCACAGCAGTTTGGAGAACTTCCTCGGGCCTGGGAAGAGAGAGTACGGCTGGAAAAGAAGAAGGAAAACAAAGGAGGAAAGAGGTGAAGGAAAGGTCGTACAAGAAATTTGAAATGAATCAACTCACCAAGCGCGATTGGATCAGCCCACTCAGATGTCCTTCGAGGTCGGAGAGCCGCCTGAATTCGCTGCTGCACCTGCTCCTCTTCATAGGGCGGGAAGACTCGCCTTCCATCTTGAAGAACCCAAGATTCTTCTCCTCCTCCCCTTAAGCTTCAAAGCCCTCCTTTGTACATTTGGTTGAACTAGGCAAGGGGGGGTACTTATAGGAAGGGAGGGGTGTATAAGTCAGAATACATCACGTCAATGTCGAGTCATCATTGTTGACTTCAGCAAAAGGTATTTTATCTTGATCTCCCTTGTACTATGGTGCAACTCTGCTGCTTTTAATAATGTTGATCAGTGTAGGTTTCACTAATGGACGCCACCGTCCCATCGTGTGCCACCATTCGGTAACTAGTCCCACCATGTCATGCATTGTATTATGTGATATTTACGCTATTAGAACATGTCAAGGATCTTGCGACCTGAACGGATCTGGAATTTGAGTTCCCCTTCAACAAAAATAGTGATAATTTTAGAGGAATTTAGGTTGTATGGATAGGCCATTAAGTTGCGAAAGCAAGGGGACGATGGTTCCATTCGATGAGTTGGTGCGTGGATAAACGGGTCCCGACTCAGTATCAGCTCACCGGATCGGTATCCTGACCCATTCTTAACAACTTGACAATATTATCCTTGGCTATTTTCTATTTTAGTTTGTTTTAAGTTTTCCTTTAAACCGAGCATACATTCATGTAGGACTTTGATTCCATTGCGGAAGATCATTTAAAGTAATTCGATTGTGAAGACCACTGTGCTCCAGTTCTTACAAATATGAGATATTCCACTCCGCTTCCTTGCTTCTCTTTCGAAAGAGACCCTTGTTTGGACTGATCCTCAAATATTCATTTACTTTTACTCTATTTGACCCACCTAGGTCGCAACACTTCCACATTGGCTGGTAACCGCTCCCCAAAGGTAAAACCTGCACGTTTACGACCCGTGTACTTCCACACAGAGAAGTTGGTCTCTTTTTCTATTTATGCCTAAGCGCACATTTTCCCCTCCCTTGTTTGATTTCCGTCCAAACAATTGTTGAATACGGAAGACCTTCTTCAAGGGCGTCTCATTGAAAACTCTGAAAATATTCAAAACCATAATGTTGAAAGCGTGTCTCATCATACCTTGGCATCAACTTTTCAGTCCATTCTCACTCCATTCCACTTCACTTCAATGCCATTCCACTACGTGTCACTCCCTTGCAAAGCAGACGCCAAGGCGGGGCAGCTGTAGACACGCTATTCCTGACATCATCTTGAGTAAATCTCAAATTACCATATGACGCCCCGCAGTGGCTTTCACATTTTGAATCACTTGAGTGCTCCCTTTTCTTTCCTTTCACCTTTTGAGCATGGAACATGACGCTTCTTTGGGATCCGAGCAGAAGCCACCTCACTAAGGAAATCGTGCAGCACGCGGGCGGCGCCGCTCCCAACCGGACGCTCCGGAAGAATCCAAACACGAAGACGTCTAACGGTTAGACTACGACGGCTTTCTGGGGCCGATCCGGCAGAATTTCTTTGAGGCGTCCAGGAACCTGGACGACTCACTGTGTCTCATTGAGGTGTCCAGTAGCCTGGACGCCTCACTTGCAGGCCTGTCCTTTGAGGCATCCAGGTGCATGGACGCCTCACTTCTTAGACACACGGATGGTGCCGATCCGCCGCTCGATTTGACGTTTCGAAAAAAATCTAAAAGATAAAAACGTCTTGTCAATTAGACGTGCCCTTCGTAAGTCACAGTCACGCGCCAAAACCACGCGCTTTCTCCACTGTCTACGGCCTTCGGCGGTGATTTGGTGGGCGAAGATGGGCGCGTCCAGGGCCCTGGACGCCTCATCATTGAGGCGTCCAAGAGCCTGGATGCCTCAATTAATTTATTAAAATTAAAAAAAATAAAAATATATAAAATATTCATTGAGGCTTCCAGGGTCCTGGACGCCCCAATCAACTTTTCCTCTATAAATAGAGGACCCCCTCCCTCGAAGGAAGGGGGCTTCAGATCCGACAGAGGAAGGAGAGACTCTGCCGGATCCTATTTCTAACCCGTGGGGTTTTGCAGGGGGAGATTCTTCCTGCTTCTCGGGTGTCCGCGTTTGCGAGAGGAAGGCTAGCTCCATCTGTTCTGCTTCCACATCATCCCTACGCTGCCGAAGCTCCGCCGGATCCCACCATCGGCATCTTCAATAAGCCACTCTCTCCCCTTCTCTTTTACCATTTCTATTGCATGCATCATCCCGCCATTTGTCATCTCCCTTCATAAGAGAGATCCGTTTTGCACGATCCTCCATTCATCATAGCATTTTACTCCTGCTCATGTCTGAGAGGGGTTTAAAAATAACATCAACCAAGTGTGTGTCCCGCCATGATTTCACCGTTTGTCATTATAATGGACTAATACTACACTGTAATTTTTTTTGGTCCACTTGTTATCTGTCCGTTTCTACTTTTGCAAGGGTAACCAAGGAAAGTCCTCTCCATCGACCGGCCGAAGGAAGAGGAAGAAGCAACCCGCCATCTCCCGCTCTTGAGGTAGGCGCGATCACTTTCTTTATTTTGGGGTCTCCGGCCCCTGGCGATCACATTATATTCTAGAGGCCGCGAAGAGTCATTTCCCGCAATGGCCGTTTAAATTTTTATCATTTATATTCTGTGTTGTGCTTATATCTGCTCATATTCTCGAGGCTGCGGAGAGTCATCCCGCAATGGCCGTTTAAATTTTCGTCATTTATATTCTATGATGTGCTTATATCTGCTTATCCTCTCGAGGCCGCGGAGAGTCACTTCCTGTAATGGCCGTTTAAATTTCTGTCAATTATATCATGTATTGTTTTCATAGCTTCTCATATTCTCGAGGCCGCAGCGAGTCATTTCTCGCAATGGCTGTTTGAATTACTGTCATTTAAATTTTACACTTTTCCCATCCCCCGAGGTCGTGGAGAGTCCTTTCCCGCTATGGCCGTTTAATCCCCATATCTTGTTTCGCTATATCTGTTTTGCACGCCCTGCTGGAGTAATCTCTCGTGGTGGTCTCTCTCCTCTTCTCTCTTCTTTCTGTGTTGTAGCAAAACGAGCCCCCGCGCTCCGCTTCGTCTCCTCCGGCATTCCGCGTGACGTCGCTCACAGATTGGCGATCACGGTGGGACTTCTTTCGCTTTCCCTCGGTTACCCTTGTAATTTCGGCACCGCCGTGTGCTCCTCCACCCTTGCGCCCTCGCGCGCTCTAGTTGTGCTCACGGTAGCACTTTCAGCTCTTATCCCTCATGCACCTCGTGCACTTCACCCCTAATCCCGTGTAATTCATTGGGGGTTGATTATATCTTTGTTATTTCTGTTGTTTTCTTATGTTCTATATATCTTTTCAACACTTTATTGCATACATCCCCCCTCTTTTTATTATTATTTTTATTTCTTTTCTAAGGATCACTCTCTTTCGGTGAAGGAAGGACTCTCCGTTCTGGAATTCCTCTCGACGGACTAGGATCTCCTCCACCGGGACCTCTGTAAGTCCCTAATAGTGAAGGATTCCCTCTTCGTTCACTGGGCTAGTTGTACCATTGAAGTTCCCCGGAGTTAGTCGACCCATTCGTTGTGAGACGAGTGACCCTAGTTGACACGACGGTGAAACAAAAACTAACTAGGGTCCCTATTTTTATGTGAACTTCAGATCTTGTTAAAAACACAAAAAAAATATCAAAATCAAAATAAAAAAAGAGGGCGTAAAGGTATCCACTTGTTTGATAATTTCTGCTATCTGCTTGTTGGTGTATGTTTTTACGTTCCGGAAGAACTTTGAGCATGGCTCACGAGTCTTTTGAGGAGAACCACCCTGGTCGTGGTCAATCAGTCAAGCCACGAGTCCATGCTATGGACTCGGGTCCTTCTTATGAGCCATCACGTGAGGTGCATGTTACCATAGGGGACACATCCCCACCATAGGACATCTCCTCTTTGCTAGGTGTCCTTGCCAACACGGAGCTTACCTCTAAGCAACTCCGGGCCTTCCAGGCCATTCTGAAAGGGAAATATGTTTCTCCCGCCCCCCAGGAGTCAACTCCAGCCATCGCACCCCTCCAAGAGTCGGTGCAGGCCATCCCATCTCCTTCACTGGCGCAAGCCATCCAGTCTCCCTCGCTTCAAGGGCAGGCGAGCCAACAACCACCCTCATTCCAGTTCCCTTTACAATCTCAAACCACTGCTGTTCCCCACATACCGCTCCAGCCGGGGCCAACTGCCGGTGGTCTGGCAGCTCCCTCTCATTCGGGGTTTCCCTTTGAAGTCCCCGTGAGACATTTTCCTCCCCAGTGGCAGGTGCCACCTTCACCTCCCGAGGAGCTTGCCCAATCGCTCCTCAACAGGTTCAATAGAATAGACGAACAATTTCAAAATTTAAATAAAATGGTGGACGTGAAATCCACCTCGGAGGTTGCTTTTCCAATCCTTCCGATGATCCATCTTCCTCTCTCCGAAATGCCTACGTACCGCAGGTAAAATGGCACTGGCAACCCCTTTATTCACCTCAAGGACTTCATGTATGAATCCTCCTATTGGCAAAATGACCAGAGATCCCTGGCATACCTCTTTCAGAGATCATTGGATGGTCCTGCGCTAGAGTGGTTCTATTCTTTGGAGCCCGGTGATGCCTAGAACTTTTATACGGTGCAAAGAAGATTCTTGCAAAAGTATCAGAATAGGGTCGGTCCCTCTCTTTCCATTACCGACATAGTGGCCGAGAAAATGAAGCCCAATAAAGATTTTATCTGCTATGTCGACAGATGGAGGTCCCTGGCAGAAAGGATAAGAGATACCCTCTCAGAGCCCGAACTAGTGAAAATGATTGTGTCCAATGCAACCCCACAGTTCAGGCACGTCCTGGCCATGAACAAGCTTACCACAATGGAAGAGCTCTATGAGAGGGCCCGGTATATCCAGACCCAGTTGAAAGACTCCCCCATTATGCACATGTTTGAGCCGCCGAAGCCCAAGGTGATCAGAAAGACAGGCGCTGGTGTGCCGAGTGGAGCAATAGAAGGGGTTGTGACAAATGAGCAGGCGAGTGCAGTGAACAAACCAACTATGCACTCAACCCAAGGCCTCCACATATGCCCCGACTTCCCCTCCAACAAGGTCCTTTTCCCTCTCGTCCTCCACCCCAAAACAATCCACCCCAGAATAATATGCCTCAACCACTTCAACCTCAGTAACAACCCCGACCCCAGCAACAACAACCGCCACCTCAGTACCACCAAGTTTCACCCCCAGGGAATTATGGCCCCCCACAACAACAAAGGAGGCCGATTGGTCCCAAGAGAGCCTATTACCCACCATTGTCAAAAATTTTGGTAGATATTTTCAGCGCCCTCATGGCCTCAAACACACTCATCCTACCCCGGGAAAGGCTCGCGTGGCCCCCGAATGTTGATACCTCCAGATACTGCATCTATCACAGGCAGCCAGGACACACAGTAGAGAACTGCTTTCAGTTTAAAGATTACATCTATGATATGAATGATGAAGGCAGAATTTACTGGGATGAAATGAGGTGATACATCGCCACTCTCAAAGCTAGGAGACCTCCTCCTAGGCCACAGTTCCAGCAACAACAGCAACTACAACAGCAGCCACAACAACAACCACAACAACAACAACAGCCTCAGCAGGCACAACAACAACAGACCAACAAGGGCATAATCCAGAATCCATTGTAGGAGCACCAACAGCCCAATCACCAAGTCAACCACATCTCCTCCTTCCCGGAAGTCGGGAGACAGCAGGTGTGGCACCCATAAAGTACCTATGTTCTTGCTGCCACCAACCCTATCGTCATACAACCCCCTCGCCTTGCCTAGGTAGCACCCCTCTCTCATCAGCCTGCATTACAACCTATAGTACCGCCTTCACCATTCCCACTACCATCACGTCCTCCCATTCGCACCCCCCCATAATGGTGCGGACACCCGAGCAGTTGAGAGGCGTGATACGCCGAGCCATCGGTACCGCACACGGAGCACGACTCGAGCCACTTCAGTGTCCATCTGGCTCGGAGATAGCCTGGAGACTCCCCCTTGAGTCTCGACATTTATCATATTTGTTTAGACTTTATTTGTGTGTAATGTGTGTTTGCTTCATTTTATTCGGTTTGTAATTTTGATTGTAAGAGGTGTTTATTTACAAAATGGGACCCCTGGGTCCCACGGGCCCCCCCAGACCCCTCCCATTGATCCACCTCAGCCTAGAGCCCCATGTGGGGTTAGTCAACATTTCAAATGGAGGCATCTAGAAGGTTGAATGGTAAATGCCACATGGGTAGACAATTGGACTTCAAAGTCCAAGGTAGGCTACCTACCAATCTACCATGTCCCCCCCTTAATATTTTATTTAATTTTTTTGTGTTAGTCACATTCAATCCCAACCATCCATTCCCCATCTCTAGATCCAATGATGGATATGGGATTTGATATGTAACCTATAAAACTTGTATTTTTTCCATTTGGAAGAATTAATGCCATTTGAAATCTGAAATTTGCTTGGAGCAGCCTTGGGCGCCCCCCTCCTCTCTCCTCCCTCTCCCCCTTGCAGCTGAGACGGTTGCCATTCTGAGGTGTGACGCCTCCCTTATCGTTCTGGTGATCGCCGCCGCCGTCATCGTGCCGCCCTCGCACCGCCACGGTTCTCATCGGTATTCTGTCCGCGCAGTGCAGCAGCAGCTTGTCCGAATTTTGCAACTCTCCCTCGTGATCTTCTGGGCACCAAATTTGGAGGGGATGTTCTAGGGATGTCAACCACACCATAGAAAATTCGGCTGGCCTTCTAGTTCACTTTTTCTAATTTTCCATTTTCGTCCAACTTTCAATTTCAGTTCTGCCAGTTTCAGATCTGATTTCCATCTTTCCTTAGTTTCCCATCTTCGACCCATATTTTGATTTTTTCAAGATCTCCCAATTTTACTGGGAGTTCTATCCACAACCCCATCATTCCCAATGTTTCTTGAAATTTTGTAAGGCCATCTCATATTTTTCAAAATTCATTTTCTGATCCATCTACAGTACTGTCTGCCAGTTTCTAGATCCGACCACTTGCCAGTGTTAAAATCATAAAAAATCATAGCCTCCACCAATCCTTCCACAAAAATTATTGCCGTTTTCCTTGTTCCAATCCCTACAACTTTGGTGAAGAAATCAGGATCTGAATCGGACGTCTACCTCACGGTCAATGACAGTTCTCAGACAACTCACCTGCAGATCTGAGAGTTCAGGTACTGTTCAATAGAAGCTTCAAAATTCAACAACATCCAGATCTGGGTAGATCCAGGTCCCCTTTCTGGGCCTAAATTGAAGGATTTCAAGAGAGCTTTCCAACGATAGCTCCTGTGCCCCGATCCAACATCAGGATTGGTCGCAGCAGCCGATCGCGCCGGAGCGCGCGCCGGAAAACAGAAACCAGAATCCGTGGGTAGCCACTTCACAACGTGGAGATCGGAGCCGATCGGCCACCGATCGGAGTTTTCGACCCACCGTCGTGCAGGGAGGCGCGCCACCAGGGTCCCCATCACAGCGGGCCCTACCCCAACAGGCCAGGAGGACAGCGCCATCCGTGGACCCCACGGACCCGTAGATCACGTCGTCCGGACAGCACGAAAATGTGGAGTTCGGCACTGCCGGGCGACATCAAGATGCTGCCCGTCAACCCGATTCGCGTGATTCCCGGGCCCCACATGTGACCTATTACCTCCCTGCATGGAGTGGGTCAAATATTTGTACCGCTGTAATATTGTTTAACCGGGAGTCCGTAAATCGGCCGGGGTTATCTTCGCCACGCGGGTGCGTGGAGGTAACGGTCTACACTTCTCGATGTTACTTTGCTTAGCTAGTATACAGTCTTATGCCGCTGCGAGAGTGTATGTTCCTAGCCCGTGTGTTCATGTCGCCGCTGTGAGTGTGAGAGCGACCCATCCCGTGACTCGATCCGAGTCCGGAAGTTGAGTCAGACTACCTTGAACGCTGTCGGTTCCTTAACGGCGCACGATCCACGCTTTCCCTCGCTTGGGACGACGAGTGAGTTTGCACTTCTGTTAGTGACGTGTAGCCTATAGGAGCTCTTAGTGTTGAGCCGAGGTCGCTCTAGTAGTCGTGTCGTCGTTGGTCGAGTCGTGTCCGTCTCATATAGCGTCGCCTCCTCAATCCGTCCCGCATCAGTTTGGTATCAGAGCAGTTGAGTCTAGGGTAGTCATTGCATAAGTCTTGCATGCATCATGGTCTAAGTCAAGTCTAGGATCATTATTATTTTTCAAAACAAAAAAAAGAGTGTTTTAAAATTGCATTTCATCCCGATAATTCGGTATATTGAAAGGTGTTGTCCGAACGTTAGGCTACGCCTATCGGGAAGGCCGCACACTTGCGAGAGTGATCTTCGGATCGATTAACTCCGTCTCGTACCGGATATTGGTTTAGGTCTAGATGCATTAGTCAGTGTTTGTATCAGTTTGTGTCTCCTAGTTCGTGTGTAGTCCAATAAGAGTCAGTCGGTCTTGTCCAAGTGTCGGCATGTCTAACATGTAGTTTCCCCTAATTTCCCATGAATTCCCAATCACCCGGGCAATATGACCATTGGTCTACCCATGGGCTTGGCAACCATCCTCTCCACTTCCGTAGGCCCGAAGCCTCGAGTTTTATGGCTCTAATGATCCGGGCGATTACCTCAAGTGGGAGGCTGCCACGGACAAATATTTTGAATGTTACACCATGTCCGATGCCATGCAAGTTAGTTTTGCCTGAGAGAGGCTTGTCCACAAAGCTGCTTGAAATGGGAGAGCATTGAGCGCATGAGGGAGGTTAGGAGACAAAGGCCCATCGAGTCGTGGCATGAGATGAAGGGCGAGCTTAGGAAGGTTTACCTACCCGGCCCAATCACCTCCATCCGACCCCACCCAATCACCTCCAACCAAGCTGGTCATAGTCGGAGGCAAGGAACCCCACCCATAGTGGAGCCTAGACCCAAGGCTAGGCCAGTTGATTACGGGCGAGTCCATCACATCGCTCCTACTCCAAATCCCACCATTGTCGAACTCTTCCAAATCATTTTGGATAGAGTGGATAGGAGGTGTGCTGATATCAAGTCCCTGATTTCCCCTTGCCTACCCCCTAGACAGAATGGGACCAAGCACAAGCCTGAGGAGGTAGCAACCGGTAGCCCCAACCCGATGCCATCTAAGGTGCCATCCCAAGGTCCTCTCCCCATCATAGTGGATCCTCTTCCCTCACCCACGAGAGTCCCATTGCCTGCACCCCATGTCCGTCAGGAGGATAAGGGTAAGGACACACTTATCAAGGAGAGTAGTGGATCACGACAGCAGTGTTATCGCTGCCAGGGGTTTGGCCACTTTGCCGGACAGTGTCCCACTTGGACATCTCTAGCCCTAGGGGACAAAAAGGTTGGAGAAGCCTCACTCTCCGATCTTATTTCGGAGCCACCTCAGCCACAGCTACCCGTGTTTCTAACGGGAAAACTACTTATAGACGAGTCACTTCTTAGCTGGCTTAAGAATGGCCTGGCCCCATCTCCCCTCCCATCTATGGACCCTATCCTACCTTTGGTGCCAATCAATTCATTTCACACAACTTTCTGGTCTAGTCACTATGTGGATACATTGGATGACCTTCTTAAAGGGTTAGACCGGCAATTGTCATTTATGCACTTGTTGGCTCCAGGCTTCGACCGACCCACAGGTCGTAGTTTCACTCATCCCGCTTTAGGGTCCATCACCTCCGTGTACACCGTGGGTCATGTTACCACGGAGGTTCTTCTACTCCTCCCTATGCCGATCGAGCCCGACTTCATTCCCATTTGCCCAAGGGAGAATCTTACTTTCTACCTATGACTGCCGTCCCACCTCTCACAATGAATGAAGGTGATCATTTACGCCTCCAAGATTTCTAAATGTGGGACAATGATTTGTGTAAGCCTAGTCCGAGGGGTCATACCTTCTTTGATCCCTTCGACCCATTCTCTTGTGGACCCCGTGACCCACCATATTTACTCCACCTTTTTGAGAGAGTCCAACATCATACCCCCACCGTCTCATCTCCCTTCATGGATGAAGGAGATCAACAACACCTTCTAGACTTCCACACATGGGATCTTGAGATGAGGGAATCCATATCGAGGGGTCACACATTCTTTGATCCCTTCGATCCCTTTCTTAGTGAGCCCCTTGGTCCACAATCTCCATTCCACTTCTTTAGGGGAGGTCACCATTATACCCCTCCCCCATGGGCTGGGCCATCGGCACCCACCGAGTCCGTTCACGGGCGAGAGACACCCGACCCTCCTGTCCCACCCAAACCTCCCAAATCCAAATGACCGTCTTATGGTTGTACCGACATTCGGCCACACTTAGGGTATGCATGGCACACATTCGGATGTCCTGGACCAACTTGCATATGATTGGGTCAGACTAACTGTAGGGTTGTTTAGGGTCGTGTGTGCATCCGTGTGTTTTTTCTTCTTCTTGCTAAGCATGTTAGGAGTCTGCATGACGACGTCCGCCGTCACATTGAGGCCAGCAATGCACGGTACAAGGAGTTAGCCGATGCTCACCGACACCACCGAGAGTTCCAAGAGGGCGAATATGTCATGATCAGGGTAAGACCTGAACGGTTTCCCTTTGGAACCGTTAAGAAGTTGCAAGCTCGCGGAGCCGGTCCATTTAGAGTGTTGAAACGCGTTGGATCCAATGCGTATGTTGTGGACCTGCCCGAGGAATACGGTATAAGCTCTACTTTTAATGTTTCGGATCTAGTTGCATATAGGGACCCAGCGGTGATCCCTAGTGAGCCTTTCGAGCCACCTCCTCCCCTTGAGAGTGATCCCACACCTGAGTTCCACCTCCAGCCCCTTTGTCACGGCAGCGTGAGCATATAGATCATATACTGGATGAGCAGGTGACAGTTACCAGGAGTGGATCCTACCCGCGCTACCTAGTGCGATGAAGAGGACGGCCCGCTACCGAGGACACATGGATCACGCATGGCGAGTTGCAGCGGATTGATCCGGACCTTCTAGAGCGATACCGGAGCGATGCAGACCCTTACTCGACAGGGTCGAGTTTCTCCCACCCGGGGAGAATTGGTGCGGACACCCGAGCAGTTGAGAGGCGTGATACGCCGAGCCACCGGTACCGCACACGGAGCACGACTCGAGCCACTTCAGCGTCCATCTGGCTCGGAGACAGCCTGGAGACCCCCCCTTGAGTCTCGACATTTATCATATTTGTTTAGACTTTATTTGTGTGTAATGTGTGTTTGCTTCATTTTATTCGGTTTATAATTTTGATTGTAAGAGGGGTTTATTTGCAAAATGGGACCCCCGGGTCCCACGGGCCCCCCCAGACCCCTCCCATTGATCCACCTCAGCCTAGGGCCCCATGTGGGGTCAGTCAACATTTCAAATGGAGGCATCTAGAATGTTGAATGGTAAATGCCACATGGGTAGACAATTGGACTTCAAAGCAGGGTTTGCCGACCCGTCTGACCCGGCCGACCCGGTCTCTGCGCGGGACGGGTCGGGTCGGGCGGGTCGCACTGCGACCCGGTCCACCCCGGTGCCTCTCCCACCTCCGGCGCCCCCCGCCCCCTCCTGCTGCGGCCCTCCGACGCCTCTCCCACCTCCGGCGCCCCCCCGCCCCCCTCCTGCTGCGGCCCCCCACCGCCCCCCTCCTGCTGCGGCCCTCCGGCGCCCCCCGCCCCCCTCCTGCTGCGCCCCCCCACCCCCTCTCCCACCTCCGACGCCCCCCGCCCCCTCCTGCTGCGGCCCCCCACCGCCCCCCTCTCCCACCTCCGGCGGCCACCACCGCCCCCCCACCTCTCCCACCTCCCCCTACCCCTCCTGTTGCGCCCCCCCACCGCCCCCCTCTCCCACCTCCGGCGGCCACCACCGCCCCCCCACCTCTCCCCCCTCCCCCACCGCCCCCCAACCTCCGGCGGCCCCACCACCGAGATCGCTCCCCCCCCCCACCCCCACCGCCCCCCCTCCCCTCTCCCACCTCCTGCGGCCCCCCACCACCCCCTCTCCCACCTCCGGCGCCCCCCCGCCCCCTCCTGCTGCGGCCCCCCACCGCCCCCCTCTCCCACCTCCGGCGGCCACCACCGCCCACCCCACCTCTCCCACGGTCCAACCTCCCCCTCCTGCTGCGGCCCCCCACCGCCCCCCTCTCCCACCTCCGGCGGCCACCACCGCCCCCCCACCTCTCCCACGGTCCCACCTCCCCCTCCGGCTGCGGCCCCCCACTGCCTCCTGCTGCGGCCCCCCACCGCCCCCCTCTCCCACCTCCGGCGCCCCGACCCGCCCCGACCCGCTCGTACCGAGCCGGGTCCCGCCTCGCACCGCACCGGTACGTGGCGAGACGCACGGGACAGAGCGGGTCGGTCCGTCCCGTCCACGACCCACGGCCCGTGCGACCCGGCGCCCGCCTGGGTCGGGTCGGGTCGTGCGGGTCAGTGCGGGTCGGGGCGGGACGGCAAACCCTGCTTCAAAGTCCAAGGTAGGCTACCTACCATTCTACCATGTCCCCCCCTTAATATTTTATTTAATTTTTTTGTGTTGGTCACATTCAATCCCAGCCATCCATTCCCCATCCCTAGATCCAATGGTGGATATGGGATTTGATATGTAACCTATAAAACTTGTATTTTTTCCATTTGGAAGAATTAATGCCATTTGAAATCTGAAATTTGCTTGGAGCAACCTTGGGCGCCCCCCTCCTCTCTCCTCCCTCTCCCCTTGCAGCTGAGACGGTTGCCATTCTGAGGTGTGAAGCCTCCCTTATCGTTCCGGTGACCGCCGCCGCCACCGCCATCGTGCCGCCCTCGCACCGCCACGGTTCTCATCGGTATTCTATCCGCGCAGTGTAGCAGCAGCTTGTCCGAATTTTTAAGCTCTCCCTCGTGATCTTCTAGGCACCAAATTTGGAGGGGATGTTCTAGGGATGTCAACCACACCACAGAAAATTCGGTTGGCCTTCTAGTTCACTTTTTCTAATTTTCCATTTTCGTCCAACTTTCAATTTCAGTTCTGCCAGTTTCAGATCTGATTTCCATCTTTCCTGAGTTTCCTATCTTCGACCCATATTTTGATTTTTTTCAAGAGCTCACAATTTTACTGGGAGTTCTATCCACAAACCCCATTGTCCCCAATTTTTCTTGAAATTTATTGAGGCCATCCCATATTTTTCAAAATTCATTTTCTGATCCATCTACAATACTGTCTGCCAATTTCTAGATCCGACCACCCGCCAGTGTTAAAATCATAAAAAATCATAGCCTCCACCAATCCTTCCAAAAAAATTATTTACGTTTTCCTTGTTCAAATCCCTACAACTGTGGTTAAGAGCTCAGGATCTGAATAGGAAGTCTACCTCACGGTCAACGGCAGTTCTCAGACAACTCACCTGTAGATCTGAGAGTTCGGGTACTGTACAATAGAAGCTTCAAAATTCAACAACATCCAGATCCGCGCAGATCCAGGTCCTCTTTCTAGGCCTAGATTAAAGGATTTCAAGATAGCTTTCCAATGATAGCTCCTGTGCCCCGATCTGACATCGGGATTGGTCGCAGCGGCCGATCTCGCCGGAGCGCGCGATGGAAAACAGAAACCAGAATCCGTGGGCAGCCACTTCACAACGTGGAGATCGAAGCCGATCGGCCACCGATCGGAGTTTCGGTCGACCGTCATCCAGGGAGGCACGCCACCAGGGGTTCCCATCACAGCGGGCCCCACCCCAGCAGGCCAGGAGGACAGCGCGATCTGTTGACCCCACGGACCCGTAAATCACGCCGTCCGGACAGCACAAAAACGCGGAGTTCGGCACCGCCGGGCGACATCAAGATGCTGCCCGTCAACCCAATTCGCGTGATTCCTGGGCCCCACATGTGACCTATTACCTCCCTACGTGGAGTGGGTGAAATATTTGTACCGCTGTAATATTGTTTAACCGGGAGTCCGTAAATCGGCCGGGGTTGTCTTCGCCACGCCGGGTGCGTGGAGGTAACGGTCTACACTTCTCGGCGTTACTTTGCTTAGCTAGTATACGGTCTTATGCCGCTGCGAGAGTGTAGGTTCCTAGCCCGTGTGTTCATGTCGCCGCTGTGAGTGTGAGAGTGACCCGTCCCGCGACTCGATCCGAGTCCGGAAGTTGAGTCAGACTACCTTGAACTCTACCGGTTCTTAACCGCACACGATCCACGCTTTCCCTCGCTTGGGATGACGAGTGAGTTTGCACTTCTGTTAGCGACGTGTAGCCTATAGGAGCTCTTAGTGTCGAGCCGAGGTCACTCTAGTAGTCGTGTCATTGCTGGTCGAGTCGTGTCCGTCTCATATAGCGTCGCCTCCTCAGTCCGTCCCGCATCACATAAACTCACCAATGACCTATCAGTCAACACCCTCCACTATGCCCTCACACCCTCTCATCTTCACTCACTCCTCCATTTTGCCATCCACCTCTACTGCATCTACCCCTATCCATTCCAAACCTCTTATCATCCATCAACCATACGTGATCCCGCCTGTCTCCACAATACCTCCACCAATGCCTTCAAAATAACTCATCACCCATCACCCATCTCAAAACCACTACCCATCTCAAGCCTTATCCATGTCCACTTTGCCTCCACCTCCACCTTCCAAACCCCTTATCCTTCATAGCCCGTATGATATCCCCTCTACCTCCACCATGCCTCCACCGAACAAACCCCTCATCAGAATCCCTGCTCCCATCGTTACTCCGGCTTCATCAACCATTCCTCCACCGCTACCCCTCAAACCTCCGTAAAAACCCGCAGCTACCCCCATAGAGGTACAAAAGCCGCAGGCAATGGTGCTCCGGAGTGGAAGGATTTTCCACAGAGTTTTTTCTCAGAATAGTCAGAACCCTGATCAGGCTCAGTCAGAGAAGGACAATGGAGAACAGCCAGAAAAATCCATCCCTGGGACACAGTATGATTTGCTGAAACACTTGGACAAGATGCCTACTCGGATCTCCATCCTTGAGCTGCTTCAGAGATCCACATCCCATCAGGCAGCCTTAATGGAATATCTTCAAAAGGTCATGGTGAATGAGGACCTCCATGTAGAGAAGATTTCGGCCGTTCTGATGCCGACAGACACACAACCGACTATTGTGTTCCACTACCACGAACTTGCCCCCAAGGAAGCTCGAAAATATGCATTGTGTGTTTCGATAAAAATCAATGGAGTGTCATACACCCGTGCTTGGTGGACACGGGTGTATCCATAAATGTGATCTCCATGAGCACCCTTCAGTTATGTGAAGTCGGTGAGGAACAGATAAGACCTTCCCCGATCACAGTCACAGCTTATGACAACAGCAAAAGGCCACCACAGGGAATGATTATCCTGAAGGCAGAATTAGGCCCTGCGTCAGTCCCTACAGAATTCCATGTCCTCGACATGGATCCCACATTCAAGGTTATACTGGGACGCCCCTATATCGAAGTCATCGATATTGTACCCTCCACCAACCACCAATGCCTAAAGTTCCCATACAATGGGAGGATTATTAAAGTGGTCAGCACGCATGTCCTTCATACAGTGGATGTTGTTAACATCTCTTTGCCATCTGTTTGGCCGTCTCATCGGCTCATATTATCACTACTGGATGTGTATGACCCGTCCCGCATTCCGCTAACACCAAAGAAGTCACCTTCAGTACCGATGTCACCTCTCCCTTCCCATTATAAAGGATGGGAGGTAATGAGGAACATCGGCTTTCAACAAGGCAAAGGCTTGGGCACGCAACTGCAAGGAAGGATGAAACCGCCAAAAGAAATAAGGTTGAGCCACAAGTTCGGCCTAGGCTTTAAAGGACCGCTAGAGGTGGATGGGAAACCTCTCACGTGGACCCTATCCTCTCACTTCAAGAAGGGGCCCGTTGTTCAGATGGGAGATTACCCGCAGGAAACACATGGAGGATCGCATGTTGTGTACTTGGCTGAAAAATGTTCAAGAATGTTCTCACCACCACAGGTGGAAGGGCCGCCATTGATCTCTGAAATGCCAGGGAATATCACTACTGTTGCCAAAGTTCCAAACCATCCTCGCCAAGAGGACTCTGTCACCGGCAGATCTTCATCCGTCATCAACATTGCCATCGACGGCTCATTAGCCGTCGTATTCTCCATTCACTCACCTCAGCCTTCGCTGATGTCTTCCTCCTGGACGAGACGGTTGTCTGACGATCTTCCCAGGTCCCCTTCTCTACTTACATACCTACGCGGGTTTCACAACCCGCGCCAGGTTTTCAATCATGATCTGCTCTACGAGCCTCCCAATTCTTTAGCCATAATCACCTTTCCCCCTCCTCCGATTTCTTTTCATTGTTTTGTCATTAAAAATGAAAACGAAAAAAAACGTCAATTTTCAAACTCCTCAACAACACATCATTGTTGAGGAAACCTCCTACATCTCTCACGAGTGCGTCCCGCCCTGCAGGCCACCCATCCAAGGTTCTATGAACGACCTTTTCTACCCCTCCTCTGAGGGGTCTTTCCATGTACATTCTTCACCATCCCCTTCAGCCTTTTCTCCTTACGTAAATAATGTGAGTCAAGCTAGGGATAATAAGTCAAGGGTAGTACCCAAAAGGAAATTCAAGGGTAGGCAGATCTCCCATCGATTCCGTCTAGATTTAGCCACTAGGTGTCAAGCCCTTCTATCCATCCCTCTGTTGCTAGAAAATCCCATCCAGCTACCGGAGATAGAATGTGAGGGCAATTGTGCGATTGATGAAGGATATGGGATTTATGAGATCACCGATGAACAATACCCTACTAGAGATGAGGATGAAGAATATGAGGACGTGGCCGGCGCATATGCTAGTGGAATGAGGAGATTCGATGAGCCGTCAGCCATCGTAGAAGAATCCACCAAAGAAATCAATTTGGGAACCAAGGAAGACCCTAGGATCATCCTCATAAGTGATAATTTGCCATCATTTGAAGAAGAGGCATTAATTGAGGTTCTCAAAGAGTATAGGGACACATTTGCATGGAGCTACGAGGATATGTCGGGTTTAGATTCCACCTTGGTTGAACATCGCTTAACTCTAAAACCAGGGTCCGTCTCGGTAAAACAAAGGTTAAGGCGTTTCCACCCTCAGATGGTTTTAAAAATGAAAGAAGTGGTCGACAAGCTCCATAAAGCCAGGTTCATTAGAGTCGTCCTTTATCCTCAATTGGTGGCGAATATTGTCCCGATCATGAAGAAGGATGGAAAAGTCAGATTTTGCATCGACTTCCGAGACCTTAACCATGCGTGTCCAAAGGATGATTTTCCCTTGCCTCACATTGATGTGTTAATCAATAACACGGCAGGTTATGAGACCCTCTCATTTATGGATGGATTTTTGAGATATAATCAAATTTATTTGGCAGAAGAGGATCAGGAGAAGACGTCATTCACTACACCATGGGGAACATATTGTTACGTGGTCATGCCGTTTGGGTTAAAGAATGCTGGAGCTACTTACCAAAGAGCTATGATGGCCATATTTCATGACATGATGCATATATATCTGGAGGTGTATGTGGATGATTTATTGGTAAAATCAAGAACCAGGGTGGAACATCTGAAAGTTTTGGCTAAGGTGTTGCAAAGATCAAGGGAGTTCCAATTGAAAATGAACCCAAAGAAGTGTGTGTTTGGTGTGTCATCAGGCAAATAACTGGGTTTCATTGTGAGTAAAAGAGAGATTGAGATAGATCCCAACAAAGCTAAGGCCATCAGGGATATGCCGCCTCCCAAAATTTGAGAGAAGTTCGAGGTTTAATTGGGAGGCTGCAATTCATCCGTCGATTTGTGTCTCAGCATTCACAAAGGTGTAGACCTTTCTATGAGTTGACCAAGTCAGGAGTAGAATTCCATTGAGATTCTAAGAGTCAAAAAGCTTTTGAAGGGTTAAAGGAATACCTGGCTAGTCCACCCATTCTCATTCCACCCAAGTCCGAAAAACCTCTGATCCTTTACGTCTCAGTCATGGATGACTCCGTAGGAGCCGTCCTTGCACAAACCGATGAAGAAGGCAAGGAACGGGCGACCTATTACTTGTCCAAACTCCTCAATTCTTGTGAACAGAAGTACACAGCCATGGAGAAAACTTGTGCTGCCCTTGTTTGGGTAGTACAGAAATTGAAGCACTACTTCTTGGCTCATGAGGTCCATTTGATTGCCCGCATGAACCCTATCGAATTCCTCCTGGAAAAATCTGCCCTTACTGATAGGTTAGCACGCTCACTTTGACATCACCTACATTCAGCAAAAGGCGATTAAAGGCTATGCTATAGCCGAGCATCTCGCTCATCATCCTCTCCCCAAGTTCGATCCTGTCCAATCAGAGTTTCCAGATGAGGGACTAATGTCCATCACCCAATCTGACGAGCTAATGTGGATATTATATTTTGATGGAGCTCTGAATTCTCAAGGGAAGGGTATTGGCATTGTCCTTCAAACGCCCGAGGGCGTTACCATCCCAGAGGCATTTCATCTCACGTTCCCAGTCACCAACAACATTGCTGAATACGAGGCTCTTCTAGTTGGTCTGGAACTAGTCTATTTTTTCTATATCACCGAATTACGAGTCGTGGGTGATAGTCAACTTGTTCTCCGCCAGGTGCTTACCAAATATCGCACCCTTGATCCCAAGCTCAAGTCCTATTAGGAGCTGGTCTCCGCTTATGTCAAATTATTCACCAAGCTGATCTTTGTCCATGTTCCTCGCGAACAGAACATTCTGGCCGATGCCCTCGCCTCCTTGGCGTCATCTTTTAAACTCCCTTTAGGTGCATGGTCTAAATCCATCACCATCTACAAGCATCTCGTCCCTACCGTTCAAGACCCTTACCTCTTAAAAATCAAAGAAAGAGTCCTACGGAAGGTTCAGGAAGAGGAAATTCTTGAGACGAGGGAAATCATGTTGGCAGAATTTGAAGAAGAGCTAGCTGACGAGGAGAAACCTTGGTTCTATGAAATCGCCAAATATTGCAAAGATCAGTCTTACCCTGAAGGAGCCACCACAGAAGATAAGAAAGCCATAAGAAGGGTGGCCCAGAAATACACATTGGTTGGAGGTCTACTGTACAAGAGAAGCCATACTGGTGTTCTATTAAGATGTCTTGATGACGATGAGGTCTGAAAATGTGTAGAGGAAGCACACTCAGGTGTATGCGGTGGCCATGTAAATAGCCAAATGCTCGCTAAGAAGATCATTAGGCAAGGCTTTTACTGACCCACTATGGAAGAGGATTGTGTTGTTTATGTCCGTAGGTGTGTCAAGTGTCAGCTTCACACCGACAAGATTCATTCACCATCTTCCTCACTTCATCTAGTATCCTCCTCATGGCCTTTCTCCATGTGGGCGTTCGACATCATTGGTCCCTTAGGTGATCCTAACTCCCTCACCAAGCAGAAATCTTTTATCCTCAATGCGACGGAGTACCTCACCAAATGGGTCGAAGCCGAAGCTTATGCGGAAATCAAGTCGTCAACAGTCTGCAAGTTCATCATGAAGAACATCCTCACCAGGTTCGGCATCCCCAGCACAATCATCACCGACAATGGACCACAGTTCATTTCTCAAGACCTTCAAGACCTCTGCAAAAGGTACGTAATCGCATTACATCATTCATCACCTTATTACCCACAAGGTAATGGTCAGGCAGAGGCCACCAACAAGACGTTGATTAAAATCATAAAGACAACCTGCGAGTCTAGTAAATTCTCAAACTGGCCAGAAAAGCTTATCGAAGCTCTATGGGCCTATCGCACTTCAATCCGTACCCCCACCAGGTAGACTCCATTTGCCCTTGCTTATGGGATGGAAGCGGTAGTCCCATACGAGACTCTGATTCCTTCTCTCAGGGTACAATTGGATAAGGAATTTCCCCTCGATGAACGCCGTAATTCACTCCTTGCCCAGTTGGAACTCTTAGACGAGAAGCGGCTGGCCGCTGCCGAGCATACGCGTGTTTATCAAAATAGACTTGCTCGTTTTTACCAAAAGAAGGTCATTGAGAGAAAATTCAAAGTTGGCGAGATGGTCGTAAAAAGAATTTTTGTCAAACCTGGAGGGCCGCGTTCTAAACTTCAACCCAATTGGGAAGGACCATATGTGGTTCAGGCTATGTACCCCAGCAACGCCTACAAGCTAGTCAATGCCGAAGGGACCGAGTTATCCCACCCTTGGAACGGGCTTTATCTTAAGAAATACTACCCTTAGATAGGTGTAATAACTGGCATGGTAGAAGGACCGTCGGAGATAGAAATTCACTCTTCGATCTTTGTAGTCTAACTCAGGGTTAACCTGCGCACACTCTCACACACCGTTTTTGGGATCAAGCGAAGCGGAACTCGAGGGAAGCTTCAAAAAAAACAAAAAAAAGAGAGAAAGAGTGCCTAGTTTTCATCATGCAGTCAAGTCTTTGCATCTGTCCTTCATGTAGGGTAGGATCCATTAAGGCTCGGTAGGTCTCGGGTCTTGGCTCGCAAGAACCGCAGAGATTCATGTCCGGTCATGTCGGCATACGCCCACTAAAAGAAGGCAGCACGCACACACGCAGCTATTTTTGCCAAAGGTTGGTAGTATTGCTTATTGTGGGGCTGTGCTCGAAGGTCTCCAGGAAAGTCGTAATCTTTGTTCTCTTCTATCTCGACCCAATGAGACAGCCGGCGCCCTTAAAACACTGAGCATAAGGGAACCAAAATACCATATCCTGAAGGCGAGAGTAGGATTTATCTCTTCGAACTCGAGTCAGAGCACGAGAAGAGGGCAGTGTCCCCGCAGGCATATAAGAGGGATCCCTACATATCAAATCATCTTGTCCCCCTCAAAAAAAAAAATCCAAAGTCAGATGAAAGCCTGGTCATGGCTGTGCCTGATTTCAACAGGCGAGAGCCCTCAAAATGAAAGCTAAATTCCACAAAGGGGCAACGTAATTCTGTTCGAGGTCTGGTCCGAAATCACCCAAAAGGGAGAGGTCGAGTAGGTCCCGGTTAGCTCGTCGGGTTAACGGTTTTGCCGGTCCTCTCGAAGGTTTATCCCACTACTCTTCTTTCTCCCCCCAAAGATGAAAGCTCAATGGAAATCAAGAAAGGCGTGCCCCGCTAAGGCAAGCAACCTCGTTTTAGCAAAGCACACACATAACTGTCCACTTCAAAAAGTGAAAGCCATCACCACGAAGAAGTCTTGGTGTTTCTGGCCGGTCAAGACCTCTATCTACTACCTCGGTGGTTTCTTACTTCAACATCGGGCTTAGGTCAATGCAAGCACGTCACCAATAAGTGCGACGGCGTCTGATTCCGGGTCAACGTCGCGCAGTTGGCCGTTAGGGTTCCAAGGTGTTCCATCATATACCATCTAAAGTTGTGAGGAAATAGACCCGGGTCGGGTAAATCTTTTACCTCGAACACTCCTTCGGTGTATCCTTGCGGTCGGAAGCAACTGGGAGCCTAAGCATGGCATGACGATTTTGTCATCAGGTTAAGTCTTAACCAGCAGGATTATCACTTGAGAGTCTAGGGGCCCAAATCAATCTAGATGTGTGCACAGGATACCTGGGGGTTAGTAAGAAACCCTGTCTTCATAAGAGTCAGGTGCCATAAGATTGGTCGCTAGGCATTAATCCCAAAAAAAAATGTCGTGGCACTCGAAAGACGCCGTCAGGTGAGTCCCAAAGTGGGAATTCTTTTGGAGCATGTTAACCCCGCATTACGCTACTTAAGAATGATTCAAACACCCCTGATCCAAAAACCATGTCGGATGTAATAAAAAGTGTTTTTCAAAAAAAATAAAAAATAATAACACACAAAAATATATATCATTACAAAACAAAAGAACACAGAAAGAAGAGAGAAGAGGAGAGAGATGGGGTTGACCTGGTGATTGGGCTGTTGGTGCTCCGGCAATGGATTCTGGATTATGCCCATGTTGGGCTGTTGTTGTTGTGCCTGCTAAGGCTGTTGTTGTTGTGGTTGTTGTTGTTGTGGCTGCTGTTGTAGTTACTTTTGTTGCTGGAACTGTGGCCTAGGAGGAGGTCTCATGGCTTTGAGAATGGCGATGTATCGCCTCAATTCATCCTAGTCAATTCCGCCTTCATCATTCATATCGTAGATGTAATCTTTAAACTGAAAGCAGCTCTCTACTGTGTGTCCTGACTGCCTGTGATAGATGTAGTATCTAGAGGTATCAACATTCGGGGGGCACGCAAGCCTTTCCCTGGGTAGGATGAGTATGTTTGAGGCCATGAGGGCACTGAAAATATCTATCAAAGTTTCTGACAATGGTGGGTAATAGGCTCTCTTTGGACCAATCGGCCTCATTTGTTGTTGTGGGGGGCCATAATTCCCTGGGGGTGAAACTTGGTGGTACTGAGGTGGCGGTTGTTGTTGCTGGGGTCGGGGTTGTTGCTGGGGTTGAAGTGGTTGAGGAATATTATTCTGGGGTGGATTGTTTTGGGGTGGAGGACGAGAGGGGAAAGGACCTTGTTGGAGGGGAAGTCGGGGCATTTGTGGAGGCCTTGGGTTGAGTGCATAGTTGGCGTTGTTGACTGCACTCACCTGCTCATTTGCACAACCTCTTCTGTCGCTCCACTTGGGATACCAGTGCCTGTCTTTCTGACCACCTTGGGTTTCGACGACTTAAACATGTGCATAATGGGGGAGTCTTTTAACTGGGTCTGAATATACCGGGCCCTTTCATAGAGCTCTTCCATTGTGGTAAGCTTGTTCATGGCCAGAACATGCCTTAACTGTGGGGTTGCATTGGACACAATCATCTTTACTTGTTCAGGCTCTGAGAGGGTATCTCTTATCCTTTCTGCCAGGGACCTCCATCTGTCGGCATAGCAGACAAAATCTTCGTCGGGCTTCATTTTCTCGGCCACTAGGTCGGTAATGGAAAGAGAGGGACCGACCCTATCCTGATACTTTTGCAAGAATCTTCCTTGCACCGTATCAAAGTTCTCGGCCTCGCTGGGCTCCAAAGAATAGAACCACTCTAGCGCAGGACCATCCAATTATCTCCGAAAGAGGTATGCCAGGGATCTCTGGTCATTTTGCCAATAGGAGGATTCATACATAAAGTCCTTGAGGTGAATAAAGGGGTTGCCAGTGCCATTGTACCTGCGGTACGTAGGCATTTCAGAGGGAGGAAGATGGATCACCAGAAGGATTGGCAAAATAACCTCCGGGGTGGATTTCACGTCCACCATTTTCTTTAAATTTTGAAATTGTTTGTCCATTCTATTGAACCTGTTGAGGAGCGATTGGGCAAGCTCCTCAGGAGGTGAAGGTGGCACCTGCCACTGGGGAGGAAAATGTCTCTCGGGGACTTGTAGGGGAAACCCCGAATGAGAGGGAGCTGCCGGACCGCCAGCAGTTGGCCCCGGCTGGAGCGGTATGTAGGGAACAGCATGGGTTTGAGATTGTGAAGGGAACTGGAACGAGGGTGGTTGTTGGCTCGCCTGCCCTTAAAGCGAGGGAGACTGGATGGCTTGCGCCAGTGAAGGAGATGGGATGGGCTGCACCGACTCTTGCAGGGGTGCGGTGGCTGGAGTTGACTCCTGGGGGGCGGGAGAAATGGATTTCCCTTTCAGAATGGCCCGGAAGACCCGTAGCTGCTCAGAGGTAAGCTCCGTGTTGGCGAGGACACCTAGCAAAGAGGAGAAGTCCCATGGTGGGGATGTGTCCCCTGCTGTAACCTGCACCTCACGTGAGGGCTCATAAGAAGGACCCGAGTCCATAGCATGGACTCGCGGCTCGACTGATTGATCACGACCAGGGTGGTTCTCCTCAAAAGACTCGTGAGCCATGCTCAAAGTTCTTCCGGAACGCAAAAACATACACCAACAAGCAGATAGCAGAAATTATCAAACAAGTGGATGCCTTTACGCCCTCTTTTTTGTTTTGATTATGATAATTTTTTTATGTTTTTAACTAGATCTGAAGTTCACACAAAAATAGGGACCCTAGTTAGTTTTTATTTCACTGCCGTGTCAACTAGGGTCTCTCGTCTCACCACGAATGTGTCAACTAACTCCGGGAAACTTCAATGGTACAACCAGCCTAGTGAACGAAGAGGGAATCCTTCGCTGTCGGGGACTTACGGAGGTCCCGGTGGAGGAGATCCTAGTCTGTCGAGAGGAATTCCCGAACGGAGAGTCCTTCCTTCACCGAGAGAGTGTACTTCCACGGCCAAGGGAATCATCTCCTCTTCCACGGCAGTGCCCTCCGCGTGATCCCTAGACCTCCTCGGACGACGAGCAAGTTGTTTCCGCTTCTCTCCACCTTGACTTGGGCCCCCGTGCTCCATAGGGACCGAAATATGTTATTCAGGGTCGAATGGGAGGAGAAAGATTCTTAGGAGAGAGAGAGGGGTCGTTTGAATGAGGAAAGGCCGCACGGGCGGCCTTTTTAAACAAAAATCAAATGCTTGATACGTCCAGGCACCTGGACGCGTCAGCAAAAAAAAAATTAATCATTTATTGACGCGTCTAGGCATCTGGATGCGTCAATACAAAATATAAATAAATAATAAAAAAGAGAAAAAAATAATAAAAATAATAAATAATAATAATGGACGCGTCTAGATATCTCGACGCGTCTAAGAAAATAACAATAATAAAAAAGAGAAAGGGGGGAGACGAAAAAAAGAATATAAAAGAATAATAATAATAATAATACATTTTTTTTAAAGCGTCCAATCTGTTGGACGCGTCAAAAAAAAGAGAGAAAAATAAAAAAAAGAGAAGAAAAAAAGAAAATCATAAAAAAGAATAAAAAGAAGAAAGATTTAGAAAATAAATAAAAATAGAAAATACATAATAAAAACCAAATTTTGCACACAATAACTCCACATTTTTATTTCAAAAAAAAACAGGGTGAGCTACATCAGGGGTTTAGACACTTCGGGCCTTAACTTCCCCAGTTCAGTTACATAAGCCCTCCACAGCTCGCGTTCTTCCTCTACATGCACTAATGCCTTTCTCGGAATGCTCATCTTCCCTGACACTTTGATGGCCTTCACTCCCTTCGCATCTTCTTCTGTGTCCAATTCTCTCTTCTTCAATGGAGCAATGCCAGGTAACGGCGGAAACAAGTGGCGGGGAACGTCGATTTGAATGCAGCATCGATGTGCGTTGTAGAGAACAAACTCAATCGCGCCAATGAGTTGGAGTTCAGCTTCAGGGGAAGACCTTGTAAGGAGCTCGCGTGAGAGTAGACATGCCGGTGCACAAGTGAAGAAGCTTTGTGTCATAGTTCTAAAGTGGGACCTCCAGTCTTCACATTTCTCAGCCACGGAATGCGGTTCACTATATTACCATGAAAGCCTAACACATCGGCTATGTGGTAATGGGGGCTTCGTTGAAAGATCTTCGAGGTAGTTGGCATCCCCTCACGGTGATCAAATTCGAAATGTAAATCAACCCAGCAATTCAGAAGAAGCGCGCAACCAAAAGGAGGCTTACCCATGCTAGAAGTAGTAATGCCACTGTAAAGGTAAGCAAGGATGGCAGGTCCCACCCATTTGCCATTCCAAATTTCACAGATGGCGCTTAGCTGATCTTCCTCCACTATGTTGTCGATATGAAGGAATAGAAGAGCACCTGCCAAACAGATTGTGAATCTCTTCATGATTTCTTCCAAACGATCATCATCTGACAATCCTCTCAGGGCATCCATGACCCATTCTGCGAGCTTTTGCAGGTTAATTCCCTTCTGAGTCTGGACGTTTCTAACGGCACCAGACGGCATGAAGCTTCTGAGGACATCCTCGAAAGTCACTTTCTCCAGCATCGGCATGATTTTTATCCTGTCATCCCTTTTGAATCTTTTCAACCCAAGCAGAGTTCCACCTCCTCTAGAAGGATGGTCGCCTCGAAGGTGGGGAAAATGAAAGTGTGAGTCTGAGGATGCCAGATCTCCACCAGCGCACCCATAGCCGCCCAGTCCATGTGAATCTTTTCGTAATGCTTGGCGTGAACCAGGAGCCCTTGAAGATGCCACCTTGTGAGTATGGCCCTTATGCCGATGGAGATATTGGAAACTAACTTTGAAAGCCACGACAGTTTGGAGAACTTCCTCGAGCCTAGGAAGAGAGGGTACGGTTGGAAAAGAAGAAGGAAAATAAAGGAGGAAAGAGGTGAAGGAAAGGTCGTACAGGAAATTTGAAATGAATCAACTCACCATGCGTGATTGGATCAGCCCACTCAGATGTCCTTCGAGGTCGGAGAGCCGCATGAATTCGCTGCTGCACCTGCTCCTCTTCATAGGGCGGGAAGAGTCGCCTTCCATCTTGAAGAACCCAAGATTCTTCTCCTCCTCCCCTTAAGCTTCAAAGCCCTCCTTTGTACATTTGGTTGAACAAGGCAAGGGGGGTACTTATAGGAAGGGAGGGGTGTATAAGTCAGAATGTGTCACGTCAATGTCGAGTCATCATCGTTGACTTCAGCAAAATGTATTTTATCTTGATATCCCTTGTATTATGGTGCAACTCTGCTGCTTTTAAAAATGTTGATCAGTGCAGGTTTCACTAATGGACGCCACCGTCCCATCGTGTGCCACCATTCGGTAACTAGTCCCACCATGTCATGCATTGTATTATGTGATATTTACGCTATTAGAACATGTCGAGGACCTTGCGACCTGAACGGATCTGGAATTTGAGTTCCCCTTCAACAAAAATAGTGATAATTTCATAGGAATTTGGGTTGTACGGATAGGCCATTAAGTTGTGAAAGCAAGGGGACGATGGTTCCATTCGATGAGTTGGTGCGTTGATAAACGGACCCCGGCTCAGTATCAGCTCACCGGATCGGTATCCTGACCCATTCTTAACAACTTGACAATATTATCCTTGGCTATTTTCTATTTTAGTTTGTTTTGAGTTTTCCTTTAAACCCAGCATGCATTCATGTAAGACTTTGATTCCATTGCGGAAGATCATTCAAAGTAATTCGATTGTGAAGACCACTGTGCTCCAGTTCTTACAAATATGAGATATTCCATTCCGCTTCCTTGAGATGGCCCTACGCTTTTCTTTCAAAAGAGACCCTTGTTTGGACTGATCCTCAAATATTCCTTTATTTTTGCTCCATTTGACCCACCTTGGCCGCAGCACTTCCACATTGGCTGGTAATCGCTCCCCAAAGGTGAAGCCTGCAGGTTTACGACCCGGGTACTTCCACACAGAGAAGTTGGTCACTTTTTCTACTTATGCCTGAGCGCACATTTTCCCCTCCCTTGTTTGATTTCTGTCCAAGCAATTGTTGAATACTGAAGACCTTCTTCAAGGTCGTCTCATTGAAAACTCTGAAAATATTCCAAACCATAATGTTGAAAGCGTGTCTCATCACACCTTGGCATCAACTTTTCAGTCCATTCTCACTCCATTCCACTTCACTTCAATGTCATTCCACTACGTGTCACTCCCTTGCAAAGCAGACGCCAAGGCGGGGCAGCTGTAGACACACTATTCCTGACATCATCTTGAGTAAATCTCATATTACCATATGACGCCCCGCAGTGGCTTTCACACTTTGAATCACTTGAGTTTTCTTTAAAGAGAAACCAAAATCTAGCAACTGATGTTGGATCCAAAGCACCTGAGCCGCACAACTGTCGGCAGCCACATACTCGACTTCACCAGTTGATAAAGCCACACAATGATGTTTCTTTGAGGCCCATGAAACCATGCAACCCCTAAGAAACTGACAGTGACCGCTTGTGCTTTTTCGATCCATCTTACAACCAGCATAATCAGAGTCAGTGAAAGCATGTAAATCAAATGAGTTATTCCTAGGATACCACAAACCAAGGTCTAAGGTTCCATTTAAATACCTGAAGATCCTTTTCACGGCCGCTAAATAGGAATCCCTAGGACAAGATTGATATCTTGCACAGAGACAAACACTAAAGTGTATATCTGGCCTGCTAGCAGTCAAATAAAGCAAGGATCCTATCATACCCCTAAAAAGTTTTTGATCAATTTTGTTATCTTTTTTTCCTCCATTTTCTGTGAGGTGGACATTGGTGTTGCAAAGGGCTTGGCAGTCTCAAGTTGAAATTTCTTCACGATTTCTTGTGTATACTTCTTCTGGTTGATGAAAATGCCGTCATCCATTTACTTTATCTGTAATCCCAAGAAGAAGTTGAGCTCTCCCATTAAGCTCATCTCGAACTCCCCTTGCATAAGTTGGGCAAATTCATCATTCATTTTTATGTTGGAGGCTCCAAAAATAATATCATCTACATAAACTTGAACAATTAATGAATGATCATCACAAGTTTTTGTAAACAAAGTTTGGTCTATGTTACCTCGTTTGAAGCCGTTTTCAATCAGAAATGAACTTAATCTATCATACCATGCCCGGGGAGCCTGTTTCAAACCGTATAGTGCTTTGTCCAATTTGAATACGTGGTCGGGAAATCTTTCATCTTCAAAGCCCGGTGGTTGCTCCACGTACACTTCTTCCTTGATTACTCCATTGAGGAAGGCACTCTTCACGTCCATTTGAAACAGTTTAATGTTCCTGTGACAAGCATAAGCAAGTAAAATTATAACTGCTTCCAATCTAGCCACAGGTGCAAATGATTCATCAAAATCAATGTCAAATTTTTGAGAGTAGTCCTTGGCTACTAATCTTGCATTATTCCTTACAACTACCCCATCTTCACTAAGTTTATTTCGGAAAATCCACTTAGTTCCAATGATAGGATGGTCATCAGGCCAGGGCACGAGGAACCACACCCGATTCCTTTGGAATTTGTGTAGCTCTTCTTGCATGGCGAGAACCCAAGAATTATCATTTAAAGCATCATCTAATGATTTAGGCTCAATGCTGGAAAGTAAAGCTAGATTATCGTGAATTTCTACTTCCCTCATTGAAGCCCGAGTTCGAATTCCTTCATCCACACCGTCGATCACGTTCTCCAATGGATGGTCCATGTGCGTGTTCCATTGGTGTGGAAGGTTCAGATGTTGCTCTTGTTCCGCTTCTTCTTCTTGTTGTTCTTTTTCTTCTTCTTGATTTGCTGCCTCACCTTGTTTGCTTGACTCTCCCTTTTCAAATTCACCCACACCTGTAATAAGAAAATGATCATCATTCGATTTCCTCATTGTGAATTCATCAACAACTATATGTGGACTTTCCTCGACAACAAGTGTTCTAGTATTATACACACGGTAAGCTCTAGATGTTAGAACATACCGGAGGAAGATCTCTTTATCACTTTTTGCGTCAAATTTTTCTAGATTGTCTTTTCCATTGTTCAAAATGTAACAAATTGAACCAAATGGTTTGAAATGAGATATGTTGGGTTTCTTACCTTTGTAAAGCTCATATGGAGTTTTCTTAAAGATTGGTCTTACCATTGCTCTATTTGTGATGTAGCAAGTGATGTTCACCGCCTCTACCCATAAGTACCGTGGAAGACCATTCTCGGCAAGCATGGTACGCGCCATCTCCACGAGCGTCTTGTTTTACCTTTCGACCACGCCATTTTGTTGAGGGGTTCTTGGTGAGGAGAACTGATGCCCGTACCCCTGCTTCCTGCAAAAAGCATCAAACTCATGATTTTCAAATTCCTTTCCATGGTCACTTTGAATTTTCTGAATTGAATATCCTTTTTCGTTCTTGACTTTTGTGCAAAAATCAATAAACTCATTGCAAGCATCACTTTTATTATCAAGATATAAAATCCATGCATATCGCGAGAAATCATCGACAATCACAAAGCCATAAAGCTTCTCCCCAAGACTGCGAGTCCTGGTGGGACCAAATAGATCCAAATGCAACAGTTGAAGGGGTTTTTCTATAGACACAATGTTTTTGCATTTAAAGGATATGGTGGTTTGTTTTCTTTTATTACGTGCTTCATAAATCTTAGAAGTTTCAAAACTCAATTTAGGAAGACCTCTGAGTAAATCATGACGGTTCAACTTCCTAATTACATTAAAGTTGGCATGCCCGAGACGGTGATGCCACAACCAAACATCTTCACTTCTATTAGCAACTAAACACAGTTTCTTAGGTGCAAGATCATCAAAATCGACTTGATAGGTGTTGTTACATCTCACACCAATGAACTTGATTTTCTGTGTGTTAGCATCAACGATTGTGCAGTGTGAAGATTCAAAAATCACTTTGTGACCCTTGTCACAAAGTTGACTTACACTAAGCAAATTATGATGAAGACCTCTAACTAGTGAAACATCTTCAATGCAATGGTTAGGGTCCTTACCAATTCTCCCAATTCCTATTATCTTACCCTTGTCATGTCCTCCGAAAATTATCGTTCCGCCGTTCTTCTCAGCAAGGTCAGCAAAGAGGAGTTATTTCCAGTCATGTGCCTGGAGCATCCGCTATCCAGGTACCATTTATTGTCTCCCGCCTTCATGTAGACCTGCACCAATTACCAACCATGCTCATTTTGATTTGGGTACCCAAGCAAGCTTGGGTCCCTTCACGTTAGCGTTCCCAAGTGGCTCATAATATCTACTGAAAAATAATTCATCATCATATTGCATGAGTTGGCATATGTACATGGCATGCCCTATTTTCCCACAATAAAAACACGTGGCTCTTCTCCTACCAAAATTTCTTCTTTTATTTTCATTTCTGAAGGTTGAGGGGAATTTGGAATTAACAGTTTACTTTTCGAAGTGTGTGTGTGAACATTCTCCTTGATGAAATGATTTATTTGCTACATAATGAACATGATTCTTGTTGCTATGCATTACTCTTTGATTCTTTTCAACTAGTTTTCCTTTCTCTCTCACTACCTTTCCATTCTCATTTTTCAATTTTTCAATTTCAATAACTAATCTCTCATTCTTCACTTTCAAGTTTTCTTTCTCTTTTTCACATTCACTCATTTGGACATGCAATTTTTCACGTTCTTTGTTTAAGAGGTCATGCTTTTCTTGGATTTCATCTTTCAGCTTAAATGCATTCTTCTTCTCTATGTCCAAGCATGTTATTTCCTCTTCAAACAAAGCTAGCTTGGTTTCCAAAGCATCATTTCCATTTTTCAGACTTTTGATTTGTATTTCAAGCAAATTACATTTTCCACATGAATCAGATGAGTGTACAATTTCATGAATCTTTTTCTTTAAAGTCCTATTCTCATTTTTCATTCTTCTATACTTCTCATCTAATTCTTCATAAGCAAATACCCACTGTTCATTTGAAATGGCCTCAGTGTCAGAAATTACCTGTTCGATGTCGCTGTTGGCCATCAAGCACATCGTCTTCACGAGTTCTTCAATATCCTACTCCTCATCATCGGTCGTGGGATCATCCTCATCCTCGTCGCTCCATGTCGCCTTCATGGCCTTCGGCTTCTTGCCTTTGACGACATTTCCCTTTTTCTTTTGGAGCTCGGGGCATTCTCCTCGCATGTGCCCCTCTTTCTTACATTCATAGCAAATGATTTCGACGGCCTTGGATGGTTCATTTCTTTGTCTTGGCTGCCTCTTCCCTTTCCTGAACTTCCCGCCAAATCTTCTTCTTTGGCGCAAGAATTGTCTTATCTTTCTTGTTAGCATAGCAACCTCTTCATCGTCGGTGGTTCCCAACGATTCCTCTTGGCTCGAGATACTCTCCGGGAGTGCTTTCAAGGCGATTGGCCTTTCCTCTTCCGTCCTTTTGATCACATTGATCTCATAGGTCATTAATGACCCTATGAGTGCATCCACGGTGAGAGTTGTCAAATCCTTGGAGTCTTCTATCACGGTCACCTTGGTGTCCCAACTCGGTGACAGTGACCTCAACACCTTCCGCACCAATTCCTTGTTGGTGAACTCTCTTACGAGTGACTTCAGTCCATTGGTGATCTCCATAAGTCGTGCGAACATCTGGGAGATATCTTCTTCATCTTTCATTTTAAAGAGCTCGTAGTCACGGGTCAGCATATTCGCCTTTGTCTCCTTGACTTCTGTGGCACCTTCATAAATGAGCTTGAGCTTGTCCCACATTTCCTTGGTGCTACTGCACATGGAGACACGAGCATACTCATTAGGGTGAATAACACACTGAGTTATATTTAAGGCATTAAACTTTACAGTGGCTTTCTTTATAGCATCATCATCCCACATATCCTCATCGGGGTGTACAGCATACGGACCATTCCTAATAACAATCCATATTTCATGACTTTGCGCTCTAAGAAATATGGTCATCCTATTCTTCCAATATGGATAATCACTCCCATCGAAGAAGGGTGGCCGTTGAATTGAATGCCCTTTGGGCATCATCCCCTTGTGGAGGTTGTTGGCCATTCTTAATAGATCACTCTAAAACCGCTAGGTTTTCTAAGAAGCAGAGCTGAGGCTCTGATACCAATTGTTGGCCCGGTTAGGAGGCAATTGAGAGGGGGGTGAATTGATTGCCCACCCTTTTCCACAAATTTTAAAAGCAACCCACACAAGCCACAGATATGAGGAATAAATCTAAGACAGAGGCATGATTAATACAACTGAAATTAAATCAAGCAAGGTCTCACAACTCCCCAGCGCACAGATGTACTCACTCGGACAACTATATTCGGACGGACAGTTGAGAACACTCACACCTCACCATCTCACACTCGTATAGTAAGCGGAAAAATAGATATCAACCAACACCAACCAATCAAACCACGACACAGTATTTTAGGCGGTTTGGACGCACAAAGTGCCGTCCTACGTCCACCCCTCTCACCTCGAGAGGCTTTCACTATAAACGCTACTCGACGGCAGCAATCACACACACACGAGCTCGACGGCCCACACACGTGGGTTCTCGTACGACGACGAGACCACCCACACACACTCGGAGCAAGCTCCGAAAATGTCTAGATAAGAGAAATAGTATGAAAAGAAATACAAGTCCAGATATGAGATAATCGTTCTAAGCACAAGATGACTAAGAAGATGATGAACAATATGAATCTTCCCCACAAACTCTTAATATGCTAGGAATATAACGAGGGTAACGCTCAGAACAAAGGAACCGAGGTTGGATGAAGCCGGTGTCGAAGATGTAGTCGCCCGAAGCTCCGGATGTAGAGGATGCAGATCGCAACCTCCACTCTTAGGCTTGGGCTCGATCGAAATCGACCTAGCACAGCCCTCCTTCACCTCCAGCAGATGGATACCCTTCTTCTCCTGCAAGACAAGTGAAGACACACGTTAGAAGCTCAAGAGATGGGTTCCGATCGAATGAAGGGCGGCACTATATACAAGGGGATTTGATCCCCCAAATGACATAAAAGCCCACTCTAAACCCTATTGAAACAACATACAAGACATAAGGGACGCCCTAAGGTCATTAGGGTCATAAACCATGCCAAATGGATCCAAGCCAAATGGGTTTGAAGGAGATCCGGAAAACCCGCAAGAATGTTCAGAAAAAGTGTCGACCCATGGGGTCGACTCTTTTTCCTGAAAGTTCTGCCAGAACATATATAAAAGCAAAACCGAGCCACGAGTGTCGACCCATGGGGTCGACACTTCTTACGAAGTGTTCTGGCCTGTGAAAAAGAACATAACATTCGTGATGAAAAGTGTCGACTCACGAGGTCGACACTTTTTCACGAACATTCTATTTTCACAGAAATAAACACACTTGCCTGAAAGTGTCGACCTTCAGGGTCGACACTTTTTCACGAGAGTTCTGCCTTAGCAAAATAGCAGAACCCTGGTGAAAGTGTTGACCCCGTAGGTCGACACTTTCTGCCAGCGTCCCCTTTTTCAACGCAAGACAGAAACTGCACAAATAAGTGTCGACCTCGTAGGTCGACACTTTTACTATCAGCAGTAAAACATCTGTAAAACCCATTGAAAACTCCACAAATGAGATACATATAACAATGTTGATCAGTGGAGTTCATACAACTCACATATACATGGATAAGCATGAATGTTACTCGGATCAGTCCATTTACACTAAGATCCAAATAGTCATGTATTCATACCTTGGCCTTGAGAGATTGAGTGAAAAGCCTCACAATAAACCTACATTCAATTTGCCATTCAAATTAAGGTCTCAATGTATCAACTGAAACTCTCTCAATCATCACATAGTAAGTTCCACATTCAAAACATCCATTCATTTTGTGATTCACCAAATGACCTAGTCACTCACTACTTATGTTCAGCAATTATGTTCAATCAATAATAGCTCACTCGACATTCAATATTTAATCAAGTTGATTCAGATCAGCCTTTTTCAAATTTGAGCATTCTTCATTCATGGTGTAGACAAATCAATCATTCAAGTCTGAAATTCATCAGCCTCATCTTTCATCAAATATGTATATCAATGAGGATCAACCATGCAAGTTTTCATTCAAGGGAATCATTCATCAACCCTGTATTCATGCAAATTCATTGAACTTGAAATCATGACAATTCATTCAGAATCTTTGTCAAAACAGTCCGGGGCACAACACACGGGAAGGAGGAAGAAGAAGGAGAAGAAGAAAGAAGAAAAAGGGAAAAAGAAAAAGAAAATGGGGGGTTTATATAGAAAATTTAGAAAATGCCAAAAATATGAAAAATTAAGAAAAATCATTTTCACGATCCTCGAAACACGCTCGACGCACTGGTACAGTTCCGGAGGAGGAGAACGCAATGGTTCGGCCGCTATGGCGTTCCGTAGGTCTGTCAGGGAAAAACACGTGTAAACCATAAAACAAGCTCCATGACCCCCGAAAGTGATCTGAAACTTACGGATCCTGATTTGAAAAATATCCAAAAAACTCGGGACATTACAACTAGTAAATGACCACCTAAGTGCGATCAAACATTCATAAACTGTCCAAACGATATAATTCAAGACTTTGAGGTAGATATGCATTCTCATAAAAAAAAAAGAGAACAGACACATCGATCTTAAAGTCTTGAACGGTAAGGTTCATTGATATGGGTTTAACATGATCTCCTGAGATGCATGTAATGTTAGGCTACATCAATGCACCTCAGGTTACAAGGAACACCTCATGCAATTAAATAACATAAAATTTAAAACATCGAATTAAATAATTCATTTCATTCTAATAATTAATTACAATGTATAAAATTAAAAACACAAACACCATAAAAGAAACCAAAAAATGCTTACATCTCAAGTTGAGAAGAATTTATAGACAACCAAACCCTCCCCTTCACCCATCGGACCCCCTCTCCCCTCCCCAACCGAACCCCCTCTCCTCCCTCGTTGGCTCTGCAACCCATAAATTAAAAAAAATAGGCTGCTACACCCCCTCCCCTCCACACACCCAGACCCGCCCTCCTCTCCCTTCTTTATCTCCCATCACCCATCGACCCCCCTCCCGTCCTCACCGACCCCCTCTCCTCGCCGTCGGCCGCCACGGAACCCCCACAGACCCCCTCCCCAATCGACGGCCCCTCCCCTCCCTACTGTGCCCCCTAACTCTAACGACCCCCCCCCCCCCGGCCCTCCCTCTCTTGAACCCCCCTCCCCACTGTGCCCCCCTCCCTCTCTCGAACCCCTCTCCCGAAACCCCCCACCCGCCCTGTAATGCCTCAAAATTTTTATAAATTATTTCTGAAATATTTAAGTATTTTTTGAATTTTAAAAAGACCAAAATGGATTAATAAATAAGTATTGGGTTAAATAAATCATTATTAAGGCCCAATTATGGTAAACAATTAACCTAGCCTATTTAAATGAAGCCCAAAGGACTAAAGGATCAAGCCCATGAAGTTTGGCCCATATTCTAGAAGATTAATTGGCTTATTCACGGAATATAGGGATAAATACCCATTAATTAGATAAATTAGTGGATAAGACGAAATTTGAGTTTGAACTCATTCCAAATTCAGTGCCCAATGAGCATAGCGGTCTATCGTAAAACCGCTAAAAGCATGTGGCGGACCAAGCTTCTACCGCTATTTCCTCTCAGTTCCATGAATTGAAGAAAGAGCAAAAAGATTAGATTTTTGCTAGTCTATCTCTTGAAGATCAAGATAGGAGGACTAGTAAACATGTTAAGGACTCTCAGAAGTCGATCTAAGGATTAACAATGACTCTAGAATCGATCTAATCCTCAAACCCTGGCAAAACTCTATAAATAGGACCTAGTTTTGACCTACGCGACCCTTACATTGGCTCGCGTGGAATCAAGGTAAGACGACATTATTTCACGTAAGTTCTTTAGAAGTTTTTATTGTTAATATATAGGACTAATATCTCCCAAAATTTCATGCTAGGAGATCAACCACACCAGGAGATAGAAGCCTGCAAAGTTGCTGCTTCCACTTTAGCGACCCAGGAAACTGTGCAAAAGACCGGTGAAGATCAAAGGATTAGATAACCAAATCGAGGTATTTAGCCTAAGTGCCTTTAGAACTTTTTGTTCCCCTTAGTATCTACTTCGTACCCTCTAAATTTTACATCATTAGGTTAAGAGAGTAAGGAGTTAGGGCAGCATGAAGTTGCTGATTTGTCACAAGGAGTGCAAGGGACTAAGGGTAGCATATAGCATCAAATTCAAAGTTTTAAGACCTTAGCAGAGGTATGTCATCTCATGAACGGCTAAAACATCATTCTAGGGATAAAAGCCCTCTTATTGCACTTGATTTCATGCCTTGTAGATTGTGAATTTCATATTTTATGCATCTAGTGTACATTCATGCATGATCTTAGCCCTAAATAAGTTAAGAATTCTCTTGTAAATTCACAGAAACCCATGCATATTGTTAGCTTAATCTTCGTTCTATCTTGTAGTAGTTTTATAAATATGTTGATTTCCAAACATGATGTATTTAAACATTAGATTTTTCTACTTAAGTTACTGTCAGTCGTGTTCTAGCGGCCTACTTTTCGACCGCCAACATCATGCAGCAGCCCCACGATAAACCGCTAGACACTCTGTCAATCCGTTTCTTATAAAACTCTGGTGGACCCGAAATAGACCGTTTTATCTATCTAGCGGCCTTACGATAAATCGCTAAACCATCTGTAACGGCTCTATATTAGACCGCCAGTGTTTTGTTTTCTGTCAACCCGAGACTGAATAAAGAACATCCCATTAAACTTGTAATATGCCTAGTTAATTATGTTCTAAACCTGTTTAAAGTATTGTTTTCTGACTCTGAGATTTTATTAATATGCATACCAGATGATTTCATGATTCCTTACTATACCTAGGATTATTTTCAGCATAAGTAATTTATGCCAAAATCATATACTTTTGTAATTAAACATGTGTTTCTAAAAGTTAAATGATTCATGGTTTACTTAGATCACAGTTTTCATGATATCTTTCTCATCTATAGAGTCATTTCTATAAGTTCAT
Source organism: Amorphophallus konjac (assembly GCA_022559845.1). Taxonomy (NCBI): domain Eukaryota; kingdom Viridiplantae; phylum Streptophyta; class Magnoliopsida; order Alismatales; family Araceae; genus Amorphophallus; species Amorphophallus konjac. Next base: position 40,736,967 of record CM040120.1, on the reverse strand, counting down.
GGCATATATTCCGGTATATGATCATTAGTTACACACTTTACACTTATAGGAACATAATCTTGGACATGATGACCTCTCCTTTGGATATTCCTTCCAATAGATTAGGAAATCTTGTTTCAAGGCCTCCGTAATTCTTCGCGAGTCTGTGATTCCCACTAGGACGCCGAGTTGGTTGTACCATTAAAGCCCAATTGACTAGAATGCACTTATATCGATGTTTTGTGTTTCTGGATCTTAGCGGCCCAATAATTGACCGCCATAGTCTGATAGCGCGCCTTCTCTAGACCGCTAAAGGAACCTTGACGGATCTACCTTTGACCGCTAAAGACTCCAGAATCTGTTTTCAACTATCGAATAGTCTTATACTTACGGTCAAGAACTAGACTGCTATATTCGTGTGACGGCCCAGTTATAGACCGCTAAGTTTCCTGAGTTTTTGACCCAAAGGGTTAATATTCCTATGATCCTGGATGGACTAATGATAGTCTAGGACTTGTAACCTTATTCAAAGATATCTAAGATAACTTATGAAAGATAAAGAACGTACCATTATGCTACCGATTTATTTCCATGGCATAACCTAGTTATTAAGGTAGTTATTGAAATTCCTTATTTTCTTGTATAAGCATTCGTATTTTGGGTTACTCATATCATGAAATTATCTTTGAAATTGTACATTCTTGACCACATTATTTACTTGCGTGGAAGTAGCTTGATTTATACTTGAAGATGCGGATCGAGCACTGATTGTGTTCAAGGGCTCTATGCTAGTCCCCTCGGCTAATTGTCGAATCAGAAACATACTATTTTAAACCATGGGGTATGAGGCTACTGGCGTCGCATTACGATGGGAGTACTTTCTTTATAAATAAGTGAAATATCCACGGGTATCCACGGATTTATCCACTAAGTGATAATCCACAGAAATTCACGGAGTACTTATTACTAAGTGAAGAGTACATTCTTGCTTGACTTGCTAGTACATTCTTATTCATCAAAAGCCATATTACATTCTTGCTTAATCATGTTTGCTCAAATCATATCTTAACTTGATCATATCCTGTTACTATGATTTTTCACATGATTTATCGCATTCGCATGGTTTTTACCTTATTCTTTAGAGCTAAAATGTTAATCACTTTAATATTGCCAATCATGTTGATGCGAAGATACCTACTGGGCAAGTGTGCTCGTTACCTATTTTCAATCTTTTCAGGAGATGCAAGTAGTTCGGATTAGGATTCAAGTTATTCAAGTGATGAGTCCGAGAGCGAATGAAAGTCTCGTAAAATTGAGAGTGAAGGCTTAGGAGTCAATAATGTCTAGATCGAGTCCATGTAATCTTCCTTTTTAATGAGTCAAGTAGATTTGAAGGAGTTGACTAGTTAATGTATTTGAATTATTCTCTTTATTAATAAAAGTGAAGGTTTGAGTAACTTATTGGGCAATTGCATTTTAGGTGTGATTGTTATTGCGCTCTGACTATTCTTACTTGCAAGAGACTTACCATGTTGGCTGTTCACGTTACCCAAGATTGTCTTCTGCTGTATTAAAAGCTTGGGGCGTGACAGTTAAGTTGGTATCAGAGCCCAAGTCCAAGGACTTAGGGAGAAAAGTCATGTCATAGGATAAGTCCAAGGTTTTAGGACACATACCTATGAACTAAGGAGAAAATTTCCCACCTATGCTAGAATTGGGTAGAGCCTGGGATAAGATAATAGATTAGCTTTAGATTAATCCATTCAAAATTTCCATGAGAATTAACAACTTGTTATTCTCTTAGGTACCTTATTTCTATAATGGCTCATCGTGTAGACTGGAACGGTATGTAAGAGACCGTCGCTGGTCTAACACAAGCACTACAAACCATGGCGCAAACTGGCGCAGGAGCAAGAGCTGGAGACCTGCATCGTAATTTTCGGAGCTTAAACCCTCCGAGATTTTCTAGTTCCTCAAATCCAGATGAAGCTAAAAACTGGATAGATGAAATGAACCGTATTTTCAAAGTTATGCAATGTGCGGATCAAGAAAATGTTCACCTTGCTACTTTTCAGCTGAATAAAGATGTTCGTACGTGGTGGAAGTCTGTTCCTACACCACCAGCTGATGCACCACACACGTGGGAAGGCTTTCTTACGCTCTTTCGAGCCAAGTACTTTTCTGAGCACGTCAAAGAGCGGAAGGCTATGGAATTTGCTTCTCTTCGCAAGGGCATGATGTCAGTAGCGGAATATGAACTTCAATTTTTGAGGCTAGCGCCATATGCTCCGCAATTGATTAGCACGGATTTGCTAAAGGCTAATCGGTTTATGGATGGATTAAGGCCCGGATATATTCAGCAACTGGGGACTCAGAATATCCGTACATACGCGAAAATGGTCCAACGAGCACACCTAAGCGAAAGGACCTTAGAAAAGATCGAGAAGCTGAAAGGAAAAGGAGAAGAACCTAGCCGAAGGTCCGATCGTCGTGAAAAGAAAAGCAAGTTCAGCATCACGGAACCCTACAAATCCCGTGATAACAAGAAGAGATCCCGAAATGGGAGTGGTAGTGGCTACCACAAGACCAAGAAAGTTAAGGAGGAGGACAAGTAGGTCGTCGCAGCCTGTACCTTCTGTGAGAAGTTCGGTCATTCGGCCGAAGAATGCTAGAAGCGCCTTGGCGCTTGTCTCTGTTGTGGCAACAGGGGCACCGTATGCCGGATTGCCCCCTTATGAAGGAGCTATCTTCAGGAGGTGGACGCAAGAGACAGGTGTGGACATGCAAAATTGCACGCCCGTATGTCCCAACTAGTCGAGCATCAATGACAACGTCAACTGAAGAAACTATGAAGAAGGGAGGGCCACCTGGACTCCCCGAACGCACACACACTACCGTGAAGCCATCTCCGGAGTCACGACAGTGAAGAGAAATCAACCACCAAGGGCCCCACAATCCATGGGCCTCGAAGAAAATCAAATGGGTCACAACTCGCCCTCACAACGGGCTCAGAACTGCCCATTTAGCCCTTCAGCGGCACGCCCCTTTGGGGATTCAGCGGCACACCCCTGGAGCCCTTCAGCGGCACGCCCCCTGAGGCCTTCAGCGGCACGCCCTCTGGCCCCTTCAGCGGCACGCCCTCAGTGGCCTTCAACGGCACACCCCGTTGGCCCTTCAGCGGCACGCCCCCTGAGGCCTTCAGTGGCACGCCCTTCAGCGGCACGCCCTCAGTGGCCTTCAGCGGCACGCCCTCAATGGCCTTCAGCGGCACACCCCGTTGGCCCCTCAGCGGCACGCCCCCAACGCCCTTCAGCGGCATGCCCTTTGGGCTCTTCAGCGGCACGCTTGCCATGTCTTCCAGCGGCATGCCCTTTTTGCCCTCTCAGCGACACGCTTGTTTAGCCCGCCAGCGGCACAACGTTCAGGCATTTCAACGGCACGTCCGGCAGACCAAATCTCATGCCTATGCCCTACAGATCTTTGGCGCACAGTAGGCTATCCGAGGTGTCGGCCGGAGGTTGGGCCACGCAGGCTACTCCCCTGACATCCAGGACGGAAAAAGTCAAACCCCATCATGATCGGTTGCTTCCCGCTTCCCGCTACCATGTTCGAACGCTCCCGCCATGTGGGGTATAAAAAGGCCTCTTCTTCAGAACACAAGGGAGGGGAGGAGGAACACAAAAAAGAGGAGAGAAAGAGAGACCACACCAGACACCCAGAGAAGGAAGAGGCAGACAAAAGAAGGGAGAAGAGAGAAGAGGAAGAAGGAGAGCCCCGTCCGCCCAAGCTCGGCAAGCCCAGGGAGCTCCAGGGAAGAAAAGACCAGAAAGAGAGAAAGAGAGTAAGAAAAGAGAGAGAGAGGTCCTATGTAGCGGGAGGTAGCAGGGGAAGAGAAGGGAGGCGTCGCCCCTGCTCAGCCCGGCTCTCTCCTCACCCCTTCTTTCTTTCTTTTTATCTTCTTGTTCCTCTTCTCATCCCTTTTGTAGCTTGTTTCAGACATACTCTGTAACGCTTGACCCTTGGCCAGCCATGGTTGTTTTCTATCATGAATAAAAGATGCCCCTCTGCTGGGTTTCATGTCATTCTCGTTGGTTTCTTCTTATGATATGTTTTGCCACTTGCTTCTCCCCTTTCTCTGGTGTTCTTGCTCATTATGTCAATCTCCTTCCATGACGACGGCCTGTCCGGTCCAATGTACAACGTCTTGGTGTAGCGCCATCCAGAGGGGTCCTTTAATAGTGGCTTCCTATATGGGCTTCTCCCCCTGTGAGTCTGACTCCAGAGCATGCCATTTAGCTTAACAGGGTGTCCCCACCCCCGTAGAGGAGATGTGCCCTCCTTCCAGGCTGCTTGAACCCCTGCTTCCTTAACATTCTTGATCTTCTTACCCCCTGGTTAGTTAATGCACCCCTGGGCTTAGACCTAACCCAATGTGCCAACAGCTTCCTCTCATTGGTAGGCCAACCCATACCCTCCACCGCTATAGCTTCAAGCCCCTTGTCCGTTGCATCCTTGGCCCTTCTAGTCCGATGTAGTCCATTCCCTGCTAGCCCGGCACAGTCCCTCGTCTGTTGGCCGGTGCACTCCCTAATCGTCCCTGCCCGGCACACCCCAGGCCCTCCCAGGCCGGCACACTCTAGCCAGCCCCATCCGGTACACCTTCCAGCCCGGCACGGCCTATCAGCCCCTCTATCCGGTGCATCCTCTAACCCTTCTAGCCCGGCACGCTCCTGGATCCCTCTTGCCCGGCACGGTTGCCATATCCTCCTACCCAGTGCACTCCCAGTCTATCTTAGCCAGGTCTCCCGCTCGTTGATTTCTCCGAGGTTTTCCGAAGTTTCATCAAAGGTGCTGCCGCCTTTGGGCGCCCACCCCCAATTGACGGGTTCCGCCACTCCTTGTGGGCGCGTTCCCTTTATCTCCCTTATGCTCGGGTCAAGGGGAGATGCTACCAAATTTTTGGTAGAAATGATAATAATGTGTTTGAAAGGCAAAGGGAAGCAATGAACAAACGGAACGATCGGCTATAGAACACTCTAACCGAAATAAGGCACTACGGACAACATGAGAAGAATTGGATTAAATGACTAGGTGGTAAATTAAACGCTCAATCTGTAAGGAAAAGGTTGGGGGAAGAGGGAGAAAAGATTTGTACAAAACTATAAAAAGATCAAGGAAAAGAAGAAACGAAAAGCCTTAAAATAAGTAAAGGTGGAGTGGGCCTTCACCGGCATGCCTATTCCAGCCTTCGCCGGTACACCTTATCAACCCTCTACGGCACACTCCCCTACCTCCTTGAACCCCCAGCGGCACGCTCGGCATGCCTTTCCTCGGTAACCTGGCGCATTTGTGCACCGACCTTGGCCTAGCCCGGTGCATACGTGCACGGACCTTATTCTCCACGTGCATAGTCCTCGTGACCTGCACTGACTCCGGGCCCAGGGCTGCACTGACTTCAGCCCGCATGCCGTACAGACTTCGCCCCTCTACAGCCCAAGGCCGCACTAACTTCATCCCGCAGGCCGTAGAGACTTCGCCCCTCTACAGCCCAAGGCCGCACCGACTTCATCCTGCAGGCCGTACAGACTTTACCCCTCTACAGCCCAAGGCCGCACCGACTTCAGCCTGCAGGCTGCACAGACTTTGCCCTTCTACAGCCCAAGGCTGCACCGACTTCAGCCCACAGGTCGTACAGACTTCACCCCTCTACAGCCCAAGGCCGCACCGACTTCAGCCCGCAGGCCGTACAGACTTCGCCCCTCTACATCCCAAGGCCGCACCGACATCAGCCCGCAGGCCATACAGACTTCGCCCCTCTACAGCCCAAGGCCGCACCAACTTCAGTTTACAGCCCAAGGCCACACCGACTTCAGCCCGTAGGCCGTACAGACTTTGCCCTTCTACAGCCCAAGGCCGCACCGACTTCAGCCCGCAGGCCGCACAGACTTTGCCCCTCTACAGCGCAAGGCCGCACCGACTTCAGCCCGCAGGCCGTACAGACTTTGCCCCTCTTCAGCCCAAGGCCGCACCGACTTCAGCCCGTAGGCCGCACAGACTTTGCCCCTCTACAGCCCAAGGCCGCACCGACTTCAGCCCGTAGGCCGCACAGACTTTGCCCCTCTACAGCCCAAGGCTGCACCGACTTCAGCCCGCAGGCCATACAGACTTCGCCCCTCTACAGCCCAAGGCCGCACCGACTTCAGCCCGCATGCCGTATAGACTTCGCCCCTCTACAGCCCAAGGCTGCACCGACTTCAGCCCGCAGGCCGTACAGACTTTGCCCCTCTTCAGCCCAAGGCCGCACCAACTTCAGCCCGCAGGCCGCGTAGACTTTGCCCCTCCACAGCCCAACGCTGCATTGACCTCAGCCCGCAGGCCGTACAGACTTCGCCCCTCTACAGCCCAAGGCTGCACCGACTTCAGCCCGCAGGACGAACAGACCTCGCCCCTCTTCAGCCCAAGGACGCACCCACTTCAGCCCGCAGGCCGTACAGACTTTGCACCTCTACAGCCTAAGGTCGCACCGAGTTCAGCCCGCAGGCCGCACAGACTTTTCCCCTCTTCAGCCCAAGGCCGCACCGACTTCAGCCCGCATGCCGTACAGACTTTGCCCCTCTACAGCCAAAGGCCGCATCGACTTCAGCCCGCAGGCCGTACAGACTTTGCCCCTCTACAGCCCAAGGCCGCACCGACTTCAGCCCGCATGCCGTACAGACTTTGCCCCTCGACAGCCCAAGGCTGCACCGACTTCAGCCCGCAGGCCGTATAGACTTTGCCCCTCTTCAGCCCAAGGCCGTAACGACTTTAGCCCGCAGGCCGTACAGACTTTGCCCCTCTACAACCCAAGGCCACACTGACTTCAGCCTGCAGGCCGTACAGACTTCGCTCCTCTACAGCCCAAGGCTGCACCGACTTCAGCCCGCAGGTCGTACAGACTTCGCCCCTCTACCGCCCAAGGCCACACCGACTTCAGCCCGCAGGCCATACAGACTTTGCCCCTCTACAGCCCAAGGCCGCACCGACTTCAGCCCGCAGGCCGTACAGACTTTGCCCCTCTACAGCCTAGGGCCGCACCGACTTCAGCCCACAGGCCGTACAGACTTTGCCCCTCTACAGCCCAAGGCCGCACGGACTTTAGCTTGCAGGCCGTACAGACTTTGCCCCTTTACAGTCCAAGGCCGCACCGACTTCAGCCCGCAGGCCGTACAGACTTTGCCCCTCTACAGCCCAGGGCCGCACCGACTTCAGCCCGCAGGCCGTACATACTTTACCCCTCTACAGCCCAAGGCCGCACCGACTTCAGCCCGCAGGCCGTACAGACTTTGCCCCTTTACAGCCCAAGGCTGCACCAGCTTCAGCCCGCAAGCCGTACAGACTTCGCCCCTCTACAGCCCAAGGCCGCACTGACTTCAGCCCACAGGCCGTACAGACTTTGCCCCTCTACAGCGTAAGGCCGCACCGACTTCAGCCCGCAGGCCGTACAGACTTCGCCCCTCTACAGCCCAAGGTCGCACCGACTTCAGCCTGCATGCCGTACAGACTTTGCCCCTCTACAGCCCAAGGCTGCACCGACTTTAGCTCGCAGGCCGTACAGACTTTGCCCCTCTTCAGCCCAAGGCCGCACCAACTTCAGCCCGCAGGCCGCACAGACTTTGCCCCTCTACAGCCCAAGGCTGCACCAACTTCAGCCCGCAGGCCGTACAGACTTCGCCCCTCTACAGCCCAAGGCCACACCGACTTAAGCCCGCAGGCCGCATAGACTTCGCCCCTCTTCAGCCCAAGGCCGCACCGACTTCAGCCTACAGGACGTACAGACTTTGCCCCTCTACAGCCCAAGGCCACACCGACTTCAGCCCGCAGGCCGCACAGACTTTGCCTCTCTTCAGCCCAAGGCCGCACCGACTTCAGCTCGCAGGCCATACAGACTTTGCCCCTCTACAGCCCAAGGCCGCACCGACTTCAGCCCGCAGGCCGTACAGACTTTGCCCCTCTACATCCCAAGGCCGCACCGACTTCAGCCCGTAGGCCATACAAAATTTGCCCCTCTACAGCCCAAGGCTGCACCGACTTCAGCCCGCAGGCCGTATAGACTTTGCCCCTCTTCAGCCCAAGGCCGCACCGACTTCAGCCCACAGGCCGTACAGACTTTGCCCCTCTATAGCCTAAGGCTGCACTGACTTCAGCCCGTAGGCTGCACCGACGTTGCCCCTCCACAGCTCAAAGCTGCACCGACTCCAGCCCGCAGTCTGCTCTGACCTCTCTTCAACCCCGTGCAATAGTTGTACTGACCCCAATTACAGTTGCATCGACCCCAAGGTGGACTCGCACCGACCTGCTGCCTGTCCAGGCCTGCACCGACCTAGCCCAATCTCTACCCAGCGCACCCTGTGACATCCTCGCCGGCATGCCTTCAGCCGCCCTTGCCCGGTGCACTCCCCAGCCGCTCTAACACAGCGCACCCCAACCCCTCCACCCAGTATACTATCAACTCTCCTACCCGGTGCACTCCTGCCCTCCTTTAGCAGCACACCCGCTACAGCCCAGGGCCGCACCGACTTCAGCCCGCAGGCCGTACAGACTTTGCCAGCCCGCAGGCCGTACAGACTTTGCCCCTCTACAGCCCAAGGCTACACCGGCTTCAGCCCGCAGGCCGTACAGACTTCGCCCCTCTATAGCCCAAGGCCGCACTGACTTCACCCCGCAGGCCGTACAGACTTTGCCCCTCTATAGCCTAAGGCTGCACCAACTTCAGCTCGTAGACTGCACCGACTTTGCCCCTCCACAGCTCAAAGCTGCACCAACTCCAGCCCGCAGTCTGCTCCGACCTCTCTTCAACCCCGTGCAATAGTTTTTTTTAACTAAAGTTGATACTTGCAAGGGGGGGAACGGGAGAGGGGGTTCATCTCTTCATTGCGGAAGACGATGAAACCACTATCTCGGCCACCAGGCAAGCGTTTTCATATAAGGAAGCTTAAGGAGAAAGGGGTACAGAGAGGGGGGGGGAAGCGGCTTAAGAGGGCCAAGACTAGTACAAGGCCAAAGGCCCAAGAAGGCAGCAACAGCCAAGAGTACCCAGGCGGGGGCAGAAATAAAAGCCCAAGAACCCACAGAAGAAACAAGGCCCCTACAGAAAGGAATCTTCGTCGAAAACCCCTTCAGAATCGGAGGAGAACACAGAACGGACACCGCGCTGCCGACCCGGAGAGAAAGGCCAATCAAGAGGGTCAACCTCTGAACCGTCTGTGTCAGGCACCTCCGTTAAGGAAGAGTCGGGCGGCGGCGGGGGCGCCATCGAAGAAGACTGGAGCCGAAGAGAGCGACGAGGAGGAAGAGCAGCATCCTCAAACATGCACTGACGATCACGCGAGGAGGAGGTGGAGTTGGACCGCCGGAAGGAACGCCGAGGTGCTCCGCCATCCATCCTCGAGGGCGGCCGGGAGCGGTCCAGGCCAGAGGAGCCCACAAAAGCCGAATGAGCCGCCGTACAGCCAAGGCGGACCGAAGCAGGCTCAAGCCCGGGGACATGAAGCGGCTGGACGAGCTGAGGGAACCTGAGAGGTATGCCAAGATCCGGGGGGGGCACAACACCCACGGGACACACCGGAGCAGGGGGCGGGGCGGAGTCAACGATCGGCCCAGGAGGGGCCCGGTAGATTTTCTTCCTCAAAGCTTGGGCGAAGGAGAGACGAGGGGCAGCTGTCGGAGAAGAGGAGGTAGGCAAGGACCCTTCCACGCTAGCCTCCTGGGAGGAGGGCTGCGCCCCTGGGGACCACGCTACCGCACCGGCGTTAAGCCCAGAGGAGCCCCGTGCAATAGTTGTACCGACCCCAATTACAGTTGCATCGACCCCAAGGTGGACTCGCACCGACCTGCTGCCTGTCCAGGTCTGCACCGACCTAGCCCAATCTCTACCCAGCGCACCCTGTGACATCCTCGCCGGCATGCCTTCAGCCGCCCTTGCCCGGTGCACTCCCCAGCCGCTCTAACATGGCACACCCCAACCCCTCCACCCAGTATACTATCAACTCTCCTACCCGGTGCACTCCTGCCCTCCTTCAGCAGCACACCCGCTCGCGTTCTTCACCGGCACGCCCAGCCTAGCCGCCCTTCGCCGGCACGCCCCTTCAGCCCCCCCTTTTTTTGGCCCTCCAGTGGCCCATTCTCTCTCTAGAAATATATATATAATATGTATATAATGGTAACAATAATAATAATAATAAATTAATAAAAATTATGATAAATAAATAAATCAGAATATATATATATGGAACAAACAAAAATGTGAGATAATAATAATGATAATAATAATAATAATAAGAAAAATATAAGAAAAATCATTCACAAAAATACGTAAAAGGGAAATAAGCAAAAGAAAATACATATGTATATCTATAATCGGAAGCCCAGATAAAGAGACGATAAATTTTATCATTGCAGCCCCGTCTCTCTCGTGAGCCGATGCGGAGGGGATGTTGGCACCCAAAATATGATCGTCGGCGACCAAGCCACAAAGACAAAGGACCCGGCCCGCTGAAACACGGAAGCCGATAAAGATCAACATATTGAAGACTTCTCAAGTTGCCATAACCTCGAGTCACCCCGTATGAGCATGGGGGCTTCACCTCAGGAGAGCCGAGACGAACTCACAACCAATCGGCAGTGCGACCAAGCCTGCCCAATGAACCGGCATCGACTTCGTCGTGCCGCATACACTACACCCGTTGTCCGATCAAGGATGACGGTCTACCCGGTGGCTACCCACCTCATGAAAGGCTCTCCCGAAGATGAAAGAGTCCCCCTGACTCTCCGGGACGGAGGACCGAAAGCTCTGTCGGCAGAAGATCCCGATCACCCAGCACGGGTACGGCTTCCCGCCAAGATGGGCCAGTTAGTGGCCGAATGATCGCCCAGTTCAAGCGAAACTATCCCTGGTGTTATCCCACCCCCTAAGGAGCTTTGGGCATAAGCCAGACCGAGCCAGCCGCATGAATCATAGAGCCGAAGGCCGTGTCAGCGGAAAGCCCGCATGATCAAATCAAAGCTATCTGGAGTCTCGGGAATGGCCGTACGTCGACCTGGGAGCTTCGACAAGACATCCAGTCGAGGTTTCAAGGAGCATTCGTGAGATAAATGTTTCCGGTGACCCCCGAAATCGTCCCCAAACTCATCGACTGACTCGCAACGTGTGAGGAACATTAACACGGCGCGCCCTAAACCGGTGCGCCTCCATCTGCCGGTCATAATCCGGCGCGCAAAGAAACCCATCTGGCACCCCTTTTTCCGGCGCGCAAAGAACCCATCCTGTGCCCTCCTATCCCGACGCGTTAGAGACGGAGCTCCCCTTTCCGGCGCGCCATTTTCCACGCCGGATCAAGACTTCGAACCTCCTATATATATATATAAGAAGCTGTTCGATTGAAGAAAAAAAAGAAAAAAAAAGAGACAACAGAAGAGAAAGGAAAGGAAGCAAGAGAAAGAAAACTCAGCACAGAGAAGAAGAAGAAAAAGGAGGAGGGTCGGAGAGCGAACCATATTCTGAGAGAGATAGAGCTCCTGGGAAAGGGGGTTTGGTCTGAGCGTCCTCTGTCGGCCGTCTTCCTCTGCTTTAGCTGAAGATCCGACACTCTATTCTGAGAACAGGTGGGCACCGGCGCTTTCGTGGATTCCTTTTCTTTGGTTTCTATCTATCATATGTAAGCGAGAGGGGGAGGGATGGCGATGATACGAGCCGACCCCCCTCCCCCTTCTCTGTGTTTCTCTCTTCTCGTTTGTTCTATTGTTGTGCCTCTGCGCATCCCTCTCCCTCTGCAACCGATGGACGCTGACCGGACGATGATGTCGGCACCGGATTTGTAATGTGAATGATTAGTCCACTCCCGTTTACTGGGTGGTGATATGTATATAGATGTGTGGACCAATAGGTCGAATGAATGTTTGAAGCTTATTCCCCTTTTCTATCTATGTCAATGCGTATGTATGAATTCCTCCACGCGTGGTTCCTGACTCCGGTTTCCTCGAGTCCTGATCATGCCCCGAAGCATCATGGGCTACAGAAACGACCCCTCCCCGGGTCTTTCCCATCGACCGCTTCCATGTTTGATTTAAGGGTCTTTGTATCTCCTCCGTGGACAGAGCTGTGCTCATGCGCATGCTTCTTCCCACCGTGGTATCGAGGGTCTAACTCCCAGTAACTCCTCCCTTCGTACCGCTCTGTTGTTCGCGAGGTGGGAGTTGTCTTTGGGACGGCAGTATCCATCGCCTGAATGTTGCATCCTAGTTGTTCGAGCATATGCTTCTACAATTAGCTCCTCTCATCTGTGCATTGACTACCCCTCTGCATCACGGTCAGTTGAACCGCTCCGAGACTCTTTCATTCCGTTTTAATCTCCCGGGGAGGGGGACATTCCCCATTGCTTCCTGGAACTGCTGGGTGATCGAGGGCTCTACCTCTCGATGGTAGATGCTTCCTCAAGGCCACAGCAGATAGTAACGGGGTCTTAGCCTGACAAGCTTAGCCCTAACAACCTGGAGACCCGATAGAGGCCAAGGGATGTGTGCTCCTGGTAGGCTAGCCCTCGGAGCTTCACTCTCTTAATGGTCGGTCCCTCTAAGGGATGAGTCATAGGCTGCGGGTTGCCCACCCCTCGTAGGCTAGCCCTCGGGGTGCTGCTCCCATTATCAGTGGCCTCATCCCTCTATCTTCGCCCACGGAGCCTTGGTGCCCCTCGCAGGCTAGTCCTCGGGGTACTCCATCCGTTGGGAATTTGTTGGCTGCCACTGTGCAGACCGGCGGTTTAGGGGCTTACTCCACAAGTGAGTATGACCCCGTTCCTTCCCTGCAACCTTTCAGGTTCAGGGGAGATGCTGCCCGATTGTTGGCAGGATTTGGACACACATTCGTCTCCGTGGAGATGGCTATAATAAAAATGACTATTCTGGGTCTAGGAACCTCAGTGCTCGAGTTTGAACCTCGCACTGGCTTATGACTCTGCTCCCGAAGAGTCTTGGACTTTGTTTCAACATGCAATAAGCCCAATTGAACCTTTAAGCCTTCAAAGCATTCCAACAAGTTCAAGGGTTTCTAAATTCATCAAAAAAATAAGTTAAAACGGCGCGGCCCTAATCCGGCGCGCCTTAATACGGCGCGGTACCCCCCCCCCCCCCGCGCCAGATTAAGCCTAGACTCATAACTTCTATTTTTTGTTTGGCATGTTCCCAGAGCGCCCCGTGCCCTGCGCGCCGTCTTAGTTAGTTATCAAGGCCGCACCGGATTAGCTCTTCACCTACGCTTTACCGTGTCGGATTAGCCTCTTTACCTACGCTTTACCGCACCGTGGAAGCTATCTCTCGCGTGATCACGCCGTTTCAAGCTGTTATGCCATTCTGATCCTTTGCTCGCTCTCGGGGCAATCCTGGCCTCCCGTGGTCGATATTGGCTACCCTAATTAGCGGTATATTGAGTAAGGCAAGGGTTGTTCATGCTCCGAATAACCTCTTTATCATGATGGCTATCATGTGTATTAGCACTTTGCTTTCGTTATCACCCTTGTGTTACCGTCTCCCTCCCTTTTGACGGGGATTAATGAATGTGATTGATCACTGCTTACTTTCATAATTTTGTTGCCATGCTTAGCATAGTTATCATCATCATGCATGCATGCTTGCATCGACCCTTGGGTATATCAAATGGCGCTGACAGAAGATCGGGTTACGCCCGATCGGAAGTCTCCGCTATGCGCGATGGTGGTCTTCGGACCTACGCCCTCCGCCACGTATCAAGGGTCTCCAACTCAATGAACCATGCCTCTCCTGCATGATAGATAGACGCATCTCGCATGATTCCGTTATGTTCATAACGTCGCATCTTGTATTCCGGCCTCGACAGCCCACTATCTCGGCAATTAATCAAAGGTGTTCCCTCCTCGCGGGGATGTAATTAACGCCATAGCCTTTATGGTATGGCGGACTGGTGCTCCCGACCGAACCTCACTTTCGCCTGACACGGGTCAGAATGAGCGCATAATAAACTTGTCACTCACGTGACTGGCACGCCCGCATCGTCAATCCGTCAGTTAATTACAAGTTAGTTATTTGGTTGATCGACACGTGAAATAAGATATATATATACATTTATATGTATAAAATAATAATAAGAAGATCGAATAAAAAAAAGATCGCAAACAGGGGAATAACAATGCTGCCCCTGCAGGTCGGACCTGAGTCACGGGGATTGCCTCAACACGGCCACGACCCGACCTCGCCCCAGGCTGACATTCTGATTAGACCGACCCGTTTCTCAAGACCGGACCCTTTTCGAGCCATTAGTAAAATTACCGCGCGCTCGGCAGACATTTGAACGGATTCGCCCCATCTTCCACCGCGTTTCCGTCACGGACCTTCGTCCGAACATGAAAAAGGTCCACGAGTGACCAATATTGCCCTTGGCCCGTATCCCGATGCGATCTCAATGTGATTTATTCCTGTTTCTTTCTCACGCGGTTTGTATTAGTCCTTTTGGCCGCAGGGCCCCTAATTTCGGCAATTAATCAAGTGTGTTCTCTCCTATGGGGGATGTAAATGACGTCGTGACCTTTACGGCATGACAGGATCTGGTCCCGACATGAACCACACAATCGTCTGACGATGTCAGGTCGAGCGCACCATGGGCTCTTCGGAGCCCGAATAAATTATCACTCCGGTGACTAGCACGCTCACGCACTCAATAAACCAATAACCAAATCGCCAACGATTTTAATGAAAAGTGCATCCACAAGTCTGGCACGCCCGGTGGGACCAATCCACCCTTCATCTCTTTGCCGAAACTAGGGGCCTTGTGGCTCCTTTCTTGTAATACAAATTGCGCTACTTTTCCGAATGCAGGAAAATCACATTATGGTGCCAACAATGGCAGTCACTTGCGGCCCTCAGGTCGTCGAGAACCATGTTCGGGGCGGCTATCTCGTGGTCCCCCTCAGCTTCGGGAGCTTCCCTCCCCCGGTGGGCTTCCCCAACTTCCTTGGGGTGGCCTTTGTCAACATACTGGACGTGAAAGCACCCGACGAGCCCCAGACCAACGCTCCTACCCCGGGGGCCACTGAAGCTGTCGTCGGCCAAGCTGTGGCCGAGAGCGATGACGGCGTCCCAGCAACAACGCCGAGCTGCAATGTGCACCATGTGCACCAAACCACTGGTCCGTCTCACCAAGGATCGGCATCTTGCCGGAGGAGGCACCGGAGGAACAACATCGGCGTCGTCTCAGGGCGCCGCATATCCAGCTCCGGGAAATCCATGGCCGTCGGGACCATCCGGGTCCACCTCGATGGGCAGAGGTCCCAGGTGATACCGGACCGTATCGTCCCGACCATCCCAGTCCGTAACTCCTTCCAAGGGCTGGAGAGGCTAAAAGAGAAGGTGACGCCTGCTGCCCTGGCCGTGCCACCGAAGACTGCACCAGCTCACATGCCGGCCAAACTAAAACAAATCTGGGTTCCCAAGGAGGCCCAGCCCGCCGCATATGCCCAGACGAGACCCAGCACTTTCCGCCCGACAAGGGCCCAAAGAGATGAAAGGGTCGAGGTGACGACCCCAGCCTGCCAACCAGCACCTGCCATGCCGGTGCCGCCCTAGAATGCCTGCCGCCATCGCCATGGACGCCGATATAATGCTGCCCACCTAGCACCCAGGGTTTACTCCCCTCCTGTCACTGCCATCGGCACACAACCACCGGCTGCCCTCCCCGACCAAGAGTGGGAAGGGATCGAGCAGGCCGTGGGAAACTACCTCCGGGGCCCAGGTAGTACTCCTTTGGGTCGCCAGCGACTGCTGGAGGCAGTGGCCTCTGCTTTCCAAGAAGAAGAAGCCCGACCTGCACCCAGTGCAGAGTCGAGGAATCGGTCAGAGGAGCCGCGCCAGTCCCCTTTTCGGGAGGAAGCGCCGCCCCGACGATCGGTCTTCGACAGGTTGGTATTCCCAGGGAGGTCATCCAGGAGGACGACGAAGAGAAATAGAAGCTGGGGAATCTTCACCAGC
Source organism: Amorphophallus konjac (assembly GCA_022559845.1). Classification (NCBI taxonomy): domain Eukaryota; kingdom Viridiplantae; phylum Streptophyta; class Magnoliopsida; order Alismatales; family Araceae; genus Amorphophallus; species Amorphophallus konjac. Next base: position 40,720,959 of record CM040120.1, on the reverse strand, counting down.
AATTATGGTAGGAGTTTTTGGTCGGTACGGGGCCCTACCCACCGACCCTGAAGAAGTGGCCAGGCTCGCCGCCAGGCCGGGGCCTCTCACTAGAAGGGGAAGAGCGGCAGGAGAAGCGGCACAGATAGGCGCCAAAGAAACCTCGCACGAAGAACCTCATGCGGCTCTCACGACCAATGTGGTCACCGCCGGCGACACGAGCGGCGGGCCCTCCACATCATCCGAGGACTCCCCAGCCGAAGAGACAGGGGGCATGCCCAGTCTCCCCACAACCGACCCAGCAATGTTGTACATGATGCAATGATTCCAGCAAGAGATTGAGTTGCTGAAGAAGCAACTGAATGAGCGGGACGCACAACCCTCGGCTTCCGGACATACCGAGGTTCTGCTAGAAGCGCCCGCAGGCAACAGGCAATCTTCAGAAGCAACTTTGCAAGCTGAGACCTCCCCAGTAACTCTCGGCCTCCCTGGGGGCATGACCCCACAACTAGCACAGCACACGGCACCGGCCCCGCTGCAAGCCCCGCCTTCTCAAGGGTTCCCCATGGCCCCCCAGGCGACTGTGTTGACTACCCTGAGTGCGCAGCCCACCCATTTCTATCCAAGTCCGGTTGACCCAACAACAGTCAGCCGGTTGATGCTTGAACAAATGATAGACATGAAGCTAGCAGAAAGAGGAGACGGGGATCAGACGCCGTTCGACGTCTATCGGGTGCCCTATCCAGCTCATTATGCCGCAAAGAAGCTGCCGGTTGGCGTCACCAAGCCACCGAAGTTCGAAAAGTTTAATGGGCAAGGGTCTCCTAGGGAGCACATTGCCAATTATGTGAACGTCATGGGAGATCTGGCTGTTGATGAGGCCTACCTCCTGAAATTTTTCGGCTCCACACTCACCGGGCTTGCCTTTGAATGGTACTCCAGCTTGCCGCCTGGGTCTGTTGCTGATTGGCCCGACATGCAGAAAAAGTTCAAAGAAAGGTTCTACGTTGCTGAACGGGAAGTCACCGTGGCAGAGCTCTACGCCACAAGGCATAGGAATGATGAGTCGGCTCTCGACTACATCAAAAGGTGGAGGAACCTCAGCATGAGGTGCAGGAATCCCACGCATCAGGAGGACGCGGTGCAGATCTGCAAACAGAATTTGAAAAAGGAAATCCTGGAAAGGATGATCAGCACTGAGGTCAAGACATTCGACCGCCTGAATAATATAGTGGCCGAGATTGAGGCATTTCTGGCCTGGTACTCCTCCACCCAGGCCGCATCGAGCCAGAGAGCCCGGCAGACCGAGAAGAAGCCAGTTCCCCCTGAGGTGCATGCACTAGATTTCCAGACCTTTGAGAAACAGAAGGAAAAAGCCAAAGGGGCCACCAACTCTCCCCCGCCCAGAACTACAGAATGGCGGGAAGGCCCCTCCCTGAGGGAGAAGATGAGAAACAAGCTATATTCCTTCTCCCGAGAAAAGTCCCAGCTCCTGTTCGAGTGGGCAACTAGCTACAACAAAATCACGCTACCAGAACCAAAGAGGCCCGGTGACCTGAAGAAGAAAGACGACCTGCGCTTCTGCCTATACCACCGGATGCTCGGACACACTATTGACGACTGCTATGTCTTCAAGGACGTCATTGAGTCCTTAATTAAGAATGGGGAACTCGACATGGGGGAGCACAAGGTAGACCCCCCGCAGTCGCATGAGTTGCCCAGTATAACCTCCACCGTCAACATGGTCTCATTATATCAGGAGTTGCCTGAAGAGTGGGCGGAGGCCAGCACCCGCGCCACTTATAAAACTTTCATTATGGCCCCAGCTCAAGACCAAGAGGGTTGGCAGACCGTGCCCAGGAAGAATAGAAGAGGCTGGATCCCTCGGCCCACCCTAGGAGCTCATGTGAGGGGTGTGACACCCCAGGTGGCACCGCCCCTGGTGAACCCGGTCTGGCATGACACGGCCCCTCGGCTAGTCATGAGGCAGCCGACTCACAATAAAAAGAAGTGCGTCCCGATGCGGATACACAAGAAGACCAGCCCGACCGTTGAAAGACTCCATGCTGTTATTGACGGGCTTGAAGATTATGAACAGCCCGAAATCCAGCCCGTGGAGCTAAAAGAATATGTCCCTTGGGAGGAGTTCGAATCACTCGAACTGGCTCCAGGAGCGGAAGCTGAAGCAGATAAAGAACCTCCCCTGTGGGGTGAACTTCCCCAAGGGCAAGAAGAGAAGGTCCAGGGGCAAGAAGAGAGAGGAGGTTGTCGTCGCCTGCAACACTCTCGCGGCACTGTTCAACACTGCCCTCTCCCTGGAAGAAAAAGAAGAAGAGTTACCCTATGAGCCGACGGAGGTAAGCCAGGCTGAAGTGTCCACTTCCCAACACGCCACCAGGTCGGGAAGGAAGTGGGGGCACCCTCCTCAGGATAACCTTAACATCATGCTCAGGGGGGAGCAGCCATACCAGGTCCCCGAGCCCAAGGTTCGAGGCACCGAGATCCCTCCCCCGTCGGGTCTCTATCCTGAAGGATCCAGGAGCCAGGGTACCCCTTCATTCGCCGAGTTTATGTTGGCCCGAGCAGAGAGGCAGGCACGCTCCCAAGGGTCTTCTTCGACCAAAGAAGCAAGCAATCCCCAAGCTCCACCAGCGGCGACCCCTCCTCAGCCACGGGAGGAATTTGACGGCATCCCAAACTTTGCCGAATTCATGCAAGAAAAGGAAGAAGCCCAGCATGCCCCGCAGGCTCAGCAGGCTATACCAGAATCGACAGACGAGGTATCCCCTGAGCCGAGACCCCAGCTCCAAGGTGGGGGCAGGCGTAGCAAGGCCGAAGAGATGAAGTTACTCAAGGTGCGGGCTGCCAACCGAATAGTCAGACACCTCAAGAAGATCCCGGCCCGATTTACCGTATGGGAGATGCTGTCTTTGGATGAAGAAACACGGCAAGCCATCATTGCCGCACTCCAGACGCCAGCACACCTTGAAGCCTGTCTAGCAGAAATATCACCTAAGTGGCTGTGACTTTCACAGAAGATGACATGCTCTTGCCCACCTGCAGTCATAATAGACCCCTCTACATGAAAGGGCAGCTGAATGGCCAGCCTATCAACAGGGTCCTGATTGACCCAGGGGCAGCAGTGAATATACTCCTCTACCGGGTGTACCAAAAGCACTACTTTGACGTACACCTGGTTGAGGTCAAGAATGTCAAGATTGCTGGTTTTAACTAGAAATGCGAGGTGCCCATGGGGGTCGCAGAATTCAACTTGACCTTTGATGATTTCACCACCAAGGTCCAGTTCCACGTCATCAACTCCAACACCTCCTATAAGGTATTGCATGGCCGGCCCTGGTTACACCAGAACATGGTGGTGCCTTCCACCCTGCACCAATGCATCAAGTACCCTTGTGAGGGGAAGGAAGTCAGAATCTTCTCCGATCTTCACCCGTTCAAGGTGTTCGAGTGTCATTTGTCAGATGCCAATCTGTACTTAGAGAAGGCGAAGCAAGTTCCCCAAGCCGCCCAAGACCGGGGAAAGAAGAAAGTGGAGTCGGGTGGTTGGTTTCCTCCGCTGCCCCCAGGCTATGTGGCTCCCCCACATGTACCATTCATTGCACAAGAAGGAGGGGTATTCAAGGCAGCTCCTCTCGCCATCTATTCTACATCGGGGACGCCTTGCCTCGAAGACCTACTGGAGGATGTCAGAGTCCCGCCAGGGATCATCAAGCCATAACAGAAGTTGACTGTCAAGTAGCCGAGCAGCTAAGAACTTTTGAGGTGCCTAACCCTGAGGGGCCACCCACTATCTTTTATGTTGCCGGGGAAAAGCCAGTCAGGGAAGACGATGATTGCCGATTCCCTAACGAATTGCACGACCCGCACATCCCCATCGCGGGACTTCCTCACATGACTGACCGGGCAGCCAGAGTGGTCAGAAAGTAAAAGATTCCCCCCTACCAACCCTCCAACCGGAAGGAAATGTTTGAAAGGATGTGGAACCCACCAAACATGGATCGGCGGCTGCAGTAAATTACCAAGCACCCCGGTCTGGGCTTTTCACTAGAAGATTATTACGAAACTGATGTTATATCGATTTCGGCCCTGTCCGACGATGACCCCGCGGAAGCTGCAGACTTGCGGGAAGCCCGTCAAGGTGTATATTCCACGCCCCCGACTGAGGAGGCGCAAGACGAAGAAGTGTTCCTTTGGAACCCTCGCTGCCACCGCTGCATGGGGAAGACTTCCTCCTTTTCTGAGGGGTTGACCTCGAAGAATCACACCACCGGGGTGCCCTCACCCCGGCCTGCTGGCGAAGCAAGAAGCAGTAGCATGGGCCATGCTCTGGGCTCTCCTCGATACGACCCCGTTATGTACGCCTTATACCATAGGCAGCAACGGGAGATCGAGATGTTAAAGGCACGGCTGGCTGAGTTAACCTCGCTAGTGACCGACCTGATCCAGGGCTCTCTCCGCCCGCGGGGTGGCAACGTGTCTCGGCCCCGAGACACCAGTCCTGACGCCTCCATCTGGTCGATGAGAGAAGCGAGAGATACGGCGAGCCCTTTAGCCGGGCGGCCAGCCAGGCGAGGCCCGACACTCCAAGAGAAGCTGTAGAATCCCTACTCCTTCCCAAGAGAGAAGACTCGAGGTATCTTTGACTGGGCCTGCCATTACGGTAAGGTCTCCCTCCCGAGGTCCAAGAGGCCGCAGGACGCCCAAAATAGTGGGGACCCATTGTTCTGTCCCTATCACCAGATACTGGGTCACGCCATTGAAGACTACTATGTCTTCAAAGACATTGCTCAAGACCTCATTGACAGGCATGAGCTCAGAATGGGAGACTATGTGGTAGCCCCGCCGTGCACCCACGTGACGGGCAGCCCCAGAAAAGGAGCCTATACAATATCTATTCAGTACCAGGCCCCTGAAGATGCAGCTGCCCCGGCCCCCGCCGAGGTTGTCTACGACGAGTACATAGAGGGCCCCGAGGCGGCCCTGTGCCTTTCTACACCAGGGAACCCCATGGACCCACCGGCTACGGCCCAGGAGGAATGCGCGGTGAACGCAGCCTCCACACCCAATCACGAGGAATAAGAAGAAAGGGATGGCGTCCTCGAGCCCGAGGATAATGAAGACCAAGACTTTGTCGATTTGTCGCCGGCCCCGTCGGAGACTGAAGATGGCGGCCGGGCCACCGTCGACGAATTGATTGAGATCAACCTTGGCACAGAAAGCGACCCCAAGCCGACCTTTCTGAGTGCTCTTATGCCCCCACAGGAGAGGGAACAATACATGAAGCTACTGCAAGAATTCTGGATTGCTTTGCCTGGAACTACAAAGAAATGCCCGGACTCAGCCCTAAGTGACCCAGCACGTTTTGGCCATCGATCCCAAGATGGAGCCAGTGAAGCAGTCTCCCCGGCGTATGAGGCCAGAATTGATCAACCAAATCTGCAAGGAGGTTGACAAGCTCATAGACGTCGACTTCGTGGCAGAAAACCAATACACTACTTGGCTGGCCAACATCGTGCCGGTGAAGAAGAAGAATGGACAGATCAGGATTTGTGTGGATTTCTGTGACCTAAACAAAGCCTGCCCGAAAGATGACTTCCCGGTGCCCATCACCGAAGTAATGATTGATGCGACCACTGGCCACGAGGCCCTGTCTTTTATGGATGGATCATCCGGCTACAATCAAATTTGGATAGCCGACCATGATCGGATTCATACAGCCTTCAGGTCACCCAAGGGGATATTTCACTACAAGAGGATGCTCTTCGGCCTCAAGAATGTCGACGCCACGTATTAGCGGGCGATGACCAAGATATTTGACGAGCTGCTGTATAGCAAAGTCGAATGCTACATTGATGATCTAGTTGTCAAGACCAAGCAAAGGGGCGATCATCTGAATGATCTCAGGGTCGTCTTTCAGAGGCTCCGGCAGTACAGGCTGAAGATGAACCCCGTGAAGTGCGCCTTCGACGTTTCCAGCGGAAAGTTCCTCAGCTTCATTGTCCGGCACAGAGGGATCAAGATTGATCCCTTCAAGATAAAAGCCATCCAGGAGCTGCCTCCTTCGAGGAACCTTGGTGAGGACACCAGAGCAAGAATACGGCTCGACTCAGAGAGTCGTCGGTACCGGACACGCAGCACGACTCGGTCGACACCGACCTCATTGTGGCTGGGGGACAGTTTGGAGTCCGCCCCGGAGCTTTGACACTTTAGTACGGATTTTTATACGTATTTTGAATTGTGTACGTCTTAAGTGTGTCTTTGGCATGTATTTGGGTTTGCATCATTTTTGGATTTTAAATTTCAAATGGGTTCGAATTCAAACTCCAAGGAGGGAAAATGGAGCCCGTAGAATTTAAATTTCAAATGGGTCAAACACAAACTCCAAGGAGCAATGATGGAGCCCATAGAATTTAAATTTCAAATGGGTTCCAAATCCAAACTCCAAGGAGCAATGATGGAGCCCATAGAATTTAAATTTCAAATGGGTTCCAAATCCAAACTCCAAGGAGCAATGATGGAGCCCATAGAATTTAAATTTCAAAGGGATTCAAATTCAAACTCTAAGGAGGGAAGGTGGAGTCCAAACTCTATATATTATCATGTATTCCCCCTCTTGAGGGATTTGATGAATGAATGAATGAAATTAGAAGTTTGCCAAGAGCATTTCCTTCTTCTTCCTCCCCTCCCCTCTAGGGTGTGACACCCTCTATCTCTCCTCTCCCTCTTCCTCTTCCCTTGGGAGCGACTCCTAAGGTATATTACAGGTTTCTTGCTACTCAAGCTGCTGGGAGACGACCTCCCCAACCTCTCCCCAAGTCCGGAGTTCAGAGATCGTGGCTGTGTTGCAAGCGTGGAGGAGGTAGATCTATGCTGTTTTGCGCCCCCTTCTAGCTGTCTGCCTGCAGAATTGGGCCTCAAAGACCAGGTTGGAACCACATATTCCCGTCCTCAAAACCCCTTTGCTTCTTCATGACATTTCTTCCTCTTCCTGCAGTAGACCTACCCTGAAAATATCATGCCCTAACTCGCTCTGTGCAAAAAGTTAATTTTGTAAGCCTTTTTGCTGCACAGGCTGCCTCTGTGCAGACCTGCATAAAATCTGAACCCTGAACATCACCTTGGTACGCCCCCTTCCCAATCTCTGATCACTTCAACCTCTTATTCATGTTTCTTCCTCTACATGTCCTCCATCTCCCCTCAAAATCATGCACCGAAATTCGCTGTGTCCACGAACTTCCATTTAGAGCCATTTTTGTTGCGCGAACTGTCCCTATGCAGTCGTGCCGGGACAGTGCTAAAACTCCTCCAAAGGGACGTCCCCAAAAACGTCTCCAAATGCTCTGAAATTTTGAGCACTTCTTAGTTATGTCCATCCCCATCCTTAAAAATTTTCTTGCATTCTCCTAAGCCCCTTTTCTTTGCTTACCTCATCCACCTTCATAGCTCTCAGTTCTGACTGCATTGAACTGCAGAACTAAGCAGCACCTGTTTTCACTTTCCACGCCCAAAAACCTCCATTGCACACCACCCCGCCACTGCTACCCAATCATCCTACGTCTATCAGCTATCCACCAGAGAAAATCCCGCCCCATTCGCCTCTAGGAAGCCCCAGTTCCATCCCCATCTTTGGCCTCTTGTCTGGCTGCCAGCACACAGTCCCGATTGCGCAGGGTCTATTTCAAAATTCGCCAAGGCTACCACAGTGCTCCGTTTCAGTCGCCGCTTGAACGACATCCCTGGGACATCCCGAAAAGCACCCACGCCAAGTTTCGTGACCGGCAGATGCTCAGAAAGGGGGCGCACCGAGCTCTTCTTCTTGCTGCTTCCCAGCACCGGGCAGATTGGCCAGCAGTCTGCCCGCCCGTTCGAGGCCACACCGGAGCTTTCCTCCCATGCCGACGGCGTCCGGCGACTTCCCGAGCAGTCATCATCCCTTGCTGCATACCTCCAGGGATCGTGCTTCTCCCCCAGAGCCCGGGACTCGCCTTCCTTGCTGCGGGATTCAGACCGGTTCGTGAGTGCAGCGCAGTCCGCGGCTGCACGTGGCGACGAGCTCCGCCGACCCGGTACCCGTCACCCCATTTCGCACGACCCCGGAGAATACTTTGTAGCCTTTTACCTCCCTGTGAGGAGTGGGCATTATTTTGGGTTGTATCTACTTGGCTTGTACCGGGGATTGTGTGACTTGGCCGGGTTTCTTCCCCACGCCCCGAGCGTGGAGGTACGCGTCCGTTCTCCTTCTTGGTTAGCTTGCTCTTTAGTATATACTCTTGAGGCCGCTGCTTGTGTGTATGTTAGGTTCCTAGCCCATTTATAAATTATAGTTCACTGCTGCGGCGAGAGAGTGTGACCATCCTGTGGCTCATCCGAGTCACGAGTGTGGAGCTACCCACCCTAGACTCGTCGGTTTCTCAACAGTGCGGAACGGCGCGCTTCCCTCTCTTGGGACGCCTGTGAGCTTAGTTTCTTGTTATTTGGCATAATTTCTTTCTAGGGAACTCAAAGTGTCGCATCTACGCCGTTCAAACAATTGCAAAGTTGCTGGTCTAGTGTCCACTTGGTCCCGTCTTCACATAGAGTCCCAGTTCTCCTAACGTCCCGCATCAATTTTGGTATCAGAGCCATAGGTTGTCTAGGGTGCATTTGAGTCTTCGTTCTACCCCCATTTTTCCCTTAGAGTCTTGCATTAGTTTGCATTAGAAAAAAAGAAAAAAAATTCCCTTACATTTAGTTCTATTACATGCCCACTCAGCGTGGTACAGATTACCAACACCCGGTCCCAATGGGTGACCCTAGGAATGCTGCCCCTAGTGACTTTTCCCTTCATGATATGATGCAGGCTCTCATGAATCGGATAGATCAGTCCGATAAGAGCTTTAGAGATCATGCTGCATTCATGGAGGGTCGGATGAAGGCCATGGAGGACCGGATGGAGGCTTCCGACCGGACCATTCAAGGTCTAGTTGGACGGCCCAACCAGGATAGAGCTCCACGTGAGGATGTCCCTGGGCAGGCCCAAGGCCCACTTGACCCTGCTCTTCGGCCCGCACACCCTAGGGCCGACGACCGGAGACCACGTATTCAGGAGTTTGATGGTTTTGGGTCCGATAATGAGGTTGAGGGTTATGACCGTGCTCGACGTGGCTATAGGCCCCATAGGGAGGACGAGGATGACCGTCTCCTTAGGTCCGTGCGCGCGGATCCTCCCACCTTTGATGGGTCCTTGGACCCTAAGGTCTATGTTGATTGGGAAGTGGGTATGGACCGCTACTTTGAATGGTATGAGATGACGGACCACCGGAGAGTCCGATTTGCCAAAATGAAATTGCTAGGGCAGGCACAGACTTATTGGAGAAACATGGAGAGCCTGTTGATGCAGCGACATCAACCCCAGATTGAGACATGGGATGATATGAAGGTAAAGCTCAGGCAAAAATACCTTCCTTTCACATACCGTCAGAGGCTTATTGATAGGTGGCAGAGTCTCAGCCAAGGGGATCGGACTGTGACCGACTACATCGCTGATTTTGATGAGTACTACTTGCGATGTGGGGTCACGGAGGAGAGTGCCATGACCATCTCTCGCTTCCGTCGGGGTCTGCGGCCGCACTACCAGTATGAGTTATTTCTCCGCCATGCCACGACCCTGGAGGAGGCTTATCAGGTCACACTCGAGTTAGAGCAGTTTGAGTCCGAGTTTGCTCCGGTCCAGTGCCTGGGACCCACATATCCTCGTGGGTCGGACCCTCGTGCTCTGACTGGACCTTACCCTCGGGGACCTGTGGCCCGTCCATAGGAACCCGCTCGTCAGGACTTCACTGCCCTTAGACCTCGTCCTCCCCCTCCGAAGGACTATCCCCCTCGACCCCAGGCTCTAGCCCCGGCCCCTCGGCCTCAGCAGCCCACCATTCCTACCCGACCCCAGCTTCCACCACCCCCGGCCCGTCGTGATGACAAGGGAAAGGGGCCGATGACTGGTGGAGCACCTCAGGGCACTGGGTCCCGTCATGAGTGTTATAGGTGCGGAGGGGTTGGTCATTATGTTGTTAGTTGTCCTACCCGATCCTCTTTGGTCATCGGAGATTCTTCGACTGGTGAGCTCGCACATGGTGTCGTATCCGTCAGTTATGAGGCTGACCAGGAGGTCGCGGAGGAATTCTTTGATGAGCTGCTTGAGGGCGAGCAACTAGATGTCCAGGGCACACAGTGCCAGGATGACGTTCAGCTGGGTGTTGTCAGGTGTATCTTGACCCAGCCGTTGGTGAGTGATGACTGGCGTCGCACCACCATTTTTCATACCTTTTGTAGGCTGGGTGAGAAAGCCTGCAAGGTGATCATAGACAGTGGGAGCTGTATTAACGCTATCTCCACGGGTACTGTGACACGCTTAGGGTTGACCCCCGTGGACCACCCTTCCCCTTATCGCGTGTCATGGGTAGATTCCACCTCTATCCCAGTAAGGCTGCGATGTCTGGTGCCATTACAGTTCCATGCCTACCAGGATGGGATCTGGTGTGATGTGTTGCCTATGGAGGTAGGCAGTATTATCTTGGGAAGGCTCTGGTTATTTGATCGGGATGCTACCCTCCATGGCCGGTCAAACACATGCACATTCGACCATAATGGCCAACGGATTACCCTTCACCCGTCCCAGCCGAGGAGTCCATCCATCCGGGGTCCCACTGGGCCTAGTACCCCGACTCCTGCTATTCCAGGGCCCAGTACCCCATTGCCAGCTCAGGCTACGACCTTGCCTCCGGATGTCCCCGCCCTGAGTGTTCCTCCGACTAGGAGGTTGACGCTAGTCAGCTCCCGGGAGTTGGAGCGTGACTTTGTTAGAGGGGACCCTATTTTTGCCACTATAGTCTGAGAGGTGGTTGGAGAGACGGAGAGTGATCTCCCATCTGATGTTGCTGATGTCCTTCGGGAGTTTACTGATGTATTTCCCGATGATTTACCCGAGGGTCTTCCACCTATGCGGGACATTCAGCATGCTATTGACCTGATTCTGGGGTCCTCATTGCCCAATTTGCCACATTATAGGATGAGCCCCGCTGATCACGCTGAGCTTCAGCATCAGGTTGAGGAGTTGATGACGAGGGGATCTCTCCGTGAGAGCATGAGTCCATGTGCCGTCCCTGCCTTGCTTGCCCCTAAGAAGGACGGTACTTGGAGGATGTACGTCGACAGCCGTGCAATCAATAAGATCACGGTAAAGTATAGATTTCCCATTCCCCGCTTAGATGATATGCTCGATATGATGGCGGGAGCCACTATGTTTTCTAAGATTGATCTGAAGAGTGGCTATCACCAGGTGAGGATCAGGCCCGGTGATGAGTGGAAGACGGCCTTTAAGACCAAAGATGGTCTTTATGAGTGGCTGGTCATGCCCTTTGGGATGACCAATGCTCCCAACACTTTTATGCGGCTGATGACTCAGGTCCTTCGACCTTTGATTGGGGTCTTTGTGGTGGTATATTTTGATGATATCCTTATCTATAGCCACACTCGGGAGGCCCACTTAGACCATCTACGGCAGGTCTGTCTTATTCTGAGGAGAAAGAGTCTTTATGCCAACCCTAAGAAATGCGCTTTCATGACTAGTCAGGTCACATTCTTGGGGTTTATCGTGTCTAGCGAGGGAGTCTCCGCTGACCCGGAGAAGGTCAGGGCCATAGTGGAGTGGCCCGAACCTCGTACTCTTCATGATGTCCGCAGCTTTCACGGACTGGCGACCTTCTATCGCCACTTTATTCGAGGCTTTAGCTCTATCACGGCCCCAATTACAGATTGCATCCGAAAGGGGACGTTTGAGTGGACGAAGGCCACCTCAGCCGCATTTGGGCTCCTCAAGGAGCGCATGACCCAAGCACCTATTCTTAGACTTCCTGATTTCACTAAGGTGTTTGAGGTCTCTTGCGATGCCTCCGGGGTTGGTATTGGTGGTGTTCTGAGTCAGGAGACCCACCCCATTGCATACTTCAGTGAGAAATTGAGCGATGCTAAACTGCGTTATTCTACGTATGATAAAGAGTTTTACGCAGTTGTGCAGGCCCTTCGGCATTGGAGACATTACTTGTTGCACCCGGAGTTTGTCCTGTTTTCTGATCATGAGGCACTCAAGTATCTCCATGCCCAGAAAAAGCTCAATTCTCGTCACAGTCGCTAGGTGGAGTTCCTTCAGGATTATACCTTTGTGCTGAAGCACAAGGCCGGTGCAGAGAACCGGGTGGCTGACGCTCTGAGCCGTCGCGCTTATCTTTTGACCACCATGAGTGTAGATGTTGTAGGGATGGATAGGATGAAGGAGGCATATGCCGATTGTTCAGACTTTGGTCTGATTTATACCACCCTCCAGTCGGGGCCATCCCAAGAGCACATTGATTATATGTTGCAGGATGGTTATCTCTTTCGTGGGAGTCGCTTGTGTGTTCCACGGACTTCCGTTCGCGACTTCCTCACTTGAGAGATGCATGCGGGAGGTCTAGCCGGCCACTTCGGTCAGAATAAGACCATCGAGGCAGTCGAGCATCCTTTTTATTGGCCTAGTTTGAAGCGTGACGTTGCTCGCATTGTGGCCCAGTGTCGTACCTGCACTGTGGCCAAAATGAGGAAGCAGGTTTCATGTCCTTATACTCCTCTTCCTGTGCCTGATAGGCCGTGGCAGGATATCAGCATGGATTTTGTTTTGGGGTTGCCACGGATCGCCCGCAAGCATGATTCAATTTTTGTGGTGGTTGATAGATTTTCGAAGATGGCCCTCTTCATTCCTTGTTCAAAGACTTCAGATGCCTCTAGGGTTGCTCGATTGTTCTTCTCTAGTGTAGTGAGCCAATTTGGGCTTCCTAAGTCCATTGTGTCCGATCGAGATGTCCGGTTCACTAGCTACTTTTGGATGACCCTTTGGCATTTGATGGGCACTCAGCTCAAATTCTCCACAGCTTACCACCCCCAGACTGACGGGCAGACTGAGGTAGTCAATAGAAGTTTGGGGAACCTCTTGAGATGTTTGGTTAGGGAACGCGAGAGGGACTGGGATTCAGTTTTGCCACTTGCCGAGTTTGCATATAATGACTCAGTCAATAGGTCCACAGAAATGAGTCCTTTTGAGGTTGTTACAGGATATAGACCTAGGAAGCCAGTGGATCTTGTTCCCTTACCCATGCATGCTAGAGTGTCGCAGTCTGCAGAGTCGTTTGCCGCGCATGTTAGGGGTTTGCATGATGGTATTCATCGCCATATAGAGACCAGTAACGCGCGATATAAAGAATTGGCTGACGCTCATAGACACCCCTGTGAGTTCCGGGAGGCAGATTATGTCATGATCCGGGTCAGACCGGAACGGTTTCCTTCTGGAGCTGTGAAGAAACTACAGGCTCGTGGTGCTGGCCCCTTTAGAGTAGTGAAGCGAGTTGGATCCAGTGCATATGTTGTTGACTTACCGAATGACTATGGTATCAGTTCCACATTCAATGTCTCGGACTTAGTCGCATATAGGGACCCGGCAGTGATCCCTAGTGAGTTGTTTGGGCCTTCTCCACCCTTTGTGAGTGAGCCCTCCCCTGAGAGTCCACTTCCAACCATGTCACCTCAGCAGCGTGAGCGGATAGAGTCTATACTGGATGAGCAGGTGACCACCACCAGGAGTGGCGCGTATCACCGCTACTTGGTGCGTTGGAGGGGACGGCCCGCGTCCGATGATGCATGGACCTCCCGGGCAGAGCTGGAGAGGTTAGATCCAGACTTGCTAGAGCGGTACCAGAGCGACAGAGATCCTTACTTGACAGGGTCGAGTTCTTCCCACCCGGGGAGAATTGGTGAGGACACCAGAGCAAGAATACGGCTCGACTCAGAGAGTCGTCGGTACCGGACACGCAGCATGACTTGTTCGACACCGACCTCATTGTGGCTGGGGGACAGTCTGGAGTCCGCCCCGGAGCTTTGACACTTTAGTACGTATTTTTATACGTATTTGTATTTTATACATATTTAGGTCATATTTGTATTTTGTATGTATTTGGGTCGTATTTGTATTTTGTACGTACTTGGTCGTATTTTGTATTGTGTACATCTTAGGTGTGTCTTTGGCATGTATTTGAAATTTCAAATGGGTTCGAATTCAAACTCCAAGGAGGGAAAATGGAGCCCATATAATTTAAATTTCAAATGGGTCAAACACAAACTCCAAGGAGCAATGATGGAGCCCATAGAATTTAAATTTCAAATGGGTTCCAAATCCAAACTCCAAGGAGCAATGATGGAGTCCATAGAATTTAAATTTCAAATGGGTTCCAAATCCAAACTCCAAGGAGCAATGATGGAGCCCATAGAATTTAAATTTCAAATAGATTCAAATTCAAACTCTAAGGAGGGAAGGTGGAGTCCAAAGTCTATATATTATCATGTATTCCCCCTCTTGAGGGATTTGATGAATGAATGAATGAAATTAGAAGTTTGCCAAGAGCATTTCCTTCTTCTTCCTCCCCTCCCCTCTAGGGTGTGACACCCTCTATCTCTCCTCTCCCTCTTCCTCTTCCCTTGGGAGTGACTCCTAAGGTATATTACAGGTTTCTTGCTACTCAAACTGCTGGGAGACGACCTCCCCAACCTCTCCCCAAGCCCGGAGTTCAGAGATCGTGGCTGTGTTGCAAGCGTGGAGGAGGTAGATCTATGCTGTCCTGCGCCCCCTTCTAGCTGTCTGCCTGCAGAATTGGGCCTCAAAGACCAGGTTGGAACCACATATTCCCGTCCTCAAAACCCCTTTGCTTCTTCATGACATTCTTTCCTCTTCCTGTTGTCGACCTACCCTGAAAATCTCATGCCCTAACTCGCTCTGTGCGAAAAGTTACTTTTGTAAGCCTTTTTTCTGCGCAGGCTGCCTCTGTGCAGACCTACATAAAATCTGAACCCTAAACATCACCTTGGTACGCCCCCTTCCCGATCTCTGATCACTTCAACCTCTTCTTCACGTTTCTTCCTCTACATGTCCTACATCTCCCCTCAAAATCATGCACCGAAATTCGCTGTGTCCACGAACTTCCATTTAGAGCCATTTTTGTTGCGCGAACTGTCCCTATGCAGTCCTGCCGGAATAGTGCTAAAACTCCTCCAAAGGGACGTCCCCAAAAACGTCTCCAAATGCTCTGAAATTTTGATCACTTCTTAGCTATGTCCAACCCCATCCTTAAAAATTTTCTTGCATTCTTCTAAGCCACTTTTCCTTGCTTACCTCATCCACCTTCATAGCTCTCAGTTCTGACTGCATTGAACTGTAGAACTGAGCAGCACCTATTTTCACTTTTCACGCCCAAAAACCTCCACTGCACACCACCCCGCCACTGCTACCCAATCATCCTACGTCTATCCGCTATCCACCAGAGAAAATCCCGCCCCATTCGCCTCTAGGAAGCCCCAGTTCCATCCCCATCTTTGGCCTCTTGTCTGGCTACCAGCACACAGTCCCGATTGCGCAGGGTCTATTTCAAAATTCGCCAAGGCTACCACAGTGCTTCGTTTCAGTCGCCGCTTGAACAACATCCCTGGGACATCCCGAAAAGCACCCATGCCAAGTTTCGTGACCGGCAGACACTCAGAAGGGGGGCGCACCGAGCTCTTCTTCCTGCTGCTTCCCAGCACCGGGCAGATTGGCCAGTAGTCTACCCGCCCGTTCGAGGCCACACCGGAGCTTTCCTCCCGTGCCGACGGCGTCCGGCGACTTCCCGAGTGGTCATCATCCCTTGCTGCATACCTCCAGGGATCGTGCTTTTCCCCCGGAGCCTGGGACTCGCCTTCCTTGCTGCGGGATTCAGACCGGTTCGTGAGTGCAGCGCAGTCCGCGGCTGCACGTGGCGACGAGCTCCGCCGACCCGGTACCCGTCACCCCATTTCGCACGACCCCAGAGAATACTTTGTAGCCTTTTACCTCCCTGCGAGGAGTGGGCATTATTTCGGGTTGTATCTACTTGGCTTGTACCGGGGATTGTGTGACTTGGCCGGGTTTCTTCCCCACGCCCCGAGCGTGGAGGTACGCGTCCGTTCTCCTTCTTGGTTAGCTTGCTCTTTAGTATATACTCTTGAGGCCGCTGCTTGTGTGTATGTAAGGTTCTTAGCCCGTTTATAAATTATAGTTCACTGCTGTAGCAAGAGAGTGTGACCGTCCCGTGGCTCATCCGAGTCACGAGTGTGGAGCTACCCACCCTAGACTCGCCGGTTTCTCAACCGTGCGGAACGGCGCGCTTCCCTCTCTTGGGACGCCTGTGAGCTTAGTTTCTTGTTATTTGGCATAATTTCCTTCTAGGGAACTCAAGGTGTCGCATCTACGCCATTCAAACAATTGCAAAGTTGCTGGTCTAGTGTCCACTTGGTCCCGTCTTCACATAGAGTCCTAGTTCTCCTAGCGTCCCGCATCAAACCTGGGGGAGCTGAGGTCTCTACAGGGCCGGTTAGCTTACATCCGCAGGTTTATCTCCAACCTGTCAGGGCGTTGCCAACCCTTTCACAGGCTGGTGATGAAGAATGCCCCCTTTAGCTGGGGTCACGAATGCCAGCATGCGTTCGGCCAGCTAAAAGAGTACCTAAAAACCTCGCCAGTCCTGGGGGCACCCGTCAAAGGCAGACCGCTTATTCTCTATATAGCGGCTACTGAATATTCACTGGGGGCAATGCTTGCCCAGAATAATGATGAGAGGAAGGAGCAAGTTCTCTACTAACTCAGCCGAAGATTGGTGGGAGCAGAGGCCAAGTACACCCTGATTGAGAAGATTTGCCTTGCACTGGTCTTTGCAGTCAAGAAGCTGAGGCACTATATGTTGTCCCATGAAGTGAGTTTAATATCCAGAGCCGATCCCATCAAGCACATTCTTTCCCAGCCAGTCCCGAAGGGGTGCCTTGGCAAATGGGCCGTACTGCTCATGGAGTTCGACATCACCTACGTGCCGTAGAAGGCCGTTAAGGGGCAAGCCGTCGCGGACTTCTTTGCAGCACACCCAGTGCCCGAAGACTCCCCGCTGGCCACTGAGTTACCCGAAGATGAAACACTGGAGGTGGACCAGATTCAACAAGCCATTTGGCAATAATACTTTGACGGGGCCTCGATGACAGAAGCAACCCCGGACGCACCAAGATATGGGCCTGAGCTGGCATCGTCCTCAAATCTCTAGAGGGGGAGGTGGTGCACACTTCCTGCTGCATCAGCAAGCCCTGCACAAATAATGAAGCAAAATATGAAGCTCTGATCATTGGCCTCCAAGTGGCCCTCCAAATGGAGATCAAAATGCTCCAAGTATTCGGCGACTCGCTGCTGGTCGTCAAGCAAGTCCAGGGGCAGTTTGATGTCCGGAAACCCGAGTTGCTCCCTTACTATACCAAGGAAAAGGCGCTCATAGAGCGATTCTATCTCCTTGAAATAGGCCATGTCGCCAGAGGAGATAATGCACAGGCCGACGCCCTAGCGAAGCTAGCAAGCTCTTTGGCAGTGCCGCCAGGTGGATCTCTCAACATCCAAGTGATAAATCAGCGCCAAGTACCCAGCATGATAGGAGAAGACCTAGAAGAAGAAGAGCTGGAGGTCGCTGTAGTAGAAGTTGCCGGCCTACCTGACTGGAGAGACCCTCTGATGCGGTGGTTCAAATACCGACAACTGCCCAAGCAGAGAGAAGAGAAGATCAAGCTAATTAGAACCAAGGACTCTTATGAGTTCCGAAATGGAATATTATTCCGAATTGTGGCCAACGCCAAACAGAAATTACTCCTCCGATGTTTGTCTATTGAAGAAGCTTGGAGGGTCATGAAGGAAGTCCATGCTGGGACAGCTGGTGCACACCAGGCAGGACCAAAAATGAAGATTGAAATAAAGAAGCTCGGCTACTATTGGCCGGCAATGTTCGACAACTGTTGCAAATATGCTAAGTCGTGTCAGAAGTGTCAGGAGCATGCCACCATACCCAGAAGACCGCCCGTGCAGCTACATCCAACGGTGCCCAGTTGGCCGTTTGCCCAATAGGGAACAGACGTCGTGGGTCCCTTACCCGCGTCATCCGCTGGCTGTAAGTACATTTTGGCAGCAACGGATTATTTCTCCCGTTGGGCAGAGGCTGTCGCCCTAAGGGAGGTCACCGGGAGATCGTGGCCAGATTTGTTCACCATAACATCATATTCCGGTTTGGCACGCCTGACCGGATCGTCTCAGACAACGGTAGCCACTTCCGCAACCAGAAGGTCTACCGGCTGGCGGAAAAGTACAAAATTGACTGGAGAACATCGACTCCTTACAATCCATAGGCTAATGGTCGAGCCGAAGCTTTTAATAAAACACTCTGCACCCTCCTGGCCAAGATCGTTAGCTCTAACAAAAGGGACTAGGAGGAGAAGATGTACGGGGCGCTATGGGCATACCGGACCATATACAAAACCCCGACAGGCTGCTCACCTTTCTCTCTAGTATATGGTTCGGAGGTAATTGTGGGATACCTTCCCTCAAGGTCGCCATTCAGCACGGCCTTGTCCATGAAGGGCAGACCAACGCCGAGTGAAGGCTCAAGGAGCACTCAAGTTTGGAGGGGAAGCGGCTTCAGGCCCAACAGAACATTCAGATCTACCAGGCCCGGATAGCACGTGCCTTTGACCAGCTTGTCAAGGGACGCGAATTCAAGAAAGGTGACCTTGTCATGGTCAAGAGAAGAGATGTCATGGCTGCCAACCCCAAGGGTAAGCTGAAAGAAAATTGGCTCGGACCCTACGTAGTCCAAAAAGTCTACGAGGGTGGAGCTTATGTAATTGTCAACCACCGCGGGGAAGTTCAATTCCCGCCTCTTAATGGGAGACACTTGAGGTTGTACCATGCTCCAGCACCCCCATTCAATCAATAATATTATCATGCGCCCGATTTTGGGCAAATTTGCACGATTACTGCCCGAACGACTTGATCGCTATCCACGTCTTCGAAAAGGAGAGGGAAAAGAAAAAAAAGAGAGAGAAAAAGAAAAAAAAGGAAGCAAGAAAAAAAAGAAAAAAGAAAAAAAAGAAGAAGAGAAGAGAAGAGAAAGAAGAAAAAAAAGAGAAAGAAAGAGAAGAAAAGGGAAAAGGAGGAGACGGTTCCCCTCATTTCGAACCATCGCCCCGTATCAGCGGGGATGCCAAGAACTAAACAAACTCTTCTCTCCGTCCTCCTCGGGCGGTGCGTATCCCTTTGGCTTGGACCTCCCGTCCAGGTCATTGACTAAACAAACTCTTCTCTCCGTCCTCCCCGGGCGGTGGGTATCCCTTTGGCTTGGACCTCCCATCCGGGCCATTGACTAAACAAACTCTTCTCTCCGTCTCCTTCGGGCGGTGAATATTCCCTTTGGTTTGGAACTCCCGTCCGGGCCATTGACTAAACAAACTCTTCTCTCCGTCTCCTTCTGGCGGTGAATATTCCCATTGGTTTGGACCTCCCGTCCGGGCCATTGACTAAACAAACTCTTCTCTCCGTCTCCTTCGGGCGGTGAATATTCCCTTTGGTTTGGACCTCCCATCCGGGCCATCGACTAAACAAACTCTTCTCTCCGTCTCCTTCGGGCGGTGAATATTCCCTTTGGTTTGGACCTCCCATCCGGGTCGTCGTTTAGGAAAATTCCCGTTCGCCACCCCTCCGAGCGACAAGAGGCCCAATCTCCTCTGCCTAAGGCCAGTACGCAGTTCCGACACTGGGAGAGACCGGTGGTCCACCCGTTTGGCATGGTGGAGTGGTCCCCTCGTTCTCCCCCTGGGAGGGCGAGCACTCTCCCTTGCCCCACATGGATCCCTACCTGGTTCCCCGAGAGCGGACTACCGCAAGGACTTACACTCTACCGGTGTGCGCCGATAAAAATGATAAAAAGGAAGAAGAGAAAGAAAGGAGAGCGGAGGAAGAAGAAAAAAAAAGAAGATCCCCTTAGAGCGAATGCCACGCACACTGAAAGGACACGGGACATTGTAAATGTTCTGTTCCATTCAAAAAAGGATTAAATGACATGTGCTTCGGGGCATACCCCTGTGTTACATTTCAAAAAGAATAAAAAGAGGGGAGCTAAGGGGTGCCACGCTCAATCGACGCCCCTGAAGATGTCTTCAAGAGGGAGGATTCCGACGCAAGGAAAGTTTGTCATGTCGCGCAGTCGGTCCCTCCGTTCTTCGAGTCGGGCGAGCTCGGTCTCCACGGACGCCATCTCAGCCTGGGCGACAGCAAGTGCCTCGCCTTCTTTCTCGACTACCCCCTCAGCTCGGGCAAGGTCGGACCTGGCGGTGGCAAGGTAGCCCTCCAGCTTCGCGATTCGGTTCCTGAGGGAGCAAACATCGCCCTGGCCTTCCTCCATGGCCTTCCCGTGCTGCTCTTCATCGTCGCATAGTGCCTACAAAATTTGCAAATATTCGTCTGCCTGGGCATCGAGAGCAGTGCGCTCGCCGGGAGCTTGAGTCTTGAGGAACTCGCGACGCTTAACATACTTCAGCAGCAATAAAGCCTACCGTGACCATTCCTCGAGTGGGCAGCCCAACACTTGCAGTGCCCCGGTCAGCTGCGTCACTATACTCTGCACCTCCCGATATGACAAGGAAAGATCGACAAAGAGCATCGTCCGCAATGTTACCAACATCTGTCGGATCGGTGCGCCTGACGAGGTGTTGCTGACCGAGGGCACAGTCGGAGGGACAAAATCTACAAAGCTGTCCACCTCGGCCGACAAGTTAGCGTCCACTGCTACCGAAGAAGATGGAAGAGCAAGAGTCAAGTCTCCTGGCTGGCGTAGCCCGACAGAAGACCCCTGGCGGGTCACCGCCAGGGGAATGGATAAGGTCACCGCCGAATCACTTGGTGTCGCCGCCATCTCCCTGGACGGGGATGCAGGTGCCGCTGATGTAGCCGAAAGAGGGGCTTCGAGCAAAGCCGGGCTCGAAGCCATCGCCGATAAACCTCTTTCCCGAGGCCTGGGATCCTTCCAGGTGTGCGCGAAGTCCCGTGAATATCTTCTTCAAGAGCGGGTCCTCCATCTGGGCCGGGATCCTTGGGAGAGGTGGAAGCGGAACCATTAGCCGGGGTATGCCTCCCGCCTGCACGAGTGCTGTGAGGGTCTCCGCCCCTGGGCCCGAGACCAAAGCTGGCCCCTCCACCGCTATCGGACCAATAGTCGGCCTCCGTTTGGCGACAGCCTTACGGGCACGGCCAGGTGTCTTCCCTGGCATCGGCATTACCTAATCATGTGAAGCAGAGTTAGCCTTCCGCTATCTAAAACAAATCACGCAAGAATGAGAAGGGTGAGGAAGAATCACAAGGCCCACTTGCTTACTTCGTGCACCGGGGCGATGCTGCCTTCGGGCGCGATCTCCCCCTCCTTCAAAGGTTCATTCGCCGGCCCGGGAGCACTTGAAGCCTCCGCGACTGTCTTCTGCTGAAGGGCCTTGAACAAAAGGGCTAGCTTGCCCAGGCCCGCATCGGCTCCCGCCGGGCGGTCGACCGGCGCGGCTGAAGCAGCCTCCTTCGCAGCCTCCGGCTCGGTCGGTTCCTGAAAATCCAAGAATAATAAGAATAAAGTCACAGATGGCCACAAAGGAAGGCCTACGCGAATAAACTCACACTTACAGCAGCCTTCCCCATTAGGCTTGAGGAGCTAGCAAGTAAGGCGGCCTCAAAGATCGGCTTGGGCGGCCCAGACACCTCGGTTATGCCCCCGTCAAAAGCCGCTTCATCGGAGGAGTAGTCATAATCTACCTCTTCGCTTGACGAAGACTCGACAGCCACGGGTTCTTCCCTTGCTGGCAAGGGGGCCTCCGCCTCGAGATTGATGATTAGCGCATCCTCACACGGATCGGGCGAGGATAGGACGCCGGACTTCAACTTCTTCCGCGTGTACGTGTGCGTCGCCGGGAGATGCAGGCGGGGCCACAATAGCCCGATCACTGCTGTGTCAATGGCTGCTACATAAAAGAAGAGGGTGGATCACACCAGGGCCGATGAGGCCTTAAGAGTGAAGGAAGATAAATACCCCCTCCGGCTTCTACAACATGAGGCGGCTCAAGGGCCTCCTTGACAAGCGATGGTGCCCTAGGAGCCGCAGTCTCTCTCTCGCCCGAGGTCGGTGCAGGTGCCGGGTCCTCTGTACCGGCTGAAAGGAAGAAGTACACATGTCATGTACGCATGAAAGTCCTACCCCCGGGAAGCAAATAAATCCCAAAGAATATCAGCGGTCAACAAGTCTCACCGGCGGGGCGGCTCGGTTCGGCCCGAGTGACTTCGAACTCCTCGAACGATAAAATGGGAGCCACCGGAGAGACAGCCGCCGAAGCCGAGGGGACCTCTGCCCTTCTTCGCTTTGCCTCTTGCCACCCAGCCGCTTTGGTGGCAGCCAACGCTTTCTTAATAGGTGACTTCGCCCGGGATCTCTCCTTGACTCGTGGTCGGGAGTCGGAGTCGGCGCTGAACCCTCCCCTGCTGCAACCGCGGCCTCTCCCGCGTCGGGAATGCATGTGGGTGCTTGCTCTGCCACATCGGGGATGAGCGCAGGAGCGGGCTCCTCCACGTCAGGAACGGGCATGGGTGCAGGCTCGTCCACAGCAGCTGAGACAAAAAGAAGAAGAGACATTCATGTGTCAAGGCCTTGCCTCGGAATGAAAACAGACCTTAAAAACACACTAATGGTTGGAGATTCCAACCGGTAGGCTGACTCGGCTCGGCCTGGGCGACTTCAAACTCCTCGAAAGATGGGATTCGTGGCGCCGGAGGAGCAACCGCCGAAGCCTTAGCAGCCTCTATTTTTTGCCGCTTCGCGTCCCGCTGCTTGGCCACCTTGGCAGAATCCACCGCCTTTTTCACATGCGATTTAGCCCGGACCTCTTCGCTGCCTTGGGCAAAGGGGTCGTGGTCGGGGCTGGCAATGCAGCGTCAAAATAGGCGGGCTTCTGGACGAGCCAAAAAAAGTTTCGGTACGTCGCCATTTACACGTTGTCGGGGTGGTCTATCAGAAACATATATATGATTAGCATCTGATACCCTGCAAAGGTCATAATGATGGTGGAGGAGAACAAAAGGAAGAGGGAAGATCACATACCATGGGGGGAAATATACAGCCGAAGTGTTATCGGCCAGTAGCTCAGGGACGGCTCCTTGTCCCGACGCGCCGCCTCCCGGACTAGCCAGCACACGTCCTCAATTTTTTGGCAACAGTCAGTGAGATCAGCCAGGTCTGCATGCTTCTTCGACGAAAGGTGGCAGAAAAGGTTGAAATGGTCCATGCCCCACCCGTTGGCATAGTAATATGAGACCTGCATGTGCTTGCCCAGGATGACAGCCATCTGATCCTCAATCTTCAGCCCGTTCACTCGGAGAAGGACATACAACCATGTGGTGTCCTTATAATTTTCAGGCTTCCTCTCCTCCTGCCTCATGAATGTACGGTACAGGCAGATCGGGTCTCTCTCCGGGCGCCAGCTCTTCGCGGGAGTGCCCTCCTCTTCCATGGGGAGCAGATAATTGATGAGATCCAGACGGTCACTCCCTATCCGGCAAAGGTCCCTTAGAGTCTTCTTGTAACCATCCTTCGCCACTGGGGGTAGCTTCGCATGCGGTGTTGGTCTCGCTTCCCGAGCCTCCCGGTGAGCGGCTAGATACGCCGCCACCTCCTTGTCCTGTCTATTCTTGAGCCGAAGGAGATGCTTCGGGTCGATGTCAAGCACCGGCACTGGCTGCTTGCTCAGAAATTTTCTCTCTGCCCCGTCCCAACAATCGGTCTTATGTAACCGATAGAAGGCCGTCTGGCGTTCCACAACTTCACGTATTCCGGGGTCACCCGAGGAATACGGCCAGGGGCTGGCACCCTGAAAGTCGCGGGGTCCGCCCGGTGAAAGAAGTCCCACCAGCTTCTGGCATGCTCAACGGTCGAACTCCCCCGGAGATTTCACGAAGGTAGGCCGAACTGTGCATGATAAACATGGATATGCTGATCATATCCGAAGTTTCGACCAAACCGGAAGGGGTAGTACGGTTCTAGCAGCAAGTTATCCCCCTTCCTGAATGCCAGCACGCTCGGACGGATGGATAAGGCCCAGTCTCTGAGCTCGGGTTCCAACAACGGGCGAACCATATTTTCCTGGCTGATGGGGTGGACATACTTCTCCACCTGATCGTCTTTGCATTCCCTCTTATTGTTCACCAGAGGGCTTGAATGTGCGGCCAACGTCCAGAAGTAGATGGTGCCGGCGGCATCCCGCGGAACCGTTGTTAATCGGCCCCGAATATCATACAGCCGCTGGGAGGTAGAGCCTGGCTCTGCGCTGGCAAATTCCAACATCCTCGGCACCAGCCCCCAGTCCTGAAGAGCGCGCGGGGTAAACTCTGGAAACAACGAGCAAACCCACGCATTAAAGAAATACAGCGGACATACATACCGAGCCTGCCTCGGAATTGGTGAGTGCTGATGTCCCCCAGCGCCTTGTATATCAAGCAAAGAGTGGCTAGGCATAGGGACAGCTTGATCCCCCACGCCAGTTGACATGCTGGGTAGATGGCGTCCGGCCGAATGACTGTCTCATCCCCATATGGCATGGCAAATGAGCACAGCCAGTATGTCAGGTATGCGGCTTAATGTGTTAGCGGGTCGACCCCCATTGGATTGGGGCCACTCCAGCGTCCTCTGGAAGGAATCTTCACATCGGTCTTGGGCTTGGCACGCTTCTTACGAGCAATAGCGGTGCCGATGCACGGAAACTCTGCATATTGCTTCAGCCCATCATAAAAATACTGCAGCCACAGGGTCATGCGCACCCTCTTCCTATCCCCACGGGGAGGCTGCCGCCCTCCATGTGTCAGCTGGTATAGTTCCCGATATGCCTTCATAAGATACTGGTATGAGTAGCCGAGGGAATAGTAGCCGCCCCCATTGGTCTCGTCCTTGATCAGGTCGGGAAGGCATACCTCTTCATAAGGCTCCCCGTCAATGGGCAAGCCGCTGAGCTGACTGAGGCTCCACAAATCAAGTGAAGTCTCGCCCTCCGCCGTATAGAAAGTATTGGTCTCCGCGCTGAATACTTCTATCATGCTACAGCAGAGACCCTTGGAGATGGGGTAGCCGTACCGAGAGGCATAGACGCTGTGATAAATGCCAGCCCGGACCAACAATGGGGCATAGTTGAACAACACGTACTCCGTGAATTCTACTGCCCCTTCCCTGAATGTGTGAGCATCCTGGAGCTTCAACTCTCCGAACCAGCCCAGCGCCAGCTCGTGCTTGAACCGGACGGCTAGGCAATCCAGGATGAACGGCTCCTCCCTGTAGCCCCACTTTAGGGGAGCCAAGAATAAACCAAAGCGAGGCGGCTCACCTTGTACCCGCCCAGCAGACATGTCCCACTTTGTTGGGGTGAATTAAGGTGCCCGCACCAATCTGTCTTCGGCCGGCAGCACCCCTTCGATCCCCAGGACAGGCTTCCATTCCCGGGCCTCCCCCACCAAATACATTGGGATGCTCCTCGGGACACTGTATAATCAACTATCATGAGCCTGGAGAATCACTTGCTCGACCTCCCGCACAGCTCATAACTCCCGCCTCTCCCGGGAGCGGAAGTACTTCAGAAACCGGATGAGATGCTTATCCTTCGGGAAGTCCCTCCGATATTTGCCGGTCCGGTTGAAGGTGAAGCAGTTCTCAACCCGAGAGAGCTGATGACAGTCCATCGTCTCGGCCTCGGAACCCGAGGACTCAGCCAGTGCCGCTATTTCTGCATGTTCCCTGTCCATGTCTTCTACATTACGCCACGTGACGGCTGGCACCGGAGGCGGAGGAACAGAGTCGGCACCGGCAGCAGCAGGAACAGAGGAACCACTTGGGGCAGCCATTTATCTACAAAGATACGACAAATAAAAGATCATAACAAGCCATGGGTGAAAAAAAATGAATGAAAATTGTAAAGGGGCTCTACTACAAGTAAAGTGAATAAAAGGCTGCCAATTTCTGACGAAATTTCGGCAGAGTTTCCCCTAGGCCATAGGCGTAAGAGAAAACACGGGTGCGTGTCCACAAGGAGTGACGGCCCCAAGAAAGTCACGGTGGGCCCCGAGGGACAACACCGGAAGTCCTCCATTCAAAGAAGTCCTCCCTTCTCCCCTTCACTGGCTCGCTGCCTAAAAGGCCCCTCCGCCGGCACGCCCTAAGATAGCCTTCACCGGCACGCGCCCCCCCCCCCCCCCCCCCCGGGTCTTCACCGGCACAGCCAAGTGACCCTTCCCCAGCACTCTTGGGAGCGTCCCTCGCCGGCACGCCCTGGCAGCCTTCCCCGGCACGCTTCAGAGCTCCCCCTCGCCGGTACACCTATACAGGTCTTCACCGGCACACCAGCGCGGTCCTCCCCGACACACTCCGCTCTTGCAGCCTTCCCCGGTACGCCTATGGGAAGCCCTTCCCCGGCACGCTCCATGGCAACCTCTCCCCGACACGCCCGTGGGGAACCCTTCCCCGGCACGCCTTGAGGGGGCCTTCCCCAGCACGCTCCATAGCAACCTCTCCCCGGCACACCCGTGGGGAACCCTTCCCCGACAAGCCTTAAGGGGGCCTTCCCCGACACACCCGGCACCATCCCAACCCGACACGCCTCCACGATGCCTCCCCGGCACGCCCACGCCCGTTCCCAATGGCACAGCCAGCGCGTGCCTGCCCGACGCGACCAGCGGCCATCCACGACGCCGGAGGCCGAGAAGAAAAAGGGGAGAAGGGAAGACGAAGAAGGAGAAGAAGAAGTGAAAGAAGGGTGGGAGGAGCCTAGGGCTCCGCCGTGCCCCAAACGGAGAGGAAGACGAAGGAGAATAAGAAGAAGGAAGAGAAAGAAGGAGGAGGCGAAGGAGGAAGAAGGAAGAGAAGGGGAAAGGGGGAAAAGGGAGTCCCCTCCACGGCGACGTCCTCACCCCGATGAGGATGACGGCAAGGATGGCAACAACGACGGCGATGGTGACGCCCGGTGACGAAGGAGAAGGAGAAAGAGAAGAAGAGAGGACGGAGGGGGGGGCGGTCGGTTCGTCTACCGCGGGAAACAGAGAGAGAGAGGGAGAGTTTGAATGAGAGTGGGGGTGGCCCGCTCGTGCCACCCCCGCCCCTTTTATAGGGCGAGCAAAAAGGGGAGAAGAGAAAGGAAGGGGGAATGTTCACAAAAAGGAAAAAAAAGAAAGGAGCAAAAAAAAGAAGAGAGAAAAAAGTGAGAGAGAAGGGAATAAATAAATAAAAAGGGGGAGAAGAAGAAAAAAAAGAGAGAGAGAAGGAAAGGAAAAAAAAGAAAATAATAATAATAATAATACATATATATATATATATACATATTTCTCCCACCCGCACGTTCCTATGTGCTGACGGGCATCCGCACAGACAAAGACGGCTCCACCTTTACATTGGTGTTAGTTCCTCGTCAATAAATAAGTCCTTTTCCGGTGCAAGGCTTCGTGCCCTAGCCACCCGCTCCCACACAATATTGCTATTACGGACCTTATGTCCGAGCCAGGAAAAACCCCGCTGCGTTAGCACTATCGTCGTGCCAACGAATGAACCTTATCTTTCGGCGCAAGGCTTCGTGCCCTAGCCACCTTTTCTCATGCAAAATCGCCACTGTGGGCCTTACGTCCGAATCGACAAAATCTCTATCCTTGCCCTGGCATTAGTCCCTTGCCAGTGAATAAGTCCCTTTCCGGCGCAACGCTTCGTGCCCTAGCCACCCACTCTATACAATATTGCCATTACAAACCCTACGTCCGAATCGGCAGAAAATCCCCTGTTGCGTTGGCATTATCTTCTTGCCAACGAATGAACCTTATCTTTCGACACAAGGCTTTGGGCCCTAGCCAACAATTACATATTATCCGCTCTTCAAAAAAAAAAGAAAAAAGAGAAAGGGGCTTAAAATAGAGGTGCCCCGCCGGACTTGCCCCTACGCAGGGGCAAGAGCAAAAATGGCAACAACCCAGCTGTGGCGAAAACCCGCAAAGGGCGCGACATGCAAAATCTGGTACCCTGTCACGTGAAAACCCAAGAGGGCGCGTGGGCAAAAGCAAGAGGGGGCTGGTGCCGGCGAAAACCCGAAAGGGTGCTCGTACCGGTAATGTGATTTTAAAAAAAAAGAGAAAAAGAGACCAACATACTACGTTAGTTTCCGACACCCCGTCGGCACTGACAAAGAGAAGAAGAGACCAACATACCACGTCAGTCCCCGACATCCTGTCGGCACTGACGAAGAGACAAAGAGACAAACAAATCACGTCAGTCCCCGACACCCCGTCGGCACTGATGAAGAGAAGAAGAGACCAACACACCACGTCAGTTCCCGGCACCCTGTCGGCACTGATGAAGAGAAGAAGAGACGAACAAACCACGTCAGTTCCCGGCACCCTGTCGGCACTAATGAAGAAAAGAAAAGACAAATAAACTACATCAGTTCCTGACACCCCGTCGGCACTGATGAAGAGACAAAGAGACCAACGTGCTACGTCAGTCCCCGGCACCCCGTCGGCACTGATGAAGAGACTAAGAGACCAACATAATACGTTAGTCCCTAGCACCCCGTCGGCACTGATGAAGAGACAAAGAGACCAACATACAACGTCAGTTCCCGATGCCCTGTCGGCACTGATGAAGAGAAGAAGAGACCACCAAACCACGTTAGTTCCCGGCACCCTGTCGGCACTGATGAAGAGAAGAAGAGATCAACATACCACGTCAGTTCTCGGCACCCTGTCGGCACTGATGAAGAGAAGAAGAGACCAACACACCACGTCAGTTCCCGGCACCCCGTCGGCACTGACGAAGAGATAATGAGACCAACATACCACGTCAGTCCCCGACACCCTGTCGGCATTGATGAAGAGATGAAGATGCCGACATGCTACGGTAGTCCCCGACGCCCCGTCGGCACCAACGAAGGGAAGAAGAGACCAGTACACCCGCGGGCACTGCCCGGCTCATCCTTCGCCCACGCTACCCGTGGGTGGGGGGCATTTGTGGACATGCAAAATTACACGCCCGTATGTCCCAACTAGGCGAGCATCAACGACAACGTCAACTGAAGAAACTGTGAAGAAGGGAGGGCCACCCGGACTCCCCGAACATTTACACACTACCGTGAAGCCGTCTCCGGAGTCACGATAGTGAAGAGAAATCAACCACCAAGGGCCCCACAATCCATGGGCCTCGAAGAAAATCAAATGGGTCACAACTCGCGCTTACAACGGGCTTAGAACTGCCCATTTAGCCCTTCAGCGGCACGCCCCTTTGGGGCTTCAGCGGCATGCCCCTGGAGCCCTTCAGCGGCACACCCCCTGAGGCCTTCAGCGGCACGCCCTTCAGTGGCACGCCCTCTGGCCCCTTCAGCGGCACGCCCTCAGTGGCCTTCAGCGGCACACCCCGTTGGCCCTTCAGCGGCACGCCCCCTGAGGCCTTCAGCGGCACGCCCTCAGTGGCATTCAGTGGCACGCCCTCAATGGCCTTCAGCGGCACACCCCGTTGGCCCCTCAGCGGCACACCCCCAACGCCCTTCAGCGGCACGCCCTTTGGGCTCTTCAGCGGCACGCTTGCCGTGTCTTCGAGCGGGACGCCCTTTGGGCTCAGCGGCACGCTTGCCGTGTCTTCGAGCGGCACACCCTTTTTTCCTCTCAGCGACACGCTTGTTTAGCCCGCCAGCGGCACAACATTCAGGCATTTCAACGGCACGTCCGGCAGACCAAATCTCGTGCCCAAGCCCTACAGATCTTTGGCGCGCAGTGGGCTATCCGAGGTGTCGGCCGGAGGTTGGGCCACGCAGTCTACTCCCCTGACATCCAGGACGGGGGAAGTCAAACCCCATCATGACCGGTCGCTTCCCGCTTCCGGCTACCGTGTTCGAACGCTCCCGCCATGTGGGGTATAAAAACCCCTCTTCTTCGGAACACAAGGGAGGGGAGGAGGAACATAAAAAAGAGGAGAGACAGAGAGACCACACCAGACACCCAAAGAAGGAAGAGGCAGACAAAAGAAGGGAGAAGAGAGAAGAGGAAGAATGAGAGCCCCGTCCGCCCAAGCTCGACAAGCCCAGGGAGCTCCAGGGAAGAAAAGGCTAGAAAGAGAGAAAGAGAGTAAGAAAAGAGAGAGAGAGGTCCTATGTAGCGGGAGGTAGTAGGGGAAGAGAAGGGAGTCGTCACCCCTGCTCGGCCCTGGCTCTCTCCTCACCCCTTCTTTCTTTCTTTTTATCTTCTTGTTCCTCTTCTCATCCCTTTTGTAGCTTGTTTCAGACATACTCTGTAACGCTTGACCCTTGGCCAGCCATGGTCGTTTTCTATCATGAATAAAAGATGCCCCTCTACTGGGTTTCATGTCATTCTCGTTGGTTTCTTCTTATGATATGTTTTGTCACTTGCTTTTCCCCTTTCTCTGGTGTTCTTGTTCCTTATGTCAATCTCCTTCCATGACGCCGGCCTGTCCGGTCCAATGTACAACGTCTTGGTGTAGCGCCATCCAGAGGGGTCCTTTGATAGTGGCTTCCTGTATGGGATTCTCCCCCTGTGAGTCTGACTCCAGAGCATGCCATTTAGCTTAACAGGGTGTCCCCACCCCCGTAGAGGAAATGTGCCCTCCTTCCAGGCCGCTTGAGCCCCTGCTTCCTTAACATTCTTGATCTTCTTCCCCCCTGGTCAGTTAATGCACCCCTAGGCTTAGACCAAACCCAATGTGCCAACAGCTTCCTCTCATTGGTAGGCCAACCCATACCCTCCACCGCTATAGCTTCAAGCCCCTTGTCCGTTGCATCCTTGGCCCTTCTAGTCCGATGCAGTCCATTCCCTGCTAGCCCGGCACAGTCCCTCGTCTGTTGGCCGGTGCACTCCCTAATCGTCCTGCCCGGCACACCCCATGCCCTCCCAGGCCGGCACACTCTAGCCAGCCCCATCCGGTACACCTTCCAGCCCGGCACGGCCTATCAGGCCCTCTAGCCGGTGCATCCTCTAACCCTTCTAGCCCGGCACGCTCCTGGAGCCCTCTTGCCTGACACAGTTGCCATATCCTCCTACCCAGTGCACTCCCAGTCTGTCTTAGCCGAGTCTCCCGCTCGTTGATTTCTCCGAGGTTTTCCGAAGTTTCATCAAAGGTGCTACCGCCTTTGGGCGCCCACCCCCAATTAACGGGTTCCGCCACTCCTTGTGGGCGCGTTCCCTTTATCTCCCTTACGCTCGGGCCAAGGGGAGATGTTGCCAAATTTTTGATAGAAATGATAATAATGTGTTTGAAAGGCAAAGGGAAGCAATGAACAAACGGATTGATCGGCTATAGAACACTCTAACCGAAATAAGGCACTGCGGACAACATGAGAAGAATTGGATTAAATGACTAGGTGGTAAATTAAACGCTCAATCTGTAAGGAAAAGGTTGGGGGAAGAGGGAGAAAAGATTTGTACAAAACTATATAAAGATCAAGGAAAAGAAGAAAAGAAAAGCCTTAAAATAAGTAAAGGAGGAGTGGGCCTTCGCCGGCATGCCTATTCCAGCCTTCGCCAGTACACCTTATCAACCCTCCACGGCACACTCCCTTACCTCCTTGAACCCCCAGCGGCACGCTCGGCATGCCTTTCCTCGGTAACCCGGCGCCTTTGTGCACCGACCCTGGCCTAGCCCGGTGCATACGTGCACGGACCTTATTCTCCACGTGCATAGTCCTCGTGACCTGCACTGACTCCGGGCCCAGGGCTGCACCGACTTCAGCCCGCATGCCGTACAGACTTCGCCCCTCTACAGCCCAAGGCCGCACCGACTTCAGCCCGCAGGCCGCACAGACTTTGCCCCTCTACAGCCCAAGGCTGCACCGGCTTCAGCCCGCAGGCCGTACAGACTTCGCTCCTCTACAGTCCAAGGCTGCACCGACTTCAGCCCGCAGGCCGTACAGACTTCACCCCTCTATAGCCCAAGGTCGCACCGACTTCAGCCCGCAGGCCGCACAGACTTTGCCCCTCTACAGCCCAAGGCCGCACTGACTTCAGCCCGCAGGTCATACAGACTTTGCCCCTCTACAGCCCAAGGCTGCACCGACTTCAGCCCGCAGGCCGTACAGACTTCCCCCCTCTACAGCCCAAGGCCACACCGACTTCAGCCCGCAGGCCCTACAGACTTCACCCCTCTACAGCCCAAGGCTGCACCGACTTCAACCCGCAGGCCGTACAGACTTTGCCCCTCTTCAGCCCAAGGCCGCAACGACTTCAGCCCGCATGCCGCACAGACTTTGCCCCTCTACAGCCCATGGCTACACTGACTTCAGCCCGCAGGCCGTACAGATTTTGCCCCTCTACAGCCCAAGGCCGCACCGACTTCAGCCCGCAGGCCGCACAAACTTCGCCCCTCTTCAGCCCAAGGCCGCACCGACTTCAGCCCGCAGGCCGTACAGACTTTGCCCCTCTACAGCCCAAGGCCGCACCGACTTCAGCCGCAGGCCGTACAGACTTTGCCCTTCTACAGCCTAAGGCCGCACCGACTTCAGCCCGCAGGCAGTACAGACTTTACCCCTCTACAGCCCAAGGCCGCACCAACTTCAGCCCGCAGGCCGTACAGACTTTGCCCCTCTACAGCCCAAGGCCGCACTGACTTCAACCTGCAGGCCGTACAGACTTCACCTCTCTACAGCCCAAGGCTGCACCGACTTCAGCCCACAGGCCGTACAGATTTCGCCCCTCTACAGCCCAAGGCCGCACCGACTTCAGCCCGCAGGCCGTACAGACTTTGCCCCTCTACAGCCCAAGGCCGCACTGACTTCAGCCTGCATGCCGTACAGACTTTGCCCCTCTACAGCCTAAGGCCGCACCGACTTCAGCTCGCAGGTCGTACAGACTTTGCCCCTCTACAGCCCAGGGCCGCACCGCCTTCAGCCCGCAGGCCGTACAGACTTTGCCCCTCTACAGCCCAAGGCCGCACCGACTTCAGCCCGCAGGTCGTACAGACTTTGCCCCTCTACAGCCCAAGGCCGCACCGACTTCAGCCCGCAGGCCGTACAGACTTTGCCCCTCTACAGCCCAAGGCTGCACCGGCTTCAGCCCGCAGGCCATACAGACTTCGCCCCTCTACAGCCCAAGGCCGCACTGACTTCAGCCCGCAGGCCGTACAGACTTTGCCCCTCTATAGCCCAAGGCTGCACCGACTTCAGCCCGTAGGCTGCACCGACTTTGCCCCTCCACAGCTCAAAGCTGCACCGACTCCAGCCCGCAGGCTGCTCCGACCTCTCTTCAACCCCGTGCAATAGTTTTACCGACCCCAATTACAGTTGCATCGACCCCAAGGTGGACTCGCACCGACCTGCTGCCAGTCCAGGTATGCACTGACCTAGCCCAATCTCTACCCAACACGCCTTGTGACATCCTCGCCGGCACGCCTTCAGCCGCCCTTGCCCGGTGCACTCCCCAGCCGCTCTAACATGGCGCACCCCAACCCCTCCACCCAGTATACTATCAACTCTCCTACCCGGTGCACTCCTGCCCTCCTTCAGCAGCACACCCGCTCGCGTTCTTCACCGGCACGCCCAGCCTAGTCGCCCTTCACCGGCACGCCCCTTCAGCCCCCCTTTTTTTTGCCCTCCAGTGGCCCACTCTCTCCAGAAATATATATATAATATGTATATAATGGTAACAATAATAATATTATTATTAAATTAATAAAAATTATGATAAATACATAAATCTGAATATATATATATATGGAACAAACAAAAATGTGAGATAATAATAATGATAATAATAATAATAATAATAATAATAATATAAGAAAAATCATTCACAAAAATACGTAAAAGGGAAATAAGCAAAAGAAAATACATATGTATATCTATAATCGGAAGCCTAGATAAAGAGACGATAAAATTTATCATTGCAGCCCCGTCTCTCTTGTGACCTGATGCGGAGGGGAATAACAATGCTGCCCCTGCAGGTCGAGCCTGAGTCACGGGGATTGTCTCAACACGGCCACGACCCGACCTCGCCCCGGGCCGACATTCTGATTAGACCGGACCCGTTTCTCAAGACCGGACCCTTTTCGAGCCATTATTAAAATTGGCGCACGCTCGGCAGACATTTGAACGGATTCACCCCGTCTTCCACCGCGTTTCCGTCACGGACCCTCGTCCGAACATGAAAAAGGTCCACGAGTGACCAATATAGCCCGTGACCCGTATCCCGATGCGGATCTCAATGTGATTTATTCCTGTTTCTTTCTCGCGCAGTTAGTATTAGTCCTTTCGGCTGCAGGGCCCCTAATTTTGACAATTAATCAAGGGTGTTCCCTCGTATGGGGGATGTAAATGACGTCGTGACCTTTACGGCATGACGGGATCTGGTCCCAACACGAACCATACAATCGTCTGACGAAGTCAGGTTGAGCGCACCATGGGCTCTTCGGAGTCCGAATAAATTGTCACTCCGGTGACTGGCACGCCCACGCACTCAATAAACCAATAACCAAATCGCCAACAATTTTAATGAAAAGTGCGTCCACAATAGGCTCGTCTCAACACGGTTTTAGATGATGAAGCATCCAAGAATGATGGGCTTATGGAAGGTACTATTCACATTTGTTCACATCCTGCTTTCGTACTATTCGATACTGGTGCTTCTCATTCTTTTATATCTACTTCCTTCGCAAAGACTGCCAATTTCATCATTTCCTTTGCCTTCGGACCTTGCCATTACTACACCTGTAGGTCCCGGAACCAAACTCACAAATTATTATCCCAATAGTGAGGTAAAGGTAGAAGGACATAATCTTCCTGTACATCTCGTATGCCTCGATATGGAGGGCTACGATGCTATTCTAGGCGTAGATTGGCTTCTTGACCACGATGCCTACATAAATTGTCGAAATAGGATAATATCCTTTCGCAAACCAGGCCTTCCAAGGTTTTCCTTCCTTGGTATCAAATATAGGAAGCATCCTGCCATTATTTCATCTCTGCACGCTTGCAAATTATTTTCGCAAGGATGTGTAGCTTTTCTTGCTTCCATTATCCTCACTGAATCCAAGAGATCATCTTAGAAGATGTCCCTATTGTCAATGATTTTTCAGATGTATTTCCATCAGATTTACCCGGTTTACCGCCCAAAAGGGAAGTAAACTTCTCCATTGAACTCATTCCTAGAGCGGCACCTGTTTCAATAGCTCCCTACAGGATGTCCCCCACCGAACTCAAGGAATTAAAAAGACAACTACATGAGTTGCTAGACAAGGGTTTTATTCGACCTAGCACATCCCCTTGGGGTACGCCAGTGCTATTTGTCAAAAAGAAAGATGGATCACTTAGGTTATGTATCGATTACCGGCGACTAAATCAGCTTACTATCAAGAACAAGTATCCGTTGCCGCGTATCAATGAGCTCTTTGATCAGATTTCAGGAGCAGAGTATTTTTCCAAAATCGACCTCAGGTCAGGCTATCATCAACTCAAGATCAAGGATGAAGACATATACAAGATGGCTTTCCAGAGCCGTTATGGCAACTATGAATTTGTGGTAATGCCGTTCGGGTTAACCAACGTCCCGACATCATTTATGCAACTTATGAATAACGTCTTCAGGTCTTATCTCGACCAATTTATGGTCGTATTTATTGATGACATTCTTATATATTCCAAAACAAAGAAAGAACATGAAGAACATTTGAGGATAGCCTTACAAACTTTAAGAGAACATAAGTTTTATGCCAAACTTAGTAAATGTGAGTTCTGGCTTAAGGAAGTCTCATTTCTTAGACATATTATTTCAAAGGAAGGAATCGCTGTGGATCCTTCTAAAGTTGAAGCTGTCAAGAATTGGAGCCGGCCAACGACCGTGTCAGAAGTTAGAAGCTTTTTAGGACTGGCTGGTTATTACAGAGATTTATTAAGGATTTCTTTAAGATTGTTGTTCCTTTGACAAGACTTACAAGAAAAGAAAATCCTTTTGTATGGTCGAAGAACTGCGAGGAGAGTTTTCTAACTCTTAAGGATCACCTCACCACAGCCCCTATTTTGACATTGCCCGTTGAGGGTGGTGGCTTTGAAGTATATACAGATGCATCTGGCATTGGCCTAGGATGCGTTCTTATGCAAAATAGAAAGGTGATTTGTTATTCCTCAAGACAGCTGAAGCGTCATGAAGCGAACTACCCTGTGCATGATCTGGAATTGGCTGCGGTTATTTTCGCTTTAAAGATTTGGCGACATTACCTCTATGGGGAGAAGTTCACTATATTTTCGGATCATAAAAGTCTGAAATATCTTTTCACCCAGAAGG
Source organism: Amorphophallus konjac (assembly GCA_022559845.1). Lineage (NCBI taxonomy): Eukaryota > Viridiplantae > Streptophyta > Magnoliopsida > Alismatales > Araceae > Amorphophallus > Amorphophallus konjac. The sequence goes on along the minus strand of CM040120.1, from coordinate 40,684,712 downwards.
AGTTGAATATGCGACAACGCAGGTGGTTGGAGTATCTTAAGGACTTCGACTTTATAATTCAATATCATCCAGGGAAAGTAAATGTTGTAGCAGACGCTCTTAGTAGAAGATCGATGACAACACTAGCAAGCCTCAGAGAAGGTATGACTTGTCTTTTCAAACATTTCTCTCATTTAAATCTTGATATTGACAGGGAAGAAGATGGATGCATAATTGCCAATATAAGGTCTCAACCTACATTGATTGAGGATATAGCCAAGTTGCAAGAAAATGATCCTATATTGATGGAGATAAAGGATAATATTGATCAAAGACCGGAATTTTCTATCTCGCATGATGGAAGACTACTATTCAAAGATAGGATTTGTATGCCAAATCATAATGACACTATGAAATTAATCATGGAAGAAGCACACAAGTCAAGGTATGCTATTCACCCCGGTGCTACCAAGATGTATCAAGATTTAAAAAGAAACTTTTGGTGGCCGAATATGAAGAGGAAAGTAGCTGATTTTGTGTCCCGATATCTCATCTGTCAACAGGTTAAGGCAGAATAATTAAAACCCACCGGTAAATTACACCCATTGAATATTCTCGAATGGAAGTGGGAAAGTATAAGGATGGATTTTATCATGGGTTTACCTCAGACAAGAGGAGGACACAATGGTATTTGGGTGATTATAGACCGATTCACTAAGTCGGCACATTTTCTACCAATTAAGAGTCGATGATCTGTGGATGTACTAGCAGCATTGTACATAAAGGAAATTGTCAAATTACATGGTGTCCCTGTCACCATTATTTCTGACCGAGATCCTCAGTTTACTTCACAATTCTGGAAGGGTCTACAACATTCTTTAGGGATCCGACTGAACTTTAACACGGCATTTCACTCACAAATTGATGGTCAAATAGAGAGGACGAATCAAGTGGTGGAAGATATGCTCAGGGCTTGTGCTATTAATTTTGGAGGTAGCTGGCATGATCACTTGTCACTAGTGGAGTTTGCATACAATAATAGCTACCATGCTAGTATACAAATGGCACCGTTTGAAGCTCTTTATGGAAGGAGTTGTCGTTCTCCTATCTGTTGGAATGAAGTAGGAGAAAGGTAATTTCTCGGTCCTGATATTATTAGGGATACTACCGAGAAGATTAAACTCATTCGAGAAAGACTTCAGATGGTCCAAGATCGACAGAAATCCTATGCTGACAATCAAAGACGCGACTTGGAGTTTCAAATAGGAGATCATGTATTTCTTAAGGTTTCTCTAGGTCGAGGTATTCGAAGATTTGGTATTAAGGGTAAGCTTACTCCAAGATTCATTGGTCCCTTTGAAATTCTGGAAAGAGTAGGTGAAGTAGCTTATCGAATTGCTTTACCCCATCAACTATCTGAAGTTCATGATGTATTTCACATCTCGATGCTTAAGAAGTATGTTCCTGATCCTTTTCATGTCATCACTTATGACAATCTGGAGATTAAGAAGGATTTGACATATGAACACAAGTCAGTCAAAATCATTGAACGAGAGGTACGTCAACTTCGGAACAAGACTATTCCTTTGGTCAAGATCTAGTGGACAAAGTCAAGAGAAACATGGGAAACCAAAGAGGCTATGCGCAAAAGATTTTCAGAATTATTTGAATGTAAGTACACTCTCCACAAGCCATACATTAAATTTGATGACCAAATTCTCTTAAGTGGGGGAGGGTGTAATGCCCCGAAATTTTTATAAATTATTTTTAGAATATTTAAGTATTTTCTAGATTTTTAAAAAGACCAAAATAGATTAATAAATAAGTATTGGGTTAAATAAATCATTATAAGGCCTAATTATGGTAAATAATTAACCTAGCCTATTTAAATGAAGTCCAAAGGACTTAAGGACCAAGCCCATGAAGTTTGACCCATATTCTAGAAGATTAATTGACTTATTCACGGAATATAGGGATAAATACCCATTAATTGGATAAATTAGTGGATAAGATGAAATTAGAGTTTGAACTCATTCCAAATTCGGCGCCCAATGAGTATAGCGGCCTATCGTAAAACTGCTAAAAGCATGTGGCAGACCAAGCTTCGACCGCTATTTCCTGTCAGTTCCGTGAATTGAAGAAAGAACAAAAAGATTGGATTTTTACTAGTCTATCTCTTGGAGATCGAGATAGGAGGACTAGTAAACATGTTAAAGACTCTCAGAAGTCGATCTAAGGATTAACAAGGACTCTAGAATCGATCTAATCCTCAAACCCTAGCAAAACTCTATAAATAGGACCTAGTTTTGACCCGCGCGACCCTTACATTGGCTCACGTAGAATCAAGGTAAGACGACAATTTTCAGGTAGGTTCTTTAGAAGTTTTTATTGCTAATATATAGGACTAATATCTCCCAAAATTTCATGCTAGGAGATCAAGCACACCAGGAGATAGAAGCCTGCAAAGTTGCTGGTTCCACCTTAGCGACCCAGGAAACTGTGCAAAAGACCGGTGAAGATCAAAGGATTAGAGAACCAAATCGAGGTATTTAGCCTAAGTACCTTTAGAACTTTTTGTTCCCCTTAGTATCTATTTCTTACCCTCCAAATTTCACATCATTAGGTCAAGAGAGTAAGGAGTTAGGGCAGCGTGAAGTTGCTGATTTGTCACAAGGAGTGCAAGGGACTAAGAGTAGCATCTAGCATCAAATTCGAAGTTTTAAGACCTTAGCAGAGATAGGTCATCTCATGAACGGCTAAAACATCATTCTAGGGATAAAATCCCTCTTATTGCACTTGATTTCATGCCTTGTAGATTGTGAATTTCATGTTTTATGCATTTAGTGTATATTCATGCATGATCTTAGCCCTAAATAAGTTAAGAATTCTCTTGTAAATTCACCGAAACCCATGCATATTGTTAGCTTAATCTTCATTCTATCATGTAGTAGTTTTATAAATATGTTGATTTCAAGACATGATGTATTTAAACATTAGATTTTTCTACTTAGGTTACTGTCAGTCGTGTTCTAGCAGCCTACTGTTCGACCGCCAACATCATGCAGCAGCCCCACGATAAACCGCTAGACACTCTGTCAATTCGTTTCTTATAAAACTCTGGCGGACCCGAAATAGACTGTCACGCCCCGAGCCTTTATGACAGCGGAAGACTCGCTCGAGAAACGCGAACAGTTGGCATGGTAAGTCTCTTGCAAGCAAGAATGATCAGAGCACAAGACAATCACACACATAAATACAATTGCACAATATTTACTCAAACTCCAACTTTATTTCATAATAATCAAGTATTCAAATACAACCACTAATTCAACCTTTTTTCAATCTATCAGACTCAAGAAATAAGAAAATTACATAGACTCAATCTAAACAATATAGACTTTCCTAAGTCTTCGCTCATTCTTTAATCACTCTCAGATCCGCTACTTGAACATTCTGAATCCGAACCCGACTCACTTCTATTTTCTGAAAAAGAATAGAAATAGGTAATGAGCACACTTGCCCAGTAGGTATCTTCGTATCAACATGAAGGCATCATTAAAGTAATTAACATTTAGCTCTAAAGGAATAAGGTAAAATCATGCGAATGCGATCAATCATGCGATTAAACCAAAACATGTAAGAGAAAACGAGAGCAAGTATGAACTAGCAAGAATGTTATAAGAACATGATATGGCCTTTCATGAACAAGAATGTAACGAGAATGTACTAGCAAGTCACATAATCGTCACTCTAGTATCTTTTGCTTATGAGCAAATACTTCATGAATTTCTGTGGAATATCAAGCAAGAAAGTCATGTACAAGAATGTCATATCGTGCCGTTGATTTTCACTTATTTATAGAGAAAGTACTCCCAGTGCAATGCGACGCCAGTAGCATCATACCCCATGATTTATAATAGTATGTTTCCGACAATCAGTCGAGGGGACTAGCATAGAGCCCTTGAACACAATCAGTGCTCGATCGCATCTTCAAGTATCAATCAAGCTTTTTCACGCATGTAACAATAAAGTATGGCCAAGAATGTACAATTCCAACAAGCTCTTGATAACAATAATTCAATGAATGAATGCTTCAATAAGAATCATGAGAAATCAAGAATGACTTATACTATGTTATGCTTATGGAAATAAATCGGCAGCATAACGGTACATTCCTTATCTTTCATTCATTATATTAGGTTTTATTAATCAATATGATAAGTTCTAGATCATCAAGAGTCTATCTAGAAACCTTTGGAATATCAACCCTTGGTCAAACCTTGGGTGAAAATACTCAAGCAGTGTGACGGTCGTGTACTGAGCCGTTACATTGACGTGACGCTCCAGTATTGGGCTGTTACATTGATGTGACAGTCTAGAGTTGATGCGTTAGAACGACTAAATCCAGAAACAGTAATTGGACTCAGTTAAATGTGACGGTTGTATATTGGGCCGTTACATATGCCTGACGGTCCAATATAGGTCCGTTACACTACTGATAACTAGAAAATATCGATAGTGTATTCTAATCACTTGGGTTTTAATGGTACAACCAACTCGGCGTCCTAGTGGGAATCCTAGGCTCGCGGAGAATTACGGAGGTCTTGAAACAAGATTTCCTAGTCTATTGGAAGGAATATCTAATAGAGAGGTCCTCATGTCCAAGAATAGTGTTCCTATAGTGCAAAGTGTAAACTAATGGACATATACCTGAATATATGTCATGTACTTAAAGAAATGACTCTATAGATAGAAAAGAATGTGTAATAATGTGAAACCAAGATAAAATCCGGTCAATTCAACATTGAAAAATCATGATTTAGAATATAAACTATAGAGTTTAGCCAATGAAAATAACATAACTTAAAATAACTCATACTGCTTTAATCATACAATTTCCTGTCATGAATCAATTAAAAAAACTTAAAGTCATGAAAATAAGGTTAAAACTTAGATAACTAGGCTTATTCATAAGTAAGTTTGGCTGTCTAAGTCCTATCTCGGTTTGACAGTAACCTGAACTCTGACGGTCTAGTGTGGGTGCGTCACAGGGCTGTGACGGTTTATCATAGGACCGTTACAGTATTGTAACGCTCCTGTTATGGTGCGTCAGAGACAACTGAGAAACTTTAAATACAACAGAGGTTGTGACGACTTATCGTAAGGCCGTTAGATCACTGTGACAGTCTTATCTTGATGCGTCAGAGTCCCTGCTAACAGTATAATGAAAGAAACAGACTAAGATTTAAAACCATGTCATGTTTTGAAAAGATTTATCTACCCCAATCATGACAAAACGAAGTAAAGGTCATCTAGATGTATAGGTTGCAGTAAATTAACAAGATAACATCTTTGATCTTTGATTAGGGCTAAGGATATGTATGTATGCATGAACCCATTAACACATGAAATTCATAGTCTATAATGCATGAAATCAAACACAATCAGAGGGCTTTTATCCCTAACGAGGTGTTTTTGCCAATCATGAGATAACCTACCGCTTAAGTAGGCTTTAAACTTCTAATTTGAGCTTTCAAGGATCGCCCTAGTTCCTCTCTTTTTGTGACTTTCCAACAACTTCACGCTGCCGTAGCTCCTCAGCCTCTTGACCTAAAGACGTGAAATTTTGAGGGTAAGAAGATGAAGCCAAGGTGAACAAAAAGTTCTAAATAATTGAACTCTAATTACCTTATTTAGACGTCCTAATTCCCTGATCTTCAGTGGCCTTTAGCTCTGATTCCTGGGTTACTATGGTCAAACCAACAACTTTGGAAGCTTCAATCTCCTTGGTTGCTTGATCTCCTAGCATGAAATTTGGAGAACTATAAGTCTAAAATATTCCAAATAAAATTTTCTAAAGAACTTACCTGAAATTATATCTCCTTACATTGATTCTTCACGAGCCAAAAGTAATGGTCGCTCAGTTCAGAACTAGGTCCTATTTATAGGGTTTTGAAGATTAGATCGATTCTAAAGTCCTTAATTTGTCAGAACCTAATCCCTAAGAGTCCTTAGTAATGTTATAAGCTCTCCCAAGTCGATCGCTTGTAGATAAGATCCCAAAGTTCTAATCTTTTTACTCGTTCTTTCTTTCACGGAATTGTAAGAGTGTAACACATCAGCCTAGGTGCGTTACATGCTTGTAGCGGTCGCCCGATAGACCGTTACACCAAACGTATATAGAGTTTCAATTCAATAAAACTCTCTTATTCATTTATCCTTATAATTATCTATAGAAATAGTATTTATCCTTAAAATACGTGAATAAGTCAATTAACCTTCTAGAATATGGGCCAAACTTAATGGGCTTGGTCCATTAACCTTTTGGATTATCTTTAAATAGGATAGATTAATTATTTAACATAATTGGGCCTTATAATGACTTATTGATCTAATATTCTATTTATTTAGGCCTTCATAAATTCCAAAAAAAGTAATTAAATATTCTAAAAATAATTTATATAAATTCTGGGGTCTTACATAGACCGTTTTATCTATCTAGCGACCTTACGATAAACCGCTAAACCGTCTGTAACGGCTCTATATTAGACCGCCAGTGTTCTGTTTTCTGTCAACCCAAGATTGAATAAAGAATAGCCCATTAAACTTGTAATGTGCCTAGTTAATTATGTTCCAAACATGTTTAAAGTATTATTTTCTGACTCTGAGATTTTATTAATATGCATACCAGAGGATTTCATGGTTCCTTACTATACCTAGGATTATTTTCAGCATAAATAATTTATGTCAAAATCATATATTTTTGTAATTAAACATATGTTTCTAAAAGTTAAATGATTCATGGTTTACCTACATCATGATTTTCATGATATCTTTATCATCTATAGAGTCATTTCTATAAATTCATGGCATATATTCCGGTATATGACCATTAGTTACACACTTTGCACTTATAGGAACATAATCTTGGACATGATGACCTCTCATTTGTATATTCCTTCCAATTGATTATGAAATCTTATTTCAAGGCCTCCGTAATTCTCCGCGAGTCTGAGATTCTCACTAGGACGCCGAGTTGGTTGTACCATTAAAGCCCAATTGACTAGAATGCACTTATACCGATGTTTTGTGTTTCTGAATCTTAGCGGCCCAATAATTGACCGTCATACTGTGATAGCGCGCCTTCTCTAGACCGCTAAAGGAACCTTGGCGGATCTACCTTTGACTGCTAAAGACTCCAGAATATGGTTTCAACTATCGAACAGTCTTATACTTACGGTCAAGAACTAGACCGCTATATTCGTGTGACGGCCCAGTTAAAGACCGCTAAGTTTCCTGAGTTTTTGACCAAAAGGGTTAATATTCCTATGATCCTGGATGGACTAATGATAGTCTATGACTTATAACCTTATTCAAAGATATCTAAGTTAACTTATGAAAGATAAAGAACGTACCGTTATGCTGCCGATTTATTTCCATGGCATAACCTAGTTATTAAGGTATTTATTAAAATTACTTATTTTCTTGTACAAGTATTCGTATTTTGGGTTACTCATATCATGGAATTATCTTTGAAATTGTACATTCTTGGCCACATTATTTACTTGTGTGGAAGTAGCTTGATTTATACTTGAAGATGCGGATCGAGCACTGGTTGTGTTCAAGGGCTCTATGCTAGTCCCCTCGGCTGATTGTCCGATCGGAAACATACTATTTTACACTATGGGGTATGATGCTACTGATGTCGCATTATGCTGGGAGTACTTTTTTTATAAATAAGTGAAATATCCATGGGTATTCACAGATTTATCCACCAAGTGGTAATCCACAGAAATTCACGAAGTACTTGTTACTAAGTGAAGAGTACATTCTTGCTTGACTTGTTAGTACATTCTTGTTCATGAAAGGCCATATTATATTCTTGCTTAATCATGCTTGCTCAAATCATATCTTAACTTGATTGTATCCTGTTACTATGATTTTTCACATAATTTATCGTATTCGCATGGTTTTTACCTTATTCTTTAGAGCTAAAATGCTAATCACTTTAATATTGCCAATCATGTTGATGCGAAGATACCTATTGGGTAAGTATGCTCATTACCTATTTTCAATCTTTTCAGGAGATGCAAGTAGTTCGGATTCGTATTCAAGTTATTCAAGTGATGAGTCCGAGAGCGAATGAAAGTCTCATAAAATTGAGAGTGAATACTTAGGAGTCAATAATGTCTAGATCGAGTCCATGTAATCTTCCTTTTTATTGAGTCAAGTAGATTTGAAGGAGTTGACTAGTTAATGTATTTGAATTATTCTCTTTATTAATAAAAGTGAAGGTTTGAGTAACTTATTGGGCAATTGCATTTTAGGTGTGATTGCTATTGCACTCTGACTATTCTTGCTTGCAAGAGACTTACCATGCCGACTGTTCACGTTACCCGAGATTATCTTCTGCTGTATTAAAAGCTCGGGCCGTGACACCCCCACTGTACCCCCCATCTCCCAAACCCCCCGCCCTCCCCACCTTGCCCTCTCCCTCTTTTGAACCCCCCTGCCATCCCCACCATAGCCCCCCTCCCTCTCCCGAACCCCCTACCCTCCCCACCGTAGCCCCCCTCCCTCTCTCGAACCAGTGCGTGGGAGGAGCCCCCTCCCCTCTGGTGCCCCACCAACCCCCCTTCTCCATCTCTCTTTGATCCTCCCGTCCCCCTCCCCTTCAGCGCCCCACCGACCCCTCCCTCTCTATCTCTCTCTGATCCTCTCCTCCCCTCCCCACCGTTCCCCCCTCCCCCTCCCCTCGAGTGACCCATCGACCCCCCTCTCCCTTCTCTGTCTCTCTCTGATCCTCCCCTCCCCTCCCCTGTCAGCCGCCGTCGGCTACGCGTGAACCCCTCCCCTCCCGTACCCCATCAACCCCCCTCCCCTCGCCGCCGGCCACTGCGGAACCCCCATGGCCCCCCTCCCTCCCCTCCCCCAGCGACAACAACAAAGGGAAGGGAAAAAAAACAGAGGGTGGGGGGGGGGGGGGGGGGGGCTTACCGGTAGCGAGAAGATCCGGCGACGAGGGCTACGACAACCGACGGCGGTGAGCTCGTGCGACGTGGTGACGGTGGTCACTGGGGGTGAGATGGCGATGTGCACGGCTCTGGCCGACGGTGGCGAGCACGACTCCAACATCTTCTCGTTGGTAGGGAGAGAGTGGAAAGAGAGAGTGAGAGGAGAGAGAGGGAGAGAGAGAGTGAGAGGGATAGATAGAGAGAGTGGGAGGGAGAGGGTTCGAGGAGTGAGAGCGAGAGACAGTGGGAGGGGACGGGAGGGTGGGAAGAGGAGAAAGATTCTGATGAATTTTCGACGAACTATTTCCGTTAGAAAATCAGTCTATATTTTCAATTTAATAGAGGGAAATTTCGACGGAAATTTATTCGTCGTAAATATTGTCGAAACTTCGGATGGATTTTTCGACAATATTTTTGTCGGTCAGAAATTCTAATCTTTTTTCTAATTTAGTCGTGGGAGTTTCCGATGGAATTTTATCCGTTGAAAATGTAGTCAGAAATTTCGACGACTTTTTTGACCGAATGTTATCCGTCATAAATTTTGATGAAATTTCTGACAAATCATTATCCATAAAAAATTCAGACGAATTTTCAGACAGATTCTATCGGTCGAAAATTTTCGTCCCTATTTCCGCCTTTTCTGATAGTGTATCATCTTAATTTTAACTTTAAATTAACATCTTATCATAATACTTTTCACCGGTCATTATTTTGATTTTGTAAATATACGATCGGGAAATGGATTAGCATATATAAGAAGAAAATTAACATCATGTTTTGACACGTTGTCCCCCCCTAAATCTGGGGTCTTCAAGATGGAGCTTCCAAATTAACGTCATGTTTTGATACTATATACGGGTGAGAAGTACCTTGAGAGAGTATCGTAAAAAAAATTAAAAATAACAACACCCAGATTTAATTATCAAGGAAGGAGAGGTGGGAATTAAATAGCCTATTTATAGTAGACCCCAAAGATATAGGACTTGCATTTTTTTTCACAACCATATGATTTTCACTTATTTTTTATTGAAGAAGAAAAAAATGCTTTTAAGCATAGATGTCTCTATTAAAAGTGAAAATACATGAAATCCATCCTACATTTACATTACCTCCCGTACATAAGTTTAATGTTGTGCAGGCTCTGATGGTAAAATAATATTCCACCTTCTTCTTCGTCCCTCCTTAGCAGCTTTTAACCATCTATTAACAAAGAAAGTTATGACAAGGACACATATCATTTAATCCATATAAGAAAGGTATACATGTGAATATAAATCTAAGATAAATTAATTTAAAATAATATTTTCAATATTCTACCTGTAAGAACTTCTTACTAAGAAGGTATATGTAAAATTACCAATTTTATCATGCCCGTGACACGTGGGTCACAAGTGGAGTTGTTCTGCTCTTGTCGGCCGGTCCCCGGCTCCCCGCATGTTGTCCCCAGACCTGCCTAAACCGGGTGGGCGTACCTGCCGTTGTCCTATTTCATGTGCAGGTTAACAAAACCATTCCCGAGGAACACCATATTACAAGCCTTCACGGGGCCCTCGCTTTTATCTCTCTCCTCCCAAAATGTGCACGGCACGCGGAGGGTGGAAGGGAGCAGGTTCATTAGTTTTCGACCCCTTTCCTCCCCCTTCCCCCTCCCCACGCCCGTAGCTCCCCTCCCTCCCCCCCACCTCCTCCTCCGCCTCCTCCACGATCAACCAAAATCTCCACCGACGGAAGGAAGCGGCTGCGAGATTTGGGCGAAATCGGTGAGGAATCGCGTGCGCAGGGTAGCTGGGGAGGTGGTGGCGGGAGAGATCGCCGGAAGAAGGGGTGTCGTCGGCGGGCTCGTTGGCAGATAGTGGACGTGGACATGGCCGCCCACGGCGCCGCGTCTCTTCCACGAGGCCCCGCGCACCTGGTTGTCTTCCTGTTCCTGGTCGCCTCCCTTCATTTCCCTTGGGTGGTGGCCGGCGACGACGTGTCGCATGATGACGGATCTGTGCACAAGTCGCCCGTCTGCAATAACAAGTTCCAATTGGTAAGCTCGGCTCGGATTGGAGTGCTTGGCGGATTTCATAGGTGCATTCGGCCACACGTTCTTTCATCTGGCCGTCTGTTTCTTTTTACTTTTCTTGTCTTTGATGGGTTTTTTGTCCATGGTGTTGGTGAATGTGATAATTTGCAGTCAGTTTTTTCCTATTATTTTTCCATCGATGCACCTTTTTTTTTGGAGGTGGGGGGGGTGCATTTTGAGGGAATGACGGCGCCTGACATAAAAGTATCCAGAAAGTGAAGAGAAGTTATGATGCCTTCAAGAATTCCCGTCCCAAGGCACAACATGAAACACGTTTTTTTTAAAAAAATCATTCTGGTTGAGTGGGGCAGGATTGTTCTACGCGAGTACGAAGTCATCAAAAGTTGACCCATCCACTCCATAACCGGACGTAGTAAATGAAATTTTTTCATAAAGAACAAGGGAAGTTTTATTGCTCGAATGCTATAGTCTTATACGAGGACGACATTTAGGTGGCTATCTTGAGAAATTTCCCTGCATTTCTTTTAAGAAAACAAGTCATATTGCCATACTAAGGCAGCATTTGGAGATGCTGCAGAATTCATCAGATTGTGAAAAATCTGATTTTCTGACAAATTTTCAGGAGTACAGATTTTGAATGATTAAAGTAGGGTGTAAAATCTCAATGGGGTTTTCTTGAGCCATGGGAGATTACGAGTGTAATTGATAGAAACATCTTTTATCTTTGATAAAAATGCAATGGCCACTTATCTTTTGACAAGAACAGTATGGATTTGTCCATCAAAATCTATGTTATAGGAGAATGCTCCATTTGGAAAAACTTAAAAGTGTTGGGCATTCTAATAATTGAAATTCATATTATAAGCATTTCCAAGGGCTAACTAAGTAGTGGACTTCATATGTGTGTAAAACGTGCAACAAAAAGGTAGTTTTCCATGCATGAACTGGCCTCATGTGATATTTAACAAACATTATATTTTCTAAAGTTTTTGTGACCAAATAATTGAGACTGCCGGGTGAAAGGTTGATGTTAGGCATGCAGTTTTTTTCTTCTTCTTTTGGCTTTGCTTATCTTTTGAGACAGTGGCCAGGTGGTGTTGATATCATGTCTGAGCACATGAAATCGAAACAGCCGACTGCTGTCAGGCACTTGGGCTGCAACCTGTTTTGTCATTGTTAGCATCTTTCTTTTTCCCATAAACCTGCATCCGACAAGGCTCAAGCCTCCCCACTTGGGTGAATGACAGGATGCCTAACCACCAGGCCAATCCCTCATGTATGTCAGGCATGCTGCTAGTCATAAAATATTATCAAACCTTTGGATCCTTGATCGGTCCAGCCAACCCTTGATGTGGCAAGACTCATTGAGTGGAACTGACTTGAATCTCTCCTTCTTAAGGGAATGGGTATAGATGATTGGCAAATATCCAATGCACATGGTGTTTCAGAACCTCATAATCTGAAGAAATTCCATTGCATTTCTCTTGCAAAAAGAAGCCACTATGAGTTTAAAATGTGCAACTAAAAGGTAAATTTCCACCCATTGACTAGCCTCATGGGACAATTGGGAGACATTATCTTATTTAGAGTTTTTGTGGCCAAGTGATGGAGATTGCCTTGTAGAGGTTTTGATGTCAGGCAGCAACCTAGTAAGAGAAGACTACCAAACCTTGGATCCTTTATTGTGCCCATCTAAGCCTAGATTGATTGGACAAGGCTTATTGAGGGACCATGTTCATACAACAAGTTTATACAACAAGCTGATTGAGGAACCATGGACCCTTCTATCATTCATTCTTTTCTTACTAATTTGGGGTGCAGTTGCAATGATTTCATTGGCCATTGGCATTGATATGATAGAATTTGGAGAGGGCAAGGAATAACAAAACTTGGAGTTGGCTATTTAGATGATTGAGAGGAGACCGGTAGAATGGAGGATTTAAATGCTTTCCTATGTGAGAGACTTATGTTATGCAAGGCTGCACTTGACTTTCATCTTGTTTCACATCCCAAAGACAGTGATGCTGAATATGATTCAATGGTGTTTTTTGTGCCCATGCAATGGAAAGAGAAAGAACTACCATACAAACAAGTGGGATAGGCATGTAATATAAAGTGGTGTTGTATTGGACTTTGGGATCTGTAGATCTTTGTTCTTGCTCCATTCAGCAAGATTCCATAGACGGGGAAAGCCATGCAAGTTTATGGTGGGTGGTCATGGTAGAGGGAGTACTATAGGAGAGGAAGAGTGTGGCATAGTTGTCAAGGCGACAAGGCGAACCAAGGCGCTCACGGGGTCTCTAAGCGCTTAGGCGACAAGGCGTCTGCTTAGGCGTCGCCTAGGCGACACTTTAACCACTGATTAAAAAATCTAAAATATATAGCTCCTAATATATAAAATAACAAAAAATATATGAAAATATTATAGAAAAATACAAAAAAATTCAGAAGCATGAATAAATTGCAGTAATTAAATTGCATGACAATTATAGAAAATTAAATTGCATGACAAATATAGAAAATTAAATTGCATCAAAAAAATATAGAGAAATCTAAAAATAATTCATAAAATTACAAAAGAACATAATAACATCAAGAAAATTACAAAAAATAAAGGCCAAAGGGTTAAAAACACTAACCTGTGTGTTACATTTTTTTTAGCTTCATCTTTTTATTAACTCCATCCATCCATCCTGGGTCTTTTGACTTTGCTTTTAATTTTATCTCGGTCTCAGCCGTGGAACTATTATCTGCCATGATCTACACGCAAAACAATAACTAATAATAAAAATTATTTTAATTTCAATTTAAAAAATTAATCTAAAAAATTTATCTAAATAACTATAATCTACCATGGGGGTCGGGGAGAGGAGGGAGACAGGGAGGGAAAGTCGGGAGATAGAGAGGGAGAGAGACTGAGAGAGAGGAGGGAGAGAGAGAGAGGCCCCCTCTCTTTGTCTCCCTCCTCTCTCTGGCCCCCTCTCTCTGTCTCCCTCCTCTCTCTGCCTCTCTCTGTCTCCCTCCTCTCTCTCAGTCGCTCTCTGTTAGACAGAGAGCGACTGAGAGAGAGGAGGGAGACAGAGAGAGGGGGCGGAGGGGAGGGCGGAGAGTGACTGAGAGAGAGGAGGAGGAAGAGGAGGAGGGAGAGTGGGAGACAGAGGGAGAGATTGAGAGAGAGAAGGGAGACAGAGAGAGGGGTCGGAGGGGAGAGCGGAGAGTGACTGAGAGAGAGAGAGGAGGAGGAGGAGGAGGAGGGAGAGTGGGAGACAGAGAGGGAGAGACTGAGAGAGAGTCTAGAGAGAAGGGAGACAGAGAGAGGGGTCGGAGGGGAGAGCCTCTCTGTCTCCCTCCTCTCTCTCAGTCCCTCAGTCACCCTGTCTAACAGAGAGCGACTGAGAGAGAGGAGGGAGACAGAGAGAGGGGTCGGAGGGGAGAGCGGAGAGTGACTGAGAGAGAGAGAGAGGAGGAAGAGGAGGAGGGAGAGTGGGAGACAGAGAGGGAGAGACTGAGAGAGAGTTGAGAGAGAAGGGAGACAGAAAGGGGTCGGAGGGGAGAGAGGGAGAGAGAGAAGGAAGGGAGACAGAGAGAGGGGTCTCTCGTTGCTCCGGTGAGAGAGAGAGAGGAGGGAGACCGTGAGAGAGAGAGAGAGCGGAGGGAGACAGAGAGAGGGGCGTCGGGGGGGGAGAGCCGAGAGAGAGAGGGGCGTCGCGGGGGAGAGCCGAGAGAGAGAGAGGGGCAGGGGGAACTAACCGGCGGTGGAGAGGATAGGGGCACCGGCGGTGGCTCCGCGCTCCGGTGACAGCACCGGAGGAGTTGTTGCAGGCGCGGAGGAGTTGTCGCCGGGGCCCGCGGGGGAGGTCGCAGCCGGGGAGGAGGGGGAAGTCGCAGCCGGGGAGGAGGAGGACGTCGCAGCCGGGGCCCGCGGGGGAAGTCGCAGCCGGGGAGGAGGGGACGTCGCCGGGGCCCACAGAAGACGTCGCCGTGGTCGACGATGACGACGGCAGCACGCGCACGCCGGCGGCCGAGCGACTAGGGCAGGGAGACTACCGCCTGGGAGAAGAAGATCGAGGGGGAGTGGGAGGTCGGGTCGGGACGGGGGGGAGCGGTCAAACGCGGTTGACCGGAGGGGGGGTTTTAACCTAAACGGGTGGGGGTGGGTCAGACTCGGTCGGACCCACGAGTTTAAGGCGACCGGGCGGCCGCCTTGGCGCCCAGCCCGCCTAAGGCGACCGCCCGGTTCGCCTTTTGGGTGTTTGGAAAAGCGCCAGTCCGCCCGAACGTTTCAACCTGCGCCTAGGCGACGCCTAGGCGCCCGCCTTGACTACACTGGAGTGTGGACAATTGAAGCTAAAATGCCTCTCATGTACAGGTTGGTATTTTTGTGAGCATTTGATGTTTGCATGATCAAGTGTTGTGTGGTGGTAGGCAGTAGTAGGAACAAAATTATGTTGGACCCTCAATTTGGTGACATATTGCCATATGTCATAATGGTTGGGTCACAGATTTTCAAGTTTAAACTGCTAAACGAATAGGTGGAACATGCGTTTACATTATTGGAGGTGATTGAAGGTTAGAGCTTTGTGTTATGTAGTCAGGGGTGTGAGGCACTTGCGGCGACAAAGGGGTTGCCTTAGCCTCAAATGCCTAGGTGATGGCCTAGACATTTGAGTCGACATTCCTATTAGAACAATACATAAAATGTACATATAAATATATAATTAAATGTGACAAAAGCACATATATAAAACCTGAGAATTTTCAAAATTCATTGATTCAAATGTGTCAAGATAGTGTAGAATTGACCAAATTCAAATTAAATTTGAACACCCCATGTTTGTGTTTGACATAGAGAGAGAGAGTGGTCATGGTTGACCCCCTGTGGGTATGTGATGAGAGAGAGGTGTGGCGAACACTGTGTGTGAGAGAGAGAAGGGAGGGAGGGATCCAATGCTGACACCTCATCAGCGCTTTGCGGGAGGGAGCATCGTTGTTGGGAGCAGTCACTGGGGGCAAACATGAATCAGGGTGGGCGCTAAATCCTTTATACCCCAAGTGAAATGGGCCGGGTTTATGGGCCGGATGCACTTAAATGGGCAGGGGGGTTGTGAGGCGGGCAGAAGTGCGATCGCCTAGGCAACAAGGCTGGACAAGTTGCCTCGCCTTGCCTTCTTGCCCAGGTGAGTGCTTCAGGTGCCTTTGATAACATACTTTTGTGAAAGTGAGGATCTCTGGAAATGGTTCTGTTAAAATGGTTATTTAGTAGTGAAATTAGCCTTTTGCAGATGACTAACATAGTTGGATGGCTTATGTAGTCTAGACTTTGGAACCATTCATAACTCTGAATGTCAAAAATTTGTGGTGTAAGGAGTGATCGCACTGAGATTAGGTTGATGATTTTACATCTGAAGTAAAACCTTTTTTTTTTCTGGAAGTGGATTGTATCCACATACTCATTAGATTGAAATGTGACAGAGGAAAATGAAAGTACAGCATACTGCAGCCCACATTATTTTCTCCACTGTTCTATTTTCACTGTGAAGAGTACAATAATTCCTTTCTCTTTTATAGTGCAAGTACGAGCATGAAGCACCATCCACCAAACCCACTTATCGTACTAGAGTCTTCATGATCTATTCCAGTCCATTGGGATTTCATAAAAGCTTTACCCTGAAATATAACTCCCCAGGCTACCTAAAGAAAGAAGGTATTGCAGTAGCAGGTGGTCTAGATCTGCCTCATCCTCATCACATACAAGTAGCACATAGTCCTGATGCCATGGAAGCTAGACAATCACATATTAGGAAACGAGCAGGAGCACCACTCAACATAAAAAAATTAATGTTTGACACGTGAACTGAGAGAATAGCAGCATCCTCAAGCCCCCGACAGCTATCATTCTGTTTTCAGATTCCATTGTGAACCTTTCATCCCTTTCCCATCTGCATTACCTTCTGTTCTCTCTATCTTGATTTTTGAATGATATTCTGGTCTTACATTGGTGTAAAAACTCAGTCAGCTGATCAATCTCTTCTTGATGTAAACGTCTTCTGAAAGCAGGCATTAGCTTCTTCTCCTATCCTTCTAGTTAAAACCCTCAACAATGTCAACATCTAGAGCAGTGAAAATGATAAAGATTCCCCAGAAAAAAGCTCAGTCAAAAGCCTACGTCTATCCTGCCAAAAAGTATCCTCTGTCTATTGGCTAAAGAAAAGGTGACTCTTGATGCAACAACATTCCTTGCATTCAGCACACCAGTCCATAGGTTTGATACACCATACATGGTGCTGGAGTAATGTCCCACACTCTAACTTTTGTAGTACTTTTGCTTCATGACCTTTAGCCAGAAGCCTCTTTCTTTTGTACCCCGTTTTTCCATCCATTTGCTCATTAGAATTAGGTTGAAGTCCTGAAGATTCCTGATCGTGAACCCTCTCTCCTCCTTGCTTTTACAAACCCTACTCCAACAAATGGTCATGCCAGCTCTTGCATCTCCTTCTATTCCCATGGCATAAAAATCTGCTCTTAACAGCCCTGCTTCTATGATGAATTCATCAACCCAGGATCCCCTGAGAAGGCAGATCCATTACCTTGGTCAAGGGTCCATTGTATCTTGCATTGCTTGGTAGTGCACATTCAATGGCATTGATTTTCACTTATAAATTTACATGGAAGCCAAACCATAACTCATATGTCATTGAGGAATGCTATGGTGCCACACTTTTTACCACCCTTTTTGCCACGCTTTCCCCACCGTCTGATTTGAAAATCAAATAGCGGGATAAGGTAAACTTGATTGCTCAAGTTCCTCACCTTGACCATCTGATATCACGCCCGGATGGCCAAGATGAGAGTTACAAATGAGGTGGCAAAAAGTGTGGCACCATTGCATTACTCTTTCATTAAAAGAGTACACATGTCCATGATACAACTGAGAAATAGTACATTACTGAGTATGAGTAGGTAGCCAAAGGAAGGTCCTACAGAAGGAAATATTCGCCACTGACCACTGCCTGAAACTGGAATGGGTGACGGGCGCCATTAGTATTCTTCTACTGTTGTGATCCTTTGCTTGTAAAAACATTTGAACAAACTTGAGAGAGGTCATCATAAGTTCTAGAGATGAGCCATTGGTCAGACAATCTGCTCTGACTTCTTTCTTTTCTTAATCTTATCTGGCAGTCTTATCCCTTATGGTTGGCCAGACAACCTGCTCTGGCTTCATCACTTAACATGAATGCTAAAATGCTCCTAACATTGATCATTTAACTTAATGCCCGTAACTTAGTTAAAGGAGGACCGCCAGATTTGGTGGCTAGTGCTACATGCTACTGCTTCGGCAGTTCGGGAATAAAGAAATAGAAGAATCTTCAGGCATGCGGTCCTCGTTTCAAAAAGGGTGACTATTTTTGTGGTGGGCAGAGTTAGAGAATGGGCTATACTTCTTTGTAATGCTGGTGTTTGTTGTTCTTGTTTTTTTGGCCTTTTTGGGGGAATAGAGAGGGTCACATCACCAAGGTGTGCTTTTGTACAAGGGGGATAGTTGACAACTACACTTCTATACTTGTATATTCCCTTCCTTTTTTGGTTCATTTAATAGAAATGTTGTACCATCCACCTTCAGAAAAGGGGGGGGGAGCTGATTTTCCATATCTTAAAAATTGAGCTAAACATACACCATATCCTTAAATGACTTAAATAAATGATTTGGTGAATTTCCTGAGCCCTCTTCAATCCCCAAGTTAATGAAAAGGGACCAAACCATCTCAACCACCTTAAAAAATATGAAAATTGAGAAAGATCTGTAGGGTCAGAAATGATCATAAAAAAGTGGTGAGATTTTTTTTTTGCAAGTGCTAACTTTCTCAAGATGATCCAAAACTTACCAAGATGACAAAACATCCGCCAAACTCTAAAATCACAGAGAATTATTGGCAAAACCACCATAAATCACTGGAAATCATTAAAAGTCACATGTACCCCCAAAATACTCTTAAAGCCCTACCTAAAATGTCAAGAGTACCTGTAACAAACTAGAAATCATCAAAAAAGTTTAAGACAAAAAAACCTTAAAATACCCAAAATATCATTGAAATTCTCAAACTTTTCCCCAAAAATGACCAAAATTCATATGAAACCCAAAAACACTTAAATTGACTTATAGGGTTTCAAAACCTCCCCTATTCATTAAAACACATCCCTAATACCAGAATGGCCATAAACCCTGAAACCTTAAAATGACCCATAAATACATCCCAGTGTCTTAAACCTCCCCAGTCCATTAAAAACACCCTTAACCATAGAATGGGCATGGTAACCCAAAGTCTTGAAACTGTGTAGAAATATTAAAATATCTTTTGGGCCTAAACATCAATTCAAAACATCTCAAGGCATCTCACTGCTCCCTTAAAACTCATCCTGGGCCATGGCAAACCTTTTGGTCTCCAAAGTGTGCTCTTATATGAGGCTTGCAAATGTTTACGCAGTTTGTTTTGTTCAGGACATCACTATTGGTAGTTGTTCAAGGGTTTTAACTCACTAGAGTGATGTGATTTGCTTGGCTGTGGTCAATAGGAATTGTCTAATTTTGAGACCCTAACTGTCAATGTAATTGGCAAAAACCTAAATTAGAGTTTCAGAATACCACAAGCTTTTCAAAAACAAAATTTGACCTTCCTTTTCACTGTTCACATGGGACGTGCTGTCTACTCTGATGTTCCACCAGGACTTGCAGAATGCTACTGACTCTCACTCTCACTAGCATCTCCAACATGCAGCCATCACTCAACTTCCACCTCTTTACTTTGCTCAACTCTGCAATTGTGCCGACAGGGGTTGTCTTGTCCCAAATCATAGAGGGGGAAAGGAGATTCTAATTTCTGCTTCAACCACACATGGATTGCCTAGGACTGGGGCATCTTGCCCTATGGATTTTCCAAGAGACCAGCTAGAGAACTAAGTTGGGACCTGCTAACAACCCTGCCTTCATCATCTATGGCAGCTTCCTCATCCCTTGGGCAGATGATGTGGAACATGCTTGTTGACAGCTGGTGGGAGTACCCAGTTTCCTGCACCTCCCTTCCAAGGCCCTCTAATATTTTCCAAGTTGCCTCTACACTCAACTATGGTCACCCTCACACATCTTGTCAATCACTCTCTCTTCTTGACTAGTAGCTCTGATTTCAATAGTGTCACCTCTAAGATCCCGTTCGTTGATAGGGAATTGATGTCCATCCCTTCCTGAGACACCAACCTTGCCTTTGCATGTCAGCCTTTTGTGAGTATGGCAAAGTCTCCATGTGCCCCGCACTCTGCTCGACCAACACTTTACATGTGAGGGCCTACTCGCAGTTCCTCCTCACAAGGATATGCGCTTAGCATTTGTGGCTGGGCAGGCCATTGAGGCCAGAGCTCTCTCCATCACGAGATGTTAGAATAATCATGTATTGGGAAAGGGACAACGTTAAATGTGTTTAAAATAATGGAGCTCTCTCCAATCAACACCTTAAAATTTTGAGTTGGATGACCGCATAGTTGTCAAGGCGACCCAAGGCAACCGAGCTTGGGTCCCCTGGGCGCCTAAGCACTTAGCTGCCACTTGGGAGGTGCTTAGGCGGCAAATTTATAAGAGAGAGAGAGGGGGGAGTATGTGTCTATTATTTACAACATGTGAATGTTAATGGGGCTTTGACTGACATTAAAGTTAAGGAAAAAAAGATGAAGTAGGTGAAAAGGAGAGGAGAAGGGGAAAAAGAGTAGAGTTGGATGGGGTGGGAGAAAACAAATAAAACTAGAGTAAGATACATGAAAAAGTATATATTTTAATGTTAAAAAATGAGAGAGAGAGAGAGAGAGAGAGAGAGAGGAGTGTTTGGAGCTTGATCTACTTATGATCTGGCCTCGCATTGTAGATCAATCAGGTCATTGGGAGGGGGGGGTTCAAGGGGGGGCAACGCCCACCCTTGCCAGTGAGTTGTTAAGAGGGCGGAGCCCCCGGCTCAAAAATTTTTTTGGGGGTTATATAGGCTATGCCTAGGCCAGACAACCCAAGGCGGACCAAGCTAGATGGTCGACTTTGGGTTTAGGGCCGAGCTAGACAGCTGAGCCAGACGACCCAAGGTGTCCAGGCGGGTGCCTTGGACCACTTGGCCCGCCTTAGGAGGTACCCTGGGTGCTTTTATGGGCCAAGAAAAGGTGCCCTAGCGCCGTAGGCCTGGATCAACGCTTGGTCGCCTAGGCGACTGCATTGACCCAATCCAATATATTAGAGTCAGGTAATTCGGACTGTGCATCTCATATTTTGATAGTCCATGTGACAGAGTCTAAGTTGGGCTGCACATGAGGGGGCATATTAGAATAGTCTTGTATTGAAAAAGGGATAAAGTTAAATGTGCTTAAAATAGTGGAGCCCACCAATGTATTCAAAATTGGTACCGATTTCGGTATCGATCAGGGCCGGTATCGATACTAGTATCGGTAGTATCGCTCGGTACTGGGTAGTTACCCACTTTCTGCTCCGGTTCCCAACTCTCCCATATAGAATGCATGTTATGTATATATTAACCCACTTCATAAAAAAAGTATATTATGACCCAAGCCCACCCATGGCCCCGCCTGCTTCGGTTCGGCCCACTTGGGCAGTTGGGCCTGGGCATATCGGGCCCGTCAAAGGCCCGGTTCGCCTTTAAAGGTTTCCCCAGCCCCCCGACCCTCCATCCCTCGACCACGCCACCCCTACTTTTGGACCAATCGAGCTCTAGTTGACGCGAGGCTCACCCCCTCTCCCGTCTCCTCGGCCGGCGGCAACCAGCAGACGGCGGCTTCCTGGCGAGTAGTGGACAGCGGATGGCGGAGAGTTTCTCTTTAAGCCCCCCCTCTCTCTCTCCCTCCACGTCTCGATCGTCATCGCCGCTGTCCGCCTGCAGCACCCTTTGCCATCGTCCCCCCGTGGAGAAGTGCAAGGGAGGGTTGGTATCGGGCAGGGCCAGCTCTCCCCATTTCTCTCTCGTCTCACAAAGTTTGATCCCGCCGCCGGCGATCCCCACCCTGTTCTCTCTCTCTCCCCTGCCCCTTCTCTGTGTGTGTGTGCGCGCGCGCACGCGCGTAGTACCGGCCAATATCAGTCTCAAAGAGGTGGAACCAGACCGGCAGAGGCCGGTACCTGTATTAACTGGCCTGGTACAGTATGTACCGGGCGGTCCTAAATACCATGGAGTCCACTCCACTAAACACATTAAGGTTTTGAGTTGGATGACCCAATCTAATAAGCTTCAACATGAGAGAAGATGAGTGGAGAAATATGACAGCTTTTCAAAACTACTTATTGCCTTTGTGACATTGGAGACAATGGAGTACATTTATGTGCAACATAGACACAGAAGTAGGATGGATAGTGCACGGCAGCCTAGGTGAGATATAGGAGATTGTGTAGGGCAGCCTAGGTGACATGGATGGCAGCATCCAGCATTGATAGCTCACTTGGGTGATAGTCTAGGGAATGCCCATGGATGGACAACAATAGATACGATGGATGGTGTGCTATCTTACACCATAAATTATGTGCAGAGAGCACAATGGTGTCTTTGGCGTATCTACAAAGATGTGGGTGCAATAGAACAATAGTTATGGGTGGGGGTGTTGTTTAAGAGTTGTCATCATTTTAATATAGTTTAGTGCATGTTGCAAGTATGGTTTGTGTTCCTAGGTTCCTTGTGGTCGAGCTTC
Organism: Amorphophallus konjac; assembly: GCA_022559845.1. Lineage (NCBI taxonomy): Eukaryota > Viridiplantae > Streptophyta > Magnoliopsida > Alismatales > Araceae > Amorphophallus > Amorphophallus konjac. The sequence continues at coordinate 40,661,969 of CM040120.1, read as the reverse complement.
ATGGATTTCTTTATTGAATGTAGTATATAGCTTTTTAGGGTATCGGGAATGGTTTTCATATATATATATATGTGTGTGTGTGTGTGTGTGTGTGTGTGTGTGTGTGTGTGTGTGTGTGTGTGTACATATATGTTTCTGTTTGTCTTTTGTTGATGAGATGAGGTATCGATCAAACTATGAAATGACTTTTTCCAGAATGTTTTCAGACATGCATGCAGTTATTGACTGTAGTAGTACTCCCTTTGATTGCGTAACACTAGACAACTAATGGCAGGGATATAGAATATGGTAGAGTAGATCTTGTACTGTTGATTCTTTGAGTTGGAGTACCTAATCAATTGCAGTGGATGGGACTGAGATTTTTTGGATGTGGAGCTAACTAAAGAGTTGGGTCAATTGGAAGCAGTAGGATTGAATGGAATATGGTGTAGAGGATGACTCTGATAGATGTCACTCGAATACAAGATAGTAGATTCTAGATTTTTAACATAGTTTTGTTCCACCTTGCAGAAGTGGGCACATTTGAGACGGTGTGTACACCATGGGGATGGGCCTTGTTCCTATGCACTCTCTATGGCATGAGGTGTTTTGACGAGTGAAATAGGTGATTCAGAACAAACTAAGCTTGATGTTTAAAGAAGTGCCTTTCAAGCATCATTTGGATCTTTTAGAGAAAATAGTCTTGTTCCTCAGGTTCTTGAGAAAGTTTTTCCTTTTGTATCCTCTCCGTCATACCTTCTTCTTTGTTGAAACCATAGATTTTCCTGTTGAAGCTGAAGCATCTCTAATCAGGTCTGTTAATATGCATCGCCATCAGCCAGAGCAGGTAAGTTTGGGGAGACAAGGCATGCCAATTTACAGTTAAAAGTTTTTATCAGAGTCTTGGTGAACAGTACCCAACATATGACAGATTCTCTAAATTTTGGAAAGTTAAAACACCTCTTAAAGTGAAAGTCTTCATGTGGCTCATTTTTGGGTAACAAATTATTACAAAGGTCTGTAGACAAAAGTGGAGGCCTGACTGTGATGTTTTTTTTTTTTTTTGAAAGTGGGTAGTACCACTATGTTTATTAAAAGAAAAGGAAAGTGTACAAGTGTAAAGAAAAAGCTCCCAAAAAGAGACCCTCCTGTACAAGAAGCCACACCAAGGTGGAGTGGAACCGATCACCCTCCCAACAAAGCAAAAAGAGTAGAGTTGAGGGCGTTCACATTATAAAGCACCCCCGCCCATTCCCTCACTCTAGTACAAATGAAAGAAATAAGAGTGTCGTCCGCTCTAGCCTCTCTTTTGAAGATTCTATTGTTTTTCTCACACCACAGTGACTATAGAGTGGCATGCAGAATGAGCCACCAAACAACACGATCATCTCTGAGGGATCAACTCCTGCCCCAAAACCTGATGAAAGGCTGCACCTTTGACTGCCGGACGCGAAAAGATTGGGCTCTTGTAGACACACCCTCCCACACTGCCTGCGAGAAAAGGCAACCTATAAACAGATGGTCCACAGACTAGTCCTCCTGGCCACACAAGCAATAGGTTGGCTGGATGCCTAGTAGGAAATGCAAGAGCCTGTCTCTGGTGGGGAGCCTCCCATGGGAAATCCTCTAGATCAATAGTTTCACCTTCAACGGACTCTTCAGACTCCAAATGTAGGGGTAAGAGCCATGCAACATCCCACCGTCCGAGATGATGGAGTATGTAGGCCTAACAGAGAAGTTCCCCTCTCCCACCTCCAGGTCCACGCATCCTCCGAGAGGGGACACGGGGCGAAGTCGAGGAGTTCCTTCTGGAACTGGTCCAGCTTAACACTCGTGAGGTCCCTCTTAAAAGTCGGCGCCCAGGTGTCCCCAGAAAGGTGGGGGTCGAAAGTCTGGTCAACAGTCCCTAGAGGATCGGTTGAGATCACGAACAGCCTCGAGAAAGAGGCTTCTAACGTGAAGTCGTCACACCATCTATCCTTCTAGAAAAGACACTGGCTGTCTTTCTCTAGACGGACTTGGACCCCAGAAGAAATGATATCCTTGCAAGAGAAGATGCAACACTATATAGGAGACGTTTGGGCTGGAGCTGAAAAATCTATCCCAAACTCTCCTCCTGCCGAAATACCTCTGCCTAATGAGCTGTGCCCAAAGACCTCCATCCCTTGCTCCCAGTCTCCACAGTCACTTACTCAAGAGGGCTAAATTGAAGTCACCCACATTCTTGATCCCAATGCCCCCTTGCTCCTTAGGAGAAGTCACCCTTCTCCACCTAATGTCATGCCATCCCCTACACCTCCCTCCACTACCGTACCAAAAAAATCTGCCCTGAATAGCTTTAATTTTCTTCATCACATTCTTTGGGATGCGGAACACCGAGAGATAGTAGAGAGGTAAACTGTCTAGCACAGAGCTGCAAAGGACTAATCTACCCCTATAGGAGAGAAACGTCGCCTTCCAGCCCGCCAATCTAGCCTCAAACCTCTGAATAATAGGACGTCAATCTGCACACCCCAGGACTCCTGGGGTAAGGGGGAGACCCAAATAAGAAATAGGGAAAGAGCCTATCTGACAACCCAGAATCCAAGCAGACCTGTGAAGTGACCTAACTTCCATGTTAATTCCAACAACTAAGCTCTTATGGAAGTTAACCTTCAGGCCAGTAGTCTCCTCCAACAGGTCTAGTAAAATCCTTGCCACATACATCTGCCTCTCATCTGTTGTTAGGAAAAGGATGGTATTATCGGCATACTACAAATGAGTGACCGAAAGCTCACCTCTCCCAACGTGGAAATCCTTGATAAAGTTAGTAGCCTCTGCTCTTTGCCAAACCTTATTAAGAGCACAAGCAACAACCACAAAGAGGAGGCGGGACATAGGGCCCCCCTGCTTGAGTCCCCTGCCATTGTGAAAGGAGGAGGTCGGCTTTCCATTAATACGCACCGCAAAAGAAGCAAAAGATGAGCAGGTCCTGATCCAACCGATCCAAGTGTCCCCAAACCACATAAACTCTAGCACATTGTATAGGCAAGACCAATTGACCATATCATGTCTTTTCAAAATCCAACTTCAAGATCATCCCTTTATTTCTTTGAGACTTCATAGCAAACAAATACTCATGAGCCACCAAAAAATTAATCTGACTATGGCGTCTCCTGATGAAAGCTCCCTGGAAGCAGCTGACCATGCTATCCATAACTCTGACCAATCTCCTTGCCACAGTAACTTGGTGATGATCTTGTAAGTCCCATTCAACAAGTTGATAGGTCTGAAATCACCGAGGACCTGAGCCCCTTGCTTCTTGGGGATGAGCACGATGAGGGCTTTGTTAATTCCCCTCAAGTGAGCTCTCTGATGCGGAGTGAGACGTGAGGTGTCGAGCATTGGCTCGAATTAGCATACTATATAATGGCGATATTCACGTGGACGAAGATCGAAGTTGCAATCGAGTCATTTTTTTAATTTTATTATGTATTTTACTTTTACTTCAATCTAGTTTAGAAAAAAACAAATAAAAAATGTTATCTTTATTTTGGGCTATGCTTGTTTATTGGGCCCTATATGGGCCTAAGAGTCCTTCTGTAAGGGATAAAATGGTTCAAGTCACATGTAATTTTCCCTATAAATAGGGAGCCCATCCTCTTGTAATGGATGATGAATGAATGAAGAAATATTTTTGGAAAACCATAGCCTTATCTCTGTGAGAGAGAGCCTAGAGGTGTCCCTGCGAGAGGGAGGGCGCGAGGCCCACACTCCACCTCTGTATCTCCCCCCTTCCCCTTCCTTCTTTTTCCTCTTCCTCTTCCTCTTCCTCATTTCTTCCTCCCACTACCGCAGCCAACCACTCCTTCCCGTCCACCGTCGCATGCTGCCACTGCACTTCCCACCGTCGCGGAGCCCGCTGCCCAGCCACCACCCCACCACCGCTTGACTCTTTCCTCCCCCTACACACCCCCATGGTCCCCCCTGCTACGGCCCAACTCCGACAGAACTGTTCGCCTGCCACCGCCCCTGCGCAGCCAACCACACCTTTCCGTTCACCGCCGCATGCCGCCGCTGCACCTCCTGCCACTGCCGAGCCTGCTGTCCAGCCACCACCCCCCCTGCACTGTGCCGTCACCACTCCCCCTTCTCTGAGCCCCATCCTCGGCCGCCAACCGCTGCCTCCACCAGCCATCGCTTGTCCCCTGCAAAACCTCCACGCCCCCATCCCATGATACCGCTGCCCTCACAAGCCAGCAGTGACCGTCTCTCGCCATCGTGCCCCCCCTCCTGAACGCGTCCACCTCTGCCCTCCTCCCTAGCTGCTGCAAGATTCCAAACCATCGCATCCATGTTCCTCGCCGTCGTCGCCTCTCCCTGCCACCTATACCGAGTTGCCACCACCCACCAGCGCAGCCCCAGTCACCACGACGCCAACGCCTTCTCCAGCCTCCACTACTGTTGCCTGTGAGGCCACCGGCCCCAGCCCCTTCTCCCTGCACTGCTGTAGCACCTTCGTCCCTGCCATGAACAGGGCCGGCCAGCCATGGATGGCAGTTTTGACCGAAACCGAAACCTTTAAGCCGAAACGTATCGGTTTCGGATCGGAACGATCCGAAACCTACCAGCCGAAATCGGTCGAAACCGAAACTCCTTTAGTTGACAAAAAAATAATATTTTATTTAGTTTCGGGCCGAAACCGAAACTGTTTCGGTTTCGAACCTGACCGAAATCGACACCGAAACCGAAACTGCCATCCTTGGGCCAGTCGAGCACTCGTCACTGCAGCTCCTCACAGTCGCGAGACCATTGCAGCTCTGCCACGGTGTGGCCCTAACGCCCGCCGGCTGCCGAGCTCCCGCGTCCCCGTTGGCCGTCCTTCCACTGCTCCGGCAGTAGGCTCCCCACCCCGCCACCCCTCTTTCCCTTGGCCATTGACCGGTCTTCCCCCCCTCCACTGCCCAGTATCACGCCCCACCCAGCACCTCCATTCCGACCACCGTCTTCGTTGGGGGTTGCCGTACCTTGCCCGCACGCCGGCCGCCTTGCTTCACTGTGTGCGATGTCCCGTCATTCCAAGCCTCACATTCCCCCCCCCCCCCCACCACCACCCACGTCTCAGTCTCCTTGGCCACTTTTTTTTACATATATTATTCCCTCCTTATAGTATTAAATGTCCACCCCCTCTCTAACGTGAAACAAGTTCTTTCTCTCTTTTCCTCCAATGTACCTCAACCATTATTTTTCTTACTTTACTCACCCCATATTTAACGTTCACCCACCCCTCAGATCTCGCCACACCCTCCTTATCCAGTCACCTCCACCCCCCTTCGCATCTTCTTCTTCCACGTACACTCTCCATACCTCCTCGTACTCTGCTCCTGTCAGCTATCTCCCTTAGCCACATGCCACTCTTGCTCCCTTCCCCTCCCTCTGATAGAAATCCCTCTTCTTGACATCGCCCTTTCTCGCTCCTTCTCTCTTACCCCTTTTTGTTCCTCTCTCTTTCAACATTAAATCCCCCTTCTCTCTCTCTCCTTTTGTTGGTCAACCCATCTTTGTCCATTGCTGTGATAGAACGCCCATCATCACCCCATGGCATTTCACTCCACTAATTAATTCTATGAGCATTTAATGCTCCCCCTTCCCCCTTCCCCTTTCTTCTGTTGACACTCACATGACCCGACCCATCTCCCCTCCTCACTCCACCTTTTTTCCCCGTACCCTGTCTTCACATCACCTCCACCATATCTCTCCACCTCTTTCCTATATTGCGCTCCCGGACAAGCCACCCTAACAAGCCATCCATCTTGTATGCCTCAACCCCCTCTCTCTCCATCGTCTCTCACCGTCCATTCTCGCTCTCTCTCTCTCCGTCTCCCAACACTCTAAGTCCTTAAGAGAGAGAACTGATCGACACATTTGGGGTTTCGCTCGTCCTTGTTCCATGTACAAGTTTAGTCGCACTTATCTCACGCACTCGGGGTTGCAATATTGAAGATTCGACGGCGCGCCAAGAGAGTTTAGTTTGACACGTAGAGAGTCCACCCTTATTTTGTCCCGCATCACTCTCCCCTCATGGAATTCATTAAAGGTTGTTAGAAGATCATTCTTGATAACATACTAGCACTGCTGAAAGAAGACCAAAGGGAAATCATCCGGTCTTGGAGCTCTATCTCCTGCAAGAGAAAACGTTGCTTGTTTGCTGAGCTCCAAGAGATAACGACATACTTGTCTCAGATCTCTATCCCTTGATACCTGACACTGTTTGACCTCCTCCTCAGTGAAGCTCTACGAAATGACATCTCTCTTCTCTTGAGAGAGTCATGGAAGAAACTCCTTTGCAATCTTGGGTCTGGAGTGGTTCTCTTTAGCAAACAGCCTGGAATAGTAGTCCCTTGCCAAACCCCTATCTGCTCATCTGAAGAGAAGGAGATTTCCCCCACCCGAATGCAGGTATTGGTGTTGACTCTCCTCCTCCCAGATGCTATATGTTGAAAGTAGGACATGTTCTTATCTCTCTCTTTGATCCATCTATCCTTCGATCTCTGTCTCCAATATATCTCTTCCTTGGAAAGGATCTCGTCGAATTGGGATCTAAAAGTGTTTCTCAGCGTCCTATCCTCTGTCTCCATAAGGCTTGCCTCCTCCAAACTATGAACCCCCTCAATCTGTTGGGGAATTCTGTCTTTGGCTACCCTCCCCGAGAAGGTTTTGTCTGCCCCCAAGTCTTGAGAACAGAACTAGTGTGCCTCAATCTGGACGCAAGAGTGGCCATAGCAGAGCTATCGGAAACTTGTGCAGACCAAGTCTCCCTGATAGTATCCATGAAATCCGCCTCCCTGAACCAAAACGTCTCCAGCCTGAATGTGGGCCTCATTTTCTGTAAAGGACTAGTCTTCAAAAGGATTGGCTCGTGATCCGACATAGATCTAGCCAATGGGAGCATCTATACATGGGGATAATGATCCTCCCAATGAATAGAGATAAGGAATCCATCCAGCTTTGAGCAAGAAGTTTCCTCCCTCAAGTTAGACCAGGTAAAACAACCATGTCCATGCCAATATCTACCAAAGCTGTCTCCTTAATGAAGACAGTGAAGTCGTCCATGTCCCCTGTGTGAGCAATAACACCTGACCTCTCCTACAGAGCTGCCACTGCATTGAAATCCACTTCAACACACCATGGCCTGGCTGAAGAATGATGTAAGCCGATCAACTCCTCCCAAAGATGACATTTCTCCTCTCTCCCTTGATGCCCATACACCCCGGTGAAGTCCCACAAGAATCCGTCCTTGATCGAAGTGAAATGAAGAGAAATGGCCCACATGTTAATGTGTCTATCCTCCATCGTCTCATCAACCTCAAAGGGGTTCCATAGGACCATGATATCCCCTGACCTCCCCTCTGCCAGGGAAGCAACACCTCTAGAGAGTCTAGCACCCCCTACCTTCCTCATAAGATACTCTCCTTTCTTTTCACACATGGTTTCTTGAATGCAAAGAATATCAATCTTACATTTCCTTGCCAACTTCTTGACCGTCCTCTTCTTCTCCGCTCTCCCTAATCCTCTCACATTCCATGTGACAATCCTCGTAAAGACACCGTGTAATTCCTCTCCTCCCCTTCCCCTACTTCTTCCCTCACCTGTCTCTGCTGAGCCGTTTCCTCCTGTAGGATCGCTACACATCACCTCTTACAGATGTTGGTGCATGCCCCTCTCACTTCTTTCTCCGCCTCTGCTTCAAAGGAGATATCCACTTGATCGGCCATCCCCCTCACATGCTCCTCCATCATTCTCTGGGCAGCTGTCATCATCTCCCGCACCTCCTCCCTTGACATGTGATACCTCCTCTTTTGCTCCCCACCATTTGTGACGAGGGTCACTGGCCCCTCTAGCAAGGCTGGTAGGGCCGGTTCTTCAACAGGAAGGACATCATCTTCCGAGGTTTGCACCTCCGCCCTGTGGACAAAGACTACAATATCATCCTTGAAGACTTGCTCTTGTTGCCTTGGCTCACAGTGACTGCTTGACTCTGCCTCCACAGCCAGAGATGTCCCCGTAGCAGCTGCAGATGACCGGCGACCTGCGGAAGAACGAGAAACCACGATGGCCTGCTGAAGGTTTCTAGAGTGTATGGCTGGTATCAGAGAGGAGGGGGTCTAACGGAAGCCATCGCCCCCCAAACTCCTTTTCCGGCAAGGCATCAACCAACACCTCCTTACCTTTCCCTCCGATCATTGCTGGTGGCCACCCTTGCTCCCCCTTTCTAGGCCGCACAGAAGATCCTCTCGTCGGCACAAGAGAGCTATCTGCTGAGGGGGGGGGGGCGATGACAAGGTGACTAGTAACCTCTAGCGGACCAAGGCTGGGATGCTGTTGACGCTCCTCCGGCACAATCAGGCGAGGAAGATGATCAATAGCGGGTCTCGACGACCCGACACGAACCGAGGCTGCAGGTAAGTTGCGGATCTCCCCGCATGACCCGTTATCTTGCTTCAGACCCAAACCTGTTCCAGTAGAGCACGATCCCGGACCGGACTCGTTCATAGGGCGGTCGATTGAAAATTGAATTGACCGCCAAAACATGGCCGGATCGATCATCTACTTCCTCCCGACTGGGGGTATGTTTCCCTAACTGAGACGCTGACGCCGCCACTTCCTCGATCAGCCACACCTTGATGACCACCGGAACACTGTCAATGGTCACCGAGATAGGGATGGCAGTACCGGTTTCAGCCGGGTCCGAAACCAATTAAATTATTATTATTTTCTTAAAACCCTACATTTGGTTTCGACCCGGTTTCGGCCTGGTTTCGGCCTTGGGTGTCGTTTTGTTTCGGTCCGAAACCGAAACGTTTCGGCCGAAACTGCCATCTATGCATCGAGATGACCGCCTGGATATCTGAGGGACTCGCCACCTGCACCACTGCTGCCACCAACGTACGGGAGCTCATGGGTGAGAAACCCAAGCTTCCGGGCTCCACTTGGCCAATCCCTCTCGCCAGAAATGCCACACCTCCATCGTCGTAGAGAAAGAGCGGGACCCCCCCTAGGATGATCCGGTACCTTCTCCCAGGCGAGAAGGTTCCTCTGGCCTCCGACGATCGCACTAGCCGGATGAGGGCTTTGCCTACCGTATGACAACCCACATCCGCCATCCTGCTGGTGATGTCCTCTTCCTCCCCCACTGCCAAAAAAGAGGAAGACGTGATCCTTAGGACCTTTCAGCCACCTCCGGAAACCTCCACCAGCCGCCTCTGGACCTCCTCGGCCAACGCCTGATTTTCGAGCATGACAACACACATACACCTTCTTAGCCACTCCCGCCTACCTTGCAATGTCTCCGCCAGAAGATCTCCTGTGTCACACCGCCTCCTGCTAGCCCGCCCCACCACCTGAGGACCGTGCTTGACAGCATCCACGAAGGAACGGAACCTCCCCTGCCCACCGGATGGCCCTGCAAACCACGCTCCCTGCTGTGGACAGAGACGCCTAATATGTGCTTGGCGGCCACAGCAGAAGCAGGTGGGAGGGTTGCCGGCAACGCGACCTCCCTCCCGACGAGGGCCCCTGCCTGAGGCGAACCCCGGTGAGCGGTGGCAGAACATAGCCCCGAGCCCCCAAAGACCCTCTAACCCCAGAGCTTCTCTCTCTAGAGAAAGCTGGCCTGACTGTGATGTTAATTGCTCCTGTTGTGGGAATCATAAGGAAGATGTAGATCACTTGAAGATTACTTCCCCTATCAGCCAGGTCGTCTGGAGAGTGCTCAGTCTAGTTTTCCACTTCACATTCAACTTCCTGTTGGTGCAACAAATGTGGCAACACTTTAAAAGTATGAAGGCTTCTACAGTGGACAAACCCATATTGTCATTGCTGGACCTGATTCCTCATTCTACATGCTGGAGTATCTGGAGAGACAGGAGTGATTCTATATTCAGGGGAAATAACATTTACATTGGACAGATTGAGGTCTATGTCAATGGTATAGGCATATACTTGGTCTTTCTCTAGATAGTTGGAAGCAGGCTTAGAACTCCACATGGAGAAGTCTCCTTTTTTTTGATGTTTCCTTGAGGTTGAGGAACCTCTCCTCATGTCTTGCATTGTACTATCTCTATTTATTCATTAAAATTGGTGGTGCGATCCACACTTTTCTCGAAAAAAGAGATCTCTATTCAAGTCTGTGAAATGGCGCAAGACGTGGTTTGCTACCGAAGTTTGAAAAAGAGTATTTCAGGACTCTCTGTTGCCTCTATGAATAGTTTTTCTACCATTTTCTTTTTCCTTATTACATTTTAGCGGACTTAAATCCGTGCTTTATACTGCCTTTCATTTAAACTAAAGAACTTCAGTATTATGAACAGTGAAAAGATTTACGGGCATAACCCTGGCTTTTACATAAATATGAAGGTTCATTAGTTCTTTCTGCTGTATGATTGCCTTTTAATAACTTGGAATTTTTATGGATTTTCCCCCCAGGTGAAGGTCATGAACTGGGTGGATGGCATTGAAAGTGCTACCATTGTGGGTTTAAGTGCTAGATTTGGTGCTGTCCTACCCAGCAATGCAGCTGAAGCTCTGAAACTGCCTGCTGTTCTTGCGAACCCGTTCAACTGCTGTACTAGTTCTTCCTCACAGGTCCTTGCTCCTCTATACTTGCATTAAACTCTTTCTACATAGTTTGGAAGGGCAACACAACAGTTTTTTTTCCTCTATTCCCCTTTGCTTCAATTTTCAATAATGGCATGATTTGCTTATAGTTGTGATGCCTTTTCTCTCTATTCCCCTTTGTGTATAATTGTGATGCTTAAGAAACTGAAATCGTCTACCTGCCTCTTAAAACACACTATCTTGTATCTATTGTTTGGTCTATTCCTTCTGTCTTGTTCATCTGCTTGCAAGCAAATGCTCGATTTGCAAATTTCTTATACTAATGGCTTGTTATCTGGCTTCCTGCTACTGGCCTCCAATGACTGAGGGCAAGACTACCCTTCTTGTATATTTTTTTGTACTTAATTGGAACATCTGTTATTTTCTCCCAGGATAATGATTTCATTTGAACATATTAGAGCGGTGAATTGCATTTTTTTTTGAAATTCTGACGAGAAAGAAAAACTAAAAGGGATATTTTTTGTATTCAACTCTAGCATGCACTACAGAAACTATAGACTCTGAACAGAGAGATATGCCAATGGAACTGAATTTATCACTTTTTGAAATAGAGTTGAGAATTTTTCACTTGTTGAAATAGAGTTGATTATCTAATGAGTTAAGTTACTTTCCTAATAGTGCATTTGACAGCAGACTAAATGCTGATCAAGAATTAATATATCCAGATTATTTACATAATATGTTCTTGCACATCAATTCTGTTTTGGTATATTGGTAAGAAAAGGATATTTGAAGAAATGCAGGTTATAGAGAGAGATCTTTCAGATTTCTTGTATTCTTGAGCAATCTTGATCTGAAAGTAGCAATATTTTCATCTCTTTTGACTTAACATCCATCAGTTTGGTTATCAAGTGCCAAATGGTGCTTTCATGCTTTGGACCAAAGGGACATAACCTGGTCTAGTTATCCCATGGCCAGAGGCCAAAGGTTTTCTGGTTACACCACAGATATCAGAGTAAATTAACTTACAGTTGTGCCAGGTACATTAACTTGAGAAGATCTTTCAGTGGACTGTTGTAAGACATCATCCAGGCATTGCACCACTATTTCCTCCTCAATTCTCTTTATCTTTCTTCTTATGTGGCAGACAAAATGCCACAGTTCCAATGTCTCTTCTCTTTCTTCCAGTGACCTGACTTAGAACCTACATTAACTCGTTTGAGTCAAACCTTGGCTTGCACAAGTTGTCTTGATCTCAGGCTGGCCATTCATCTTTAATTGTTCAGTCATATAAGTTGCAATTCATTGGGTTGCGGCCTGTACCCATGCGAGGATCTAAGGACCTTAGATATTGCATTCTCATCATAAACATTGAAACTTGATAAAATTTTATATTTCTTACTAACCGGATGCTCCTAGACACTCAATTAGAACACTCAATTAGAAGCCCTTCACGTGCACTTTTCTTTCATTTTCCTCTTTCCTCTGGCTTGCAGTTACTGAAAGATGCTCTGTGTTTTATTTGAAAGAGCAGAAAATATTCACCATGCAGAACAGGTCTATTTTCGTTCTCCAGACCTCCATGCTCATTGCATGCCCTGCTATTGTATGGTTTAGATGGGCCCAACGTCCAGATGTTACTTTAGGCTGTCAATCTTTATCACTCCCCTGTCTGCACCAAGAACTGGCCTGGAAACCTTACTTTCATAACTTGCTCCTCCAAGCCTTGGGTTATTTCCATGCTCGCAGACTTCAAGTGCATAATAATAGTACAATGTAACTTGTCACTTGCCTATTTCTGAACCGTTTCATGCTCATGCAGATGAACTAGGACAATAGAAACGAGGCAAGAACTGCGAACCTGCTCTTTTTGTCTAAGATCCATCTTCTGTAATGACCCATGACTTTGGCCTCGACTGTACCTGGTATTGACCAAGTCGAGTCAGCAGTCCAGGAGACCCGTTGAGCTAAGACAACAAATTAGAAGAGATGAAACATAAGTAACTGAATCAGCAACAGAAGGTGCAGGCCAAGAATAACCAAATAACACTTTGGCCGAATAGAGGGGATATCATAGTGTGGTGGCTGATCTTGCATGCCACTCTTTGGTCTCTGTGGGGTGAATGGAACACTAGGATTTTTAGAAGGGAGGCTAGAGCTGAGGACTCTATTATATCTTTCATTTTTGATAGAGTGAGGAAATGGGCGGAGTTGCATTGTAATGTGAATTCTCTCAACTCCCATCCTTTTGTTTTGCTGGGGGTTAGAGAGTGCCACACTGTCTTGGTGTGACCTTTTGTACAAGGATTTTTTGAGGGCTTATTGGCTATACTTGTACATCCTTTTTTCATTTAATACAATAGTGGTACTACTCACTTTCAAAAAAATAACCAAATAACACTCGATTTGTGAATTTAATGTGCATAGCCAAGTGAAATGGACATATCTGAAGAGAAGAATAATACCTGTCCTTTGATTCCAGATTTCTCAAGATTGTAGGGCGAAAGAAACAGCAGAATATTCAAGCGAGAAGCAAGAGTGGAGGAGAGGATTATGTTTTTTGTGTGTGAGATGGTGTGTGATTGGGCTAAACATCTTTGTAATGTGGGGGCACATAACTTCTCACTTTTCCTTTTGTTGAGAGGATAGAGATGATTTTTTGTGGAGGATTGTGTATAGGGGTTTTTGGGAGCTGAATGATTATACTTCTACATTTCTTCTTTTGCATGTAATACAATTCGTGGTATTAGCCCCTTCTTAAAAAAAGATGGGCAAACTCTAAACAACCGCTTCTAGTACCTGGAACTGACTAACATTGCTTGAAACCAGCTATTGACACCAAATAGTAGAGCGGCATTGAGTTTGCTAACATGTGGTATGGGTTTCATTTACTACCTTTTCTTCAAGAAAACTTGAAAATTTAGCCAACAGACAGCTAAAAGAAAAACATTGGAACAACCAAAACAAAGATGTCAACTATGAACATGCAATAGAGGCTAACTACTGAAAACTCACATAGACTCTGTTATGCCAACTATTCAACCAGAAGTGTAATAAATGCTCTCATACATACTCATGTATGCATTTATATAGTGCCTGCTATGATAAACAGTAATGCTACAGAAATTCTACCAATTGAAAATAAAAATGCCACAGAAGCCTATAGATTTAGAGTTACAAAATTTCATAGGACAGAAATATCTGGAAGTGACGGGTCACTGACAGTACCAGGGGCAGAACATAATAGAACATAACAAAAAGCCAGATGTGAGTAGTTGATAACTTGCTTAATTGACCCTCCACCCTAATATGTGGTCAAGTGTCCTTTGAAGGTTAAGGTGTTTATGTGGCCAGCCTATGAAAGAAGAACTGTCACCTGGTTTTTGTGGAGTTGAACAGGAAAATGGTGATTATTTAATCATCGCTTGTCTGATCAGTCATGAAGAGTAGAAGTTTGTGGCAGATTGGCTAAATTCCATTTTTCCTTTTCTAATTTAGAAGATGTGTAGAGTTATTTTTGGACTCTAGGCTCAGCTTTGATAGGGAGTTATCCTGGGGTTAACCCAAATTTAACAATGTGTTATACCCCGTGTATCCTGGTTCGAACTGGGTTAACTCCGAATTTTCTAACCCACCTAAAGAGGTGAGATGAGTCAACGCGGTTGGCTCTCAAACCAAAACTGAGTTAAACAGGGGGTAACTTAGCCGGGATGAGTTAACCTGGGAAAAAATTACTCTGGACAGGGGGATTCTCTCTCTAGCTTCTTCTAGAGAAGAAGCTCCGGGGCCAATGTTTCGGTCTCCGCCGGAGCGGGGATCTGGCAAGGGTGTGCATTTTAGGGGGGCGAATGGCCGGCATCCCCTCCACCTGTTACAATTGTGGCTTCCGTGGGCACATCCGGCGGTTCTGTCCCCTGCTAGGAGGGCGGCCTGCTAGGGAGACAGGAGGTAGAAGGGGCCAATGATCCTATCGTGGTGCTCTTAGGCCTCGTCCATCGGTGTTGGGAGTGGCTAGTATAAGGTGGTTGGATGCTGGTCAGCTCGTGGTGGAGGAGTTGCATGTTAGAAACGCCTGACTGCGGAGGTGTCTCAACGTCGCCATGCTGGAAGGATGCGCGGAGGCTGAGGAGGTCCAGAGGAGGCTTCTAGTATTTGGTGGGAAGTCGTTAGAGTTACTTCCTCCTCTTTCTGGTGGTGGGAGATGTGGTAGAAGTGGTGGAGAGGTTGGCGGAGCTGGGCTGTCTAGCGGTGGGTGGAGCTCTGACCCATTTGCAACGATGGTCTCCGGCGAGAGGGACTTTCCCCAATCCGCTGATTAGAAGATGTAGGGTGCTCTTCGAAGGCGTCCCGGTGTATCTTTGCGATCATGGGGGCCTCTCCTTCTTGGCCAGGGGGTTCGACGTGGGTGAGGTCGGATCCCTGAGCTTCTTCCCCATGAGCTCTTAGACGGCCGTGGTTGCCGTTGTTTAGGTGGCTAGCCCGGCGGAGATCCTGGTGGTTGTCTCTTTTGGCTTCGAAGGGGTTCAAGTGGTCGTTAAGGTGTGGCTTTTAGAAGAGGAGAAGGTGGCGTCGGTGGCGGAGTTAGGGTTGCAAGGCAGCAGGTGGGAGGTGGGAGACGACCGGTCTAGAATTGGTTTGGTGGTCGATTCAAATTTGAATCAATCGCCCTGCGTTGATCTCTCCGACCGGGCGGCTGCTGTTCGGGTCGGGAGTAGTTCGGCCGTTGGTTTAGAAGATCGGACCAGTTACTTACCCGGTAGCCCGTTGCGTATCGGGTCCTAGGGAACCGCTAAGGCTCGTCTCCCTCGTCCGATTCCATTGGATGTTGCAGGGCTGTAGGCGTCCATGCCGGTGGCCAGCCGGCCATCCACATCTCGCTCCCCTCCGACGTTGGCTGACCTGCGTCCCCCACCAAGGACTGGACTCTTTGCTTCGGCCTGCTCTGGTAGCGTGGGGGAGGATTCTCCACCGGTGGCGAGAGAGGCAAGGAGTGCGCCGTCCTTTCCTCGGCAGACCAGGAGTGCATGGAAGACTGCGTCCTCCAAAGGCTTCTCCCACGATTTTGGCACTGCTTACAGGGGAGATGATGTAGATTCTTGCAGCATGCCCTCTCCGTGTGGTAGGTGGCTCAGAGGAGGGTCTGGGGGCTCCGGGTCATCGCAGGACTTAGTCCCCTCCCTCTTCGGCGTGGTGTAGTGTGGACCCACAGGTAGCAGAAGCTGCAGGTGACCCCTTTGATATCGGCCGGCTGCTTGCGTCTTTTTCAGGGGCATCGGTGACGGTGCTGTCAGCCAGCGGTGGTCTGCGAGGAGATGGGGCGATGGACCTGGTCCTCAGGGAGGCTTTAGAAATGTCCCAGGAGGGTGCTTTGACAGAGGCGTCAGATGCTATTGTTGGCCTGCTGGGTTTTGAGGAGTCGGAGGAGGAAGGCATCTCAGGCAAGGAGGAAAGCAAAGTTTTGATGGACAAAGTGGAGAGACTAATGGAGGAACACTTCAGGGAGCTGATCGGGAAGTTGGGTGTCTCCTATGAGGGGGCGGATAAGGGGATTAGGGGGTCTCTTCTCTAGATCCTGAAGAGATGGCTTGCTATGCTAGCAAGGGAGGCCAAAAGGGAGAAATCCTTGGCGAGTAGAGAGAGGGGTGAAGGTGAGTGGGGTGGAGGGGGAAGAATAAGAGGGAGGAGTGGGGAGCACTTTTCTTTCCCCAGCGTATAATACAATTAGTAGCATGCTCCCGCCCTAAAGCATTCAATGAAGTTTAATCAAGTTTCAATTGTCGCTAAATTTACCTAGTTAGACAAAAATCCCAAATGTAAACTATTAATTAAGCCTTAATTTGGGGATTTACTCTAATTACCTAGCATGTAATACAATTAGCAGCATGCTCTCGCCTTAAAGCATTCAACGATGCTTAATTAAGCTTCAATTGACGCTAAACTTACCTAATTAGACAAAAGTCTCAAATTTAAATCACTAATTAGGCCCTAATTTGGAGATCTACCATAATTAACGTATTAAAACTAATATATTGTATATAACCTTACTTACAAAAGAAACAAATAAAGGAAAAAAATATAAAAATTTATAAGATCATTGAGGAATCTTCAACCCAATGATGTGAACGACGGCGGCGGCGGCAGCTACGCACTGTAAACAACTAGAAAAGGCGGCGGCAGCCCCAGCAAGATCTCCTCCCGCAGCAAACCCTCCTCCCAAGCTCCCCCCTACCCCTCCTCCACCTCCCTTGGCGGCAACCCTTCAGATCTCATAACTGAGGGGTGTTGCGGAGGGGAGTTCACGTCCGGTTTCGCCCGGTTTCGGGCGCATTGGGCCGAAATGCCGGAAATCGGTTTCGCCCGAAACATAATAAAATATATATTTTTTAAGTTTCGGACATGTTATAGTGAGTAGGTCCAATTTCGGATTATCCAGGTCCAAAACCGATACGTTTCGGCCGAAACTAACCGAAACGTATCGGTTTCGACCGAAACTGCCATCCCTGTGTAAGATCCGTTGGGGAGCTAGTTCTGGAGAAACAATGGGTGTAACCTTTGTTTAAAGAAGGTTAGTGGAATCCCAAGCGAGTTGCGGGGGACTGGACATAGGGAAGCTTAAGAGGGCTGACCGAATTAGTATAAAACCCGATGTTTTCCGTGGTGTGTTTGAGTTTCTCAGATCTCATTTCTGCTGCATTTAACATTTAACGTTTTTAATTATTAATACGTTATTATTTGCAAAGACACATCTATTCATCCTCCTCTAGGGTGTGCCCTGGCTACTAACACCCACACGCCGGCACCGAAGTACATGACCGCGTTCCGAAGTTGCCTGGATCCACCTGTGTCACCGGAAAAACCTCTCTCTTCTGCGAACAGTCCGGATCGGGTGCAAGATGGTCGAAACCGTCGAGAGCCTCTTGGACCATCACTTGTCCCCAGAAATTCTCTCTAGAAACAGCTAGAGAGAAAAAGTCCCCTGATGTTCTCCACAGCCCTCATTTATATGGGCACAGTCTGTTGCAGCATTGCTATTGCAGAAGAGGAACATATTTTCTAATTCTATTATTTTCTTTAACAGTTAGAAGACACCCTATTTTTTTGAACTTTTTGTCACTTTTCTGGTTGTAACTTCTAAGGCACCATTTTTTTTGCCTGTTTTGAGAATAAGGCTTTCCCATATGGCTTAAATTTTGACATGTCCTGTAAATTACATTGCATGCTTTTGAGCTTCATAAATGCCAGTAATCTTCTCATGAATTATACGTGCTAGCCTACCCTTTAATCTCATGGTCCCATTTTTCTTTCCCTTGCTTGTCTTGTAACTTTTGCTATTTTGAATTTAATATGCCTATCTGGTAAATTTTTAAGCAAGATCTTTCTGTTGCAGCTGTCAAATGCCATTGCCTTGGCTAAACGTGGAGACTGTACCTTCACAGACAAGGCACATATTGCTCAGTCAGGTGGTGCATCAGGTTTACTGGTGGTAAATGAAAATGAAGGTGGTCTTCTATGACACTCAATGTCTATAAATTCTTGCTTTCCCTCTTTTTCACCTGCTGATAACTTCTGTGCCTTCTGTTTGCATTTAGTGCATTGCTCATTCTCCTGCCATCTTGACCCATATGACAGATCTTTACAAAATGGTGTGCTCTGAGAATGACACTTCTCTCAATGTCACGATTCCTACTGTAATGATCCCAAATTCAGCAGGAAATAATTTTAAAGATTTGCTGCTTTCTGGAAAACATGGTGAGTTTTCTGTGCATATGATTTACAATTTTGTGCTTATTATTAGTTCTTGGATGATGATTCAAGATGAGTTCTGTAGTTGTTTTCTTCTTTTGAATCTTTAGATGTTTTATTTAGCCATTGAAATTGTTTCTGCGGAAGTAGCACTGACCAGTGCATTTGTGCCCAGTATGTTCATATGACAGTTAATTTTTCATATGCACAAGAAAGCAGTGTCAGGATGGGTCGTCCTTGCTCAACAACATTATTTAATGTTGTTTAGCAAGGAGTCGTATAAACTTAGATAACGTCTTGGGGTTTATGGTGGGAAGCAGTTGATGGATGTCAGGAGAACTGTGGCCAGGGAGAGTTTTGGACTTTCATGAGCTAGTAGTATGTAGATGCTAACCATTTTTTTGCATTATATTTCTATATATTGTGGTACTAACATCAGGAATATCTTGATGGCAAATGAGTGGCAGTCTAGGTCACATGTTTAAGGTGCATTCATGTTCAAAAGTGATAGTGCCTTCCAACTTATCCATAGAATAGTAGACGAAATGGGTCACTGCAGTGTGTTTCAAAGACTAGCTTATTGCTACAGGCGTCGTGAGAAGAATCATTGGGCTTGGAATGGTTTGAGGAAGTTGCTCATGGAATCATGTCCTGGGAAGACTACAGAGCTTGATGTAGACAGTTTTTTTTTGCGGGGGGGGGAGAAAGATGGATTGTACCACAAGTTTTGTTAAAAATAAATAGGGGAATTACAATCAAAAGGGCGAGGAGAGGTTCTGAAAGAAACAAAATAACAAAATTGCTGGCCGTATAGGAAAACACCAAAACTCCCAATAAAATACTTGAGCAATCATGCAATGGAAGCTGATTGGCATCAGCATTTGACTATGAAGTATGAACCTCTCCGACTTTTATGTCGGGCCGAGACACCATCAGGTTCACGATGCTTACAAACATTTTTTTTTTACTGGATGTGAAATTTTGTGCTGTTGTTGCACAGCTTATGAACTACCTGATTCTCCCTTCTATTTGAAGGCCCAGCATACCAGCTTTATGGAAGATCTCCTCATTGCTCCCATCCTTAAGGGAAAGATGTTTCATGGAGGCCCTGCACTGCAATGAAAGGTTTGGGTTTACTGCCTCAGTTTTGTGAAAGAAATTTGAAGATTTGAGTCACAATTAACAACATCTTGATTGGAAAGATGTAAATCTTGTAAATCCTTGGCCATTTGTGGTTTGCCCACCAAAGATTCCTCGCCCGGTTGAGGAAAGTTGCTTCTTTTGGAACGGTGCTTAGAAGATGGCACTGGCATTGAGAAAATCCTGAAAGAATTGGGTCCTTGCTGAGATCCCATAGCAGTCTTGGCAGGTTTAACCTCCATTTCATTCGAATGCTGACAATAAACATGGAGGCATTATTTCCTCCTTCTGGAGACCCTGCACAATGCCAAATACTAGCTAGGAAATTGCCTTCTTCCATGCAATGTCACCACAGAGGCCAATTTTATTTGCATCATTATTCTTGGTGAGGTGGAACTTGAGAAGTTGCAAATTGGTCATTATCTTTGCTTCCCATCTTATTATTACTCTGTTGGATGGACATGTGACCACCCCGCTACAGATTTGCACCTGGTTGTTGGCTGGGTGGGTTTCATGACTTTCATCTCCTCTAGCTTCCATGATGCAAACATCGTGATCTCATCTGCTGCACCCCACCCTGCCGAGTTTGATGATGACTGAGTCTACTCTTATGAATCAGTCATCTTCAACCTTTGGCAATCATTGGTCTTATCTCTGTTGGCCTGATGGACCAAGGTTTTAAAAACTAGATTCTGAGAACTGGATCAGCCTTGGTTGGTTCTGATTCCGGTTTTGATTCGAAGATCGTTTCTTGCTGGTTTCGTCCATGTTGGAACCAGACTGGTTCTGGCCTGTTCTGGTCCAGTTCAGATGGTTTTTAGTACAGGCGATAGACTTTATGTGCCTGCATGTGCTCTTTGAAGGTCCAATCCAAATCATTTGTCGATGACGAAGATGGGGAGAGTGGATCCATGGAGTCTGCAACCCAATAATTTCTCCCATGCCACCAAAGCTTCAAGGCCTTAAGGATCTCTGTTCTTCCGTCAACTTCAACAAGGATTTGGGCATAGGATTTGGTATCCTCGTATACCTCCTTAAGCCTACCAAATGGAGCAACAAGATGATAAGAAACTTTAGTGGTCCACAATGGCACAGGGATGCTCTGGAAAATACACCACTGTCAAGATCCCCATGACACTTACGGTTGTTCCCCATCCATCCACACTTTCTGACCAGAACACTCGACAGACACTATTGCAAAGATTTCCAGAACTAGCATTTTGACATTTTACATCTGCATCTTGAAAGAAAACTAAAAAAGTTTTGTAATTTAGCACACTAACCTTCCATTATGCACCCATGGCCAGTTTTTCTTCCGAATGTGGAGGAGCTCATCTTTATCTGGTTGCCATCTTGAACAGAACCGACCATACAATTGCACAGCAGTTGCTAATTTTGCTCGAAGGTGGGAGATCATGGAGCATCAACTGTAATGACCAGCGCCTAGGACCTCCTCACCTATATCAATCTTTGTAGGATCAGTTTGCTACACAACTTCTTTGTGGCGCAAGCAGAAATTGCTCCTTGGGGCAGTCTCCAGGCTGGCAATGGATGCTTCAGACTTCTCTCCCTTCACCGGAGATAGTCATTGATGGATGGCCAACCATCCATCCTATTCTGGATGCCCGACAATTAGTTACCTTTCCTCTCTGATGCTGTATGTTATCCTCCTGACAAACACTATGAGGCCATTCTCTGATGATGATTTTTCTGCATGAAAATGCTTTGGTTACCTTCTTCTATTCCTTTGTCATCATTCTTTCCATCTGCCATCGTTTCACCATGTTAGAAATGAGGGTTATATGTTGAGATAGATGAAGTTGTTCATGACCTTGATGAGGTTTCTGGTAATACATTATCCTTAAATTTATTCATGTTTTGTCTGACACTCAAATTCACGAGTCATTAAAGGACGTGGATAAGCACTGCAAATAGACTGACGTATCAATGCTCACTTGTTGGATGCCCTACTTGAGAAGATGCTATATAGCCTTTGGGTCTTGGTCCAATTGTTCTTTGGCCCAGATCTTCATTTTACCTTTTTTATGTGAGTGCTTTCAAAAAAAAAACCTTTTTTATGTTGGTAACTTTGTAATGGCAGAGCATATGTGGGAGTGGCTACATTGAGACTGTATTAGATGATGCCTTGGTCTTTTGTCTTTGTCTGCTTATTGTGCTTCCTAGTCCTCAGAGCCATATGTCAGTTTGTGCTGCCCATATGAATTTGGCATGCAGTTTTCACTGTCAGGGGCTGAGAGATTTGTTTCATTAATAGGATTTTCAGAAAGGAGGCTACGGTCCTTGAGAGGATCGGGGACTTCGTCGTGGAGAGAGTCAAAGAGTGGGCTAAATTTCTTTGTAATGTACATACACCCAATTCTCATTTTTTGGGTTTGCTGGGGAGCTAGTGTGCGACAAATATCCTTGATGTGGCTTTTGCGCAGGGATGTTTTGTAAGCAGACAGTATACACTTGTAAATCCATACTTTCATTTTTAATATATATTCAGTAGTACCACCCACTTAAAAAAATAGATTCCTCAGTTTTATGTCGAGCAAGGTTATAGCTATGTCCATTAATGAGGTTGACCACATGAGCCCATTCATATATCCACTAGGTTGGATCCCCCTTATATTGGTAACTGGGTGCAGTACTAGGAGGCTAGTAGATTGTTTTGCTTCATCCATTGAGTCTCATTTGATTGACCTTACACATTCTGGTGCATTTACTGATCATGCATTGCATGCAGGCGTTCACATAGATGTTGATTTAGCAAGCAAGGAACTTGTCTACAGATGCTTTCTTTTACTTTCTTGAGCATTATGAGAGAGATTTGGTGGTGGTGGTGGTGGTGGTGGTGGGGAGTTTCCTTTAAAGAGTGCTGGCAGAGTCTTTCAGGCCAACTTTGAAAATGGAATAGGATAGGTGGGAATAGGTAACTGATGAAAGAGAAAGTGGGGCCCACATGTTCCCTCCTCACAATGGTGGAGCGCTAACCGGGGGCGGGTAGCGTATTCGCGCCCAGGGGCGCGAATACGCTACCCCAACCCATTTTCAAAGCGGGCCTCAAGGTTTACAAAACCGGATTCCAGAACCAGATTGGCCTTGGCCACTTCTGATTCCTGTTCTGGTTCCAAGGCTGGTTCTGGCCACTTTCCTCCATGTTGGAACCAGACCAGTTCTGGCTGGTTTTGGTCTGGCTCAGCCGTTTTTTAGTAACATGGATTTCTGCCTTGGTGTCTGGTCTGCTTGATATAGTGAAGTGAGCAGGGGCTAACAGTTGCTTGCTGATTGAAGTTTACATTTAAAACCCGAAAGAAAATGAAGATTCTCATGAACAATTTTCAATCACCTATGCAACCAACTTTTACGTGCAGTTCATCTTTTGCTACTTGAGGACAACATAGTCTTTATATCGGGCATGAGTCTGATGTTGCACTTTGAAAGGGGAAATGCAGCCAGTGTTACAAAGGGCTATACCCACCAAGCATGGGGATATAAGGTGCGGATGTTTTGATAACTAATGGATCAAATGGTGGCAAATCCATCAAATTCAGGGGCCGGAAGGTCTACATGTGTGATACATAGTGAACTAGATGGCAAGACAGTCCAGTAAAAAGGGTGGAGAGCCTCCCCAATGTAAATGGAAGTGGATGGTGTCAAAATCCTTGAATTATAGGTGACCAAATAGTGTCTTGGCTCTTTGAAGGGACTTCTCAGTGTCACACATCTTTGAATCATGGATGGCTGGTGGTGTGACAGTATCAAACATGCGAAACTGGATACTGCCAGAGTGTCCAGTCCAGACCATGGCTTGCAATGTCCCGAGAATCTGTCTCTTTGGCTTGCAGAGATCCGAAATACCTGAAGTACCTAGCCAAAGAAACGCACAGTTTGGAAAAGTCCCATAGGTAAGTATTGTGTGCTTTGGTTGGCCAGTTTGCTTCTGGTTCATCCAAGCTCAGCGGCTTGGAATCCCCTTCCTTCCCTCCACCCGTCACCCACCACAATGCTGTGAACACTTAGAGCTGGTATGTGATCACTGCTGAGCCACCTACCATTGTCAACCAGCTCTTGTCAACCTGTCACAAGCCATCAACCCGCAAACCGAAAAGGAGGAGAAGAAGAAGAAAAAGAACAGAGGGAGGAGGAGGCAAGCTCCTGGCCATGATCAACCTGCCTGTTAACTGTCGACCACCTTACAAGCTAGATAGGAGGATGAGTGCCCCCCTAAACCTGCTGCTCTCAACTCCCTCCCACTGCCTCCCCTCTTGCAGGTGTCTATTTCCTTATGTATTTTTGCATTATTGACTAAGTGAATGACATTATAAATTTTCACTTATCAGAATGTCTACAACCATTCAAGATTTCTTTGAGATCTCTCTGACCTTCCTGCGATAAAACTGAGATCTGAAACAGCATTCCTTGGTCCAGACTGCTTTAGTTGAATGATGACTGGGTTATACACATTAACTGCTTTATCTGAAGAGTAACCTGAAAATGCACCGAATGTCTGCCCCAGGCTTCTGCAATTTATTGGTTCTGACTGTTGATCTGCCTTAGACACTGTCAGCCCAAAGTTTCTATAAACAATTCTCTTGTGTTTCACAAGGGGCATCTCCTATCTCTCTGTACAATCAGTACAAAGAGATGAATTTCCCCCAGATATCAAATGGCTTTTCACCTCTTGGGGTTGGGGCATCAGGGAGGGTGAATGCCTAGAAACATTGCTGGAGTGTAGATATTATGTTATGGTGGGAGTTCAGTGTGGTTTCTTCTTTCTGGTTAGCCCTTGCGTTGCAGAATGATATTCTTCAAGTTAGATATAGCCTGCAAAGGAAGTTGGTGGCAGATTGACTGGGTCCACAGGATGACGGATGGTCTTGAACCTATTTGATAAGAAAAAGATAGTTTGAAGCCTATTTTATAGGATTTCTTTGGGAGTTGACAATGCTCCAGGTGCAAGAATTGCTTACGTTTTGGAGACAAATGTAATGGAAATAATTTCTGTAGAAAAAAATGAAGCAGGTGCTATGCTCTGGGATATCACAGACTCCCAACACCCGTCCCTCTCTGCAGCCCCCTTATCAGGCCTAGGTACCTCCTCTGATCTTTCCAGGGTGTCATGGAGGTGGAGATGTGAGAAAAAGTGTAGTTATGTCTCAGAAGGAATTTTCAGGAGTCTGGCAGTTGACTAGTCTCTTGTAACTCTGATGATGGTTGGATGATGGGAATGCCATAGAAAGGAAAACAATGGGACCAGAATATGCATCAAAAGGGAAAGATTCTACAGTTTTGTGAGGATTTTGTTGGAGTGATCAGTCTATAAGGTTTATGGAGAAGGGCACGGGGCAAAAGGACTGCATAAATGCAATCATTTGTGGGTGCCGTACGTGTGGAAGGCAAACCTGGATCATGCATCAGGATCAGACCTGGCCAATCCTGATATGATCTGATCTGGATTGGATCAATGAAATTGGCTGATCCATTGGAAGACAGGCCAATCATGGATTGGCCTGATTAAAAAATATTGAAAAATGTTAAATAATCAGAAAAATAGGAAAAATCAGGGAAAATGAGAAAAAAAATCTAGGCATTTAGAATTATCAAAGATGATTATAGAAATGATGGAAACAGATACAAAGATAAAGATATAGTGTACCATATAAAAAGCTACATATATATATGTTGTATCATATAAAAATAAATAAAATACATCTTAAATGAGAGTGCTTTGTGGTGTAAGGGAGTACGATTCTTTTATGAAATTTACATGTATACTACCACCCAAGAGTTGAGACCAATTAGGAAAAGTCGGGAAAAACTTGTATCAGGCTGATTCCACTTTGGATTGGCTGATTACGCAGATTCTGGTCCTATATGGACTGATTCTGATCCAATCCGGACTGATTTGGCCGATTCCACTTGCACTTTTTTAATTTTGAGCTGGTTCAACCCCAAAGTCGGATCGCCACCCAGCAATTCCGATGTGAATCAGCAGATCCCAGATTCTGCATTCCATGGCTGTAAGGGAACAGGGCATTGGAGGAGCTCTTGTTTTGGGCCATGTAATTCAAGATTGGCCTATCCAGATTGGGATTGACAGTGGTCAATCTGATTCGGCCCTTAACATTGATCCCAACGAGAAAAATAAAAGAATTAAAAAAATCTACAAAAATCTGTCTGACATGGGCTGAATTTGCCAGAATTGGGACAAAATTGGTGAGATCAAATGTGATTGGGCAATTCCTTTATGAACCTTTGAATCTTCACCAATTAGGATTGACTAAAAGAGAGAGAAAATTTGATAAAATTTCCCTTATATAATTTTGTATGGTTAAATGCATAAATAACTCTGTAATATGTATAATCTATTAATAGCTATGTAAGGATGGCAATTCTGTAATTGTGTATATATCAGGGTTATTTTTGCAATTAGCCCAATTTTTGTATTGGTATAAATACTTTTTTATTTATAGACATACGTTCCTTATTTATAACAACCCTTTTTTATTTATGATATTTTTCTTATTTTAAAGTGGATTGGATCACTTCAGATCTCTTTATGAATATAAAATTGGTGCTACAACTCATCACTTCTTAAAAAGTTAGGGCAGGTGCTTGCATGTATGGTCCATTTTCTAATAAATTATACTAGGCTGGAGTTATTTGGGAAAAAATTGGGAAAATGGAAAAGACTGGTATTTCAAGGAGAACTTTCACATAATTAAAAAGAATAAAAGTGTATACAGTGGATAATCTACATGGCAGGCTGGTGAGATATCTGTGGTATAAAACTGCAGGCTGAGACTAGAACATGCACATTTTCTTGTTGGAGGTGACTCCAATTAAGTGCCATGCTTGAGAAAATGACTCACCTGTGAAGGAGGCTAAGGAGAATGGGGGAAGGAGCCCAAAAATGAATCACGAAACATCATATCTTTATGCAACATGCTGGACTTAAAAGGTGATGAAGTTCATTACTTCATTTCTAAAAAAAAGGAGGAAAAGATGAGGATTAGCTATATGACGACACCCCATTGGCGAGCCCGCGGCTTGCCATGGTGGTCTCACCACCGCCCCCCCCCTTTGGGGGAGGTCCCGGGTTCGATCCTGGGTTCCCCCCTCCCCTTAAAAAGAAAGAGTGCCTACCGGAAAAAAACACCCCAATGACATCTTCTGACTGGAAAATCACTTGTGTAACTCTGGGAATATCATGGACTTAAGATGTCCATTTTTTTGGGGGGGAGGGGGTTGGGGGTGGTTGGGAAGGGGACGGAGAGGCTTTTCTTATGTGGCTTCTGTTAGAAAATATGCTACCAGTTGCTTCCAAAACAATGTGTTTGTGCATACCTTTGTGTGGAAAAGTTTTGTGCATTGACATCAATCATTTCTTTTCTGGACCTTGTGCCTTAAAGTGTAATCAGAATATTATAGTCTTGTACCATTTAAATGCATTCTTATTTGTTGCATATGCTCCAAATTCTTCTTGATTACCTAATAAGTTCTACTGTTGTTGCTTTTCTTATTGCAGTGGAGCTTCAATTATATTCCCCGAATCGTCCTGTGGTTGACTTTTCAGCATTTTTTCTGTGGCTGATGGCTGTTTCTACTATTCTCTGCGCATCAGTTTGGGGGGACTTCATCGCATGTGAGCAGGTTGATGAGCGTTATAATCATCTGACACGGAAGGTTTTTCTATTGAGAACCCTTTCCATTTGCGAACCTGTGAATGATAAACAGATTTTGTTTTCTTTCTTCTGTCAGTTCTCTGCATTGCATCTGCTGAAGTTAATGACCATGAGATATTTTTTTCCGTCTTTCTGGTTCTTAATCATTATGTTATATGATTCATCATTTGTTGCCACTGCAATTGTCATCGATGTCAAGGTTTTCCTTTCTTTTTTGCAAGGTGACTGAAAGGCCACAATTCATTAGAAAAGCCAACCAAAAAGTTTACAAGATGTGGACAAAGGAGAAAACGATAAGAGCCAGGGAGAAGGGACAAAATCTACCAAGGTGGTAGATCCCCTCAGACCCAGCCCAAAGCCCAGAAACCCCCTAGCTCACAGAATAAATGTCCTCCTAGAGTACAACTTCTTAGAACAATCGAATCCCTGTCCCAACTGCCATTGAAGCAGAAAAACCACCGATGAAGAAAAAAGATACACTTCTTCATCACCTCAATCAGTTGCCTAAACTCATCCCTAAAGATCCTGTTATTTTCCCCCTCCATATAGCCCACAGAATTGCTGGTATGGTCATCCTCTAAGCCTTTTCATCCTGATTTTGTGGATTCATAAGATTTTGTTCCAAAATGAGGGCTGTGACATCTGACATACCATTCCAAGTCCCACCCAATGCTTTGAAGAACACCTTCCACCCTGCATCAATAATACCACATTTAGGAAATAGTTGATCCACATTTTCCACAAAAGCATCCACAGAAGATACATTAACTCTTTGTGATGAGCTCTCAGTCTTTTGCTGGTGCCAATCTGTACCAGACAAGCATCCACCAGAAGATTATGATCTTTAGAAGGAGCTCCTTGTTCCAAATCTGCTTATTCCATCTACCTTTAATTCCTCCCTGAGACATGACTCCTATGGCTGATCTGACTGAAAATTTTCCTTTAGATTCCCATCTCCATGTTCTTCTATCTTTCTCCTCTGGTTTGATGTTGACTTTATCCAGAAGTGAGCTCAACTGTAAAAATTCTGACACTTCATGTTCATAGGTTCCTGAGGAATGTTAAATTCGAGGTAGTTTGCTAACTGGGACCAAAGGCGCCAACCTTATTAGAACAAAATGAGATAGCATACAAATTGGGAAACCTCTCCCTTAGAGCCCTGCGCTCTAGCCAAGCTTCCTCCCTGAACAAAGTTAGCTTACCATTGCCTATGTGAATCTCTGATGAGCATATATGGAAATCAATGTTCATTCTGAGATGTCTCCAGAGAGAAGGCATAGAAGCTGAAGTCTTTGGATTTTCTGACCAGAAAGGATCCTGGTGGAAGTACTTTTGCTGCACAATCCTGCCCCACATGGGATGTACCCTTCTATCCAGTACCCAAAGCCATTTTGTCAGAAGAACCCTGTTACTTACCTCAAGAGGCATCAGTCCCACACCCACTTCCTCCTTTCTCCTGCAGACAGACTTCCATCTATCCTTGGGACCTTTTCCTTTCCAAAAAGGGCAGTTCAAATAGATTCCAATTTCTTTCAGACAGAGACTGGAATATTAAAAATGGACAAATAATACATAGCAAGGCTGGATAAAATCACCTTAGATAGTATCCACTTTTGGCCTGCAGATTAATGCTTGCCCTTCCACCCTTCTAATCTCTCATGAAAAGTCCTCACCAAACCATCCCAATCAGACTGTTGTAACTTTCCATCCGTTAAAGGCAGGCCCAAGTAGTTTATGGGGAATGAAGTCCTTTGGGAGCCCATTATTTCAGCTATAAACCCATTTTTTTCCCCCTCAGGAACATGTATTCTCAGAAGATTACTCTTCGACAATTGATCTTCTGTCTAGCAGCTTCCAAAATTTTAAGTTGGATGTTCAAATTTACCACCTCTTCCCTAGCTGTTGAGAGAGGTATTGTGTAACATGTTATCCTTGCTGTGTGTTATCATTGCATCATTCTATACAACTCCTTAGCCAGACAATCCAAGCATCAATGGCAAGCTTTATTCCCTGAATTAGTTTCACTTTGCAGTCTCAGGAATTCGGATCCTAAGGCATCTTATCACTTCTGTGTGTCATCATTGCATCATTGTTTCCCCCTCCTGACCAAGGAAATAGCTGATATTCTTGTGGGTTGTAACATTATATGCCTAAATGCTAGCAAGCATAACATGGGAGCTGCACAACCCCCTTTTCTTTCCTGAAAGTGGCAAATTTTCCATGGATTAATCAAATTTCTTTTTACATATTTTGTTGTGCCCTCCACTCCTTTTTGTGTTAGATGCTCCTTTGTGGGTAAATTGGGATGTGGACTTAAGCATGAGGTTGAAGTTGGCCGGGGAGACATACACTTCGATATGTCAGCCATGTCTTGGGTAGCATGTCAACTAGGAAAACTACAAAGACACCACGAAAGTATACAGTTGTTTGCATAATTCCTAACCTTCTTCCTTTTTCCCCCCTTTTTTTTGAGAGGTGGTTTTGCATAGGTTTCTCATAGGACTGCTTTACCTGCCATTCTGGTTTGCAAGGCTTGTCTTTTTTTTGAAAGTGGATGATACGGTGATTGTATTAATGAAAAAGGAAGGGGCTGTACAAGTATAAGAGAGAAGCATACAAAAGAGCCCCCTGTACAGAAAAACACCTGGCTGGTGTGATCAATCCCCCTCCCCCTACCACCACCACCACAAAAAAGCCAAAAAGTAAGAGGAGCACAAGTAATCTTTACATAGAAGACGAGCCCATTCCCTAACTCTAACAGCCACAAAGAACAGCTACTATCAGGAATAAGAGCCTCCTTCTTGAAGATCCTTCTATTCCTTTCCCCCCCACACTGCCCAGATGGTGGCATGCAGAACAAGCCACCACATCTGCCGATCCTACTTGGAGACCTGATACTTCTCCCACCTGCAGAGGAGACCTGCCACTGAGTCCACGGAAGGGAAGGAGCACTATAGCATGTGGAGCAGCAGCTGCCAGGCCTCTCGGGTGAAACTATGACCTACAAAGAGGTGGTCTAAGGACTCATCTACCTCCATACAAAGAGCATACTGTGGGGACATTGTCCAAAAACCGAGACAGCTTGTCAGCAGTAGGTAAGTGGTTGTGAGAAACCCTCCACAAGAGCCCTTTGAGTTTAAGAGGACTCCTGGGAAACCAGACCATGTTATGAAGGGTGTGGGGACATTGTCCAAAAACCGAGACAGTTTGTCAGCAGTAGGTAAGCGGTCATGAGAAACCCTCCACAAGAACCCTTTGAGTTTAAGATGACTTGTGGGAAACTAGACCCATGTTATCAAGGGTGATTGCCTTCCTCCCCTAGGCAGTGGAGTAGGGCAAGCCGAGACAAAAATGCCTCGCCTCACCTCATGTTTGCTTCACTCACCTAGGTGCTGGCCTATATTATCTATGCCAGATGCTTGTACTTTTTAATTATTTGGTATTATTTTTCTAATTTTTATCCCAGAGTTGGTTAGTGCCTCTATTATTATTTTTCTCTTACATGCTGCAACATCTTTCCTATTCTTGATGATTCCCAAGACCATCCAGTACTTACATGAGTGCTTTATGCAAATTGACCTTTGTATCAGAATGTTTTTTGATTTTGCATATTTTTCTAACAAAAAGTCACCTCAAACACGTATGCTGAGGCTAAGGTGATCGTTTGGGCGTCTCCATGCCTCTGACTACGTAGAATCATACCTGCTTGAATAAGGGAAACTGAAGACCTCCATCTGCAACAATCAGATATGCCAATCTGACAGTAAATCCCCCCTTGGCTTCCCGTCTCCACTGCCATTTATCCTGCAGCAAGGGGTCCACCCTGTACCATGAAGAAGACTTAGCATCTCTCCAAAATCTAGAAGCTCGATATCCCAGAATGGATGTCTAAAAACAAGGCTTCAAAGGTCGAGGGAACCCGAGTCATCAAAAACCTGTGCCACCGCAATGGATGGTTGAGAGGCAAGAGCAAAGGGCCATGGGAATCTAGCACACAAGGGGGTCCATCACACTACCTATCTAACCAAAAGAGGCATCTCTTCCCCTTCCTCGAGACACGCCTGAAGCCCGGCTGCGAGGATATCCCTGCTCTGAAGGATGTCTTCCAGACATAGGCAATACAGTGAGATGAGCCTGGCAGAACATCCCAATCCCTTGATTGGGTGTAGTCCTTATGGCGGATGATGTCAAGCCAGAAGCCATTCTGACTTGTGCCAACTGCCAAGTTTCCACAGCCACTTGGACAGGAGCAAGGTTGAAGTCTCTGATATTCCTGATACCTAATCCACCGTTCTTCAAGGTCATCATAGACTGAACTGTCATGGTTGTGTATGACTTTGGTGTAGTACAGCTTTTCAAGTAAAGAACCAAAATATATGTAACTACTCTTTCAGGAACCTCCCATCTCTCTTCAACATGGTAAAAGAGCAACTAATAACAACAAATTGGTATGAAGCTGCACAATTTTTGTCAAGCAAGACTACATGATGTTTTATTTTTTGATTATGAAATCATTTGATACAGAAATGATTAAGACTCACCTTTATATATTGATTCAAATGGCCCCACAATGATTAAGACTCACATTTATATATTGATCCATGTCTTTTTTACTTATATATAATATAATATTTGAAACAAGTTTCTTTTCTAGTTGAATGTCTCTGTGTAGGAGTTTTATGGAAGGACTTATCCAGCCAATTGTTTTGTACCTTCGTATTCATGTTGTTATCTGTGTCCTGTTGTGTTTACCCATTTTAGGAAACAAGCAGCAAAATGTGAAGGTGCAATTAGTATTAAATATCTTTCTTTTGTTTGATAGGAACCGTCTGATGCTACAGCTATAAGCAGAGATGATTCTGAGAAGGAAGTGTTAGAGATCAATACAAAGGGAGCGATTATTTTCATCATAATGGCCTCCGCATTTTTGATGCTTCTATACTTTTTTATGTCTTCATGGTTCATCTGGATACTCATTGTGCTATTCTGCATTGGCGGTATGGAGGTACACAAATTGCTCTATGAACTACTACCCTTTTGTGATACTTTGTGGCTGAAGCAACTACACTTGCTCTTTCCTCTACTTCGACCTTGCCTTATTTGCTCGAAAAATTTTCCGCTGCTAGTCAATCCATGCCACGTGGTATGGTTAAGGCTAGGATTTAGTTGATTCTGGCTTTGGTATTGAACCAAGTTGTGCAGCCTTGACTAGTAAATGTCTTTGCAAACAAATATGAAGTGGCTGAAAAATACCTTTTGCGCAAATGCATTTTTTTCAATTACATCTTTTTAGTAATAGTCATGTGCTACTTGCAAATATGTAGCTGTTGAGATTTGAGACAGGTGCCAGTTGCCTATCTTTGCCTATCTTCTTTCCTTTAGATAAATTTCCTTCGAATGCTGTGCTTTTCTTATTCTTTCACGAATGGAACAGATATTTCTTCCTGTGACTTTTTGACAAGGTTGAGTATACTTTGCTGTGATTTCTTGTCTTGAGTTCACCCAATAATGTTTATGAAATCTTTTTGTTGCTGGTAGAGCTAAGTTATAGTAGACTGTTTTAAACTATCCTTGACTGCATTTATATTTCTGATTATTTCACTTAAAATCATTCTCTTTTCAGGGAATGCATGCTTGCATTGTAACATTGATTTTAAGGTACATCAGTTGTATCTACCATATTGATAGATTCCTTACTTGTGGCATTGTTGCGGTTTGCTTGTTTTCTCAAATATGCTTTATGTCTTTTGTTTTGCCTTCCTTTGAACAGAGTATTCAAGAACTGCAGACAGAAGACAATACATCTTCCACTTTTGGGGGAGGTTTTGGTTCTATCTGTTATCATCCTACCATTATGTGCAGCATTTGCAATTGTCTGGGCTGCAAATCAGCATGCATCGTTTGCCTGGATTGGTCAAGATGTTCTTGTAAGTTTTTACCCTGAACTTATGTTTCTCAAATCTCGTTCAGTAATGGAGCTTAGTGATGACGCTGATGTTCTACCATCTAATGAAGAATTTTCTTGTTTTTAGATTTTAAGTTCTGATAAATGGTTCGTATTCAATAATGAGTTGATGAAGTTCTCTCAACATCAAATTACTAATAAGAAGAATTTCACTTCCATATATAGCAGGAGTCTTCTTCTAGGAAATGGTAGATAGCCAATAGTTTATATTTGACAACTTGATTACTCTTTGAGAATAGGAGAAATTTTCTAGAAGTCCTTTGTTTATTGTTTATCCTCCAAGTACTAGCAACAAGTTAAATTCAAAAGTCTCTTCATTGATGAACTGAGCATTTCTTTTAAATTCATGAACAACATTCATTATGCCCAATTTGCAATGAAGGTATTTGTTCGCCATCTTCCTTCTAAATGGGCAATTCTCTATACATGGGTTCCTTTCTGTGGATTTGCTTTTCCTTTTTCTTTATTTTCTCGTGGGGGTTTCCTTGTGACTCAAAGGACGAAAAGGAATAGGGAATTCACAGGAAAACAGCTTCACTGTTCACATAGCTGGTATGATACAATTGAATTAGACAATCTTTCATCACTGAATGAGATAAGAATTTGAAAGCAAATGTGCGCGAACAAGAAGTTTTTCTTTTTGAAAGCGGATAGTACCACCGATTATATAAAAGAAAAAGATAAGAAATTACAACTATGGAGGGAGTGCTCCCACAAACTCTTAAGTACAAGAGTCGGCAGACAACCCTCTGCCCTGGGAGCAAACAAAAAAGAAAGAAAGAAACCCCTCTCGACCAGCCAATGCCACCCACAACAAAGACACTCAAGACCAACCACGAAACTGCGCTGACTACTCCGCCCTACCTTAGAGCCCACCAAACACCACCAACCTCCCAAAAAATGATACCTTCCTTCCTTATCTCTCTCCAACGCCACCCCGCTAAGGACCCTTTTTACTGTGGAAAAGGCTTTCTACTATAATACAGTCCGCACAACCCTCGACATTAGCTAGCTCATATACTTGCTCATCTATTGCCAACTTTATTATCAGTCCTCAGCTGCCCCTTCTACTCATCTTTTCCCTCTCCTTCACTCTGCACCTCCCCTCTTAAAGCGTTTTTCTCTGCCGTGGCTTCCCTTGCCAGCTTGCATGCCATCTTTTCTGAATTTTGCTGAATGCTGTTTTGATATCCTTATCAACTCCTTCATTGGACATCCCAATCAAGTTAGCCACATCTCTCATTTGCTTTCCCATAAACCTAATGACCTCAGAAATAATTTCCTTTATCTCCTCCTTTCTCTGCCTTGCTTCCTCCTTATAAGCAGGATTTATCCCCTCCAATAGGGATTCCTCCCCCTAAACCAAGCATGACTCCCCTAGCACCCCAGCCTCCTGCAGCACTGGCCAGTTTGGGGATGCTGGAACATCTGCACAGTCCACCTCCTGAGGCACCAAGTCAATAGATGCCCCAGCTCATTGACGGATGGATGTCTACCTGGTCTTCCGGTACACCTCCCAATGAAGCTGCCACAGCGCCCGCCCCCATCTCCTCCTGCACAGGCGGCCCATCATTGAGGGAGGTGTTAGTGTTGAAAAGGAGACGAAGGACTCCCTCGGTCCCCTCCTCACCGCTGCTGCTGCAAACCTGCTCAGATGGCCCAACTATTTGACAGACAAGGCCCGCCTCCTCCTTCACAGCCAGGCCAACCACGTCATCCGAGTCCACAAGGCCCGGGAAGGCCTGGCCGGACATCTTCTTGCCCAGCATTGAAAGAACGGACAGAGCCTTCAGGGCTTCTGCCCCTTCACCACCAGCACAGCAACCGACGAGGCAGGATCGAGAGGGCCCTTGGGATATCCTCCGAACCCAGGGGAGAGCCCCCATCCTACGAAGTCCTGGAGCTCTTCCATGGAAGGAGAAGGGATCTGCATGGCACTGGCGACACGGGCTGGGGTGCTGGAGCGCTGTCGGCACGTTCCGGAGATGGCGGCAGCCGGCGAGCGGAGCTGCAGCCACGCCCGAAAACATGGCAAGGTGAGAGGCATTGCTGGGTCACACAATAGACCGGATCGCCTCCAAAACTCTGTTAGACTTGTGACCCCGGATATCAGGTAAGTCGCGGGTAACGGAGCCAGTGTCGGGTTCTGGGCATAGTGGGGTCGGGGTGGAAACGGACACGTGCCGGGTAGACTCCAGGCCAAAACGAACACCACCTGGGTTGGAGGGATACCCGGTAGCCGGCTTCACTGGCAGGGCGTTCAAATTTTGAACATGAGCCATCTTCTTTGGCGCCGGCTGTCGGCATAGATCCAAGTGAACCGGGAATCTACCACCATCGGTGTCTGTGAAGATGATGACCGGGATATCCTTCTCGCACATCACCCAAACTGCTGCTTCCATTGCCAAAAGCCTCTCCCCATCAACCATCCTCGCTGACCCCTCTTCCACCCTCTTGACACTACAAAGGAGGCTCACCCCCATTTCGTCACAGAAGACGAGCGAAACTCCGGACATCCTCAACCAGACTCTACAGAGTCTAGGATCCGATGCGTACCGCCATTCATCACCCATCTGGTTACTTGCAAGAGGGCTCCGTCTGCCATGACGAACCCTCCTCTAACAACCTCTTCCACTGCTTCCTCTGACCTACCCACTGCCAGGAAAACTCTGCCCACCCGAGAAACCGCCCAGCCCTCCTCCCCCCCTCTTGGCCCATATTCAACAGATCTTGGACCTGTGACGAGTCCACTCCGCCATAGACCGGAGAAACCCTGGCGCACCTTCTCAGACATAGGAGTCGCCTCCAACTTATCTCCTCCGGCATCTGGACCACCTCCCCACATCTCTGGGATGCCTCACCACGACCACAGCCAACAGCACTGCTCCGAACGACCTCGGAGAACGAACACGGGGCAATCAAGTGAACCGAAGCTAGGAAGTTAGTTCCGCCTGCGGCAGCTGATGACGCCCCACTGGCAGAAGGCCGCAGAACCTCTGAAGGTGCCTACGACGCCCACACCGGAAGCACGCCTGAAACCCTTGAGCTTGGACAACATTCCTTAGCCTGCCGCTTGAGGGCCAGCACCCCAGACCCCTATACCCCGGGAATCCACCTGCACGGCCGAGCATCCACAGAGCTGCTCTCTCTAGAAGCCCCTAGTTTCCGTATCCTTTGTAGCCCAAACAAGAAGTTGTTGTAGTAAAATACTGGACAAGCATGAAGTAAATGATTATCAGATGCTTAAGGTCTCAATCAGGAACCACGGCAACCATCTTCAAACTTTGTTACTAATATTTCGTTCTGCATCCATGGTACACAATGCTTAAAATGATAATGCTAAAAACATAATTGATTCCCATCGACATCAGTTCCATCATTTATCAATTATTACTATCTTGTCTCTTGAGGCTTATGTAGTTCTTCAATGAAGTTTTACATCTAAGAATGAGTTGCAAACTGCACAGCAAAAAGGGGGCTATTCATAGGAAAGGGCTACCTGGACATAGGCGCAAAAAGATCCTGGTGTGGAGCTGCCATGGAGTGGAGCTACCACTGTGTTTGGGGGTTAGGATTGGGACAAATCGAATTAGTCCTACACTGGAAAGAAAAAAAATGGGCTATATATGTAGAGTTTGGATTCATAGCTTGGAAGGCACCTTTTGAGGTTAAATCTGTATAGACTCTGTTCAAAGTGGACAAACCTCATAAGACTTGGATCAGGTTGTGACAATACCAGTTTCCTTTGTCATAAGATTTCCTATCTGCTCCCAGTTGTTTTTCTTCTCTTACATAGTGATTAGCTAGCATTGTCAAGGAAGTGAGGTTACTTGCATTTACCTGTCTGCACAATCTCATACATTATCCATGTTATTTATTGTTTTTGTCAGATCTCTCTATCTTTTCCTTTATGATGGCAATAAGAAATATGGAGATGCCTCTCTTTCTGTGTCTTCTGATGACATGGGTGATGCCTTCTAGTGATAGTTTGTACCCAATCATGAGACTTAAGACTCCACCACTTTGGGCAAGTGGCATAACATTAACGGGAGTCCAGCATGGCCATTTCTCACCTATGACGTGTACAGCTTCTGAGCCTCATGATGTTGTTAGATTGTAGTGTGTCAAGGTCTCTTTCACCACACATATCTGCACCTTAGGAAGTCAAAGGAGCACAATAATTGTGGTAAAGAAGGCCTTGATAGTTTGTACAAGTTTTTCATCTCTTGCATTCTGATGAGTTTAGTTTTTCATCTCTTGCATTCTGATGAGTTTCAGAGATAAATTACCTATGATTTTTGTCTCCAAGAAGCATAATGTACATTATGTATAATGTGTCTTGATAATTTTGATAGATAAGGCCGTCAAACAGAAATGCCTATTGCATGCTGTTGCACTCCATAATAGGCTCTGCACTAAAATATCGTATTGCGAGACACAACATCACTTTGCAGCCAAAGGGGTTGAAGACATAACATAGCATCATTATTAGCTCAGTTGTTGAGGTTCCCTTGTGAATATTGTCAAGGAGCAAGCTTTGGCTGGGTGAACGGGCTATCCCAATTCTAAATAGACATTTGCTGAAAACTAGGCCTTCTCTGCAAATGACCTCTCTTCTGTCTCCTGGATCAGTCATCATCAATTCAGTCTGAATCCATTCCAGCACAGCGCTTGCTGCTCTCTTTCACCACTGCTTAAAAATTAGCAAAGACATGAGATGATAAAATGATTGCTGCATTCTCATTCTTTTTATGCGTTTTCAATAATATATTGCATGTGCTTTTCAGAGCTATGTGCTCCTATCCATATATAGAATCCATCAGTTTGGTTCAGTATTGTCTTCATAATTAAGAAATGTTTCCCCAAAAAGTCCAAACTCGGTCTTTCTGAAATTGATTCAACGAAATACTGCATGTAGGTATCTAGGGAATAGTCAATTCCATCTGAATCTTCCCTAGATACATTATTTTTAATCCATCTCAATATGGATTGCGGTTAAGATTAAAAAAATATTCTTTTTTTATATAATAAATAAATAAAATTATTTGTAAAATAGAGAAAACAAGAAAGATTAACTAAGTATGATAGTTTTAAAATGTAAACTGTCTTAGGTAAATTAATTGTGAAATGCTTCTGTAGAATGTCGACAATCTGTTTTACATTGAAGATACCCTCTTGACCCCATTGTCCTCTAAGATCCTTCTTCAATCCTGCTCCTATTTTGAGTTTAGAGAGATAAACAAACACATCCAGTTGCACTGATCGGGAGGTGCTCAGAGTGACTGAGGGGGTCAAAGATCAAGAAGTGAGTTATTTACACCAAGCATTCTCCTTATGGCTAGAGCCAATCCCTGGTGCCTATGGAAAGGAAAAAGAAAAGCCCTATATGTACTTGGCAGTATGCATATAGTAGCAGTGTGGTGGGGCTATCCAGCAGCGGTAACCAGGAAGCAGAGTGGTGGATTTCCTTCATCACGTGGGGAAGAAGGCTTTGCCAAAATCAATGTGTGGCTGTTGATATGAAGCTTGTAGGATTGGTGTTTGAGAGCATGGTTGTGGTGTGCAATTTAACATATGATGACTGAGTAGGCATTGATAGAAAATGGTTAATCATGGAAGAGTATGAGTGATATATGATGGTAGTGTCATGAAATGTTGAAGAGGTTTCTAGGAATGTAATTGAGTTAGGTGTGAAGTGGGCTTGTGCTTGTATGGATGCACTGTCAACATATGCCCCAACAATTTGCCAAGGGTGATTGGTGGAAATTGGTTTATAAGGTAGGCCAATTCAGATGCCTGTATTGGCTCAGCATGTCATATTCGTCCTGTAAAACAAACATACCGATGAAACTTTCATTGGCCAGTGGCATTCTTCATGTTAATGAGGCCATTGTGGAGAAGCACAATCGGTCAAGGAATCTTTAATTGGATAGGCGGCCAGTTTACATATGC
This sequence comes from Amorphophallus konjac, assembly GCA_022559845.1. Taxonomy (NCBI): domain Eukaryota; kingdom Viridiplantae; phylum Streptophyta; class Magnoliopsida; order Alismatales; family Araceae; genus Amorphophallus; species Amorphophallus konjac. The sequence goes on along the minus strand of CM040120.1, from coordinate 40,622,903 downwards.
CCGATCTGGTCTGAATCAGATGGGATCGGCAGGATTTGCTGTTCCAATGGAAGTGATCCAATTTAATTTAAGTTTTATTAAAAATATTTTCATAAATAGTGTTTATAAATAAAAAGGAATTTCTTAAACCACAAAACTATATAAGGGTGTTTTATAAAATTTCTCCCCTCTTTTACTCAAATCCTGATTGGCCAAGATCGGCCTATAACCAACCAATCCATGCCCAACTTCAGCTACCTTTGGTTGGATTGGGCCAATTGGTCATGATTCAGAATTTCATATCATTTCAGGTTGACTCTTGTTTTTTTCTTTCCTTTTTTTCCATATTTTCAGTTGGGATAATTTTTGAGGGTTGAAATCAGATTTTAGCTACTACCAATGTTGATATGGATTGGCCTGTCCTCCAATCCATCCACCGAGAGGAAGTTGGAGGTTTTACTGTTTGTATTAATGAGGAAGGCACAGTGGAGTTCTTTAAACCTCAGTTCACTAGGTTGGAGAGTCATTCTTTAGTGGGGAATTGCCCCTTGCTTGTGTTGAATTTCTTTGTTAGGGCCATGTGACACAAAAGCCTATTTGTTATGAACACTGGGAAGAGAGACATGACACGAAAATCCTTACTTTATATTGGAGATCAATTTATGGAAACAATAAACTTGTTTTTTTAATGGTAGTGAAATTCTGATATATGCAGGAATATTGCCAACCCACAGCTGAAGGGGAAGATACCTCAAGCTAGGCTTGCCTTTTGAGAAGACACGGTATGATATTTGGAGGAGATTGGTTGCTACATAGAGAGCTAGGAAAGTTGAGAAAAACGTGAAGAAATCTTGAGGATATAATGAAAGCAAAAATATATACCATTATTTTTAGGTGGAGACAACACTGTTTTTCAATGTTTGGCTTTGGGAGGATGAGGCATACTTAAATTATAAGATTGAGGTTTGGGGATCGGAGGTGACCTAGCAGGAGATTAGGAGCCATATTATTGACTTCTATTTTAACTTGTCTTGTGCCAGATCAGCGGCAGCCATGTAAATGGAGGACCTTTGAGAGAGGGCTCTCTCATGATTTGTGAGAATGCAACACTTAATAATCTCTCTTAAGGAGTTGCATAAAGAGCTGCATATGACACAAAATTATAGAACACTACAAATGTCCTAATTTTGATGGCTTCCACATGTGCTTCTATTAGCACCGTTGGGAAACAATTTAAAAGGACTTACACCTATGTCAAAAGAATTCCAGGATGGAGAACTCACTACTGTGCCACTTCCCTCAGCCTAAAAAGACATGAGCAAAGGAGAACCATTTGAGTGGCAGTGTGGCAGTTGCTCTCAGATCTGCAAAAGTATCTCTTTGACTGTATTATACTGTTTTGGCAGTCATATCTGTGTAACTTATAAAGGATCAAATTAGGGGTATCATGGGTTCAATAGATCATTAGTTGAGATTTCTACCAGATCAAAGTTTTATGTGGAGAGAGGTTGTCCATTCTCCTTTTACAAGGGGTTCATTTTTGTAGCACATATTCCCGAGGATAGGTAATGAAGGGGCGTGATCTCGCGTTTGTCCTGAGCTGGGAGGATGATCACCTAGTAGTGAACTGCAGAGAAAGGAAAACGAATCAGGAGGCCCAGGGATGGTTCCCTGGGGAAAACCTTCCGATGCTTAAGTCAGTAGAGCAATGGTGGAAGGTATTGAGGGAGGTAGAAAGAGGTGCACGAGATCCCCCAACACCAAGGTGATGAAGTGGTTCTACTCAGGGAGTTTTAGGCGTGTATTGGCCTTACCTTTCGTTGGAGGGAGTCCCTGGTTTATATAGTGTGCTCACCTGATGAGTCCCATAAGCTGAGGAGTTTCAGGCGGGAGTTACGTCCTCATCGTGGGATCTTCATGGCCTTGAGGGATCATGGATCCTTTATCCTCATAAATTCCTGCTCATAAAGGGCTCTCAACGGTTGCGTGGATAAACACTTGTCAGTCGGTCCGAGCATAAAAGGTGCCAGCCCTGTCCGGGCGATAGGCATAGCTCGGACGGAGTCAGGTCGGAGTGGGCGCAGAGCGCTCGCCTCTATCCCGATGGGGGGATAACTCGGGCGTGGGTCTTCCTCCGTTCTGACGCTCGGGCCTTCCGAGCCTAAGGGCCGCCGAGGAAGGATGGGTCCCCGAGTAATCTTTATTGGGCTTTTTGGCCTAAGTGGGCCCCGTGGGGCTGTCACCTAGCTGAGCTGAGCCTCGTTCGACTCTGATGGACCTAGTTCGGCTGCTCTTAGATGGGATACAGAAATCCCCCTCTCCACTTGTCCCCCTCCTACTCCCGAGCTTTAGTAAGCTCAGAAGAGTAGCTATTTGGGGTTTCAGACCAGCGTGGCTCAGGTGGGTGGAGATCTGGTGGTGTCAGTAAGCCACGTGTCGTGGTCACCTGGGCCCGTGTTAATGATGATCCTGACGGATTTGAACTGAAGGGGCCCTCTTTTCTCAGAGGTCGGAACGACGCGCCGCCTCCCGTGTGGGTTTATAGGCGTTGGGTGCTTGTTGTTATTCCAGACTCCCTTCGTCTTTAGGATTTTGGCTCTCCTTTGTTCTTGCTTTTGGGGCTCTTCGATGCGCCATGAGGACGCGACGGAAGAGCAGAGGCTTGCAGCGGCGTTCGAAGAGTTGGCGGAGATAACTGCGGAGGCAGTCCGGCAACTTCCTCCTCCTCCAGAATCTTCAGGGTCTCGAGATCGCCTTTCCTCAGAGTCTTCTCCTGATTCCATGGCGGACCAGCGCTCGGAGGCTGAGGAGTGGGAGGATGAGCCGGTGGCAAGGGCGCCGGTCCCAAACTACAGCGAACTGGGGGAGGCGGATGTGAGGAGGTTGGAGCACCAGTATCGCCTGCCCCACAAGTTCAGCTTTGCCGCAGCTTCTCCATACGAGACGAGCCTGGACTCTCGTACAGGCCACATCTGTATGTTTCTTCTGTCGTGGAAGGGCGGATTCCGCCTTCCTTTCGAACCTTTTGTCCTTCAGCTTCTCAATTTCTTCCTGTTGGCGCCCATTCAATTGGTAGCCAACTCTTATCTCATCCTTTCTGCCTTCCGCATTCTCTGCCGCCAGTGTGGGGTTCCTCCTTCCTTGGACCTCTTTCACTATTTTTTTGAGTTGAAAGCACATCTTCGGCAGGGAAGGGCTTCTACTTCATCCAGGCGAGGCGGAATAGGAGTTGCATTTCTTTGGCGGCGAAGGATTCTTCGCATAAGGGGTGGAAGACCCAATTCTTCTGGGTGGGGATTTGTTCAGTGGAGGAGACCTGGAGGTGTCCAGTAATCCTCAATTTCCACCCGAATATCCCCCCCAGGCAGGATGAGTTCCCCCCGCATGTGGAAGGAGTACGCGGCCATCTTGCTGAGGCACCGCCAATCCATCGAAGAGCTGGTGACGCCGGAGAACATCGAACGGTGTCTTCTTATGCGGCTGCATCCGTCGGGCTCAGGTGCCACAAACTAGATTCTCCTTTGAATGTGGGGGTCATCTTTCTTTTCCTGAATATGTCTTCTTCTTCGTGCAGACACCAGGCGGGAACCTCTGAAGGAGGCCGCAGAGGTGATCGAGCTTGGAGATGACTCGGCTGCTCCCGTGGGTCGCTCCCGAACCAGAGATAAGGGCAAGGGAGTGGCCCAGGGCGAATCCTCCAGGCCAAAGGGATCCAAGCGCAAGGACCTTGTGGAGGGTATGATCTGGGCTGCCGCGAGGGCCAGGAAGCGGGCCAAGAAGGCCGGGGTCGAACCCGCGGTTGAAGGCGACCTTGCCGCGGCTCGCCCCTCCGCCGAGCATGATGGGGCCGACCCTACCGGGCGAGCTCTCCCACCAGTCGAGCTAGAGGGGGCCGAGGAGGTCGGGGCTGCCCCTGCGGGCGACGACGATGCGGACTCGGTTCCTCCTTCGGCCGGGACCGAGGGGACCGAGGGTGCTCCTGTGACTGGCAGCGGGGTTGACCCGGCTCTCCCCTCGGCAGGAGCCGAGGGGGCCGTGGCCGAAGTGGGGGATGCCGGGACCGCGGCTGAGGCGGGCGCTTCGGGCGGTGGTGCAGGTGGCGGGCCGGTCCGGGTTGAGAGGCCGCGAGAGAATCCGGCCGAGGCGCGAAGGGCGTCTGGGGCTCGATCCGAGCCACAAGGTGGGGCGCCGGGCGATGGGGGATTCTCCGTTCCGGCGGCCTTGGAGAGGCTCGGTATCTCGGGCCCCCTGCACTAAGTATGCCGCAGTATAGCCGCGAAGGTGAGGGGAGGAGGTAGGCAGTACTCCCCGTCCACGGCTCTCGCCGGGGTTATGGAGGGCGGCCTGGCCCTGGCCCAGATGGGGGCTGCTCTGGCGGAAGCGTATGCTCGGTCGGAATGGGAGGGAGCGAACCTGGCCTGGACCCTTGGTGGGTCGGGCAGGAGGTTGGCTCGGCTCACCGAGGAGCGTGATGGGCTTCGGCGGGAGCTCTCCTCCGTCAAGGGGCTGATGCGGTCGAGCCAGGTGGAGACCCGGGCGCTAGCCGAGCAGCTGGCCAAGGCTCGTGAATCGCTCGAGAGGAAGAACAAGCTTCTCGAAGAGGAGCGTCTTGCACGCGCTGAGCTGGATGGCCAGTGGGAGACCGAGCGTGCCAAGTTGGTGGACCGTGCGGAGGAAGCCGAGCGCCTTCGGCGGGAGGCCGAGGCTGATCGGGCCGAGGCGGAGAGGCAGGTGGCGGCGGCCGAAGAGCGGACTGCTGAGGCCGAGCGGAAGGCATCCAAGGCGGAGCGGAGGGAGGCCGAGCTCGCTGGTAGGGTGGGATCGGTCGGAGCGGAGGCTCTCGAGCAGTACAAGAGCTCAGAGGCCTGCCGGGTCGACCTTAAGGAGGCTGCCCTCCCCTACTACGAGCTAGGGCTTCGCTGGGGCATCCGCAAGGGGTTCCAGCAGGGCTACGACCGGGCCATCTCTTACGCCGAGGAGCAGGCGTCTGGAGTGGTTGACTTCCTGTCCGGGCAATGTTATGACTAGGACTTGTCATCCTCCAGTTCCTCTACTTCGGCGTAGGATGAAGAGGATCACGAGGGCTCATCGTCCGAGGGGTCGCCAACTCCGGATGCCTTGGGAGGGCACGCAACCGAGGCGGTTCCCACGCCGGTGGGGTCAGTGCCGGGTCGGCCGTCGCCGAAGCTGCCGGGGGCAGACCGCTCGAGCCCTCTACTTCCGGTCTTCAAGGTGGGCCAGAGGCCTGATGTATATGTTTCGCTTCTTCTTTTTGTATGCCTTTTTCCTTTTTGAAGGGAAAAAACTTTCTTTTTCGTGTGGAAATAAATAAGACAGTAGCGTTATGACGAAGACTTATCTGTTCCGTGTCGTCATTGTCGTATTTTGTTCAGCGTATCTGCGGTGGTTGGAAAGAGCCGATACTTTCTGCGTGAATCTCGCATGATGGTTGGGTGATCGTCTGACAGGGTGTCTTTCCGTTTTCTCATGCTTTGAATGCCTGGCCGCTTCGTGTATCCCGCTGGGGCGGAAGATGAGAAGTTTGAGGTGACCGTTCGTAGGGAGAAATCCTTCTGGCGTGTTTTCGAGGAGGGAAATCATTTAAGGCAAGTAGCCTCCCTTCGCCTATAAAAGGTCCGAAGGGCGTCCCTTCCTCTCCACCGCTTAGGGTTTTCCCTGACAGTCTTTCCTCATTCCTTCTTCACGTAGCGTTGTGCTGTTGTATTCGGAGCATGGAAGACGTTCCGGAAGATGAGGCTGCCGACGACGGGGGGCAGAGAGTTCTTGTTGCTCCGGACTTGAAGAGGGTTCGACGGCCGTCGAACGGGGAATTGAAGAGGGTTCGACGTGCGGAGACACGTCGTCTATCCTCTATCAGTTCTGGCGGCGCTTGCAGGGGGGCGAGATGGAGGACGGATGGGGGCATCAGACATCCCTGCCGCCCGTCCCTTCCTGCTTGCCTCACAGATGGGGGGAGGAAGCCAACTAAGCTCCATCCCTTCCGGGCTTTCCCCTGCCTCCTCGTCCAGCTCTGTTGGTTTCTTTTTCTTTCTCGTAGTCTCTTTTTCCCTCTTCTGCTATGCTCTTCCTTTCTTTCACTCTTCGGAGGGTGCCTGCACTATCTGCCTTCCAAAGAGTTGGCAGTTTGGCGGGGAAGATGCTTTTCATATGCATTCCCTCTCCTCCTTCTCTTCCAAGTTCAACTTGGAAGGTAGCCTTCTCTTTCCTAATCCCTCTGTCACCTTTGTCTCGAGCTACCCGAGCTAACGGGGTCGACTGTCCTTTATCTGAGCCAGTTTCTACACGAGGTAGAGTCAGTGGCTGGACGCAGGAAGGTCATCCGAGTCAGCCGAGCGATGGGCTCCTATGACGGCGCCAGACGGATTTTTTGCTTTTTTGACATGTATTCTCTTGGCTTCGGCCTTCCTGATGTACAAGCGGATTGTTTGAATAAAAGAAAGGAGCCTTTTGCTTTATCTCATGTCGTTTGCACAATGTTCAGCATTCAGAATTAGAACTTGCGTAATGTAGTTGCGTTCCAGGTCCGAGGGGTGAGCTCTCCTTCCATCGTAGATAGACGGTATGCTCCTTTTCCGAGCGTCTCGACCACTCGGTAGGGGCCTTCCCAATTAGGGGATAACTTGCTCGCCGCCTCAAGTGGTCGAGAGGCTTCAGCTTTTCTGAGGACGAAGTCTCCCGGCTGGAAGTGTCTGTCTCGGACTTTGGCGTTGTAGTATCGAGTGAGGCGGCGTCGATACTCCGTTGCTCTAATGTTGGCAATCTCTCGGACTTCATCTGCTAGGTCGAGGTTTTCGAGCAGTTTCTGGTCGTTTACCTCGGATGAGAAGCAGATGAGTCGGAGGGAGGGGTTGCCAATCTCCAACGGGATTACGGTCTCGGTACCGTACACCAACTGAAAAGGACTCTCACCGGTTGCCGTTCTGGGAGTCGTTCTGTGCGACCAAAGTACGTTCGGCAATTCCTCGAGCCAGCTGCCCTTGGCTTTGCTGAGCCTAGTCTTGATGCCTTTTAAGATAGTCTTATTGGCATTTTCGACCAGCCCGTTAGCCTGAGGGTGGGCGACCGAAGTGAAGTGATTGTGAATGTTGAGGTCGGCGCATCTGTCTCGGAAATACCGAGAATCAAATTGCCGACTGTTATCACTCACTATCACCCGGGGGATGCCGTAGCGACAGATGATCGACTTCCAGACGAAATTCTAGACGACTGTCTCGGTGATTCTTGCAGTGGTTTCGGCCTCGATCCACTTAGTGAAGTAGTCGATGGCGACGATAATGAACTTCTTCTGGGCCTGGGCCGTGGGGAATGGCTCGAGGATGTCGATTCCCCAGCGAGCGAAAGGATAAGGCTGGGCTAGGGTGATAAGCTCCGTTGCTGGCTGATGGACCAAGTGGTCGAATCGCTGGCAGCGGTCGCAATGTTGTGTGTAGGCCTAGCAGTCGCGCTGCAGGGTGGGCCACCAATAACCTTGCCGTAGCAAGATCCTGGCGAGCGACCTTCCCCCTAAATGCGCTCCGCACAGACCTTCGTGAACTTCTTCGATCGCTCGGTTGGCTTCGTCGGTGCTGAGGCACTTCAAGAGAGGGCCGGAGAAGGATCTCCGGTAGAGAGCGCCATCCAGAGTGACGAATCGCCGAGCTTGGTACTTCAATCTTCGGGCTTCCCGAGGGTCGGGAGGCTCCCGAGAGTCTTGGAGCCACGACAGATAGGGGGGCACGCCAGTCGCTTGGGGAGGCCGAGTCAACAGCTAAGAGCTCCGAATCGATGCTCGGCCGCTCTAGCTCTTCGAGAAGGACCGATCGAGTACCCTCGGGGTCAAGAGAGGAGGCCAGCCGAGAGAGGGCGTCCGCTCGGGAGTTTTCCTCCCGAGCTATTTGGACTACCTCAAAACTCTCGAACTGTTGTGCCACAGTCCTGACCAGTTGGAGCTATTAGATCATCGGTGCTTCCCGAGCTTCATAATCGCCGTTGACCTAGCTAGCGACCAGTTGGGAGTCAGTGTGAATCCTGACTCGCTCAGCCCCTAACCGCCGGGCCATGCGGGCTCCCGATATGAGGGCCTCATACTCGGAAGCGTTGTTGGAGGTTTGGAAGTTGAACTTCAGGGCGCATTGAAGCTCTGCTCCTTCGGGGGACTTCAGGAGGATGCCGACACCGCTTCCGACTGTGTTGGAAGATCCGTCGACGAATAGTTCCCAGGTTGGCCCGGGCGCGGACGGAGATCTTTCTTCAGTCGGGACGGTGCTCTCGGCGATGAAGTCAGCGAGCACCTGGCCTTTGATAGCCGAGCGAGGCCGATACGATATATCGTAGGCCCCGAGCATGATGGCCCACTTGACGAGGCGTCCCGAGGCTTCAGGGTGAGCGAGGATCTTCTTCAATGGTTCGCCGGTCAGCACGGTGATGGAGTGCCCTTGGAAATAGGGTCGGAGACGCTTGGCCGAGGTAACCAACGCTAGCACGAGTTTTTCGGTTGCGGGATACCTCTTCTCAGCCTCATTGAGCATCTTGCTGGTGTTATAGACCGGTCTCTCGATTCCCGAGTCATTTCTGACTAGGACCGAGCTAACTGTAGATGGGGTCACCGAGAGATAGAGATGCAAGGCTTCACCTGGGACGGGCTTGGAAAGCACTGGGGGCGAAGTCAGGAACTCTTTAAGCTCGGCGAACGCTCTTTGGTATTCCTCGTCTCACGCGAATGTAGCAGATACCATTTTGGGCCCCCTCAACAGTTTGAAGAAGGGTAGACATCGTTCAGCCGTGCGGGACAGGAATCTGCTGAGCGCAGCAATGCGCCCGGTAAGGCGTTGAACATCTTTGATGCAGGTGGGTGGGCGCATGTCCAGGATGGCTTGGACCTTGTCGGGGTTGGCCTCGATCCCACGCTGGGTGACTAGGAAGCCCAAGAACTTCCCTGACCTCACTCCGAAGGCGCACTTGGCAGGATTGAGCTTCATGTTGTACTTCAGGAGAGTGTCGAAGGTCTCCGCTAGGTCGGCGAAATGGTCCTCGGCCTTGGGGGTCTTCACGAGCATGTCGTCAATATAGGCCTCGACATTCCGACCGAGCTGTCCCTCGAATATATGGTTGACCAGCCTTTGGTACGTGACTCCAGCGTTCTTCAACCCGAAAGGCATCCGGGTGTAGCAGTGTACGCCGAAGTCGGTGATAAAAGCGGTCTTCTCGATGTCTTCGGGGTGCATTCTGATCTGGTGGTAACCTGAATAGGCGTCCAGGAAGCTGAGTATCTCATTGCCCGAGGTTGAATCAACCAGCTGGTCAGCCCTTCCAGGTCTTGGTCGGAGAAGACTATGACTTGGGACTCACTCGGCGGGGCCCTGGGAGGCTCGATGGCTCGGCTCGCCCGCTCAGCATGATGCTTCCTTCCTTGGCCGCTATCTCCTCCTGATGCAGCTCCTCCGACGATTACGTTGATGTGGACCCCTCGGGGGGCGTTGTCGATCTCCTTTGGGGCGCCTCAGTCTTCCTGGTGTCCGGCCACGAACCGGGAGAGGTGCCCTTGACGAACGAGACGCTCGATCTCGTCCTGGAGCTGATGGCAGTCGCCGGTGTGATGCCCGTGGTCGCTGTGGAACAGGCAATGCTTGCTACGACTGCGGTTCTTCGACTTGATTGGCTCGGGTTGGCGGAGGAGGCCCGAGCCTTTGATGTCTTCATAAATATCGTACACTGGAGCGGTTAGGGGGGTGTACCGCTCGTACTTCCGTGACGGTTCCTTGCGTTTCCCGTCTCGGTTCCGCCTTTTTCCTTGGCCCGAGCTTGGCTCGGGTGCCCACTTCTTGTCCCCCTCTCGGCCCTTAGCCGGTCGCGTCTCGGCATGCACTGAGCACTTCTTCGCACTCGGCATGGCGCAATGCCAGAGTCACTAGCGCAGCAAGGGTCGAGGGAGTGTGGAGGACAAGCTCGCGGCGGAGGTTCTCGTCGCGGGTGCCCCCGGTCAGCGCGGTTATGGCCGAGGCGACGTCCAGGCGGGGGATCCTCATGGCTTCCGATTTGAATCGGAGAATGTAGGCCCGAAGTTTCTCCCCTTGCGCCTGTTTGAGGGCCAAAAGCCCCGCTACCGACCTTGGGGGACCGCTGCTGGCGAAACTCTCCTTGAATACTCGCCCGAATTGCTTGAAGTCTCGGATGGATCCGGGGGCGAGGGCCCGGAACCATGCTTAGGCGCCTTGGACCAGGGTGGTCGCAAAGGCTCGGCACTTGATGGCGTCGGACGCTCGTGAAGGGTCATCAGGGCGTCGAAGCTGTCAAAGTGATCGGCCGGGTCACCCTGGCCGTCGTAGGGCTTGAAGGTCGGGATGGAGGCTCTGGGAGATACCTCTGCCTTCAAGATATGGTCGGAGAACGGGGATCTCTCATCGTCCTCTGGTGAAGAGGTCTTCTGCAGGGCTCGCAGGGCGCGCTCCTGCTCTGCGAAACGCCTCTCGAATTCTAGCAGCCGTATGGATAGCTCCGGCTGCCGTTGCGCCGTAGGGCTGAGGGGACGTGAAGGCAGGCTGTCCTGGCGCTCCCTGGGGACTTCGATCTCCGGGAGGGGACGGCGTGCCCCATGCCTGCCTCGCTTCAGCGTGGAGGAAGCCTCTTGCCCCGGAGGGGGGGCTTGCGAGGGTCCTCCTGATTTGTTGCAGATGAGCTGTGGCCCTCGGAGGGTGAAGCGGCCTCCGGTGGTGTGCTGGGACACGTTCTCGCGGGGAGGGCTCTCCGGAGGGGAGCGTGACCTTCCATCTCTGGTCGCCTGGGTCCTCATGAGGGGAGGCTTGGAAGGCGTCAGCGCCGCCGTCGAGCGGTAGCCCTACCGCCGTGGGAGGAGGGGGCGGCAGCCCTACCGCAGGGGGAGGGGGCAGTCCGTCGGCGGGAGTGCTGGCACCGGAGGGGAGGTTTTGGGAGGCTTGAGAGGGGCCTTCCCCCGCCGCCACCGTGGCCTTTCCCCTGTCACCGGCGGACCTCCTCCCTGAACTTCTTCTCACCATACTGGCTCTTTGGTCGTTTCCCACAGACGGCGCCAGATGAAGAGGCGTGATCTCGCGCTTGTCCTAGTAGTGAATTGCAGTGAAAGGGAAACGAATTAGGAGGCCCATGGATGGTTCCCTGGGGAAAACCCTCCGATGCTTAAGTCAGTAGAGCAATGGTGGAAGGTATTGAGGGAGGTAGAAAGAGGTGCACGAGATCCCTCAACACCAAGGTGGTGAAGTGGTTCCTGCTCAGGGAGTTTTAGGCGCGTATTGGTCTTATCTTTCGCTGGAGGGAGTCTCTGGTTTATATAGTGTGCTCACCTGATGAGTCCCGTAAGCTGAGGAGTTTCAGGCGGGAGTTACGTCCTCATCGTGGGATCTTTATGACCTCATCGTGTGATCTTCATGGCCTTGAGGGATCATGGATCCTTTATTCTCATAAACTCTTGCTCATAAAGGGCTCTCAACGGCTGCGTGGATAAACACTTGTCAGTCGGTCCGAGCATAAAAGGTGCCATCCTGTCCGTGCGATAGGCATAGCTCGGACGGAGTCAGGTCGGAGTGGGCGCAGAGCGCTCGCCTCTATCCCGATGGAGGGATAACTCGGGCGTGGGTCTTCCTCCGTTCTGACGCTCGGGCCTTCCGAGCCTAAGGGCCGCCGAGGAAGGATGGGTCCCCGAGTAATCTTTATTGGGCTTTTTGGCCTAAGTGGGCCCCGTGGGGCTGTCACCTAGCTGAGCTGAGCCTCGTTCGACCCTGATGGGTCTAGTTCGGCTGCTCTTAGATGGGCTACATAAATCCCCCTCTCCAGATAACCATGCTCCCTTTTACGGGGGATCCATTTATGTTTAAAATGTAGTCCTTTTTTTTAGAATATGATGGTATGGGGTACACCGTTTTATAAGCTAATCTTGCAAACAGAAATGTGTTAGAGACTTATTTCAGGTTTTCTTTCTCCCTTTACACAATGGGTGCTGCTTCATAGGCATAGCAGAAAGTCTCCTCTGCCTCAGGAGCCCTTAAAGCAGGACTTTCTTCCACCTTTCTCTTATCCTTTTTTTCTATGGGCTATTGGACCCAAGCAGCAGGTCAAGCTACCTATCCCTTGAGAAATCTCAACAAGGTTATTAGGTAAATGGGATTCTTCCAAAAGCCAGTCAGTGTTTTAGTTTGCTGATCATTAACATGTTCTGCTGTTGTTGAAGAATCTCAACTTCTTGTTTGCTTGATTCTCGATCCAATTGCTGTCACAGTTTACCTTTTAAGGAAATAAGGGATGATCTAAGAAATTGTTCAGCAAAAAGTGTTTTTTATCCATTATTTAAATGTATGCTCTTCAATACAGGGTATTTGCTTGATGATCACGGTCTTGCAAATGGCTCGCTTACCTAATATCAAGGTACTTATGAAATTATTTGTTTATGATTTGTTGTATCCTTCTTATTGCTAACTGACATTTTTTCAGGTTGCATCGGCACTTCTTTGTTGTGCATTTGTCTACGATATATTCTGGGTATTCTTATCGCCCCTTATTTTCAAAGAGAGTGTCATGATTGCGGTATGTTCTCTAATATCTGTATGGCCTTTATTTGTTATGCTGGTTGTGTCTGCTTAGGAATAATTTTGGCTAAAATTCCAGGTCAATTTGTCACAGTCTGATCTTTATCGACATACTACATGATTGATTTCATAGAATCCTAGTCCTGTTGGAGTTTTTACAAAATATATTTATGAATCAAACATGTTTATCTTGTACTAGCAAAATTCATCTGCTTATATCAGTCTAGTCCATAGCTTTCCTGCATTAGCTGGATGTAATGTTATATTGAATTGCTTATTGAGGGAAGAAACAGAATACCTGCTCAATTTCTTCAGCAATATTCTATTTCATTTTTTATTTACATCTATCTTTACATGTCCTTATGACTCTCTTGTACCTTATCTCATAAATCTAGGATCAGCTAGAACCATTAGATGTCAAGAGCACTGGGAATTATAGTGATTGGTGGTCAGTCTGATATCAACCCAGAACCGTTTCAATCACGTGTAACCCTGTAGGTTTTGCGTGTTGCTTTCTGTTAAATGCATTTTATTTCTTTAAACTTCTCTTCATATCAGTCATAGTTTTGATCTTTGAGATACTGAAAAGAGCTGTTTCAGTTAATAAAGATGCTGTACTCTTTCATGGACTCGTGGTTCTCAAGGGTTAGACTTCCATGTTTCTTTCTCAATTTAATTCTTCTGAGATATCCATGACATTCATATTCATGATGTGTTCATATGAATGATGGTAAAACTCATGGTGATCATAGATATGCCAGTATGGACTAATAGTTTATATAATTTAGATATCCATATGTGCAAGGATTTGGAGACTTGTGTTGCTTAAACTTCATGGAGCCTGAAAAGTAAATGCAATTTGGATGCTGTAACCTACATAGTAACCTAGGTGGGAATCAAGGTGTTTTGATGGTTCTTTACTTTGTAGGTTGCTCGTGGTGATAACAATGGAGGAGAATCAATTCCTATGCTTTTGAAGATCCCCCGATTCTTTGATCCATGGGGTGGCTATGATATGATTGGTTTCGGTGACATTCTCTTCCCCGGACTACTTGTTGCATTCAGTTTCAGGTATCTTTATTACTGGTCTCAAAATGTTTAGCTATGATATCTTCTTGATAAAATGCTGCAGCAATGCGCTTGTTCTTTTTATGAATTTATGTAGCATATATTGCAAAAGAAGATTGCTATTAATCTCGAGTGTGTAGATCAATCTCTCATGTAATGTGGAGCTGTATGCACCTTGAGACTTTGAAGGTACAATTCCCAAGAATGTGGTTAGTAACTTACTATGATATTCTAATGCAGAGTGGCTCAACCCCTGTAGCTTAATTCATTGGATTTCATATTCATTTGATATAGTGGGTTAGTTAATGCTGGATCCTGACAAAGATGATTGTTATAATTGAGGACCATTGAGCTTTAAGCTTATTAATCAGATATTTGAGGAACTGTCAATAAGAGCTGTCTGTTATACTAATGTATTGTGGTCACAGGTGGGGAAAAAGTATCTTAAAGAAAGGATGATAATCTTGCAAGCCCGACAGTGCATGTTGGCATATGGAACCAAATTTATTATGATATAACTGAAAACTTTCTGAATGAAACTGGAAGAGGGATGCTCTAATGATTGAGGGCATAGGTTGATGAAATGATGCTTGATGATGATGATAACAGTGATTATGATATTTAATGAAAATGGATTGCATATCCCAAAAACTTGCATCAGCATGAGGGGATCGATTCCCCCACACTCAATGCTGGTGGATCCTATTTTGAGACAACAAGGATGCAACACCTGAGTTGCTATCAAACAGTTTTTGGGATGCATGAAATGCAGAATAGGCCGCTCCAGATCAGAATCGCTGTTGGCCAATCCAATTTTGGGCCTTAATGGGACTTTTCCCCCCCAAAAAACGGTGGGAATCAGTTTGGATCAAGCCTGAATTATCTGGATCGCATGATCTGGACTTATTCAGCTGAGTCCCATCAAAGCTTGGCCAAAAGGACAAACAGAAAATAAAATAAATGGATATGGTTGCATCTGATTTAATTTTCGGTTAATTTTTCTGAGGTAAACAGTTGACATGGCGAAGATTCAAACCACTTACTGTTTCTAAGCTTGATAGTTTCTTAGTCTCCTTGGACTTTCATGATCTCATTGGAATCCCATTTGTGATGCGTAGTTGACATGGCAAAGATCCAAAGCACTTACTGTTTCTATACTTGATAGTTTCTTATTCTCTTTGGACTGGGGGAATTGCTTTAGGCAAGTTGCTTAAAACACAGATCATAAAGATGTTCTCAAGAAGGGAAGAATTTTTTTTGGCTTTGAGCTGGTATGATTTGTGGAGAAGGCATGGTTAGGAATCCACCCCAAGTAATTCATGCTTTTGGAGTGTCAAAAGTTCTCTTCATGATGGAAAGAGGAGGGATTAATTACCTCAGTAAGTTGAAGCTACAGATGTACTTCAAAGAAATTTAGGCTATGAAAGCAACATATAAAGATAGGATGTATGGAGAACTTTTAGTTAGGGAAGAGTGTACCAAATGAAGACACCACCTGTCCACAGCCATTACATGCTTTCCTTAGGGATCCAGATTATCATTCATGTTGATAGGCAAGAGGGGAGACGGTGGCTATTGGTTAGGGGGAAACCAAGTAAATGAGGATGTAGAGTGTGGAGGAGGAGGAGGTGACACTGGAGAATTTCCTTTTTGTTTATGCACTATATCCTATGGTGTGTTCGTCTATTATCTTGATAGAAGGTTATCATCCTGAGTGTGAACATCTTTTGTGTGGTGTAATTCCTTCAGGACATTAATGAACTGCTGTGTCTGGCCACGTACCAGATAGGATCCCCATTTCTTGTGTTGAAAACAGCTAACAAAGATTCCACTGTAAATTTCCAAAAATTTTTGGATGGCCATGGTAAACTTGCATTGTAACATCTCTTCTCATGTCCCATAAACATCAGTATAATGGAAAAAGATGGACCAAGCATTTATCCTAACAATCAAGATCGATCATGAACTAATCAAAGTTTTCTACTGGAGGAATTGGAGACACCACGAATAGTTCTCAACTTATGACCATAGTAAATTGACAATGAGGGCCTCCAGATCATATTTGGTTACATCTTGTGTCTAGGTGGACATTCATCTGTTCCTTGATGTCCTTAATATGAGGTTTTTGTGGAAAGTTTTATCAATTCATTGGCCAGAGTACAACGAAGCATATTCTTTGCAATCATTCTCTCCTTCACCACAGTCTTTCTTCTGCCTGATGTCTGCTGCCTTTTTCCATCAGTTGTCTTCAACTTTTAAATTTGTATCCTAAACAGCATTAACTTGTGTGTGCAGATATGACCGATCAAATAAGAAGAGTCTCTTAAATGGTTACTTTCTCTGGTTGGCTGTTGGCTATGCATTTGGTAGGTTTCTAAACCTGCTCTTTGGTTCAATTTGCTACGATGGAGTCCTTTTCTGCAGTTTCGTCGGAAACAACTTCGTTGATCTAAATGAACTATTAGTCTTGTACACGTGCTTCCTCAAAAGGATGTTACCTACAAAATTTAAGCAAAATATGTCATCGAAATGAGTAATAATACTTAATTGCTTTGATAATTCTGAAAGCTGGTGCACTATCTGAACAAGACCAAGCACATTTGGCTTTGTGCAGGGCTAAAATGGACTCCTAATAATTTCTAGCGTCTTGGTCTCTTTGTAGAGGATCGTGTGCTTGATGTCTTGATTGAAGTAGTTATAGCCAATATTCCTGCAATGATTTTACAGACTAAGTAGGTTGTCTTTTAGATCTTCCTCCACATTTAGAGGCTTCAACTTGGACCACACCACCCCTTTTTGTGGTGTTTTCTAACTGGTTTTGTTATTTCAAGTATTGCATATTACGTCTTTGATACTTCATCGCTTCTCCTTATCCCTTGTATAGTTCACTTCATATGTGACTTTACACTTTGTCTACTCAAATTTGTGCGTGATTTGAAATCAGACGTGGAAGTTGCCCCTGGTGGTACATAATCAAAACATGTTTCTTATTTGTACAGGGCTATTCTTAACATACCTTGCTTTGTTTCTAATGGATGGCCATGGTCAGCCAGCGCTGCTGTACCTTGTTCCATGCACTCTAGGTAAGTGGACTATGCACGTTATTTCTTTATATATTTGGCCGTGAAAAAGGAGTGCATGTGTGTGTAACTTCCTTTGACGTGTTAAAATCAGGTCTTATCGTCATACTAAGTGCAGTGAGAGGGGAACTTAAAAACTTGTGGAACTACGGTGGAAAGACATCCAGCGATCTTCCTGCTGGAGAAGCCTGAGTAGCCGTGCAGCAACCAACAATACCTTCTAATGTCCGTGGAGGGGTAAAACTCTCGTCAAATATTAGGGCACCGTTGCATGCACGTAAGTGGGAGGTGTCCACTGTGCTTTCCATCTATCAGGAGCTCCAGGTTTCTCGATGGGTTCGTGCATCAGATAACACAGATGAAACGAATGGATAAGAACTTGGAGGTAAAACCTCGGCGCATCCTTTCGAGTGTACTCCGTCCATCCATCATCACGTTTACTCAGATGGTAAGTGTTCTCGTTTTACTCGCATGTGCGTGTGTTTACCGGAACCTGGAATGCTGTGATGTCACCCGGCATCTACTTGTATCTGACGTTGTGTTGTCGCAAGATGTTTAGCCTACTTCAGCAAGCCGTCTCTCTCTCTCTCTCTTTCTACTGCACTATGGGTAACATGTACATTGGGAAGCCTACTTGAAAGCTGGAATGCCGAGAGGGTACGCATGCGATACCTCAAACAACCATCATTTCTCAACGGTTTCAGCTCACTTACCAGTGAGTTTATCGGTGTTAAAAGTTAGGAGAAGCGGTTTAATTCCAATGACGAGATGGGAGATCAAGGTCCCTCTTTAGGTGTCCGGATGTGAAACCACCCTAAGGGGTAGTATCCTAAACACTATCCTTGGGGAGTGAAAAAAGCGATGGGCGTCACGGTGAACACACGTTAAGACGACGAAGAATCCCGAGCATAAAATTTCAATTGCAGCTCCCAATTACAATAACAGCTGTTTTACACAAACGATCATATTTTCTTGAAGACCTCATTCTTTTTTGCCTTGGACACTGATATTAAGACCTCATTCTTTTGAATACATCTGGGATTCAAATCTAAATCTCCCAGTGGTTCAAGAGAGACATGTAACCCATAAGGTCATAAAAAGTTGTAGATGCTCACAGACTTCTCACAAGTGATAAGACCTGTAAAAAAATTGTCTCTCCGGAGGAGTGGAATCTCCAGATCAACATAATCTAACAAAAAACAAAATCGTCATAATTTTATGGGAAAAAAGCTCCACATAGAGAAAAATATTTGGGATTGCTCGCAATTGTACTGAGAAATGTTGCAACTGAGAAAATCCTTCGAAGAACAGAAGAAAACTAAAAACAGGAGGCGGACAAACCACTTCCTACCAAACAAAAAACAGGACTCCAAAATTATAATCTACGAGTAACCGACGTGGACAACTTTTTACTCGTCTTCCTGGCTACGCAACCTAGCTAAGCTTGTTGGTTACCACGATGTCGAGTTGGGCAGCCCGCTCCACAATGTCCTTGCGCTTCCTCGAGGAGACATCATGTGCAATTTCACCACAGTTTCAAGTCCTGGAAGAGGAAAAATCCAGTACAATGGTAAAAAAGCAAACCCAAGGGTTCACTTTAATTTACACAAATACAGTTTGTTGATTTATGGAAGAACATCTATCACAAAAGAAAACGGGCAAAAGAAAATGGGCAAGATGATCTGACAGGCTCAACCCTCCCTGACGAGTATTGCACTTTTAGGAACCTTGAGAAATAGTAGTAGGAGACAAATGGCAGACGAGTGCCAACTATCAAGAGGAAGCTTCTAAGATGCACAAATTACAAAACTTAAAAAAACTACTCACGTTATAGGAGTTCACATCAATATCTAAAGCCCCGAATCAGATTGGGCGGATCAACCTGTTAAACCTCCACTTGCCACTGTTGCCACCATTATGACGTGCCGTCTCTGTTGATGTCCTCCTCTGTTTTTGTCACGCCCCGATGCGGAATCTCATATCACGACAGTCATAAACATTCATTCAATAACAGCAATAATCGAGAATTAAGAGAACAAGACATCATAATTCAACTGACCAACCAAAATAAATTTTATAAATAATCACGAAAATTCCAAAGTTTACATACACCAGTTCCAACTACTAAGACATGAGAACTTATAAATTCTTCCTCGACATAATAACTCCAAACTTTCTTATAACTCAAGTCGAGACTCATTACAATTGGACACTTTCCAACAGACTCTAAGGACACTAATCTTCTAAGAGGTTGCTCATGATCATTCAAATCCCAGCCCATCCGATTGAGATTTCTCTTCATTAGAACTATCTAAAAAATATTAAAACACTATGCGAGTGAGCGCTCAGTAGAGATTACTCCTCTTTAACTAGGCAAATGTAAGTAATTAATTATCTTATGCAATATGACTATATGTCATGGTATGAAAAGCGTACGCTACTTCAAAAGATAATAGGAAATACAATATGGCATGATCAATAAAGGAAAGAACCTTAGAAGTATGAGGCAATATCAAGGAATAAACTGTGATAAGAAAAATAGATCATTAAGATTTCAATAACAAGCCAACACAATATATCGATAGATTGGACATTAAGTTGAACATAACATTAGAATTTACCCAGTAACATTGGAGTTTCAATAATAATTGACCTCTTCCGGGTCAAGAACAATATTTCATTCGATTCGATCATTCATTCATTTATTCATTGAAATGTCTAGATTCGATCTTGCAATGGTTTTGGTATAATGCCATCACCACATTTGATCAATATTCTCGCGGTTATCGAATATTTCGAATGCTCCTCCCAGGACTTGACCGGGCCCTATATGCACGGGCATTGGGGTCAATTTGGACCATAGTCCTATTCATTAGTTTCTAGACAATTCTATTCATTCATTAGTGGCCAATGAATCCAAAGAAGTTATGTTCCAGTAATATGAAAGGAATCAAGTAGCTGTAAGTCATTACAATATCAAAGATCTCATGGAAATACGAACTAAGTTAGAACTTAGATCAATCCCATGGAGAATTTTCAATAAAGTCAAGTATTGAGATACAAGACTCTCAATAATACCCCCAATGGGTCAAGGGTAACGAGGAAATACAGAAAGCATGATAAACCTTGAACTTAAGGACATGCAGGCCCTCAATCATGGCAAAAACTCGATCATCAAAAACACTGGGTTGAACGCGGTCGGTTAGTAATGACAGACACGAGGGTGAAGAACGCGGTCAGATGGATAGCCGCCTTCTCTAACAGAACCTGAACGCGATGCCTGTGGAGGCCGTGTTTAGAACAGACCTGACAGAACTCAAACAAAATCATGTTCTGCCCTTCCAAAGGCCGATTGAACCCTATCCTACATAGTAGGACGTGGATTCTAGTGATTTTCAAAGTTTTTAGGATACAACATGCTCGACGTCCTAATGAGAATCCTAGACTCGCGGAGACTTACGAATGTTTTGATGAAGAAAGTTCCAATCCGATAGAAGGAATATCCGGTGAAGGGTTCCAACTTCACCAAGAATTTGGGTTCCTATCTCACTACCAGAATCAAATAACCAATGGTAGGTTGTTATCACCGGAGTGATAAACCTTCAAATAAAATATTATACAATCTATCGTTAACGCCGATCGATATCATATGCATGTGCAAGAATAAAGAACCATGCCATGACATTTCAGGTCTTCAGAATACTTCTACTCTTTTAAGATAACATGGAGATAAAGGAATTTCATGAAATCATGAGGGACATAATTCATGATCCTAACTTTAAGAATTAACTTTCTTTCATGATGGCCTAGTTATTTAGTTGGTTCAGATGCCATGATCAGTTGAAACAACATGATATTAGACCTATCCATGTCATAGAACTAACTAGGAAAAGCTAGGGTTTCTGAAAAACTTGTTGACAGAATGCGGTCATCATTGGGACGCGATTAGGTCGTGGCTAGATTAGAGGCCGCATTCAAGTAAAAATAATTATCATATCAAGGACTGATCGGTTCTCCGTGTGCTCTGAGATTTGAATTTCCCTTTATAAAAATTATGATAATTTAGGTGTACACTGCTAATCATCAGATAGGCCGTTAGGTTGAATAAATTAGGGAAAGATGGACTCTGTCTCGCACGCCATAGTTGTGAGAAGATTCTTGACCCCTTGTTTGTTTAGTCTAACAATATTATCTTTAATTATTTTATATTTTCTCTTTCTTTACATATTGATTTTATGATTTCTTTTACTTTAACCCAGCATGCATCGTGTAGTTTTGAGCTTTCATGAGTCAAATTCATCAAAGGTCTCTCCTTAGCATTTGTTAATTGTCCTTAAAATCTTGAATAAGAGATAATCATTTCACTATGAATTTGAATGTCTTCTCTGGACTGGTTGCTTAGTTTAGTTGGTTAGTATGATTCCTGTCTGAAATTTTCTCCTCCTTCAAATCAATTTAGTCATGTTCAATTCAATTATTCCTTTTCTTGATCCGCTCATTATTTGTGAATCACACGATGATGATGTTTTTTTGTTGGGCTAGCAACAACTCCTCTAATGAGTGAAACCTAGCCAATCAGGGCTAGGGTGCCTCTGAGAGCAAGATGTTGATCATTTTTCTTTTTTCTTTTTTGTTTTCTTGTCTGTCGTTCCAAACAAAAGTCATCCGTACTAACTTGTCCTTGTGATTAGTTCAAACTTTTCTAGATGATTCCTAACGCTTGTAGGTTGTTGCAGGTGTCTTTTTCCTTGATACCCGCTTATCGTTCCACTTTACTTCATCTCCGCTTTGTTTCCATTTCATGTCACCTTCGCTTCATCTCCGTTCACTCCCTTTTGCCAAGCAGATATCAAGAAGGGGTATCTATAAACATCTGTTTTCAGCCCATATGTTGAGCCATTTCACTTATTCATATTTGTAATGCCCCAAATTGATCATTATTTTTTAGTGTCCTTGACTTGTTTTAAGCCCATTCAGCCCATTTTAAAACCCATTAAGCCCTGGAGGTCAAATCCCATGTTCAGGTCATGTCAGCCTAAACAAGGCCTATCGAGTGTCCACGTTCTTGTCTGAACGTAGTCATGCGATATGGCATGTTCTCAGTAAAACATGCAGTCCGTCTAGAACCTGTCTCCTCTAGTCGTGATCGACTTAGAGTCCTAGTTTGGGAGATTCCTCTGAATAGTTTCTATCCAAATAGGTTTCTACCTATCCTATATTTTTTCAACTTATTTTTGATGGATTTATCACCTTAGGACTTTGTTTTCTAGATATTATCCTCCGAATCTGAATTAGGGTTTCTCATCCCCTACAAATATATCTCTTGAGTATGGGGCTCAAGAGGATGCAACAATCAATTGCAAATAAGGTGTTGCTACTCTTTGATTCGATGTCATCAACCAGGGATGTGTTTTCTTTCATCTTCTTTTAGTTCTTTCTAGCTCTTCTGTGTTCTCTCTTGTTCCAGTATTATTTCTTTCATCATAGCATACTAGCATCTTTCTACTTCATTTTCACTGCCATCACACACAAAGAGCCACACCCCCCTATATTTTGCCCACTTAAAACCCAACCATCCAGGTGCGTTACCCTCCTTTTGCATGTTTCATCACATGGAGAGATAGATGCTTCACTTTCTCATAGTCTAATTGATTTTCTGTGTTTAATTACTTTCACAGGATCAGGCATGAATCCATACGTGAGGCCCTTTCTCTTTGGCCGGCTAAAGAGTAAGGAAGAACAGAAACTCCATCTATTGCACTCACAGTTTGAACGTGTCGCACCTAGTGATCACGTTCTGAACGCACCTGTCTATGCGATCGCGATCACAGTCAACCTCTTCTGGCTGGTTTTCTTATATTCTGAGATAATTAGCCTATTTTCATATTGTTATTTATTGCTATTAGCTTCGGTGGCGATCACGATCTATTTTCTTTACCTTCTTTTCGCTAGTGCCCTTTTTTCACATCCACAGAGAGCACCGACCACCATCAGCTAAGGACAATCTCCGCAACAGTCGAAGGGAGGTGCGAGGTGTTTTACATAACATAGGTCCCTTATTTTCTTAAAATCCATCACCTTTCCTACTCTAACTTATGCATTGGAGAGTTTTTTTTTGGGATAGACTCCCATGACCCCCCGATCTTCTTTTTCTAGGTGACAGGACTATTGGCTAGGAGGATATTAGAATTGGTTCTTGTCACACGCAAAGTTCGGATCATGTAACGGTCCGGAATAGCTGCGAGATCCTAACATTTTCAAATATATATACATGTAGAGTAATGCTTTTATAATTATTTATGTAACACGATTATTTTTTACAAAATCCCCAAATCATCTGGTACATCATCAGGTCGTCACGTGCTATATATCAAGTGCCCGATAATGCAAACATGATAGAGTTTTGAGAAACGTGAAGCCAACAGATACAACAAAATTATTCATATTTAACGTATTTATAAATACCTGAGATCTTTTCCCCGTGCTTTCTTTTTCTCCAGATCGTGTTTCTTCGTTTCAAATCAACTGTCAAAATATTTACATGTATAGCGTGGACATGATTTCTGCGGCCGCCAATCGAGCAATAATATCGGGACAGAATGTGAAAAATGAGTCGACCTAACTCAACCTGAAATGAGCTGTTTTAATTTGTATTCTCCACATGTTGGGCTGATTTTGAATGGGGACCCTCTAGTTTCGTTCGGCTGGATCACCCACTGTACATGACCCCAGCCCAAATTGGATTCAAGTCTGTGTAGTCGAGTTTTGCTGATTTGTAGACTCTTTCCGACGATTTACATGATCGTGCACAAAAGTTGTTATCAAAAAATATTATATATATATTTAACGCGTTTCTCAAAATCTTTATTTGTTGTACTATCGGGGACGCGAAGAATAGAGGAGAAAAAAAAGAGAGAACATGGAACAAGATGCAACCACACACGAACACCGGAGATTTGTGTGGAAAACCCGAAAGGAGAAATTATGGAGCCACACACGCAAATTCACTATGTGTAGAGATGATTAAAGGAGGGAGCACCTTAACCTCGTAGCTGCCACTCTCCTTCGGATCACAACACCCTCGTATCCCATCGTAATAATGATAACAACTCTATTTATAGAGGTAGTTACGGTCTCACGAGATTTTGAGACAAAAAATGATTCTGCCACTCGGGTGCATATCTCGCATCGGACCGTAATCAATCGATCGTTGTCTTGAGGTGGTCGACCACCCTATCTATGAACTCAATAACCTCGCTCTAGTACTTAGATTGACCTGACAGTCAACTAGCTCGATTTTCAAAGTCCATTGTCCCTGCTTGGGAGATTTTGGTCAACCTGATAGTCAACTACTAGATTGGGTTCAATACTCTCAACAATCTCCCACTTGGAGACTAATCTTCAACGCAGTAACGGTACTCCAGGCGTGTCAACAAATTAGATCTGGGTCGGATATTTCATGATCTGAATTCAGATCCGGTATCTTAAGATCCGGATTCAACCCGGATCCATACTAAAATGTCATTTCAAATTCGGATCTGATCCGAATCCAAGTTTAAAATTTTGGATTCGGATCTGACATGAAATCCCAATATATATTTTTATAGGTAACGGGCCAGGATCCAAAATTGAAATTCTAAACCCTAAATTGCAGTTTCGAATCTGAAAGTGCAATTTACAATTTCGGATTCGAAACTGCAAACTATAATTTCGGATACGAAACTGCTAATTTAGACGTTTGTAATTTTGGATCTAAAACTACAAAGTCATGTCTTTCTATTTTAATATTGCGGATCTGAAACTGTAAATTTTGATTGGATCTAGGTCGGATCTTTAAAGATCTAAATCCGAATCTGATTCAAATTCAAAAATAAAACATAATATAGATTCGAATTCAAATTCAAATCCGATATTAACATTCCAATCTGGGTTAAGATCCGAACTACTAGAGAGAGAGAGAGAGAGAGAGAGAGAGAGAGGAAAGAGAGAAGGGTGGAGAGAGATGCATTGAAAAAGTTCATGAAAATTAGAGATCTCTCATGAAGAGAGAGAGAGAGAGAGTTTGAGAGAGAGGGGGGCGAAGAGAGAAGAAATTCAAATTTCAAAAAGTTGTGTCATTAACTCCCATTAAAATCTGTCAAAAAGTGTTCCAGGTGCATTGGCAAAATATATAATTTTTTAAAAGTAGAGAGGTAGACAAGGGGACATAGGGGACAGCAGAGAGAGGGAAAAAGAGACCGGCGAAGAGTGATGGAAAAAGAGACTGGAGGAGAGAACGCTAGAATAGAAAGTTCCTCGCCCTCCCTGTCGTGAAAGACACATCTCCTCCTTGTCACTGTCAGCCCCGTGCGCTGCCCACGGCCAGTCCCTAAGCCTTGTGCGCTCACCACCGCTGGTCCCTCTAGAGAATATCGTCCATGGTATATATATATATATATATATATATATATATATATATATATATATATATATATATATATATATCTCCCTATCTCTACCCTCCCACTCTATGAACCCCCAGTTGGGCTACTACCCCGCCCTCTCACTCAACCCACCGCCGCTGCTCCCCCAACCACTGCCATCCCCCCAGCGCCGCTCAACTTTGGCTTCTCCCTCTAGAATCCCCATCTCTCTCTCTCTATCCCTCTCTCTCTCTGCCCGCCACCCCGGCGGACCGCTTGCCAGGTCGCTCCCCCCCTCTCGCATCGCCCACATGCAGTTGCTGCCCCCCAACCACTACTGTCCCCCACCACCGCCGCCTACCTTTGATTTCTCCCTCTAGAATCCCGCATCTCTCTCTCTCTCTCTCCGCCCACCACCCCAACAAATCCCCCTACGAGGCTGCTCCCCCCTCCCTCGTGCCGCACACCCCCACTACCCCCCAACCACTGTTGTCCCCCCACCATTGCCGCCCCAGCCCTGCACAGCCGCTGTTGTAGCCACTACCCTCTCCCTCGTGCTTGTCTGCCTAGAGAGAGGTTCCGTGAATAGAAAGGGATGGGGGGGGGGGGGGGAGGAGAATGGTCACCCCGAAATCTGTGAGAAGAGAAGGGGATCGGGGGTGAAGGGTAGATGAACAGGGTTGCCCCGAAATTGCCCCAACAAGGGAGCTTTATATGGCACCCCAATATTCGATCTGAAATGGGAGATTTCAGATCAAAACTCTGTCACCCCGGATCCGAAAAAACATGTATTTTAGATCAAAACTCTAATATGAATCTAAAAAAAAATGGATCCGGATTAGGTTTTCGGATCCCGCAGATCCATTGACACCCCTAGGCGCTCCATCATCTCTCAACACATTGTGAAAATTTGCGTGACTCAACTTAGATCCTCGGCCTTGAAGACCCACAAAAGCTAAACAAATTTTAAGCTTTTGCACAGTAACCATCTAGGTAAACATATATGTAGGTTTTTCTACTCCATATATCTTTTCAAGTGACAAAGTACCATATTCTAATAGCCCGCGAATGAAGTGATATTTAATTCAATGTTATATGCTTTGTCTTTGCATGAAAAATAGGATTCTAATTGACAAAATGAATTACACTTTGACTATCACAAAACAACACACTGCTATCTTGCTTCTTGTCTAGCTCTTTCGAAAAAAATTAGGCATATCATCTCTTTGCTAGCTTCAGTGATAGTAATATATTATATCTCAATGGTCGAGAGAGTAATAATTTTCTGAAATTGTGAAACTCAACTTACAGTAGTACCCCCAAAATTGTAAACATAATGAGTGGTGCTTCTTCTAGTGTCCAAGTCACCACTAAAATCTACTTTAACAAAATGACATACCTGAGACACTTTTAAGTATCTAAGATCCATTTCACTTCCTCTCAATATTGCTTGCCAAGATTTACCATGTTAATTTCTACTCACAACTCCCACTGCATATGCTATATCTGACGTAGTACACACCATGGCATACATCAAACTTCCCACGATGATACATATGGAATTCCATAGACTCACATTCCACATAAGTCTTTGGTGATTGCTCCTTACACAACTTGAAGTGACTTGCCAAAGCTATGTTGATAGGTTTTGCATACTTCATGTTGAACATACTCAACAACTTTTCTATGTAGCTCTGATAGTTTCACAGTATTAGGTGCTCTGTCTCTCATAATTCTTATCCAAAAAAGTTACTTTAGTGTGCGAAAGTCTTTTATGTCAAACTCTTTTGATAATTGCTTCTTCAATTTATTGATCTTTATTATACTAGACCATATGATAAGCATATCATCCACATGCAATAACAATACAATGAAGTAATCATCAAATCTCTTGAAACAAGAGTAATGATCCATGTTACATTTAGTGAAACTATTGTTACCCATGAATCTATCAAACCTCTTGTACTATTTCCTAGGAGCTTATTTCAGATCATACAAACTTTTGTTGAATTTGCATACAAGGTTTTCTCTGCCATACCCTTGAAAACCTTCTGCTTGTATTATGTAAATGTCCTCCTCCAAATCACCATAGAGGAAAGCTATTTGCAAATTTAACTGTTGTAGATGCAAGTTCTTAGTAGCAACAATGCTCAATACTAATTTTATAGTACTTAGCTTAACAATAGGAACGAAAATTTCAGTATAATCAATATCTTTCTTCTGTTAGAAACCTTTTGCAACTAATCTTGCTTTGTATCTCTTGCCGACGTCATGTTCTTCCTTGACTCAATAAACCTATTTGTTGTGCAATGCTTGGGTTAGCACCCATGTGTTGTTCTTCTACAATAAGTTCATCTCATCTTTCATAGATAATGCCCACTTAACATAATATTTACCTTGCATTGCTTCATCAAGTCATTCTGGTTCACCTACATCAGTCAACAATAGGTAATTAATGTAAAAAGAGATAATATCAGTGAGTGGGTTTGGGTACCCTACTGGATCGTCTGAGGGCATTCATTGGTTTGTAGGTTTTAGTTGTACAACAACACTTTCAAGATTTTCTTGAACCCTTATTGCTAGATCATCATCAGACATCTTTTCTACCTCAACCTGTTCACTTCTTTGAGGTTATTTCTGTACACTATCAGATTCTATTCTAGCCATGTGCTTATACAAGACTTTTTCATTGAATATGACATTTTTTATCTTATGATTTTCCTATTCTGGTCATCCCAAAATCAATATCCAAAATCATTAAAATCATATCTAATGAAAAAAATATTTTTGGACTTTAGATTTGACTTTTCCATGTCAATAGAATCAATATGCACACAAGAAACGCAACAAAAAACTCTCAAGTGTGAAAGGCTTACTTCCTTTCTTGTCGAAGCCTCCTTTAGTATTCTGGCATCTAAGGGGACAGAGGGTCCGCGATTGATCAAGTAGACTGTGTTGAATATGCACACTAGAAACACAATAAAAAACTCTCAAGTATGAAAGGCTCATTTCCTTTCATGTCTAGGCCTCCTTTAGTATTCTGGCATCTAAGGGGGCAGAGGGTCCACGATTGATCAAGTAGACTGCAGTGTTGACATCATTAGCCTAGAAACACTTGGGCAATCTTGCATGCAATCTCATGCTTTTAGCTCTCTCATGTAGGGTTTGGTTCATTCATTCTGTAACCCCATTCTGTTGTGTTGTATCGGAGATTGTCTTCTCCATCCAAATCCCACTAGCATCACAAAAGCCTTTGAATTCCTTGTTGTCATACTCGCCTCCATTTTCAAACTACAACCATTCGATCTTCTCGCCAATTTGATTTTCTATCTCAACCTTCTACCTTTCAAAAGTATCAAACACAACATATTTATTTTTCAGAAAATAAAATCATATCTAAAAAAATCGACTACAATCATCGATGAAGGTGACATAATAGAGCGAGCCTCCAAGGGATTATATAGGGGATGACCCTATACATCTGTGTGTTCTAATTCCAATCTTCTTATCTTTGGTGTCCTTCCAATATTTTAGAAACTGACCTTTTTCTATTTTTTGAAGACACAATCTTAACACAAGCCGACATCTAGAACTTCAAGCTGGATAATTTTTTCTTTGCTGATAAAATCTTCATCCCTTTCTCACTCATATGCCCATGTCTATAGTGTTACAACTTTAAGTCAATACTAGACTCAGCCACTGCCATAGTGTCTCACTGCTTAAGCTCATATATAGAGTTCCCATCTTCGTGCCTCATGCTACAACTATAGCACCTTTAGCAATTTTTCATGCTCCACTCTCAAAGAGTGTTACATAGCCTGGTATCATCCTACAACTTCCATATACTACCATTGGCAATCTTTATATGAACATCACCCTTCCCCATAATGTTTGAAAGTTCATTATCAACTAGATAAACATTTCCAAACTTCCCTACCACATAATTATGCGTAGTTCTTTACATGAGGTTAAGCGAAAAGATGCACCTAAGTCTAAAATCCAAGATTTAATAGGACTACTCACACTAAGAATGAGGGCATAATTAATCTGCTCTGTTGTTGCATTTGCAACGTCTTCATTGTTATTTTGATTCTTCTTCAAAGGTAGCATGTAGCTTTTCTTCAGGTGACTTTTCTTTCAGCAACTTCAATTGCCACCATCTCAGAATCTTGACTGACTCTTTCCCTTTGACTTGGACCTACCCTAATTTCAACTCCGATGGTAGGTTCTTCCCTTGCCTTCAGTACTCAAGGCAAAGCCCGAGTTTCTCCCAATTCTCAATGAAGATCGATTCTCACCTACGAACATCTTCGTTGAGAATTAGATCTCAGACTTCATTAAGCTTTAACTTGCTGGAACTGGAAGAAGTGCTCACCGCGGTCTGAGTAGAGAGGGCAGAAGAATCAAAGCCCTAACTTAGTCATTGAAGTTAATATGTATTGAACTCAACTGACTTGGAATCACGTTGAATTCATTGATGTGATCTATAATAGAAGCACCTTTAGCTATCTTCAAATTGAACAAATGACACATCAAATATACATTCTTCGAGGCGAATGGTTTCTCATACATATTTGATAGCACCTTCATGAGGCCTGTTGTTGTTGTCTTCTCATTCACAATGTTGAAGGTAGCGTTTTGGGCTATCATCAACGGGACAATGTCGAGTGCCTGTCTATCTAGAAGCTCTCAATCCTCCTTGTCCATCAATTTTGGCTTCTCTCAATTCAGCGGTTCATGTAGCTCCTTCTGATAAAGATAATATTTGATTTGCATCTTCCAGAAACTGAAGTCCAATTGCCATCGAACTTCTTGATCCTATCCTTTCCTTCTTGCGTGGCTATCGTTCCCACTATTGTCCTCAAACCTGGTTTTGATACCAGTTGTTGGGACATGAAGTGAAGAGGCGAGATCTCGTGCCAAGTCTTGAGCCGTCTGATTTAGGGCGATCACGAGGTGCAGCCACTCCAGCACAAGATTCTGTAAAGAGGGAAGAAGACGATCAGGGGTGTTGTGCCTCTGTGATTTTGATGATTGGTTTTGATGTGAGTCATACACTGTGAGTCACCATGCATTGATGTTCTGTTTTGATGATTGATTTGGTTTTGATGATTGGTTGTTGATGTGAGTTAATCAAATGTTCAGTCATCTTGCTGCTCAGTTTAGTTTAATATATTTTGATGTTCAGTCATGTTAATTGATGCATAAAGCATTCATTGCTACACTCTGTCTGCACAGTTGTCACTGCAGTGCGTCAACTCAGTGTGCCGATGCGTCGACCCCTTGGTCATTTTTGTATCTGTCCATACAGTAGTGCGTCAACTCCTTGAGCTGATGTGTCGACGCTTCAGTTCAGTTTCTTCATTTGATGAAGTCTATACATCATCAGTTGATCATCAAGAATATACGTTGTAGCGTCAACTCATTGGGCTGCATCGTCAACTCAACTTGTATGCACATCAGCCTTCACATGCAAAGTCTGTACAGCCTACGTCTCATGCAGCGTCAACGCTGTGAACATTCTCAAGACATTAGCGTCAACGCTATAAGTGTGTACATCGCTTTCACGTCACCAAGTCCATACATTTGTCCTCCTTCAAAGTCTGTACAGCCGCTGGTCTAGCTTCATGAAGTCTGTACATCAGACTGTTACAGGAAGTCTGTACATTGTCCGTCTTCCTTAGCGTCTTGATAGTTGATGTCTATACATTGGCCTCCATGCTCCTAAGTATATGCATTACTGTTCATGCATCAGTCTTCATAAGTCTGTACATTGGACTATCTCTCTCAGCGTCTCATGGCATGAGGTCTGTACACTCGAATTGCCCTTGATCTGGTCAAGTGTATACACTCTCTCACTGTAGCTTTCAGCTATTCAAGTCTATACACTGGACTGTTAGGTCATGTCTATACAACGTGGGCTTCAGTTCTTCAAGCCTACACATCGACTGTTCATGCAAAGTCTAGACATTCGAACAAGTCTGTACATTGGCCATCAAAGCCTTCAAAGTCTGTACATCCTTCAAGACTCTCAAAGTCTGTACAGCCTGCTTTGTCGATTCAGATTTCAAAGTCTATACAGCGTTCGTCTCAGCCACCGTCTCATTCAGCGTCTCACGCTTGCAAAGTCAATACTCTGGTTGGTGGAACAAAGTCTGAACATCCTTCAGTAAACTTTGAAGTCTATACACTGATTCACTGTTCATCGCCTTTGGACATCAAAGTCTGTACATCGCCTTCAAACTTTCAAGTCTATACACTCCATGATCTTCCAAGGTTGTACATCCACAGTGTATCATCAAAGTCTGAACATTGTCTTACTCCGTCAAAGACCATACATTTGTTTTCTCTTCAAGTATGGACATTGGCTTCATATCATAAAGTCTATACATTGGGCCTAACATTCCAACTCTACACTGAACCTTCGTTCATCAAAGCCTCAAGTCTGTACAGCGTGAAGTCTACACTTTGGCTTCACGTTTTCAATGTCTGTACAGTGGCTTCGCATAGGCAAGTCTGTACATCGGGCTCCTTCTAACTAAGTCTATACACTCCCTCACACTGTACACACTTAGTCTATACAGCATGATCGTCTTTACAAGTCTACACAGAGTTCTTCACTTAAACTGATGACTTATCCGATACTCTGTCTGACAGGTGTTCTGATCGTGAAGCTTATGGAGGGCACGTGATTCGAGGCTGGAAGGGCAGACAGGATTGTGACACGTGTGCTGAAGCTGGCTGAGAGGCTGACACGTGGACACAGCAAATCAAGAAAGAAGCTCCTGGATTATTCTGGTGCGTCAACGCATTGAGCAAGTAGCGTCGACGCAGCAGTTAAAGTAGCAGAGACTCTTACAAGCGATGAAGCCTTCACGAAATCTTCCACTGCGTCAACGCCATCAACAAGCAGCGTCGACGCAGCGGCTTAAGAGATGCCAGTATAGAAATGTACACGTTCGTGCGTCAACACCACCAACTGGCAGCGTCGACGCAGCAGTCCAAGAAAGGGACGACCTATCTCTGGCTGCCTTCAATACGTCAACGCAATATGCTGATAACATCGACGCAGCACGCCCATCTGCTAAAGACTTGATCACTGGATCATCGATGCGTCAACGCCATGGGCTGATAGAGTCAACGCAGCAGTCTTGAGTTTTACTGAACGAATGTCCTTGAATTGTAGGGCACGTGATCCGAGGTGCCTGGCTCGTGAACCAGGAAGCTGCCACGTGGTCCGAATTTCTAGGGCTGGAAACGTGGAAGCCACACGCGCCAGTGTGTTGCTGCTGCTACTATATATACTAGTCTTCTTCCACTAAAGAAGACCGATCAAAGTAGAAGTCTGAAGAGCAGAAAGCCCTTCGATCCAGAAAAAGAGAAAAAGAAGGAAAAGAGAGGAAGAAGAGATAGAAGAGAGAAGCCGTGAATTGAGAGCAGTGAGTGAGAGATTAAGAGAGCAGAAGAGAAAGAAAGAGAGATAGAGAATGAGAGAGAGAGCTCGTGGAAAAGAAGGAAGAAGCTGCTTGAAGATCTGTCTTCATTAGACCGTGGATCAGATCCAGGCCAGTCAGCTCCGTTGAGAGCCACATTGTGCATTTCATCTTTTACAGCTTTCTGATTGCTGTGTTATTTTCCTTTATTATTTTCCTTTGTTTTCTGATCATCTTTGTTCTTCCGATTGCCCTGTTGGGGGTCAGGTTCCTCCTGTTGGTTCAGGAGAAGGGAGATCTGATCTCCAGGTAGCAAGTGACAGGTTGTCACTTGTGGGTTGCCCTCTGGTTAGAGGAAGGGAGGCTAGTCCTCCGGTTCTGGGCTTGTGGTTGCAAGTCCAGGTGTCCCTCCTGGTCTGGAGGAAGAGAGGTCTTCGACCTCTAGTTTCCAAGTGGCTGGGAGTCACTTGGGTGTCCCTCCGGTTGGGAGGAAGAGGGGAGTCTGTTTCCCTGGTCAAGCTGTGTGGCAGCAACTGTTTGCAGACTGAGTCTGCTTGGTTCTAGCATTTGCTAGTGAAGCCTCACTCCGGTTGGGAGTGAGGGGTGGATGTAGGTCTGTGGACCGAACCACCTAAAATCTCTTGTGCAGTGGCTTGATTGATTGATTGCTTCCGCTAGATGCTTGGATAGGCACGCCCATGAGTTTGTATTTGAGTTGAAATGAATTAGTTCTATCCTGTGTCTTTCTCTAGCATTCTAGTTTTAATTTGGCCATATTCTATAGAAGGATACATTCACCCCCCTCTGTATCCGGGCCAAGCACACTAACAGTTAGTATCAGAGCGGGTGTCTGCATACAAGGTCCAGCGACCTGTAGATTCGATCTTGCGGTCTTAGGTGCTAATTTGCTTTTAGTGCATCAATATTCCTGTTGCATTGAGTTTATCTGCTATTTGCTTCAATGGCTTGTCCACCCGTCTTCAGTGGTTTTGATTTCAACCAGTGGCACAGTGCCTTACGTGCTTATGTTAAATCTGTTGATCCAGACCTGTGGAAAGTGATTTCACATGGTCCTCATAAATTACCAAAGAAAAAGTCCAAATGGACTGACAGTCACGAAGCAATGTATGAGGAGAATCAGACAGCAATAAATCTGATGAAAGCAGCCACTGACAAAGCCTTTCACTCATGTTTCCTTGATTGCAGATCTGCAAGGGATATGTTGGAAATGATGAAGAGAGCCGGGAAAGGAAATCAAACAAGCTGCATGATGGCTGACAGAAGCAATCAAAGCAGTAGCCAAAATGAAGATGATGAGGTAAATCTCTTCGAGAACTTTTCTCTTGATGATTGGGAGAATGCATATGCTGAATTGTTAGAGTCACATGAGAGCTTAAGAAAACAGTATAAAAAGTTGAAGAAGGGTACTCGGGTAGATGGTTCTAGCTCTCCATGTGAAAATTGTACGAGTATGAAGCAATTTCATGATGCATGTCTGTCTGATAATCATATGTATAAAAATCAGAATGCAAAACTGAAGAAGGAACTCGAATGTGTTTACTCTGAACTAAATAAGCTAAAATCTGAAGATGAATCTCTCAGAAAAATCTCCAAAGAAGATGAAGAAGAATCAGAGAAACTTAAGCAGGAGAAAAACCTGCTTGCTGAAAAACTTGAAGCCATCAAATCTGTGAATGTGGAATTATAGAAAAACATTGAAAAAAAGGAAAAAGATTTGAAGGAATTCAAGGCTGGAAGAAAACTTGAAACTAACTCAGAAGATCAGACTCTAATAAATGAGTTAATTCAGAATGACAAGCTTAAGGAAGAAAATGAAAAATTAAAAATGTTGAATTCCACTATGTCAGAGAGACTTCTAGCTTTGGAAAGAGGAAAAAGTATTTATGTTGAAGATTCTAATAAACTGAGCAATCTGGAACAGGAAATTGACAAATATAAAACTGCTAACAAGGTGTTAACTGAATGTGTGAATTGCAGTGAACAAGAGATTGCCAGTTATGAGCTACATATTTCCTCTTTGGAAGATGAAATTCAGGATTTGACAGTCTCCTTGTCTAAATTTGTTGATGGGCAGAAAAACCTAGACAAGTTATTAGGTATAAAAATCAACTCTAGGAAGGAAGGGCTGGGCTACAATAAGATAAACAAGAAGGAGCTTCAGAACAAAGTTATGACATCTTTTGTAAGTGGTTCAGACGTAGCCACCACCTCTAAAGACAAACAACCCATTGTTCAGAAAATACTGGGAACAAAGAATAATTTGAAGAAAGACGGACTGGGCTATAGTCCAGTCATGAGGAAGGTCGATGGAGCCAACCTGAAAATTGTCTTTGTTAAATCCTCTGAACAGGAGAAGCCTTCTATTTCATCTCCAACTCAGTACAAGGCTAAGAAAATAGGAAAACAGGATAAAAACCAGAAAAGGACTGTAAATCAGAAAATAAATGAAAAGGCTTCATCAGTGCATGCTGATCACAGTCCTCACACACACTCACATGCATCTAAAAGGAAGATTATCTGTCATTACTGTCATAAAGTTGGACATCTGATGCATGAGTGTAAGTTGATGGAGAAGGATAATAAGAATGCTAGGAGATATCATGATAAAAATCCTTCATTTCAGAAAAGGAGAATTGAGTGCTTTCATTGTGGTAAACTAGGACACAAAATTTCACAGTGCTGGTTTGTTAGTGATAAGAATAAATTTCATGCAAACGATCATGCTCTTAACAAGAACAAGTCTGTTCCAATAAACCAGCATATGACATGCTTTAATTGTGGAAAATTTGGTCATAAGGGATTTGAATGCTGGCTGAATGCTGGTAAGAAAAGTTCTAATTCATGCTTTCACTGTGGCAAGATGGGCCACATTGCAGCCCACTGTAGGCATGCTCAGGGTAGACAATTCAATTCTAAAACTGTTAAACTCCCTGTAAATGGAAATGTGTTTGGAAGTAGTGTTTTTAGAGGCAAGCACAATGAGTGCTTCAAATGTGGGAAGTATGGCCATACAGTCAAAAACTGTTGGCATATTCAGGGTAGAAATGTGAATCTCAAACATGCTAAATTCCCTGTAAGACAATTTGTAAAACTTTCATGTTATAACTATGGGAAGCCAGGTCACAGGGCTGCAACCTGTTGGCTGGCAGGATATCAAAACCAAACTGGTTTTGGCAAATAGAATTTTTATTCTGTTAACAAGAAATCTCATGCTTATGCACATAGAATTCATGCTAACAAGAATGTGCATAAATCAGATCTGAAAACTTCTCCTAGAAATGTGCTGAGAAAACCTGCTAGGAGTAGTACTGTTTTGTCAGGACCCAAGACTTCTTGGGCACCTGTTTGTGCAAAATAAACCTTGTTTTACAGGTGTGCCTTGGAATGGAATAAAAAGGGGTATTAATCCAAGGCACTCAAGAATGAAAACCCCTTCTGAATTTTTCAGGTAAACTTCCTGCTCTTCTTGTTTTTAGTTTTAATGCATAGCAAGTTAAATCTATTTTTGCATTTTCATTCATCATTTGCCATGTTCATTACTTTCTGATCATGCATTTGCTGAGAGTTCTGTGCAAATATCAGATTAAGAAGGGTTGTCTGTATCTGATGCATACATAGGCTAATTTCAATTGCTTGATAATTGTGTTATGCATAGACTCTGAAAATAAATTGCATTTCAAATTTTTTAAAAAATCTGAACTGCATATGAGTGTGACTTGAAACTTGTGTGTTGCAATAGCTCACTGAAATTCTGAATTGCATATAGGACTGCATGTTGAATAATTATGCATGACCTCAATGGTATATAAATGGTAAGATACCAAAAGGCAGGGAAGTCTGTCTGGAGGTTCTTACTATGTGTGAGGTGGTCTTTTAGACCAAGTGCTCCCCGCCTAGTACCATGGGTCACTTTGCTGATAGGACAGTCTGATTGTGCACAAGTCACAATATCATTTGGAATCATATGTTCAGTTTTCAGTGCAAACATTGCATGTTTTCAGGGGGAGTTAGATGCATATCCTTGCATATCATTCAATGTTGAGTCTTTGCATGTCCCTGCATACATATAGTGCATTGCATTTCCTTATATTGAAAATGCCAAAGAGAGAGTTTGAATGCATATTGTGAGGGGGAGTCAATGCATTGCATATAG
Organism: Amorphophallus konjac; assembly: GCA_022559845.1. Lineage (NCBI taxonomy): Eukaryota > Viridiplantae > Streptophyta > Magnoliopsida > Alismatales > Araceae > Amorphophallus > Amorphophallus konjac. The sequence goes on along the minus strand of CM040120.1, from coordinate 40,586,213 downwards.
GTTGTCAAATGCATACATGTGTCAGAACTCATTGCATATTCTCTCTTACTGATTTTGTTGACAAACCTTAATCATATTCTAAAAACTTTGAGCTTCACAATCTCTCTTAACAATTTGTATTCCTCCTATCAATTGGTATAATTCGGGTTCAGAATTCAATCAGTCCTTCATGAAGATTTCAATGGGCTATCTCGATCATAAATCTGAAAAATTTTGAACTAGAAATCTTCTATTATACAGTCTTATGAATGTCTGAAATAACTCATGTGGTTTAAGTTTAATGTTCATGGAGTTTGACTTTAAAATCTCTTAAAAATATCTGAAGCATGTTTAATAAACCTTAACCATATGTTTCATGTTGTGTCTTGTGAAAACTTCTGAAATCTGCACTTTTGAATACATGACTTTATTTGGTTAAGAACATGATATTGTTATTACTTTGAAGCAAATAAAGTTGTCTGAAATGTCTAAAGGGTAAATAGTTGTCAGAGCAATGATTTTGGTCACTGAGAAACCATGTCCAAAGGACTGTGTCATGAGGTGCCTTAGTTAACTCTGTAAAATAAAATTCATTGAATATTAGGCAGAGCAATGGCATGCACACTGAGAAATACAACTCACTCATCCAGAAATGATTTCGAGTGTGTCATGATGTGTAAATGCTAACTATGTTCATACAAAGCATGACTGTTAGTCACACTAAGTGCTTAGGGATATTGGCCTCTGATCAAGGTATATCCTCTAGTTACAATGTGTGCACTGAACTAGAGTGCTCGTAAAATTTGTAGCATGGAAAATTGTTGAACAAATTGAAATATCTGAATATTGATGCTAAAATCAAATTGCTACAACCCTAGACAAAATAATATGACTTCATAATTACTTAATCTCAATACTAGTGCATGTAATTCTGAAAGAAGGCAATAAATTTGATTGTGTAAGACAAAGGGAGGACAATCAAGATAAATATGAGGGCTTGGTTCATTTTTATTAAAACATGGTTTTAGATATCAATACAGAATTTTATTGATAAACTCTGCATACATCATGTTTAAACCATGCTGTTCAAAAGGCTCATTCATAAGTCCCTATAATGGAAGACTTTGAAAAATTACGTTTTAGATTTATGAGATTGATATCTCCTTGAAAATCTTGCTGAATTATTTCTGTTTGGAGCTTATTTGTAAATCTGCTTATTTGAACCTTTTCTGCTTATTGTCCTTGGTTCATTGACCTGAACTTCTCCTTGTTTGCCCTTGTGGTCTCCTTCTCATCTATCTCATAAGATTCCACTTATTGAGGGGGAGCTTCAATGTCTTATGCATCATGCTGCATAGAAACTCTTAAAGGGGGAGAATTATGTTCTTGCATTCCGGTATCTGCATCTGCATTCACCCCTTCCCATGGTTTATTTTGATTATACCAAAGGGGGAGATTGTTTGCCAAAGAGGGAGTATATCATTCAATAAGTGCATGCAGGTTCATTTTGAGTATCTCTAACTCATGCTTTTGCTGAAACTCCTAAAGGGGGAGAAATTATCTGAATTTTTATACATGCTATAATTTCTCAAACTATTTTCTTTTTGATGAAGTCAAAGGGGGAGAATAGTTTGAGTCATCAGCATCAGATTGACTAACCATCAGATTGACTCACTGTGTAGAGTTGCCATCATCAAAAAGGGGGAGATTGTTGTGCCTCTGTGGTTTTGATGATTGGTTTTGATGTGAGTCATACACTGTGAGTCACCATGCATTGATGTTCTGTTTTGATGATTGATTTGGTTTTAATGATTGGTTGTTGATGTGAGTTAATCAAATGTTCAGTCATCTTGCTGCTCAGTTTAGTTTAATATATTTTGATGTTCAGTCATGTTAACTGATGCATAAAGCATTCATTGCTACACTCTGTCTGCACAGTTGTCACTGCACTGCGTCAACTCAGTGTGCCGATGCGTCGACCCCTTGGTCATTTTTGTATCTGTCCATACAGTAGTGCGTCAACTCCTTGAGCTGATGTGTCGACGCTTCAGTTCAGTTTCTTCATTTGATGAAGTCTATACATCATCAGTTGATCATCAAGAATATACGTTGCAGCGTCAACTCATTGGGCTGCAGCGTCAACTCAGCTTGTATGCACATCAGCCTTCACATGCAAAGTCTGTACAACCTACGTCTCATGCAGCGTCAACGCTGTGAGCATTCTCAAGACATTAGCGTCAACGCTATAAGTGTGTACATCGCTTTCACGTCACCAAGTCCATACATTTGTCCTCCTTCAAAGTCTGTACAGCCGCTGGTCTAGCTTCATGAAGTCTGTACATCAGATTGTTACAGGAAGTCTGTACATTGTCCGTCTTCCTTAGCGTCTTGATAGTTGATGTCTATACATTGGCCTCCATGCTCCTAAGTATATGCATTACTGTTCATGCATCAGTCTTCATAAGTATGTACATTGGACTGTCTCTCTCAGCGTCTCATGGCATGAGGTCTGTACACTCGAATTGCCCTTGATCTGGTCAAGTGTATACACTCTCTCACTGTAGCTTTCAGCTATTCAAGTCTATACACTGGACTGTTAGGTCATGTCTATACAACGTGGGCTTCAGTTCTTCAAGCCTACACATCGACTGTTCATGCAAAGTCTAGACATTCGAACAAGTCTGTACATTGGCCATCAAAGCCCTCAAAGTCTGTACATCCTTCAAGACTCTCAAAGTCTGTACAGCCTGCTCTGTCGATTCAGATTTCAAAGTCTATACAGCGTTCGTCTCAGCCACCGTCTCATTCAGCATCTCATGCTTGCAAAGTCAATACTCTGGTCGGTGGAACAAAGTCTGAACATCCTTCAGTAAACTTTGAAGTCTATACACTGATTCACTGTTCATCACCTTTGGGCATCAAAGTCTGTACATCGCCTTCAAACTTTCAAGTCTATACACTCCATGATCTTCCAATGTTGTACATCCACAGTGTATCATCAAAGTCTGAACATTGTCTTACTCCGTCAAAGACCATACATTTGTTTTCTCTTCAAGTCTAGACATTGGCTTCATATCACAAAGTCTATACATTGGGCCTAACATTCCAACTCTACACTGAACCTTCATTCATCAAAGCCTCAAGTCTGTACAGCGTGAAGTCTACACTTTGGCTTCACGTTTTCAATGTCTGTACAGTGGCTTCGCATAGGCAAGTCTGTACATTGGGCTCCTTCTAACTAAGTCTATACACTCCCTCACACTGTACACACTTAGTCTATACAGCATGATCGTCTTTACAAGTCTACACAGAGTTCTTCACTTAAACTGATGACTTATCCGATACTCTGTCTGACAGGTGTTCTGATCGTGAAGCTTATGGATGGCACGTGATTCGAGGCTGGAAGGGCAGACAGGATTGTGACACGTGTGCTGAAGCTGACTGAGAGGCTAACACGTGGACACAGCAAATCAAGAAAGAAGCTCCTGGATTATTCTGGTGCGTCAACGCATTGAGCAAGTAGCGTCGACGCAGCAGTTAAAGTAGCAGAGACTCTTACAAGCGATGAAGCCTTCACGAAATCTTCCACTGCGTCAACGCCATCAACAAGCAGCGTCGACGCAGCGGCTTAAGAGATGCCAGTATAGAAATGTACACGTTCGTGCCTCAACGCCACCAACTGGCAGCGTCGACGCAGCAGTCCAAGAAAGGGACGACTTATCTCTGGCTGCCTTCAATACGTCAACGCAATATGCTGATAACGTCGACGCAGCACGCCCATCTGCTAAAGACTTGATCACCGGATCATCGATGCGTCAACGCCATGGGCTGATAGAGTCAACACAGCAGTCTTGAGTTTTACTGAACGAATGTCCTTGAATTGTAGGGCACGTGATCCGAGGTGCCTGGCTCGTGAACCAGGAAGCTGCCACGTGGTCCGAATTTCTAGGGCTGGAAACGTGGAAGCCACACGCGCCAGTGTGTTGCTGCTGCTACTATATATACTAGTCTTCTTCCACTAAAGAAGACCGATCAAAGTAGAAGCCTGAAGAGCAGAAAGCCCTTCGATCCAGAAAAAGAGAAAAAGAAGGAAAAGAGAGGAAGAAGAGATAGAAGAGAGAAGCCGTGAATCGAGAGCAGTGAGTGAGAGATTAAGAGAGCAGAAGAGAAAGAAAGAGAGATAGAGAGTGAGAGAGAGAGCTCGTGGAAAAGAAGGAAGAAGCTGCTTGAAGATCTGTCTTCACTGGACCGTGGATCAGATCCAGGCCAGTCAGCTCCGTTGAGAGCCACATTGTGCATTTCATCTTTTACAACTTTCTGATTGCTGTGTTATTTTCCTTTATTTTCTGATCATCTTTGTTCTTCCGATTGTCCTGTTGGGGGTCAGGTTCCTCCTGTTGGTTAAGGAGAAGGGAGATCTGATCTCCAGGTAGCAAGTGACAGGTTGTCACTTGTGGGTTGCCCTCTGGTTAGAGGAAGGGAGGCTAGTCCTCCGGTTCTGGGCTTGTGGTTGCAAGTCCAGGTGTCCCTCCTGGTCTGGAGGAAGAGAGGTCTTCGACCTCTAGTTTCCAAGTGGCTGGGAGTCACTTGGGTGTCCCTCCGGTTGGGAGGAAGAGGGGAGTCTGTTTCCCTGGTCAAGCTGTGTGGCAGCAACTGTTTGCAGACTGAGTCTGCTTGGTTCTAGCATTTGCTAGTGAAGCCTCACTCCGGTTGGGAGTGAGGGGTGGATGTAGGTCTGTTGACCGAACCACCTAAAATCTCTTGTGCAGTGGCTTGATTGATTGATTGCTTCCGCTAGATGCTTGGATAGGCATGCCCATGAGTTTGTATTTGAGTTGAAATGAATTAGTTCTATCCTGTGTCTTTCTCTAGCATCCTAGTTTTAATTTGGCCATATTCTGTAGAAGGATACATTCACCCCCCTCTGTATCCGGGCCAAGCACACTAACAAGGGGGCCCATGGTTATAATCTCGGGGAAAAGTAAGTCAGCGAATGGTAGAAACGAGATGTGAGTGGGGGCAGGAGAGAAGAGGGGCACGAGATTGCTCTCCACCAGTCGAAGTGACTGAGAGTGGGCATATCTTTCCGGAGGGGTTCTTTGGGTTTATATAGCTACGGGCTCCCTCCTCAAGGGGAGAAACGGGGGCTTGAGAGAGGCTACGTCCTTAAGTGAAACTCTTCTCGGTCAAGGACTCTCACCTCTTCTTGATCCCTTTGAGCTTCCTTCTCCTAGGTAACAGCGTAACCTCTGCTTGGATAGGAGCCAACAGCGAGGACTTCGCCCCAGCCCGCCTAGGAGTCTTGATATCGAGCTAATCCACAAAGGATAAAGGGGGCACCCCTCTCCTAGGCCGAGGGCCCAGGCACGTGGGCATTCGTCGAGGATATCTCTCCGACCTTGGGATGGCTCGATGAAACTACATGTAGGCATTTTGTGAAAACAGGGAAGCCTATCAGTCGGGCGATCGGGCTAAAACTTGATGGATTACGCGAGCCTTAGGCGAGCGGGGCCTTATGGTAAGTGAGCCCTATATAAGGGTTGTCATTTGTTGGGCCTGGAAGACTTCGATGGACTATTTGGGCGGCGTACATAGTGGGCCGTGAATCTTCCCCTCTCCATGAAGAATATAGGAGGAAGAAGAGAGAACGTGGTACAGTATGCAATGACACGTGGACACTAGAGATTTACGTGAGAAACTCAAAAGGGAAAATCAAGTAGCCACACACACAGAATCACTGTGTAAAGATAGTCACGAGAAAGAGAGGAAGAGAGAGCACGCTAAATCAAGCTCCACATTCAGCATTGTACGGCAAAATTACACCAAAATTTGGCAGTACGGGTTAGACTGACAGTGTCAAGACCTATCTCTTAGGACAAATCCCATCTTGTATCAGGAACGAGATTCAACTTTCAAATGTGCAAGGATCTACGCAACCGAGTACCCCCCTCAGACAACGAGAGACCCAAAGAAAGGGAATTTATTATACGCAATCAGACTGTAAATCTAAAAAAAGGCTTTTAGACGATTTCTGTTCTCCAATGAAGCACATCCAAATCTAAATTATTCCATGCAGACAGACTCCCCTTCAACATTGGTGGGACCCCGAAGCAAAATGGGTGTCGTCGGATTTAATCCAACGGGTGAAACGGGGGTCAGAAATAGCCGGAGTTCAGAACGTTTTAACATCTGCAGGCCTCCCGAGGGTCCGCCTCGAGGCTTCGGCAATCCCGGTGAGTTGGTGGGGAAACTGGTGAGTTGGTGGGGACACGTTACCATCTGCAGCCTTGTAGAAGGTTTTACTCCCACGAAAAAGTATCCTCCCAAACGCAGACACGTGTCAGAACCCATGCAATGACTAATAAAATCGTTCGTGGGAGACGCCCGTGGAATCACATCCGCTGATCTCCTCTTCTCACAGTCTCATATGCATCCTTATCTCCTTTATTTATTTATTAGACTTTACATTCCCGACCTCGAAGAATAAAAGACTGTTTAAGGCACCATATCCAGAGACCAGACAACTCGCTCCACAACTCGGCCGGCCCAGAACTGATGATTCACTCGGGCGATCACAAAACAGAAGGACCTCCGAAGACCAAGAACAATGAGAACAACAACTTCGTCTAAAAGAGAAGAAACAAAACCTCTATCATGGTGATTTTCTTTTATTTATAGGAGAGGAGCAAATTGGCATGGAAGCCACTACACTATTATACTGTGTGGGGGGGGGGGGGAGCAAGCAAGAACAGCTGATCTTGAAATAAAAGAAATAGCCTTCCCTCCGTCGATCGGCTCTGCCGCGCAAGCCAAGAATGGCGATGATGTACGAATCACCCCGGGGATTAATTTCCTTCAGTTCTCTTATTCCATTCTCGTTTCTTCGCTTCCTTCTCTTTTCCTTTCCTCTTCCGAGCTGAACACGCCACAGACGGCGACGGTGGTGCTGGTGCTGGTGGTGGAGCAAGAACCTTGTTTTCTTTTGTACAGGCTGTTGATGGTGGTGGTGGAATCCAATCGGGAATGCACAAGCAATATTTACAGGGGGGGGGAGTCTCGACCTTGCTTGCTTACTGATCAATAAAAAAAAACAGAAGAAACCGCTCGAATTTTTTCACAGAGAGAAGTAGGCCACGTCCCTGCTCCGGTTCATCCTTTCCAGGATGCCCGCCGCCTTCCTGCGCGCCCGCGATGTCCCGTTCTGGGCGAGCTGGGTGATGGTGGCATGCAGGTCGTCCTCCTCCCTCACCTCCCTCAGCTTCTTCCGGTCATTGATGCAGATGGCGTAGAGGATGACGGCCGAGTTCTCCCGGTTCCGGCCGCAGGTGCTGTCCTTGATGATGCCCAGGAGGCAGGCCACCCCGCCGCCGCAACCCATCTCCTCCACCGCCTCCTGGTTGCTGGCCAGCATCGCCAGGATAGCCAGGGACTCGTCCACCAGCGTCTGCTCCGCCACGGTCTTCAGCAGCACCCGCACCGCCCCCTCCTTCACCGCCCGGCTCCGGTTCTCGTGGGCCATGCACAGGTTGAAGACGGCGGAGGCGGCGTCCTTCTTGGCGACGGGGCTGCCCTCCTCCAGCAGCCGCACCAGGGGCCTCATCGCCCCCGACTCCCCGATCTTGAGCTTGTTGGCGTCGAGGGCGGAAAGGGTGAACAAGGCGGCGGCGGCGTTGCTCCGGGTCTCCATGGTCCCCGTCGTCAGTGCGTCGACCAGCAGGGGGATTGCTCGGGGGTTGTCCCCGACGACCTTCTTGTTGCTGTCGTGGATGGAGATGTTGAGGAGGGTGGTGACGACGTCCTCCTGCATCTCCGGGTGCTGGTGGAGCTCGGCAGACGCGAGCAGGGCCAGCAAGCGGGGGATAGCGTCGCGGGTCTCGCCGAGGAGGATGCGGAAGGAGGGCATGCGCTTAGTAAGCAGGCGGAGCTCCCGGGCGGCTTGCTTCTGCTCGGCGACGGAGGCAAAGGAGATCTTCTCAAGGAGGCAGCCGAGCTGGAGGCGCTCGCCCTGGGTGACGGCGCCGTCGGCGGTGTCGGGGTCATGGAGGGGATCGCGGGGGGGCAGCTCCACGCCGTGGGGCTCGCACCACTCGGCCACCATGCGGCGGACGAGGTGGTTGGGGGTAAGGATGGAGTGGGAGAGCACCTGCTGCGTCCGGGGGCACGTCCGGTGGCCGGCGTTGAGCCACGCCTGGATGAAGGGGCGGTCGTACGTCTGCACAGTCATAGCGGAGAAAACAAAGAACAACACCATGAGCACGCGCAGAGAAAAAAAACAAAGGAATTTGGTACGACCCAGAACAGATTGCGCACAGAGCCGCCCCGCACGTCCCCTCCTCTCTAATCCTACTTTTGTTCTTATCTCCAGTCGGGGGATGAATGGAAGGTGCGTACACAGTACCACACACCCCTCAATTCAAATCTCGATACATATTTGTAAAAATCAGGAAAATAAAAAATAAATTACATCGGACTAAAAAAACAAAAGCTAGAAGCTTGAAACCTCTAGAACTGTCTGCGATCTTCCAGATAGTCGAAAAAATGGTTTTTTTTCTAGAAATTTTACAGAATTATATGTCTGAGATGCCCATCAGTCACAGAATTCAAAGCTGGCTCGGTTCCGTGGAGATCAAAAATCGGCTAAAAGCCTCTGTGACACAAATCGTTATAAAAGATCAGGCGGAATTTTTCTATCTGTGCACGCGAAGCCGCAGGAGTGTAGAGCCCGGAGACAGCAAACAGAGTGGGTAGACAAGAAAGTGAAGAACTTGCGATTAACCGGAAAAGCGCCAACATAGGAGGCAGAAGCCGCAGAACGTTCGACGATGGGGGGGCCGGGGGGGGGGTATATACGAAGAAGATTCCTATAAACAACACAAGGGAAGGAATTGAGTAGCTGCTGCAAGGGATAAGAAAGAATTAGTACCTCGCCTGTGGCGAGGACGACGGGGTCCTTCATAATCTCCGAGGATATGGGGCAGAGGAAGTGCTCCGGCACGGCGTCCATGACGGCCGCCGACGAGGGCCTCGCCGGCTGCGGAGGCGGCGACGGCCGCTTCCCATTCCCACTCCCGCCGACGCCCTTCCCGCTCCTCGCGCGGGCAAATTTGAGATCCCTCAGCGCTGACAGCACGGTGCACGCCTTCTCCAGCGCCTCGATCTCGGCGGCGTCGTCCCCGGCCTCGCCGTCGGCGATCGTTCCCGCCAGCCTCCGGAGCTCCCGCTTCAGCTCCCCCTCCGGAAGGTTCTCCATCGCCGCCCTCCCCCCGCGCCGAGTCTCCAACCCCATGTCCTGCGACGGCGCCATTAACAAAGGCCCCAAATTCCAAGAAGACCAACCAAGAGCAATCGCCAATCACTCTACCACCACCCCCCGCAATCCCCCGGTTCTTCCTCCCCTTCCTCCTCAAATCCCTCCTGTTTCATCTCCTCACCACGACGCTCCCCCCAACTCCAACGTCCCGCTTCCTTCCTTCCCCCTTCCCCTTTGCCGTTATTGACGAAGGGAAACTGAAAGGGTTGAGGGTGGTAGCACCCGGAAACGGAACGGCGCCTTTGATGGCGGGGTACTGGAGGTGTGGGTGGTAATGGCGGTGGTGATGCTGCAGCGGTGCTCCTCCCTCTTTCTCCCCCAACCCCGCTATCCCCCGTCCTCACCCCCCTTCCTTCCTTCGACAAAGGTAAATAAATGGTCCCTAGTAATGGGTATTAGTATTAGTATTAAACTATTAATTACCAGTCACTATTTACTGCTTCTTTTTATAACTCGAAAACAATAAAAAAAACTCCCCAGTGGGCAGCGCCACGGAGCCTCCTGGGTAAACCGCGGCTAATTGCCTTCCTATTTTTCTCCGCTGGCGTGTTCTTCCCCTCCAATTAAACCTATCAAAACTTGTCATCCTTGAGAAGGTGCCGACTGCAGATGGTGGGTGGGAAATTTGGATTCGAATTGCCCCTACGTCTGTGTTGTTCCCGGGACTCATGTGAACCGAGGGACGTGTGTCGGATGGGGTAATCGTGAGCGTGGTGGGTCCGACCCAGCGTCTCCGCGTGGGACCTACTAGAAGTGGCCCCGGCTGGATGCACGGCTCGGCCCTCGTGCAATCATGCATCCAGCGTGGATTGACAGCTGGCAGCCCGCGTCTAATTCATCCAAACGCGTCTTCCATAACTTATTTTTTTTTACATTTTCATTTTTGGGGGGTCCAGGTGCCCATCACCAAGACCAGTGGTCTCACACAGACGTTATGGGACCTGATCAGATAATAGTCCGACTTCACCAAAAAATAATTCGATTTAGTTGTATGTTTGGGATTTTTTATTTTTTGTAAAATTAAAATTTATTATAATATTTGGTTTATTCATCCTATATTTTAACTCGTAAAATTATTATTTTATTCATTTAGAATATGTATAAATTATTGAATCTATTTTTCATCCCTTATTAATTTTTAAATATTATATTATTAATAGATACTCTTCATCTATGAAATGTATGATTTACGGCTGTTTCTATATCATTGTAATATTAATATAATTTATGATTTGTAAAATTTTTAAATTATTTTTTAAATATTTTATTATCATGTAAATAATTCATAGAGACTCAAAAAATACAAGTCAGATAATTGAAATTTCTGTAAATTTAATACACTAATAACTACTATATTACAAATTAGGACTATCAATAGATCGAGCTCGAGCAAGACTTAAATCTATCTGACCTGACCCAACTCCTTAATTTTAAAGCCTGAGCTCGACCTAAACCTGGGTTAGGTCAAATTGCATCGAGACGTACACGACTACTTCACCTAAGTATAAGGTCCAACTTCGGCTCTATCCAACCCGACGAGTTTAATAAATAATAACAATAAATAATGGATATAAAAATATAAAATTTACTATCTCACTAAATGAATTAAAGTGTTAGATGTATAAATTATTTAAAAAGAAAATTTTAAAATTTTAATTCAGTAAAATAAGAAATTAATTATTAATTAAATAAAAATAAAATATTTTAAGAGAGAAAAGGTAGAAAGCATGTCTGATTGACCCACAGATTGAACTAAAATCCCGAACTTAACTTGAGAGCCTTCACATGTGAGATTTTTAGACTCGGCTGAAAATTTATGAACTCAAAAAGATCTAATATCTCGACCTGAAGTCTGATCCGTTGCACCCGTCGGGTTGACCTGGCTCGTTTACATCCCTAATATAAACCATGCCCACCTCGTTATCTCCCGTGAAAAACTCTTTCCCGCTTTGATAGCGGGGTGGTCGGCCGGTTGTCAAGAATCGGGAAGAGAGACAACCGGCCGGTTGTCAAGAATCGTGAAAAACTCTTTCCCCCTCACACAAAAGGGGCTAATCGAGGGCGATTAATGTGAACAAACACGGCCTTTGTTTGCCATCTGTACCGGTCGGCCTTTAGTTACAACAAATCCTGTTTTCTACTAACTAGCACGCATGCCAAACTTGGATGCCAATTTTCTCCGAGCTTCGGCGCAAAGCCTTCCCGGTTCTGTTCAACTCGATGGTGGATACTATGGTGTTGCAAGGACACCGGTTTTTCAAGTATTTGTTCCGACCATGCTATTTGACCGGATTAAGCAAATGTGGTTGTAAATTTTAAAATTATTAACACCATTGATCTTCTGAAAGGAATATTAATAATACCACCGATTTGATTTTTTTTCCTTGTACGAAGGTCGTTGCAGAAGAATAACAACAATCAACAGGAAATGAAGAGTCATGATCTTGTTTTCTTATTTGTCGTATTGAAATTTATGTTAGAAGTTAGTGGTTTACACGTCGTAATATGACATCAAGACTAACTAACATATATACCAAGTGATGTTCTCGTCTTCTTCTACTCATTTGTCCCTTTATGCCGTACCTTGTCGGATGAGGGGATGGATCACCTCGAACGCGTGCGTTGTTGAACGATGAACTTATGTGAAGCCAGTTAGTGCCATCTGAATTCGCAAACCATTTCAGTCAGGTGCTTATTGGACTCGGGGTGGCAATTTACCAGTACAGCTTTGCTCACCTATTTTTCGTTGGGCACAATGAATGAAATGAAACCGTGGGGGCTGGAATTATAAACGCATGGGCGGTAACGAACTAGGGCTACTAATAAAAAACAACAATTATTTTTAATAAATTTATATTTTAAAACTCTAATTAATTTAATAAGATAATAAATCTTATATGTTTATAATTTTTTATTTAAGTCGAGTAAGATTATATCGTAGTAAAATCAGAATTGTGCAGAAATCATATCCGTCACACCATGACATAATATGGATCGAATTTAAATCAAAATTTAAAACTAATGAATCTAGTCAAATCTAAACCCGACCACCTGACTGATTGGCACCCAGTGCCCGGTGGTCGCCTACCGATGCGCGTCTCGGCTCCCGCGGATCTTCGTACCACGAATTTATGGGGGAAACAAAATTCCTGATACAATTTAATCCCTATTTATAGAAAAGTTGAAAAAAAAGGAACAGTACCCATTGTGACTTCTGAGCAGGACGATCTCCTCGGCCAGGAACGGGAAATTATTTGCGGAGTCGGATCCGTTTCGTGGCGTTCCATTCCCACTTTTCCTCTCTTCCCCCATCCCCTTCCCTCCACCAAACCCCTCCCACCTTCGGTGGTGGCGGTGCCGGCGATTCCCTCCCCTTAATACTGGCCGTCCAAAATGACCCCGCCGCCGCCCGCCAACTCCCCACCCCTCCATCGTTTTCCTCCGTCTCACTTTTCTCCGTGGACCACCCACCCCGCTCGTTACGCCACTCTGGACGCGGGCTTCAGAATGGTATACGATCCGACGGGGGGCATCGCCCGATCGATCAAGAAGAGCCCGGGACCACCCAAAGAGGGGCCATGGGGTCGTGACGGCCGACATCCGCGTGAGGGCGACTAGGAGTCCCGCCGCGCTGGACTGGGCACATGAGCCCCGCATTAGCGCAGCAGGCACCGGCGGCACCCGGCAGCAGTAATTGGAGACCAGCAGCTGTGCGTTGGTCGCATCAGATCGTGAGGCGGGCGGGAGGGAAGCAGACGAGCGCAAGGATGGGAGGAGGGGCTCCAATTAAAGTATCGGCAACAACACCACCAGCGATAACAACAGTGGTCAGTAGCAAAGCGAGGACTGATGGGTGTGGTGGTGGGCTTCTCTCACGTGTTCCATTCTCCCACAGCAGCACGCACCGGCACCCGCGCCGCTGCTGTCCCATTCCACCCACCAGGTGTCGCCCTTTTGCCGAGTGAGCTGGCGCGGCGGGGGAAAGCGCCAGCCCCGACAGCTATTGCCGCCTCCTTCGCCCCCCAGGGCTAGAAAGGTGGGCGGGTCTGAGTAGGCATTATTTGGTGGACAGGTGTCGACCGGTGCGGGTGCCGCAACGTCAGGACCAGAGAGCGTCGATGGGTCTGTCCGGGTCCACCAGTTAGGATGGAACCACAAGGGGCTGGCTGGGGCCGGGCGAGCGGGGTGACTAGACTGGCTCGCTTCCTCCCGTGGCAGCAATTATTGCGGGAGATGACCGCCCGCCCGCACCACGACCACTCACTTCATCTGCATCAACAACATGGCCACGACGTCGATGATATTTTATCCCGGAGATCCACGGATTATCGCCGGCGTGCCACGCTACACATGACGGCTATACGTGTGCGGCGGTGGAAATGCCCAGGATCCTCATAAGATAACAACAGCCCCACTGAGAGCGTGCGCTGCAGTGGCCACCTGGTTTAATTGCGAGCGGCGTGGGACTCGGGGGGGGGGGGGGCTTAGCTTTAGGTGCCTCCAGAGATCTCAGTGGTCGCAGTTGATCAGTCCGGCTAGCTGTGTAACTTGGGTCACAAGGAGGGGGCAGGAGACGTGGTGCACAAGGTATATAGATATATTTGGGGTCAAAAGGGGGAGAACACCCACCCGGCCGCAGGGGAATCTTGTGGCCCGCGAGCTTCACATATCCCTGCTGATTTAACTGTAGCGGCAGTTGCACCCATGGGTGTCGTACAAGCGCCCCCCCCCCCATGAGCACACCTCCTAGTCCGTCCAAAAAGATCGTTTGTCCGGCCGAACAACAAGGGCTCTCTCTGGGTTTGAGCGGGGTGGGGTCGCCTGGCCGGGACGACGTTAGGTACCCGGGGGCAGCCTATAAACGAAAGATGGCGAGGTGCCTGTCCTGTGACCTTTGTGTTACCTCTGCTTGACCTTTTCACAAGGGCTGTGTGAGCGCGGACCACTGCTGCTGCAGTCTTCCAACTACGTGGAGCAATGACAGTGTGGCTCGGTCCTCTCTAGAGATATGCCCTGGATTTTGCGATTAGTAGACGCGTCATTGTGAACTGTATATTTAACAGTGAGTGAGTCCCTCTGCTATATAAATAAAGAGTAGCATGGTAAGAAATTCTAGTTCCTTCGAGGACACAAAAAGAAAAGAGCGGCCACCCGACGCCCATAGAGTATGCAGTAATATCTATATCTCTATTCGCGCCTGGTTTTGAGGCTTAATTTATTGAAATGGATGAAGACTCTTCTTCTAAGCAACGGCACCTTGGAAATGGTATCTTCTCAAGCAACCGGAAAGTCAAAAAGCGGCAGAGTTAAAGCCAATGCTTCGCAAGTAACCACGGAGACGAATCCTTATTTTCTGTGAGTTTAGACTCATTAATAGGTCTGAACTATTCAAAGGTCGTTTCAATATATAGGTTTGGCCGGCTCCTTGACGACGGTTTCTTCATTGATTCCTACTTACTTAACGTCACATCCGTATGTGGAATGCCACTCCAACATAGGAGATGTTGCTCTTCAGGCAGCATTTGGCTGCACTATTCGTAATGATTTTGGTCCGAGGATTTTATAATAATCTCCGACAACGCATACAGGACTTACTTCCAAAGCTTGGCTTGTAGTTATCAGAGAGAGCATGAGTATGGGATTTCTCATCTTCCCCAAAAAAACCCGGACAATAAACAATTAAGAGACAGAATTTGTTCAATGTATTACTATTAATTGCATGTACGGGTGTTACATTAACATTTTCATTTTTAAAATTTTTTTTAGAGTTAGATTCACGTCAAGTTATTTTGACGTGAGTCTCACTCCAACAATCTCCCTACTTAAAAAATAAAAAAAATCTCACGTGAATGAAAGGAGAGGGATTTGTTTGACTTCCATGTCATCATATGTTGACGTGACCGCCATGTCAAGATAATTTGACATGAGACTCACGTCAAAAAAAAAATTAAAAAAAAAGTTGGTGCAACACACTTATGCAGAATTAGTAGCATAAAAAGGTTGGTGCAACACACTTACGCGGAAGTAGTAGTAAGGGTGTTACACTGTGTTTCTCAACAAGTAATGGATCTTGTCTTTCTGAAATCTATGGTCTTTAATATTTTTTTATAACGAAGAATTTAGCACAATAATATCTGAGGAGGGTAAATACAGTTTGACCCATATTCAGCTTAGTAACGACCGGCCTACGCCCACAAGCTTTCGATAAGCGCGCAATCCAACAGATGCGGCCCAATCTGACCCAACCTTCGATTCTACAGTAAGGGGAAGCGCAGTTCTCGCCGGAGAACACTCTGACGATCGACCGTTGCCCCCACGACGTCGACCTTGACCCTGTAACGGACGAGTACGCCCCATGAGCGCCGTAAGACTCGCCCAGGGACCGGCCGGTACCGAGACTATCGCCCCCCAACAGGAAACTCCCCAAATATAGCGGGGGAACATTACTCTACTAATTTGACCCTTCCCTCTCAAGGGATGAGGCCCCTCGCTCTAGGACAATCCATATAAAAGAAACATCGACAGAAGAGAAGGGGACGGTGGATACTTCTGCCATAAGAGCTTCCTATTGAGAATAGAGCCATCAGACCTACCACGACAACAGAGAGGCTACCCGCCACGCTCTGAGAGAATCCCCCCCCTACACGGCCTTACCACCCAGCGAGCACTCTCCGAGTACCCACTGGGAGCGGCGAGCATGCGTGCAGAGGACCTACACGCCTCTCGGATCGTCTACTACGGACTCTACTCCTCTCTCACTTCGCTCTTCTCTATTGCTCATTGATCCCTTGTTGACTTAAGCATCGGAGGGTTGTCCCCTAGGGTAACACCCGGGACTCCTTCTAATGCCTTTTTGGTTTCTTGGTGTTTGCAGGCCTCCACGGGCGCGAGACGACTTCCCCAACAAATAAATAGAGAAGGTGGCACGTGGCTTAGGAACCATTTTCCTGCCGCTACACTTCTTGACGTCTCATGAGCGCCGTAAGACTCGCCTAAGGACCGGCCGGCGCCGAGGCTATCACCCCCCAACGGGAAACTCCCGCCAATATAGCGGGGGAACGTTACTCTACTAAGCGGACCCTTACCTCTCAAGGGACGAAGCCCCTCGCTCCAGGACAACCAATATAAAAGGGACATTGATAGAAGATAAGAAGGGGATGGTGGATACTTCTGCCATAAGAGCTTCCTACTGAGAATAGAGCCATCAGACCTACCACGACAATAGAGAGGCTAGCCGCCACGCTTAGAGAGAATCCTCCTTCTACACGGCCTTACCACCCAGCGAGCACTCTCCAATTATCCACTGGGAGCGGCGAGCACGCGTGTAGAGGACCTACATGCCTCTCGGATCGTCTACTACGGACTCTACTCCTCTCTCACTTCGCTCTTCTCTATTGCTCATTGATCCTTTGCTGACTTAAACATCGGAGGGTTGTCCCCTGGGGTAACACCCGGGACTCCTTCTGACGCCTTTTTGGTTTCTTGGTGTTTGCAGGCCTCCACGGGTGCGCGACGACTTCCCCAACAAATAAATAGAGAAGGTGGTACGTGGCTTAGAAACCATTTTCCTGCCACTACACTTCTTGGCGCCGTCTGTGGGAAGTAGAGCAAAAAATTATGGCGTCTCGTGGAAGCCTCCGCAATGCCAGCAACTGGGGATGGGGCTCCCACCAGGGACACAACTCTCGCCGAGGATCACAGGAAGCTTCCTCCGCTCACCCTCAGCAAGAGGTCACCCCAGGTGACCTAGATGAGCTCCACCAAGAGGTTCGGGCCCTGGCAGAATTCTACCAAGAGCTTCGGGATCAAAGGATTAGGCCCCAGTACGCCCCACCTGAACGACGGGAGGGCGAAAGGGACCAGACCGGAGAAGACCTCCGGCAAGTACGGGTGGCATCCCATACCTCCGTCGCAAGGTCTCAGCAGTCACACAGTGTACCCGCACCGAAGGTACATAGCCCACTCCATTCCAACCCAGACATGGACCGCCGGCTCCAACGGTTCGACGAGATAGAGGACAAGGTCCGATACCTGGATGACGTCCTCCTGGCCACCAAGAATCGCAGCCTTATCGACGACGACCTGGACTTCCACGCACCCTTCTCTAGGGAAATCATGGAAGCCCCCATTCCGCCAAAGCTCCAGCTCTCGTCAGTCGCCTCCTACGACGGCACCACCGACCCGGCCGACCACTTGCACGGCTTTGAGTCCCACTTGGTGTTTCACAGGGCCTCGGATACCGTAAAATGCTTGGCATTCATCACGACCCTCTGGGAAAACGCCCGAGCATGGTTCGAGTCCCTGCCAGTCGGGACGGTCTCCTCCTTCCAACAGCTCAAGAAGCTGTTCAAGGAGAACTTTGTGGGCTGCCGAAAGGTAGCCATGTCTACTATAACCCTGCTCGCTCTCAGGTAGGGGAAAGAAGAGACGCTGTGGGACTTCGTCTCCCGTTTCTGCGTGGAGGCACTCCGCATCCCCCACCTCGACGTCGGCATTGCCACCACGGCACTCACCCATGGGACGCGCGACCACATCCTCCAGTGTGCGCTCAGAGTCGAAGCCCCGACGACCCTTCCAGACCTCCTCGCGCTGGCCCAGAAGCACGCACACTGCGAGGAGAACACCGCGGCCTTGCGCCGTGCAGCCGGGATTGACCAGCCCGATCGAAAGAGAGCAGCCGACCCACCAGGAGAGGGTCGGAGTAAACGGGAGCGACGCGATGAGGACCGCTGCGACCGCTCCGAGAAGGAGAGGGGTGGCTACCGCCACTATGCGCCCCTGACGGCTCCACTCGACCAGATCTTGATGGAGATCCGCGAGGAACCATTCCTCAAGTGGCCCCCGGGGATGAAGTCGGACCCGAACTCTAGAAACAAGAAGAAGTACTGCCGCTACCATCGAGACCATGGTCATGACACCGTCGACTACATCAACTTGAAAGATGCCATCGAGGACCTCGTCCGCTGAGGGCTCCTCGACAAGTTCCTTGCCAAAGCCGCCGAGAGACGACAGAAGACATCTCCCCCGATCGACAACCGGCCCAACGGAAAGGAGATCATGATGATCTCTGGGGGGCTTGCCGCGGCGGGTGATAGCGCACGCAGAAGGCGACGGCACGTGACGGCCATCAACACGGCAGACCATGGCGACGGCACCCCACGGGAGCCCTCCCCCTCGGGTCATCTAGGGGACCCCATCATTTTCTCCGAGGATGACCTGGAAGGCATCACCACGCCCCATCTTGATGCTCTGGTGGTTTTGGTCACCATCAACCAATGTACTGTGCGTCGCATTCTGGTAGATAACGGAAGTGGACCCGGCGTTATTGCGTACGACGGTCTTATACTCATGGGCGTGGATATGTCACGACTCGCGCCATTGCACACGTCGCTGTACCGGTTCTTCGGCACGACTATCCGCCCAGAAGGGCGTATCTCGCTCCCAATCACGTTCGGGATTACACCAAAAGAGATAACCTTCCTCGTCGATTTTATCGTAGTTCGTGCAATGACAGGGTACAATGCTATCATCGACCGAGGGATCCTCGGCACGCTTCGAGGTGTCCCTTCTTCCTACCACCAGAAGCTTAAATTTCCCAACCCCGTGGGGTAGGGGAAGTCCAAGGTGATCAGAGGGAATACAGAAGGTGCTACCTTATCTCCACCCATGATCAGCGCCCTGAAGAGGCGGCACCAGAGAAAAAGGCAAGGACCGAGGACCCAGGTCCGAGCACGAGCGCGCCGGCTGACGACTTATACCTCATCCAAGTTGGGGATGACCCAAGCAGAACACTGAAGATCGGCGCTACCCTGGCCGAGCACGATAGGCAAGCGTACACAAGCTTCCTCACGACTAACCAGGATGTGTTCGCCTGGTCCGAGGACGAACTCCCCGGAATCCCTCTGTAGGTCATCACGCACCAACTCAGATTGGATCTCACCTATCGCCCGGTGTAGCAACGCCGAAGGCAGTGCAACCCCGAGCGACAGGCCATCATCAGGGAGCAAGTGGGAGAAAAGCTGCGATTAGGGCTACTCCGGCCTACCCACTATCCAGACTAGGTGGCCAACGTGGTCCTAGTACCCAAGAGAAACGGGAAGTGGCGGATGTGCGTGGACTACACTGACCTCAACAAGGCCATGCCCAAAGACAGCTTCCCTATGCCCCGAATCGATCAGCTGGTCGACGCTACGGTCGGGCACGAGATGCTGAGCTTCCTTGACGCCTATTCTGGGTACCACCAGATCAGCATGCACCAGCCCGACCAAGACAAGACTGCGTTAGTCACCGACCACGGCCTATATTGCTACACTTGCATGCCATTTGGACTGAAGAACATTGGAGCTACATACCAACGCTTAGTTAACCATATGTTTGACTCGTAGATTGACCACAACATAGAGGTCTACATCGATGATATGCTTGTAAAAAGCCTCCGAGCAACCGAACACTTGCGCGACCTGGCGAAGACCTTCGCCACACTCAGAAGGTACAACATAGAACTCAACCCTGCAAATGTGCGTTTGGGGTGCGGCTGGGAAAATTTCTAGGTTTCCTCGTCACCCACCGGGGAATCGAGGCCAACCCCGACCAGATCTGAGCAGTGTTAGAGATGGAGCGACCGAAACGGGTGAGGGACGTATAGTGCCTCACCGGGCGTGTCGCCGCCCTGGCTCGATTCTTATCCCGAGCCGCCGAATGGTGTCTCCCCTTCTTCCGACTGATCAAGCAAGCCAACCTGGCACTGTAAAAGAAGGGATGGATCGACTGGGACCAGGAGTGCGAGCAGGCGTTCAAAGAGTTGAAACGCTACCTGACGACCCCTCCTGTCCTCGCCAAACCCCAAAGGGGAGAGCAGCTACTCTTGTACCTGTCCGTGACGTCCAACACCATGAGCGCTGTGCTCGCATGGGAGGAAGCAGGAGTCATGAAGCCTGTCTACTACATTACCCGAGCACTACAAGGACCGGAGTTCCGGTATTCACGGACTGAAAAGTTGACCCTCGCGCTGATTACGGCTGCTCGCAAGCTACGACCATACTTCCTGGCTCACCCGATCATTGTCCTCACCGATCAGCCCCTCCGACAAATCCCTCAGAACCCTGATGCTTCCGAAAGGCTGGTCAAGTGGGCCATCGAGTTGGGAGAATTTGACATCAAGTTTCGACCGAGAATAGCGATCAAAGCCCAAGCTCTCGCTGACTTCGTCACTGAGTGCACCCTACCCGCCGAGGAGTCACCCGAGCAGTCCTCGGGACCCACTTGGGAACTGTACGTCGGCGGATCTTCCTACGCTGCGAGCAGTGGCGCAGGATTGGTTTTACTCTCGCCAGAAGGGTTGGAGTTACAATATGCCCTGCGTTTCAACTTCTCGACCACAAACAACATGGCCGAGTATGAGGTGCTCTTCTCTGGGCTACGCATGGTAAAACACTTGGGGGCATCAAGCGTATAAGCGTATAGCGACTCCATGCTCATCGCCAACCAGGTCCGGGGGGAGTTCGAGGCCCGCGACCCCTCCATGATAAAGTATTTAGAGAAGGACAAGGCGGCGGCGAGTGAGTTTGCCCGCTTTGAGATGATCCACATCCCACGCGAAGAGAAAGTCCGAGCAGACGCTCTCTCCCGCCTAGCGTCGGCCACTGCAGTCTTTAGTTCGAGCTCGGTCGGTCTTGATAGAAGAATTACCAGTGCCGAGCATAGATGATCCGACGCCCCAAGTAAACGCCATCGACTACGAACCCTCCTGGATGGATCCTCTCCTTGATTTCCTCCTTCGGCAACAACTCCCGGGCGACCATGCCGAGGCACGTCACACGAGGGCAAGAGCAGCCCACTTCACCATGGTGGGCGGCCAGTTATATCGTCGGTCCCTCTCAGCCCCTCTACTCAAGTGCCTCTTCCCCACGGAGGCCAACCAGGCCATCCGAGAAGTCCATGAAGGACTTTGCGAAAGCCATGTGGGAGGGCGAGCACTCGCGTGGACACTGATCCGACAAGGGTATTAGTGGCCCGCCTTGCAGCAAGACTGTCTCGACTATGTTCGGAGGTGTCCCCAATGCCAGAAATATTCCCACCTGCACCACCATCCAACTATGCAGCTCCACGCTTTGATGGAGCCTTGCCCATTCCCTCGGTGGGGAATTGATATACTGAGGCCCTTCCCTGAAGTACAAGGGAGGAGGAAGTTCCTCATAGTTGCCATCGACTACTTCACCAAGTGGGTCGAGGCTGAACCATTGGGGAAGATAACAAGCGAAGCAGCTTGGAAATTCATGCTACGAAGCATCATTTGCCGATTTGGGATCACAAGGGTTCTCACAACCGACAACGGCAGACAATTCACAAGCACTGCCTTTCAAGAGAAGTGATCGGAGTTGGGGATATAGAACCGCTACACTTCGGTGGGGCACCCCCAAGCCAATGGGTTGGTGGAAAATGTTGAATCTCTGTAGTTTTGATGATGACTAACACTATGAATCAAATTATGTGTTGCTTCCTGGTGACTGTTAAAGATCCTGCATTGTCTGGATAATCTCTGGATCTTGGTTCTGAAAGGAGCCTTGGGAAATTTCTTGTTTGCATGCACATCGTCTGATTAAAATGTCTTCATCATGCTTTTCTGATTGAATGCTCCTCTAACACGTTCACCCATTAGCTCGTACCTGTCTGTCTTCATCTATATGGGTTCTGTGCTTTTGAGTGCGTTGACGCACTTGGCTGACTGCGTAGATGCAATTGTGCGTCTTTCACTTGCTGTCTTGTTCATTGCGTCGACGCTGACACTGGATGCGTTGACGCATTGGCCAGTTGCCAAGGGCGTGAGCATCTCGCTTGAGGAGCTGAGGCGACGCTGCACGATGGAAGCGTTGACGCCTTGGGCTGATATCCAAAGGTCTTTTGATCAACAACCAAGCCGATGCGTCGACGCTGTCACTAATGCGTTGACGCATTGGTGTGTATTGTGAAGGGTCCTGCTCTCCATTATAAACTCATTGCGTTAACGCCTTGGCTTTACTGCGTTGACGTGTTCTTCAGTCCTCTGATAAGTTCCGTGTAATCTGTGTGAACAAACGTATGACTTGAATATTTCTGAGAGTGACTGAATGTTCTCTGAAACCTTATAGGGACTTAAAGACAAATTGGAACTTTATTCCAATCATATGAGCACGTGATTTGAGGGAATAATCGTCTAACACGTGGCGCGTGTCTCCCACACCCTCAATCTCTCGTGAGTCTGGATATAAAGGAAGGTTTCTGCTCCTGAAAAGCTACCGAAGCCCCAAGAAAAAGGGTGAGGCCAGAGCGAGAGGAAGGAGAGCAGAAGCCATCCTGATCCATTCGTTGAGCGTACCTGGAAGAGAGAGAGTGATGAAGGAGAGGATGGTTTTCTGCTACGTTTTGTCTATGCTTCTTTAAGAAGCTGCATTGTTTCTCCGTTCGATTGTCTTTCAATATTTCTTTATGTCTTCGTTTGTTCGTTCTCAAATTCCGATACTCTGTTTTCGTTCCCTCTAGGTGTAGAGGAAGAGAGGTGAATCCTCTGGGTCGCAGTGTGGCTTCCCTCTGATTAAGATCAGAGGAAGGGAGGAGTTCTCCGGGGTTTTGTGTTCAGGTAGTGAGAAGGGTACCTGGGTTCTTCCCTCCGGCCGAGGAGGAAGAGAGATAGCGTCTCTGAATTGCAGTGAGGGTGGGTCACTGCTGGGTTCCCTCTTGTCTAAGAGGAAGGGAGAGTTATGTCCGGGTCAGGTCTTGTGGTGTGAGACCTGGGTGCAAGCTGTGAGTTCAACGTCTGTAGGGATTTCGATCCCCAAGCTGTGGATCAGCGTGTTGTTGGCAGACTGAGTCTGCGGTTCTTTCTTGTGAAAGGGAAGCCTCACTCTGCCTTGAGTGAGGGATGGACGTAAGTCTGCAGGTTGCAGACTGAACCATCTAAATCTCTTGTTCTCCGTGGTGTGGCTGTGTGCATCTATTTTCCTTATGCTTCTGTCTGGCTTCATGAAGTAAGTGTGATTGTTGATGATCGAAACCTTGGTCTGACTGCTCGCTTAGTGCTTGTGCATATGTGCTGATGAAATTCTGAGTGATATATGTTCTGCGCTCGTGACCTGCTTTATCTCGGTTAAGGTTCCGGATCATTTTACATATTGTCAGTCTTCCTAGCCAATCTCATCTTCTAAGATCTCCTCGGCTCGGACAAATATTTTTTAAACGGTGATCTATTCATCCCCTCCCCTTCTAGCTCACCGTCCTCCTGTCTAACAGTTGGTATCAGAGCAGGTTTACCCGAGATGTGGTCCAACGACCAGGGTAATCCGGGAACCAGTGGTCCTCGCAGCTACATAGCTGAAGGACAGTCAATCTCTCGTCCCCCATATTTTGATGGTTCTAATTATTTCTTTTGGAAAAACAGGATGGAAGTTTTCATCCGATCTCAGAGCCACAGGCTGTGGAGAGTCATTACAACTGGACCTTATGATTTACCTCCGAATGAGGAGATGTGGTCTGAAGAACAAGTCAAATTATCCAGACTGAACTGGTCTGCGCTCAACATCATCCAGTGCGCAGTTCACCCTGAAGAATATGCCCGAATTTCGGCGTGCAAGACAGCTAAGAAGATGTGGGATGAACTAGCGCTGATTTACGAGGGTACCTCTCAGGTCAGAGCTACCAAGGTAAACTACCTAACCTCTGAGTATGAATTATTCAAGATGAAGTCAGAGGAGAGCGTGACTGATATGTACGCTAGGCTGTCACTGATCACAAACAGCCTCAAGGGATTTGGAAAGGAAATATCTGAAGGGGATATAGTCAGGAAGATCTTAAGATCCTTGACTCCAGCGTGGCACACAAAAGCTACTGTGATAGAGGAATCAAAGGATTTAACAACCATGACCGTCACTGAACTCATAGGGTCTCTTATGACCTATGAGATAAATCTCAAGAAAATAGGAGAAGGAAATGACAGAAGGGGCAAGAATGTCGCTCTTAAAGTTGAACGACACAGCAGCAGTAGCAGTAGCAGTAGCAGCAGCAGCAGCAGCGGAGAGTCTAATGGAATTCCAGACCTTGATAGAAGTGAAAAAGCACTGCTCACACGTCAATTCAGAAAATTCCTGAAAATGCAGGGAAATTCATATAGGAAAAGAAGAAACTACTCATCAGGTAAATATCCGAACAATGGCAATGACAAGGATAGGAATGCTAAAGGTGTGATGTGTTATCATTGCAGGAACTTTGGGCACATGAAGCAAGATTGCCCTGAGCTTCAGAAGAAGACACCGGACTACCACAAGAAAGGCTCCAAAGTGTACAAGAAAAAGCCAAAAGCTATGGTATGCACTTGGAGCGATGAAGAAGAAGACTCAGAGACTAATTCCTCAGGAAAGGAGACTGAAGGAGTATGTCTGATGGCCGACGAGGAAAATGAGGTAACCAATCCCTTTGTAACTTACTCTATTGATGACTGGGAAGAGAAATGTGGTGAAATGCTAGATATGTACAATGCCTTAGCTAAAGAACATAGAGTCATCAAACGCAAACTCAATATGGTTAATGAAGAACAAGAACTCGTCAAGATAGAAAATTCCAAATTGGTAGCTGAATTAGCTCAGATGGAAAATGTAAGAAATGAGAATAATCTTTTTAAGAATGAACTTAAAAAATTTAGAAAACAGCTTGATGAAACCAATCAACATACTGAAGAAAACCTGAGACAAATTGACTTAATCAAGGAAGGGTTTGAAGCTGTTATAAAGGTCAATGATGAATTGCTGGAAAACAACATATCTCTGCGGAAGGAGTTGGAAGATAAGAAGAAAACTCTTGAGAGGTTTGTTTTGGGAGAAAGCAATTTGAACGCCTTGTTAGGCACCAAAGTAAACTTTAACAGAGAAGGTTTGGGTTTCAACCCAAATAAGAAGGAAGCATTTGGGATAAAAACCACCACATTTTGTACTAAGAAAGGAAAAGAGAAACTGGACATCCCATCCAATTCCAAAAGTACTGAACAACAAAAGAACAACCATAAACAACAGCCTGATTTTGGAAAAAATGTCTTTAAGAAATTCAACAAGCCCACGCACCAGAAACAAGGTGCCTGTCAGTTCAGCAACTATGACTCTAATAAAAGAATGGGCTATTTGAAAAGAAACATGGGAAGGTCTAACTACACACAGAATACTGTCAATAAAATGTCTTCAACTAGACAGTTTAGAAATTATGGTCTGGCTGGGACCCAAGCTTTTATCAACAGAAACTGGACACACTTTGAGAAACAAAAGAAAACAACTGAATTGCACATCAATAGCAAAACTGTCAATTCTCAGCACAGAAAGAAAAAAGGGGTGAAGCAGATCTGGATCCCCAAAACTGTGCTTAATCATTTGAGCAGTATTTTTGGACCCAACTTACCTTGGGCTCCAAAGCACACTACTTAAATTGTTATTGTGCAGGTGAGCCTAGCAGCCGAGAACAACAAGTGGTATCTCGACAGTGGCTGCTCGAGGCACATGACAGGGGATCAAAGGAAGTTCAGCAAGCTTGAATTGAAAGCAGGAGGGACAGTCAAGTTTGGAGGTAAAAACAAAGGCCAAATAATTGGGACCGGAACCATCGGTAAGAAAACCTCCAACTCTGTTGAAAAAGTTTTGTTGGTCGAAGGTCTGCAACACAATTTATTGAGTATTAGTCAGTTATGTGACAAGGGTCACAAGCTCCTCTTTGATGAGCATGCTTGCAAAATTTTAGAACCAAACTCCGATAAAATAAAGTTCATTGCAAATAGAGTCAATATGTCTATATTGTGGATCTTGATGTTGAGTCTGAGTCTAATCTGTGTCTCTCTGCTGATTCAGAGAATAACATGTTTGACTGGCATAGGCGACTAGGTCATGCTAGCTTTAACACCTTGCATAAATTAGCTAAATTTGACCTAGTTAGAGGCATGCCTAGCTTGAAGTTCAAATCATTCTCTAAGACTTGCGATGCCTGTGCTCTAGGCAAGCAAACCCGAGCTTCTTTTAAAATAAGAACTGAGAGCTTGTCAAACAAGCTTATGGAACACTTGCACATGGATCTCTTTGGTCCTACCAGAACCCAGAGCCTAAATGGT
Organism: Amorphophallus konjac; assembly: GCA_022559845.1. Taxonomy (NCBI): domain Eukaryota; kingdom Viridiplantae; phylum Streptophyta; class Magnoliopsida; order Alismatales; family Araceae; genus Amorphophallus; species Amorphophallus konjac. Next base: position 40,559,811 of record CM040120.1, on the reverse strand, counting down.
AAGAGATTTGGTTTTGTCATTGTCGATGACTACTCTAGATTTGCATGGTTATTTTTCTTGGCGAATAAGAGTGATGTTTTTCAAAAATTTGAACATTTTTTCAATAAGCAGAAACATGTAGGCCACAAGATCACTGTTATCCAATCAGATCATGGAGGAGAGTTTAAGAACTCCTCATTTTCTAGTTTTTGTGACAAGGAGGGACTGACTCACAAATTTTCTTCTCCCAGGACCCCAGAGCAGAATGGAATTGTGGAGAGAAGGAATAGGACAATAGTAGAAATGGCAAGAACATTACTAATGGAGAGTCAGCTACCGAAGAGTTTTTGGGCAGAAGCGGCAAACACTGCTTGCTATATACTAAATAGAGCTTTGGTAAGACCCATACATAAGAAAACACCATATGAACTCCTGAAAGGTAAGAGACCTAATGTCTCATATTTCAAAATTTTTGGTTCAAAATGCTTTATTCATAATAACAACAAGAGAGACTTAGATAAATTTGATGCCAGAAGTATTCCGGGAATATTCCTAGGATACTCTGAAACATCTAGGGCCTTCAGGGTCTTTAATAAAACTGATAGAACTGTAGAGGAAACCCCTCATGTCATTTTTGATGAAACAAAAATCTCTAATAGTCTAAATGATGATAACAGGTCTACAAGTCATGATGGAGAGTTCCTGAATCAAGTGCAAGAGGAGGAAGTAGAACCGGCTGAAGAACCCACTGATCTGAACCCAGTAAGTACAGCCGAACAAGGTGAGTCCTAAACAAATGTCAGAATTTTAAAAGACCACCATGTAACCAATATTATTGGTAGTCTTCATGATCCCCCTAGGACAAGATCCCATTTCAGAAATGTTCAGAATCAGGACTTAATTGCTTTAGTTTCTCAAATTGAGCCTAAGACCATTGAAGAAGCCTTAAGTGATGAGAATTGGGTAACTGCCATGTGTGAAGAACTAGGGCAATTTGATAGAAACAATGTCTGGGAACTTGTACCTAGACCTGAAAATTTCAATGTAATAGGAACAAAATGAGTTTTTAAGAACAAACTGAATGAAGAAGGTGTCATCTCTAGGAATAAAGCTAGACTTGTAGCTAAAGGCTACAGTCAGGAGTATGGAGTGGACTTTGATGAATCCTTTGCTCTAGTAGCTAGAATGGAGGCTATCAGAATCTTATTAGCATTTGCTTGTTCAAACAATATAAAACTTCAACAAATGGATGTTAAGAGTGCTTTCTTGAATGGAATTCTAAAAGAAGAAGTTTATGTTGAACAACCTCCTGGTTTTCAGTTTTCGACTAAACCTGATCAAGTTTTCAGGTTAAACAAAGCTCTTTATGGACTAAAGCAGGCTCCTCGGGCCTGGTATGAAAGGCTGACCAGTTTCTTACTGAATAAAGGATATAACAGAGGTAATGTTGACCAAACCTTATTCACTAAGAATTCAAGACAAGATCTCATCATAGTTCAGGTATACGTAGACGACATCATCTTTGGATCAACAAATCCTGAACTATGTAATGAATTTTCACAACTTATGTCAGCTGAATTTGAGATGAGCTTAGTTGGAGAACTGACTTATTTTCTTGGCTTACAGATAAATCAAATGTCAGATGGCTGCTTCTTCCACCAAACCAAGTACACGTTGGATATCCTAAAAAGGTTTGGGATGACTAACCTGAAGCAAATATCCACCCCAATGAGCACAAGCATGACCCTTAATGCAGATGAGTCAGGTAAACAAGTGGATGAAAAACTCTACAGAGGTATGATTGGATCCCTCTTGTACTTAACAGCTTCTAGGCCAGACATACAATTCAGTGTTGGCTTATGTGCAAGATATCAGTCTAGGCCTACTGAACTTCATTTGTCTGCTGTAAAAAGGATCTTTAGATATCTGTCTGCCACACACACATTAGGATTATGGTATCCTGCTTCTCACACATTAGATTTAGTTGCATACACTGATGCAGACTTTGCTGGATGCAAATTAGATAGGAAGAGCAGCAGTGGCCACTGCCAATTCTTAGGAGGATGCCTAGTTTCTTGGAGTTCAAAGAAACAAAATTCAGTGGCCCTTTCCACTGCTGAGGCTGAATACGTGGCTGCAAGCAGCTGTGGCACTCAAGTTATTTGGATTAAGCATCAGCTTCAGGATTACCAAGTAGAGACAGGATGCACTCCCATTTTTTGTGACAACACGAGTGCCATAAACATTGCAAAGAATCCTGTTTTACACTCACGAACAAAACACATTGAAATCAGGCACCACTTTATTAGAAATGAAATTGCAAATAAAACATTTGAACTAATTCATGTTGGGACTGCAAATCAAACTGCTGATATTTTTACAAAACCTTTAGATAGTTAAAAATTCACTTCATTGAGAAGAGAACTTGGTATTTACAAACTCTGACTGATCTGTGGCAATGAATTCAGTTTTTCCATGATTTTAGTGATAGTTCTGTCTTACTTTTTCTAATGGGGTCACTATGTGAGGGGGAGCGGGTGTGAGATTTGAGAGGTATCAGGTCTGTTTCTCTACTGTTATCAGGGTAGAATGGGAGATAGAGCTACTAGAGAGGGGGAGCTTGACTAATTAAAAACGTTTGAAAGATGGTTGTTGTTGCTGGATTAATTGTCAGAATTGATCTTGAGTATGCCTTTTTAGTAGAACCTCGTTCATTTCCTACATTCTTAAGTTTGTGCAATTAAAGTCCAGCCAGAACCTTCTTCTAGTAAGTCTTAAGAGGCTAAGATTAACCTTCACAAGTATATCCTCTTACTTTGTTTCTTGACTGATGAACAAGCTAGACTCATATGAAATGGGTTCTGTTATACGCTTTTCATAGGATTTCATGATAAGACCACGAGTAATTGCCCTGGCTTTGTCTTCAAACAACCTTCTTGAAGAGCTAGTTAAACTGATCAGTGTTTAAAACTGTATACTGAGAAACTAGGAATCCCATCAATGAAATGGGAACCTTCTAAGTCATGAAGTATCAGTTCTCATAAACAAAAACAAAAGAAAGAAATTCAATTCAAAATTTATGGTTGGCAGAGCAATGATGCCATGTGGTGAGTAACTGGGGATTCTGACCTCTGATCAAGGTGTCTCCTCATGTAAAAACCAATAGTCACTATCTCTGTTCTCTAACTGAGAAGGTATGAGGCTCTTACACTAAGTAACTAAGGATGCTGGCCTCTGACCAAGGTGCATACTTACTGTCAAAGGTGTAACTGGCCAAATACACTCTACAACAGTGCTTTCTCTCCTTGGAATGTTTTTCCTCAGTGCCTACAGGCTGTTTTCATGGTTCAAACTCTTGTTGTCCTTTTGACGAGCCTTAACAGCTACCTCAGTCATATTTGTTGACACTTGCTCTTCTTTCACATTCATCGTAAGTTGATAAACTTCAAGCTTCTTCTGAATCTCTTTCTCTTACCAGAACTCTAAGATTCTTCACTGACCTTAAAGCCCCATTTAAGCATCTAAGATTTGACACTGAGTTTCTACAGTTGGGACTCTCTCCATCTTTTCTCATCAATCCAGCGTCAACATCTCTCTTTCTCTTTTGTTTTGATGATGTCAAAGGGGGAGAAGGTTGAAAGGAGGAGGTTGAGCTAGTGAAAAGGAAGTGGTTGGAATGTTTTGGGTAAAAGATATTGAGTGCTGTGAGTTCAGTTTTTGAGAGGTCACCATTGCTGTTTTATCGAGAACTATTGCTGTTGTTATTGAGACTGCTTTAGGTTGGTGTTCCTTTTTCACTGAATTTGACTCATGGTGTTGCCATCATCAAAAAGGGGGAGATGGTTGAATCTCTGTAGTTTTGATGATGACTAACACTATGAATCAAATTATGTGTTGCTTCCTGGTGACTGTTAAAGATCCTGCATTGTCTGGATAATCTCTAGATCTTGGTTCTGAAAGGAGCCTTGGGAAATTTCTTGTTTGCATGCACATCGTCTGATTAAAATGTCTTCATCATGCTTTTCTGATTGAATGCTCCTCTAACACGTTCACCCATTAGCTCGTACCTGTCTGTCTTCATCTATATAGGTTCTGTGCTTTTGAGTGCGTTGACGCACTTGGCTGACTGCGTAGACGCAATTGTGCGTCTTTCACTTGCTGTCTTGTTCATTGCGTCGACGCTGACACTGGATGCGTTGACGCATTGGCCAGTTGCCAAGGGCGTGAGCATCTCACTTGAGGAGCTGAGGCGACGCTGCACGATGGAAGCGTTGACGCCTTGGGCTGATGTCCAAAGGTCTTTTGATCAACAACCAAGTCGATGCGTCGACGCTGTCACTAATGCGTTGACGCATTGGTGTGTATTGTGAAGGGTCCTGCTCTCCCTTATAAACTCATTGCGTTAACGCCTTGGCTTTACTGCGTTGACGCGTTCTTCAGTCCTCTGATAAGTTCCGTGTAATCTGTGTGAACAAACGTATGACTTGAATATTTCTGAGAGTGACTGAATGTTCTCTGAAACCTTACAGGGACTTAAAGACAAATTGGAACCTTATTCCAATCATATGAGCACGTGATTTGAGGGAATAATCGTCTAACACGTGGCTCGGGTCATCTGGAAGCATCTTCTTCGCGCGTGTCTCCCACACCCTCAGTCTCTCGTGAGTCTGGATATAAAGGAAGGTTTCTGCTCCTGAAAAGCTGCCGAAGCCACAAGAAAAAGGGTGAGGCCAGAGCGAGAGGAAGGAGAGCAGAAGCCATCCTGATCCATTCGTTGAGCGTACCTGGAAGAGAGAGAGTGATGAAGGAGAGGATGGTTTTCTGCTACGTTTTGTCTATGCTTCTTTAAGAAGCTATATTGTTTCTCCGTTCGATTGTCTTTCAATATTTCTTTATGTCTTCGTTTGTTCGTTCTTAAATTCCGATACTCTATTTTTGTTCCCTCTAGGTGTAGAGAAAGAGAGGTGAATCCTTTGGGTCACAGTGTGGCTTCCCTCTGATTTAGATCAGAGGAAGGGAGGAGTTCTCCAGGGTTTTGTGTTCAGGTAGTGAGAAGGCTACTTGGGTTCTTCCCTCCAGCTGAGGAGGAAGAGAGACAGCGTCTCTGAATTGCAGTGAGGGTGGGTCACTGCTGGGTTCCCTCTTGTCTAAGAGGAAGGGAGAGTTATCTCCGGGTCAGGTTGTAACGACCCGAGAATCCGATTACCGGGAAGGCCCGATAACCCGAGACTCGCACCGCCGCCCACGAGCCGGGAGGGCTCGGAAGGGCTAAAAGGAGTGTGGAGGCACAAGAAATAGGAAATAAAGCAGGACAATTCAACAATTAACAGAAATAAATAAACAACTACAACAGAGTCCAGTCCAACATAAAGTACAGTCTAAAGCAGTAAAACGTACCACATGCCAAGTGAACACTCGGCCCGGCAAGCTGGTATCAGAGCGGTGGTTGTGAACGTACATAGAATTCGAAATATTGCAGTGATCAGAGTCCGTAAGGTCCAGTACAGTCGGCAGCTGGCTTAGGGTTTTGTGTTCGCTTTCCGCCTTGTTTCTCGCTTGAGAGCTTGAGTGCGCTGTGCGGCGCTGTGAAGGTGGTTGCTGTCCACGGCTTTCGTGCTAGCATGGTGTCTAAGGATCGAGGTCGAGAGCCTTCTCCCTCATCGGTGGTGGCCCTGGTTGTGCTGCATTGGGCAGAGGTTGCTGGCAGGCGTGAGCTCGCGGTGCTGCGTTTGAGGAACCTGCAGCGTGGTCAGGTGGCTGGTAAGGATTTTTCATGGTTAAGTGGCCGTGAGCGTGCTCTGAGGGAGCTGCTGTCGGTTTTGGCCACTCCAGCTTGAGGTTTGTCCAGCCCCTGAGGTGTTCAGGTTATGGTTTAAGGTGGCAGAGTGGGTGTTCTGATCGAGAAGTGTGCTCGGGTGAACGGTGGATCTTCTCGGTGAGCTGCCGTTTCGTCGAGCCTGATATCCTGTCGTGCTCTGTGGCGTCAAAAATGATGTGTCGGTCCTGATTGTTTTGCGGATTTCGAGGCAGGATTGGGCTGTGGTGTCCCAGTAAGTCTTGCTCCTGCGCTCTTGTGTGCGAAGGGGTGTCGCCCTGGAGTTGGCTTGAGATGTGAAGGCTCCGCGGCGAGTTCGGGACTCGAGGATGAGCGTTGGCGGTTGCCGGTTATGGCTCGTGTTGCGGCTCTTGGCATGCCGTGTTACAGTTCGAGGAATTGCAGCGGTGATGCATCGAGAGATGCTGTGATTGTGGTCCGACGTGACACTCGCCGAGTGTGCCGAAGGCACTGACCTGATGGAAGTGATGGTTTTCCTTGGTGCTGGATGGTGCTGTTTCCAGCATGCGCGAGGTTTGAGGTCAGGTCGAGCGTGGAGTCCTTCCGTTGGTTGGAAGTGCGCTGGTTTCTCCTTTGGTTGGAGAGATTGCGTTCGGCTAAGGATCGTCATCTTGCATTGTGCGTTCGGATTGGTTGGCCTTGTGTGCCATGAAGTCCGTGCGAGACGTGCTCCTTGTCTTGGCAGGGTGGTTGCCTGTGAGAAGTCGTGCCCATTCCCTTGTCGTGTGCGGGTACTGGCGCTGTTCCGGAAGGACGAGTGCTGGTTGGGCGGTGTTCGCGCCTCGGGTAGGACCTACCACGTCAGGCGGTTCACCTACGGTGCGGTGTAAGATGTCAGGGGACGCTACCGGTTGTACTTCTAGTGGGTGGTACTCCTGTCGAGTACGGAGTGACAGACTGTCAGTCTCTGTGTCTTTGACCTTCGGGTTTTTGGTCGTGTTGACCGGTGAGTTCGGTTGTTTCACCTTGACGCGTGTGTCGGTTCTTGCGCCGTGAGATTAGTGCTAGTGGCTTTACCGAGGTTGGGTCTTGTTGTGCGGTACCCGCGATCGGATGGTCGGGGTTGCACCTTGGACAGCGTGTCCAGGTCGGCTGTGTCCGGGGGACAGGCCTCTACGGCATGGTTGCCATGTGTTCTTACTTCGGTAGGTGGTACTAGCGTGGTTCGGTAGCTTCGACTGTGTGATCGAGGTCTGCCTTCTGGCAGTAGGAGTAGCTGTAGTGCCGAGTTTTTGACCGGCCACCGGTTTGCTGTTCCTGCTGTAGTTGTAGCTTCCTTTCCGCTACCGCCATTGTTTCCGGTTGGGGTTCCGTGGGATCCCTGCTGAGTCTCTGTTTTGGAGACTCATTCCCTGCTTTTCAGGTGTGGCGGTTCTTCCTAGAGGTTCGAGGGTGCGGGACGGAAGTTCTCAGTTGCCAGCTTGCCGGGCCGAGTGTTCACTTGGCATGTGGTACGTTTTACTACTTTAGACTGTACTTTCTGTTGGATTGGACTATGTTGTAGTTGTTTATTTATTTCTGTTAATTGTTGAATTGTCCTGCTTTATTTCCTATTTCCTTGTGCCTCCACGCTCCTTTTAGCCCTTCCGAGCCCTCCCGGCTCGTGGGCGGCGGTGCGAGTCTCGGGTTATCGGGCCTTCCCGGTAATCGGATTCTCGGGTCGTTACACAGGTCTTGTGGTGTGAGACCTGGGTGCAAGCTGTGAGTTCAGCGTCTGTAGGGATTTCGATCTCCAAGCTGTGGATCAGCGTGTTATTGGCAGACTGAGTCTGCGGTTCTTTCTTGTGAAAGGGAAGCCTCACTCTGCCTTGAGTGAGGGATGGACGTAAGTCTGCAGGTTGCAGACTGAACCATCTAAATCTCTTGTTCTCCGTGGTGTGGCTGTGTGCATCTATTTTCCTTATGCTTCTGTCTGGCTTCATGAAGTAAGTGTGATTGTTGATGATCGAAACCTTGGTCTGACTGCTCGCTTAGTGCTTGTGCATATGTGCTGCTGAAATTCTGAGTGATATATGTTCTGCGCTCGTGACCTGCTTTATCTCGGTTAAGGTTCCGGATCATTTTACATATTGTCAGTCTTCCTAGCCAATCTCATCTTCTAAGATCTCCTCGGCTCGGACAAATATTTTTTAAACGGTGATCTATTCATCCCCTCCCCTTCTAGCTCACCGTCCTCCTGTCTAACAGAAAATGCCAACCGAACTCCCCTCCACGACATCAAGACCCGCCTGGACCAAGCGGGCAACTCATGGGTTGATTCGATCCCTAGCATTTTATGGGCCCACCGGACCACTGCTAGAGCCACCACCGGAGAGACGCATTTTCATCTCGCCTACGGGGCTGTGGCAGTGGTTCCGATGGAGATATCCAACCCCTCGCTACGAGTGGGACACTTTGATGAAGCCAGGAACAACTAAGCAATGCGGGAAAACTTGGACCTGCTCGAAGAAGGAAGAGCCAACACCCAGGTAAAACTCATGGCATATCAGAAGAAACTGGCCCAATACTACAACGCCCGAGTTAAGGAGTGACACTTTTTTCCCGATGATCTAGTGCTATGGCGAGCAAGTGTGGCTGACCCATGGGGAGCTGCAAGAAAGCTCGCACCAAACTGGGAAGGCCCGTACAGGGTAGCAGAGACACTCGGTAAAGGAGCATACATGCTAGTGATGCTGAGGGGGGGAGAGGTACCCAGGACATGGAACTCCATCAACCTCAGAAAATACTTCCAGTAAATCGTCACCAGCCGTACTCCACTACGATAAGTTACCTACGAATAACGGAAGAGGTAACCTAAGGGTTTCCTCGAGAAGAGGACCGCTCCCCTTGAAAACAAGAGGTAACCTAAGGGTTTCCTAGAGGCGAGCACTGCTCCCCTTGAAAACGAGAAGGTAACCTCAGGGTTTTCCTAGAGGCGAGCACTGCTCCCCTTGCAAATGAAGAGATAACCTAAGGGTTTTCCTAGAGGGCAAATGAAGAGGTAACCTAAGGGTTTCCTATAGGCGAGCACTGCTCCTCTTGAAAATAAGAGGTAACCTAAGGGTTTCCTAGAGGTGAGCACCGCTCCCCTTGAAAGCGAGAAGATAACCTCAGGGTTTTCCTAGAGGCGAGCACTGCTCCCCTTGCAAACGAAGAGGTAACCTAAGGGTTTTCCTAGAGGCGAGCACCGCTCTCCTCGAAAATGATGGCAGCAAATGAAGGGAGGACGCAAGCACCGCGGAACGCGAGCATGAAGAGCCGCCCAGAAACACGCAGAAGTCTTCCATAAAAGGTACACAACAGTATCAGCTCAAAATAAAGAATTTATATTTCTTTAGTCAAAATACAAGCTGCCAGAAATCGGCAAGTAACCCTCACACGGGCCAGTTACAAGTACGTGAAGAGACAAAACGTGCTTGATCATGGTGATATACCACTCCAACAGTTCACTTCTCGGGCACTGTCCTCCGCCAACAATCATGCTGAGTCTCTGAGCAGACACCTAGCACCCATTTTTATTCTGTGGAAGGGTGTCAACGGAGAAGCCCCCTATGCCAGAGAAGAGGGACAAAACCCCCTAGACCAACAAAGGGCTTCTCTGGTAGAAATCCTACACCAGGAAAACTAGGTCGGTTACTCCGGCCACCCCTAGTCGAACAGGGGCCAGTGGAGCGGCGAGGCCCACCCGTTACAGGGAACAAGCAGGCCTACACAAGCCAACGAGGGGCAGCGGTACTACGAGGCCAACGCATTATGAAGGCCACTCTGGCGTACTGGCCATGCCTCTAAACTGGCGAACAAGATCCCGCTGCCCCGGCTGCCACCGGCACCCACCTTGGATGGAGAGGTTGTCTCGCCACGGCCAGTGCACCACGAGTCCACTGCCGTCGTCTAGCCGCATGGCCTTGTCTGCAAAGTGGAAGAAGGGAAAATAGTTCCCTACCCTTCCTTACGCTCCTTCCGACCGGAAGATAGGAAGATGTTCCAGCAACGGGGAGCATCTCACCAAGTGCCTGCAGAAAGCAAACAATGGTTACATGCCACAAAGACAAGCGACAGGAACTAGCTGAGGGATGGAAAGCCGTAATACCCAGAGACTTCTCATCCCTTCAGGGACGGAACTTATCCGGCTCAAGGAGCAGGATCCCCCTGCCGGTGTATAAGCGGTTAACCTTCTCCAAGGCCTCCAGCCAGCCATCCAGGTACCCAAGCCTGTACTGCTCAGAGGCCGGGCCAACCTCTCCAGGCGCAGGCCACGGCCGCCATGGTAGCGGTGTTGGGTTTCTCAGGAGGACCAAAGGTTTACGACGAGCCTGCAAAAGTTCATCATCCGACGAAGTACCAGACTCTCCCGATGACATCATCTGAGAAGGCTACCCCCAAGGGTTCGCTAGTGCAAAGCTGGTCGCCTGGGCACCGCGAAGACCACCATTTATAGGGGGAGCAAAGTCCCCAGAAGCCTAGGACTCCTACCGCCTCAATCAAATCTGTGGAAACCAAAGCGACGGATCCCGAAAGTCGCACCCTATTGCGGTTACCTCGAGGATGCCGCTTCGTATCCCCGAAAGATCTGATAATAGCCTAGAAGGGAGAAAGTACATATGAGAAACTTCGAGACTTATGAAATAAAGGAAGTTTTTTTCCATTCCAAAATGCAAGAGTTTATAAAAAGAGGACGACCACCTAGGCAAAAATAGAGGAAAGCTGAAAATAAACGAGCATGGGCACCCTTCTAAAGGTGTACCCCGGATACATCATCACATGCCCCAGTCTCATCGGGCTCACGTGCATCTACAACTCCAGTAGGAGGCGACTCCTCGACCAAGTCCACCACTTGGTCCCTGGCCACCGAGACATCAGCAGGTGCTCGCTCACCTGCATTCGACACTGACCTCTCGGCGCCCGCCTCTGCGGTGTCAGGCCCCTCCTCTCGTCATCAGCATCCGAGCCGTAAGGAGTTGAAGGAGGGGGGAGGACTGGGGCCATGAGGCCAAGATTCTCCGCTGTGGCCTTCACAGCGGCACTCCAGCCCTCCCGAAAGCCACGGTCACGGGCAGGTCCATAGAACTCCAAGGCCACCTCCGTCAGCTCGTCCTGATAAGCCAAGGAGGAGCGGAAGTCCTCCAAGGCTTCCTCGCCAGCCGAGGACATGGACGTAGGCATCATGGCAAGCTCTGCCTCTACCTCCTTGGCACGGGCCTTCATGGCTCGAACCTCCACCTCCGACTTGGCTGCTCGCTCCTCGGCCACCTCAGCCCACGCCCGAAAGGAGTCCCGATCGCACTCCATGCCGACGAGGGCCAACCCTAGTTGGGCCAGCTGCTCTTGGAGCCCGGCGTTAGCAGCTTCAGACTCCTTCAAATGCCCTTCGGCTCCCACCTGAAGTGCTCGGCTGGCCTCCAGCTCGCGGGCGAGGTCGATGAAGTGGTGCCTCCACAACCCGAGGGCACTGATGACCAGACACGCGCGGCGATGGCCGTCAACTCCTTTGTGGTCTCGGGACCGAGCTCCCCAACGTGCTCGTGCCAGCGAGCACTCTGCACCATGAGGTCGACAACGGTCGTGACCCCAGGCAACCCCTCTATCAAGTCCTCGAGCTGCGAGGATTGACCACGCGAAGGAACCCTCGGTGAGGGGAAAGAACTTACTTTGGCAGCAGTAGGAGCTTTTCCCCTTTTGCGCCCCCGCCCTCCGGAGGCGAGTACCAGAGCAGCAACTGCCGGGGCTTCAGATGATGGCGGTGGAGGAACACTGGGGGGAGGCGCCTTAGAAGAGGCGGATCATGACTCCTGACCAGGGTAGAACCCCTCCCTCTCTTCATCGGCGTGCGGCAACTGTCCATCTCTGCCAGCTCATCATCAGTCAGAGGGATTCGACTGTCGCCAGCCATGGCGAGCTCTTCACCAGCCGCACTAGAAATGGCTACAGGAGAACTCCGCCGAAGACTAGGCCCTCCACTGGCCATGGATGCATCAGGTGAGCGTGTGAGAGGAATGTCGACCAGAACGGGATACGACAGCCTTCCTGGGGAAAACGTAACCTCGGCCTGGGGGGCGATGATCGACACCTGGCCTGCTCTCGGAGCAACGTGGTCCATAGGGTGAGGAGCTAGCCACGGCAACCAGATGGTCTTGTAGGTCCAACCCCATGCTTCAGCCGCCCCTGAAAATAGAACAAGGCTAGTCAAGCACCAATCACTGTCGACGCGACCCTATGAAAGGGGAAAGCCAGTACCCTGTGGTAATGGGGGATACAACCCGAGCTCCCGAAGCAGAGCCGGGGTCAGAACGAAGTCTGCGTCAACAAGAGGATACCGAAGAGTAGCCTTCAACTTCTGGCGGTCCTCGGCCCTGAGAGAGGGCTTCGTATCACGCCAGGTGCGACGACAGCCGCTGCGCATCCAACTATCGAAGGCCTCCGCCCAGTCTTTCGACTTGACAAGGTATATGTACCGCTCTGCCCAGCCCTTGTGGTTGGATGCGGTACGGGAAACTGTGATGAAATGCTGGTGGGTGCGAGCCTTGAAATAGGCGAAATAGGTATCGGACGGGCAACTCTGGAGGAGAAAGAAGTGCCGGGACAGATCGACACTCTGGAGCATAGACGAACCCGCAGAGGATGCTGTAAGAATCGGGGGTTATTTCCCCAGGACGCCACCCATAGTAATGGAGGACAGATGTGATGAAGGGATGAACTGAAACACGGAAGCCCACCTGAAAGGAGGCCACCGGGACCATGACCCCGTCGAAAGGGTAACTCATTATGTCATCTCCCACGGAGGGAAAGATGATGTCGTACTCGGGGGGAATCTGGAAGGCTTCCCACAACCCATGGATCACCCTATAGGCCACTAATGGTGGAGAACTGGGTCGACTAGCACCCGCACCTAAAGTGCTTGACGCGCCACCACGGCTAGGAGACGCCTCTTCCGAGGAAGAAGAATCGACGCTAAGGTTTCTTCTGCGGGGAGGCATGACTACAGAAGATGAAAAATATAGGGAGAGAAGGATCCTCACCAGGTAAAGGGAGCAAGACACCTACAATGAAGTGCGACAACCGGCAAGACGTGGGTACAGTTTGCGAGAGACCTCGCAGCGGTTCTTATAACCGCCCACTACGGGTCGACATTATCCCCTGAAGGGCAGGTGAAAGGATGTCGGCCGCTACGGCGGTACGACTATCGATGCCAGATGATCGTTCTGAGCCCACGCCCCCAGAACAAGACAAGACTCAGGGTCATCATTGCCAGCGTGGCCTCTGCCACCGCCAGAGGCACCTTACGCGCCAAGCAGGCTCTCGAAGCTACCAACTCCCGTTGTACGAGGAAATCATCTTCGGATCTTACACTCCGAAAAACCCTCTCTTGAACTACTCTCATCCCCCTACAGAGTGCTTGGCGACTGAGAGTAAGGAGGAAGTGAGGAGGGTAAATGAAGTTTGGCCCATATTCGGCCCTGTAATGATCGGCCCATGCCTACAAGCTTTTGATAAGAGAGCAAATCGACAGATGCTGCCCAATCCAACCCAACCTTGGATTCTACAGTAAGGGGAAGCACAATTCTCTTCGGAGAACACTCTGACGATCGACCGTTGCCCCCACGATGTCGACCTTGACCCCGTAAAGGGCGAGCATGCCCCATGAGCGCCGTAAGACTCGCTTAGGGACCGACCGGCGCAGAGGCTATCACCCCCCAATGACAAACTCCCTCCAATATAGCGGGGGAACATTACTCTAATAAGCGGACCCTTCCCTCTCAAGGGTTGAGGCCCCTCGCTCCAGGACAACCCATATAAAAGGGGCATTGACAGAAGAGAAGGGGACAATGAATACTTCTGCCATAAGAGCTTCCTATTGAGAATAGAACCATCAGACCTACCACGACAACAGAGAGGCTACCCGCCACGCACAGAGAGAATCCCTCTCCTGCATGGCCTTACCACCCAGCAAGCACTCTCCGAGTACCCACTGGGAGTGGCGAGCACGCGTGCAGAGGACCTACACGCCTCTCGGATCGTCTACTACGGATTCTACTCCTCTCTCACTTCGCTCTTCTCTATTGCTCATTGATCCCTTGCTGACTTAAGCATCAAATGGTTGTCCCCTGGGGTAATACCCGGGACTCCTTCTGATGCCTCTTTGGTTTCTTGGTGTTTGTAGGCCTCCACGGGCGCGAGATGACTTCCCTAACAAATAAATAGAGAAAGTGGTACGTGACTTAGGAACCATTTTCCTGCCGCTACAATATCTAAATTTAACTAAGTATGAAAGATCTAGATTTAAATTTAGAGACACCTACCTTACGTGCATCTTTTTCTTTTTAAAGTTAACAAATCCCGAGCTCACAGTAACGTAGCTACACTTGAAAGCTAACAAGAATTACCGAATGTTTACCACACTTGTGAGGCTTTCGGTCCATCTACCTCCCTTACCCTTCTCAGGCTCATGGTGTATTGTGCGGTGGTGAACCCCTAATTTTATGTCTTCATTAATTGAAGTCGATGATGGTGAGGTCCGATCAGTTACGATGATGAGACATGTACTATGGGGTTGTTTAGAAAGAACTGTGAGACATGATTTGCAACAGATAAAGGCTTGCTGCACACCCTCAACAGAGAAAGGCTTGCTGCACAATCTGGGTGTGTAGCACATCCTACTCGATTTGCAAACCACCTGGGGATTGGGCTATATATCGTGACATGACCTGGCATCTATTGGCAGGAGACATGCATGAGATGGGAGGGCATCATGACCAGGGGGTTGCGACGGTGTTGGGGGTGGGGAAAATACCCTCTCTGTCCTCACACATTTGAGAGCTAAAGCAAATGATGGGATTTTCTTTCTTCCATGAGGTAGGAGTCCCACGAGGCGTGCCCATCTCCTCGGATCCCAGTTCTCAACTCCTCGAAACCCCCTTCCTCAATAGGTAGGCATCCATCTCCCTTGAGACCCCATTCTTAATAGGGTTCCCCCTAGGTGCTTCCATCTCCCGCTCCCCAGCTTGCACTCTTGTCCCTCTCCAGTGACCACGCACTCCTAGTCACCCCCCTATGACGTCGTGATCCCTGATCAAAACTAGTGCTCTATTTCCCTCAAGGGATGACGCGCTCCCACTCCTGACTAGTGCTCCATTTCTCTCTAGAGATGATGCACACCCTATCTCGACCACTATTTTGTTTTCCTCCGACGACGACAACCTCCATTCCCCCTACCTTGAAGGAGCCATCTCTCCTGCCTCGACTTGGCTAGCAACTATCCCTGTAACGACCCAAGATTTGGATACCGGGAATGACCCGATACCATTCGAATCTTGACCTGCCGCCCACGCACCAGAGGGCTCGGAAAGGCTAAAAGGTGTGCGGAGGTACAAAGAAATAGGAAATAAAGTAGGATAATTCAACAATTAACGAAAATAAATAAATAACTAAACAGAGTCCAGTCCAACAAAGTACAATCTAAGATAGAGAAGCATACCCAACAATGAGTGAACACGTAGCCCGGTGAGCTGGCAACTAAGAACTTCCGCGCAGCACCCTCAAACCTCGAGGAAGAATCGCCACACCTGAAAAGTAGAGGTGAGCCTCCTATCACTAGCTCAGTAGGGGTCTTGTGGAACCCCAACCGTAAACAACGGTGGTAGCAGAAAGTAGCAACAACAGCAGGAACAGCAAACCCGGTGGCCGATAAAACCTAGGCCCTACATCTACTCCTATTGTACCAAAAAATGTGCCCCGATCTCGCAGTCGGGGGACCACGGGACTAACGGGAAAGCCTCTGGCTACACTGCCAGGAGAACCATTACGACACCACTATTGTAGAGGCCCTTCTCACAGACAAAGGCCCAACCCAAGACCACGTGGTCTGGAAGCAGCCACAACCTCACAGTCTTGAGCCTAACACTATCTAGGTAAAAGACCCTCGGTAGCGCTTACCGGATACCCTAGACCTCTAACTCGGAAAACACATGGAACTATATGTAAAACCACGTCTCGTAGATGGAAAATGAAAACTCGAGTCACAAGAATATCACGTCACATGACAGGAGTACGTGCCCACCAGAAGCAAGACCAGATGCGTCCACTGACGTCTTATACCACACCCCAGTGTCTCCCTACACGCCCAGGCGGAGACTGAGACACACAACAAGTACCACGAACACAAAACAAGGACTAGATGGGGTCGCACTCGCCAGCGCGGGTCCGACGCCCCTAACCATGTGTGCACACACAAACCATGTGCCCTAGGTCAGATCCTCTAGCTTGTTCTTCCCCAAAGCCCGGACTCAGGCTACCCGAAGGGGCCCTACGGTAACCAGCCTAAAAATCGTCTCCCTTGGGTAAGTCGCTCCACCACTCCCTAGTGGGTCAGCACACGTGTGCTGTAAGAAGGCTACGACTAGTGGGGAGTCACCAACGTAAACACGGAAAGTCACGCACGCACCCATTGCGAGTAACTCGGAGTACTAGGTGGCTCAGGCCACCAGACTCTGGATGGTTCACTAGACCTACTAAACCCAACGGTCCTTGAGTCACGTGACTCGGGTCAAGACCGCTGCACATGATGATACAATGCCATGAATCTACCCTAACCCCTAGGTCTGAAACCACGGTAGCACGATTCCCAAGGTAGCTCACAAGTCGCCAAGTCGATTCCCTATCCAGGAAAAAGTGGGAAATCTCCAGCCCCAGGCTGGGTGATTGGACTCATAGTCCAAGGCCACACGCACGGCCCACTCAGAAATCACCATCCGAAAAAACCCACATCATGCGGGGAAAGCCCACCGCACTCATGCCGACTCACGGCGACTCGATCTAGCGAAAGCACAGAAGCCCGGAACACGAGAGGGTCACCCGGACCCTTAAGACCCATGGGCATGCTAATCGAGGTAACACGGTACCTCTGGATACCCAAAAATATGGTCACGGAACCCACAGGGTGTCCGAGACAACCACAGGGCCATAGGTCAGTCATTGGGTCTCAACCGGACTGACCGGGGCCCAAACATTGCGAACGGAACACAGCTAGCATGAAAACTAAGTAGCGGTCCTCTCTAGACCACCACCACAAGTGGCGGTCCACTCTGGACCCCGATTCCCCATATAGCGGTCAACTCTAGACCGCAACTTGCCCGAAACACACGGTCAATAGGCTGTCTTCCCCAAGACCACAATCGCTAGTGCCAGTCCTGGCCTGACCACTATCAGCGAGTGGCGGTCAGTCGCGAGGCCGCTACCACACGGGACCCAGACGACCGGGTAGCGGCCAGCACCTGGACTGCTACCCCCAGCAAATGGTCATGCCCCGACCGCTACCTCCAGGTGGCGGCCCATCGCGAGACCGCAACCTGGAACCGACTTATTGGGCCAGGAAACGGTTCCCATTGGACCGCCTTCACAGGTAGCGATCTCTGGTACGACAGCTACCTGCCTCTGAGCCCAGAAACGGTGAATCTGGTGGAAAACCCCATTCCACGCCCTGTTCACACCCATGTGATGGGGAAAACAAGGGGAAACCATTCCTCAGCCTCTTTAGCACCGAGAGGACCCATTCAAACCCCAAAAACATGATCAAAACGAGAAATCCGGCTCCCACCCCAAAATCACACATTTTAACCCCGACGGGAAAATAAACCCTCTTGGCTTATCTCGGGCTACCAAACTCGCGGGAAATGAAGTACAGAGGTTAAGGAACCATCCCCCTACCTCCACTGAAGATTCCTCACTCCAAGGATGCCAATTCTCCATGAAAATGCCACACGAATCGCCACGGCGCCCCGAAGTCACGATCGAGCTTCGCCGCGCCTCCACCGCCTCGATCCTCACCCATCCTTGCCCGCTCCTTGCCCGCATCGCCCCCGCCACGCTCCGTCGGCCTCTGGAGAAGAGAGGGGAGAAAGAGAGAGCGTGAGAGAAGAGAGAGGGAGAGTGTGAGAAATGAGAGATGGAGAGAGAGAAAGGGGTTGGGTTTATATATAGAATTTGGAATTTCCAAAAAATACAAAAAATAGGAAAAACACTCTCCACGATCCTCGAAAAATGGACAACGTGCCTGCAATGTCCCAGAGTTGGAGAACGCAACGGTTCACCCTACACGGGGTTACGAAGGCTCGACAGGTAAAAACACGCGTAAACCACAAAACTCAGTCCGAGACACACAAAAGTGATCCGAAACCCACGGATCCTGATCCGGACAATATCCAAAAAATTTGGAGCATTACAGCCCTCCCCCTGTAAGGAAATTTCATCCTCGAAATTAAGGACAAGCACCATGCCACAGGGGGAGAACACCCCGAACCAACTGATAATGCTGTCAGAGCTCCAGCAAAGAAAACCTCGATCTCATGAAAACACAGTTCCTGAGGGACAAGGCTAGACCATAATCATGAGCAACACCTCACTCCGCACATAGCACACATCGATCATCAGAGCAGGCATAACACAAAAGCATAATTTTGGCATCACCTCAGTCACAACGAAATCCAATCATGGCACCGTTGCCACAATTTTAAAAATATACCGCACTCACAGAAAGAAAAAAAGATTTTTTTTAATATGCAAGGGGTTTATGCGGACCTACCAAACATGCGTAAACCCCCCCCAACCCTTCAACTTCTCCTATAAAACCCCCTTAGAAGCTCAAGGGGCATAGATACATGCATACAAGCAAGGATACTCACCTACAGGCGCTCAAGAACTCAAGCCCCAAGGCTTCCGGCGAAGATGCGAGGAGCAAGGCGTGTTGGGTGACTTGTTGATCGGCTGGTATACGCCGAGGGTATGTCGAACGTACTCCCCTCACATGGCGTCTAGCCGTTTCACTAAAGTCCATTCCCTCGCGTATGAGGCGTTATGATAACGGCGATCACACCCGCACATCGGGTCCGCCCGCGTATGACGAGTTATGATAACAACGCACATGCCATAATGTCAGATTTGCTCCTGTCATGGGACTACGTCCCACCGCTCACCCCGAGCCAGTCATCGACTGTCCCGACCGCTGACCTAAGTTAGCCGGACCCTGGCCCGAAAGTAACATTCCCTAGACCGGCTCCAACTCCTTGGCATGAAGACACTCACCTTCTGGGACCCATACCCGACCGCACACTTTGAGCCACGTCCGACCTCCCTCAGGCACCTGCCAGTGTCCGCCCTTGCCATCCAGTCTATCCCTCCCTCGGCAAGTCGCACATGCCCTTAACTCCTTGTGGAGAGCCTCTGTAAAAACACGCGGAGATCCGCTTTATCCTGCACTGACTTGGGGACCGAACCATGTGTTGGAATTATCTCGTGACTTGCACCAGATATATTTCAGCCTTTTAGGCCCACTTGTAAAGCCTGCATGGCATCTATAAAGAAAGAAACCAGCTATCTCTGCATACCATACCCGGGTCTCAGTCTCCCCTCCACACCAGCCAATGTGTGACCAGTCTCCTAGACCCCAGTTAACTAACCCTCCCAGTCAAGTGAGATGGTCACCTTATAGTTATAGGGTATACCCGGTTCTCTATCCATGGCTTCAGAAATATCCATGCCCTCCTTCAACATGGAACAAAAGTGTTTGGATTCAATTCGATGTAAAATAAAAACTAGCTGTTGGCGGTCGGTGGGGAAAGACGTCAAGTACACGAATCCCCGCAATCGTCTGCACACTCATACCTGTGAAACCTCCTTCTCTCCACGTGCTACCTGACGTCCTCGTGCCCACGTGTCGCGTCCTGGCGACGCTTCCCCGATCAAAATTTGGTTCCATAGGTGATTGTCGAGAGATCGACTGACATGCCTGTGCCCTGCCCAATTACCCAGTCACCTAGTTACCTTGGTTCCATTCACTTAGAATGAGCAACCACTTGTTTTCACATACCACTACTATTATTCATTCACTCCCGGAAACCTCTCGTGTAAGTTAACCCCTCTCGACTTTCCGTAAAAGGCGAGTGTACTGTACTGCCGCGAGAAACATATGCCCACAAAAGAAAATACCCCTGATATAACATACACTCCCTGTAACACCCCAAAGTTTTTCTAATATTTTTTGGGGATTAAATAAAATTATTAAATATTTAAAAGACTTAATGGGCTGATTAAACGAATTATAGGTAATTAAATTAATTTAAAGGCCCTATATTAACCAAAGGGCTAAGCCCACTTAAAACAGGCCCATAAAGCCGATTCTAAGGCTTTTAGGCCCAACCCATTTATAGAGACGTAATTAGGACTATTTTCGGATTTAAATTAGATAAATAGGCCAATTAGGGGATAAATAGAAGATAAATGGGAAAATATGAAATTTTTGGATTTTATGCCAGAAGGCGGTCTATCGCACGACTGCGTCTTCCAAGAGGCGGTCCAGACATGATCTTCTTGCTTCTGAAAATGGGATTTTGAGAGGCGTGAAAAGCTTAGATTTTTCCCATCCCAATCGCCTAGGATCGAAGTGTTCTGGCATGTAACCCATCTAGGACTCTTGAGAGATCAAATGGTTGCCCTATAGGACTCCTATTTGATCTAATCTCTCAGCTCTTGGTCATTCCCTATAAATAGGGCCTAGGATCGACCGACGCGAACCCTCGTTTTGGCTCGCGTGGTTCGACGGTAAGGTGAGGTTATTTTATGTTAGTCTTTTAGAAATTTTCATTCCCTTTAGTATTGTCTAACTCCCCCCCAAATTTCATGTTAGGAGATCATGCCGTTGAGGAGTTAGAGGATATACAAGGAGCTGTTTCTCTGCAGAATGCACAGGAACAAGCGTGTTTATCTGGAAAAGACCCGAGGTTTAGGGATCCTATCAGAGGTATTTTCAGGTTCATCCTTTAGAGTTATTTGTTCCCCTTTATATCTTCTAATCACCATCCAAATCTCATGAATTAAGGACGAGAGGTTAAGGAGATAGAACGTCGAAAAGTTACGGGTTTCACGTAGGACACGCAGGAACGGGAGCGTACTTCCAGTCAGAAATTCAAACTCTAGGTGCAACCCCAGAGGTAGGTTATCTCATGATGGCTCAAACAATGTATCAAGAGTAAAATCCCACGGTTTTCTCTTGATTTCAGGCCTTCTACACGTCGTATTTCAAGTTTTCCCATGACTACGCAATAGCCCTTTTAGTTCATGCTGTCCATAACATCTTAGCTAGAAATGATAAGCACTTTGATTAAATCCATGTCTTCCTATGCTTTAGAATTATGCTATCATGTTTTAGCCTAGTATTTCATGCGTTTTGCGTTATTAATTTGCCCTAGAATCGGCCATGCACGCATTGTTTACCTTCTGTCTATTGCAGATAGAAGGCGGGTCATCAGACACTGCTACTGTCAAGAGGCGGTCCCCGATAGACCGCTATTTCCAAGAGACGGTTCTCACTAGACTGCGTTATGTCTTCTGTTAACCCTAAACAGAATGTAAATTAACCCTTATAAATATATGCTAAGCCTAAGTAATTAGGTTCTATTCCTAGTTATGTCATTATATTCATGATTTTGGTTATATTATGCATCAATCATGGTAGATTTTATACCCTTCATGTTTTAGAAACTTATTTTTATCTTATGCTAATTTCATGCCAAAATCATATAGTCTTGTATTAAAGTTACTTTCATATAATTTATGGAACTTGTTACATTGATGTTTGATCGCTGTTTTGACACGATACACTCTCATGTCTAGTCTTTCTTGAGTACATAGCGCGTATTGCGGTACGTTGCTATTAGTTACACATGCACTTGCTAGGCACACTCTCTTGGACTTGTGATCCTCTCCGTCGGATATTCCTTCTGTCGGACTAGGTGATCATGTTTCAAGGCCTTCGTAATACTCCACGAGCTTGGGATTCCCACTAGGACGCCGAACTGGTTGTACCCTAAAAACCCATAGACTAGGACATGCTAGCTACAATGTCCTGCATAAACTCATGAAGCATTCAATGGTGAAAGGGCTGCCTGAACTCTCATTTAAGCAAAATAATAAAATTTGTGATGCATGTGTCCTAGGGAAACAAAAAAGAAAATCATTCAAAACCTGAACTGAAAATTTATCATCTAAACCACTTGAACTAATTCATATGGACTTGTTTGGGCCAATAAGAACTGCTAGCTTAAGTGGTAAAAGATATGGCTATGTGCTAGTAGATGATTTTTCAAGGTTCACATGGGTGTTCTATCTTGCACATAAAAATGATGCTTTTGATGTGTTTCAGGCACTCTACATGAAGATAAAGTAAGACGGTGAGTTTAAAGTTTCTAACATTCAATCAGATCATGGTGGTGAATTCGACAATGTTGACTTCTATGATTTTTGTAGGAATGAAGGTATATCACACATATTTTCATCACCTAAGACCCCTGAGCAAAATGGGGAAGTCGAGAGGAGAAACCGAACACTCATAGAAATGGCTAGAACCATGCTGGCAGAAAGATAACTTCCTAGGAGATTTTGGGCTGAGACTGTAAATACAGCATGCTACATCATTAACCGATCTATTGTAAGGCCTTACACCAAAAAGACTCCTTATGAGTTGTACAAAGGTAAGAAGCCTTCTCTCTCTCATATGAAAGTGTTTGGTTCTAAATACTTTATACACAATGATGACTGTTGTGACTCCTCTGGTTTGATGATGATGTGGAAAGAGGGAGAATGTTTTGTCTTCTCTGGACATGATTTCAGTTAAGGAGTCAGTGTATTTTGAATGATTGGCAACAGTTTAATTGACTATGTTAACTTTGCTGACTTTACTGTTGACCTTATGTTGACTCCTATAGCATTGGTTATTTTGATGAAATTAATTTAGTCAGATTTATTGCTAAGTCTTTTAAGCACTGATGTCAGTATTAGTCAAGCATTCTGCATGTAAGGTCTATGTTAGTATAGAACAGTTCATGCATTAGGTCTGAGTTAGTGTATGTATAGTCGACGTTAGCTACTTCAGATTTGCTCTTAAGGTCATGCGAGTATCGAATTTTGAATAGCTGATCTTCGTCTGCAATAGGTAAGGTCAACGTTAGCACCACTGCATGCATATCAAGGTATGTGCTATGATAACGTGAAAGTTCGTCGTTTAAAACACGCGTATCAATTTTAAAAATTTCAACTCACACTAGATGAAAGTAAGACATAATAAGGTGGCAAGAAGGTCGAATCCACAGGGAAGAAGATATTTTTAGAGTTAAAAACCTTGGAGTTCTTTAGAAAACACTTGTGATTTTACTTTGCTTAAAGAAAACAGTGAAATGAAGAACAAACCAAACACTTAACTAAAAACACCTATGATTATGCGCCTGGGCTATAGAAATTAATTGCATGAAGTGAAAAGAAGAGATAGAAGAAAGGGGTAGAGAGAGAAGAAGATCAAGAACTAGATCAAAAGAACAACTCTCTTCATTAACTTAAAAGAAAGAGTACATGAAGTGCAAGACAAGCTTACAACAAAGAGGTGATAAAGATTACAATGAAGTAAAATAACACAAAAGTAATAACAACAAGAGGAGCCTGAGATGTGAAGATGGTAGCAGCAATGGTGATGATGGCGCCGTCCTCTCTTGGCCTTGGATCACGAATCACCTTACAGAAGATGTCGTCTACACCGGGAGGAAGTTGCCTTTGTCGTTGAAGCTGCCTTTGGAGGGTAAATAACTTTGAACCCAAGAGGAATTAGGGGATGCCCAAGAATAAGAAGTTTAAGAGGAATAAGAGATAAAGAACTTTGATGAATGACACAGAGAGAGAAAATGTAAGGAAGATGGTGAAATCAGAGAAAGGAGGGAAGTGGTCTGCTCGGATGAATAGTAAAATCACAGGACAGTAAGTTGAATAACGGAAATAATTTCACAACTAGAAAGAATTAGAAGATGATGTAGAAGAAGAAATTGTAAAACACTTAAAAATAAAGAACGTTTATGAAGACAGTAAGAGGAGAAGAGGGACGTAGGAAGGAGAAAAATAGGGAAGCACAGAGAAGAACACATTTTAAAAAATGCACAGGATAGAATAGTAAAACTTATAAAATATCTTAAAACCAGAAGGAATTAGAATATGATGCAGAAGAAGAAGTTGTAGAGAACTTAAAAATAAAGAACTTTCATGAAGAGTGAATCAGCTGAAAACGAACGTAAGTGGGAGAACTCGGAGGCCTAAGATGAGAGAGAGAAAGAGGGAGAGTGAAAATTGCCAAAAGAAGGACTCCCCTTCTCCTCCTTGTCATGTGCTATTTATAGGAAAAATTGGGTAGATGGAGGGTAGAGATTGTATCAAAAGGAGATGGATGGGTGGGATTTAGGTAGAATATGATGCATGGGGAAGAGGAAAAATAGGTGGGCACCCCCTTTCTTGGACTTTGGACACCCCCTTCCCCAAGGCTCATCATGTCTCTCCTTTATTTTAAACTTTGAATTCAATTTTTCCTCCAACCAAAATCTTTGTTTCTTTTCCTCAATTTCAAACTTTTGAAATTTATTTTCTCTCTAACCGAAATATGTGCTTGTAACTTGGTCAAAGTTGTGATGACAATTTTGTCCCCGGCTTCTTTTGTAATTACCTTCGGTGTCCTACACACATAATTGTACTTTAGTCCATAAAAATTATCATAATGTGCACATAAATCTCAAATGCTCATAGTTATGCAATAGAGAATTAATGTCCATGGCCCTCAACTTTAATTTATTATTAAATAAGATCATCGAATTAATCAATTTGCGTGAAAACTCCAATTTAAATGCGGAGTTGAGGTTTACTATGAAATATACATAATTATCTTATTATATGCACATAAAATGGTGTACATGCGATGAATTATCATAAGAAATGGACACTTATCACACCCCCCAACTTACTCATTGCTAGTCCCTTAGCAATGCCAATATATTAAAAGTTAGGACTAACAAGAGTTTGTAAAATTCATGCTCTCATATCCAGTTCTCCCTTCATAGAATCAACCAAAGATTAGGAATCTAGAATAATTAATGCACACTAGCCTTATGTAGGAACTTAATAGTACATGATTAAGAATTCAAATTAAAGCTCAATAGCACTTGTGCATGTGTAACTACCAAATCAACAGCTTAGACAATTGCATCCCCCATTCTCTATTCCAAGCAAATGCCTTTCAACCCTGCACCTCTTAGATCAGAGCATTAAGTATATTAATTTTTTTGTCTGTCTTATTACTTTGTCCCTTTGGGATCTTTTATAGCACACATGATGCTGCACCATCCCTTAACTGTTTTGTGCGAACCTCAACACGTATTAAGTGAAGTAGGCCCGGTTACTAAGATCAGGGTTCCCTTTTCTGTTTGACGTGAACCTCAACACGTCTTAGGTGAAGTAGGCCCGGTTACTAAGAATTGAGACATTTTTCATGGTATTCTTTTCTTCTTCTTTTCTTCTTTTTTTTCATAGTGCCATTGCACTTATTTGATAGATAATTTGGCAGAAAGCTTTGTAAAAAGATCTCTTTTCTTAAGAAGTGCAGAATCTCAGACAGCATACCAAAAATAGCAGATGACTTGTCTTGCTTGTTTCATTAGTGTGCAACATGAAATTTTTTTTCAAAGTGCACAAGAACTTTAAAGGGATTCTTATATCAGTTTTCCATGGCTAGATTGACTAAAATTTCCATCATCCTTCTCCCTAGTATTTTCTATTCCAGAATTACTTTTAATTTAAGCATGAATCATGAACTCAAAATGGGGTTTACATCTTTCTACTTTCATGCAATGATGACATGCAAGACAGAACTCCTATAAGGTTGTACTATATGCATCATGAAAATTTCTCTCCCCCCCAACTTGAATGACATTGTCCTCAATGGCATATAGAATTGAAAGCAATAGAACAATGTATCAATAAATACTTCTGAGTAGGAAAGAGACAACCGGATATGCGGGATGAAACCTCCATCAATGTCATGGATGGCGACGACTTCCTCTCCTTAGCCTTAACCTGACTACTAAAACACACTCAAACAAAAACGTCAAAACAACAAAAACCGTGGGTTACCTCCCAGAAGCGCTAAGTTTCCCGTCTTCAGCCAGACGAATGAGAGCTCACAAAGATTTTATTCCAGACCACTTTGGACAATGGATACTTTTTGTAACTGATCATTTTTCAAATAAGATTTCAATATTTGACTGTTGATAGTGAAAATTTGACCATTTTTAGGATTCACAATTTTGACGGCACCGTGGTCAAAAGCTTTGACAACTACAAATGGTCCATCCCATCTGGACTTGAGCTTTCCAGGGAATAAGCGCAACCTACAGTTAAAAAGTCATACTTTCTGATTTGGTTGAAAAGTTTTCCTTTGAATATGCTTATCATGGAAGGCTTTCATTTTGGCTTTATAGATTTTTGAATTTTCATAAGCTTCATTTCTTAGTTCCTCTAATTCATTGAGTTATAGAGCTCTTTGCGTCCCGACTTGAATGAGATCAAAGTTGACTTGTTTGATGGCCCAATATGCTCTATGTTCAAGCTCTACAGGCAAGTGACATGCTTTTCTAAAAATGAGGCGGTAAGGTGACATGCCAATGGGAGTCTTAAATGCAGTTTTGTAGGCCCAAAGTGCATTATCTAGTCTCTCAGACCAATCTTTTCTATCCGGCCAAACTATCTTATGCAGAATGGTTTTTATCTCCCTGTTAGACACTTCTACCTGGCCACTAGTTTGGGGATGGTAGGGGGTAGCGAGTTTGTGAGTTATGCCATATTTGTGAAGCAGAGCTCGGAATTTTTAGGACAACCAAATCTAGAAAAGATGTGTTTCTTAACAAACTTCATCACAACCTTGTGATCATTTGTCCTAGTAACAACAGTTTCAATCCATTTCGAAACATAGTCCACCACCACCAAAATGTATTCATTGCCAAATGAAGGTGGAAATGGTCCCATAAAGTCTATTCCCCAAACATCGAAAATCTCTACTACCAGAATGGGACTGAGCGGCATCATATCTCTTTTTGAATTATTTCCCACGGCTTGGCACCTTAAACAAGTTTTGGAAAATTTGTAAGTATCTTTGAATAATGTGGGCCAATAGAATCCACTGTGCAACACTTTCACCGCTATTTTCTTTCCTGAAAAGTGTCTCCCACAAGCAAGATTATGACAGAAGTTCAAAACAGATTGTTGCTCCTCCTCGGAGACACATCTTCTTATTATTTGATATGGACCCACGTGAAACAGCTCTGGGTCCTCCCAAAAGTAGTACTTAACCTTCACAAAGAATCGATCCTTCTCTTGCCTAGACCACCCTTCTGGGATCTGTCCTACCGCCAGGTAGTTGACTATATGAGCGAACCAAGGGGTTGTTGTATAAGAGATGGAAAGAATTTGTTCATCGTGGAAGGAGTCGGACATAGGGACACTTTCAAGAATTACAATCCTAGATAAGTGATCAGCTACAACATTCTCCAACCCATTCTTGTCTCTGATTTCCAAATCAAACTCTTGTTGTAACAAAATCCACCGTATGAGACAAGGTTTGGATTCCTTCTTAGACATCAAAAATTTTAATGCTGAGTGATCGGAATAAACAATGACTTTCGCCCCTAACAGATATGATCAAAATTTTTCGAGGGCAAACACAACATCTAATAATTCCTTTTCCGTGGTGGTGTAGTTCATTTGAGCATCAACGAGGGTGCGGCTCGCGTAGTAGATCACCACGGGTTTCTTTTCAACTCTTTGACCTAGGAGAGCTCCTACAGCATAGTCTGAGGCATCACACATGATCTCAAAAGGGAGCGACCAATCAGGAGATTGGAGAATGGGAGCTTGTGTGAGAGCCGCTTTCAAAGAATTGAGCGCCTCTATATAGGACTCATCAAGATGAAAGGGAGTGTCCTTGACAAGCAATTATGTAAGTGGTCGAGCAATGGTGGAGAAGTTTTGAATGAATCTGCGGTAGAATCCTGCATGGCCAAGAAAGGAACAGATCTGTTTGACCGAAGAAGGGGGAGGAAGATTAGAAATCAGATCTACCTTGACCTTGTCAACTTCTATTCCCCTCTCTGAAATCACATGGCCTAAAACGATCCCTTCTTTTACCATGAAGTGGCTCTTCTCCCAGCTCAACACTAGATTCGACTCAATACACCTTTTCAATACCCGAGTTTAGTTTCCCAAACAATCTTCAAATGAATCACCAAACACTGAAAAGTCATCCATAAAAACTTCCAAGCATTCTCCCACCATTTAAGAGAAACTGGACATCATACACCGCTAGAATGTGGCAGGGGCGTTGCAGAGCCCAAAATGTATTCTTCTAAAAGCAAACGTGCCATAGGGGCACGTGAAAGTTGTTTTCTCTTGATCTTCCGAGAAAATTGCAACTTGGTTATATCAGGAATAGCCATCCAGAAAGTAATAATACTTCTGCCCAGCCAGTTTCTCCAAGATCTGATCAATGAATGGGAGTGGAAAATGATCTTTTTTCGTGACTGAATTTAATTTTATGTAATCAATGCAGATTCTCCACCCTGTTAGTAATCGTGTAGGAACTTCTTCTCCTTTCTCATTTGTTACAACTGTCAGCGCTGATTTTTTGGGAATAACTTGAGTTGGGCTGACCCACTTACTATCAGAAATGGGATATATGATCCCGGCATCCAACCATTTGACAACTTCTTTCTTCACTACCTCCTTTATACTTAGATTCAGCCGACGCTGCATCTCTCTGCTCGGCTTGGCATTGTCCTCCAAGTAAATGTAATACATACACACATCCAGACTAATACCCTTCAAATCTGCCACTGACCAACCTATCGCCCTCTTGTGCTCCTGAAGGTCATCTAGGAGTTGGGATTCCTGAGCAGCGGTGAGGTTGGAGCAATGGTTATGGGCAGA
Source organism: Amorphophallus konjac (assembly GCA_022559845.1). Classification (NCBI taxonomy): domain Eukaryota; kingdom Viridiplantae; phylum Streptophyta; class Magnoliopsida; order Alismatales; family Araceae; genus Amorphophallus; species Amorphophallus konjac. Next base: position 40,531,187 of record CM040120.1, on the reverse strand, counting down.
GTTTGGTTAGGACCTAGATAAGCATACTTCAAAGGATCCGGTAGAGACTTCAATTCTAGACTGGACGGTTGATCCAAAGATGAAATAATATGTTCAGCTTGAAGTGGAGGGAGTGACTCTACTCTAGAGTAGGGTGCACTAGAAAGTGGAGAATCCTGGAGCATGCTACCCTCTTCTAGACATTCCTCATAAACTTCCGGACTTTCTTCAATTAGTTCTTCAAAAACATCAATGACGCTACATTCCTCCTCATGGTCCGGATATTGAGATGCTTTGAATACATTTAGAGAAACCTTCTCTCCTCCGAAAGAAATATCCATCATCCCCGTGGCACAATTTATATTGGCATTGGTTGTTACAAGAAACAACCGTCCCGAAATGATAGGTGTGTGCTTTAATTCCTGGGACGAGGCCATATCCAGAATAAGAAAGTCCACCGGGAAATAACATTCATGCACCTTCACAATCACATCTTCCAATAGTCCCCTTGAAGTCTTTACAGATCGATCCGCCAGTTGAAGGATTATAGATGTGTGTTTCAATTCCCCTAGGTCAAACTGCTCATATATAAAGGTGGGTAACAAGTTCACACTGGCTCCAAGGTCCAGCAATGCTCTATCAAATGTAATTCCACCTATATCACAAGAAATCAGTGGAACTCCGGGGTCCTTCAACTTTTTAGGCAAATGATTCATAACAACTGCACTGACATCTTCAGACAAGCGGACCTTTTGTGTTACTGCCTTTGGTTTCCTTTTTGGTGTACATAGCTCTTTCAAAAATTTTGCATACGCCGGTACATATTTGATCGCATCCAATAGTGGAATATTGATGTTCACCTGTTTAAACAATTCCATTAGTTCTTCTTGTTGGACCGACTTTCTCTTTTAAGCTTTTGGCTTCAATGCATCAGGGAATGGGACCTTAGGAACATACTCTCAGGGTCCTTCATCAACCTTTGCTTTCCCTTTGGCCAGCTTGTTTTCTCCCCCCTCTTGCCTCTTCTTTTCTTGCATAATTACCGACTCCTCATCTTCACTATCACTCTCCTCGTGGGCATCTTGGCTCGAACTACTTCCGGCATCCTTAGCCTGATGAGGATCATTAAGAATTTTTCCGCTCCTAAGGCTAGAGATGGCTTTGGCATTCTCGAACTGAGGACTTATAGGAGGGGGCAGCTGAGGTTGGTTGGGCTGATTGGGTTGAGGAAGAATGGGAGCTCTTGGAGGGAAATCTGGAGGTTGTTGATTGTGGGGGTTGGCCACCGGTTGGCTAGGGAGCTGGCCTACCTCTCTTCTCATGTTATTAGCTGCAAGTTGCCCTATCTGATTTTCCAACTTAGAAATGGATTGTATTTGGGTAAGAATAAGTTGTTGGAGTTGTTCAAACTTGTCATCAAAAGTGGGCTGAGTAGGAGGTGGCTGATAATGTGGTTGATGGGAACGATGTGAAGGAAATTGCTAAAATTGGCCCTGAGAAAATTGAGCTTGAGGATATGGGGCCCGAGCTTGATGGAAAAGAGGTTGCTGGAATTGTTGATGAAAAAAAGGAGATGAATAAGAGTGATTTGGATTAGATTGACTTGGCATTGGAAAATATTATTTTTGATTTGAATGGTGTGAGGGATGAGATTGGGTGGATGGGCTTTGATTGGATTTCCAAGAAAAATTTGGGTGATTTCTCCAGCCTGGATTGTAGGTGTTTGAGTAAGGGTCGTATGCGGGCTTAGAGACACCTTGGGAAGCAAAGATTTATTCTTGAATAAATGGGGAAGTTGGGTTGCTATGGGACGCTCACTCACAGAATGGTTAAGACTAGAGCACAAAGCACAAGTTTCTTCTTGACTGGGAGTTGAGAATTGTTGAGGTTGAGGAGTAGAAGATGAAGAAGGTTCCTGCCTATTCATAGCCAATAACTGGTCTAGCTTCTGAGCCACCATATCAACCTTCTCTATCTTCTGGACCAGCAAATCCATTTTATTCAATTTCTGGGTTATGACATTGATGTCCATCTTATTCTCAAACTCCCCTTGATTCTTGACTTCGTAAAGCCCGGCCCTCTTGTTTGGTCTGATCATTCGTTCATATGATGACAGTGAGGCGTGACTGATGGAGTTTTCACTCAACAATTCAAATAGATCATACGCTTCATCCTCACTCTTACTCATGAATGCTCCCCCACATGATGCATCCACCATTTGTCTATAATTCTCCGTTAGTCCCTCATAAAATGCTTGAACAATTTGTCATCTTGACAGGCCGTGATGATGATATTTTCTTAATAGATCTTTCAACCTATCCCAAGCCTCATGTATATGTTCTCTAGTATTTTGGGTAAATCCAGTTATGGCTCTTCTCATTGTGTTGGTTTGCCCTATGGGATAGAACTTCTTCAAAAATTCTTTTTACATTTCTGCCCATGTATCAATGATCCTACCCAAGACTCCTAACCAATATTTGGCTTTATCCTTGAGAGAGAATGTGAAGAGAGTTAGCCTAAGAGCATTATCAGAGAAATTCTGGATTTTAACAGTTGAGCAGATCTGAAGGAACTCATCAAGATGTTTGTAAGGGTCTTCATTGAGATTTTCATAAAAAGATGGCAACATTTGGATGGTACTAGACTTGATTTCATAATGAACCGCCTGGTTTTGAGGTGCTTGGACATAGAAGGACGGTTGGTATTGATTGGGCAAGAAATAGTCCTTCATTTATTTTGGAGGGTTGGGATTTTCGGCCATTAGATTTTGGTGGTGAGGTCCTTGATTTTCAGCCATGAGATCTTATTGGAGATCGTTCCCTGGATACAAGACTCTCTCAATTTCTTGAATGGGTCCTAGTAGGTTTGGATGTTGAGATCTTCTACCTTGCATGAACTAGGACAAAGAGAGGGATGAAAGAGATTTTTTTATGATGATTTTTGTTTATTTGTTTTTTTCTTTTTTTTATTTTGATACAAACTAGGACGAAGAGAGAGAAGAGGAGAATTTTTTTTAATTTTTTTAATTTTTTAATTTTAATTTTTTTATGCAATCACAAACAAGTTGTCACACAAATTAGCTAATAACCTAGATGTGACCTAGACCTACAAATTAGATTTCAAAAAATGACTAAACTGTAACTTGAGTTCACCCTCAATATTTTCACCGGTCAGGTAAGGGGTGGGGTAGTGGGAGGCTCCCCTTAATTTTGCAAGGTCCTAATTAAAAACCACTACCCCACTTAAGGCGTTTGCCGTCCGACCGTCTTGCCTTAAGCACTGGTTTTCATAAGAGGGTAAGCCCAAATAACACAAGAACCACAGTGTGAACCTAGGGCCAACGTCTACTGAATTTTATTTAGGGTCTAGGTGATGCAAAGATGAAGAAAATTATGATTTGTGGGCTAAGGAAGGGTGATGAAATCCCCACCTTATCTTGCTTATGGGTGTTGCCCTTAAGATACTTTGAAATGATATGCAACAAAGTAAGTTCAAATAAGGGGTTCTATGCAAGCATGAAAATGCATGAGCATACTTTTGGAAAAGTTAGAGTACTCACCTTGCCTCCCGCAATCTTCAACAATGTAATTAACAATAATTAGAAAATAAAGCAAAAGAGCTTCTATCCTAAATGATGCATGACTTAGAACATGAAAGTGTGATTTCTACTCTTAGAATAAGAATTTTTATTAGGTTTAAGTGAAGTGTTTTTTTTTTAAAATTTAGTGAACCTATCTAATCATAATATGCAAGAACATTAAGGAAATGACACAAAATGAGATGAATAAGTTTAGAGGCTTACTTGATGCACAATCCCTCGTTCTTCTCTCTCTCTCTCTTTGAAATGAAATGACAAAATCAAAAGATGAAAGAAAGAAATACAAACTTACCTCTTTTTTTGAATTTTTTTTAACCTGTAAAAAAGAGAGAGAGAGTTTTATTAGTACACTATATACACAAGGAAAATAAAGTTCTTAAATCAAAAATCATCATTCTTCCCCGGCAACGGCGCCAAAAATTGATAGCGCGAAAGTTCATCGTTTAAAACACGCCTATCAATCTTAAAAATTTCAACTCGCACTAGATGAAAGTAAGACGTAATAAGGTGGCGAGAAGTGTCGAATCCACAGGGAAGAAGAGATTTTTAGAGTTAAAAATCTTGGAGTCCTTTAGAAAACACTTGTGATTTTACTTTGCTTAAAGAAAATAGTGAAATGAAGAACAAACCAAACACTTAATTAAAAACACATATGATTATGCGCCTGGGCTATAGAAATTAATTGCATGAAGTGAAAAGAAGAGATAGAAGAAGGGGGTAGAGAGGGAAGAAGATCAAGAACTAGATCAAAAGAACAACTCTCTTCCTTAACTTAAAAGAAAGAGTACATGAAGTGCAAGAAAAGCTTACAACAAAGAGGTGATAAAGATTATAATGAAGTAAAATAACACAAAAGTAATAACAACAAGAAGAGCCTGAGATGTGAAAATGGTAGCAGCAATGGTGATGATGGCGCCGTCCTCTCTTGGCCTTGGATCACGAACCACCTTGCAGAAGATGTCGTCTACATCGGGAGGAAGTGACCTTTGTCGTTGAAGCTATTTTTGGAGGGTGAATAACTTTGAACCCAAGAGGAATTAGGGGATGCCCAAGAAGAAACCGTTGAAGAGGAAGACGAGATAAAGAACTTTGATGAAGGACATAGAGAGATAAAATGTAAGGAAGATGGTGAAATCAGAGAAAGGAGGGAAGTGGTCTGCTCGGATGAACAGTAAAATCACAGGACAATAAGTTGAACAACGAAAAATAACTTCACAAATAGAAAGAATTAGAAGATGATGTAGAAAAAGAAATTGTAGAACATGTAAATATAAAGAACTTTTATGAAGACATCAAGAGGAGAAGAGAGATGTAGGAAGGAGAAAAATAGGGAAGAACAGAGAAGAACACAGTTTAAAAAATGCACATGATAAAATAGTACAAATCGTAAAATATCTTGAAAATCAGAAGAAATTAGAAGATGATGTAGAAGAAGAAATTGTATATAACTTAAAAATAAAGAACTTTCATGAAGAGTCATCAGCTGAAAATGAACGTAAGTGGGAGAACTCGGAGGCCTAATATGAGAGAGAGAAAGAGGAAGAGTGAAAATTGCCAAAAGAAGGACTCCCCTTCTCCTCCTTGTCATGGGCTATTTATAGGAAAAATTGGGCAGATGGAGGGTGGAGATTGTATCAAAAGGAGATGGATGGCTGAGATTTAGGTAGAATATGATGCATGGGGAAGAGAAAAAGTAGGTGGACACCCCCTTTCTTGGACTTTGGACACCCCCTTTCCCAAGGCTCATCATGTCTCTCCTTTATTTGAAAATTTGAATTCAATTTTCCCTCCAACCAAAATATGTGTTTCTTTTTCTCAATTTTAAACTTTTGAAATTTATTTTCCCTCCAACCGAAATATGTGCTTTTGACTTGGTCAAAGTTGTGATGACAATTTTGTCCCCGGCTTCTTTTGTAATTACCTTCGGTGTCCTACACACATAATTATACTTTAGTCCATAAAAATTATCATAATGTGCATATAAATCTCAAATGCTCATAGTTATGCAATGGAGAATTAATGCCCATGGCCCTCAACTTTAATTTATTATTAAATAAGATCATCGAATTAATCAATTTGCGTGAAAACTCCAATTTAAATGCGGAGTTGAGGTTAACTATGAAATATACATAATTATCTAATTATATGCACATAAAATGGTGTACATGCGATGAATTATTATAAGAAATGGACACTTATCATGCTACCTTGAGTTTATTTGCATTAGGGTCGATGTTAGCAGAGTATCAAGCATATCAAGGTCTCTACTATCTTGAGTTTGTCTGCATTAAGGTCGATGCTAGTTGCTGTTTCAAGCAACTAAGGTCGATGCATGGTCTCACATAGTGCATAAGAAGGTCAGTGCACATTTGAAGTGTGCATTGCTGAGGTCGGTGCATGTTTGTGCATTGTCATAAGGTCGACGCTGGCACAGTGTGTCTTGCATACAAGGTTGGTGCCAGTTCTGCTATGGTCGATGCTAGCATAGCATGTGTTGCATATGAGGTCAGTGCATGTGTATACCCAAGGTCGGTGCTAGCTACGCTACATGCTTACCCAAAGTCGGTGCAGGCCGTGTCTCATGCATTTATAAAGTATGTGCAGACTTTGCCTTATGCAAAACATGGTCGGTGCACAGACTGTAACCATACAATGCTTGTTTGCTTGCAGGCATATGAAGGTCGGTGCACCTTCTACCTTATGCATATAAGTCTGTGCATATATGCTTAGTCTACACTTAACTAAGTCGGTGCATTTTGTGACATACGCATGCATAGGTCCGTGCACATTTGCCTTGTGTGTATACAAGGTCAGTGCACTTCTTGCATTCAGCATATACAAAGTCAGTGCATGTCCGTGCGTGATGTAGAACCTAGTTGGTGCACATCTCTCTTACTACATATCTAAGTTAGTACAGATTTGCTAGCCATATCAGAACCCTTGTGCTTAGGGTCTGATAGTCTGTGCACAAGTCTAGTTGGGATATCTTATGGTATTAATATTCAGTATTCTATCATATAATTACAAACTGTTTGATGAAATGTCTTCACTCTGATGACATGGACTTTACCGAAAAAAGGTTCAAGCGAACCAGGATAAGATTCTCGTGAGACTTAAGTGAAGCACGTGGTTCCAGATTTCTCTATGCTTATGATTGGGCACGTGATCCAAGGTAGATTCGTTTAGAGGATTCTACCACATGGATTAGCTCAATCTAATAGTCTGCCACGTGGATTTTCAGCAAAGCCCTCCAGAAATCACTTGGCGGGAACGATGCCTCCACACCCCCATTGCGTGAGCCCGTGGGACACCTAGCCTAAAGAATATATAAAAGCATTCTACTGCGATCAAAGATAACTGAGGAAAAGATTGAGAAGATCAGAAGAAGAGAATTCAGAGAGCAACAAGAATAGGGAGAAAAAGAAAAGAGAGAGCGAGCGAGCGGTAGTGAGAAGAAATCTGAGAGAGTAGCAGAGAGAAGAAAAATTAGAGAGATTGAGCTGTAGAGAAAAGAGAGAAGAAGAGATCAGAGAGAAAAAGAGAGAGCTAGCAGAAGGAGGAAGAAAGAGAGATGTGCGTCTAGATCTAGATATGTTTCTAATTTCTGGATCAAATTCAGAATCAGACTGCTCCTGCGTGAGCTACGTTCTTAGCTTTCATTTCCAGCTTTCCGTTGCTGTGTCTTGTTTTCATTTTCTCTTTTGAACTTCAAGTTGTTAGTCAGCAGTGCAAGCTGTGTTGCACAGCAGGCGAGGTGGATATCTCAGACAACAAGCTGCGCTGCTCAGCGGTCTGTAAGCCAAGCTGTAATGCACAGCGGACGCAAGCTATGGGGCGCAGCGGATTCAAGCTATTAGGCAGAAGTAATCCACACTCGGGGTTGAGTTTGGGGTGGATGTAGGTCTGGAGGACCGAACCACCTAAAAATTCTCTGTCTAGTGTGGTTTGATGCTTATCTGATTTACGTTAGATGAATGCCTAGGTGCGATCCCAATTGACGGTTCTGCTAAGCGCCTTTAGAGCTCATTGTGTGGTCGGTTTATTTCTGCAAACATCTTAGAAGCTACTGTGTAGTTTGCTGCTTACACTGACCATCTGTTTGATAGTGTGTCTCATCATAACTAGTTTATATTCAATTAAGCTAGTTGGTCTTTAATTTAGTAAGATTTTATAAGTGAAGTTTTTAATTGAACGAAATGTTTTTAAAGGGGATTCATTCACCCCCCTCTGAATCCGTCCATAGCATCTCAACAATTGGTATCAGAGCAGGCCTCTGACTTTCCAGATCCAACCATCTACAAAGGATCCTGCTATGTTTGGTGCATTGCTCTTTAGTTAATTTCCTTGAATTTGTTTAACTATTTTTCAATGACTTCTCCTGTGGTTTTCAATGGCTCTAACTTTAGCAGTTGGCTAGGCGGCCTATGTACTTACATGAATTCCATTTATTTTAATCTATGGAATCTTGTATCTAATGGCCCATATGAACTGCCTCATGATCAGACCAAGTGGTCTAATAAGGATACACTAAAGAACCGTGATAATCTCACAGTTCTTAATATTCTGAAAGCTGCAGTAAATATTGACTTATTTCTGTTTACTTTCAGGTGCACATCTCGAAAAGAAATACTGGACAAAGTGATTACCAGTCATAAAAAGTAGGAAGAGGAATGCCTCATGGCAAATAGAAATGATCATAGCAATGATCAACAGGGGGAGACTACATCTCAAACTGCCAGTCATGGAATTCAAGATCGATGCATGATGGCTAATGGCAGCAACCAAAATGAAGAGGATGATGATAATGATGAGGTAAACCCCTTTGAGAATTTTACTCTAGATGATTGGCAGGATGCTTATGCTAATTTGCTAGAGTCTTATGAAAGACTAAGAAAAAAGAATAAAACCCTGAAAAAATAGTCAAATGATCCTTCTGGAAGTGAGGACATTGTAACTCTTAAAACAGAAAATGACATATTTAGAAGACAATTGACAAAGCTTGATTCTGTTACTTCAGAACTAGATCATTTGAAATCTGAAAAAGAAATGCTTAAGAAACAAATTGCTTTATACAAAGAAGAAAATCAAGAACTTGCATGTGAAATTTCTGAACTAAAAGGAAAACTTAGCTCGATTGAAGATGATCAGGTTCATATCAATAATTTGGTTCAGAATGAAAAACTGTTGAAAGATTTTGAGTGTGTTAGCTCTGAATTGAATGCTCTAAAATCTGAGAATGAATATCTTAGGAAATAATGTGAAAAACACAAAGCTGAAACAATCTCCTCTGATAAATCAGTTTGTAATAAATGTCAATCTCTGAAGGAAATAAATGAAATACTTCACCGTGATCTGGAATGGCATCAAAACTTAATCATTTCTCTCAGAGAAGAAAACACAAATCTGTTGGATGAGAAACTTGAATCTGAACAAAGAGAGGAGAAACTAATTGAAAGACTGGACTCATTGCCCAGTAATGAAAGACATGATGAGGAAATTGAGAAATTGATAAAAGAAAATGAAGAACTGAAGTAGTTGAACACTGCTATGTCTGAGAGGCTCCTTGTCCTAGAAAAAGGAAAACTTGTTTGCATAGATGAGTCTGAAAAATTACGCAATCTGGAACAAGAAATTGAAAATTATAGAACTGCAAACAAAGTCTTGAATGAATGCGTTAATTACAGTGAACACGAGATTGTCAGTTATGAGATACACATTGCCTCTTTAAAAAATAAAATTCAGGATTTGAAGAATTCTCTATCAAAATTTGTTAATGGCCAAGAAAATTTGATAGGCTGCTAGGGGTCAAGGTAAATGCTCAAAAGGAAGGGCTGGGCTATAAGACGATAAATAAGAAATATTTTAAAAATAAACTGACAACATCTTTTGTCAAAGCCTCTAATGTAGCCACCACATCACAAGTGAAATAGCCTTAAAATCAGAAAATACGAGAACAAATGGAAGTTTAGAAACTGAATAATAAAGCTCAGAAAAAGACTTTTAGCAAGTCTACCATGCATACCAAGAACTCCTATGCAAAACCCCATGCTTCAAAACAAAACTATGTTTCTTGTTTCTATTGTGGGAAGTATGGACATTTGATGCACGATTGCTTAATAATGAAAAATGATGAACAAAATGTTGGTAGGATGCATGCTAAAAATTTTCATGCTAAGAAACCTCTTACTGCTCGGAATAGGAAAGTTGATTATTTTCATTGTGGCAAGATAGGCCACATTGATGTTCAATGTTGGCATGCACAGGGAAAAAAATTCAATTCTAAGTTTGCTAAACTCCCTGCAAATGGAAATGCTTTTGATAAAATTGAATCTATCTTTAACAGAAAATCTCTTACATGCTCCAACTGTTGGAAGCCAGGCCATATGGCTAGTGAGTTCTGGTCAGTTATTAAGAGAAGAAATCGTTCTTTTTGTTTTGAATGTGGAAAGTATGGTCACACAGTCAAACATTGTTGGCATGCCCAGGGAAAGGTCCACTCTAAACCTGTTAGATTCCCTACAAAATAGAATGTTTTCAATAGAAACAAATTCACCTTTAAAGAAAAATCTTCTGTCTGTCTTGAATGTGGTAAACCAGATCACAGTGCTGCTAGTTGCTGGTTAGCTGATTATAAGAGACAAACTTTTTCTAAGAACAAAAACATTCATGCTCATAAATTCCATGCACGTGCTTACATGCATAGGAAGAATTTAAGGCCAAATGGCTCAAGTGATTATTGTGGATGGCATGGACATTTCATGAACAATTGCTTAATGATGAAATTTGATGATATATCTGCCAAGAAGTTGTGGAGAAAATCCTTCATTAGTGCTACTAATACTTCAGGACCCAAGACTGCTTGGGTACCTGCCTATGCAAAATAAAGGCTATTTTGTAGGTGTGCCTTGGAAGGAAATAAAAAGGGGTTCAATAAGCCAAGGCACCTGAGTTGGTAAAACCCCATGTTTGCTCTCTACAGGTTTGTTTATCTGAATTCTTCAGAAATTTTTTTGGTGGCTGCATATCATGCTTAATTTGCTAATTTGAATTAGTTTGATACTTGCATGAGTCCATTTGCATATGTCTAAATGTTTGTAAAAATCGCACATATCTGAATATCTGGCATGCAATTATCATATGCATTCATATGTGCTTAGATACTATCATCTAAAATTTGCAATTGCACATAGAATTGCACTTGAACTGTATTGTCTTGCATGATCTTATGGTATATTAAATGGTGATATGAATAAGGACAGATTAAGTCTGTCTTGAAGCTTTCACCATGCAAGAGGTGATCCTAGGATCTAAGTTCTCCGCCTGGTACCATAGGTCAAGGTGCATATAGATAAACTCAGTTAGTCATGAGCATAATTCATTAAAAATCTGATAGGACTGCATTTGCATTGCTATGCCATGCATGACCCTTTGGTATATAAAATGATAAGTTGGGAGAAGGACATATTTCTTATGTCTGGAAACCCACATCATGCGTGAGGTGGTCCTTTGGACCTAAGTACTCTGCCATGTATCATGGGTAAAGTTGTACTTAGAGCAGTCTAGATGTTCATGAGCATAATGCAATAAAACTCCCTGCAAAATGTTCATTATGTTTGATGCATTCAGAAAAGTCATACAATGCATATAAACAGGGGGAGTTAATCAGGGTAATTTTATGTCTCATGCATATGCATATGTGATCATTGGTATTAATTAGTTCCCTGCATAGTCTTCATGTCATATATGATGGTTCCATGCATAAAGTTAGGGGGAGTCAATGCATAGACATACTTTTAGTTTATTGAATATCATTCATACCGAAAATTCCAAAAAGATTGATTGATTGCACAATTCAAGGAGAACACATTGTTGCATTTCTATCCAGTTCGGTTGACCAATATTTTCCATTCTGGTCAACCGAAGCTCAGAATTTTTATCTGAATGATGACACTCTCCGATCACTACAAGTCTGACCAAATTGATTATCTGCTCTAAATTCCTTTGAGTTAACTTTTCCCATCTTCATCTTGAGCTCATCCCTTTTACAAATCGGAATGTAATTGTGTTCTGCTTATGCATTCACTGAGGGGGAGCTGGATGTTTTTGAATCAATCTGTCTGATGGTCTACTGGGTATCTCTGACTTTCTCTAAGACATCCTTTGCTGCACTTCTTAATTGTATTGATTAGACGTGTGGACACCATGAGTCGACATCATTTTAAAAATAGTCTGTTTTATGGAGTTTGTGAGTAGGTGTTGACACAAAGAGTCGACACCTTCATTGATGTACATATGATCATGTTTCTGCCTTGATTGGTGAATTGAAGTCTTCACTATCTCATATCTTTAATTTTGTGACTATCTCTCTAGAACTATCTGCTCTTGATTTCTTAACTATCATTGCCATACCTCTGAGGTTATAAGTTTCTAATCAATGATGGTTATTTGTCTGGAATTCTTGTCATAATATTAATGTCAGAAAACTCTACTCATCTGCTAAATCTTGAATGTTTGCAAGATCCTATCTTATGGTTGAACTTCAAGTCTCTTGCACATGGTGCATATTCCTGCTACTGTTTCTATTGATAAATTGATTGTTTCTTTAAACATTCTTTCATATATCTGAATTTTAGGAAGATTTCAATCTATATACCTTGCTCATAAATATGAAAAAACAATTCAATGGGGAATCTTCTATTATACAGATTTATGAATGCCTGAAAGATCAAATTGGTTTAAATTTAATGTATTCATTTAGGTTGGTTATAAATGCCTTGAAAATATCTGAATCAACTTTAATAAACCTTAACCAACTGGTTCATGTTAAGTCTTGTCAAATCTTCTGAAATCTGAAAACGTTGAAATCATGACTTTACTTGGTTGAAATACATGAAATATGTATTGTTTTTAAACATCTGAACTTTATGAAAATGTCTAAGGGTCAAATCTGGTAAATCTTGCAAGAGTAATGACTTGGGTCACTGAGAAACACATGTCCAAAGGACTGTGTCATGAGGTGTCTTAGTTAACTCTGCTTAAAATCATTGAAAAACGGGTAGAGCAATGGCTGACACATTGAGAAACATATCTCACTCATCAAAGAAATGAGATAAGGTATGTCATGAGGTGAAAAGTTAACTCTATTTAATTTTAAAGCATGATTGTTAGTCACACTAAGTACTTAGGGACAATGGCGTCTAAACAACGTATATTCTTTAGCTATAAGGTGTGTACTGAACTAGATTGCTCGTAAGATTTAATAGCAAAAGTTATCCACTTGATTAAATAAAAAATCTAAAAAAGAATGCAAAGGATAAATTGCTATAACCCTTGATAAAATCAAATGGTTTCATGATTGTTTAACCTCAATACTTATGAGTGTAATTCCTAAAGAAGTCATTGAAATTGATTGAGTAAGATGAAGGAAGGTTAATCAAGATGTTAATATGAGTTTTTGGTTCATTTTTATTAAATCTTGATTTTAGATATGAGTACAAAATATTATTGTCAAACCATGTATACATCATCTTTAAACCATGCAATTCAATAAAGTTCATTCATAAACCTTTATAATGGGAGACTCTGAAAAATTTTCTATATTTGGATTTATGAAATTGGTATACTCTTTGAAAATCATGCTGAATGTGTTTAATTATCTTTGTACTTGAGACTTTCTGAATGTGCTTAATTCTTATTGCTCTCATTTGATCTCACTGTCTGAATGTGTTTCATCTGATTATCTGTGACCTACTTCAATTGATTGTTAAATCTAATTGTCCAACCTTTGTCCAATCATTGAAATTAATCTGACCTGATTGTCCAATCTAAATGTCCCTGTGGTTCACTACTCATTCATTTCATTAGACTCCATCTGCTTTGAATATACAAAGAAGCATCTGTTCAGGGGGAGTTTCCTTGTAAGTGAATCATATTGCATACTAATACATAAAGGAGGAGATCATGTCAGCATCCTTCATGTTCCCTCCTTTTTTGCTATTGTCAAAGGGGAAGAATTTATGTGAGTCATTGTTGGTTGGTGATCATCTGTTGGTTATTCTGAGATCTTATTATTGCAAGGGTAGTAAAAAGGGGGAGAATGTCTTCTGATTTCAGTCTTCATGGTCAAAAGGAGGAGAATATTCAGCTACGGAGGAGAGAGCATCTGCATTTCATTATTTGCATTTCTCATCATTGTCCACATCCCTTCCTATTTGCTGATGACAAAGGGGGAGAGAGAGTATATGTTTTGTTGACAGGGAGAGAGAGTATATGTTTTGTTGAAATTGAATGCTTGATTGACTACATCCTTTCATGACAACTCTCACTAAATTGAACTGAATACCTTTCATCAAAATACATCTAATATAGTCTGTTGCCATCATCAGAAAGGGAGAGATTGTTGTGACTCCATTGGTTTGATGATGATGTGGAAAGAGGGAGAATGCTCTATCTTCTCTGGACATGATTTCAGTTAAGGAGTCAGTGTGTTTTGAATGATTGGCAATAGCTTAATTGACTATGTTGACTTTGCTGACTTTACTGTTGACTTTGTGTTGACTCCTGTAGCATTGGTTATTTTGATGAAATTAATTTAGTCAAATTTATTGCTAAGTCTTTTAAGCACTGAGGTCAGTGTTAGTCAAGCATTCTGCATGTAAGGTCTATGTTAGTATAGAACAGTTCATGCATTAGGTCTGAGTTAGTGTATGTATATTCGATGTTAGCTACTTCAGATTTGCTCTTAAGGTCGATGCTAGTATCGAATTTTGCATAGCTGAAGTCTTCGTCTGTAATAGGTAAGGTCAACGTTAGCACCACTGCATGCATATCAAGGTCTGTGCTACCTTGAGTTTATTTGCATTAGGGTCAAGTATCAAGCATATCAAGGTCTGTGCTATCTTGAGTTTGTCTGCATTAAGGTCGATGCTAGTTGGAGTTTCAAGCAACTAAGGTCGATGCATGGTCTCACATAGTGCATAAGAAGGTCTGTGCACATTTGAAGTGTGCATTACTGAGGTCGGTGCATGTTTGTGCATTGTCATAAAGTCGACGCTAGCACAGTGTATCTTGCATACAAGGTCGGTGCCAATTCTGCTAAGGTCGATGCTAGCATAGCATGTGTTGCATATGAGGTCAGTGCATGTGTATACCCAAGGTCGGTGCTAGCTGCGCTACATGCTTTCCCAAAGTCGGTGTTGGCCGCGTCTCATGCATTTATAAAGTCTGTGCAGGTTTTGCCTTGTGCAAAACACAGTCGGTGCACACACTGTAACCGGACAGTGCATGTTTGCTTGCAAGCATATGAAGGTCGGTGCACCTTCTACCTTATGCATATAGGTCTGTGCATATATGCTCACTAAGTCTGTGCATGTTTCAGTCTACACTTAACTAAGTCGGTGCCTTTTGTGACTTGCACATGCATAGGTCCGTGCACATTTGCCTTGTGTGTATACAAGGTCAGTGCACTTGCATTCAACATATACAAAGTCAGTGCAAGTCTGTGCGTGATGTAGAACCTAGTCGGTGCACATCTCTCTTACTGCATATCTAAGTTGGTACAGATTTGCTAGGCATATCAGAACCCTTGTGCTTAGGGTTTGATAGTCTGTGCACAGTCTAGTTGGGATATCTTATGGTATTAATATTCTGTATTCTATCATATAATTACAAAGTGTTTGATGAAATGTCTTCACTCTGATGACAAGGACTTTACCAAAAAAAGGTCCAAGCGAACTAGGATTAGATTCTTGTGAGACTTAAGTAAAGCACGTGGTTCCAGATTTCTCTATGCTTATGATTGGGCATGTGATCCAAGGTAGATGCGTCCAGAGGATTCTGCCATGTGGATTAGCTCAATCTAATAATCTGCCACGTGCATTTTCAGCAAAGCCCTCCAGAAATCACTTGGCGGGAACGAGGCCTCCACACGCCCATTGCGTGAGCCCGTGGGACCCCTGGCATGAAGAATATATAAAAGCATTCTACTGCGATCAAAGATAACTAAGGAAAAGATTGAGAAGATCAGAAGAAGAGAATTCAGAGAGCAACAGGAATAGGGAGAAAAAGAAAAGAGAGAGCGAGCGAGCGGCAGTGAGAAGAAATATGAGAGAGTAGCAAAGAGAAGAAAAATTAGAGAGATTGAGCTGCAGAGAAAAGAGAGAAGAAGAGATCAGAGAGAAAAAGAGAGAGCTAGCAGAAGGAGGAGGAAGAAAGAGAGATGTGCGTCTAGATCTAGATCTGTTTCTGATTTCTGGATCAAATTCAGAATCAGACTTATCCTGTGTAAGCTACATTCTTAGCTTTCATTTCCAGCTTTCCGTTGCTGTGTCTTGTTTTCATTTTCTTATTTGAACTTCAAGTTGTTAGTCAGCAGTGCAAGCTGTGTTGCACAGCAGGCGAGGTGGATACCTTGGATAGAAAGCTGCGATGCTCAGCGGTCTGTAAGCCAAGCTGTAATGCTCAGCGGATGCAAGCTGTGGGGCGCAGCGGATTCAAGCTGTTAGGCAGCAGTAATCCACACTCGGGGTTGAGTGTGGGGTGGATGTAGGTCTGGAGGACCGAACCACCTAAAAATTCTCTATCTATTGTGGTTTGATGCTTATCTGATTTACGTTAGATGAATGCCTAGGTGCGATCCCAATTGACGGTTTTGGTGAGTGCCTTTAGAGCTCATTGTGTGGTCAATTTGTTTCTGCAAACAAGTTAGAAGCTGCTGTGTAGTTTGCTGCTTACGCTGACCATCTGTTTGATTGTGTGTCTCATCATAACTAGTTTATATTCAATTAAGCTAGTTGGTCTTTAATTCTGCAAGATTTTATAAGTGAAGTTTTTAATTGAATGAAATTTTTTTAAAGGGGATTCATTCACCCCTCTCTGAATCCGTCCATAGTATCTCAACAATGACAAAAGAGAACTGGATAAGTTTGAACCCAAAAGTGATCAAGGTATATTTCTAGGCTATTCTGATAGATCTAGAGCTTTTAGAATTTATAATACTAAAACTCTAGTTGTAGAAGAATCACCCCATGTCACTTTTGATGAATTGAATGATGATGCTAAAAGTGACAAACCTTGCAGGAATGATGAGGATGATGGGGAGTTCCTATCCAACAAGGAAAAATATGATCATCCACAAGAAAGGACAAGAGGAAATGATGACCTGGGAGAATCAAGCAAAACAAGAGATCAAGCTACTGGTGAAAGTAATGATTCTACAGATATTAGAGTTCTTAAAGATATCATCCTTTGAAAAAAGTCATAGGTAGCTTGAATGACCCTCCAAGAACCAGGTCACATTTTAGAATAGTTGAAGAATTAGATCAAATTTCTCTTGTCTCACGAACTGAACCAAAAAATATTGAAGAAGTATTGGAAGATGAAAACTGAATAAACTCTATGCAAGATGAATTAAACCAGTTTGAAAGAAATAATGTTTGGCATCTTGTTCCTAGACCATCATTAAAATCTGCCATCGACACCAAATTGGTCTTTAGAAACAAACTAAGTGAAGATGGAAAGATAGTAAGAAATAAGGCTAGATTGGTGGCTCTGGGTTACAATCAAGAATTTGGAATAGACTTTGAAGAATCCTTTGCCCCAATAGCTAGACTCGAAGCCTTTAGAATTTTACTTGCATTTACATGTTCATATAAAATAAAATTGCAACAAATAGATGTAAAGAGTGCATTCTTGAATGGCTTAATAAAGGAAGAAATTTATGTGGAGCAGCCACCCAGCTTTGAAAATTCTGATCATGAAGATTATGTGTACAAGCTGGACATGGCTCTCTATGGCTTGAAGCAAGCACCTAGAGCTTGGTATGAAAGGTTAAGCTCTTTCCTCACCAAAAACGGATAAACAAGAGGTAAAGTAGATCAAACACTTTTCACCAAGAAGCAAGGTAAGATCATTTTGATTGTTCAAATCTATGTTGATGATATCGTGTTTGGATCTACAAAATCTGAAATGTGTGAAGAATTTGCTAACCTTATAACTAGTGAGTTTGAGATGAGTTTAATGGGTGAACTTCAATTTTTTCTTGGCTTACAGGTCAATCAAGGTGAAGATGGGTGCTTTATAAGCCAAGCCAAATACATCAAGGAGCTGCTAAAAATGTTTGACACGAAAGAATGTAAGTACATTGCAACTCCTATGGGAACCAACACATCACTGGATGCGGATGAGAAAGGTAAATTTGTGGATGCAAAGACTTATAGAGGTATGATTGGCTCATTGCACTATTTAACAGCATCTAGACCATACATTCAGTTTAGTGTATGCCTTTGTGCTAGATTTCAAGCTAGTCCTAGAGAATCCCACTTGATTACTGTCAAGCCTATCTTTAGATATTTTGCCGGAACTCAAGATTTGGGATTGTGGTATCCGTCATCCTGTGACTTATCTCTTATTTCTTATTCAGATGCGGACTACGCTGGGTGCAAGCTGGATCGCAAGAGCACTAGTGGATAGTGCCAATTTCTAGGCGGGTGTTTGATTTCTTGGGCCTCCAAGAAACAACACTCGGTTGCCCTCTGTACCACAGCGGTAGAATATGTTGCTACGGGGAGTTGTGGCACCCAAGTGTTGTGGATTAAACACCAACTTCAAGACGTACTATTTAGTGGATCTTGGGTGTGTCCGGATTCTGTGTGATAACACAAGTGCCATCAATCTTGCTAAAAATCTAGTCCAACACTCCAGGACTAAGCACATTGAAATTAGACATCATTTTCTTAGAGATGAGGTCCTCAAGAAAAATTTTGAATTGCATTTTGTTGACACTTTAAATCAAATTGCTGACATTTTTACCAAGCCCTTGTGTAATGACATGTTTTCTACACTTAGAAGGAAACTTGGCATGTGCAGATCTCAAATCAATAAGGATTGAAATGTTCAGATCTCTCATTATTGTTGATTGTTGTTTGTGCTGAACTGTAATAAAAAGGTTGTACAGAAAATTTGATGCATATATCCTTCAGATTAATACATGTCTTTATGCGTTGGCATGCACGGTTTGATAAGTTCATATTCATGAGGTATTGCATTGGTAGCTGGCTGTTTTTCTTTATTTGACCATGGTATATAAAATGGTGAGTTGTGGAAAGGTAGGTTATGCTTGCCTGAAAGCATTCACCATGCGTGAGGATACACCTCCACCGAGTACCATGAGTCACTATTACATTTAGGCCATATTGTCTGGGGAGCAACTTCCTTGAATCATTCTTGCATACAAGCTATCTTCATTTTGTCAACTATAATAAGTGTACAACCATTGACATGAATTTCCAAATCATTTTTTTCGATGATGACCATTGCATATCCTTAGGGGGAGTGACCACTAATCATCTTCTTAACTTGATAATCATGCTTATTTGAAAATTCAATGGCTTAATTCTTGTTGCTGCTACTGGCTGTTCTGATCACCTTCTTGAAAAATATGAAATTCAGTAGTTTCTAATCTGGGTACCATGATCATAAAACTGAGTGGACTACAAAGTAAGAATCCTCTATTATATGACCTTGTGCTTGTCCATCCAATAAAACTGGTTCAGGTTTAATGACTTCATTGAGTTTTGAGACAAATGTTATAAAATTATCTGTACTCAATGCTTTTAATAGACCTTAAACCAGTGTTTACATGTTATGCCCTGAATGACACTTCCTGAAATCTGAAAATTCCAACTTCAAGGCAACTTTGGTTGAGTTACTCAAACTAAGTATTGTTTTAGAGCACCATGAATTGCTGGAATTCTTAACTGCTAAATTTTTTTCAGAGCAATGACGTTGGTTCATTGAGAAACCATGTCCCTTGTCGAAGAAGACAAGTGGGCCGTGTCATGAAGTGCCTTTGTTAACTCTACTGTAAAGTGAAAAAAAATCTAAGATAGAGCAATGGCTCAGTTGCTGAGAAATATGTCCCCTCATCAAAAAAATGAGGTCAGACAAGTCATAAGGTGACAATGCTATCTCTGTTCTAATTGAGACATGATTGTCAGTCACACCAAGTATCTAGGGATACTAGCGTCTAAACAACGTGTATCTTGAAGATATAAGACATGACTGGGCTTAATTGCTCGTAAAAATTCGCTGTGCTCAAAGAAAATTATGAGCTAGATAGCATAAGATGAAAGAAAAATTGTTGTAACTCTGAATTCCATAAGAACTTCATGAGTGTTTAACCTCAATACTAGTTGTGTACCTCTCAAATAAGTCATTTATTCTGTATGAACCAGGCAAAGGAAGGATAAACATGGTTTCGACATACAATTCTAGTTCATTTCTATTGAAACATGCATGCAGACATTTTTTTTCTCAAAGTCTTTTCATGAACTCTGATATCATTAGATTTGAACCACAGAATTTGAATAAGGATCATGTCCTAAGGTTTGTATAATGGTTGGCTCAGAACAAAAACACTCTCTTTGTTATGAGACTAGTATCAGATTGTGAAATTTCTTGCATTTTTAGATCCTCACACAGGTTGTATTTCTCCAAAAATTCCTCATAATCATACATTCTATGAATAATTAATCCTGGCTCTGATCTTTCTCTCCACCATTTTTAGTCCCATCTTTTTGCTAATGACAAAGGGGGGGGGGGAAGTTGTTTTCATGAGTCATTTAAGGGGGAGAGTAGCTCAGTTATTTTCTACTCATGCTTTATCCTCTCTATGCATATGTCTCTAAAAAGTGTTTGAATTGGATCATTTTGACATATAATGACTCACTGTGTTGCCATCATCAAAAAGGGGGAAAATGTTGTATCCCTGAAGTTTGATGATATTCTAACATCTTGAGTCACTGGCATTCTGAAGATTTGATGTTGTCAAACACCATGAATCATTGACTTTCTAATGACACTTTGATATTCTCAAGGTAGTTCAAGCATAAAGCTGAAATGAAAAGAAAGAAAGAAATCAAGTGCACAGAAAACGAGGAAATTGGTTGCACAGAAAATGTTGGGTTTGTGGCACTCCCTCCTTGTCTTTGATAATGATTTTGATGATTACAATATATTGTGTGTTTTGCGTTTGAAAAGAAGTGAAAATATTGTGTGTGAGTATTGTTAAAAATACTCATTGATTACTTTGTGTTATGGAGCTTACTAATGAAATTCTTGTCTTGGTAGGTTTGGATACGACCCTAGTACTTGACATGAAACTGGAGGGGGAGATTGTTGGGTTTGGATACGACCCTAGTGCTTGACATGAAACAGGCCTTCATGTGAAGCTTGCTCACAGTGTTTTGCTTATGCATAGAAAATGTTGAATGTGGCTCCAGCTTGCTTTGGACTGTAAGTGTTCAGTTCTTCCTAGACTGTGCTTTGATTTGCAGAACTGAACTTGTATTAGCATTGAACTGAATCTCCTATTCCTAAACTAAATGTGCAAGTCATGTATGCCTTGCTTGGTTTCTTTGGTAGTTCATATGTGACTAGACTTCAGGTGGAAATCTTCCTTACCTTGTTTGAATTTGCTGAACTTGGTATAACTGGTTTCAATCAATGTTTTGTTTAATTTGAATTCATTCAAAACTCTTAGAATGAACCTTGAAACTCTGGACTGAACTTGCAACTCATAAGTAGCTTGGTTAAATCGCATTTGGAAATGAATTGTTTAATATGCACCAACCTGGTTCATAAATGCACTCACCTTGCTACATTGCATAGACTTTATTCTATCTTGCACCGACCCATCCTTGGTGCTTCATCCTTGCATTGACTCACCTCTTCATATGCATCGACCTTGCTTTAATGGACTTTCATGGATTTACTTGTATTACTGCAGCTCTTGGTTGATGACATTTTAAGCTTGCTCATTGTGAGAATTTAAAATCTGGCTTGGAACAGCGTGTGTTTTAAATGGTTGGAAGCATGTGACATTCATAGTTGTTTAATCAATCTCATCTGTTAATGGTGGATCATGATGACGGCTTGATATGTGGGTTAGCCATTTTGCTTGGTTGAAGGTTTATAGAACTCATTTGCCTTGATTCAAGACTGACTTGAATGGACTCTCCTACTAATTGCAGGTTCTTTAATGATCTCGATATGTGAATCCTTGGTAAGTGTTTATGTTTGAACATAGTCCCATGTGGCTTGATTGGTTTCTTCTCATGTATTCTGGCCTTGGGGTCTACTTGCTTGCTTATGTGTCCATTGTTAAATGGAGCTTCATGATGCATTATGCTCATTGTGATTCCCATTCTTTCTTGCAAGACACGATTTGATTTGATGTTTTAAAAACCCTCATGCATGCCATTTGATTGTACTTGAATGGGGTTTAATTGTGTTTTATTGGTCCTTAATGTTTTTCTTGGTTTCAATTGATTTTATTTGATAGTTGAGGACCTAATGGTTTGAAATTCAATATATTTGTCACTTTCATTGGCTTATGTTGAAACGTGCCTTAATGTATGCCAATACCATGTTTCAATACATGGTTAATTATTTTTAATGTTTGGGAGAGGTTTTGTAAGGTTTCTATTGAGTTTTATTAAGTTTTCAGTTATGTCAGTAAAAGTGTCGACTCATGGAGTCGACACTTATTACACAGTATGCTGTTTTGTATTGATTTCTGTTATGGGTCGACACTTTTGTCTAAATTCTGGATTTCATATTTTTGGCAGAACTCGTTGATACGAGTGTCGACCCTAGAGGTCGACCCTTTATATTGGGTTATACTGTTTTAACTAAAACAGAACCTCCTGTAAAAAAGGTCGACCCCAGAGGTCGACACTTTTTACCCAGGGTCCTGATTTTGTCTCAGGACAGAACCTCATGAAAAAAAGGTCAACCCCATGGGTCGATACTTTTGTCTAAATTCTGGATTTCGTATTTTTGACAGAACTCGTTGATACGAGTGTCGACCCTAGAGGTCGACACTTTCTCTGGTTCATCTGGATCGGGTTTGCCGGATTGATTTCGAACTTCGGGTTTAAAGATCCGAATGGCTTGCTATTTGACCCTATTGCCCTTAGGGTTTCTCTACATGTCTAAGGGTTGTATTAAATAGTTTTAGCAAGGGCATTCTTGGCATGTTGGATTGCTTTATCTTCACTATACATAGTTGTCTTTGTCCGATTGGGAGGAGTATCAAAGGGGCTAATATTTTCCATTTGCTACAGGAGAGGAAGAACGAGAGAAGAGGAGACGACTTCAACGCAAAATCCGATCTACTTCCGTCATGATTTGAAGCTCGGTGATGAAGAGAGTTGCAAGCGGAATGAAGCGACGAATCTGAAGACGTCTTCATTGCAAGCAATAGCTCACATCGACCTGAAGGGAAGAAGGATAAGAACGTGAAGGAGGGCGTTGCTTCATCAAGGAGAAGGAAGAAGAAGCTGCAGAAGTCGTCGTCCGCGAGCCTGTGTCCAGTTCTGGGAGCTACAGTTGCTGCTCTCCCCCGTTCAAGGTTTTGGGTGTTTGGGACTTCATGTCCGGCTGCTTCCACTCCAAGGATCGACTTCCAGCGCACCCTACCTACTGATTGAAGGGAGTTGTGGGACATTCAAAGGGGAATGCATATAAATCTTCTTTCATTTGTTTTTCATGTCCCTGTTAACAAATACAAGATGTTAAGCATAATGTCTCATCTTTTCTTGATGTGTGCAAGCTTGATTGGAGCTAGGACTTGAACGAACAAACTTGGATCCTCAAGGAGGATGACCTACTACTCCAACCAACTGCGGATAAGAGCTTCTCCAACCTAGGCTTCAAGAAAGATCTTCTTACGGTTATTGGAGAATCAAGGGGATATTTCTACATCTTATTCTTGTTTATTTCCTTGTGTGCTTCAGAGTTCACTATCATTTACATATTTTTATGGGCGTCTATTGTACATCTTCTTGTTGTGTCAAACTTAGAATCTTTATGTGTGTGTACGGAGCTGCGTCTCCGTGGGGGATTTATGTGTCGGGTGAGTTCCCGGACGTTGTGTGTGTGTGTGCTGCTGGGGCAGCGTGTTGGGGCTTGTCCCCGTGTGGATATTGCTGCGGAAGCAGCGTGTGTGGTTGGGGTTCATCCCCGTGTTGCTACGAAAGTAGCGTGTAGTGAAGCCTCACCCGATTGGGTGAGGGGTGGACGTAGGGAGCCCGTCGTGGTCCCGAACCACCTTAAAAGTCTTGTGTCTTATGTGATTGATTGCCTGTGTGATTGTCATTTCCACTATCACCGTTCACAGGTTCACCATACAGGTTTTATTTCACTACACTGTCACACACACCGCTACCTCCGTTATCCGTGTTAAGCATAAACTTGTTTGTGTTGAGCTTGAGTTGTCTGATTAGCTGCATTGTTAATTCGAGTGAGATCGGAAAGCTTGAGAGAACATCGTAATCTCACTAGAGTTTTTGTTAATCAACATTAACAGTTTAATTCTGCTGTGTTAAGTAAAGAAAGTTTTAAATTCCACCATCTGGGCAAGGGGACAATTCAACCCCCCTTCTTGTCTGCCATCTCTCTAGGCCAACAATTGGTATCAGAGCCCAGTCTCTGATTTTTTAAGCGGTCCTCACGGTCTTGGAGTAAAGATCATTTTCATGATGGCTAGCTTGAATTCTATTCCTGTTTTCAATGGTTTTGATTATGCTTCATGGCTAGGAAAATTTTGTGTTTGGATTACTAGCTTTGATCCAAAACTCATGAAATTAATCTCTCATGGTCCACATGTCTTACCCAAAAATGAATTAAGGTGGACTGATGAACATAAGAAAATGAATTCAGATAATTTGTTTGTTTTGAATGCTCTTAAGGCTGCCTTGAACACTGATCAATTTTCATTTGTTTTGTCTTGTTGGACAACCAAAGAAATTTGGGACGGGCTGATCGAAGCCCAAAAAGAAAGTTGCAACGACGGTGACTGCCTCGTGGCAAACAAAGAAAATGAGTGCCAAAGCGAGGAAAATTCCAAGGAAAATTCTAACTCCGATTCTGAGGAAGAGGATGAACTTAGCTATGATGAGTTAATGGATGCTTATGATGAACTAGCTGATAGATACAAAGCACTAAAATCTAAAAATAGAAAAATGAAAAAGAAACTTGATGATGCTTCACATGTTAATTCTTCATGTGCAAAGTGCTTTGAAATTGAAAATGCTTGTGATGTTAACTCACCATGTACTGAATGTTCTGAGCTTAGGAAGTTGACTGAAACCCTGTTGCTTAAAGTCGATATGCATAAAGAAACAATCTTGATTCTAAAAACTGAAAATAAAACCCTCATGGCTAAACTTTCAGTACTTGAAAACATTGAAAAAGAACCAAGATGTAAACTGAATTGTTCAGAGAGTGATCAATTTTTACTTGATGAACTTGTTCAAAATGCAAGACTTGCTAAAGAAATTGAGGAATTAAAGAATCAAAACAATGTTCTGATTGAAAAACTCAACACTTTTGAAAAGGGAAAACAAGTTGTTGTTGATGATTGTGAAAGTCTTCATGTTTTAGAACAAGTGATTACGAGCTTTAAAACTATCAATTCTCTGTTGAATGAGAAGCTTGCACTGTGTGAAAAAGAATTTGCTGAATCTAACTTGCATATCTCATCATTGGAAGATGAGATCAAGAATTTGAATTAGTCCATGTGCTTGTATGATAATGAAAATTCAAAAGAGAAAAATGTTGTTGTTCATTCTTGTTTGCATGAAAAACATTCATTTGGTAAACATAATCATGCATCAAGGAAAAGAATAAATGTTTCATGTTATTACTGCGGGAAATATGGTCATGACATGTATGACTGTTACATGATGAAATCTGATGATGAACATGCGTTAAAATCAAGAATGGAAATGGGTGACAACTCTAAAAACCATGGGAAACCCACAAAGAAAACTTAGAACATTCATTGCTTTTATTGTGGGTTGCATGGTCATGCTTTTGAAAACTGTTTCACAAAAGAAAATGATGATAATTGGTTTTTCAACAAAGATCTTTCATGTCATTATTGTGGTAAATCTGAACATGTAATGAATGATTGTTATGTGATGAAAGAAGATGATAATCGGTTCAAGAAAAGAAACTCTTCTCATTATTTTTACTGTGGCCTGAATGGACACTCAATGGATGATTGCTCCATGATGAGGGCCGAGATGAATGGTATGAGAGGAAAAACAAGAAAAATACAGTTGGTTATGATAGGACTAACCCCTTGGGACCCAAGATGGCTTGAGTACCCAGATTGCCAAAAGGAGAATTTATTTTACAGGGGCGCCTTGAGGTAAAGAAATTTTAATTAATAAAGGACACTCAAGGTGAGAAAGAAAATGTTTGATTTTGAGAACTTCTTTGGTTTAGTTTATGTTGAAGAAGCTAAAAAGGTAAAACTTGATCTTGGAGAAAAATGTTTACAATTCTGCCTCACTGACTCTTGTCAACTGTTGAAATGTTAAGATCTTCCAGTTTTGATGAGTAGTTGACGTGAAAGTTTCTTTTTGAACATCTTGTAAATAATCATAACTCTTGAATGCTTAGTCTTGCACATATATGGCTCTTCATACACACTTCACTTTTGTTTTTGCAAATAACAACACACTTAGTTGCATGACACAATTCACACATATCATACACACATATGCATACTTGTGAATAAGAATGATTTTCAATCATCTTTTCTAGTTACATGCATATATTTACATATAATTGCATACTTCTGTGCTTGAATGTCATGGTTATCCGGTATATAAAATGGTGTTAGTGGAAGGTTGGATTATGTTCAGCTGGAAGCTTTCACTACGCGTGAGGTGGTCATCGGACCTACGTTCTCCGCCACGTACTGGTAATCAACCTGTGTGAAAAATTTATCTCAAAGCATGCTTGATTGTATATAAAATATCCCTCACCTTTTTGACTCCTTCTATGACTCATCCTTTGCTAAATGAAATTACATTGATTTAGACATGTTTGTTTTATGTCATATATTAAGGGGGAGAATTTTTATAACCGTGCATACATTTAGGGGGAGACTTTACTATGATAAGACTAATTCATCTTTTACATTCAATACAACCACCCACGTAAAATGCACCTTTTTGAGATAATGATTCAATCTAATAAGGACTACTATTTTCTACTCTACACTTTTGAGGACTATTGATTCTCTACATAGATATCACATGTCTCGTGAGGAAAAAGCTGTTTACCCCTTCAAAAAGTTATATAAGTGGAAGTGGATCCGAGTAGCCAGGAATCCCCCCTAAAATAAAGGAGGAAACTCGCGTCGAAAGGAGAAACTAATCCATATCAAAATAAGTGTGATTTGCCACCGAGTAACCGGGAAATGCCCCTGAGACAAAGGAGACAACTCGCGTCGAAAAGTGTCTCATCCACATCATAAGAAGTGACGAAACTGAGTAACCGGGAATTACACCTGAAACAAAGGGCATGACTCGTGTCAAAAGGTTAGTCACACCGTTCTTAGTAATTCAAAAATTGGGGTCATACGTAGCTACCAATATTCGAGCATTGTGTATGAAAGTGTATGGATGAGAAGTTCTTTTCAGTGTTCTTTAGAAAATCTAATTTTTCATATTGACTTGATTTTCATTGCTCAATCTTCACTTATGCACCTTGGGTTTGATTGTTTGAATGTCGCTTATGAATCAGTCATCTTTCATGGTTAATGTAATACTCTATTTATGTAAGCACGACCTTCTTAGTATTGTTCATGCACTTCATGTTCAACGATCAACTGTATTATCCTTACACCCGTCCCGAAGGGACTTGCATGAGTCTATACTTAATTATGCATGATTGAATGCCTGACTACTCAATCTGTTTGATCATATCATACTTAAGTCCATAATCTGCATCTTTAGGATATACTTGTATATAACAGGTTAAATAACCCATTGTCAATTAGTTTTTGGTACTTGACAATATGGGGAAAATAACGTGCTTTTTAGCACTATACACTTTGTGCATACTTAGTTTTCAGATTTTGCGTATAGTTTCCTTATACTACTTGTGCATATTTAGTCATACATATAACAAAAATTTACAAAAATTGAGCCTTTGCATTTATTTCACACATCTCCTGATTGCACATTAAATTCCAAACTTTTGATTGCTTCTTAGTTTTTACACCTTCCCTTCATGGGAGGTTAATTGATGGGTTCAAGCGCGCATGTCTCATTCATTTTTGCAATCTTCACTGTTGCATCCTGTCCCCCATTTTTTGATAATGCCAAAGGGGGAGAGAAATTTGAATAGCCACAATATATTGTCATCATCAAAAAGGGGGAGATTGTTGGGTTTGTGGCACTCCCTCCTTGTCTTTGATAATGGTTTTGATGATTACAATATATTGTGTGTTTTGCGTTTGAATAGAAGTGAAAATATTGTGTGTGAGTATTGTGGAAAATACTCATTGATTACTTTGTGCTATGGAGGTTACTAATGATATTCTTGTCTTGGCAGGTTTGGATACGACCCTAGTGATTGACATGAAACAAGAGGGGGGGTTTGTTGGGTTTGGATACGACCCTAGTGCTTGACATGAAACAGGCCTTCATGTGAAGCTTGCTCACAGTGTTTTGCTTATGCATAGAAAATGTTGAATGTGGCTCCAGCTTGCTTTGGACTATAAGTGTTCAGTTCTTCCTAGATTGTGCTTTGATTTGCAGAACTGAACTTGTATTAGCATTGAAATGAATCTCCTATTCCTAAACTAAATGTGCAAGTCATGTAAGCCTTGCTTGGTTTCTCTGGTAGTTCATATGTGACTAGACTTCAGGTGGAAATCTTCCTTACCTTATTTGAATTGGCTGAACATGGTATAACTAGTTTCAATCAATGTTTTGTTTAATTTGAATTCATTCAAAACTCTTGGAATGAACCTTGAAACTCTGGACTGAACTTGCAACTCATAAGTAGCTTGGTTAAATCGCATTTGGAAATGGATTGTTTAATATGCACCAACCTGGTTCATAATTGCACTCACCTTGCTGCATTGCATAGACTTTATTCTATCTTGCACCGACCCATCCTTGGTGCTTCATCCTTGCATTGACTCACCTTTTCATATGCATCGACCTTGCTTCAATGGACTTTCATGGATTTACTTGTAATACTGCAGCTCTTGGTTGATGACATTTTAAGCTTGCTCATTGTGAGAATTTAAAATCTGGCTTGGAACATCATGTGTTTTAAATGGTTGGAAGCATGTGACATTCATATGTAGTTGTTTAATCAATCTCATCTGTTAATGGTGGATCATGATGAAGGCTTGATATATGGGTTAGCCATTTTGCTTGGTTGAAGGTTTATATAACTCATTTGCCTTGATTCAAGACTAACTTGAATGGACTCTCCTACTAAGTGCAGGTTCTTTAATGATCTCGATCTATGAATCCTTGGTAAGTGTTTATGTTTGAACATAGTCCCATGTGGCTTGATTGGTTTCTTCTCATGTATTCTGGCCTTGGGGTCTACTTGCTTGATTATGTGTCCATTGTTAAATGGAGCTTCATGATGCATTATGCTCATTGTGATTCCCATTCTTTCTTGCAAGACCCGATTTGATTTGATGTTTTAAAACCCCTTATGCATGCCATTTGATTGTACTTGAATGGGGTTTAATTGTGTTTTATTGGTCCATAATGTTTTTCTTGGTTTCAATTGATTTTATTTGATAGTTGAGGACCTAATGGTTTGAAATTCAATATATTTGTCACTTTCATTGGCTTATGTTGAAATGTGCCTTAATGTATGCCAATACCATGTTTCAATACATGGTTAATTATTTTTAATGTTTGGGAGAGGTTTTGTAAGGTTTCTATTGAGTTTTATTAAGTTTTCACTTATGTTAGTAAAAGTATCGACTCATGGAGTCGACACTTATTACACGATATGCTATTTTGTATTGATTTCTGTTATGCTAGAGGTCGACACTTTATATTGGGTTATGCTGTTTAAACTAAAACAGAACCTCCGGTAAAAAAGGTCGACCCCAGAGGTCGACACTTTTTACCTAGGGTCCTGATTTTGTCTCAGGATAGAACCTCATGAAAGTATTTTCTAAATTCTGGATTTCATATTTTTGGCAGAACTCGTTGATACGAGTGTCGACCCTAGATGTCGACACTTTCTCTGGTTCATCCGGATCGGGTTTGCCGGATTGATTTCGAACTCCGGGTTTAAAGATCCGAATGGCTTGCTAATTGACCCTATTGCCCTTAGGGTTTCTCTACATGTCTAAGGGTTGTATTAAATAGTTTTAGCAAGGGCATTCTTGGCTTGTTGGGTTGCTTTATCTTCACTATACATAGTTGTCTTTGTCTGATTGGGAGGAGTATCAAAGGGGCTAATATTTTCCATTTACTGTAGGAGAGGAAGAACGAGAGAAGAGGAGACGACTTCAACGCAAAATCCGATCTACTTCAGTCAAGATTTGAAGCTCGATGATGAAGAGAGTTGCAAGCGGAATGAAGCGACGAATCTGAAGATGTCTTCATTGCAAGCAACGGCTCACATCGACTTGAAGGGAAGAAGGAGAAGAACGTGAAGGAGGGCGTTGCTTCATCAAGGAGAAGGAAGAAGAAGCTGCAGAAGTCGCCGTCCGCGAGCCTGTGTCCAGTTCTGGGAGCTGTAGTTGCTGCTCTCCCCCGTTCAAGGTTTTGGGCGTTTGGGACTTCATGTTCGGCTTCTTCCACTCCAAGGATCGACTTCCAGCGCACCCTACCTACTTGGAGAGGGGGATTTCTGTAGCCCACCCAAAGAGCAGCCCAACTAGACCCAACAGGGTCCAACGAGGCAAGCCCACCCGGGTGACAGCCCACAGGGCCCACTCAGGGAAGAAAATCCCAATAAACAAACACTCGAGGAACCAACTCTCCCCAGCGGCCTCTAGGCTCGGAGGGCCCGAGTGATGGTCAGGTCATAAGGAAGGTCTGGCCCAAGCCGTTTCCCCACCCGGGAGAGACAGGCATTAGCCGACCTATCCGACCCCTCTTTCACCGAGCTATGCTCATCGCCCGGACAGGGCTGGCATTTCAGGAGCTCGGCCAGACCAAATATCATCCGTTCAAGAGTCCCCAACGGATAGGGGAGTCAAGAAACCGCCGGACTTCAAGGCGATAACGTTCCCACGATAAGGCCATGAAAGCCCATGTTGAGGATGTAACTCCCGCTGGAGACCCCTCAGCTTGCAGGACTCCTGAAGGTGGCCCACTATTTAAACCAGGGCTACCCTCCGACGGAAGAAGAGAGCCATCCAGGTACTCATATACCCAAACTCCTGAGCAATCCGCTTCACCCTCTGGTGGAGAGGAATCTCGCGCGCTAGCTTTTCTCCTCCCCATTATTGCTTCCACCACAGCTCTACTGACTTAGCCATCGGAGGGTTTTACCCCAGGGAAGCCCCCTGGGCCCTCTGATACGTTTCCCTGTCTTGCAGTTCATCTTCAGGTGATCTACAGCCTGCTCAGGAATCAGGATACAAGCGCGAGATTTCACCACTTCATCTGGCGCCGTCTGTGGGAAACGCACGAAGAGCCGAGATGGTGAGAAGAAGCTCAGGGAGGAGATCCGCCATCGAGAAGGGCAAGGCCGTGGTGGCGGCAGGAGATGGCCCCTCTAGGGCCTCACAGAACCCTCCCTCCAACGCCAGCGTCCCCACCAACGGACCGCCGCCCCCTCCGACGACGATAGGGGTACCCCCCAACGGTGGCGACGAGGTCTTCCAGGCCCTCAATAAGAAGCTTGACGTCCTCGTGAAGCTCATGAGGGCCCAGGCGGCAAGGGATGCCAGGTCCCGCGCCCCGTCCGGGAGCCCCCCCCCGAAGTGCGTCCCAGCATACCGCTGGGGGCCGCTTCACCCTCCGCGGTCAGCAGCTCATCCGCAACAATGTGGGAGGACCCTCGCAAGCTCCGCCCCCGGAGCAAGAGGCTTCCTCCACGCCCAGAAAAGGGAAACAGGGGGCGAGGCCTCCACGCCCGAGCGCCGGCGGTCCTGAGGATCGCCACGACGCTCCCCCCAGTCCCACGGCACGACCGCAGCCGGAACTATCCCTCCGGCTGAGGGATTTCGAAAGATGTTTTGCAGAGCAAGAGCGCGCCCTCCGTGCCCTGCAGAAAACCTCTTTCCCAGAGGATGAGGAGAAATCCCCTTTCTCCGAATACATCTTGAAGGCAGAGGTGTCCCCCAGAACCTCCATTCCGACCTTCAAGCTCTATGATGGCCAGGGTGACCCAGCCGACCACTACGACAGCTTCGACGCCCTGGTGACTCTGCATGGAACACCGGATCCTATTAAATACCGAGCCTTTGCTGCCACCCTGGTCCAAGGCACTCAGGCATGGTTCCGGGCCCTCGCCCCTGGGTCCATCCGGGACTTCAGGCAATTCGGGCGAGTCTTCAAGGAGAGCTTCGCCGAAAGCGCCCCCCCAAGGTCAGTAGCGGGGCTCCTGGCCCTCAAACAGGCACAAGGGGAAAGGCTCCGGGCTTATGTCCACCGATTTAAATCGGAAGCCCTCAGAATTCCCCGCCTGGATGTGGCCTCGGCCACGACCGCTTTGACCGGGGGCACCCGGGATGAGAACCTCCGCCGTGAACTTGTCCTCCACCCTCCCTCGACCCTTGCCGAGCTAGTAACTCTGGCACTGCGCCATGCCGAGTGCGAAGAAGTACTCAGCGCCTGCCGAGACACAACCGGCTCGGGTCGGGAGGGGGACAAGAAGTGAGCCTCCGAGCCAAGCCCTGGCTCGGGTAAGAAGCGCGATCGGGAAGGAGAGCGCAAGAGGAAGTATGAGCAGTACACCCCGCTGACCGCGCCCGTCTACGAGATCTTTGAAGACATCAAAGACTCGGGACTCCTCCGCCGACCCGAACCGATGAGACCAAAGAACTGCAAGCGCGATAGGCATTGCCTGTTCCACGGCGACCACGGGCACCACACCGGCGACTGCCACCAGCTCCAGGACGAGATTGAACGTCTCATTCGTCAGGGGCACCTGGCCCGGTTTGCAGCCGGGCGCAAAGAAGATCGGGACGCCGCCGAGGAGATCGACAACGCCTCCCGAGGGGTCCGCATCAACGTCATCTCCGGAGGAACGACGTCGGGTGGCGACACCAGCCGAGGAAGGAAGCGTCATGCCGAGCGGGCCAGCCAGGTCTTAGAACCCCCCAGCGGCCCGTCGAGGGAGCCCCAGGTCATAGTCTTCTCCGACCAAGACCTGGAAGGGCTGAAGACCCTGTATGATGATGCCCTCGTTATCTCGGCCACAATAAACCATTGTAACGTAGATAGAATTCTGGTTGACAATGGGAGCGCCCCCGATGTATTATCTTACGACTGTTTCCTTAAGATGGGGGAAGACCCATCCAAGCTCCGCCCGATCCGAACACCCCTTTGCGGGTTTAACGGCCAAGCCACCTACCCCGAGGGAGCCCTAAGCCTGTCGGTCACCATCGGCACCCCACCCAAAATCGTTACGGTCATGGTGGACTTCATAGTGATTAAGGGTATGATAGCGTACAACGCCATTTTCGGCCGGAAAATTCTCAGCCGGATAAAGGCCGTACCATCTACCTATCACCAGAAAATGAAGTTTCCCACCAAAAATGGGTTGGGGGAAGTCCGAGGTAACCAGGCCACGGCTAGAAGGTGCTACAACATCTCGGTGGAAGCCTCAAGGCCGGACGGGGGAGATAAGGGACCCAAGGGAATCGAAGGGAAGACCGTAACTGCCGAGCCCGGTGGCAAATTGCTAACGGTATTCCTAAACGATGACCCGGCCCTCGGAGTAAGGATCGGAGCCGACCTACCACCCATGGAACAGCAGCAATACAAAAAATTCCTTTTTGAGTACGTTCAGGTCTTTGCTTGGTCCGATGATCAACTCCCTGGCATACCAGAGAAGACCGTGATGCACAAGCTCAGCCTCGACCCCACCGTGAGGCCCGTACAGCAACGGAGAAGGAAGCATGCGCCCGAGAAACAGGCGATCATCAAGGCGTAGGTCACCAAGGGATAAGAGACAGGCCTCTTCAGACCAGTCCTGTACCCTACGTGGCTAGCCAATGTCGTCCTGGTGCCAAAAACTACAGGCAAATGGCGAATGTTCGTGGACTTCACCGATCTGAATAAGGCTACCCCCAAGGACTACTATCCGCTACCGAGCATTGACCAATTGGTTGATTCAACCTCGGGCAACGAGATACTCAGTTTCCTGGATGCCTATTCAGGTTATCACCAGATCAGGATGAATCCAGAAGATGTCGACAAGACCGCCTTCATCATTGACTGCGGCGTGTACTGCTACACCCGGATGCCTTTCGGGTTGAAGAACGCCGGAGCCACATATCAACGACTGGTAAATCACATGTTCGAGGGACAGCTGGGTTGGAACGTCGAGGCTTACATTGACGACATGCTCGTCAAGACCCCCAAGGCCCAAGACCACTTCACCGACCTTGCCAAAACCTTCGGCACCCTCCTGAAGTACAACATGAAGCTCAACCCCGCCAAGTGCGCCTTTGGAGTAAAATCCGGGAAGTTCCTGGGTTTCCTGGTCACTCAGCGCGGGATCGAAGCCAACCCCAACAAAGTCCAGGCCATCCTGGACATGCGCCCACCCACATGCATTAAAGACGTTCAGCGTCTGGCAGGGCGTGTGGCCGCTCTCAGCCACTTCCTGTCCCGTGCGGCCGAACGATGCTTGCCCTTCTTCAAACTGATGAGGGGACCCAAGCTAGCGTCTGCTACGTTCGCATGGGATGAGGAGTGCCAGACAGCATTCGCCGAGCTTAAAAAGTTCCTGGCTTCGCCACCGGTGCTCTCCAAGCCCGCCCCAGGCGAAGTCTTGCTGCTCTACCTCTCGGCGACGCCATCCACGGTCAGCTCGGTTCTAGTTAGAAATGACTCGGGAATCGAAAGACTGGTCTACTACACCAGCAAGGTGCTCAATGAGGCCGAACGGAGGTACCCCGCAACCGAGAAACTCGTGCTAGCATTGGTTACCTCCGCAAGACGCCTCCGCCCCTACTTCCAGGGGCACCCCATCACCGTGCTAACCGGCGAGCCGTTGAAGAAGATTCTGGCCCACCCCGAGGCCTCAGGGTGACTCATCAAATGGGCCATTATGCTCGGGGCCTACGACATCTCGTACCGGCCGTGATCAGCAATCAAAGGCCAAGCGCTCGCCGACTTCATTGCCGAAAGCACCATCCCCGCCGAGGATAGGCCTCCGACCACGACCGGGCCAACCTGGGAACTGTTCGCCGATGGATCGTCCAATTCGGCAGGCAGCGGTGCAGGGATACTCCTGAGGTCCCCCGAAGGGATAGAGCTACAGTACGCCTTGAAATTCAACTTTCAGGCATCCAACAATGCTTCTGAGTACGAGGCCCTTATCTCGGGAGCACGCATGGCCCGACGACTGGGGGTCGAGCGAGTCAGGATCCACACCGACTCTCAACTAGTCGCAGGTCAGGTCAACGGCGAGTATGAAGCTCGGGAGGCACCCATGATCAAATACCTTCAGTTGGTCCGGAGCCTGGCCCAACAGTTCGAGGAATTTGGAGTAGTCTGGATAGCTCGGGAGCAAAACTCTCGGGCGGACGCCCTCTCTCGATTGGCCTCCTCCCTAGACCCGGAAGGTACACTATCGGTCCTCCTAGAAGAGCTAGAGCACCCAAGCATTGACACGGAGCTCCTCGCTGTTGACTCGGCCACTCCAAGTGACTGGCTACAAGACTCCCAAGAGCCCTCCGACCCTCAAGAAGCCCGCTGAATGAAGTATCAAGCTCGGCGCTTCGTCGTCTTCGACAACACTCTCTACCGAAGATCATTCTCCGGTCCCCTCCTGAAGTGCCTCGATCCCGACGAGGCAAGCCGAGCCATCCAAGAGATTCACGAAGGCCTGTGCGGAGCGCACTCAGGGGCAAGGTCGCTGGCCAGAATCCTGTTACGACAGGGGTACTGGTGGCCCACGCTGTAGTGCGACTGCTCGGCCTATGT
Organism: Amorphophallus konjac; assembly: GCA_022559845.1. NCBI lineage: Eukaryota > Viridiplantae > Streptophyta > Magnoliopsida > Alismatales > Araceae > Amorphophallus > Amorphophallus konjac. The sequence goes on along the minus strand of CM040120.1, from coordinate 40,495,655 downwards.
TCAACAGTGCGACCGATGCCAGCGGTTCGACCACTTGGTCCATCAGCCGGCTACGGAACTTGTCACCCTAGCCGAGCCTTACCCTTTTGCTCGGTGGGGAATCGATATCCTTGGGCCATTCCCAACGGCCCAGTCCCAGAAGAAGTTCATCATCGTCGCCATCGACTACTTCACCAAGTGGATCGAGGCCGAGGCTACGGCAAGGATCACCGAGACAGTCGTTTGGGGCTTTGTTTGGAAATCGATCATTTGTCGCTTTGGCATCCCCCGAGTGATAGTAAGCGATAACAGTCGTCAATTCGACTCTCGGTACTTCCGAGATAGATGCGCCGACCTAAATATCCGCAACCACTTCACTTCGGTGGCCCACCCTCAGGCCAACGGGCTGGTTGAAAATGCCAACAAGACTATCTTGAAAGGTATAAAAACCAGACTCGGCAAGGCTAAGGGTAGCTGGCTCGAGGAATTGCCTAGCGTACTATGGTCGCACCGAACAACCCCCAGGACGGCAACCGGTGAAACCCCTTTTCAGTTGGTATATGGCACCGAAGCCGTCGTTCCATTAGAGATCGCCAAGCCGTCTCTCCGAGTGATCAGCTTCTCACTCGAGGCAAACGGGCAAAAATTGCTCGAGAACCTCGACCTAGCAGACGAACTCCGAGAGATCGCGAACGTCCGGGCAACGGAGTACCAGCGCCGCCTCACTTGATACTACAACGCCAAGGTCCGAGACAGACGTTTCCAACTGAGGGACTTCTTCCTCAGGAAGGCCGAAGCCTCTCGACCACTAGAGGCGGCGGGCAAGCTATCCCCCAATTGGGAAGGCCCCTACCGAGTGGTCGAGACGCTCGGAAAAGGTGCGTACAGGTTAGCGACAATGGAAGGGGAACCTATTCCTCGGACATGGAACGCAGCCGCACTACGCAAATTCTATTTTTGAAATTGTACAACAAGATGGACGGAATAAATCCCTTTTCTTTTCATTCCAAACCATTGGTACATCAGATAGGCAAATGCCAGTACATCACATAGCAAAAAGCAAAAATCCGTCTAACACCGCCTCAAGGGGTCATCGCTCGACTAACTCGGTCTTGATCTCCTCGCGTCCAGCCACTGACTCTACCTCGTGCGGAAACTGGCTCGGACAAGAGGTGGTCAAGCCAGTTGCCTCGGGTGGCCCGTGACAAAGGTGACAGAGGGATTGAAGGAGGGAGGCCACCTTTAAACGTTGAGGAAGGCTACCTCCCAAGTTGGCAACAACCAGGAAAAAGGAGCGCCGTGAAGGCCTCCCCTCTTCCAATCTGCCAACTCCTTGGAAGGAAGGAGAGAGCAAGCAGCCCCCGAAGAGTGAAAGAAATGAAGAGCAGAAGAGGGAAAAAGAGGCTGCTGGGAGAGGTTAGGAGGGAGCTGGAGTCGCCTCCTCCCCTCACACGGAGGGAAGTAACGGCGGGCTCCCCTGATGCCCCCATCCGTCCTCCGCCTCGGCGTCCACCCGGAAGCCACGCTGGAACTGAGAAAGGGCAAGAACCATGCCTTCACACGTCGAAGCCCTCTCCAGATCTACGCGGCGACCGTCGGACCCGTCTCATGCACGTGCGGCGACTGTGGGATCCGTTCAACATTACAGGGCAGCGGGAGCCCGCCGCTCCCCGTCGTCGGCGGCGTCAACCTCCGAAGAATCCTTCATGCTCCGAATACAAGGGCACAACGCACAGTGAAGACGAAGGAGCGAGGAAAGATTGTTAGAGAAAATCCCCAGCAGTGAAGAGGAAAGGGCGCCTTTCGGTCCTTCTTATAGGCCAAAGGAGGCTACACGCCTTAAATGACCCCCCCTCCTCAGAAACACGCCAAAGGATTTCTCCCCTGAACAGTCACCTCCAACTCCTCGTCCCCCGCCCTAGCGGGATTCACGAAGCGGCCTGACATTCAAAGCATGAGGGAACGGAAAGACGCCCCGTCAGAAGCCTACCAAAACTGCATGCGAAAACCATGCAGGACATATCGGCACCTCCCAACCACTCAAGATCCGCCAACCAAATCACGGCAAGGATGGTACTCAAATGGAGCAAGTCATTTATTATCACACCAAAAGGAAACCCTCTAAAAAGAGGGAAGAGAGACAAAAAGGGAAGGAGGCAAAGTACATCAGGCCTCGGGCTCACTTTGACATTCGGGAACGGCGGAAGAAGACGCGTCACCCCCGGTGCCTTCGGTGACGGCCGGCTCGGACACTGACCTCGCCTGTGCGAGAACTGTCTCAGTCGTGAGCCCTCCCGAAACGCCCGGAGCCGGTGACCCCGATGGAGGCGACCCCTCCGAATCTCCCCCGACCGACGAGGAAGAGCTGGAAACCGACTCATCCGAGTCATAACACTGGCCGAAGGGGAACTCGATCGTGGAGTTTTGCTCATTGGCGTAGTCCACCGCCCGGTGATAGCCCTGCTTGAACCCCTTTCGAGCACCCCGGCGTAGTGCTACCTCGTAATAAGGTAGGGTGGCTTCCACCAGGTCGGCCGAGTAAGCATCCGAGCTCCTGTAGAGCTCGATTGCCTCCGCCTCGACCTGCCCCGCCCTTCCGACGAGCTCGACCCGAGCCAGCTCCGCCTCGGCCGCGCGCTCCTCTGCCCGGGCCCGGTCCGCCTCAGCCTCAGCTCGGAGACGCTCCGCCACCTCCGCCCGATCTAGCAGCTCGGCGCGTTCGAGCTCCCAGTGATTGTCTAGCTCGAGACGACGCAGACGCTCCTCCTCAAGGAATCGGCTTGTCCTCTCGAGAGACTCTCAGGTCTTGGCGAGCTATTTGGTTTGCACCCCGGCTTCCAGTCGGCTCGCCCGCGCCACCTCCCGGAACGCGGAGAACTCCTGCCGGAGCCCCTCATGCTCCCCCTTGAGTCGGGCCAATTTCCTCTCGCAGCCCCCAAGGGTCCAGGCAAGGTTCGACCGCTCCGCCTCCGTCCGGGCGTGCGCCTCCGCCATCAAAGCCACCGACCGAGCTATGACCAGGCCGCCCTCCATCAAGACATCAAGGATCCCGGGGGGGGGGGGGTATTGCGCCTTTCTCCCCCCTTCATCCTTGCGGCAATCGACCGACAGACCCGATACAGGTCGCCCGTAATGTCGAGCCTTTCCAAGGGCTCCGACAGAGGGGACCGCTCCGCCAGAAGACTCCGCTCGAGTGACGAAACCAACCGCCTCGCGCGCCACGGTCGGTTGGGGTTGCGACGCCTCCCCGGGCGAACCCCCAACCTCGACCGACGCCGCGGGACCGACCGCACCGGGAGCTCCAAGCACCTGGGGCTGCAACGCCCTAGCGGGCGAACCCCCAGCCCTGCCTATCTCAGCCTGCACCTCGCCGACCGAGACATCCCCGCCTTCGGCCAATACCCCGGCCTCGACGCCAGCTACTTCGACATCGGCCCCCTCTACCTCCGTGGGGGGGAGAGCCGACCCATCGCCGCCCTCTGATGGGCCCCCGATCTCCTCGGCCCCCTCTCGCCTGGCAGGTGGGGTAACTGGCCCCGAGGGGTCGGCCCCATCTTGCCCCCGAGAGGGGAGCACCGCCGAGCCGGAGTCACCCCCGGCGGTAGGAGGAAGACCGGCCTTCTTGGCCCGTTTCTTGGCCTTCACGTCCTCCCGCAACTTTCCCGCCATGGGATCCTTGCACTTTGTACCAGTTGGCCGTGAAGACCCCACGGGAGCCACCCCCTTGCCCTTCTCTCGGGCTTGGGCGCGACTCGCAGAAGCATCTGGTTCATCGGCCGCCGAGTCATCTCCCAGATCAATGACCTCAGCAGCCTCCTCTAGAGGTTCCCGCCTAACGTCTGCCACAAAGGGAGAAGACCCGGCCAGGAGAAAGAAAGTAACTACCATCCCAGAAGAAGAGCCTCGAGAGCGGTACCTGTCGACGTCAACCGCGTAAGCAAGCACCATTCGATGTTCTCCGGCGTCACCATGTCACGCCCCGATGCGGAATCTCGGGACGTACAGTTAGGGGCACGCGAGCAAGAATTTAATATTCCGAACCATTGCAAACCATTGCACAAAAGGTTGGAAAAGGTAAATATCAGAGTTTTATTGATAATAAAATGCTGAGTACATTTGGGTAGACAACTACATTCGAATAGTAATCCAAACTAGAACAACTTCTCACTATTACATAAGGAATACAAACTGACTGAAAAGCTATAAACTAACACTCGTATCACTCTAGTCCATCCCCGACATGGTCATCACCTGGAAAGAGGGGAAAAGTAGGAGTGAGCTAAACACGCTCAGTAGATAACCGTAAGCAGGTATAAGTATTTAACCAATTATTACAATTTACATGAAATGCAGTAAATGAACAAATGTCAACACGATAAAGAACAATATATGATATCGAGAATGTAACACTTTTACCACAAGTAATGATCAAGTAATGAACAAGTATAGCAACTACAAGATAAAGAACTTTGGCCATCATTCAAGTATGTTACACATGTAACCAGGTAATCACGCACGATTCAAGTATCACGAATTGTCATAGACGTAACAAGTCAAGTCAAGTACTCGGGTGCAATGCCTCACCCTGTCATACACATCCCATGGGCTCAATATCATTTCGGGCGCTCTCCCCAGGACCAGACCGGGCCCTTATGATGCGTTGGCATTTCATTGGATCCATGATCCCCCGTCTAGACATAGTCAATTTATGGCCAATCTAATCAATAGAATTTCTGTCAAGTGTAAGATGAGAGGACGACCCTTGTCTCCTCTGATTCAAGAGTATAACACAACGGAAAACCCAAACTAAGGGTAGTCGTACGGCGAACACCGGGCCGTACTCACACGAGTAACGAGTCACGGAGTCAAGTATGAACGGTTGACAGTAAGCCGTTCGAGAAAAGTAAGTGTATAGATTTAATATACGAACCTCTCGGGTCGTATACGGAGATACGGTTCTAGAAAATCCGTATTTAAGTATAACAATAATTCTAATCATAAGATGAGTTGTGTATAAAATAGTTACCGGAATACAATGACCATTTAACCCATTAAAAATAATGGTTGATTCCGGGCTCGAGTATGACCGAAGGTTAATCAAGGATAATCGGTCATTTTAACAAGTTAAAACGATGGCGATTGGGACATTAGAGGATATACGGTATATGCTTATACACCGTATAGGCCTAAGTTGCCCATTTTATACTTTAAGCAATAAAACACCGGTCTAAATCATGCTTTCTATTGTAGACCATGGATAAATTTACCATTTGGTATCATTTCCTTTCATGGTAACAATTTAGAATTTACCGGATAGAGTGTCCGGCGTAATTTTACATCGGCCAAGACTTGCATAAGTCGACCGTCATACTAATCTTGGCTAATATATACTTAATCTTGCCTAATCCTATGTAAACTTGGTTAATCATGCTTAAACATAACTAATTATGCTTTAAACATGACTAATTATGTCTTAAACATGACTAAACATGCTTAAACATAACTAATTATGCTTTAAACATGACTAATTATGTTTTAAACATGTCTAAACATGCTTAAACATAACTAATTATGCTTTAAACATGACTAATTATGTTTTAAACATGTCTAAACATGCTTAAACATAACTAATTATGCTTTAAACATGACTAATTATGTTTTAAACATGTCTAAACATGCTTAAACATAACTAATTATGCTTTAAACATGACTAATTATGTTTTAAACATGACTAAACATGCTTAAACATAACTAATTATGCTTTAAACATGACTAATTATGTTTTAAAAACTTGAGTTTTGTGTCTATCCAGTGTTTACAATGAAAATAAAAGTGGATTACAATGCCTTTTAAGCTTAAAACATGATTGAACAATTAACAATCATTACAATAACAGAAATTTAATCTCCTGATGATATGTTATTCATGTGGGTTAACAATTGGTTACTTAACAAGGAATACTATCTACGGATGGTATCATGATCACTATAAACACGATGTAAAACATGTAAAAGCATGATAGCTCCTTGTCTAATGATGCTAACAAGTTCATTCTTCTATGCTTAGATTGGTGCCTTGGTTACCTACCGAATTTAACGGAAGAAGGAGAAGGAATAGAAAGAAGCAAAGGAACTCCTGGAGAACGAAGTGATGAATAGTAAGCTTGCAGAGAGTTGCAGAGCTCCCCACGGCCTCTTCTCCCAGCAGCTTAACTAACGAGGGAAGCCTTAAGGCTCCCTCCCATATATATAGGCTTTTAAAAGCCACGAGTTCCTCATTCGGGTGGGAATGGTCGCACACGTCGCCGCAACGGGATGACCACAGTGTGGACTCCGTGTTTGCCGACTTAAACACGTTCTCACGTGTTTTATTGAGGTAGGAGATTAAGTTAAACCTCCTTAAAGCTTAGGATTAGCTTAAGTGATTAAGGGTGCTTAGCTCATAAATCCCACTAAACGATTTTTAATGAGTTTGACCCAGAAGACAAAATTGCTAATCAAGACGTGATCTTTTAGATTATGATTTTTATGGAATTTTATCACAAGGTTTAATGTTAATCTCCCAATCTTAAGATTAAAATAATAATTTAACCGAATGTTCAACGGTTTAGTCGATAGAGAGAGTTTTTGATTTTTACCGATGAAACTCCAGAAGACAAAGTTGCTAAGAAAAATACTCTCTATCAGATGTGATTTTTGCAGATTTTTCCAAGATAGTTATATTTTCAGGTGAATAGTGTTTTCCGCGTTTTTAAGTCAGGCCTAAATCACTGATTAAGCCATGTAAATGATTTTATTAGGGTCAGGTACAGGAGACCAAAGTGTTTATCATGGTGTTTACTAATTAACTATCATTTTTCAGAATATTTACACGATAGTCAAAAATATTTACTATTTACTATTTACCTCAGTCACTATTCAACATTTACTATTTACGAAATTTAATATTTGTACAGAAACTCGGGGTCTTACACCCTCCCCCACTTAAAGAATTTGGTCCTCCAAATTCACTGGACCAAAATACAGTAAAGGAAAGATAGCTCACCTAGAATAGGTCGGGATAACGCTTCCGTATAGCGTCCTCGGATTCCCAGGTAGCTTCTTCAATTCCACGCCGACTCCATTGAATCTTAACCATTGGTATGGAACGATTCCGAAGTTGTTGTTCCTTCCGATCCAGAATCTTTACTGGTCGTTCTTCATAAGACAAGTCCTTCTTCACTTCGAGGTCCGCATGTTGAATGACGTGACTAGGGTCGTACACGTATTTCCGAAGCATAGAAACATGGAACACGTTGTGTACTCCAGCTAGTTGAGGAGGTAAGGCCAATCTATAGGCGACTTCACCCACTCGATCAAGGATCTCAAATGGACCAATATACCTTGGGCTTAACTTGCCATGAATACCGAATCGGCGAATACCTCTCGACGGAGAGACCTTCAAAAATACATGCTCGCCAATCTGGAATTTCAAATCTCTTCTTCTATTATCAGCATAACTTTTCTGCCTTGATTGAGCTACAAGTAACCGGTCTCGAATAATTCGAATATTCTGTGATGATTCTGAGACAAGATCCGGTCCAAGCCATTGCTTCTCGCCAATCTCATCCCAACATAATGGAGAACGACAACTCCTTCCATACAAAGCCTCGAAAGGTGCCATTTGTATGCTGGATTGATAACTATTGTTATAGGCGAATTCTATCAATGCCAAATGATCACTCCAGCTGCCATCGAAGTCAATCATACAAGCTCTCAACATATCTTCCACAATCTGATTTGTTCTCTCGGTCTGTCCATCTGTCTGCGGATGAAATGCAGTACTGAAATTCAGACGGGTACCAAGAGATTCTTGCAAACCCTTCCAGAAATGAGATGTAAATCTCGGGTCTCGGTCAGACACAATGCTGACTGGAATACCATGAAGTCTAACCACTTCCTTCAGATATAATGCTGCTAGTACATCAACCGTCCACTTGGACTTAATAGCTAGAAAATGGGCTGACTTAGTCAATCGATCCACGATGACCCATATTGCATCATAGCCACCTCGAGTCTTAGGAAGACCCATAATAAAGTCCATACCAATACTCTCCCACTTCCATTGGGGAATATCAAGTGGTTTCAATTTACCTGCCGGTCTAAAATGCTCGGCCTTTACTTGTTGACAAACAAGACATCTGCTTACAAAATCTGCAATTTCCCTTTTCATGTTTGGCCACCAAAATGTCCTCTTCAAGTCTTTGAACATCTTAGTGCCTCCCGGATGGATAGTGTATCGGGATCTATGTGCTTCTTCAAGGATCCGATTCTTTATATTAGCCTCATCCGGTACACAAGTTCGACCTTGAAACACCAGTCTTCCATCATTGGCTATCGAGAAGTCAGGTCTGCCACTTAAGTTTTCCTTAATCTCGACTAGCTCGGGATCAATATCTTGTAATAGCTTGATTTCCACTAACAGTTCGGGCTTGAGTTGCATCTGGGAAATCAAAATCCGATCATTATCAATATTGAGATCCAGACTAGCCATCTGCTCCAGTAACTTCCATTCTTGTAACATAAGACTGGATAACTTGGCCACAGGCTTCCGACTTAACGCATCAGCCACGACATTGCCTTTGCCAGGGTGATACTCGATAGAGAAGTCGAAATCCTTTATATATTCCAACCACCTTCTTTGCCTCATGTTTAATTCCTTTTGAGAAAATAAGTATTTCAGACTTTTGTGATCCGAAAATACCGTGAATGATTCTCCATATAAATAGTGCCTCCAAATCTTTAATGCGAATACTACGGCTGCCAATTCCAGATCATGCACGGGATAATTAACTTCATGCTTCCTTAACTGCCTAGAAGAATAGGCAATCACCTTGCCATGCTGCATAAGCACACAGCCTAAGCCAATACCAGAAGCATCTGTGTAGACCACAAAACCGCCTTCACCCGAAGGTAAGGTCAAAATAGGGGCAGTAGTCAAACAATCCTTCAGAGTTTGAAAACTCCGTTGGCATTCAGCTGACCACTCAAACTTGATTTCTTTGCGGGTTAATTTGGTCAAAGGTACCGCAATTTTAGAGAAATCTTGAATGAACCTTCGATAATAACCAGCCAGGCCAAGAAAACTCCTTACTTCAGTAGCATTAGTAGGCTGTTCCCAATTCTTGACTGCTTCCACTTTAGATGGATCCACAGAAATTCCATCCTTAGTAATAATATGTCCTAGAAAGGACACTTCACTCAGCCAAAATTCACACTTGCTGAATTTGGCATATAATTGGTGATCTCTCAATAATTGAAGAGCCGTTCTTAGATGCTCGGCATGATCTTCTTCACTCTTTGAGTAGATCAAAATGTCATCAATAAATACCACGACCCATTGATCAAGATAAGGTCGGAACACATTGTTCATAAGTTGCATGAAAGCTGCCGGTGCATTCGTTAACCCAAAGGGCATAACGACAAACTCAAAGTGACCATATCGGCTTCGAAAAGCTGACTTGTAAATATCATCTTCCTTAATTCTCAATTGATGATACCCAGATCGAAGATCGATCTTAGAAAAATACGAAGCTCCAGCAATCTGGTCAAATAACTCATCAATCCTCGGCAGTGGATATTTATTCTTGACAGTTATCTGGTTGAGTTGCCGATAGTCGATGCACAACCTCATCGAACCATCTTTCTTCCGAACAAACAATACAGGAGCTCCCCAAGGGGAAACACTCGGGCGAATAAAACCCTTCTCGAGCAACTCCAACAATTGCTGCTTCAATTCCCGCAATTCCGCAGGAGACATGCGATAAGGGGCTTTAGAAACAGGAGACGATCCAGGAATAAGATCAATAGAAAATGTCACTTCACGCTGAGGCGGAAGTCCTGGTAACTCCTCTGGAAAAACATCTGGGAAGTCTCGGACAATAGGAATGTCCTTAATCTCGGTCTGCTGTTCAGGGGACGCATGAATAAAAGCCAGGAAAGCTTCACATCCACGCCTCAATAACTTATCAGCACGAAGAGTCGAGATAAGAGACACCGGACTAGGATGTTTCACTCCTTTGAAGAATAATCCGGGGTGCTTAGAAAAAGACACCGAACAAGAATTGCAGTGAACATTGACCTCATACTGGGCCAACCAGTCGGCTCCTAGGATTACATCGTAATCCTTCATGTCTATGCAAATCAAGTCGGCTGGAAAATTCCGATCATTCACCATAACTTTACTAGAAGGATAATAATGCTGAATAGCTGAACTGGTCCCAATAGGGGTTGATATCTCTAACGGAGAGTCCATCAAAACAGGTTCTATAGCTAATAACTTAGCAAATCTCCGGGATATAAAAGAATGTGTTGCACCAGTATCAAATAGAACAAAAGCCGGAAAGTCGGATATAATGAGAGTACCTTCGACGAGTCCACCATCCTCGGAGATACCCTTTTCCTTTGTATGAAGAGCCTGGAGCCTGCCCTGAGGCTTCTTGACGTTTAGAGGTTTTGCCGGGATAGCTTGTTCCGATAATAAGGGGCAGTTGGGAATGCGGTGCTCCTTGCTTCCACATCGCAGACATGCACCTTGCTTGCGCCAACAATCCTCCATTTTGTGACCGGGACGATCACAATATCGGCATACGCCTTTGAATGGAACCACAGAATCAGGTTTCTTGTCTTCTTGTCTTGGCGCCTTGCCCTTCCACGAACCAGAACCAGAACTAGAACCAGTACTAGTGAAAGGTCTTTTCTTGTTAGGACCAGTGCCAGAATCAGTCTTATCATTCTTGAGTGCCTTCGGTTGATTCTTCTTACTACCTTGACCACGAATCCTTTCCGTCATTTCCAATGTATCTTCTAATACTTGTGCCTTTCTTACCATCTCAGAATATGTAGAAATTTCTAGTGGTGCCAGTTGATTAATATAATGAAGTCGAAGACCATTAAGGAAACGCTTCGCCTTCATTTTCTCAGTTGAAATGAGATGTCTCGCATAACGAGAGAGTCTTGCAAACTGGGCTTCATATTCTGATACCGATAAGCTTCGCTGCTTCAGAGCTGCGAATTCCGCGGCCTTCTTTTCTTGCACGCGATCAGAAAAATATTTATCATTGAAGAATTCCTCGAATTCCTCCCACGAGACTTGTTGGTCACCGAGAGTCGGTTTAATAGACTCCCACCAAGTACGTGCATCACGTTCCAGTTGGAAAATGGACAAGAGAACACGCTCCTGGTCAGTGCATTGCATGACCTCAAAAATCCTTGCCATCTCGTCGAGCCAGTTCTCGGCTTCATCAGGATCGGTTGAACCAGCAAACCTAGGCGGGTTCATCCCTCGGAAATTCCGATACAATTCACCAGTACCATGAGCTGCGCCATGAGGTGCCGCTCCGGCTCCAGCTCCTGCCTGAGCCAATGCATTCAAGGCTTGCGTAAGTCCTTGAACCGTACGTTGCAAATTCCTCATCTCAGCACGATTGGCTGCCATTTCAAGTACCTATAAGGTAATCCATTGTTCATGAGTCGATTATTATGAGAGAAGAATTCTCTGATGAGAGGAGAGAGAAAGAACTAGAGGAGTGAGACATGATTACGGTTAATAGCTTAACCCGATTTCTACCCAAATCTCACAAGGTCTAGTTTTTTCCTAAACTTATAGGAGAGAAGGAAACCTAGGACAATTTTAACCTAAATTTCTAGGTCAATGCGACCTAGGCTCTGATACCAACTAAACTGTCACGCCCCGATGCGGAATCTCGGGACGTACAGTTAGGGGCACGCGAGCAAGAATTTAATATTCCGAACCATTGCAAACCATTGCACAAAAGGTTGGAAAAGGTAAATATCAGAGTTTTATTGATAATAAAATGCTGAGTACATTTGGGTAGACAACTACATTCGAATAGTAATCCAAACTAGAACAACTTCTCACTATTACATAAGGAATACAAACTGACTGAAAAGCTATAACTAACACTCGTATCACTCTAGTCCATCCCCGACATGGTCATCACCTGGAAAGAGGGGAAAAGTAGGAGTGAGCTAAACACGCTCAGTAGATAACCGTAAGCAGGTATAAGTATTTAACCAATTATTACAATTTACATGAAATGCAGTAAATGAACAAATGTCAACACGATAAAGAACAATATATGATATCGAGAATGTAACACTTTTACCACAAGTAATGATCAAGTAATGAACAAGTATAGCAACTACAAGATAAAGAACTTTGGCCATCATTCAAGTATGTTACACATGTAACCAGGTAATCACGCACGATTCAAGTATCACGAATTGTCATAGACGTAACAAGTCAAGTCAAGTACTCGGGTGCAATGCCTCACCCTGTCATACACATCCCATGGGCTCAATATCATTTCGGGCGCTCTCCCCAGGACCAGACCGGGCCCTTATGATGCGTTGGCATTTCATTGGATCCATGATCCCCCGTCTAGACATAGTCAATTTATGGCCAATCTAATCAATAGAATTTCTGTCAAGTGTAAGATGAGAGGACGACCCTTGTCTCCTCTGATTCAAGAGTATAACACAACGGAAAACCCAAACTAAGGGTAGTCGTACGGCGAACACCGGGCCGTACTCACACGAGTAACGAGTCACGGAGTCAAGTATGAACGGTTGACAGTAAGCCGTTCGAGAAAAGTAAGTGTATAGATTTAATATACGAACCTCTCGGGTCGTATACGGAGATACGGTTCTAGAAAATCCGTATTTAAGTATAACAATAATTCTAATCATAAGATGAGTTGTGTATAAAATAGTTACCGGAATACAATGACCATTTAACCCATTAAAAATAATGGTTGATTCCGGGCTCGAGTATGACCGAAGGTTAATCAAGGATAATCGGTCATTTTAACAAGTTAAAACGATGGCGATTGGGACATTAGAGGATATACGGTATATGCTTATACACCGTATAGGCCTAAGTTGCCCATTTTATACTTTAAGCAATAAAACACCGGTCTAAATCATGCTTTCTATTGTAGACCATGGATAAATTTACCATTTGGTATCATTTCCTTTCATGGTAACAATTTAGAATTTACCGGATAGAGTGTCCGGCGTAATTTTACATCGGCCAAGACTTGCATAAGTCGACCGTCATACTAATCTTGGCTAATATATACTTAATCTTGCCTAATCCTATGTAAACTTGGTTAATCATGCTTAAACATAACTAATTATACTTTAAACATGACTAATTATGTCTTAAACATGACTAAACATGCTTAAACATAACTAATTATGCTTTAAACATGACTAATTATGTTTTAAACATGACTAAACATGCTTAAACATGACTAATTATGTTTTAAACATGTCTAAACATGCTTAAACATAACTAATTATGCTTTAAACATGACTAATTATGTTTTAAACATGTCTAAACATGCTTAAACATAACTAATTATGCTTTAAACATGACTAATTATGTTTTAAACATGACTAAACATGCTTAAACATAACTAATTATGCTTTAAACATGACTAATTATGTTTTAAAAACTTGAGTTTTGTGTCTATCCAGTGTTTACAATGAAAATAAAAGTGGATTACAATGCCTTTTAAGCTTAAAACATGATTGAACAATTAACAATCATTACAATAACAGAAATTTAATCTCCTGATGATATGTTATTCATGTGGGTTAACAATTGGTTACTTAACAAGGAATACTATCTACGGATGGTATCATGATCACTATAAACACGATGTAAAACATGTAAAAGCATGATAGCTCCTTGTCTAATGATGCTAACAAGTTCATTCTTCTATGCTTAGATTGGTGCCTTGGTTACCTACCGAATTTAACGGAAGAAGGAGAAGGAATAGAAAGAAGCAAAGGAACTCCTGGAGAACGAAGTGATGAATAGTAAGCTTGCAGAGAGTTGCAGAGCTCCCCACGGCCTCTTCTCCCAGCAGCTTAACTAACGAGGGAAGCCTTAAGGCTCCCTCCCATATATATAGGCTTTTAAAAGCCACGAGTTCCTCATTCGGGTGGGAATGGTCGCACACGTCGCCGCAACGGGATGACCACAGTGTGGACTCCGTGTTTGCCGACTTAAACACGTTCTCACGTGTTTTATTGAGGTAGGAGATTAAGTTAAACCTCCTTAAAGCTTAGGATTAGCTTAAGTGATTAAGGGTGCTTAGCTCATAAATCCCACTAAACGATTTTTAATGAGTTTGACCCAGAAGACAAAATTGCTAATCAAGACGTGATCTTTTAGATTATGATTTTTATGGAATTTTATCACAAGGTTTAATGTTAATCTCCCAATCTTAAGATTAAAATAATAATTTAACCGAATGTTCAACGGTTTAGTCGATAGAGAGAGTTTTTGATTTTTACCGATGAAACTCCAGAAGACAAAGTTGCTAAGAAAAATACTCTCTATCAGATGTGATTTTTGCAGATTTTTCCAAGATAGTTATATTTTCAGGTGAATAGTGTTTTCCGCGTTTTTAAGTCAGGCTTAAATCACTGATTAAGCCATGTAAATGATTTTATTAGGGTCAGGTACAGGAGACCAAAGTGTTTATCATGGTGTTTACTAATTAACTATCATTTTTCAGAATATTTACACGATAGTCAAAAATATTTACTATTTACTATTTACCTCAGTCACTATTCAACATTTACTATTTACGAAATTTAATATTTGTACAGAAACTCGGGGTCTTACACACCAGCTCCTCGGTCGACTGGCGGTTACCCAGCAGACGAGCGGCCTGCCGCTCCACGTGGGCAGGGAACTCCTCCGGGCGAGGGGGAAGATTCGGATGAAAATTGGGCGAGATCGGACATCTCCAAAACTCGTCCGTCGCCTCCACCTTCACCCAGAAGAATTGGGTCTTCCACCCCTTGTGCGAGGAGTCCTTCGCAGCGAGGGAGATGCAACTCCTGTTCCTCCTCGCCTGGATGAAGTAAAAGCCCTTCCCCGCCGACGGGTGCGCTTTCAACTCGAAAAAATAATGAAAGAGGTCCAAGGAAGGAAAAATGTCGTGCTGACGACAGAGAATCCGAAAGGCGGAAAGAAGGAGATATGAGTTGGCCACCAACTGAATAGGCGCCAACCGGAAAAACTCGAGAAGCTGGAGTACAAGAGGCTCGAAGGGAAGGCGGAACCCACTCTTCCAAGCCAGAAGGAAAGTGCAAATGTGCCCCGTACGGCTGTCCAGACTCGTCTCATACGGGGCGGCGGCAGCAAAGCTGTACCTGAGAGGCAAGCGCAAGCGATGCTCCAGCTTCCTCACCTCGGCCTCCCCCAACTCACTACAGTTGGAGACGGGCTCCCGCCTCACCTGCCCGATTTCCAGAGGCAGACCAGCCATTGAGCTGGAAGATGATACCTCCCGTGAGCTCGAAGACTCCGGAGGGGAAGGAAGTTGCCGGACTGCCTCCGCGGTTATCCTCGCCAACTCCTCAAACGCCGCCGCAAGACTCTGCGCCTCTACTGTCCCCTCACGGCGCATCAAGGAGCCCCAACAGCAAAGAAACTAAGGAAATCCCAAAACCCTGAGAAGCCTAGAACGACGAACAGCACCCAACGCCTATAAAACCCTGGAGGGAGGCGGCGCGTCGTTCTGTGCTCCGAGAAAAGGGGGGCCCCTTCAGTTCAAATCCATCAGGATCATCATTACGGGCCCAGGCGACCACTACATGTGGCTCCACCACGCCAACAGAATTCCACCCACCTGAGCCACGCCGGTCCAAAGCCACAAAAGCTACTCGACCGAGCCTTCATGGCTCGGGAGTAGGAGGGGGACAAGTGGAGAGGGGGGTTTCTGTAGCCCACCCAAAGAGCAGCCCAACTAGACCCAACAGGGTCCAACGAGGCAAGCCCACCCGGGTGACAGCCCACAGGGCCCACTCAGGGAAGAAAAGCCCAATAAACAAACACTCGAGGAACCAACTCTCCCCAACGGCCTCTAGGCTCGGAGGGCCCGAGTGATGGTCAGGTCATAAGGAAGGTCCGGCCTAAGCCGTTTCCCTGCCCGGGAGAGACAGGCATTAGCCGACCTATCCGACCCCTCTTTCACCGAGCTATGCTCATCGCCCGGATAGGGCTGGCGTTTCAGGAGCTCGGCCAGACCAAATATCATCCGTTCAAGAGTCCCCAACGGATAGGGGAGTCAAGAAACCGCAGGACTTCAAGGCGATAACGTTCCCATGATAAGGCCATGAAAGCCCACGTTGAGGACGTAACTCCCGCCGGAGACCCCTCAGCTTGCAGGACTCCTAAAGGCGGCACACTATTTAAACCAGGGCTACCCTCCGACGGAAGAAGAGAGCCATCCAGGTACTCATATACCCAAACTCCTGAGCAATCCGCTTCACCCTCTGGTGGAGAGGAATCTCACGCGCTAGCTTTTCTCCTCCCCATTATTGCTTCCACCACAGCTCTACTGACTTAGCCATCGGAGGGTTTTACCCCAGGGAAGCCCCCTGGGCCCTCTGATACGTTTCCCTATCTTGCAGTTCATCTTCAGGTGATCTACAGCCCGCTCAGGAATCAAGATACAAGCGCGAGATTTCGCCTCTTCGCTACTGATTGAAGGGAGTTGTGGGACATTCAAAGGGGAATGCATATAAATCTTCTTTCATTTGTTTGTCATGTCCCTGTTAACAAATACAAGATGTTGAGCATAATGTCTCATCTTTTCTTGATGTGTGCAGGCTTGATTGGAGCTAGGACTTGAACCAACAAACTTGGATCCTCAAAGAGGATGACCTACTACTCCAACTAGCTGCGGATAAGAGCTTCTCCAACCTAGGCTTCAAGAAAGATCTTCTTACGATTATTGGAGAATCAAGGGGATATTTCTACATCTTTTTCTTGTTTATTTCCTTGTGTGCTTCAGAGTTCACTATCATTTACATATTATTATGGGCGTCTATTGTACATCTTCTTGTTGTGTCAAACTCAGAATATTTGTGTGTGTGTGTACGGAGCTGCGTCTCCGTGTGGGATTTGTGTGCCGGGTGAGTTCCCGGACGTTGTGTGTATGTGTGCTGCTGGGGCAGCGTGTTGGGGCTCGTCCCCGTGTGGATATTGCTGCGGAAGCAACATCGTGTTGCTACAAAAGTAGCGTGTAGTGAAGCCTCACCTGGTTGGGTGAGGGGTGGACGTAGGGAGCCCATCGTGGTCCCGAACCATCTTAAAAGTCATGTGTCTTATGTGATTGATTGCCTGTGTGATTGTCATTTCCTCTATCACCGTTCACAGGTTCACCATACAGGTTTTATTTCACTACACTGTCACACACACCGCTACCTCCGTTATCCGTGTTAAGCATAAACTTGTTTGTGTTGAGCTTGAGTTGTCTGATTAGTTGCATTGTTAATTCGAGTGAGATCGGAAAGCTTGAGAGAACATCGTAATCTCACTAGAGTTTTTGTTAATCAACGTTAACAGTTTAATTCTACTGTGTTAATTAAAGAAAGTTTTAAATTTTGCCATTTGGGCAAGGGGACAATTCAACCCCCCTTCTTGTCTGCCATCTCTCTGGGCCAACAGAAAATAAGCCAAGGAGGATTTGGAAAAAAACTTCAAGCAATGACAGATCCAGCAGCAATCAAGCAAGGCTAAAGTCAACATGAAAAGTAGTTGTCACATGGGAAGTGTCGGCACCTTGTTGCAGAGTGTCGACACTACAACTCTTCTAGAGAGCATTATATTGGCAAGTTTTCCTAAGACGTGTCAACACCTTGTTACAGAGTGTCGACACTACAGCTCTTCCAGAGAGCGTTATATTGGCAAGTTTTCCTAAGACGTGTCGACACCTTGCTCCAGAAGGTCGACACCTTGGTGATTCCAGAAGCTGAAGATTGGATTTTTCTAAGGAGTGTCGACACCTCCTTTACAGGAAGTCGACACCATGGGCTCCCAGAGACCGTTATATATAAAGCTTTCATTAGACGTGTCGACACCTCCATCTCAGTGGGTCGACACCTCTGTTCTTCCTTAAGCTTTTTAAGTCCTTGTGTCAGATTCGCCAGATCTTCCAGGGCTTAAAAATACTTACTGCACATCCTCGAAAACATAGATTTCGAGGTTTGGAGGAAGGTTCCAAGTCTATCACATGTCCCAGCCATCATCATCACATCTGACACATCTTTTGAGCCTGCTGTGATAGGATTCACATCTTGGAAAAATCGTCTAATAGGCTTGCTACCTGTTTGCTGTCAGCCAATGGGATATGCTCCTCGGATGGTACACTGAGCAGTGAATTGACATGAGCCAATGAGAATACAGACAACCAAGATCTCTTCCATGAGGTTCACTAAATGCTCATATTTGGACCTGCACAAATGTCCCTTTCAGATATCTCTTTGAAGCTATCAAAAGAAGACCTTGAGTGAATATGTCTTATATGTCCCTATTAAGCTAATGAAAAGGACATGAGTTTTTGGAGGGAAAGCTACCTCTGCAGGACAACCTGTGGGACACAATTCCATGCATACAGAGAACCGTGCTGGTGCCAAACAGAAGAAGGGGTTGCTGCTATAGAGGGAGAGGAAAAACATACAAAAAGAACAAGAAGGAGCTGCTGCTATAGAGGGAGAGGAAAAATAGACAAAAAGAACAAGAAGAAGCTGCTGCTAGGGCTGCTGGCGCACCTGGGAGAAGAAGAAGGAATCTAAGCCAGCTGCATCCAGAACAAGAAGAGAAGAAGAAAGAAGAAGGAGAAATGCCCAAGGCCATCTCCTGAAGATCTGAAGCTGATCGCAAGCTCCTCTTCCACCTGCTTCTCGTCCTACAAGGAAAAGCCATTGTGAAATAAGCAAGGGTTCTACAAGCAGCCGTCCAAGCTCTCCATCCTTCAGACAAAAACCTTTCTCATGGCCTGAGTTTCACTAACTCTATCTAGAGTTTTCCATTATTCTTTTTGTTGAGTATATTCAGGTGATTTTGATGATAACAAAACCCAAGTAGTGCGTTCTATCACGTGCCATGTATTAGCAATCAAGTTCGACTTTCATACGCATTCAAGGCCTAATTTCATCATGCACTACGTTTAAGTGTTCATACCCTTCCAAATACATAAATCCATCTTGGTTCCAAAACTACCCAGGCTAAGCTTAACTCACTCATTTTAATTGAAATAGGATGTGTCATAAACTGATTAGCTCACAAATTATGATTTACTGTCTAACTCTTTCAAAATGCAGGTTTTTCTAGCCAGCGGTCGACCACCGGTCAGGGGCCGGTTGACCGGTTTTCCCAGCCACGAAAGCCTCATTTCTATAAAATTTTGGTCGACCGCCCCCTCTACCGGTCAACCGCCAGTATCGAAGCTCTTATTGTTGACTTTGTATTCTCAACATGGGAAGCCCCTCTTCTTGGATTTGTTTAATCCCAAAGCCACCAAACTTTCCATATTTTGTGGATCTGGTTCCTAGCTTGTCTCTTGACCATTCAAGAGTTATAAGAACATCTCTTTGGGACAAGAAACCCTAATTATTTAAGGAGGCTATCAAGGGAGAGAAGAGTGCTGCTACTGTAGCTGTGAACAGTGCTCCGGAAAGGAAGTTCTTCATCCATCTTCAAGTGATCCAAACCACATCTAGAGCAGATCAACCCCAAGCCAAGTGGAGATCTAGCTGCATCCAAAATCTTCTTCATCAACTAAGGGGGAGCATGAATATGAAGTTTTTACTTTGTGTCTTCCATTCGATATCTATTTCAGATTCAAGTGTGTGTTCTTGTAATATCTGAATACGTGTGTGTGTGTGTGTGTGTGTGTGTGTGTGTGTGTGTGTGTGTGTGTGTGTGTGTGTGTGTGTGTGTGTGTGTGTGTGTGTGTGTGTGTGTGTGTGTGTGTGTGTGTGTGTGTGTGTGTGTGTGTGTGTGTGTGTGTGTGTGTGTGTGTGTGTGTGTGTGTGTGTGTCTTTTTCTTCACATCTCTTTGTGATTCGGTGCTTGTACACCTTTGTGGGAGTTTCGAACTCCTCACGTGTGTGTGTGTGTGTTTTTTTTTTGATCTTGTAACCCTTTACAAGATAGTGTGGAAATCCTCACAGATCGTGAGGGGTGGACTTAGGTTGCTGTTGTTGCATCCGAACCACCTAAAAATCTCTGTCCAATGTGTGGTTTGTTCCTTTTCCTCTATCCCCATTCTGTGTAGCACAAGCGTAGTTTTTGGTTGCATTGTTTGTGTTAGATCTAGTATAACTTATCGTTTCCATACTAGATTTTGGGTATATTAAAAGGTGGATTCGGATCGGCAAGCCAAACCTTGTCAGGAAGATAACATCTTGCGTGAGTTGAATCTCCGGATTCTCACCTCCGCTATCGTACCGAAGATCGGTTGAGTGCGATAGATTCTATTAGATCTCATAGTTTTCATATAGTCTTGGAATTCATTACGGCTATTATTCTCTCCTGTTTGTATTGGGCATAAGTTTTTTAAAAGTTTGTATACACCTAATTCACCCTCATCTTCGGTGTCATTGATCGTGGGACTTCAATTGGTATCAGAGCTAAGGCTCTAATTCTTTCAGATCTAATGATCTAGTGTAAGATCCAGATCAATGGCAAACAAGGGTATGATGCCTGAGGGTCACTCCATTTATCGTCCTCCATACTTTGAGGGCTCAAATTACTCCTATTGAAAAAATAGAATGCATATTTTTCTGAGAGCCCAAGAGTATGAGATCTGGAGGGTTATGGACAAGGGTCCGTATAAACTCTCAGATGATGAAGAAAAATGGACACCCGAGGAAATTAAAAATTACACCGTGAATTTTAATGCTATGAACATCATGCAATGTGCTATACATCATAATGAGTTCTCTCGTGTATCCATGTGCAGTTAAACAAAGGAGATGTGGGACAAGTTGTGGCTCATATACGAGGGAACCTTCGAGGTCAAGGAGACAAAGGCAAATCTCCTTGTAAGAGATTATGAGCTGTTCAAAATGAAGCCTGAACAAACCATCTCAGAGATGTTCGCAAGATTAACGGAGATCACAAATGGCCTCAAAAGCCTTGGGAAGGAGTACATAAACTCCGATCTTGTGAGGAAAGTCCTAAGATTACTTTCGTCAGTGTAGCACACAAAAGCCACAGTAATTGAAGATTCAAAAAATTTGTCCACATTTTCCTTGGACGAGCTCATAGGGTCACTCATGACCTATGAGATAAACATGAAGATAACAACCGAGGAAGATACGAAGAAGAAGAAAGTGGTTGGATTGAAAGCTCATCAATCTGATGATGACTTTCAAGAAGAAGAATCCGGTGAGGGAAGCAATGGACAAGAAGACTTGGCCATGATAACTCGCCAAGTAAGGAGATTTTGGAGAAAGAAGAGAAATTTCCAAGGAAATTTTAGAAAGGGGCAGAGGAAGCCCTTTCAAACCAAGGGTGAACCTAGCAAGCCCAATAATGTCATCTGTTATGAATACAAGAAGCTCAGGCACATGAGAGGAGAATGTTCGGATCTAAAGAGGAAGTTCAAGAAGGACAAACTCAAGAAACCCCAAGCAATGGTCGCCAGATGGAGCGACGAAGAGGATGAACCGTCCGACGAGGAGATCCAATAGCTTGTGGAGAGCTTGTGTCTCATGGCACACGAAGATGATTCAACAGAGATAAATTCTCACCCTGATTTTATTTCCAATGAACAATGGGAGTCGGAATATGAAAAACTGTATTCAAAATACAGGAAAATCAGATCTGAAAATAAAAGTCTCAAAAAGAAAATTGATGATTTGTCACATGTAGAATTTTTTTTTAAGTTTGAAAAATTGGAACAGGAATGGTTCGAACTAACAGAATAAAAAGAAAGTCTACTACAAACAATTTTAGATTGTGAAAAAATCAAGAGGCGTTATCTTGCAAAATGTCTAAAATGGAGAAAGCGTGTGAAAAAATGAAAACTGAAGAAAAAATCTGAAATCCACAAATTCGGAACTTGAAAAGAAAACTCTGAGTTTGGATAAAGAAGTGGCTGAACGTCAGCCCACCTTGTTAAGGTTTGTTAAGGGCAAACAAAATCTAGATAACTTACTTGGAGTAAGAGTCAATTTCCAGGAGGAAGGATTATATATGATATACTCTCCAAAATAAAAAATCCTTTGAGCATAAGATTATTACATCCTATGTTCATGAAAAAGAAAACAACTGTGCTTCATGTTCCAACTCTAAGCCAAAACATGTCCAACCGAAACCACAACAATTCCAAAGAAAGTTTGCGCCTGTTAATTGCTATCATTATGGTAGATTTGGTCATGTTGTTGCCAATTGCTGGTTCAAACAAAACTCACGAAGAAATCATGCTTTTTGGACCGAAAAAAGATATGCACAGAATTTGACTAACTCTTACGGACCCAAACTAGTTTGGGTATCAAAATCAATTGCATGAGAATGTTGTTTCTTGCAGATATGTCTTGAAGCCAGGGGGAGCAAATGGTACTTGGATAGCGGCTGTTCAAGGCATATGACAGGGGACAAGAAGGTGTTCTCTACACTGCAATATAAAGATGGAGGATCAGTTACCTTTGCAGGTAAAGGCAAAGGTAAAATCATTGTGATCGGCAACATAGGTAAAAACTCTAAAATCTTTATTGAAAATGTCCTTTTAGTGAAAGGCTTAAATCTTAATCTGCTGAGGATAAGCCAATTGTGTGACAAGGGTTTTAAAATCATTTTTGATGAAACCCACTGCATTGTCATAAATAAAACCTCTAATGAAATCAGATTCATCGGCAAGAGAAGCAACAATGTTTATACTATTGATCTAGATGATGTTTCCGGTGATGATGTGTACTTGATGTTGACACCCGTTTTATGACCGATAAGTCGGGTCATCTCCTCGTTCACTCTATGTGATGCTCCAAGTTATTCATTCCTTCGTTGAGTCTCCTTCATCAGTTTGAAGTTTATTTCATGGGTCTTCTCCTTGGTTGAGTATGGTTCCGTGATTTCTCGTTTGATGAAACTTAGCAAGATCTTATCATTTCTATCCTCATTGTTTCTAACGGTCTGCACCTGGGGCGTTATGTTCATCTAACGCATGTACCCATGGCCGTTACATATTGAAGAGTCCTACGACTTAAGGCTTTGTTTCAATCCTTATCCTTTGGCCTATCCATTGAGTATAACGGTCTGTCGTACAGCCGTTACTTTTCTATAAAGCGTCCACCCATGGCCGTTACTTTCATTCAAGAGTCCTATTGTTTTGATCTGCTTCCGTTGATCTTATCTCTTTTGAGATAAGGTTGATAGTGACGGTCTCTCCCGGGCGCATTATTTACCTGTGGCGGCCTGTCGTGCAGCCGTTACATCCAACAGAGAGTCCTGGCAGTTCAAGCCTTTTCTCTGCTACTCCGTGGTCGAGATAAGAGTTTGATCTTGTGATTTCTCTTCCAAATCTGATCCTCAGAACCTTCTGTTTGTTTCTATGGACTCTTGGTGATATTATCTTCGAGTTTTTGCTAAGAGTTATCCTCTTTTCTTGCTGGATTATCCTCTGTTCGACCGGAGAGTTTGAGGGCCTATAAATAGCACCCTTAACTTCATGGCCCGAAGGAGGAAGATCTGGAGTTTACGTCGAAGTGCTGCCGCATTCTGGAGCCACATCCAACCAAGGAGAACTGTTCCTCACGTCCATCTGCTTCACGGTGAAGGGAGTATTCGTTCTATTGAGTTTCAAAGTTCATCATTGTCACACTTGTGTTGTTCTTCCTTTTCCTCAAAGCATTGTCCCTCTTCCTTATTCCACGTTCTTCATCTATTTTCATCATCTAAACATCTTCCCATCTTTTAAAACGCCCAGAGGGGTTAAAAAACCAAAATTTCCCGGTACTTCCCTTTCCTTTTGAATGATCTTAATTTCCTTAAGAATTGATACTACGCTTGTTTAAAGGGCTGATCTGGGTTTGTTTTCTTGTGTTTCACGTTCATTGGCAGGTTTACAGGTTCATCAAATGAGGCCCAAGTCTTCTGGCCGGATGGAAGATTTGGAGTTCAAAGAATTCATAAGCTATTTCTGCAGGTTATCTGACGGTCTTGAGAAGACGCATCAGGTTCATATAACGATGCATCGTGCGACCGTCACACTCCTGTGACGCACAGGGTCTGGACTGTTACATTCAAGGCTGATCTGCAGATTTCACTGGTTTTTCTCTCCCGTGGGCGGGTGCTTCATCCACCTATTTCCAAGGTATTTTCAAGTCCTTGACTTGTGTTTACTTTGGTGGTGATCACGTTCTTTCCTTAGTATTGGGCATTGATTTCTCTCTCATATCTCTTATTCCGTTGCTTGTTCCACCCACGCGGTGTGTTTTATTTGCTCTTGCTCCACGCTCTGGCGTGTGTTTTTCTTTATTTCCTTAGATTAGTTTAGTTGAGATAGCATTGCCCATGCTAAATCTTATTTTGATTGCCTAGGTTCATGGTTCACATGTCCTTGGGTTGATTGAGATCATTGTTTTTTTTGCTTATCATCTTTATCATACATCACAAACCCATAAAAAGAAGGAAGCAAATAAATCAGCAGATAATTTTTTGGTGATCACGGTGGGACAACTTGTGCCAATCGTGCTTTTTGATCTCTGTTATACCTGCCATCATTTCCTTGTCTGATTTTCCCCGAATTTCCCTTCTATTTTCCTACTGTTTTTGGTTCTCTGGCTCATCTGACGGTCCTGGCTCCCTGCGTTATATTGCTTCTGGCGGTCTGGCATTCGACCGTTACATGCTTCTGATGCGGGTCTCATAGACCGTTATATACTCCAGATAGGTACCCATCCCGAGGTGTATTTTCTTTCTGCAGTTTCTGTTGTGATATTCTTGCTTCGGTGTTATCTGACTTCCTCCTTGGTTGGTTTACATATCTACATCATTGTGTGCATAATTGCTTGCTAGATTCTAGGTTAGAATTTGCATGCACCCCGGTGCACATAGGTTCATTCATATTATCATACATTAGATTGCATTTTCCTACCTTGGTGTGCGGACCTCTCGTCTCCATATTCCTTGGGGCCGACTAGGAAATCGCACCTGGGACCTCCATAAGTCCCCGCGAGCCGTGGATTCCCACACGGACGCCGGGCCGGTTGTACCTTTCCCACCCCGTGTCTAGGGTTGCATAAGTGAAGGAGTGATCACACTTAGAGTCAAATCAAGCTTTACACCCCCTCCTATCAGGAACCTATTGTTGAGAGCTCACATCAATCAATCCACTAAAGTTCCAAAGGAGAAATCATAAGAATCTTGAAGCATCATCTTAAACAACTCGGTTGACTTGGAGTGTTGTCATCTCTTGTCACTACATCTTTGTTAGAAATCTTCTAAGTTTGGTTGCTCATTGTTTGTGTTGTGTTTTTTGCATCTTGTCAAGGTTGTCCGTTGCATGTGGAGTTGTTTTCGTCAGCTGGAAGCACCTCCTAGGGTCAATTCCTTCTCCAAGGTCTACTCAAATCCGCTTTTCGAATCCACTATGGCTTCTTTCAATCCTCCCCGTTCCCAAGAGGATTCCCTTCCTCAAGGACTTCTTGAAAACCCTGCTAGGGTTACTTCGTTCTCTTCTGGAGAGGGGACAGCCCCTCTTCCATCCTCCACCTCGATGGAGGGTGGTCAAGCCACCCCTTCTTTCTCTTCTCCTTCGGCGGGCTCCATTCTCCAAATGATGGCCCAATTGGATCCGGCCCAACTCCAAGCTATCTATCAGGCCATGCAAAGATCCAATATCTCCCCTCCCATGATTATGCAGGGTCAACCTAATCCTTCCATCCAGCCAACTCCGATCGATCTTACTCCGGTCCAACCCCGGACCATCACCTTTACTGGCATGGAGACGGGCCAATCTTCTACTTCGGCCCAGCAATCTTTTGACAAAGGGAAGTCTGCCATCCCTTCTTTCATTCAGTTGGATCGTCATATGTCCAGCCCTATGGTTCCACAAGTCCTTATGGGCCCTTCAGATTTCTTGTGCCCTCAGCCAGGGGTTGTCCAAGCCCACTCCAATATGGGTCAATCTCTGACCCAATATCCCCTGCCTTGGCTGTTTATCCTTCTGCTCCTTCTTATGGGCTCCCACCTTCTGCTGTGGTTCACCCTTCCGCTCCTCAACTTCAATCATCACCTTTCACTACCCCTGCTCCCTCCAGAGAGCAGGAATTACTTGATAAATGGGCCACCATGCAACAGCAACTCAATTTCCTCCAGAAGTGGGTTGGCCCACAGTCCTTGGCAGATGTTCCGGTTCCTAGCTTTCAGAACATCCGGTTCCCTCCGAAGTTCGAGCTCCCCAATTATAGAAAGTATGATGGGAATGGCAATCCCTTTATTCATGTGAGGGATTTCTTGTATGAATCGGCCCAATTCCAATATGATGATCACCTCATGGCGTACTTATTCCGCCGATCATTGGACGGCATTGCGTTGGAATGGTTCTACTCTCTGCCATTAGAAGACGCCGAAAGCTTCAAGGTAGTGAAAGATAAGTTTATCCAGCGGTTTCAAGACAGGGTCGGCCCGGAGTACTCATTTACAGATTTGGTGGCTGAAAAGATGAAACCAGATGAGGAGTTTTCTACTTATGCAGATAGATGGAGGCAAATGGCCGCTAGAGTGCCCGGCCATATCCCGGAGGAAGAGAAGGTCAAGTTACTTATTTCCAATGCTATTCCGACCTTCCGAAACATTCTGGCCATGAATGACATAGCCAACATGCACCAACTCTACAGCCGAGCGCGCTTCATTCAGACTCAGTTCAAGGACTCCCCCATTCACTCGCTATTTGAAAACCAAAAGCCCAAGTATCACAAGAAACTTCAAGGGCCGGTCACCGAGGGGGTCCAAACAAACGAGCAAGTTCAAGCCGTTGCTTTCCCATTCCAAGCCGCACCTTTTCGCTTCCCTCAAAACCCCCGCACTCCCCAGAATCTCGCTCCCCAAAACTTCCAGGTCACTCCGCAAAACCCTCCGCCCACCTTCGCCATTCCACAAAATACCTTCGTCGCATCACAACAACCACCACCACCTCCACAATACCACAACGTTCCTCCACCCAACGGCTACAACAACCCTAACAAAAAGCGCCCGGCTCCTAAAAGAGCTAAGTACCCTCCCTTGCCAGAAACACTCACAGACATCTTCTCAGCCCTCATGTCGGTGAATGCCATACAGCTCCCTCCAGAACGGCCCAACTGGAATCCGGCCGTTGATCAAAAGAAGTATTGTATGTTTCACAGGCAGCCGGGGCATACCATTGAAGGGTGTTTTCAATTCTGGGATCTGGTCTATGACCTCCATGAAGGGCAAAGAATTGATTGGGCCGAGATGCACAGGGCCATCACAGAAATCAAAGAAAAGAGAAGGCAGCCACCGAGGCAGCAAGTACAGTAGCAACAGGTACCGCAGCCACAGCAGCAGCCGCAGTAGCAACAGCAACCGGTTCAAGACCTGGGTATTCATCAAAACCCAATGCCAAACCATCCTCCTGCTCCACAGCCTCCGCCGCCGACACCAGCTCAGGTCAATGTCGTCCAACCCACGGCTCCCAACCCCGAGTGGTCCTTCGACGATGATAACTCCACGCCCCAGGTCATGGCCCTTCACCATAACTACCATAATCCTCCCGCTTCCCCCATCCTCATACCTACACACCAAACCCCTCCTCCACTCGTCCTCCCATTTGCCCCTATTCTATCACACGCATCATCACTCGCGCCTCCGTCGCACTCACCATTGCTCACATCCACTACCATTACCCCCTCCCCGCTCGCGCTTACATCCACTATCGCCATACCTCCATTTAACCCTCCACTCACCACGCCTCTGTCCACTTTTATATCCCCACTTCCGCTCATGCCCACTGCCACTAACCCCTCGCCTATTATCCTTTCCACCACACCCTCTTCCGCACCGCTCATCCATCCCACTAGGCCTACTAAATCACCTATCCTGAGCTCATCTGAGGCCGCGGCAGCTTATAACTTCATCCTTCGGAGCGGGCGCATGTTCCACCGAAACTATCCTTCCACTTCCAATCCCCAATCCTCCCAACTGGCTGCCGAGCAAGAAGAGGCCGAGCCACTACCCGGGACCCAATACGATTTGTTACATCATTTGGATAGGGTGCCCGCCAAGATATCTGTGCTGGAACTGATTAAGAGATCTACTCTTCACCAAAATGCATTAAGAGACTTTCTTTAAAAGGTGATGGTTAGTGAAGATATGGCAGTTGATAGCCTACCTACCGCACTGGCAACAATCTCCAAGGGGCCGGCCATTACTTTCTCTGCAACCGAGCTAGCACCACCAGAAGCTCGGTAAATGCCGCTGTGCATTACTATCATTCTAAACAAAGTCAGCATTGACGCAGTATTGGTTGACATAGGGGCATCTATCAACGTATGCCCGCTCAGCACTCTAAGGGCTTGTAATCTGTCAGAAGAACTTCTACACCCAAATCCCACTACTATAGCTGCTTATGACAACTCTCGACGGGCATGTCACGGGATTGTCACCATTCAACCTGACCTTGGGCCTCTTACTATGCCCATTGAGTTTTACATGCTGGATATCGACCCTATGTTCAAGGTTATCTTGGGTCATCCGTGGATCGATACCCTCAGCGTCGTACCCTCCACTGCACATCAATGCATTAAATTCCCTTTCCAAGGGAGGGTCGTCAAAGTCAAAAGCTTATCCACGGTCCAATCAGTGAAGGTTATTTCAGAGAAAGTTCTTCCCACATTGTGGCCAAGCAGTCGGCCTGTGATGTCAGTGCTAGATCTCGACTTTCCTTGGGCTTACGCACCTCGCAAGCCCGTCACTGCAGCAATTGACATTAAGGTGAAGCCCCAGATCCGAGATTCCAAGGGCTGGGACATTATACTGAAGCTAGGCTACCAACCAGGGAGAGGCCTCGGTGCTCAATTACAGGGATGAACTAAGCCCATCCCCAAGGGCAGGAAAATGAACAGGAGAGGTCTCGGCTACCGAGAGACTGCATCGTCCATGATGGGTGATTCTGGGCCACTCACCTGGGACTACCGTCAACACTTCGTTAGAGGGCCTCCCCAGCCCGGCACATTAACTCCACAGCCAGCTCCGCCAAGGGAAGATACAGTCTGTCCGATTGCCAGTCCGCCCCCGTTGCCAAGAGGGCTAGATGATGATATGCTTGATTACGGCCAAGCCCTTCAGGGGCTAGTTCATGAAGAAGACTACCAGAGACAGCAAGAGGTTCGGCTTGTTCAGTGGAGGCCGAAGAAGCAGCCAGTTGATGATCCACGGGAGAAGGCGAGCTCGCCGATTGTCTTTTCTTGGTCTCCCTCCCGCTTTCAATCTCTCCTCCAACAATGGGAGTTCTTATCCCATCTTCCTCCTATCATGATAAATCAATCCTTTATTGATCCACCAGAGATTCTATTTGTTCCTTGTGCTTGCGGGCATTGCCGCCCATTGATCTATCCACTCTATTCACTCCTCCTCCTCCCGACGCCCAACTCCACGAGATGTGGTTCTCCTCCTCCGATCCCTTCTTTGATTGCATCTTCCCCGAGCTGTTCCCCATGCAGCTCCCGCCTCCTCCATCTTGTTGTGTGGTCTCCACTGATCCCAAAAAAAAAATGTCAAATTCGAAATGGAGATTTCAGTGGAGGATTATGCTACCTTGTCTCCATCCTCCTCCCGGGGGCACGAGTCCCCTGCTCCTTCCCTTCCACTAGGTCTTCTTTCTCCTAGGTTAGGATTAGGGTCTATCGAGTCTAGGGAAGTAGAGTCAGGTAGGTCTAGAGAAGTAGGGTCTTGTTCTAGGTCGTTCAACCCTTCCTCCTCTGAGCTGCGCTCGCTTGCGCGTCCTCCCAAATCTATCCCTGATAGGTTCTTGCAAGACCTAGCTCAGCGTTGTCATGCTCTTTTGAAATGTCCAGAATTTGTTGCTACGGCAATTGTGATTGAAGATGAAGAGGAAATAGAAGGGGTGTGGAGCGATGACGGACTCGGTGTCTATGAAATCCTGGATGAGAAAGATCCGATTAATGAGGACAGCGACGTAGATGACACTGCTGATTTGTATGCGCAAGGACTTAAGAAATTCGACGAGCCATCGTCGGCAGTGGATGAACCTACGAAGGAAATTAATTTGGGAACTGAAGAAGACCCAAGGCCCATCATTATTGCCGCTAATCTCCCTCCACAAGTAGAATAATATTTAATTAAGGTTCTGAGAGAGTATAGCGATTCTTTTGCCTGGTCTTATGAGGACATGCCAGGTCTTGACCCCTCTTTAGTGGAACATTGACTTGTTCTTAAATCAGGGGCAACACCTGTGAAACAACGGTCAAGAAGATTTCACCCCCACATGGCCTTAAGGATCAAGGAAGAGGTCGACAAATTATACAAGGCCAGATTCATTAGAGTTGTTCTATATCCTCAGTGGGTGGCAAACATAGTCCCTGTTATCAAGAAAGATGGGAAGGTGCGCATCTGCATCGATTTCAGGGATCTCAATAAAGCATGTCCCAAAAATGATTTCCCACTGCCTCATATAGACGTCCTGGTCGATAGCACCGCCGGGTACGAATCTTTATCGTTCATGGATGGTTACTCAGGCTACAATCAAATCCGTCTCGCTCCGGAAGATCAAGAGAAAACTTCCTTTACCACGCCTTGGGGCACGTACTGTTATGTGGTTATGCCGTTCGGTCTGAAGAACACAGGTGCCACCTATCAAAGGGCGATGATGGCCATCTTCCATGACATGATGCATATCTATATGGAAGCCTACGTGGATGACATTCTGGTGAAGTCAAGGACCAAAGAAGAACACCCCTCTATTCTGGCTAAGGTGCTGCAAAGAGCCAGGGAGTACAAGCTTAAGATGAATCCAAAGAAGTGTGTATTCGGAGTCTCTTCGGGGAAGCTGTTAGGTTTCATAGTGAGCAAACGGGGGATCCAGATTGATCCTAACAAAGCACAGGCCATTATGGACATGCCTCCGCCCAAGAACATCACAGAACTTCGAGGATTGATCGGTCGATTGCAATTCATTAGAAGATTCATATCCCAACATTCTCAAAGGTGCCGTCCGTTTTATGAATTGCTTAAGGCGGGGGTCAAGTTTGAATGGAATCAAGACTGTTAGAAGGCCTACGAGGACTTAAAGGAATATCTATCCAATCCCCTGGTTTTGCAACCTCCTGTCCCTGGGAAACCCCTGATCCTATACATCTCGGTTATTGAGGACTCCCTAGGGGCGGTCTTAGCACAAGTAGACGATGAAGGGAAAGAGCGGGCTACTTATTATCTCTCTAGGTTGTTTAATCCAGCTGAGTCCAGATACACCGCACTGGAAAAGACCATTGCCGCCTTAGTATGGGTAGCTCAGAAGCTTAAACATTACTTCCTTTCCCACCCAGTTAGGTTGATCTCTAGAATGGACCCGATTCGCTATCTCTTAGAAAAGCCTATCCTTTCTAGTAGGTTAGCTCGCTGGCAGAGCTTCCTCTCCCAATTCGACATCACGTTTGTCGTTCAGAAGGCGATCAAAGGGTACGCCATCGCTTAGCATCTTGCCCATCTTCCCATTCCTCACACCGACTCTATTCAGGACGACTTCCTTGATGAGCATCTCTCAGTTCTCTCTCACCATCCCTTCTGGTCTCTGCACTTCGATGGTGCACTCAATTCTCAAGGTCGAGGGATCGGCGCTGTCCTGCTCACTCCAGAGGGAGTGACTATCCCCTTTGCTTATCAACTCCGATTCCCTGCTACCAACAACATCACTGAGTATGAAGCTCTCCTGGCTGGACTGAAGCATGCCTATCTCTTAGGTGCGTGCTACTTAAATATCATAGGAGACTCTCAGCTCGTCCTGCGGCAAGTCCTGTCTACTTACCGCACTCGTGACCCCAAACTCAAGCCTTATCAAGATTTGGTCACGCTCCTGGCGAGGAAATTTCGTAAGCTGGTCTATATCCATACTCCCCATTCTCAGAACATTCTAGCCGATGCCTTAGCATCGCTTGCTTCCTCCCTATCTTTTCCTCTCAGTCGGAGCAGTGAGACTATCGTCGTTCAGAGATTGGACGCACCCTCTCTTCAGGATCCTTGGTTCATCAACCTTAGGAAAGCTGTAGAGGCGAGGGCTGAGAAGGAAGATCTCAAGGAAGTATCTCTAATGGAGCTAGAAGAGATTCTGGACGAAGAAGAATTGCCTTGGTATCACGAAATTTAGTTGTTTTGCAAAGAAGGGTCATTCCCAGAAGGGGCAAACACCGAGCAACGTAAGTCAATAAGAAGAGCCGCCTCAAGGTATACTATTGTTGCAGGAGAACTATACAGGCGCGCTACTAATGGAATGCTCATGATATGCTTGGATGATAATGAAGCTTGGAAGGTGGCTGAAGTAGCCCATTCCAGTGAGTGTGGTGGTCATGTCAATGGCCAGCCTCTAGCGAAGAAAATCCTTAGGCATGGCTACTATTGGACCACTCTAGAGGAAGATTACTCCCTCTATGTTTGGAGTTGTCTTAAATGCCAGCTCCATGCCGACAAAATCCATGCTCCACCTTCATCTCTCCATCCTCTTTCCGCTCCTTGGCCATTCTCTATGTGGGCTTTTGACGTTGTTGGCCCGCTCGGCGATCCTAATTCTCAGATCAAGCAGAAATCCTTTATCCTTACCGCCACTGAGTACTTCACCAAATGGGCCGAAGCGGAGGCGTACGCAGAGATCAAAGCTTCAACAGTGTGCCGCTTCATCATGAAGAATATTATTTTGCGGTTCGGAGTGCCAAGCAGCATCATCACTGACAACGGACCCCAGTTTGTATCTCAAGAGCTCAAGGACCTATGTAAGAAGTTTAATATTACATTGCATCATTCATCTCCATACTATCCTCAAGGCAACGGTCAAGCCGAAGCCACTAATAAAACCCTTCTTAAAATCATCAAGAAAACATGCGAATCTCATAAGTTTTCCGATTGGCCAGAAAGATTAGTGGAAGCTCTGTGGGCTTACCGCACCTCCGTCCGTACTCCTACAGGACAAACTCCCTATGCTCTTACCTATGGGATGGAGGCGGTGCTCCCATATGAGATCTTGATCCCTTCCCTTAGAGTCCAGCTCGATAAGGAACTTAATCTCGACGAACGTCGAGAGGCGTTGCTCGTCCAGTTGGAACTCTTAGATGAGAAGAGATGAACGCGACCGATCACGTATCCATTTATCAAAAGAGAGTTTCACGTTATTTTCAAAAGAAGGTAATCGAACGGAAATTTCAAAAAGGTGATATGGTTTTGAAACGTAAATTCATTTGGTCTACAGGTCCTAGGTCTAAATTACAACCTAACTGGGAAGGGCCGTTTATTGTAAAAGAGGCTTATCCAGGGAATGCTTATCGCTTAGTAAACGCAGAAGGTGAGGAGCTCTCTCACGCTTGGAATGGGTTGTATCTTAAGCGTTTCTTTCCTTAGAGTATAATCCATACCACCCCGGTAGCGAGGTGTTCCCTCCCTTTTACAATAAAGAGTCCCGAGTGAGGCAATCACACACACCACACGACGTCCCTGGTCAGGTTTTCTGCTTTAAAAGACACCGTTTCTCCTTGGCCATGCTTTGGGGGAAAAGTCCAAGTCCCTGTCCGTTACTTCCTTTGGCTGAATCCAGGGGCAAGAGGTGAATAAGGAGGCGATGACCAATCCAGGCACCCTAACAAGAGGAGGTCTCAAATAGGGGCAGTCCGTTATGACCTGACACCACAAGAAAAAGAAAGAAAAAGAAAGTAAAGACAAAAATCAAAAGCGTTATCTCAGAAGTCTATTGAATTATGATTCCAAAGCTCCAGAAAGGCAAGGAAAAGAATCTAGGCATGACAAGAGTGGCAGTACAGTTCCCCGCGGGACGAATGAGCCCGGTTGCGCACATGCCTAGAGTGGACTAAGGTTCGATGACGGACACAAAGCTCCGGCGCAACATACCAAATTTCTAATGGGTTGTCTAGAGAGGAACCCAAGTCCGAAAGAGCTTCTAGATCTGGCCTAAGCTTACCCCCCTCACTCGTCCTTCCGAAATAGCGCCAGCACCCTCACACGACAAGGGAATGGGCACAACTTCTCACAGGCAACCACCCTGCCAAGACAAGGAGCACGTCTCGCACGGACTTCATGGCACACAAGGCCATCCAATCCGAACACACAATGCAAGATGACGATCCTTAGCCGAACGCAATCTCTCCAGCCAAAGGAGAAACCAGCGCACTTTTGACCAACGGAAGAACTCCACGCTCGACTTGACCTTGAACCTCGCGCACGCTGGAAACAGCACCATCCAGCACCAAGGAAAACCATCACTTCCATCAGGTCAGTGCCTCCGACACACTCGGCGAGTGTCACGTCAGACCACAATCACAGCATCTCTCGATGCATCACCGCTGTAATTCCTCGAACTGCAACACGGCATGCCAAGAGCCGCAACACGAGCCATAACAACAACCACCGATGCTCATCCTCGAGTCCTGAAACTCACCGCAGAACCTTCACACCTTAGACCAAATCCAAGGCGAACACACCCCTTCGCATACGAGAGCGCATGAGTAAGACTTACTGGGACACCGCAGCCCAATCCTGCCTCGACATCCATACAACAATCGGGACCGACACGTCATTTCTGACGCCATAGAGCACGACAAGGACATCAGGCTCGACAAATCAGCAGCTCACCGAGAAGACATTCCGCTCACCGGAGCACACTTCTCGATCAGAACACCCACTCTGCCACCTTAAACCACGACCTGAAAACCTCAGGGGCTAGACAAACCTCAAGCTGGAGTGGCCAAAACCGACAGCAGCTCCCTCAGAGCACGCTCATGGCCTCTTAACCATGAAAAATCCTCTCCAGCCACCTGACCATGCTGCAGGTTCCTCGAACGCAGAACCGTGAACTCACGCCTGCCAGCAACCTCTGCCCAACGCGGCACAACCAGGGCCACCACCGATGAGGGAGAAGGCTCTCAACCTCGATCCTTAGACCCCACGCTGGCACGAAAGCCGCGGACAGTAACCACCTTCACAGCGCCGCACGGCGCACTCAAGCTCTCAAGCGAGAAACAAGGCGGAAAGTGAACACAAAACCCTAAGCCAGGTGCCGACTGTACCGGACCTTATGGACTCTGATCACTGCAATATCTCGAATTCCTATGTACGTCCGCAACCACCGCTCTGATACCAGCTGTAACGACCCGAGAATCCGATTACCGGGAAGGCCCGATAACCAGAGACTCGCACCGCCGCCCACGAGCCGGGAGGGCTCGGAAGGGCTAAAAGGAGTGTGGAGGCACAAAGAAATAGGAAATAAAGCAGGATAATTCAATAATTAACAGAAATAAATAAACAACTACAACAGAGTCCAGTCCAACAGAAAGTACAGTCTAAAGTAGTAAAACGTACCACATGCCAAGTGAACACTCGGCCCGGCAAGCTGGCAACTAAGAACCTCCGCTCCGCACCCTCGAACCTCGAGGAAGAACCGCCACACCTGAAAAGCAGGGAATGAGTCTCCAAAACAGAGACTCAGCAGGGATCCCACGGAACCCCAACCGGAAACAACGGCGGTAGCGGAAAGGAGAGCTACAACTACAGCAGGAACAGCAAACCGGTGGCCGGTCAAAAAACTTGGCACTACAGCTACTCCTACTGCCAGAAGGCAGACCTCGATCACGCCGTCGAAGCTACCGAACCACGCTAGTACCACCTACCGAAGTAAAAACACACGGCAACCATGCCGTAGAGGCCTGTCCCCCGGACAGCCAACCTGGACACGCTGTCCAAGGTGCAACCCCGACCATCCGATCGTGGGTACCGCACCACAAGACGCCACCTTGGTAAAGCCACTAGCACTAGTCTCACGACGCAAGAACCGACACACGCGCCAAGGTGAAACAACCGAACTCACCGGTCAACACGACCGAAAACCCGAAGGTCAAAGACACAGAGACTGACAGGTTGTCACTCCGTACTCGACAGGAGTACCACCCACTAGAAGCACAGCCGGTAGCGTCCCCTGACGTCTTACACCGCACCGCAGGTGAACCGCCTGACGTGGTAGGTCCTACCCGAGACGCGAACACCGTACAAGTAACCACAAACAAGTAACTAGCTGGGGTCACGCCCGTCGACGTGGGTCCAACCGCCCCCAACCACGTGTGCACACACAGACCTTGCGTCACTAGGTCTGGTCCTCTGACCGGTTTTCCCCGTAGCCAGACTCTGGCTACCGACGAGGGGCCTACGGTAACCGGTCCACAAACCGTCTCAAAGGTGAATGCCCGTACACCACTCCCAGGTGAGACCAGCACCTCGTACTGGTGGGCTATGACTAGTGGAGGGTCACTGAAGGAGTAGACTCTCACCTCAACGGAAAAAAACGTCCGAATCCGACGACGTACGGGGACCACCCCACGTACCGGCCCCGTCGCACGGTGACCACAGTCGGAGAAGAAACGGGACTCACAGTCCACGGCCACGCACGCACCGTGCGCTAGAGTCGAGAAAACTCAAGTGGCGCTAATCCACTGGACTCTGGACATTCCTCTAGACGCACTACACCCAACGGTCCTTGAGTCACAAGACTCGGGGTCAAGACCGTTGTACGTAACAGCACAAGGCCGCCAATCTAGTCCAATCTCTAGGTCTAAAACCACGGTAGCACAAGTACCGAGACAGCTCCCGAGTCGCCAAGACCACTCCCTCGGGAAGGGAACGCAAGGGACCAAGGCCACCCACACGGGCCACATGGAAAACACAGAAGCACGATTCCCAGGGCAGCACACAAGCCACCACGACGATTTTTCATCTTGTAGCAAGCGGGAAACCTCCAGCCCCCGGCCGGATAACTGGACTCGCAGTCCAAGGCCAAGCACATGGCCCACATGGAAATCGCCTTCCAAAGAAAACCCACGACATGCGGGGGAGACCCCACCGCACGCACACCGATACACGGTGACTTGATTGAGCATAACACGAAAGCCCAGAACACGTGGGGTCACCCGGACCCACCACACCTATGGGCACGCTAATCGAGGCAACACGGTCCCTCCCGACACCCCAAAAACATAGACACAAAACCCATGGGGTGTCCGGGATACTCACAAGGCCGGAGGTCGACCGCTGGGTCACAACCGAGTCGACCGGAGACCAACACAACACAATCGGAGCGCTAAAAGGTCACTTGGACCCTTAAGCTCGTGGCACGCAAAATGAGGTAAGTGGGACCTCCTCTGGACACTCAAAGACACGGTCACGGAACTTCACGGGGTGTCCGAGACACTCACGAGACCTAAAGTCAACCACTGGGTCACAACCGGGTTGACCGGAGGTCAAAACAGTGCAAACAGGAACCAGAACATGGTAGTGGTCACCTGGTGACTGCGACCAGATAGTGGTCGACCGGGGACCGCGACCAGATGGTAGCGGTCGACCGAAGACCGCGACCATGCTGTCACGGTCACCTCACGACCGCAACTAGCCACACGCAACCCCGCTGGTAGCGGTCGCCCGAGGACCGCGACCAGATAGTAGCGGTCATCCCATGACCGCGACTAGACCAAAGCGGTCTATCGCACGACCGCGACGCTCGAAGGCCTCCTCGACCAAAACACAAAGGATGAACGCGGTTCTCCCAAGACCGCGACCAATGGACGCGGTTTCTGGTGGACCGCGACCATTTCGGAAAATCGAGAACGGCGGGAAAACCCCAAAAATCCACGCCACGCCCCCAAACATCCACGGATGAGGGGGAAAATATAGGGGAAGCCCCCAAATAACCCCTCGCATGCATCTACGGCCTCGGATCGGCCAGAAACGCAATGAAACTGGAGATCGGCCCATAAGCCCTAAAACATGGATTTTTCCCAAATCACCCCGTTTGTCCCGCTCGGCTCACCGTAGCCTACGAAACTTGCGGGAAAGGAAGTGCACGAGCTGGGGGTCCATTACCCTACCTCCACCGAAGATTTCGTGCACCGTGGACGTCGATCCACGAAGAAAACGCCGTTGAAGCCTCGCCATTCCATGAACTCACAGCCGAGCTTCACCGCGCCCTCGAGCCTCGATCCTCGACCCATCCTCGCCGTCCTCCTCGCCCGCATCGCCCCGCCTCGCCCCCGCCTCGATCCGTCGGCCGCCGGAGAGGAGAGAGTGAGAGTCGTTCATTCTGACGGCAACGGAATACTTCACCAAGTGGGCGGAAGCGGAAGCATTCGTGGAGATCAAAGCATCAACTGTCTGCAAGTTCATAATGAAGAACATCATCGCAAGGTTCGGCATCCCGAGTACCATCGTCACCGACAATGGACCTCAATTCATCTCTCAAGAGCTCAAGGATCTCTGCAACAGGTATAACATTGCATTGCATCATTCTTCTCCCTATTATCTGTTGTGCCTCTTAGGCACAAGCATGTGCTATGTTGCTTTGATGATAGCAATGCTATTTGGTTTTGATGATAGCAAGACAGTGAGTGCATTTGAGTGCATTTGAGTGCATTTGATATTATATTTTGATGATTGTAATAAACAAAGTACATTTCTGTGCATTCTTATTCTTGAGCATTCTGCATATGATAGCAACATGAATGATGATGTTTAGCATTGATGGCATTTGTTCTTTATATATATGCATTGCATTCTGTCAGATATCATGTCTCTGCATGTATCTACAGTCTGAACAGTAGTGGGTCGACCCACCCTCGCTGATGCGTCGACCCATCAGAACATTGATTGTTTGGGAAGCAAAGTCCATACACTGTAGGGTAAAGCCCAATGTCTAGGCATTGCTGCATCGCTTGCATTTCAGAGTCTATACATTGGTTTTGTCATGCACATAGACTTCCAAGTCTATACATTCCTGCATTAGTGTGCTTCACGCTTTGTTCATGGCTGAGAGTCTATACACTGGGCTTGAAGTGTATACATTGAGCGTCTCAATGAGCATCTCATGTAAGTCCATACATTCATAGTGCATTGCATTGACTAAGTATATACAACGTCAGTTCATGCATGACTTAGACAAAGTCTGTACAGCGTCAACGCATCTCACTGGCTCATGTTACAGCGTCAACGCACTTCATTGGAAGTGTGTACAGAGTCAGCGCATGAAGTCTGTTCAATGGCTTCGCTTCATCAAGTCTGTACATTGAATCGCCAACTTCTTTGAAGCCCATACATCGCTCAAAGTCTGTACAGAGTCCACCGTCTCATTCAGCGTCTCACGCTTACAAAGTCTATACACTGGTCGGTGGAAGCAAGTCTATACATTCGACTACATCCAGCAAGTCTGTACACTGAGGATGCATGTTAGCTTTCAATGTCTATACATTGCTCATTTGTTCATTCAACATTGTCAAGTGTGTACATTGAATCACGTTTCATCAAGTCTACACATTGGCACTGTAGCATGCATTCATGAAGTCCATACATTGATCTTCATATTCAAAGTCTGTAGAGCGTCTGCATTGTCTCGCTCACACTTGCCAAAGTCTGATCATTCACAGTGTCTTTCATCGTCTCACTTTGCGTCTCAGTTTGCAAAGTCTATACATTCGCTGCAGAGATCACTGTCAAGTCTATACATTGGTCCGTCTCTTGTAGCGTCTCATCTGGTCAAAGTCAACACATCACTTGAAGGCTTCTGCATCAAGTCGATACATCGACTGTCTTGCTTTAGCTTAAGTATGTACAGAGTCAGCGTCTCGTTGACCGTCTCTTGCTGTGTCTCACGAAGCATTTTATTTAGCAAGTATGTACAGTTGACCATCTCAGGCAGCGTCTCTTTGTGCGTCTCTTGCAAGTCCATACAACGCTTCAGACTAAAGCCTGTACATCGGACAGTGTTTAGGCGAAGTCTATACATCCATCCGTACAGTGTCTTGGCCACCGTCTCACCACCACCAAGTCCATACATTGGTCGGTGGCAAGTCTGTTTTGGACCCTTGATCAAGTCTGTACATTGGGTTGCTTGCATGCGTCATGAACAAAGTCTGTACATCCATTTACTTAATGAATGCAAGTCTATACATTCGTCTAACTTGCATTATTCATCAAGTCTGTACAGCCTTGTCTTGCATTCAACTTCCCAAGTGTGTACAATGAAGTCTATACACTGCTATGTTTACACTTAACCTGATAAAGTTCTTATCTGTCTGACAGGCACCCTTCGAAGAGGCAAATGGAAGGCACGTGATCCAAGGAGGACGAGGTTCCCTGATCGTGACACGTGGATGCACTATGCTGAAATGCTGACACGTGGACTGAGGTCCTTTGGCGGGAGATGTAGAAGGCACACACTCGCCCTAATTGCTGCAGTATATATTGAAGCCTTCGTCTTCAGATGGAGGCTGATCGATCGAAAAAAGAAGAGCAGCAAAGTCTATACACCAGAGAGCCTTCGAAGAAGAAGAAAAAGAAGAGAAGAAGAAGAAGAGAGGCAGAGAGAAAGTAAAAGAGAAAGAGAGAGTGAGATCGTGAGAAGAAGAGTGTGAGAGAGGTTGTTTGAAGATCAGTCTTCACTGGACCGTGGATCAAATCCAGACCAGTCAGTTCTTTGAGAGCCATATTATGCTTTATGTTTACAGCTTTCCGATTGCTGTTCATCTTGTCTTTTGTTTCCTTTTTATACTTTCCTTTAAGCTGTTAGCCAGCGTTGCAGAGGAGGACTCCTCTGGACAGCAAGCTGTGTTGCTCAGCGGGCAGTGGAGGATTCCACTGGACGGCAAGCTGTGAGGCCCAGCGGTTGTAGGCTAAGCTGTATTGCCCAGCGGACGCAAGCTGTGTTGCGCAGCAGTAATCCACACTCGGGTTTGAGTGTGGGGTGGATGTAGGTCTGCTGGACCGAACCACCTAAAAACCTCTGTGCAGTGGTTTGATT
Source organism: Amorphophallus konjac (assembly GCA_022559845.1). Lineage (NCBI taxonomy): Eukaryota > Viridiplantae > Streptophyta > Magnoliopsida > Alismatales > Araceae > Amorphophallus > Amorphophallus konjac. The sequence continues at coordinate 40,454,776 of CM040120.1, read as the reverse complement.
TCTTCATCTGTTTTATTGCTTCCGCTAGATGCTTGCATAGGGGCGCTTCATGTGTTTGCTTCCAATTCAATAGAGTTGATTAGCTGCGCACGCTATCTGTTTGACACTGGTATTGTGTGTTGTTTGAATTGTCGAATTGCTACGCTCATTAGATGTCTGCTTAGGAGTACTCTGCCTACAGGTTCACAGATGACTGAACTAGTTTTTCTTAGTTAGTCTTAGTGCTGTTGTTCCGCTGTTCTGAGCATTAGAATTTCTATTTGAGCGAATATTTTTAAAGGGTATTCATTCACCCCCCCCTCTGAATACTTGCACCGAACCCAACAATTGGTATCAGAGCGGGTCTCTGATCTATCATATCTAACAATCTGCAGAGGATCCTGCTATTTTTTTGGTGCATTTCAGAGTGCGTTCTATATTCGTAGTTTAGTTTAACTGATTTAGTGCATTACGTTGCTCATCTGTTCTAGCGCATTTCTCGTCGATTGCTTTGTGTTATGAATCTGTCTGCTATCTGATTTGATGGCTAATATTCCAATGTTCAGAGGTGATAACTTCGATTCTTGGTTAGACAAAGTTCATCGGTATGTGGAATCAATTGATCCTAATCTCTGGAAGGTAATGAATCACGGTCCATACAATTTATCAAGAGATAAATCTAGATGGACTGAGAATGATAAATTGAAAGATTCTGTCAACACCAGAGCTGTAGTTTTATTAAAAGAATCAATTGACAGATCTCTAATTGAATGCATTTCTTCTTGCAGGTCTGCCAAAGACATTTTGGAAAAACTAAAGTTAATCAGCAATCACAGCAAGTGTTTAATGGCTGATTGTAGAAATGCTGATGATGAAACTTCATCCGAGGTAAGCTCTGAATCAGAAGGATACTCTTTCGATGAATTGATAGAGATGTATGAAAATTTGTTAGAAGTTTCCAAGAAATTGAAATCTGAAAATAAAAAATTGAAAAAGAAATGTGATAGAATAAATCTGAAAGAGTCCTGTGAAAACTGTCCAAATATGAAAAAGTCTTATGATGCTTGCATGCTAGATGTTCAGAATCTTAAGAAACAAAATGATTCTCTAAAAATTGAAAAACAAACATGGTTGGATAAAATGTCAGAAATAGAGAATCAGCTGAATGATAAGAAAAAGGAGCATCTAAAAGGCATGCAGGAATTCACTCAACTTAATTTTGAATTGGATAAACTGAAAATTGAGAATGAAGAATTTCAAAAGAAAATTGAAAATCTTATGGGTAGAATAAATGAAATCAATGGGGAGGCTTCACATTCTTCTTCTGCTCAATTAACTTGCCATATGTGCTCAACTCTAAGAGAACGAAATGAAGATCTTTATAGTGAGAATGAATGGCTGAGTAAACAAATTATCTCACTTAAAGAGGATCACAAAAACTTGGTGGTTGAGAAAATTAGAGTGGAGGAAAGAGAAGAGGAATTAATTGAAAAACTGGAACTAATGTCTGGAAGAGAAAGATGTGCTAACAATGAAATTCAGGATAAAAATCTTGAGGAAGAAAACACTGAATTAAAAGCTGAAGTTGAAAAACTGAAGTGGTTGAACACTGGCTTGTCTGAAAGACTTCTTACTACAGAAAAAGGAAAGGATGTCTATGATGAAAATTCAGAAATTTTGAACAGTCTAAAACAAGAAATTAAGAAGTATAAAACTGCAAACCAAGTTCTAAGCGAATGTGTTAATTGCAGTGAACAGGAAATAGCCAGTTATGAACTTCACATTGCTAGCTTGGAAGATAAAATTCATAATCTGGAAAATTCAGCTATTGAGTCTGCCAAGATTAAAGGAAAAATGAAAACTGTTGGGAAGAGGAAGGATGATAACTCTGAAGGGGGAACAAATTGCTGTTCTGATGTTAAGAAAATCACTAAAGACCAGCTATATACCACTTTTGTCCAAAGCACTGATGTAGCTGGTACTTCAAGGCAATCCCCAAAACAAAATGAAAATCAGAAGTCACCTTCAAAATCTATCTTTCAGTTTAAAGCTCAGAAAATTCAAAAGCAAACAAAACCTGTTGAGGATAATCAGAAATTGACAAGAAAGAGTCAAACAAAAAGGGCAAAGAATAATTCTGGTTATACTCTGAATTTTGTTAGCTCTGCTGAATCTGATGGGTCAATGCAAAATGCTCATGCTTCTTGTACTCATTCACATGCATCTGTGAATTCATCTGATAGAAACCATACCCCTAGGAAATCTGATGCTTCTTGCTATTACTGTGGTAAGCATGGACATATCATGGATGATTGCAGAATATTAAAAGAGGATGAGCATACAAATAAAACAAGGCATTCTAGGAATCTATCTGGAAGAAACCATGCCTTCAGGAAATCTAATGCTTCATGCTATTATTGTGGTAGGTATGATCATTTAATGAATGAGTGCTATGCTTTGAAATCTGATGACATAATGCATGCCAGATACACCCCAAATCATCATGAGCACAAAAGAAACAAACTCAAATTTAATCAGCATATCATTTGTTTCGCTTGCAACAAGCCTGGGCATAAGGCTAATGAGTGCTGGTCAAGAAATCATTGGGGTAAAAATGAATCAAGAAGTAAGCATCTTAAATGCTTTGAATGTGGTAAGTATGGGCATGCAGTCAAAGATTGCTGGCATGCTTAGGGAAATAGATTAAACTCTAAATCTGTCAAATTCCCTGCTTTCTATGATTCTGCTAGAAATAACTTGAGAGATAAAAAAAACTTTGCATGTTTTGAATGTGGTAAGCTAGGCCACAAAGGTGTCAACTGTCGGCTGGCTGAGCATGGAAAGAAAAATTTTCATGTCAATAAAAGAAATACTCATGCTCATACACATAATTTTCATACTCATATGCATGCACATGGGCATCATGTTTCTGCTAACATGAAGAATAAAAATAAAAATTCTGTGGCTTCATGTTATTATTGTGGAAAAACTGGACATTCAATGTTTGAGTGTAAACTGATGGAATATGATGATCATGTTGCTAAAAGATTATTTAGAACACCTGTTAGGGCTCATACAGGACCCAAGGCAGCTTGGGTTCCTGCAGAATCAAAATAATCCAGTTGTTGCAGGTGTGCCTTGGAAATGAATAAGAGGGGTTAACCAAGGCACTCAAGAATGAAAACCCCATGATTGAACTTTTCAGGTCAGTTCCAAAACTCTATGTTTAAACTTCATTATCTGAAATTGTTGAACTGTCTGTTTGATTAGCTGATCGGTCTGTATTCCAGACTCAGCTATTGAGTTTAATTTTGCACATATCTGATCCTCTTCTCTCTTGCTAGTTTTGCACTATGAACATAGGATGTTTGATGTTCTGCTCAATCATTTTTGAGTCGATGCACACCTTGTACTGAGCTTGAATGGTTCTTCAGTGTATAGAGTCAATGCATGTGTCTTGTGTCAATGCATTGCATGCTTGATTACATACTAGGACTGAGCTTGAATGGGTCAGTTAGTGCATACAGTCAATGCATGTATCTAGTACTTGCATACATCATTTGCATGACTGTCATTTGCCTATTATCGTAGACTGCATGTTTTTCAATGCATAATAGGGCTGTTTTGCACTGCATTATCATTTGCTTAACCCTGATATATCAAATGGTATGTTACTAAAAGGCAAGGAAATCTGTCCGGAGGTTTCTACCATGTGTGAGATGGTCTTTGAGACTAGGTTCTCCGCCGAGTACCATGGGTCCTGTCTTCATGTAGAACAGTGCACTGTATCATATGTTGAAAAATCTGAAAAAGGATGAAAATGCTTATAACTTGGATGCATAAACCTGAATTGAATGCATACTTGTCTCATGTATCCTTGGTGCATAGTCTGCATGTAGGACAGTATGTTGCATAGCATATCTCTTGCATCATGATGTCAGGGGGAGCTGAGAGTTCTATTCAATTCATTAAATCCTATTCACTTCTCAGTGTTCTCATTCAATTGATTCATATCTTTTGACATCAGATGCCATTGGATCATATTGTCAATTGCTATCTTTTCCCCATCTTTTTCACTGAACAACAGCAATTGTTTCTGGTTTAGTATATTGAGCTGTGATTAATGCAATTGTTCACTTATAAGAATCACTCTTACAAATTGAAAGGAACTAAAGGTTTAACCTTTATAAATTGGAGAGTTAAGTGTCTGCACTTCAGAATTTGAGATAAAAGAAAACTTTTATAGCTCTTAATCTTTATCTCATGGCTAAAATAGAAAAAGTTTTTGTAATGCCTAAATGTGTTGAACTGGAGATGTCTAGAACAGGTTAATAAGAGTGTGTACTAATTTTTTAAACAATCACTCTAAAAGAATTAAGGGCAGCAGTAAATAAGATCATTAATGTTAAGAACTGAACACAGTGACAGAGCAATGGCTGATTGCACTGAGAAACTGTGAACTCCTCCAAAGAAGCAGGAGAATTCACATGTCATGAGGTGATTCAGAATATCTCTGTTTATAGGGTTAAATCTATAGGGGGAGTCCTCATCAAGTAACTGAGGGTACTGGCCTCTAATCAAGGTGTACCCTTAATGTCAAAAGTGAAGACTATCCTTTGTGGGTTCTGATCTGAAATAGGTCTAGTAGTTTATGCCTAGTAACTGGGGGTACCTGTCTCTGATCAAGGTGTACACCTAATGTCAACAGCATAAATGCCACTGATCTATTTACTTAGTTCAGGTTCTGAAAAATTCAAAAGTGAAAATCAAACTGCTGTAACCTTTCAAAAAATCAAAAGTCAATGAGTGAAAATTGTTTTTATCAATACATGTTCAAGTTGCCTCTCCTGAATTTCCTTGTTTAATCACAAAAGGGTATTATTTCTGACTTATCTATTAATACCATGTGCCCTAGATTCATTACTATAAATGGAATCAATAAACTCTTGTTCAGGGGTCAAATGTTTTACTCTAGATTTATCACTGTTAAACTTGAATTTTTCTCAAAATTGTATGTTGCTGATTCTTATACTTTAACAGTTGTTTATAATCATGCTTCCCTTCTGAACCTATAATTCAGCTGTTGTCAAGTGACCCTCCTACCTTCTCTACCTTGTTATCTGTTCATATTCCTTCTCAAAGGGGGAGCATTTATTTAGGGGGAGAAATAATTCAGGGGAGTCTTACATTCAGGGGGAGAATGTTCTAGAGGAATTTGCATGCATAATGCACTTTGCACTCTTGTTTTTACTGTTTTTATCTTTTTTATCATGTCAAAGGGGGAGAAAATCTTGTGTATGACTCACTGTCACATTGTGTTGCCATCATCAAAAAGGGGGAGAATATTGTGTCTCTTAGGCACAAGCATGTGCTATGTTGCTTTGATGATAGCAATGCTATTTGGTTTTGATGATAGCAAGACAGTGAGTGCATTTGAGTGCATTTGATATTGTATTTTGATGATTGCAATAAACAAAGTGCATTTCTGTGCATTCTTATTCTTGAGCATTCTGCATATGATAGCAACATGAATGATGATGTTTAGCATTGATGGCATTTGTTCTTTATATATATGCATTGCATTCTGTCAGATATCATGTCTCTGCATGTATCTACAGTCTGAACAGTAGTGGGTCGACCCACCCTCGCTGATGCGTCGACCCATCAGAACATTGATTGTTTGGAAAGCAAAGTCCATACGCATTCTAGTTTCCTTTTCAGGATTGAAACTAGTACCCCGGGTATGGCCCTGGTAGAAACACCGTCATGAAAATATGGGCCTTGGCCAGGGTTTGTCACCTCATTGCACGCCAACCTCGGGACTCTCAACACGATACGGAGGGCTCACGTTGCTAGGGGAAAGCACTGATTTTCAAGAAAAATCCAAAACCATCATATATTTTCAAAAATCCAAAAACATCATATATTTTCAAAAATCCAAAAACAACATATATTTCAAAATCCAAAAACAATATATTTTCAAAATCCAAAAACAACATATATTTTCAAAATCTAAAAACAACACATATTTCAAAATCCAAAAATCACATATTTCAAAACCCAAAAACATCAACTATTTTCCAAAATCTCACAAAAATTCAAATATATTTTCCAAAATCCAAAAATACCATCATATGCATCGCATGCATCACATTATTTCTATTTTTGTTTCCCGCCTATTTAATAAGGCTCCACCCCTTGACCAAATATCAAGAAACGGTCGTTATCTAACTTGCTTCAAGGCAAGGGTTGAGTCTAAGAATAGATCTAACTTGTTCCATGTTTAAGTATGTGCAGAATGCAGGATCAAGACCGAAGCTCAAATCTCACAACTATGCAGGTTCAAGACTGTGACGCGCCAGGTACAGGCCGTCAAACTCATCTAACGGTCCATGCTAGACCGTTACATCTCTTCAGGCCTTCGCTTTGATTCTCTCAGCAGTTCATTCTCTAACGGCCTGGGGCGAGACCGCTATTTTTCATAACGGTCTATCGTTGGACCGTAACTTCCTCCAGAAACCCAAACCCTTAATTCTTACACTCTGACGGCCTATCTCCCCACCGTTATATCATTCTAACGGCCCTTCTCGGATCCGTTACATTCTCCAGAGGCTCTGTTTTCCAGGCTGTTCTAAGCCAAGTCAAGCCACAACTCGTGCTCATTCAATTATGGCAATCCCATCTCATTCAGATCAACTTAATGAAACAAAAGATTAATAAGATTCCAACTCTGATTGTCAAATACATCTTTCATAAAAGCAAAATCAATCTACATTCAATTTCTTATCCGAAAGAGGGCGGATCTTCCTCAACTCTTTGAGGTAGCCATGTCATTTTTCATCGTTCTCTTCCACTACCTCTTGCCAAGGATGCACCTTGCTGATCTCCCACATGGTCAGCGCGTTCCGGACCGCTCTCTCATCTTCCTCGGTCCCCATCTTCCTAGGTAGAAGGGGAGGGTAGTGTGATAGTGCAGGAGCTTCAATTCGAGGTAGTCCGATCTGAAGATGGCACCGGTGCGGGTTGTAGATCGCCATCGTAGTATTTCCCACTAGTTGGAGGTCCAGGCCTTGACGCTGCGGTATTCTAAGAAGAGTGCTCCGAAGGATTCTTGGTCGCATGATGAATTTCTCCATTGGTAAAGTATTGAAGAAGAGGCGCCATTCATCCCGTGTTTTCTTGTCCGCCGTCTTGCATTCAACCTGTGGAGAGAATCTAGATGCCCCTCCAATGAAGAAGAGAGGGTGGCTCCCGAAGATCCGGCTGGCAGAAGTAATATCCTCCTTTGGTTGGAATTTGATTCTCACTCCCATCCAACACTCAAGGAGTATCATGGAGCTGAACAGAGGTCCTCCTAGGCAAGCCGAGCTTAGTCCTTCATAGAGATATGAGAGGATCGCTTGAGAGATGGACATTCCCCGCCACAACCCACTAATGATGTTGAGATTTAGGATATCTAAGAGGTGGTCGGTTGTAGTAAAAAGGAAGACTCCACATAAGCAAACCGCCACCACCTTGGCTATTGTTTCGTGTCTCTCCCACTTATTTTTACAATGAGAGACTATCCATTATGCTAAGGGTATCAAGTGAATGTGGTGTGGGCTGATCATAGTCCTCACGTACTTTGGATTATGAATGAAATCACTCAAGATCAAGGACGGGTCAATAGGCTCAACCGTGTAGCAAACTAGGTCTTCATCCCCCACCTTAGTCTTAGGAAGGGCTAGGTAGGTTTCTACCTCCTCTAATAGCTAATAGGACTGTTGCTTCGAAGGAAGGGAGGATGAAGGTGTGTGTTTGTGGATGCCACAATTCTATGAGGGCTGAAATACTAGGCCAATATAATGACAATTTCTGGAAATTCTTGCCTAAAACCAAGAGAGGTTGAAGGTGCCATGCTTTAAGAATTGATGTAACCTCTAAAGGGAGTGCCTTTACCATGGGAGCTACCCACTTCAGATTAGAATAGCATCTTGGACCAGGAAGAGGCTTGAAGAGAAGAAGAAAAGAAGGAGATCATGATAAAGAGATGAAGTGCAGGAAATTTCTGAACTTGGTTAGGTCATGGAAGCTTACCACTCTTGGAGCATTAGAGCTTAGGTGTTTGCGGAATGAGGTCAGCCTTTGTAGCTCTCCATACTCCTTTCTTGCAGCTTTGGGTCCTGTATAGATCTTCTCCTCCATAGCCATCACCTCGAAGCTTCTCTTCATCTTGTTTCTTGCCTTTTAGGAGAGGTTTTCAGCCCTTCTAGCAGAGAATTCAGAAAGATACGATTTTGGCTAAGTTTCCAAGTTTTAAAAGTCTTGATTTTGGCTTTAAAGAGATAAGATTCAGATTGGAAGGCTTTATCTTAAGTTTGGGAGAAGTCTAGAATAGATTGAAGGCTTCTTATCTCGGATTTTGCCCCTTGCGGCTCAATCCGTCTCGGAGTACAATTCATGCTCTAACGGTCTATCGTCGGACCGTCACTTTCCACTGACGCGCCAGCTTTGGGCCGTCACATTTCCTGTGGGTTTAATTTGATCCAACCTTGTTCTGTCAAGCTTAACGGTCTAGCATCAGACCGTTATATTCTTATGACGCGTTCTCTCTGAACCGTTACATTCTCTGCTGATCAGTTTTGGCTTCTTCCTGGTCAATCATTCTCAACGGTCTTGCTCATGACCGTTATCTATCTCCGATGCACTGTGCTTGAGCCGTCACATTTCCTGCATATTTTGTTAAGTCTATACATCCCATTCATCATCCCAGTCTGTACAGCATTTTGAAGTCTGCACATTCATTCTTCTTGTTGAAGTCTATACATCATTTTTGAAGCCTGTACAGCATTCGGAAGTCTGCACATTCGTTCTTCATGTTGAAGTCTATACATCATTTTGAAGCCTGTACAGCATTTTGAAGTCTGCACATTCATTCTTCATGTTGAAGTCTATACATCATTGTTCAAGTCTACAAAGCATGTTGAAGTCTATACATTGTTTTCAAGTCTATACATCATTTTCAAGTCAATACAGCATTTTGAAGTCTGAACATCATTTTGAAGTATGAACATCATGTTGAAGTCTATACATCTTGTTAAAGTCCATACATTGTACAGGTCCACACGTCGCTCAAGTCTGTACATTTCACAGCTCAAGTCCACACGTCGCTCAAGCCTGTATATTCCACAGCCTCAAGTCCATACATTCTTCAAGTCTGTGCATTCTTCATCCCAAGTCTATACATCCATACCACTTCAAGTCTGTACATTCTTGATCCAAGTCCATACATTGCCCAAGTGTGCACAACCCCAAGTCTGTACATCCCTCATACATTCTTCAAGTTTGAGCATTCTTTGCTAAAACGAAGTCTATACATCATTTGGACGTCTGCACTCGAAGTCTATACATCACTTTGGCAAGGTCTGTACACTCATAAGTATGGTCAGTGCGTTCATAGTCCAATATTGCTCTGCCATCTTTAACGGTCTAGCATTTGGCCGTTACTTAGATATGACACCCTAAATATGGACCGTTACTTTTCCTACTGCTCAGTTCTGCAAAATTGGGCTCTGTCATCTCTGACGGCCTCCATCTGATGCGTTACTTGATCCCGACAGTTTGGACTTAGACCGTTACATTGTCTGCTGTTGTGATTGAACTATTCCTTCCTGCCTCTGTTTTAGACCAGGCAGTCTTACAGACTTCCGTTCACCCTGTCCATCACGCATATCACATTTCATCCACGCAATTCCACACAATTCTTTCACACATCCACAGACATTTCCTGCATTTTCTTGCGTTCATTCCCATTCATTCTCACATGATCACTTGTTTGCATACACATCCATTCATTCACAAAAAAGTCACAACAAAACACAAAAAAGATTTGCATTTTCATTTCATTTCCATATAAGTTACGTACAAGTAAATAAGAAAATGAAAAAAATGCATCACTCGACCGGCTTATCCGCCGGGCTGCCATCATCATCTCCACCCTCCGGCTTCCTCGCCGGTGGTGCTATGGAGGCACTCTCCTCCTGCTGGCCCCTCTCCGCCCTCTCATTCCTCCGTTGACCAGAGGAGCTAACAAGGTAGTCTGCCACTGATCCGGCATGAGCAGCACTCCTCGGTGATCCGCTCTGAGAGACGCTCCGCTCCGGTCCTCAGCCCATCATCCGTATGGTCCTCTCCAAGGTCTGAACCTCGACCTTCATGTCGTGGGCCTCGAGTCGCGCAGCTCGTGCCTCGGACTGGTATCTCTCGAAGTCAGCTGTCTGCATTACCGTCCGCACAAGCTCTCCTCTTAATCGGGCCACCTTTGCTCGGAGGACCTCTGACTCGGCCGCTGCTGTGGCTAGCTCTCTCGCCTGTAGTTTGCATTTCATATAGTTAGTCACATATTAATTCGCACAAACATAAGCATTGGAGTCCAGCACTTAGTATCTTACCCGCTCCGCGAGGGTGGCCTCCGCCTCCTCGGCCCGGGCAACCACTCGAGCAAACTCAGCGTCCCACTCAGCTCTGTCCCCGGCAGGCTGTGAGGACGATGATGGGGCATCCGATCCCACTCTTTGGGCTCCCTCAGCCCGCTGCATTTAGAAACCATTGGTCAGTCAATCACATTTTCATCTAGGTCCAAGGTTATAGAGTCTTACCAGAGCTCCAGGGTGGCCCGATACTCGTCCCGCTGCTGGACGGTGGCGTGAAGAAGCCCCTCGAGCTCGGCTATCCTTCCCTCGGGGTCTAGTGTTAGGATCGGTGCAAGGATTCAGAGGGGGGGTGAATGAATCCCACCCTTCAAAAAAAACTTTTCGCTCAATAAAAGACTAGAACACTATCAATGCAAGATAGACAGTCTAAAGAACAAATTGAATTTTCTTTTAAACCAATGAGCAATATATATAAGGCACATCTAAATAAGCAACTAGCGAAAGCAGAAGAATGCAATCAACTCTCAGCACGGATAGAAACAAGAATGCATAAAGTAACCTGTGAAGGGGATAGAAGATAAGGAACAAGCGCACAAGCCCAATCACACAGCACAGAAGATTTTTAGGTGGTTCGGTCACCAAGACCTACATCCACCCCTCACTCCCAACCGGAGTGAGGATTCCACTAGCAACGCTAGCACAGCAGACTCAGTCTGCAAACACTTGCTGCTAAACAACTTGACTAGGGGAACAACCTCCCCTCTTCCTCCAGACCGGAGGGACACCCCAAGTGACTCCCAGCCACTTGGAAACCAGAGACCGAAGTCTCTCTTCCTCTAGACCAGGAGGGAAGCCACCAGTGACTCCCCGTCACCAGCAAACCAGAGGTCGAAGACCTCTCTTCCTCCAGACCAGGAGGGACCCCTGGACTTGCAACCCACAAGCCCAGTTCGGAGATAAATCTCCCTTCCTCCAACCCGGAGGGAAACCCACAAGTGACTCCCAGCCACTTGCAACCGGAGACCCAATGTCCCCCTTCTCCTGAGTCCACAGGAAGAACCCAACCTCAGTCCAGAGGATCGGAAGAACACAGTAAATCCGATCAAATAAAAGGAAAAATAAGAAACAAAAATAACACAGCAAACACAAGCTGTAAATGAAAGAACATCAGATGTGGCTCTCATGGAGCTGACTGGCCTGGATTTGATCCACGGTCCAGTAGACAGATCTTCAGTAGCTTCTTCCTTCTTCTCCATGAACTTTCTCTCTCTCTATCTCTCTTTCTTTCTCCTCTGCTCTCCTTTTCTCTCACGCTGTTCTCTCCTTCTTCTCTGCAACTCTTTTTCTTCTGCCGGCTCACTCTTCTTCTATTTCTTCTTCTTCTGCTCTCTACTTCTCTTCTTCTGGATCGAACTCTCAGCACTTCTGCTCTTTTGCTATTTCTGCTTCTCTATTTCGATCTACCTCCATCTGAGGACGAAGGCTTCAATATATAGCAGCAGCAGGTGGATAAGGGCGCGTGGCTTCCACATTTCCCGCCCAAGGAGTTTCACCGGAACCGAGGCATTTCGACCACTTGGCAGCATCCTGGCTGGGCTGCATCCACGTGTCCCCATCTGGGCACTTCGTCTTTCCTTGGATCACGTGCCTTCATTAGGCTTCACGAAATAGCAGCTGTCAGACAGAGTATCGGATTGTCAGGTTAAGTGAAGAACTCTGTACAGACTTATAAAATGAACTGCATTGTATAGACTTTGTGAAACGAAGCAATGTACATACTTCATATAAGAAGTCACTCGCTGTACATACTTGTTGAAGAGCAAGTCAATGTGCAGACTATGAATAACCTCACCCAATGTATGGACTTCAGCTCAAACATGCACAATGTACATACTTCGACTTGATGTGTAGACTTCAGCTCAAAGCCAGTGTATGGACTTGATGAGACACTCGCGAGTGTATAGACTTAGAGTGAGGCATGCAGTGTATAGACCTTGCGAAATGCATGCTACAGTGCCGATGTGTAGACTTTCAAGATGAAAGGCTGTATAGACTTATGCATGAGACGCTGAGGAAGACGGTGGATGTACAGACTTCTAAATGTACAAACTTTCCACCGACCAATATATAGACTTTGCAAGCCTAAGACGCTGAATGAGACGGTGGAGTCTGTATAGACTTTGCTCAATGCATAAGACGCTAATTGAGACGGTCCACTGTACAGACTTGCTGTAACAGTCCGATGTATAGACTTTGCCCAAAGCCTTAGACGCTAACAGAGACGGACCGATGTACATACTTCACATGAACAGTCCGATGTGCATACTTCTGTTCGATGCATCTACAGTGCAATGTATTGACTTGCCTAAGACGCAGCATGAGACACTGAAGTCTGTATAGACTTTAACAGTGAAATGATGTACAAACTTCAACAGTAAGACACAAATAGAGACGCTAAATGAGACGCACCAGTGTATAGACTTATGCTATGCAGACTTTGACTCAAGTGTGCATATGAGACGCTGAAACAATGTATATACTTTAGACATGAGACGTTGACAGAGACGGTCAGACATGAAGCAATATGAGGCGCAAATGAGGACGCTGAAATGTACATACTTGATGCATGTGAATAGTGAGACGGATGTATAGACTTGATGCCTGTAGCAGTGTATAGACTTGAGATGCACGAAGACAATGACTGATACGGAAGAGTGTATTGACTTGGCAATGTACACACTTTGAATGCTTGCATGCTATGCAATGTACACACTTGATGTAATGCATGCCGATGTACATACTTCAGTTGAAGTCAACCGAAGAGTGTATGTACTATATGAATGCATATGCCAAGACCAGTGTACAAATTTGATCGAATGTCTAGACTTTGCATGAACAGTCGATGTGTAGACTTCACATGTAGAGATTTTGAACGTGTCTGCTGGCAGTGTATAGACATTGATAGTCTAGGGGGGTCGACCCATCTAAGAAGGGGGGTCGACCCACTTCAGTCCAGACAATGCTGAGAGAGTTTACACTTGAACAAGTGATGCATGTGAAGGCTTTATGCAGCAGATCTGATGAACTGACTGAACAGCAAATTAACTGAACATATGAAAGACTGCATTATGATCAGAGAATGACATAAAATGCAATGCTTTATGATCTGATGAACTGACTGAACAGCAAATTAACTGAACATATGAAAGACTGCATTAGGATCAGAGAATGACATAAAATGCAATGCTTTATGATCTGATGAACTGACTGAACAGCAAATTAACTGAACATATGAAAGACTGCATTATGATCAGAGAATGACGGAATAACAGCATGATGACACACACATCAAGATGACTCACAGTGATTATCTCACATCAAAAACCAATCATCAAAACCATCATCAAAACCACAGGGGTACAACAATCTCCCCCTTTTTGATGATGGCAACACTACACTGTGAGTCAATCTGATGACTCAAACTATTCTCCCCCTTTGACTTCATCAAAAAAAATATAGTTTGAGATTGCAAAAGAAACCTGCATGTAATGACTTAAGCAAGATCTCCCCCTTTGTCAAAAATCTCCCCCTTTGACTTAAAGAGAAATTAGAACAACCATGTGTATGACTTAAGTCAATCTCTCCCCCTTGTTATTATCAAGATAAACCATGGGGAGGAATGAATGCAGAGATGCAGATGCAATAAAAAATGTAAGAACTCCCCCTAAATATATGAATGCAAGACAATTGATATGAACATGATTCATTATGACAAGAAAGCTCCCCCTGAATAGATGCCAATTGATATGCATGTGTTGCATGACTCCCAATTGATATTGTTGAGAAGGAGACCACAGAGGCAGTTCAGGTCAATGAATCAAGGACAGTGAGCAGAAGAGTTTCAATTAACAGATTTTTCAAGGTAGCTCCAATCACAAGAAATTCAGTCAGATTTTCAGAGAGATATCAATCTCATAAATCCAAAACATAAGTTTTCAAAGTCTTCCATTATAAGGGCTTATGAATGAATTTTATTGATCAGCATGGTTTAAACAAGATGTATGCAGAGTTTATCAATAAAATTCTGTATTGATATCTAAAACCATGGTTTAATAAAAATGAACCAAGCCCTCATATTTATCTTGATTAACCTCCCTTTCTCTTACACAATCAAATCTATTGACTTCTTTCAGAATTACATGCACTAGTATTGAGATCAAGCAATTATGAAGTCATATGATTTTGTCTAGGGTTGTAGTAATTTTGGTTTTAGCATCAATATTCAGATATAGCAATTTGTTCAACAATTTCCATGCTACAAATTTTACGAGCACTCTAGTTCAGTGCACACCTTGTAACTAGAGGATATACCTTGATTAGAGGCCAATATCCCTAAGCACTTAGTGTGACTAACTGTCATACTTTATGTGAAACAGAGGTAGCATTTACACATCATGACACACTCCAAATCATTTCTGGATGAGTGAGTTATATTTCTCAGTGTGCATGCCATTGCTCTGCCTAATTTTCAATGAATTTTATGCTGAGTTAACTAAGGCACCTCATGACACAGTCCTTTGAACATGGTTTCTCAGTGACCAAAGTCATTGCTCTGACAACTCTTTACCCTTTAGACATTTCAGACAAATTCATTTGCTTCAAGTCAATAATAATTTCATGTACTTAACCAATTAAAGCCATGAATTCAATAATGCAGATTTCAGAAGATTTTACAAGACACAGCATGAAATAGATGGTTAAGATTTATTAAACATGCTTCAGATATTTTTAAGAGATTTTAAAGTCAAACTCCATGAATACATTAAACTTAAACCACATGAGTTATTTCAGACATTCATAAAAACGTATAATAGAAGATTTTTAGTTCAAAAGTTTTCAGATTTATGATCGAGATAGCTCATTGAAATCTTCATGAAAGACTAATTGAATTCTGAAACCAAATGATACCAATTGATAAGAGAGATTTTGAAGCCCGGAGTTTTCAAAATATGATCAAGGTTTGTCAACAAAATGAATAAGAAAGGATATGCAATGAATTTTGACAAATGTATGCATTTGACAACATATATGCAATGCATTGACTCCCCCTGACAACATGCATTCAGACAATCTTTTTGGCATTTTCAATGTAATGAAATGCAGTGCAATTAGTTATATGTATGCAAAAACACATGCAGAGAGTCAACATATGTCTATACATAACTCCCCCTGAAAATATGCAATGTTTGCACTGAAAAACTGAACATATGACAATGTGACTCATGCTCAATCAGACTGCCCTATTTAGCAAAATGACCCATGGTACTAGGCGGAGCACTTGGTCTAAAAGACCACCTCTCACATAGTAAGAACCTCTAGACAGATTTCCCTGCCTTTTGGTAGCTTACCATTTGATATACCATAGAGGTCATGTATAACAATGCAAACCAACAGTCCTATATGCAATTCAGGTTTTCAATGAACTATGCAACAAGCAGACTTCAAATAACATTCATATGCAGTCCAGATTTTCAGAAATTACAAGTTTATTCTCATTTCAACATGTGAGCAGACAATTCAGCATAAACAGTGAGAGACATGAATCCTCATAGAGTTCAAGAGATGACAGATATGCAAGAACACATCAAACCAGATATGCAATGAGTTTCAAAATAGGAAATGCAGAGAATTTACCTGAAAAGTTCAGTATGGGGTTTTCTTCTTGAGTGCCTTGATTTATTACCCCTCTTCATTCTTCAGCTTCCAAGGCACACCTGCAGGTTTGCAAACTATTTTGCACAAATAGGCACCCAAGAAGTCTTGGGTCCTGACATGACAGTATTGCTCCTAGCAGATTTTCTTAGCACATTTTTAACTTGATGATCATTAAATTTCATCAGAGGATAACCATCCATCAAATGTCCAGATTTGCCATAATGATGGCAAGAAGAAGCAGTTTTCAAGTCCTTTTTATGCGCATTACTATTGTCATGAGATTTATTAGGAGAAAGAGAATTATGTTTACTACAACTTGCCAGCCAACAATCAGCAGCTCTATGGCCTGGCCTTCCACATTATTCAAAGCATGCAGGAATCTTTTCCTTAAAAGAAGATTTATCCCTACCATAATCATTCTGGTGGACATGATTAACATGAGAATAGAATTTTCTCTTACCTTTAGCTGACCAGCACTGAGCAGCAACATGTCCCATTTTACCACAATTAAAACAATGAATTTTCTTTTCCCTAAAGACATGAGTTTTAGCATGATTTTTCTGTGAATTAATAGCAGCAAGGTCATCTAACTCCAATGATTTGCATTCATGCATGAGATGACCCATTTCATGACAGTAAAAACATTTGGATTTCCTGTTTTGAGCAGAATAGGTTTTCTTAGCATAAGAAGTCCTGGCATGAAATCTATCATCATCATTCTTCATGACAAGACAATCATGTATCTCATGACCGAGTTTACCACAGTAAAAATAATGAATATTTGTGGCATGAGATCCATTGGCCTGTGAGTATTTAGCATGCAAGTTTTTATTCTTTTTGGTTTTCTTTTATTTTTCTGTTTTCTATTTTTCAGTGGCAGTAGACAGTCTTGGGGATTGTCTTGAGGTTCCAACTTCTTTAGAGTTCTGAATAAAATTGGTGTACATTTGGTTTCTCTTGACCTACTTATTCTCAGAAATGTTGCCATTCCCCTTTCTTTGTCCACTAACATTATCTTTTAGAGGCATTTTCATTTTGCCTTTATCCTTCACAGATTTAGACATGGAATTTCTTAGATCTTGAATTTCAGAGTTTAGAGAAGCAATGCTCACTTCACACTTCGATAGCTCAGATTCACAAAGGATTATTTGTTGTTGCAAAGCATCATTTAAACTTTTCAGTGTTTCATTTTCCCTTTGAAGCTTTATTTCATTATTTGTTTCCTTTTCTTTCAGAACTGATTTTTCTTTTTCAACCGCAAGCCATCTTTCAGAGAAAACAGTGTTAAGACCCATTAGCTTTTTATTTTGTTCCTTCAGATATATGTTTTCTTCAATCAGCTTGTCCTTTAATTTATCAGTTTCCTTCTTCTGAGTCAGCAGAGAATCATTTTCTTCTTTCAAGGAAGTGATTAAGTTTTTCTGTACATTATCATCAGAATGTAATTCTTCAATCAATTCCTTCAATTTAGATTTTAGATTTTCATTTTCAGCCTTTAGACTTGTGATTTCAGCATTTTTCTCTTTTCTTAATTTTCTCTTTTCTGATTTGACTCTTTCATATTTATCTAGAAGCTGCTCATGCATGGTAACTAACTCATCATAGCTAATATCCTCGGTCTCAGAGTTTACCTGAGATGAGGACTCATCTGATTGATCACTCCTTCTTGCCATGAGACATTCTTCTTCCTGCTCCACATGTGTTGCAGTCACTTTATCAAAAATTTCCTTTGCAGTGCTACAATCTGAGATAAAAGGAAAATCGTCAGAATCAATTGCAGCCTTCATTAAATTTAGAGCTCTCATATTATCATCATTTTTCATCTTGTGATCATAAGTCCACTTAGACTTATCCTTAGGGATTTTATATGGACCGTGAGATATAACCTTCCACAGTTGTGGATTAATAGAGTTAACATGCTTGTACATACGATATAGCCAGAATTTAATATGTGAACCACTTAATAGCAGAGGATGAGCCATTAACACAGATCAAAACTTAATTCAAAGCAGTGGACTCAAACCGATAAACCAAATCTAACAGAAATGCACTGAAGATAGTAGGATCGGATCTGCAGGTCGCTGGACCTTCTATGCAGACACCCGCTCTGATACCAATTGTTAGGATCGGTGCAAGGATTCAGAGGGGGGGGTGAATGAATCCCACCCTTCAAAAAAAAACTTTTCGCTCAATAAAAGACTAGAACACTATCAATGCAAGATAGACAGTCTGAAGAACAAATTGAATTTTCTTTTAAACCAATGAGCAAATATATATAAGGCGCACCTAAATAAGCAACTAGCGGAAGCAGAAGAATGCAATCAACTCTCAGCACGGATAGAAACAAGAATGCATAAAGCAACCTGTGAAGGGGATAGAAGATAAGGAACAAGCGCACAAGCCGAATCACACAGCACAGAAGATTTTTAGGTGGTTCGGTCACCAAGACCTACATCCACCCTCACTCCCAACCGGAGTGATGATTCCACTAGCAACGCTAGCACAGCAAACTCAGTCTGCAAACACTTGCTGCTAAACAGCTTGACTAGGGGAACAGCCTCTCCTCTTCCTCCAGACCGGAGGGACACCCCAAGTGACTCCCAGCCACTTGGAAACCAGAGACCGAAGTCTCTCTTCCTCCAGACCAGGAGGGAACCCACCAGTGACTCCCCGTCACCAGCAAACCAGAGGTCGAAGACCTCTCTTCCTCCAGACCAGGAGGGACCCCTGGACTTGCAACCCACAAGCCCAGAACCGGAGATAAATCTCCCTTCCTCCAACCCGGAGGGAAACCCACAAGTGACTCCCAGCCACTTGCAACCGGAGACCCAATGTCCCCCTTCTCCTGAGTCCACAGGAGGAACCCGACCTCAGTCCAGAGGATCGGAAGAACACAGTAAATCCGATCAAATAAAAGGAAAAATAAGAAACAAAAATAACACAGCAAACATAAGCTGTAAATGAAAGAACATCAGATGTGGCTCTCATGGAGCTGACTGGCCTGGATTTGATCCACGGTCCAGTAGACAGATCTTCAGTAGCTTCTTCCTTCTTCTCCATGAACTCTCTCTCTCTCTCTATCTCTCTTTCTTTCTCCTCTGCTCTCCTTTTCTCTCACGCTGTTCTCTCCTTCTTCTCTGCAACTCCTTTTCTTCTGCCGGCTCACTCTTCTTCTATTTCTTCTTCTTCTACTCTCTGCTTCTCTTCTTCTAGATCAAACTCTCAGCACTTCTGCTCTTTTGCTATTGCTGCTTCTCTATTTCGATCTACCTCCATCTGAGGACGAAGGCTTCAATATATAGCAGCAGCAGGTGGATAAGGGCGCGTGGCTTCCACATTTTCCACCCAAGGAGTTTCGCCAGAACCGAGGCATTTCGACCACTTGGCAGCATCATGGCTGGGCTGCATCCACGTGTCCACATCTGGGCACCTCGTCTTTCCTTGGATCACGTGCCTTCATTAGGCTTCACGAAATAGCAGCTGTCAGACAGAGTATCGGATTGTCAGGTTAAGTGAAGAACTCTGTACAGACTTATAAAATGAACTGCATTGTATAGACTTTATGAAACGAAGCAATGTACATACTTCATATAAGAAGTCACTCGCTGTACATACTTGCTGAAGAGCAAGTCAATGTGCAGACTATGAATAACCTCACCCAATGTATGGACTTCAGCTCAAACATGCACAATGTACATACTTCGACTTGATGTGTAGACTTCAGCTCAAAGCCAGTGTATGGACTTGATGAGACACTCGCGAGTGTATAGACTTAGAGTGAGGCATGCAGTGTATAGACTTTACGAAATGCATGCTACAGTGCCGATGTGTAGACTTTCAAGATGAAAGGCTGTATAGACTTATGCATGAGACGCTGAGGAAGACGGTGGATGTACAGACTTCTAAATGTTCAGACTTTCCACCGACCAATATATAGACTTTGCAAGCCTAAGACGCTGAATGAGACGGTAGAGTCTGTATAGACTTTGCTCAATACATAAGATGCTAATTGAGACGGTCCACTGTACAGACTTGCTGTAACAGTCCGATGTATAGACTTTGCCCAAAGCCTTAGACGCTAACAGAGACGGACCGATGTACATACTTCACATGAACAGTCCGATGTGCATACTTCCCTTCGATGCATCTACAGTGCAATGTATTGACTTGCCTAAGACGCAGCATGAGACGCTGAAGTCTGTATAGACTTTAATAGTGAAATGATGTACAGACTTCAACAGTAAGACACTAATAGAGACGCTAAATGAGACGCACCAGTGTATAGACTTATGCTGTGCAGACTTTGACTCAAGTGTGCATATGAGACGCTGAAACAATGTATATACTTTAGACATGAGACGTTGACAGAGACGGTCAAGCATGAAGCAATATGAGACGCAAATGAAGACGCTGAAATGTACATACTTGATGCATGTGAACAGTGAGACGGATGTATAGACTTGATGCCTGTAGCAGTGTATAGACTTGAGATGCACGAAGATGATGACTGATACAGAAGAGTGTATTGACTTGGCAATGTACAAACTTTGAATGCTTGCATGCTATGCAATGTACACACTTGATGTAATGCATGCCGATGTACATACTTCAGTTGAAGTCAACCGAAGAGTGTATGTACTTTATGAATGCATATGCCAAGACCAGTGTACAAACTTGATCGAATGTCTAGACTTTGCATGAACAGTCGATGTGTAGACTTCACATGTAGAGATTTTGAACGTGTGTGCTGGCAGTGTATAGACATTGATAGTCTAGGGGGGTCGACCCATCTAAGAAGGGGGGTCGACCCACTTCAGTCCAGACAATGCTGAGAGAGTTTACACTTGAACAAGTGATGCATGTGAATGCTTTATGCAGCAGATCTGATGAACTGACTGAACAGCAAATTAACTGAACATATGAAAGACTGCATTATGATCAGAGAATGACATAAAATGCAATGCTTTATAATCTGATGAACTGACTGAACAGCAAATTAACTGAACATATGAAAGACTGCATTATGATCAGAGAATGACATAAAATGCAATGCTTTATGATCTGATGAACTGACTGAACAGCAAATTAACTGAACATATGAAAGACTGCATTATGATCAGAGAATGACGGAATAACAGCATGATGACACACACATCAAGATGACTCACAGTGATTATCTCACATCAAAAACCAATCATCAAAACCATCATCAAAATCACAGGGGTACAACAATCTCCCCCTTTTTGATGATGGCAACACTACACTGTGAGTCAATCTGATGACTCAAACTATTCTCCCCCTTTGACTTCATCAAAAAAAATATAGTTTGAGATTGCAAAAGAAACCTGCATGTAATGACTTAAGCAAGATCTCCCCCTTTGTCAAAAATCTCCCCCTTTGACTTAAAGAGAAATTAGAACAACCATGTGTATGACTTAAGTCAATCTCTCCCCCTTGTTATTATCAAGATAAACCATGGGGAGGAATGAATGCAGAGATGCAGATGCAATAAAAAATGTAAGAACTCCCCCTAAATATATGAATGCAAGACAATTGATATGAACATGATTCATTATGACAAGAAAGCTCCCCCTGAATAGATGCCAATTGATATGCATGTGTTGCATGACTCCCAATTGATATTGTTGAGAAGGAGACCACAGAGGCAGTTCAGGTCAATGAATCAAGGACAGTGAGCAGAAGAGTTTCAATTAACAGATTTTTCAAGGTAGCTCCAATCACAAGAAATTCAGTCAGATTTTCAGAGAGATATCAATCTCATAAATCCAAAACATAAGTTTTCAAAGTCTTCCATTATAAGGGCTTATGAATGAATTTTATTGATCAGCATGGTTTAAACAAGATGTATGCAGAGTTTATCAATAAAATTCTGTATTGATATCTAAAACCATGGTTTAATAAAAATGAACCAAGCCCTCATATTTATCTTGATTAACCTCCCTTTCTCTTACATAATCAAATCTATTGACTTCTTTCAGAATTACATGCACTAGTATTGAGATCAAGCAATTATGAAGTCATATGATTTTGTCTAGGGTTGTAGTAATTTTGGTTTTAGCATCAATATTCAGATATAGCAATTTGTTCAACAATTTCCATGCTACAAATTTTACGAGCACTCTAGTTCAGTGCACACCTTGTAACTAGAGGATATACCTTGATTAGAGGCCAATATCCCTAAGCACTTAGTGTGACTAACTGTCATACTTTATGTGAAACAGAGGTAGCATTTACACATCATGACACACTCCAAATCATTTCTGGATGAGTGAGTTATATTTCTCAGTGTGCATGCCATTGCTCTGCCTAATTTTCAATGAATTTTATGCTGAGTTAACTAAGGCACCTCATGACACAGTCCTTTGAACATGGTTTCTCAGTGACCAAAGTCATTGCTCTGACAACTCTTTACCCTTTAGACATTTCAGACAAATTCATTTGCTTCAAGTCAATAATAATTTCATGTACTTAACCAATTAAAGCCATGAATTCAATAATGCAGATTTCAGAAGATTTTACAAGACACAGCATGAAATAGATGGTTAAGATTTATTAAACATGCTTCAGATATTTTTAAGAGATTTTAAAGTCAAACTCCATGAATACATTAAACTTAAACCACATGAGTTATTTCAGACATTCATAAAAACGTATAATAGAAGATTTTTAGTTCAAAAGTTTTCAGATTTATGATCGAGATAGCTCATTGAAATCTTCATGAAAGACTAATTGAATTCTGAAACCAAATGATACCAATTGATAAGAGAGATTTTGAAGCCCGGAGTTTTCAAAATATGATCAAGGTTTGTCAACAAAATGAATAAGAAAGGATATGCAATGAATTTTGACAAATGTATGCATTTGACAACATATATGCAATGCATTGACTCCCCCTGACAACATGCATTCAGACAATCTTTTTGGCATTTTCAATGTAATGAAATGCAGTGCAATTAGTTATATGTATGCAAAAACACATGCAGAGAGTCAACATATGTCTATACATAACTCCCCCTGAAAATATGCAATGTTTGCACTGAAAAACTGAACATATGACAATGTGACTCATGCTCAATCAGACTGCCCTATTTAGCAAAATGACCCATGGTACTAGGCGGAGCACTTGGTCTAAAAGACCACCTCTCACATAGTAAGAACCTCCAGACAGATTTCCCTGCCTTTTGGTAGCTTACCATTTGATATACCATAGAGGTCATGTATAACAATGCAAACCAACAGTCCTATATGCAATTCAGGTTTTCAATGAACTATGCAACAAGCAGACTTCAAATAACATTCATATGCAGTCCATATTTTCAGAAATTACAAGTTTATTCTCATTTCAACATGTGAGCAGACAATTCAGCATAAACAGTGAGAGACATGAATCCTCATAGAGTTCAAGAGATGACAGATATGCAAGAACACATCAAACCAGATATGCAATGAGTTTTAAAATAGGAAATGCAGAGAATTTACCTGAAAAGTTCAGTATGGGGTTTTCTTCTTGAGTGCCTTGATTTATTACCCCTCTTCATTCTTCAGCTTCCAAGGCACACCTGCAGGTTTGCAAACTATTTTGCACAAATAGGCACCCAAGAAGTCTTGGGTCCTGACATGACAGTATTGCTCCTAGCAGATTTTCTTAGCACATTTTTAACTTGATGATCATTAAATTTCATCAGAGGATAACCATCCATCAAATGTCCAGATTTGCCATAATGATGGCAAGAAGAAGCAGTTTTCAAGTCCTTTTTATGCGCATTACTATTGTCATGAGATTTATTAGGAGAAAGAGAATTATGTTTACTACAACTTGCCAGCCAACAATCAGCAGCTCTATGGCCTGGCCTTCCACATTATTCAAAGCATGCGGGAATCTTTTCCTTAAAAGAAGATTTATCCCTACCATAGTCATTCTGGTGGACATGATTAAGATGAGAATAGAATTTTCTCTTACCTTTAGCTGACCAGCACTGAACAGCAACATGTCCCATTTTACCACAATTAAAACAATGAATTTTCTTTTCCCTAAAGACATGAGTTTTAGCATGATTTTTCTGTGAATTAATAGCAGCAAGGTCATCTAACTCCAATGATTTGCATTCATGCATGAGATGACCCATTTCATGACAGTAAAAACATTTGGATTTCCTGTTTTGAGCAGAATAGGTTTTCTTAGCATAAGAAGTCCTGGCATGAAATCTATCATCATCATTCTTCATGACAAGACAATCATGTATCTCATGACCGAGTTTACCACAGTAAAAATAATGAATATTTGTGGCATGAGATCCATTGGCCTGTGAGTATTTAGCATACAAGTTTTTATTCTTTTTGGTTTTCTTTTATTTTTCTGTTTTCTATTTTTCAGTGGCAGTAGACAGTCTTGGGGATTGTCTTGAGGTTCCAACTTCTTTAGAGTTCTGAATAAAATTGGTGTACATTTGGTTCCTCTTGACCTACTTATTCTCAGAAATGTTGCCATTCCCCTTTCTTTGTCCACTAACATTATCTTTCAGAGGCATTTTCATTTTGCCTTTATCCTTCACAGATTTAGACATGGAATTTCTTAGATCTTGAATTTCAGAGTTTAGAGAAGCAATGCTCACTTCACACTTCGATAGCTCAGATTCACAAAGGATTATTTGTTGTTGCAAAGCATCATTTAAACTTTTCAGTGTTTCATTTTCCCTTTGAAGCTTTATTTCATTATTTGTTTCCTTTTCTTTCAGAACTGATTTTTCTTTTTCAACCACAAGCCATCTTTCAGAGAAAACAGTGTTAAGACCCATTAGCTTTTTATTTTGTTCCTTCAGATATATGTTTTCTTCAATCAGCTTGTCCTTTAATTTATCAGTTTCCTTCTTCTGAGTCAGCAGAGAATCATTTTCTTCTTTCAAGGAAGTGATTAAGTTTTTCTGTACATTATCATCAGAATGTAATTCTTCAATCAATTCCTTCAATTTAGATTTTAGATTTTCATTTTCAGCCTTTAGACTTGTGATTTCAGCATTTTTCTCTTTTCTTAATTTTCTCTTTTCTGATTTGACTCTTTCATATTTATCTAGAAGCTGCTCATGCATGGTAACTAACTCATCATAGCTAATATCCTCGGTCTCAGAGTTTACCTGAGATGAGGACTCATCTGATTGATCACTCCTTCTTGCCATGAGACATTCTTCTTCCTGCTCCACATGTGTTGCAGTCACTTTATCAAAAATTTCCTTTGCAGTGCTACAATCTGAGATAAAAGGAAAATCGTCAGAATCAATTGCAGCCTTCATTAAATTTAGAGCTCTCATATGATCATCATTTTTCATCTTGTGATCATAAGTCCACTTAGACTTATCCTTAGGGATTTTATATGGACCGTGAGATATAACCTTCCACTGTTGTGGATTTTATATAGACTGAACAACAAATTAACTGAACATATGAAAGACTGCATTATGATCAGAGAATGACATAAAATGCAATGCTTTATGATCTGATGATCTGACTGAACAGCAAATTAACTGAACATATGAAAGACCGCATTATGATAAGAGAATGACATAAAATGTAATGCTTTATGATCTGATGAACTGACTGAACAGCAAATTAACTGAACTTATGAAAGACTGCATTATGATTAGAGAATGACATAAAATGCAATGCTTTATGATCTGATGAACTGACTGAACAACAAATTAACTGAACATATGAAAGACTGCATTATGATCAGAGAATGACTGAATAATAGCATGATGACACACACATCAAGATGACTCACAGTGATTAACTCACATCAAAAACCAATCATCAAAACCATCATCAAAACCACAGGGGCACAACATCTGGCTGCATTTAGAAAGCATATGAGTCAGTGCAAATAGAATAAAATTTTCATATAAGAGCATTCAAAGTTTAGAGTTTAGAAATTGCATACCGGTTGTCGGGTACCTCGGTACACCCGGTCCCCGTACAGTCGAGCGAAGGCTTTCAAATATGCCTCGTCGCTCTCGTCCCGCTCCTTCACTGCTCTGCCCCGCTTGTTCCAATCGTGGACGAACTTCGCCTTCCGGGCGCACCAATCTATGTCGTCACTAATTTCTTTCGCTAACTTGCCCGGGCGCTCGTCACTGCGGCGTGGAAAGGTCAACTTGGGCTGGTGTTGTCCCCGAGTCCTCAGGATCAGTCGGTAGTCGAGTGGCTCGATGATATGGATGCAGTGCAACCATATGTCTCATCCCCGGTACGAAAGGGCTGCCTCCACCCATGGCTATCCCTCGTAACTCTCACCTCTGTACGGGGTCCATCTCACCTGAAAGCATGTTAGTCCATTCATATTAGTCCATTTTTCATCATTTTAAAAGCATTTGAAGCATTTAGAAACCATGTTTGAGTTTGGGGTTACCGCCGTGTGTGGGAAGGAATCCAAATCATCCTGGATCGCCCGGGTCAATCTGATGATCGACCCCGAGTCCCTCGCGACCACGCATCGCCTCGCGATCGGGATGCGGCCGGCGTGGAGTAGCGTGCCTCTCCCGATGCCCGAGAGGTACATGTAGCTCCAGATCTGCATTTTGAAGCCGAGTCAATCAATTGCATAATCATAAGCATAATCATAATCATATAGAAGGCATTTAAATTGCATTTATCTGTAGAAAAGGTGAGAAGCCGCCCAGCATCGTCTGTCGGTCCGTCGTGCTGAGGGACTCGAACAAGAAGGCCAAGACTGCCACTCCCCAGGCGTATTTTCCAACTCTTCCCAAATCCTAGATCATCGGTAGCAGCCTGTAGCTGATGACGTCCGCTCGAGTCGCGAACAGGAGCTTCCCGAACAGTAGCATCAGGAAGCGTCTCAGGACTCGATCTCCCTCCGGTCCCACCTCTGTCGCCACTCGTGGGCACACCTGGTCAATCACTCTGCCCAGGTGCTCCTCTGGTAGCTCTCCCACAGCTATCGCTGCTCCTCTCAGTCCTAGGCTCTTCTGCAGTACTGATCTCGAGAGCTGAGATGATGTCTGCCCCGGTCTGATCAAATCTAGCCCCAGCAGCTCCTGGGCCATCTCTCGGTAGTCTCTGTAAGTCCATCCTGTCACTGTGGCTCCGTGCACCCGCAGTCCGGCAATCCTCGCCATGTCTTCCAACGTCGGGATCATGTGACCCCATGGGAAGATGAATGCTATGCTGACTGGATCCCACCTCTCGTGCAAAGCATATAGCAGTGGCGTGTCCATCCGGATCACCTTGATGCTCAGCACCTCGGCGAACCCCATGCCGGCCAATCTCTCTCTTTGGTAATTGGGCAGTGCTTGGTACACCGCCCGGATCTGGAGCCAAGAGATCCTCATCCGTCTCTTTCCCTGCATTCATTTAGAGCATAAGTCAGTCAATTGTATCATAGAATCATTGCATAAGCATTTAAAATGAAAAACAAAACAATAAATTGAATAATTGAAAACCCAAAAATTAGTTCTGGCCTCTGGTGACTGTAACGGCCCTGGGATGGGGCGTTACTTGTCTCTAACGCATCAATGGTGGCGCGTTAGGCTTGTGACGGTCCCTGGAAGGACCGTCACATTCACTACTAGAGGGCGTTTTTCCCTCGCATTTCGTGGCTTTCCCACTGTGGCCAAAATGCCTACAATGGATCCTAATGGGTTCATAGACCCATTTTCTACCCCCCACTCATACATGCATGCACATAAAACACAAAAAAATTATTAATTGAAAAATTAGGGCGAGAGCCTACCTCTCGGTCTTGGCCCCTTTTCCTCTTCTTCTCTGATTCCTTGGGTTCTTCTTCGTCCAGGGGTGTTTCCCCTTGGTCTTCTTCAGCCGTGGGAACATCTCTCCTCCACCCTTCGTCCACAAGTGTCGACCCTAGAGGTCGACACTTTCTCTGGTTCATCCGGATCGGGTTTACCAGATTGATTTTGAACTCCGGGTTTAAAGATCCGAATGGCTTGCTATTTGACCCTATTGCCCTTAGGGTTTCTCTACATGTCTAAGGGTTGTATTAAATAGTTTTAGCAAGGGCATTCTTGGCTTGTTGGGTTGCTTTATCTTCACTATACATAGTTGTCTTTGTCCGATTGGGAGGAGTATCAAAGGGGCTAATATTTTCCATTTACTGCAGGAGAGGAAGAACGAGAGAAGAGGAGACGACTTCAACGCAAAATCCGATCTACTTCTGTCAAGATTTGAAGCTCGATGATGAAGAGAGTTGCAAGCGGAATGAAGCGACGAATCTGAAGATGTTTTCATCGCAAGCAACGGCTCACATCGACCTGAAGAAAAGAAGGAGAAGAACATGAAGGAGGGCGTTGCTTCATCAAGGAGAAGGAAGAAGAAGCTACAGAAGTCGCCGTTCGCGAGCCTATGTCCAGTTCTGGGAGCTGTAGTTGCTGCTCTCCCCCGTTCAAGGTTTTGGGCATTTGGGACTTCATGTTTGGCTTCTTCCACTCCAAGGATCGACTTCCAGCGCACCCTACCTACTGATTGAAGGGAGTTGTGGGACATTCAAAGAGGAATGCATATAAATCTTCTTTCATTTGTTTGTCATGTCCCTGTTAACAAATACAAGATGTTGAGCATAATGTCTCATCTTTTCTTGATGTGTGCAGGCTTGATTGGAGCTAGGACTTGAACGAACAAACTTGGATCCTCAAAGAGGATGACCTACTACTCCAACCAGCTGCAGATAAGAGCTTCTCCAACCTAGGCTTCAAGAAAGATCTTCTTACGATTATTGGAGAATCAAGGGGATATTTCTACATCTTATCTTTGTTTATTTCCTTGTGTGCTTCAGAGTTCACTATCATTTACATATTGTTGTGGGCGTCTATTGTACATCTTCTTGTTGTGTCAAACTCAAAATATTTGTGTGTGTGTACGGGGCTGCGTCTCCGTGTGGGATTTGTGTGCCGGGTGAGTTCCCAGACATTGTGTGTGTGTTTACTGCTGGGGGAGCGTGTTGGGGCTCGTCCCCGTGTGGATATTGCTGCGGAAGCAGCGTGTATGGTTGGGGTTCGTCCCCGTGTTGCTACGAAAGTAGCATGTAGTGAAGCCTCACCCGGTTGGGTGAGGGGTGGACGTAGGGAGCCCGTCGTGGTCCCGAACCATCTTAAAAGTCTTGTGTCTTATGTGATTGATTGCCTATGTTTTTGTCATTTTCTCTATCACCATTCACAGGTTCACCAGATAGGTTTTATTTCACTACACTGTCACACACACCGCTACCTCCGTTATCCGTGTTAAGCATAAACTTGTTTGTGTTGAGCTTGAGTTGTCTGATTAGTTGCATTGTTAATTCGAGTGAGATCGGAAAGCTTGAGAGAACATCGTAATCTCACTAGAGTTTTTGTTAATCAACGTTAACAGTTTAATTCTGCTGTGTTAAGTAAAGAAAGTTTTAAATTTTGCAATCTGGACAAGGGGACAATTCAACCCCCCTTCTTGTCTGCCATCTCTCTGGGCCAACAGAAAATAAGCCAAGGAGGATTAGGAAAAAAACTTCAAGCAAAGACAGATCCAGCAGCAATCAAGCAAGGCTAAAGTCAACATGAAAAGTAGTTGTCACATGGGAAGTGTCGACACCTTGTTACAGAGTGTCGACACTACAGCTCTTCCAGAGAGCATTATATTGGCAAGTTTTCCTAAGACGTGTCGACACCTTGTTACAGAGTGTCGACACTACAGCTCTTCCAGAGAGCGTTATATTGGCATGTTTTCCTAAGACGTGTCGACACCTTGCTCCAGAAGGTCGACACCTTGGTGATTCCAGAACCTGAAGATTGGATTTTTCTAAGGAGTGTCGACACCTCCTTTACAGGAGGTCGACACTATGGGCTCCCAGAGACCGTTATATATAAAACTTTCATTAGACGTGTCGACACCTCCATCTCAGCGGGTCGACACCTCTGTTCTTCCTTAAGCTTTTTAAGTCCTTGTGTCAGATTCGCCAGATCTTCCAGGGTTTAAAATACTTACTGCAAATCCCCGAAAACATAGATTTCGAGGTTTGGAGGAAGGTTCCAAGTCTATCACATGTCCCAGCCATCATCATCACATCTGACACATCTTTTGAGCCTGCTGTGATAGGGTTCACATCTGGGAAAAATCTTCTAATAGGCTTGCTACCTGTTTGTTGTCAGCCAATGGGATATGCTCCTAGGATGGTACACTGAGCAGTGAATTGACATGAGCCAATGAGAATGCTGACAACCAAGATCTCTTCCATGAGGTTCACTAAATGCTCAGATTTGGAGCTGCACAAATGTCCCTTTCAGATATCTCTTTGAAGCTATCAAAAGAAGACCTTGAGTGAATATGTCTTATATGTCCCTGTTAAGCTAATGAAAAGGACATGAGTTTTTGGAGGGAAAGCTACCTCTGCAGGACAACCTGTGGGACACAATTCCATGCATATGGAGAACCGTGCAGGTGCCAAAAAGAAGAAGGGGTTGCTGCTATAGAGGGAGAGGAAAAACATACAAAAAGAACAAGAAGGAGCTGCTGCTATAGAGGGAGAGGAAAAATAGACAAAAAGAACAAGAAGAAGCTGCTGCTAGGGCTGCTGGCGCACCTGGGAGAAGAAGAAGGAATCTAAGCTAGCTGCATCCAGAACAAGAAGAGAAGAAGAAAGAAGAAGGAGAAATGCCCAAGGCCATCTCCTGAAGATCTAAAGCTGATCGCAAGCTCCTCTTCCACTTGCTCCTCGTCCTACAAGGAAAAGCCATCGTGAAGGAAGCAGGGGTTCTACAAGCAGCCGTCCAAGCTCTCCATCCTTTAGACAAAAACCTTTCTCATGGCCTAAGTTTCACTAACTCTATCTAGAGTTTTTCATTGTTCTTTTTGTTGAGTATATTCAGGTGATTTTGATGATAACAAAACCCAAGTAGTGCGTTCTATCACGTGCCATGTATTAGCAATCAAGTTCGACTTTCATACGCATTCAAGGTCTAATTTCATCATGCACTGCGTTTAAGTGTTCATACCCTTCCAAATACATAAATCCATCTTGGTTCCAAAACTACCCAGGCTAAGCTTAACTCACTCATTTTAATTGAAACAGGATGTGTCATAAACTGATTAGCTCACAGATTATGATTTACTGTCTAACTCTGTCAAAATGCAGGTTTTTCTAACCAGCGGTCGACCACCGGTCAGGGGCCAGTCGACCGGTTTTCCCAGCAAGGAAAGCCTCATTTCTGTAAAATTTTGGTCGACCGCCCCCCTCTACCGGTCAACCGCCAGTCTCGAAAGCCCTTATTGTTGACTTTGTATTCCAACATGGGAAGCCCCTCTTCTTGGATTTGTTTAATCCCAAAGCCACCAAACTTTCCATATTTTGTGGATCTGGTTCCTAGCTTGTCTCTTGACCATTCAAGAGTTATAAAAACATCTCCTTGGGGCAAGAAACCCTAATTATTTAAGGAGGCTATCAAGGGGAGAGAAGAGTGCTGCTACTGTAGCTGTGAACAGTGCTCCGGAAAGGAAGTTCTTCATCCATCTTCAAGTGATCCAAGCCACATCTGGAGCATATCAACCCCAAGCCAAGTGGAGATCTAGCTGCATCCAAAATCTTCTTCATCAACTAAGGGGGAGCATGAATATGAAGTTTTTACTTTGTGTCTTCCATTCGATATCTATTTCAGATTCAAGTGTGTGTTCTTGTAATATCTGAATACTTGTGTGTGTGTGGATCTATGCAGATCCGTGTGTGTGTGTGTGTGTGGGTGGGTGGGTGTCTTTTTCTTCACATCTCTTTGTGATTTGGTGCTTGTACACCTTTGTGGGAGTTCCGAACTCTTCACGTGTGTGTGTGTGTGTGTGTGTGTTTTGATCTTGTAACCCTTTACAAGATAGTGTGGAAATCCTTACAGATCGTGAGGGGTGGACTTAGGTTGCTGTTGTTGCATCCGAACCACCTAAAAATCTCTGTCCAATGTGTGGTTTGTTCCTTTTCCTCTATCCCCATTCTGTGTAGCACACGCGTAGTTTTTGGTTGCATTGTTTGTGTTAGATCTAGTATAACTTATCGTTTCCATACTAGATTTTGGGTATATTAAAAGGTGGATTCGGATCGGCAAGGCAAACCTTGTCAGGAAGATAACATCTTGCGTGAGTTGAATCTCCGGATTCTCACCTCCGCTATCGTACCGAAGATCGGTTGAGTGCAATAGATTCTATTAGATATCATAGTTTTCATATAGTCTTGCAATTCATTACGGCTATTATTCTCTCCTGTTTGTATTGGGCATAAGTTTTTTAAAAGTTTGTATACGACTAATTCACCCTCATCTTCGGTGTCATTGATCGTGGGACTTCAATTGGTATCAGAGCTAAGGCTCTAATTCTTTCCGATCTAACGATCTAGTGTAAGATCCAGATCAATGTCAAACAAGGGTATGATACCTGAGGGTCACTCCATTTATCGTCCTCCATACTTTGATGGCTCAAATTACTCCTATTGAAAAAATAGAATGCATATTTTTCTGAGAGCCCAAGAGTATGAGATATGGAGGGTTATGGACAAGGGTCCGTATAAACTCTCGGATGATGAAGAAAAATGGACACTCGAGGAAATTAAAAAATGCACTATGAATTTTAATGCTATGAACATCATGCAATGTGCTATACATCATAATGAGTTCTCTCGTGTATCCATGTGCAGTTCAACAAAAGAGATGTGGGACAAGTTGCGGCTCATATACGAGGGAACCTTCGAGGTCAAGGAGACCAAGGCAAATCTCCTTGTAAGAGATTATGAGCTGTTCAAAATGAAGCCTGAAGAAACCATCTCAGAGATGTTCGCAAGATTAACGGAGATCACAAATGGTCTCAAAAGCCTTGGGAAGGAGTACATAAACTCCGATCTTGTGAGGAAAGTCCTGAGATTACTTCCGTCAGTGTAGCACACAAAAGCCACAGTAATTGAAGATTCAAAAAATTTGTCCACATTTTCCTTGGACGAGCTCATAGGGTCACTCATGACCTATGAGATAAACATGAAGATAACAACCGAGGAAGATACGAAGAAGAAGAAAGTGGTTGGATTGAAAGCTCATCAATCTGATGATGACTTTCAAGAAGAAGAATCCAGTGAGGGAAGCAATGAACAAGAAGACTTGGCCATGATAACTCGCCAAGTAAGGAGATTTTGGAGAAAGAAGAGAAATTTCCAAGGAAATTTTAGAAAGGGGCAGAGGAAGCCCTTTCAAACCAAGGGTGAACCTAGCAAGCCCAATAATGTCATCTGTTATGAATACAAGAAGCTCAGGCACATGAGAGGAGAATGTTCGGATCTAAAGAGGAAGTTCAAGAAGGACAAACTCAAGAAACCCCAAGCAATGGTCGCCAGATGGAGCGACGAAGAGGATGAACCGTCCGACGAGGAGATCCAACAGCTTGTGGAGAGCTTGTGTCTCATGGCACACGAAGATGATTCAACAGAGATAAATTCTGACCGTGATTTTATTTCCAATGAACAATGGGAGTCAGAGTATGAAAAAATGTATTCAAAATACAGGAAAATCAGATCTGAAAATAAAAGTCTCAAAAAGAAAATTGATGATTTGTCACATGAAGATATATTTTTTAAGTTTAAAAAATTGGAACAGGAATGGTTCGAACTAATAGAATAAAAGAAAGTCTGCTACAAGCAATTTTAGATTGTGAAAAAATCAAGGAGGCGTTATCTTGCAAAATGTCTAAAATGGAGAAAGTGTGTCAAAAAAATGAAAACTGAAGAAAAAATCTGAAATCCACAAATTTGGAACTTGAAAAGAAAACTGTGAGTTTGGATAAAGAAGTGGCAGAACGTCAGCCCACCTTGTTAAGGTTTGTCAAGGGCAAACAAAATCTAGATAACTTACTGGGAGTAAGAGTCAATTTCTAGAAGGAAGGATTAGGATATACTCCCCAAAATAAAAAATCCTTTGAGCATAAGATTATTACATCCTATGTTCATGAAAAAGAAAACAACTGTGCTTCATGTTCCAACTCTAAGCCAAAACATGTCCAACCTAAACCACGACAATTCCAAAGAAAGTTTGCGCATGTTAATTGCTATCATTGTGGTAGATTTGGTCATGTTGTTGCCAATTGCTGGTTCAAACAAAACTCACCAAGAAATCATGCTTTTTGGACCGAGAAAAGATATGCACATAATTTGACTACCTCTTACGGAGCCAAACTAGTTTGGGTATCAAAATCAATTGCATGAGAATGTTGTTTCTTGCAGATATGTCTTGAAGCAAGGGGGAGCAAATGGTACTTGGATAGCGGCTGTTCAAGGCATATGACAGGGGACAAAAAGGTGTTCTCTACACTGCAAGATAAAGATGGAGGATCAGTTACCTTTGCAGGTAAAGACAAAGGTAAAATCATTGTGATCGGCAACATAGGTAAAAACTCTAAAATCTTGATTGAAAATGTCCTTTTAGTGAAAGGCTTAAATCTTAATCTGCTGAGGATAAGCCAATTGTGTGACAAGGGTTTTAAAATCATTTTTGATGAAACCCACTGCATTGTCATAAATAAAACCTCTAATGAAATCAGAGTCATCGGCAAGAGAAGCAACAATGTTTATACTATTGATCTAGATGATGTTTCCGGTGATGATGTGTACTCGGTGTTGACACCCGTTTTATGACCGATTAGTCGGGTCATCTCCTTGTTCACTCTATGTGATGCTCCAAGTTATTCATTCCTTCGTTGAGTCTCCTTCATCAGTTTGAAGTTTATTTCATGGGTCTTCTCCTTGGTTGAGTATGGTTCCGCGATTTCTCGTTTGATGAAACTTAGCAAGATCTTATCATTTCTATCCTCATTGTTTCTAACGGTCTGCACCTGGGGCGTTATGTTCATCTAACGCATGTACCCATGGCCGTTACATATTGAAGAGTCCTACGACTTAAGGCTTTGTTTCAATCCTTATTCTTTGGCCTATCCATTGAGTATAACGGTCTGTCGTGCAGCCGTTACTTTTCTATAAAGCGTCCACCCATGGCCGTTACTTTCATTCAAGAGTCCTATTGTTTTGATCTGCTTCCGTTGATCTTATCTCTTTTGAGATAAGGTTGATAGTGACGGTCACTCTCGGGCACGTTATTTACCTGTGGCAGCCTGTCGTGCAGTCGTTACATCCAACAGAGAGTCCTGGCAGTTCAGGCCTTTTCTCTGCTACTCCGTGGTCAAGATAAGAGTTTGATCTTGTGATTTCTCTTCCAAATCTGATCCTCAGAACCTTCTGTTTGTTTTTATGGACTCTTGGTGATATTATCTTCGAGTTTTTGCTAAGAGTTATCCTCTTTTCTTGCTGGATTATCCTCTGTTCGACCGGAGAGTTTGAGGGCCTATAAATAGCACCCTTAACTTCATGGCCCGAAGGAGGAAGATCTGGAGTTTACGTCGAAGTGCTGCCGCATTCTGGAGCCACATCCAACCAAGGAGAACTGTTCCTCACGTCCATCTGCTTCACGGTGAAGGGAGTATTCGTTCTATTGAGTTTCAAAGTTCATCATTGTCACACTTGTGTTGTTCTTCCTTTTCCTCAAAGCATTGTCCCTCTTCCTTATTCCACGTTCTTCATCTATTTTCATCATCTAAACATCTTCCCATCTTTTAAAACGCCCAGAGGGGTTAAAAACTAAAACTTTCCCGGTACTTCCCTTTCCTTTTGAATGATCTTAATTTCCTTAAGAATTGATACTACGCTTGTTTAAAGGGCTGATCTGGGTTTGTTTTCTTGTGTTTCACGTTCATTGGCAGGTTTACAGGTTCATCAAACGAGGCCCAAGTCTTCTGGCCGGATGGAAGATTTGGAGTTCAAAGAATTCATAAGCTATTTCTGCAGGTTGTCTGACGGTCTTGAGAAGACGCGTCAGGTTCATATAACGGTGCATCGTGCGACCGTCACACTACTGTGACGCATAGGGTCTGGACCGTTACATTCAAGGCTGATCTGCAGATTTCACTGGTTTTTGTCTCCCGTGGGCGGGTGCTTCATCCACCTATTTCCAAGGTATTTTCAAGTCCTTGACTTGTGTTTACTTTGGTGGCGATCACGTTCTTTCCTTAGTATTGGGCATTGATTTCTCTCTCATATCTCTTATTCCGTTGCTTGTTCCACCCACGCGGTGTGTTTTATTTGCTCTTGCTCCACGCTCCGGCGTGTGTTTTTCTTTATTTCCTTAGATTAGTTTGGTTGAGATAGCATTGCCCATGCTAGAGCTTGTTTGGATTGCCTAGGTTCATGGTTCACATGTCCTTGGGTTGATTGAGATCATTGTTTTTTTTGCTTATCATCTTTATCATACATCACAAACCCACAAAAAGAAGGATGCAAATAAATCAACACTCGGTAGCAAACAATCATGATAATGCATGGCTATGGCACTGAAGACTAGGTCATGCTAGTTTTGGAGTAATCTCTAAGTTGTCTAAACATGATTTAGTAAATGGTTTACTAAAATTAAAATTTGAAAGTGATAAAATCTGTGAGGCTTGCACAAAAGGCAAGCAAACACGCTTATCTTTCAAAAATAAGAATATTGTTTCTACCTCCCGGCCTCTTGAATTGCTGCATCTCGATTTATTTGGACCTACTAGGACATCCAGCCTAGGAGGTAAATCTTTTGGATTTGTTATTGTTGATGACTACTCCAGATTTACATGGGTATTACTTTTAGCCAATAAAAGTGATGCCTTGACGGAGTTTGAAGTGTTTTACAAGAAAATTCAAAATGAAAGAGGCCACCTTATCACTACCATTCAAAGTGATCATGGTGGTGAATTTGAAAATCATGAGTTCAACAATTTTTGTGAAGAGCAGGGGTATACGCATAATTTCTCATCACCAAGGACGCCCCAACAAAATGGAATAGTGGAGAGAAAAAATAGAACATTGATAGACATGGCACGGACCATGTTAAGTGAAAATTCTCTATCACAATATTTCTGGGCTGTGGCGGTAAGTACAACGTGTTACATCTTCAACAAGGCAATGGTAAGACCCATTCTGAAGAAAATCCCTAATGAGCTCTACAAGGGTAAGAAATCGAATATTTCTCATCTTAAATCCTTTGGATGTCCATGTTTCATCCTGAACAATGGTAAGTCCAACCTAGGTAAGTTTGATGAGAAAAGTGACAAAAGAATTTTCCATGCTATGCACTCAATTCTAGAGCTTATCAATTATTTAATAAACAGACTTTGGTTGTTGAAGAAAGTCCTCAGATTTTTGATGAATCTGAACTAAAAATGACAATCCAATCTATTCAAATTGTAGATGCAGGAGAAGCCCCCCAAAATTCAACAAATGCTGGAACATCTAAAGACAAGAATGAACCAAAGGAAGGAATACCCAACAAGAGTGAAGAAGATGAAGATCCTTCAATTGAAACACTGCAAGAGCAGCAAGTGCATCACCCCGACTTGCCCAACACCTCTACATTCTTAAAGGATCGTCCAGCTGAAAACATAATCGATAATCCTCAAGATGGGATAAGAACTAAATCATCACTAAGGCAAGTAGAGGAAGAGGATTTGATAGTCTTAATCTCATAAGAAGAGCCTAAGGATATTCATGAATCTCTTCAAAATGAATCCTAGATTTAGGCTATGCATGAAGAGATACACCAGTTCGAAAGGAACAAAGGGTGGACTCTCGTGCCGCGTCCTAAGAATCATCTCACAATTGGAACCCGTTGGGTTTTCAGAGACAAGTTAAATGACACGGGATTGGTTAGTAGGAACAAGGCCCAACTTGTAGCCAAAGGGTATAGCCAGGAGATGGGTATTGATTTTGATGAATCTTTTGCACCGGTTGCTAGATTAGAAGTAGTCTGGATCTTATTGTCCTATGCTTGCTCTATGAACTTCAAACTATTTCAAATGGATGTTCAATCTGCATTTCTTAATAGTTACATCAAGGAGGATATTTTTGTAGAGCAACCTCCAGGTTTTGAAGATTCAAAGCATCCAAAGCATGTGTACAAGTTGTAGAAGGCCTTGTATGGGTTAAAGCAAGCACCAATGGTATGGTATGAAAGGCTCACTTTATTCCTTGTGGGAAATGGTTTTAAAAGAGGTAAGGTTAACCAAACACTCTTCACAAGGAAATCAGGTAAAGACATATTAGTAGTTCAAGTATATGTGGATGACATTATTTTTGGAGCTACTAACAATGTCTTATGTGAAGAATTTGTAGAAATCATGCAAGGAGAATTTGAGATGAGCTTAATTGGTGAACTGAATTTCTTTCTTGGAATGTAGGTGAAGCAAATACCCGAGGGCATTTTCATCAATCAAGATAAGTACACACTAGAGCTGTTAAAGAAATTTGGGATGGCTGAAGCAAAACCTTTGTCAACTCCAATGGCCACAACCTCGAAGTTAGACAAAGATGAAAATGGTAAAATAGTAGATCCTATACTGTTTCGAGGTATGATCAGATCACAACTGTATCTTACAGCATGCAGCCCTGACATTCAATTTAGTGTATGTCTTTGTGACCGTTTTCATTCATGCCCCAAAGAATCCCATCTAATGACTATTAAACACATTTTTAGATACTTAATTGGCACAATATATTTTAGCTTGTGGTTTTCCATCAGTAGTTCATTTTATTTGATTACTTACACCGATGTGGATTATGCCGGATGTATTATAGATCGCAAAAGTACTAGTAGGTACTGTCAGTTTCTTGGTGGGTGCCTAGTCTCATGGGCCTCCAAGAAACAACATTCAGTAGCTCTCTCAACGGCCGAGGCTGAATATGTAGCTGCCGTAAGTTGTGGAGCCCAAGTACTTTGGATCAAAAATCAATTGCTTGATTTAGATATTGAAATGAAATGTGTGCCAATCTTGTGTGATAATACCAGTGCAATCAGTTTGTCAAAAAATCATGTTCAACATTCTAGGACCAAGCATATTGATATTCGTCATCACTTTCTGAGAGATCATGTAGGAAAGGGGGTCTTTGAATTAAATTTTATTGACACACACAATTAGCTAGCCGATATTTTCACAAAACCCATAAACCAGGATCAATTCAGCAAGATAAGAAGAGAACTTAGGATGTGCAAGGGTGAGAGCATACATGCATAGGTTTGCACTTAGGATAAGAGTTGCATTTGTAGAAACTCATATGTATCAAGGGTAGGATAACATACATATTGTCTATATTTACTTTTAATACCTTGTGTGTTCACATACACTCCAACATGCTTGAATGTATTTATATATATATAGCCCTCCTTGAAAAATATTTCTAAGGCCAGATATTCCTTGGTTAAATAATTGTGGACTCAGTGATGTCGGACCTAAGGAAACTTCTGAGGGGGAGTTAGAAATTTTCCTCAAATCTCCATATCTTTCCTTCCCTCCACTTCATGACGTTGGTTCAAATCAGAAGGTCGGATGATAGTCCCCCCCATATGAAAAAATGACAAAAAAATGAATGAAAAAAATAGAAAAGAAAAGAAAAATAAACAAAAAAATATAAAATTTGGGGTTTTGGGGCCAGCGGTCGACCGCCGCTCCCGCACTGGTCGACCGATGGCGGCAAACCGGCCCGGCCGGACCACATCTGAACCCTTCTTTAAGGGGTCCAAAAACCCCTCTTTCTCATTCCAACACTCCCATTCACTCTCCAACACTTCTCCCCAACCCTAGAACACCCAAACTCCACCTCCAAGCCCCTAAACCTCATCATTCCTCCACCCGCACAAGATCCGGCGTGTTCGTCACGATTTCGGGATGAACTCCATTCGGCCGTTCGTGGAGTTCCCTCCGAGGTTCCAATTTGTAGAGAAGGCTTTTGCAAGCCCCTGGAGTGTCTGTTGATCTATCTTCATCCCCCGGGGAGAGGGTCATCTCTTCAAGGGTTTTCCTCAAGATTTTCTAGTTCGGGATGCCGCCTACACGGAGCTCTCGGTGTTCTGCCCAAGGGGAAGCGAGTGGCCGGAGACGCGAGACACAGGCTCCTCCACCACAACAAGCACCTGCACCTCGTCATGCACCTTGGTTGCCTCCTCGTCCCATTATCGACCCTCGACTAGTCAACTTCAATGAGGTGAACGAGCTTTTGCCGGATTTATGTGCTGTCTTTGCGATTCAGCCAGGTTGGACTGATTCCGTCACTAGATATACACGTTATTACCCCAGTCTAGTGCAACAGTTTTATGGGAATTTGATTACAAGGAATGAAGAATTATTTTCTGTTGTTCAAGGGGTTGAGATTCATGATACTCCCGATCTGTTTGAGAGATGCTTAGGAGTTGCGGCTAGAGGGGCCGACATGGTTTTTGGTCATGGGAAGGTTGAGGAAACATTTCTTGCTATGACCAGTTGTGAGTACATGCGTTATGTTAGCAATTTCATTGAATTGAATGCGAATCATTTTCCACCACTGCAGCGTATATTGCACCGTATGTTTACCTCTCTCATTTATCCAAAGAGTGGCAGCAAAAATGAAGTGACAGAGGTTCACAAATTCATGTTTTACAATGTTATGAATGGGATTCAAGTCAACATGGGTCGCCTCATGACGACTCTCATTGGAGCTTGCCGAATAAACTTACGGCGATCCTTGCCGTATGCTTCACAGTTGACCGGGATATTCATTCATGTTGGGATCAATTTGGCAAATGAACAGTTCATTTATGTTCGAAAGGATGATATATATAATAAGCATATGATCTTTACAAATATGGGATATTACTATGGTCCTGATGGTCAGTTACGCCGGGATGTGCCTACTTATGGAGAAGAAGTTGATAGTGAGGAAGAGCAGGAACAAAAATAGCAGCAGGACCAAGGCGATGTCCCCCCTCCAGTTCAGGCTGAGGAGCAGCCTCCTCCACCCTCCTCTCATCATATGGATCCCGAGATGCCGCCTCCACCATAGTTCCATCATGGAGAGTCCTCCACTCAGGAGGCCACACAGCACTCTTGGGTAGATTATGAGACTTATGACAGGCGGTTTACTGGGCTAGAGACTTGTGTGGACACTTTTGGGGATCGACTTTCTACCCTCGGGGAACACTTTGACACTATGGGTAATGTGATTGACACCATTTAAGGTCGCATAGATTCCTTCTCTACTGTTCTGGATACCCTCTCCACTCAAATGGCCATACTCTCCACTCATATGACTAGCCTCACCGACAATGTTGATGATTCCAGCCAAGCCTTCCACATCATGAACATGACACTTCTGACAATGTAGCGCCATGATATGGCTCGTGATCTCTCCATTGGACGTATTCGGGATAGTCTTCAGATTCAAGATCATTCTCTTGAAGACATCCGCTGTCGCCTTGGTTACCAACCTCCTCCTTTAGAGGATCAGCCTCTTGCAGACGCACCATGCGGATTTTTCTCTTGCTTCCTACCTCTAGGATGTTGTACTTTGGTCTTGTGTCACTTGGGTCCCCCTTCGTCTATCCTATCCCCTTTTGATGATGCCAAAGGGGGAGAAGTAGTAGTGCAGGGTTCTATATATTTATGTATGTTGGTGTGTGTTTGTGTGTTTGCATGTATGATCATGTGAGGATCATTGTGTCTATTCTGCACTTGTGCATTTGTTTAGTCACTTGTGTCTAGAGTCGTGCATGCACTCTCGCATTAATGTACCTTGTAATGAAATGATGAATTGAATGCCACTGGTGTTTGATCTCAGATGGTTGGCCCTTGTGTCTCATTTCTTTTCTAATTGGCAAATAAAGCGTTGAATGGTTTAC
Source organism: Amorphophallus konjac (assembly GCA_022559845.1). Taxonomy (NCBI): domain Eukaryota; kingdom Viridiplantae; phylum Streptophyta; class Magnoliopsida; order Alismatales; family Araceae; genus Amorphophallus; species Amorphophallus konjac. The sequence goes on along the minus strand of CM040120.1, from coordinate 40,412,910 downwards.
GTTCGCTGGCTTGATGGGATGTGAGTAAAATGCCTTGATTTTGAACATTGATCTCAATTTTCAAACATTGCTTAAAGGCACGCCCATGTATTTAAATACCCTTTCAGTTTTGTCATCATCAAAAAGGGGGAGATTGTTGAGTATATTCAGGTGATTTTGATGATAACAAAACTCAGAAAGTGCGTTCTATCACGTGCCATGTATTAGCAATCAAGTTCAACTTTCATACGCATTCAAGGCCTAATTTTATCATGCACTACGATTAAGTGTTCATACCCTTCCAAATGCATAAATCCATCTTGGTTCCAAAATTGCCCAGGCTAAGCTTAACTCACTCATTTTAATTGAAACATAATGTGTCATAAACTGATTAGCTCAAAAATTATGATTTACTATCTAACTCTTTCAAAATGCAGGTTTTTCCAGGCAGCGGTCGACCGCCGGTCAGGGGCCGGTCGACCGATTTTTCCAGCAACGAAAGCCTCATTTCTGTAAAATTCTGGTCGACCGCCCCCCTCTACCGGTCGACCACCAATCTCGAAAGCCCTTATTGTTGACTTTGTGTTCTCAACGTGGGAAGCCCCTCTTCTTGGATTTGTTTAATCCCAAAGCCACCAAACTTTCCATATTTTGTGGATAGGGTTCCTGGCTTGTCTCTTGACCATTCAAGAGTTATAAAAACATCTCTTTGGGGCAAGAAACCCTAATGATCCAAGGAGGCTCAAGGAAGCTATCAAGGGGAGAGAAGAGTGCTACTATTGTAATCGTGAACAGTGCTCCGAGAAGGAAGTTCTTCATCCATCTTCAAGTGATCCAAGTCACATCTGAAGCAGATCAACCCCAAGCCAAGTGGAGATCAAGCTGCATCCAAAATCTTCTTCATCAACTAAGGGGGAGCTTGGATATGAAGTTTTTATTTTGTGTCTTCCATTTGATATCTATTTCAGATTCAAGTGTGTGTTCTTATAATATTTGAATACTTGTGTGTGTGTGGATCTACGTAGATCCATGTGTGTGTGGGTGTGTGTCTTTTTCTTTACATCTCTTTGTGATTGGTGCTTGTACACCTTTGTGGAAGTTCTGAACTCCTCACGTGTATGTGTGTGTGTGTGTTTTGATCTTGTAACCCTTTGCAAGATAGTGTGGGTGCCACGCCCCGAGCCTTTATTATAGCGGAAGACTCGCTCGGGGAGCGCGAACAGCCGGCATGGTAAGCCTCTTGCAAGCAAGAACGACCAGAGCGTGAGACAATCACACAAGTAAATGTAATTGCACAGGATTTAATCAAACTTCAACTTTATTTCATAAATGATCAATATTCAAAATACAATCACTAATTCATCATCTTTCATTCTACTAGACTCAAGAAATAGAAAAATTACATTGACTCAATCTAGACATTATAGACTTCCTAAGTATTCGCTCGTAGCTTTACAAGACTTTCACTCACTTCCGGACCCGCTACTAGTATAGCCCGAATCTGAATCTGAACTACTTCCATCTCTTGAAAAACATTGGAAATAGGTAATGAGCACACTTGCCCAGTAGGTATCTTCGCATCAACATGAAGGCACTATGAAAGTAATTAACAATTTAGCTTTAAAGAATAAGGTAAAATCATGCGAATGCGAATCAATCATGGGATCAAACCAAAGTAACAAGATAACCACGTAAGATAGAATGATCGAGAATGAATTAGCAAGAATGTAACATGAACATGATATTTGGCCTTTCACGAGCAAGCATGTCACGAGCAAGTCACATATTCATCACACTAGTCTCTTTTGAGTACATAGTTCGTGAATTTCTGTGGAATATCAAGCAAGAAAGTCATGTACAAGAATGTCATGTCGTGTCGTGGATCTTCACTTATTTATAGAAATAGTACTCCCAGTGCAATGCGACGCCAGTAGCATCATACCCCATGGTTTATAAAATAGTATGTTTCCGACAATCAGCCGAGGGGACTAGCATAGAGCCCTTGAACACAATCAGTGCTCGATCGCATCTTCAGGTATAAATTAAGCTACTACCACGTAATATAACAGTAAAGTATGGCCAAGAACGTACAATTCAATAATTCCATGATAACAATAATCAATGAGTGACTGTTTCAATATACGAATATATGAGTCAAGAAATAGACTTAAACAATGTTTTGCTCATGGAAATAAATTGATAGCATAACGGCATATTCTTTTACCCTCCATTCAATATATTAAGTTTCTTAATCATTCTACTAAGTTCTAGACTATCATTGGTCCATCTAGAACTTTAGAAATCAACCCTTGGGTCAAACCTTGGGTTAATATATATAAGCTGTGTGACGGTCATCTACTGGGCCGTTACATCATGTGACGCGCCAATACTGGGCCGTTACAGTGATCCGAGTCCAGAAAGATAAGAATAGACCCACAGGAATGTGACGGTCAAGCAATGGGCCGTTACGTGAGCCTAACGGTCCAATGTAAGGCCGTTACATTACGAGAACCAGAAAAACAACGGTAGTGTAATCTAGTTAATGGGCTTTAATGGTACAACCAACTCGGCGTCCTAGTGGGAATCCCAGGCTCGCAGAGAATTACGGAGGCCTTGAAATAAGATTTTCTAGTCCATTGGAAAGAATATCTAATAGAGAGGTCCTCATGTCCAAGATTGTGTTCCTATAGTGCAAAAGTGAACTAATGGTCAATACACCAGAGTATGTGCCATGTACTTATAGAAACGACTCTATAAATAGGAAAAGAATATATATATATAGACATATATCGATGCGAAACCATGATAAAAACTGTATTGATACATCATTCAAAATCATGTTTCAAATTACAAAACTATAGAGTTTTGGGATCATTAATATAACTCAAAGTAATAGTGAGATATCAAAACATACATTTCCTATCATGAATGCTTAAATAATTTCGAAGTCACATAATTAGGTTTAAAACTTAGGTAACTAGGCTTAACAATAAGTAATATTGACAAATCGTATTCTGTCTAGGGTTGACAGAACATAGCCTCTGACGGTCTAGAAGTGGGGCGTCACAGTGATTGTGACGGTCAGAGAATAGCCGTTACAGTTATGTAACGCGTCTGTATTGGTGCGTCAGAGTTAACAGAGTAACTCATATACCACAGAGACTGTGACGGCTCATAGTAAGGCCGTCACATGAATGTGACGGTCCTACTGTGACGCGTCAGAGTATCTACTAACAGAAACCATGTAAAACACAAAGAGATCAACTCACATCATGTCTATAATTAAACACCATGAATCTCTAGACATGATAAAGAAGGATAGGCCAATCTACATGCATAGGTATCAATGAATTAGATGAATAACATGTTTTAATTTCTCTATTAGGGCTAAGAGATGCATGATATGCATAAGAACTAGTAAAACATGAAATTGATGCTCTACTATGCATGATATTCAATCAAACCAGAGGGATTTTAGTCCTATCAGGTTGTTTTTACCGTTCATGAGATAACCTATCTCTTATATTAGGCTATAGCTTCTGAATTGGGTTAGGAATCTTGCCCTAGTTTTCCTCCTTCTGTGACTTTTCCAGCAACTTCCTTAGGCTCTATCTCCACGACCTCTTGACCTAAAGATGTGAAATTTTGAGAGGAGTTAGTCTATAGTATTGGGAATAAATTATTCTAAAGAACTTACCCGAGATTATGACTCCTTAACTTGATTCCACGCGAGCAAAAGTAGGGGTCGCGCAGTTCAGAACTAGGTCCTATTTATAGGGTTTCAACTTAAGGTTTGAAGATTAGATCGAGTTTAGAGTCCTTAATCTATCAAAACCTAATCTCTAAGAGTCCTTAGGGTCTTTATACATCATTCCAATTAGGCCTCTTATGGATAGGAACATCAAGTTCCAATCTTTTTGCAAGTTCTTCCACTCACGGAATTCACAGGCTGTGACGGTCGAACCTTGCCGCGTTACACAGCTGTGGCGGTCTTACGATAGACCGTTACAGTCATCGTATCTAGAGTTTTAAATAAGTAAAACTCTTTTATTCGTTTATCCATTTAATTATCTATATAATTAGTATTTATTCTTAATAACCTTCTAGAATATGGGCCAAACAAATTGGGCTTGGTCCTTAAAACCTTTTGGACTTCTTTTAAATGAATTATGTACTTGACACAATTGGGCCTTATAATGACTTATTAGTCTCATAATCCACTTATTAATCTATTGAGCCCTTATAAATTAAAATAAATTCCAGAAATTTATTAAAATAATCTAGAAGATACTTATATAAATTATGGGGCACTACACCCTCCCCCACTTAAAAGAATTTGGTCCCCAAATTCAATACATGGATTATGGAGAGTGTACTTACCGTTGAATAATTCTGAAAATCTTCTACGCATAAATTCCTATGTTTCCCATGTTTCTTCATATGGCCATGTTTTCTTCGATTGGATCTTGACCATAGGGATAACCTTATTTCTTAGTTGTCGTACTTCACGCTCCATAATCCTTATTGGCATTTGTTCGTATGTCAAGTCCTTCTGAATCTCTAGATTGTCATAAGTGAAGATGTGATCTGGATCATATACATACTTCTTTAGCATGGAGACGTGAAATACGTCATGAACTCCTGCTAACTGTGGAGGTAAGGCCAGTTTGTAAGCTACTTCACCAACCCTTTCAAGAATTTCAAATGAGCCAATGAACCTTGGAGTTAACTTTCCTTTAATGTCAAATCTTTGAATACCATGACCTGGAGAAACTTTCAAATATACATGATCTCCGACCTGAAACTCCAAGTCACGTCTTCGATTGTCGGCATAAGACTTTTGCCTATCTTGTGCCGTCTTCATTCTTTCTTGAATAAGCTTGATTTTCTCTGTAGAATCTCTGATAAGGTTGGGGCCTAGAAATTGCTTTTCCCTTATTTCATTCCAGCATATTGGTGATCGACAACTTTTACCATATAGAGCTTCAAAAGGTGCCATTTGTATGCTAGCCTGATAACTGTTATTATATGCAAATTCCACCAGAGGCAAGTGATCATGCCAACTTCCTCCAAAATCAATGACACAAGCCCTAAGCATGTCTTCTACCACCTGATTTGTTCTTTCCGTTTGTCCATCGGTTTGTGGATGAAAGGCTGTGCTGAAATTTAATCTGGTCCCTAATGAATGTTGTAGGCTCTTCCAGAATTGTGATATAAATCGAGGATCTCTATTTGATACAATAGAGACAGGGACACCATGTAGTTTAACAATTTCTTTCATGTATAATGTTGCCAGGATATCCACAGACAATCGACTCTTTATTGATATGAAATGTGATGATTTAGTCAATCAATCTATGATTACCCATATGCCATCGTGTCCTCCTCTAGTCTTAGGTAAACCCATGATGAAATCCATTCCTATGCTCTCCCATTTCCATTCGGGAATACTTAAGGGATGTAATTTACCTGCAGGTCTGAAATGTTCCACCTTTACTTGTTGACATGTGAGACATCGAGATACAAAGTCAGCTATTTCCCTCTTCATATTGGGCCACCAAAAGTTTCTTTTGAGATCCTAATACATTTTTATACCTCCTGGATGAATGGTGTATTTTAATTTATGTGCTTCTTCTATAATCACTTTCTTTGTATCCTCATGATCCGGTATACACATTCGGCCCTTGAATAGCAATCTTCCATCCTCAGAAATAGCAAAATCCGGTCTTTGTTCAATATTAGCCTTAATTTCTAGTAAAATTGGATCATCCTCTTGTAACTTGGCCAAATCCTCTATCAATGTAGGTTGAGCTCGGATATTTTCTATGAAGCAATCCTCTTCCTTAATGTCAACATCTAAATTCAACTGAGCAAATTGAGGGATAAGGTTAGTTACACTAATCATGAGACTTGATAACATACCCATTGGTTTCCTGCTAAGTGCATCCGCTACAGCATTAGCCTTGCCAGGATGATATTGAATAACAAAGTCAATGTCCTTGAGATGTTCTAACCACGTCCTTTGCCTCATATTAAGCTCCTTTTGAGAAAATAGATATTTCAAGCTCTTGTGGTCTGAGTAGATCGTGAACTTTTCTCCATAAAGATAATGACGCCAAATTTTCAAGGCGAAGATAACTGCCGCCAATTCTAAATCATGTACATGATAATTTTCTTCGTGACGCTTCAATTGTCTTGAAGAATAGCAAATTAATTTTCCATTCTGCATAAGGACACATCCTAAGCCAATTCCAAATGCATCTGCATACACTTCAAATCCACCACCCTCCATTGGTAGTGATAAAATAGGGACTGTGGTAAAATGATTCTTGAGACTTTGAAAACTCTTTTCACAGTCCTTCGACTAGAAAAAAGGATTCTCTTTTCTTGTATGTCTAGTTAAAGGAACCACAATTTTCGAGAAGTCTTAAATGAATCACCTATAATAACCTATTAAACCCAGAAAGCTTCTTACTTCAGATACAGTCGTTGGCCGACTCCAATCTCTAACAGCTTCTACCTTAGAAGGATCCACGGCAATACCTTCTTTTGAAATAATGTGGCCTAGGAATGAGACTTCCTTGAGCCAGAATTCACACTTATTGAGTTTGGCATATAGCTTGTGTTCTCTAAGTGTTTGCAAGGCTATCCTTAGATGTTCTTTATGCTCCTCTTTTGTCTTGGAATATATTAAGATATCATCAATAAAGACGATGATGAATTGGTCCAAATATGGCTGGAAGACACTGTTCATAAGTTGCATGAATGCTGCTGTTGCATTAGTTAATCCAAATGGCATTACCATAAATTCATAGTGACCATAACGACTTCGAAAAGTTGATTTAAAAATGTCATCTTCTTTAATTCTAAGTTGATGATAACCAGATCTGAGGTCAATCTTAGAAAAATACTCAGCTCCCGAAAGCTGATCGAAGAGCTCATCAATACGCGGCAACGGATACTTATTTTTGATTGTAAGCTGATTCAATCGCTGATAATCGATACATAGCCTGAGGGAACCATCTTTCTTCTTGACAAATAGAACAGGTGCACCCCAAGGAGACGTGCTGGGTCTAATGAAACCCTTGTCTAGAAGTTCATGTAACTGCTTCTTTAGTTCTTTAAGTTTAGTGGGGGACATCCTGTAAGGGGCTATAGAAATAGGTGCTGCACCAGGAATGAGTTCAATGGTGAAGTTGACTTCCCTCTCGGGTGGTAAACTAGGTAGTTCAGATGGGAACACGTCTGGGAGCTCATTTGCAATAGGAATATTTGCTAGGATAATTTCCTTAGATTTTATAACAATGACTGAAGCAAGAAAAGCTTCACATCCTTTCGAGATAAGTTTATAGGCGAGAAGAGAAGATATAATGGTAGGATGTTTCTTGTATTTGATGCCAAGAAAAGAAAATCTTGGAAGACCGGGCTTTCGAAAAGATATAATTCTATTTCGGCAGTTGATATAGGCATCATGGTCTACAAGCCAATCTACCCCTAAAATGGCATCATAACCTTTCATATCAAGGCATACTAAGTTTATGGGGAGATTGTGTCCTTCTACCACTACCTCACAATCAGGATAATACTTGGTAAGCTTAGTTCCAGATCCTAAAGGTGTAATAATAGCAAGATCTGAAGCTAGGGGAATTGATGCAATTAGTAAGGTTTTTGCAAACGTGGTGGAGATAAAAGAATGAGAAGCACCGGTATCAAATAGCACGAATGTAGGGCGAGAACAGATTTGAAGAGTACCTTCCATGAGCCCATCAATTGGATCCCTGGGTGCTTCTTCTTCATCTATAACCGCATTAAGGCGAGCCTGCCTCCTACGTCCTCCACTAGCTGATTGTTCTTTCATAAGGGGGCAATCTGGCACACGATGCTCCCTACTTCCACAACGCAAACAAGCACCGAGGCGCTTCCAGCATTCTTCAGCCGAGTGGCCGAATTTCTCACAAAAAGTGCACATCGTGGTGACTTGCTCCTTCTCTTCCTTAACCTTTTTGTTATTCTTTTGGGAACTTCCACCGTTCCTGTTTCTTGATCTTTTCTTGTTATCACGGCTTTTATAGGGTTCCATGATGCTAAACTTCTCCTTCTTATAATGTCGATCTGAGCGCCGGCTAGATTCTTCTCCTTTTCCTTTCAACTTTTCGACATTCTCTAAGGTCCTCTCGCATAGATATGCCCTCTGAACCATCTCCTCATAAGTGCGGATATTTTGTGTCCCCAGTTGTTGAATGAAACCGGGCCGTAGCCCGTCCATAAATCGATTGGCCTTTAACAATTCCGTGCTAATAAGATGTGGTGCATATGGTGCTAGTCGTGAGAACTGTAATGTTAGCGCAGGGAAGAGTGATATAGAAGGGGGGATGATTAGATCACTCCCGATTTTAAAAAACTTCAGCGGAATATTAGTTCAACGGTTTACAACCCTTCAGAAACAGCACAAAGAGTATTGCTACTGTAGTCAATAACCAAGACAGAAGAAGTAAGAGCGATTGAACGAGCTGTCCACCGTCAAACACAATGCCAAGCAGATGGAGAGCACAAATGATAACAGCAAACCACAGAGGAGACACGAATTTTTAAGGTGGTTCGATTGTAGTCCACAATCTACATCCACCCCTCACTCCAACTAGAATGAGGCTTCCACTAGCCACGGCTAGAAATTACAGACTCAGCCTACGAACAAAATGCTGCCACACAGCTTGACCAGGGGAACAACCTCCCCTCTTCCTCCACACCGAGGGATACAACCAGTGACAACAGTCACTAGCAAACTAGAGACCGAGGTCTCTCTTCCTCCACCTAGGAGGGAACCCACAAGCGACTCCCTGTCACTTACAAATTGGAGGATCAATCCTCCCTTCCTCCGATCACAGGAGGGTAACAATATTCGATAAGGAAGATGAAATGAAAAATGAAGACACGAAAATCAAAGCACAAAACTCCTCTCTGAAAACAGGAAACAATGTAGCTTCCGAAGAAGCAATTCTTCAAACCACAGACACTGCTTGTTGTACTCCTGGTTTTGATGATGACAACAGTAAGATATTGGATATAGACACTTAACCTCCTAATAAATGTTTAATAGGATCAAAGGGGTTGCAGGGTGCTCAATGCGTCAACGCCACCAAATGGAAGCGTCGACGCAGCAATGCAAACTCAAGAAAGAAGCCCCTGGGTTAATTGGTGCGTCAACGCAACGTTCAAGTGGAGTGGACGCATCAGATCATTGATAGCTTGGGCACAAAGTCTATACACCAGCTGGATCCATTTAGTCTGTACATTGGCATATCTTCTTCAAGTCTGTAAATCGGGCACCTTCTTAATGAAGTCTACACATCGCTTAGTCTGCTCAGTGCCTTCAGCCCAAGTGCTCAAAGCCAAGTCTATACAACGCCAACCCAACACATTGAACAGTTCTCCAAGTCTATACACTAGACTTCATTTCTCTAAGTCTATACATTGTTGTTTGCACTGCAAAGTCTATACACTGGAAGCTCTTCATTTGATTGAGTCTGTACATTGGGTTCAACGTTAACATGAAGTCTGTACACTAGTTTCTCTGGCACGTTAACACTAAGTCTATACACTTCATTATTATTGCTGAAGGGAACAGGGTCGACGCCTGAAGCTTAAAGTGTCCACGCATCAGTAGACGAAGCTTTCACGATGTCTTCTATTGCGTTAACGCCACAAGCAAGCAGCGTAGACGCAGCAGTTAAAGAAGCAGAGACTCTTACAAGCGACGTCGACGCAGCGGCTTAAGAGACGCCAGTATACAAATGTACATGTTCAATGCGTCAACGCAACATGCTGATAACGTCGACGCAGCACGCCCATTTGTTGAAGACTTGATCACTGGACTGTCGATACCGTTGCGTCAACGCAGCAGGCTGATGGAGTCGACGCAGCGGTTAAAAAGGTTGAAGATCTCTGATGGCTGCGTCAACTCTTTAGAGCAAGTGAGTTGACGCCATCTAACTCCGGTTGCTGAGCGTACTGGTGTTGGGCACGTGATCTGAGGATAAGGAGAGTGCCCAGATGAGGACACGTGTTCTGACAGCCTGCTGGATGCTGCCACGTGGTCCGAATTCTTAGGGCGGGAACTGTGGAAGCCACACGCGCCCTGCTGCTGCTGCTGCTGGTATATAGTGGAGCCTTCATCTTCAGATGAAGGTTGATCGAAGAAAAAGCCTGGAGAGCAGAAAAGCCCTTCGATCCAGAAAAAGAAAAGAAGAAGAAAAGGAGAAGAAGAAGAAAGAGAGAGATCGTGATCGAAGAAAAAGCCTGGAGAGCAGAAAAGCCCTTCGATCCAGAAAAAGAAAAGAAGAAGAAAAGGAGAAGAAGAAGAAAGAGAGAGATCATGATCGAAGCCTTGAGAGCAATTGTAGAAAAGCAGTAGTGCTGAGAGTTCGATCCAGTAGAAGAGAAGAGTCGCAGAGAAGAAGAAGAGAAGAGAAGAGAAAAAGAGAGCCTGCGAAAGAAGAAGAAAAAGAGTGAAGAAGCAGAAGAGAGAGAGAGAGAGAGAGAAGGAGTTCGTAGAGAAGAAGTGGGAAAAGCTTGAAGTTCTGGCCTCTGGCGTTTGGATCAAATCCAAGCCAGATCTGCTCCCTTGAGAGCTACATTACTTGTGTTTCGTTTCCAGCTTTTGGCGCTGTGATTTTTCATCCTTTCTTACTTTCTTTTTTTTTATTATCTTTCCATCTTTGTTCTTCCGATTGCCCTGTTGGGGATCGGGTTCCTCCTGTTGGTTCAGGAGAAGGGAGATCTGATCTCCGGGTTACAAGTGACAGGTTGTCACTTGTGGGTTGCCCTCTGGTTAGAGGAAGGGAGGCTAGTCCTCCGGTTCTGGGCTTGTGGTTGCAAGTCCAGTGGTCCCTCCTGGTCTGGAGGAAGAGAGGTCTTCGACCTCTAGTTTCCAAGTGGCTGGGAGTCACTTGGGTGTCCCTCCGGTTGGGAGGAAGAGGGGAGGATGTTCCCCTGGTCAAGCTGTGTGGCAGCAACTGTTTGCAGACTGAGTCTGCTTGGTTCTAGCATTTGCTAGTGAAGCCTCACTCCAGTTGGGAGTGAGGGGTGGATGTAGGTTTGTGGACCGAACCACCTAAAAATCTCTTGTGCAGTGGTTTGATTGTTTGCTTTGCTTCCGCTAGATGCTTGAATAGGCGCGCTCCAAGTGTTTGTGTTTGAGTTGAATCGAATTGGTTCTATTCTGTGTCTATCTCTAGCATCCAAGTTTTTTATTTGGGCATAATTTGTAGAGGGATACATTCACCCCCCCTCTGTATCCGGGTCTAGCACCCTAACAGTTGGTATCAGAGCGGTGTCTGCTTAGAAGGTCCAGCGACCTGCAGATCCAATCTTGCTGTCTTAGGTGCTAATTTGTTTTAGTGAATCATTATTCTTGTTGCATTGAATCTACTTCCTATTTGTTTCAATGGCTCCTCCACCCGTCTTTAGTGGTTCTGATTTTAATCAGTGGCACGCCGCTCTCCATGTTTATGTTAATGCTGTTAATCCTGATCTGTGGAAATTAATTTCACAAGGTCCTCACACCTTACCTACAAAAGTGTCCAAATGGACCGACAGACACAGATCAAGGGACGGAGAAAATCAGGAAGCCTTTAATCTGATGAAAGCAGCTATTGACAGAGCTCTATGGTCTTGCTTTCATGATTGTAGGTCCGCTAAAGACATCTTGGATATGCTGAAGAAAATTCACAGGGCAAATGAGGACAGCTGCATGATGGCAGACAGACATAATCAAGGCAGCAGTCAAGATGAAGATGATGATAATGAGGTAAATCCCTTTCAAAACTATACTTCAGATGATTGGGAAAATACTTATGCTGACTTGTTGGGGCTATATGAAAAATTAAAAGGGAACACAAGAAACTGAAAAAGGGTATTAGGTTAAACAGTGTAAATTCCTCTTCATGTCAAAATTGCTTAAAATTGAAACAAACGAATGATGATTCTATATCTGAAATTCGTGAGCTTGAGAGTCAAGTTAAGTTGCTAAAGAAAAAGAATCAGGATTCTGTTAACTCAGAACTAAGCAAGCTAAAATCTGAAAATGATTCTCTAAAACAATCTGCTAAAGGAAATGATAAAGAAATTGAGAAACTCAAACAAGAGAATGATTTGCTGATTGAAAAAATGAATGCCATAAAATCTGTAAACATAGAATTACAGAAAAAGTGTGAAACACAACAAAGAGAAATGAAACAAACTGAAAATGGAAGAAAGTATGAAGTCAATTCAGAAGACCAGCTTCTAATAAATGAATTGGTTCAAAATGATAAGCTTAAGGAAGAAATTGAAAAATTGAAGCTGTTAAACAGTGCAATGTCTGAGAGACTTCTAACCTTAGAAAAAGGAAAAACGGTATGTATTGAAACTCCTGAAAAATTGAGCATTCTGGAACAAGAAATTGAAAATTATAAAACTGCTAACAAGGTGTTAACTGAATGTGTGAATTGCAGTGAGCAAGAAATCGCCACCTATGAGTTACAAATCACCTCCTTGGAAAATGAAATTCATGACTTAAAAAATTCCTTGTCCAAATTTGTTCATGGTCAAGAAAATCTAGATAAACTGCTAGGTGTTAAAGTCAATTTTCATAAAGAAGGGTTGGGCTATAATTCAACAAAGAAAAAGGGTTTTGAAAATAAAATTCAAACTTCAAATGTTTCAAATGTTGTCTCTACTAGTTCAGCCAATCCTTCAGTGTTTCAATTTGCTGCTCAAAGAATTCTGAAGCCAACTGAAAAATAAAAAGGAAAGAACAAAATGGCTTCTGCTACTTACATGCATACTGTTTTTAATTCTCATGCAAACAGGAAAACTCATGTCAGAAATCATGAAGTTAAGAAAAAGAAAATGTCATGTTATTACTGCCATAGAATTGGACATTTGATGCATGAATGTAGACTAAGAGAACTGGATGATTTGAATGCAGAAATGATGAATGGTAGGAAATATCTTGCTGTTCATTCAAAGAAAACTGAATGCTCTCATTGTGGTAGATTAGGCCACACCTTTGCTCAATGTTGGGTTGCAAATGGTAAGAGAAAACCATTCTCACATCAAGCTAAATCTTATGCTAACCAACATGTTCTTAATGTAAATAAAGCTGCTTCTCTGAACCAGCATGTCAAATGTTTTAACTGTAACAAGTTTGGGCACAAGGCCATTGAATGCTGGCATGCACAGAGTAGAAAATCCAGTTCCAAAACTGTACCTGGCAAATAGAGTTTTTATCCTGTCAACAGAAACTTTCATGCATATGCACATAGAATTCATGCAAATAAAAATGTGCACAAATCAAAATTGAAATCTGGTACATCTGGCTGTCATCTTAGTAAGCAGAACTCTCTCTCTGCCAATAAATTTCATAACAACAGTAATTTACATAAGAAGAATTTGAAATCTGCTAACTCATGTCATTACTGTGGACAAATTGGGCATTCAATGCATAACTGTTCTATCATGAACTCTGATGACTATTTGGCACAGAAAAAGATACAGGCAGTCCCAAAAGGGGCCAATTACTATGCAAGACCCAAAACCACTTGGGCTCTTGCTAGTGGAAAATAGGAAGGTGTCTAGCAGGTGTGCCTTGGATGGAATAAAAGGGGTTAATAAACCAAGGCACTCAAGAAGAAAAACCCCATATTAAATCTCTCAGGTAAATTCCCTGCATTTCCTATTCTCAAATTTATTGCATATCTTGTTTATTGTGGTTCATGCATGATTGTTAATTCGTGCACTCTATGAGTATTCATATCTCTCAATGCTCATACTGAATTGTCTGCTTAGACATTAGAATTAACTTGCTTCTGAGAATCAAAATAATGTTCAGTGTTCCATGGCAAACATTGCTTGCTCTGAGGGGGAGTATTGCTTTCCTTGCTTGTTATGATTATCCTTCTGTCAATCAATTCATATTGAACGAGAATTCAGCATGATATTTATCTTATTGGCATTCATACCTCCGTTCATGCATAATCAAAAGGGAAGTTAGCTTGGGTTGGAGATCTCTGGCTAAATGATGTTTTAACGGACTGAGATGAAGCTGCTGGCTGAATGAATGAGTTAACGTTGTATGAGGATGGGGTCGACGCTTGAGGCTGCTTCATTGAAAAACCCTTTGTGTAAAAGTGTCCCTGGCTGGTTGGATGAGTTGACGCAGCTACGGGACGGAGTTAACGCAGTGGGCATCTGCTTTTGGAAACATCACTATTCTGTTTAACCGGGATAGTTGGATGAGTTGACGCTGCAATGTGACTAAGTTGACGCAGCTGTCCCTTAGTGGAACGTTGAGTTATATCTCCCTCTGTTGAAAACTTCTCCTTGCATACATGCAGCCATTTCATTGCATATCCTTCCTCATTGACTTTGCTGACAGATCTCGAACACATTCTTGAAAGCCTTAAGTCTCTAATTGGTATCATCTGGTTTCTGAATTCCATCAGTCTTTCTTGTAGATTTCAATGGGCTATCCTGATCATAAATCTGAAAAATCTTGAACTAGAAATCTTCTATTATATGTTGTTATGAATGTCTGAAATAACTCATGTGGTTTAAGCTTTAATGTATTCAAGGAGTTTGACTTTAAAATCTCTTAACATATCTGAATCATGTCAAATAAACCTTAACCATCTATCTCATGCACTATCTTGTAAAATCTTCTGAAATCTGCACTATTGAATACATGACTTTAATTGGTTAAGTACATGGAATTATTATTGATCTGTAGCAAATGAATCCTTTTGAAGTGTCTAAAGGGTAATTTCTGTCAGAGCAATGACTTTGGTCACTGAGAAACACATGTCCAAAGGACTGTGTCATGAGGTACCTAGTTAACTCTGCAAAATAAAAAAATTGATTGCTAAATCAGGCAGAGCAATGGCATGCACACTGAGAAATACAACTCATACATCCAGAAATGACTTGGAGTGCGTCATGATGTGTAAACGCTATCTCTGTTCATATCAGCATGACAGTTAGTCACACTAAGTGCTTAAGGATATTGGCCTCTGATCAAGGTATATCCCTTAGCCACAAGGTGTGCACTGAACTAGAATGTTCGTAAAATTAGTAGCATGAAGAGTTATTGAACAAATTGAATTATTTGAATATTGATGATAAAATCAAATTGCTTCAACCCTGGACAAGTTCATATGACTTCATATCTGCTTGATTTCAATACTGGTGCATGTAATTCCAAAAGAAGTCAATAAATTCGATTGTGTAAGAGAAAGGGTGTTTAAGCAAGATAAGTATGAGGGATTGGTTCACTTTTATTAAACCATGGGTTTGGATATTTATACAGAATTTTATTGATGAACTCTACATACATCATGATTAAACCACGCTGTTAATAAAGTTCATTCATAAGCTCTTATAATGGAAGACTTTGAAGACATGTTTTGGATTTATGAGATTAATATCCCCTTGAGAATCCAATTGAATTTCTTCCATGTGAAGCCGATCTGAAATACCTGTGCTCACTGTTCTTGACTTCTCTGAATAGAATTTTTCTTTGATTGTCACTGTGATTCCCTTCTCATTCTTTTCATAGGCTCCATTTAGTGAGGGGGAGTTTCATTATTAGATGCATCATGCTGCATAAGGGGGAGTATCTCATTCCTATCTGCATCACTGCGTAGACGCAATGTCACATTGGCGTCAACGCATTATGCCTCTCTGGCTACTTATCTTGTGTTTTCGGTTCACATATGTCTCACTGCGTAGACGCAATGCCCCCTTTGCGTCCACGCATTACCTCTTATTCAAATTTTCTTTACCCGGTTCACCCACTTGAACCGGCTGAACCGTTCACTAAAAGGGTCCTCGAAGTCTCTTTAAAAGCGAAATGTGACCGCTGCTCTTCTTTACTTTTTCCAAAACCCTTTTTGTCATTCGACCTCTCGTGTCCCCCAAGAATCCTCACAGCTCTCTCTCCTGTTCGATTCATCTCCATGCCATGGATTCTCCAGCATCCACTCAAAAAGGGAAGCATAGGGTAGAGGAACAACCAGGAGGCTCAGAATCAGCAAGAGGCACAATGGAGTCCCACTCTCAAGTAGCTCGCGAAAAGGGAAGAAGGAAGGAGACGGGTCCACGGGATCCAAGTCCGCCAACCAAAAGGTTAAAGGCATCAGCAGTCAGAAAAGAGAAGCGGAAGGGTTTATCTTCAGGTTCTGCAACCGGTCAGAAAGATGCTGGTAGCTCGCGTACAGTCACCGTGGAAGAACCTCTGAAGGTTCTTATTTCCCGGTACGTTGATGCTACTGATCATAATATGCTCGAAGTTTTTCCTCAGTTGTTTCCTACACTGGACCATCAGGGCTGGTGGTCGTTTGTCTCAACACACAAGACTTACTACCCCACCTTGGTCAGAGAGTTCTACCAGAACTTAAAGTATGAACCTACTGTTCCAAAACTCACATCCAGTGTTAGAGGTGTCAGGTTCGAAATCACAGATAAGCTGCTTGCCCGAGCATGGAAGGTTCCTAAGGTAGGAGTTCAGCTGCATGATTTTGAATATGATGCGCACGAAGCGTATGAGCTCTTGACTGAGAAACCCAGTAATCACTCCGATGTCAGGGAAACCTACCTAGGCAGTCTCAAAGCCAATCATTTCTCTTTGCTAAATAGACTGCTCCACCACATTTGCACCTCCATGATCACACCATAGAGCAGTGGAAGAGAAAGGGTGACAGAGATGCAAAGATTTCTTCTCTACTGTATGCTGAAGAGAATACAGATTTCCCTGCCGGATGTAGCTATTCAAACTATGGGGTCATGTCTATCTCAGTCCAGAACCCTTCCTTATGCTGCCCCATTAACTGCTGTTTTTCGGAAAGTTGGTGTAGACTTTGGCTCTGAGAAGTTGGTGTAGACTTTGCCTCGAGGGAATGTGTACACACTTTCTTATATTCAAAAGTTTATGGGTTTTGAGGTCATTGATGGTAAGGCTGTCAGAACCCTTCCTAGTCAGAAATCAGCTCCATCAGAGATCGGTCAGGCAACAAGAACAACTACTATGGATGATGGTCAAGTGCACAGAGCAGAAATACCGATTCCACCTGTGGTGAGTGAAGACATGCCAGAGGACAACTCCATAAGAGGAGAGCAATTTTTTGAGGCTTCTGAGGAACCGAGTGGCTCTGTACCTACAGTAGAACCATCTACGTCTGGAGCCATTAAAGTTTATAGAAGAATCTCTCCAACTTCTGATGCAGCTCCACCCCCAGCAACTATTGAAGAGATGTTAGTGAACATGACTATGATGATGAAGCATCAGGAGGCCAAGATGGACAAGTTGATGGAGTTCACAACCCTTCATTTTAACAAGCTGACTGCTCGGATTGTTCATTTTGAAACTTCTGTTTTATGCGAGTGGTGAAATTTCTTACTCACCAAAATGTTGTCTGACCAAGCAACAAGGCAAGTCTTGAAACAAATATCATCCCTCCTTGACAAACTTGCCACTCTGGTACAAGAGATGCATAGTCAACAAGGTTCAACCCTTTCCTCTTTTGCCAAGATTATTGACCTGTGTTATGATCTGAAAATAGGGATAGAAACAATCAAAGGTCCTGTCAGTGCAATCCCTCCATTCCTCAAAGCTGTGCTAGAGAAGATTGACAAAGTAATAGCAAACATCTAGTCACTTGAGAACAAACTCCATGATAAAGACTCTGTCATTGAAATTGACAATGTTCGCAACACTCTAAGTCATCAGCTAAGCGAACTCTCTCAAGAGATCAGAGACCTACTAACCAGGGATCAATCTACTTCAGGACAGCAATCTCGTCAGACACCTCCAGGCACTCAATCCTCTCAAGGACACTCTTCTCGTCAGCAACAACAACCATCTTCTGCCAGACGTTTCA
Organism: Amorphophallus konjac; assembly: GCA_022559845.1. Lineage (NCBI taxonomy): Eukaryota > Viridiplantae > Streptophyta > Magnoliopsida > Alismatales > Araceae > Amorphophallus > Amorphophallus konjac. Next base: position 40,395,019 of record CM040120.1, on the reverse strand, counting down.
ATCGCTTCTTCCCATATTAAACTATGTTTTCTACATACACCCCCTTTAATGATGATGACAAAGGGGGAGAGCAGAATGAGCGTACTACTGAGTTTTGTTAATGAGCGTACTGCTGAGTTTTGTTAATGAATGATAGCATATGTTTTCATTTTTGTGACTCATAATTTTGTTTAACTGAAAAGTAACCATGCGTTTGGTTGATGCTAACCATGTGTGATTGCAAATGTCATTAAAACAGTTTGGGGGTTGTCATCATCAAAAAGGGGGAGATTGTTGTACTCCTGGTTTTGATGATGACAACAGTAAGATATTGGAAATAGACACTTAACCTCCTAATAAATGTTTAATAGGATCAAAGGGGTTGCATGGTGCTCAATGCGTCAACGCCACCAAATGAAAGCGTCGACGCAGCAGTGCAAACTCAAGAAAGAAGCCCCTGGGTTAATTGGTGCGTCAACGCAACGTTCAAGTGGAGTGGACGCATCAGAGCATTGATAGCTTGGGCACAAAGTCTATACACCAGCTGGATCCATTTAGTCTGTACATTGGCATATCTTCTTCAAGTCTGTAAATCGGGCACCTTCTTAATGAAGTCTACACATCGCTTAGTCTGCTCAGTGCCTTCAGCCCAAGTGCTCAAAGCCAAGTCTAGACAATACCAACCCAACACATTGAACAGTTCTCCAAGTCTATATACTAGACTTCATTTCTCTAAGTCTATACATTGTTGTTTGCACTGCAAAGTCCATACACTGGAAGCTCTTCATTTGATTGAGTCTGTACATTGGGTTCAACGTTAACATGAAGTCTGTACACTGGTTTCTCTGGCACGTTAACACTAAGTCTATACACTTCATTATTGTTGCTGAAGGGAACAGGGTCGACGCCTGAAGCTTAAAGCGTCCACGCATCAGTAGACGAAGCTTTCACGATGTCTTCTATTACGTTAACGCCACAAGCAAGCAGCGTCGACGCAGCAGTTAAAGAAGCAGAGACTCTTACAAGCGACGAAGCTTTCACGATATCTTCCACTGCGTCAACGCCATCAACAAGCAGCGTCGACGCATCGGCTTAAGAGATGCCAGTATACAAATGTACATGTTCAATGCGTCAACGCAACATGCTGATAACGTCGACGCAGCATGCCCATTTGTTGAAGACTTGATCACTGGACTGCCGATACCGTTGCGTCAACGCAGCAGGCTGATGGAGTCGACGCAGCGGTTAAAAAGGTTGAAGATCTCTGATGGCTGCGTCAACTCTTTGGAGCAAGTGAGTTGATGCCATCTAACTCCAGTTGCTGAGCGTACTGGTGTTGGGCACGTGATCCGAGGATAAGGAGAGTGCCCAGATGAGGACACGTGTTCTGACAGCCTGCTGGATGCTGCCACGTGGTCCGAATTCTTAGGGCGGGAACTATGGAAGCCACACGCGCCCTGCTGCTGCTGCTGCTGGTATATAATGGAGCCTTCGTCTTCAGATGAAGGTTGATCGAAGAAAAAGCCTGGAGAGCAGAAAAGCCCTTCGATCCAGAAAAAGAAAAGAAGAAGAAAAGGAGAAGAAGAAGAAAGAGAGAGATCGTGATCGAAGAAAAAGCCTGGAGAGCAGAAAAGCCCTTCGATCTAGAAAAAGAAAAGAAGAAGAAAAGGAGAAGAAGAAGAAAGAGAGAGATCATGATCGAAGCCTTGAGAGCAATTGCAGAAAAGCAGTAGTGCTGAGAGTTCGATCCAGTAGAAGAGAAGAGTCGCAGAGAAGAAGAAGAGAAGAGAAGAGAAAAAGAGAGCCTGCGAAAGAAGAAGAAAAAGAGTGAAGAAGCAGAAGAGAAAGAGAGAGAGAGAGAAGGAGTTCGTAGAGAAGAAGTGGGAAAAGCTTGAAGTTCTGGCCTCTGGCGTTTGGATCAAATCCAAGCCAGATCTGCTCCCTTGAGAGCTACATTACTTGTGTTTCATTTCCAGCTTTTGGCGCTGTGATTTTTCATCCTTTCTTACTTTCTTTTTTTTATTATCTTTCCATCTTGGTTCTTCCGATTGCCCTGTTGGGGATCGGGTTCCTCCTGTTGGTTCAGGAGAAGGGAGATCTGATCTCCGGGTTGCAAGTGACATGTTGTCACTTGTGGGTTGCCCTCTGGTTAGAGGAAGGGAGGCTAGTCCTCCGGTTCTGGGCTTGTGGTTGCAAGTCCAGTGGTCCCTCTTGGTCTGGAGGAAGAGAGGTCTTCGACCTCTAGTTTCCAGGTGGCTGGGAGTCACTTGGGTGTCCCTCCTGTTGGGAGGAAGAGGGGAGGCTGTTCCCCTGGTCAAGATGTGTGGCAGCAACTGTTTGCAGACTGAGTCTGCTTGGTTCTAGCATTTGCTAGTGAAGCCTCACTCCGGTTGGGAGTAAGGGGTGGATGTAGGTCTGTGGACCGAACCACCTAAAAATCTCTTGTGCAGTGGTTTAATTGTTTGCTTTGCTTCCGCTAGATGCTTGAATAGGCGCGCTCCAAGTGTTTGTGTTTGAGTTGAATCGAATTGGTTCTATTATGTGTCTATCTCTAGCATCCAAGTTTTTTATTTGGGCATAATTTGTAGAGGGATACATTCACCCCCCCTCTGTATCTGGGCCTAGCACCCTAACACTGCTCTCTCTCAAATATATTTCTCTCAGATCTGGATGAAATGGAATTCTCTGCTCTCTCTCTTTTCTGGATCGTGCAGCCTTACAAGAATGCCTTCTGCTCTTTCTTTCACGATCGAACTTCTACTAAAAGAAGATGCTTCATATTTATAGCAGATGTTGGGCGTGTGTCCTTCAGGTTCCCGCCAAGAGAGCACCTCGGATCACGTGCCAGGTACCACCTCGGATGACGTGTCCAATCATCAGCTTGAATCATCTGCAGGCAGAAACAAAAGGAATGTATCGAATTAGTTCAGTCTATTAACACGGCGTGTATAGACTTTCGAAGCAGCAAATAAGCAAGTATGAACAACGTGAGAATGTATAGACTTGAAATCCTTCAGCGACCTCAGTGTATAGACTTGAAAGCCTTCATGCGACCTCAGTGTATAGACTTGCAGAATGTTGCATTAACATGATAGAGGGGAATGTGTAGACTTCAGTGTAAAGCATGAAGTAATCGAATGTGTAGACTTTAGTGTAAAGCATGAAGTAATCAAATGTGTAGACTTTAGAAGCAACAATTAAGCAAGTGTGTACAATGTGAGAGTGTGTAGACTTGAAGCCCTTCAAGCGACCTCAGAGTACAGACTTGCAGAATGATGCATGAAAAAGCCTAACCAATGTATAGACTTTGATGTAAAGGCTTGAGTTACACAAGCAGTGTATAGACTTCACGATGCACACCCCTATCCACTATATAGACTTCACCCTTGAAGAATGTACAGACTTGAAGAACCGAAGCCCCACAATGTATAGACTTTGAACGCATATGCCAAGGCTGTACAGACTTCAGACTTTGAACGTGTGTGCTGTGAACGATGTATACACTTGGCCCTTGAAGGATGTATAGACTTGAAGAACCGAAGCATGAACAGTGTGCCGATGCATAGACTTGAAGAACTGGTGCATGAACAGTGCACCGATGCATAGACTTGAAGAACTGATGCATGAACAGTGCGCCGATGTAAAGACTTGAAGAACTGATGCATGAACAGTGCGCCGATGTAAAGACTTGGAGAGACGAGCGAGTGTATAGACTTGATGAACGTGTGCATGGGAAGGCAGTGTACAGACTTGAGAAGAACTATGCATGAACAAGCCATAGCCAGTGTATAGACTTAACCAATGTGCAGACTTTGCCTATATGCAGTGTGTAGACTTGATATCAATGAATGCGTTGGCTGTACAGACTTGCATAAGCGATGTATATACTTTGCCAATGTGTAGACTTAGGGTGTAGCTAAAGCAGCGAACGTAGGAAAAAGTTGGAATGTATAAACTTACGTTCGATCAGCAATGTATAGACTTCAACTAAGCAAGCTACAGTGCAGTGTCTAGACTTAATAATGCAAGCGATGTATAGACTTTGGAACGCTTGAAGCGATGTACATACTTGGTAAGCGCCAAGCAATGTACAGACTTGGAAACCGATGTGCAGACTTGACAATGCAGTGTATAGACTTCATATGAAGGTATGCACGATGTCTAGACTTGATATTAAGGAATGCAAAAGACTCTGTACAGACTTGGATGCTTGTGTATGCATGAGGGCAATGTACAGACTTGGGAATCTTTCACTTGGTTGTGCGTGTGTGTGTGTGTATGCCAATGTATATACTTTATGAGAATGCTTGGACTATGCACATGAATGAAAGCCACTCTCGCTGTACAGACTTGATGGAGGGCATGTGCAGTGATATATGGACTTGCTAAATGATTCACTAATAGCCACATGAACTGCACTGTCCTAAATGATGAAGCATGAATTGATCTAGAGATATATAGATTGATTTATAGTGTGAGACATCATCAAAACCGTAGGGATGCAACAATGCAATTCATACTCTGCTACTGACATCATCTCTTGACGAAGGGAGGTAAACTCCATAGCCTTCCTTTCCTTCACATGTTCGGAGAAATACTTGGCACGAAATAAAGTGAGAAAACCATCCCTCGTGTGAGGTGCATCGGCCGGAGGTGCCGGAACCGATTTCCACCAAGTACGGGCATCCTTATTTAATTGGAATGTTGCTAGACGGACCTTCTCCTAATCAGTGCATTGAATAATGTCAAATATATGATTCATTTCATCGATCCAATTCACTGCTTCGTCTGGATTGGAAGATCCATAGAAACGCGGAAGATTTAGACTCCGGAAATTGTGATGAAGGTCGCCAGCCCGTGCTCCTGCCCCTGCCCCTGCCTGGGCCATAGTTTGCAATGCCTCAGTAAGGCCGGCAACGGTTTGTTGCATGCCATTCCAGTCTACGCGATGAGCCATGATAAGAATAATAAGGTACCTGAGAGAAATATAACAACTTGTTATTTCTTGTGAGACTGGAAGAAAATTAATCTTAAAGCTAATAACTATCTCATCCTGGCTCTACCCACTTCTCTCATGGGTATGAAAATTTCTTCCTTAGTTCATAGGTAGGGGTCCTTAAACCTTGGACTTATCCTATGACATGACTCTTTTCCCTAAGTCCTGAGACTTAGGCTCTGATACCAACTTAACTGTCATGCCCCGAGCCTTTATTATAGTGGAAGACTCGCTCGGGAAGCGCGAACAGCTGGCATGGTAAGCCTCTTGTAAGCAAGAACGACCAGAGCGCGAGACAATCACACAAGTAAATGCAATTGCACAGGATTTAATCAAACTTCAACTTTATTTCATAAATGATCAATATTCAAAATACAATCACTAATTCATCCTCTTTCATTTACTAGACTCGAGAAATAGGAAAATTACATTGACTCAATCTAGACATTATAGACTTCCTAAGTCTTCGCTCGTAGCTTTACAAGACTTTCACTCACTTCTGGACACGCTACTAGTATAGCCCAAATCCGAATCTGAACTACTTCCATCTCCTAAAAAAATTGGAAATAGGTAATGAGCACACTTACCCAGTAGGTATCTTCGCATCAACATGAAGGCACTATGAAAGTAATTAACAATTTAGCTCTAAAGAATAAGGTAAAATCATGTGAATGCGAATCGATCATGCGATCAAACCAAAGTAACAAGATAACCACGTAAGATAGAATGATCGAGAATGAATTAGCAAGAATGTAACATGAACATGATATTTGGCCTTTCACGAGCAAGCCACATATTCATCACACTAGTCTCTTTTGAGTACATAGTTCGTGAATTTCTGTGGAATATCAAGCAAGAAATTCATGTACAAGAATGTCATGTCGTGTCGTGGATCTTCACTTATTTATAGAAATAGTACTCCCAGCGCAATGCGACGCCAGTAGCATCATACCCCATGATTTATAAAATAGTATGTTTCCGGCAATCAGCCGAGGGGACTAGCATAGAGCCCTTGAACACAATCAGTGCTCGATCGCATCTTCAGGTATAAATTAAGCTACTTCCACGCAATATAACAGTAAAGTATAGCCAAGAGCGTACAATTCAATAATTCCATGATAACAATAATCAATGAGTGACTGTTTCAATATACGAATATATGAGTCAAGAAATAGACTTAAACAATGTTATGCTCATGGAAATAAATTGACAGCATAACGGCACATTCTTTTACCCTCCATTCAATATATTAAGTTTCTTAATCATTTTGCTAAGTTCTAGACTATCATTGGTCCATCTAGAACTTTAGAAATCAACCCTTGGGTCAAACCTTGGGTTAATATATACAAGCTGTGTGACAGTCATCTACTGGGCCGTTACATCATGTGACGCACCAATAGTGGGCCGATACAGTGATCCGAGTCCAGAAAGACAAGAATAGACCCAGAGGAATGTGACGGTCAAACAATGGGCAGTTACGTGAGCCTAACGGTCCAATGTAAGGCCGTTACATTACGAGAACCAGAAAAACAAGGGTAGTGTAATCTAGTTAATGGGCTTTAATGGTACAACCAACTCGGCGTCCTAGTGGGAATCCCAGGCTCGCAGAGAATTACGAAGGCCTTGAAACAAGATTTCCTAGTCCATTGGAAGGAATATCCAATAGAGAGGTCCTCATGTCCAAGATTGTGTTCCTATAGTGCAAAAGTAAACTAATGGTCAACACACCGGAGTATGTGCCATGTACTTATAGAAATGACTCTATAGATAGGAAAATAATATATATATAGACATATATCGATGCGAAACCATGATAAAAACTCTATTGATACATCATTCAAAATCATGTTTCAAATTACAAAACTATAGAGTTTTGGGTTCATTAATATAACTCAAAGTAATAGTGAGATATCAAAACATGCATTTCCTATCATGAACGCTTAAATAATTTCGAAGTCACATAATTAGGTTTAAAACTTAGGTAACTAGGCTTAACAATAAGTAACATTGACAAATTATATTCTGTCTAGGGTTGACAGAACATAGCCTCTAACGGTCTTGAAGTGGGGCATCACAGTGATTGTGACGGTCAGAGAACAACCATTACAGTTATGTAACGCGTCTGTATTGGTGCGTCAGAGTTAACAGAGTAACTCATATACCACAGAGACTGTGACGGCTCATAGTAAGGCCGTCACATGAATGTGACGGTCCCACTGTGACGCGTGAGAGTATCTGCTAACAGAAACCATGTAAAATGCAAAGAGATCAACTCACATCATGTCTATAATTAAACACCATGAATCTCTAGACATGATAAAGAAGGATAGGCCAATCTACATGCATAGGTATCAATGAATTAGATGAATAACATGTTTTAATTTCTCTATTAGGGCTAAGAGATGCATGATATGCATAAGAACTAGTAAAACATGAAATTGATGCTCTACTATGCATGAAATTCAATCAAACCAGAGGGCTTTTAGTCCTATCAGGTTATTTTTGCCGTTCATGAGATAACCTATCTCTTATATTAGGCTGTAGCTTCTGAATTGGGTTGGGAATCTTGCCCTAGTTTTCCTCCTTCTATGACTTTTCCAGCAACTTCCTTAGGCTCTATCTCCACGACCTCTTGACCTAAAGATGTGAAATTTTGAGAGGAGTTAGTCTATAGTATTGGGAATAAATTATTCTAAAGAACTTACCCGAGATTATGACTCCTTACCTTGATTCCATGCGAGTAAAAGTAGGGGTCGCGCAGTTCAGAACTAGGTCCTATTTATAGGGTTTCAACTTAAGGTTTGAAGATTAGATTGCGTTTAGAGTCCTTAATCTATCAAAACCTAATCTCTAAGAGTCCTTAGGGTCTTTATACATCGTTCCAATTAGGTCTCTTATGGATAGAACATCAAGTTCCAATCTTTTTGCATGTTCTTCCACTCACGGAATTCGTAGGCTGTGACGGTCGAACCTTGCCGCGTTACACGGCTGTGGCTGTCTTACGATAGACCGTTACAGTCATCGTATCTAGAGTTTTAAATAAGTAAAACTCTTTTATTCGTTTATTCATTTAATTATCTATATAATTAGTATTTATTCTTAATACCCTTCTAGAATATGGGCCAAACAAATTGAGCTTGGTCCTTAAAACCTTTTGGACTTCTTTCAAATGAAGTATTTACTTGACACAATTGGGCCTTATAATGACTTATTAGTCTCATAATCCACTTATTAATCTATTGAGCCCTTATAAATTAAAATAAATTCCAGAAATTTATTAAAATAATCTAGAAGATACTTATATAAATTTTGGGGCCCTACAGTGGGAATCCTCATAGATCGTGAGGGGTGGACGTAGGTTGCCGTTGTTGCATCCGAACCACCTAAAAATCTCTATCCATTGTGTGGTTTGTTCCTTTTCCTCTATCCCCATTCTGTGCAACACACGCGTAGTTTTTGGTTGCATTGTTTGTGTTAGATCTAGTGTAATTTATCGTTTCCATACTAGATTTTGGGTATTTTAAAAGGTGGGCTCGGATCGACAAGGCAAACCTTGTCAGGAAGATAACATCTTGCGTGAGTTGAATCTCTGGATTCTCACCTCCGCCATCGTACCAAAGATCGGTTGAGTGCGATAGATTCTATTAGATCTCATAGTTTTCATATAGTCTTGTAATTCATTACGGCTGTTATTCTCTCTATTTGTATTGGGCATATGTTTGTTAAAAGTTTGTATACACCCAATTCACCCCCCTCTTGGGTGTCATTGTTCCCGGGACTTCACTTTTTCGTTTCTTCTTATCATAAACTGTGAACCATCCCTACCGGTGTTGTAGGAAGACAGACGGAGGTGTTCTCTGGTCTGTGGTGTTTCAGTCCCTACCTGGTACTGTAGGAAGACAAACATAGGGGTTCTCGTGTCTGTGGTTTGCTGGTTGTGCCATTTGCTATGTTTACAGCGGGTTAGTGCGGCGGCACTAGTGAAGCCTCACTTGGTTTAAGTGAGGGTGGACGTAGAACTCGGGGTTGAGTTCGAACCGCCTAAAAATCCCTATTCTTGTGGTTTGCATGTGCTTGATTGCCCTACGCTAGATGCTTTCTTAGGCTCGTTGTCTACTTACACTTCATCTTCTTGCGTATAGGTTCTTGTTTCATGTGATAGTAATTTTATTCCGCTGCAATCTTTGTTTATCTAGAAAAAGAGGGGCAGATCTATTCATGCCTCCCCTCTAGATCAGCCATTCCCACACAACAAATACGCGATAGATGGTCAACAACAACATTCTCTAACCCCTTTTCTCCTTAATTTCCATATCAAATTCTTGTAATAAGAGAATCCATCGAATCAAACGGGGTTTAGCATCCTTCTTAGTGAGTAAATATTTCAAAGCAGCATGATCTGAATAAACAATAACTTCCCCCCCAAAAGATAAGAATGGAAGTTCTCCAGGGTAAAAATAACAGCCAAAAGTTCTTTCTCCGTGGTTGTGTAGTTCATCTGCGCATCAGCGGGGGTGCGGCTCACATAATAGATTACCACGGATTTCTTCTCCATTCTTTGACCTAGGATAGCTCCTATTGCGTAATTTGAAGCATCATAGATTATTTCGAACGGCAGCGACCAATCATGAGATTAAAGAATTGGGGCTTGAGTGAGGGCCGCTTTTAAAGAATGAAAAGCTTCTAAACAAGAATTATCAAGATTGAAAGGAGTGTCCTTGGCTAACAGCTGAGTAAGCAGATGAGCAATGGTAGAGAAGTTCTTAATGAATCTTCTATAGAAACTTGCATGGCTGAGAAAAGAATGGATTTGCTTAACAGAAGTCGGGGGAGGAAGATTGGAAATCAGGTCACCTTAACCTTGTCTACTTCTATCCCCCTCTCCGAAATAATATAACCCAGCACCATACCTTCTCTTACCATGAAATGACTTTTCTCCCAACTAAGCACCAAATTAGACTCAATGCACCTTTGTAATACCTTTTTCAAGTTTTCCAAGCATTCTTCAAACGAAGCACCAAAGACTGAGAATTCATCCTTAAATATCTCCAAAAATTCTCCCACTATTTTAGAAAAGATCACCATCATGCATCGCTGAAAGGCGTGGCAGGGGCGTTACACTACCCAAATGGCATCCTTCAAAATGTAAACATGCCATAAGGACACATGAACGTAGTTTTCTCTTGATCCTCCGGGTAAATAATAACTTGGTTGTACCCGGAATAACCATCCAAAAAGTAGAATTAGTTTTGTCCAGCCAACTTTTCCAAGATTTGATCCACAAACAGGAGAGGGAAATAATCTTTCTTAGTCATCAAATTTAATTTTATGTAATCAATGCATACTCACCACCCCGTTTGCAATCTCATTGGCACTTCTTCTCCTTTCTCATTCTTTACAACAGTCAGCCCTGATTTCTTAGGTACTACTTGTGTGGGGCTGACCCACTTACTGTCTAAGATAGGATATATGATCCCGGCATCTAGCCACTTGACAACTTCCTTCTTGACCACCTCTTTCATGTTTGGATTTAGCCTACGCTGCATCTCCCTACTTGATTTGGCATTGTCCTCTACATTGATGTGGTGCATGCAAACATCCAGACTAATTCCTTTCAAATCCGCCACCGACCAACCAATCGCCCCTTTTTGCTTCTTAAGAACTTCTAGAAGTTGAGATTCTTGAACTGTAGAAAGATTGGAGGCAATAATGATAGGAAGAGTGTGGTCAGGACCCAGATAAGCATATTTTAATGAGTACTGGAGATGCTTCAACTCAAGAACAGGAGGATGCTCTAAAGATGGAAGAGCAGGTTCAGATTGAAGTGCGGGAAGTGGCTCTTTCTTAGAATAGGGTGTAGAAGAGAAAATAGAATCTTTCAGCATACTACCCTCTTCTAGAATATCCTTAACTCCATCCAGATTTTTATCGATCAATTCCTCAAAAATATCAATAGCATTACATTCCTCATCTTGTTCCGGATATTGGGATGCCTTAAAAACGTTCAATGACACCTTCTCACCTCCAAAAGAAATATCCATCATTCCCATGGCACAGCTAATATTGGCCTTAGTAGTAGCCAAAAAAGGACGTCCAAAAATAATTGGTGTATGTTTCAACTCCTGAGACAAGGCCATGTCTAAGATCAAAAAGTCCACCGAGAAATAGCATTCATGCACTTTGACTATTACATCCTCCAATAAGCCCCTTGGAGATTTAACCGATCTATCCGCCAATTGAGGGATTATAGAAGTAGGCTTTAACTCTCCCATATCAAACTGCTCATATATGAAGGTGGGTAATAGATTCACACTGGCTGCATGATCCAGTAATACCCTATCAAAAGTGACTCCACCTATGTCACATGAAATCAATGGAGCGTCAGGATCCTTCGACTTCTTTGGAAGATGATTCATTAAAACAACACTAACATCCTCGAATAAGTGGATCTTTTGAGTTAACGCCTTTAGTTCCCTCTTCGGTGTACATAGCTCCTTTAACAACTTTGCATAAGTCGGTACATGCTTAATTGCATCCAAGAGTGGAATATTGATATTCACTTGTTTGAATAATTCCAACAATTCTTCTTGTTGAACAGGCTACTTTTTGTGCGCTTTAGACTTCAAAGCATCAGGGAACGGGACCTTTGGCGTATACCCATGGGATTTTTCTTCAATCCTATCATTACCTTTATCAAGTTCTTCCTTTCACCTTCCGACTTATTCTTTTCAACAATTATGGGCTCATCTTCCTTACTATCACTCTCCTCTTGGGCCTCTTGGGCCGAGCTATTACCAACTCTTCTAGCCTTATAGGGATCATTTAGAACTGTTCCACTTCTAAGAGTAGATAAAGCCTTAGCGTTCTCAAATTAGGGACTTACAGGAGGGGGAAGTTGAGGAAGGAGAGGAGCTCTTTGAGGGAAACTTGGAGGTTGGTTTTTAAGATTAGCCACAGGTTGGTTGGGAAGTTGACCTATTTTCACCTCATATTACTTGCAATCAATTGCCCTATTTGATCCTCCAGCTTTGCCATGGATTGTTGCTCAGACTGAATGAGTTGTTGATGAGAAAGAATGGATTGATTCTGAGAAAGCAGAAGTTGTTGGAGTTGGTTGAATCTGTCCTCGAAGTTAGGCTGGGGAGGTTGAGATGGCTGAGGTTGCTACATATTCTGAGTTTGCTTGAATTTATTATAAGGGGGGTATTTCTAATGTTGTACCTGAGAAAATTGAGCTTGATGGTACGGGGCCTGAGAATGTTGGTATGGAGGTTGAGATTGTTGATGATATTGTTGAAAAGGAGATGAATAGGAGAAATTTTGGTGTGATTGACTTGGAATTAGAAAAGATTATTTTTGAATTGGATGGTTTGAGGAATTGGATGGCATGGATGGTCCTTGCTGATTTTTTCAAGAAAAGTTGGGATGATTTCTCCAGTCTGGATTGTAGGTATTGGAATAGGGATCATAAGTAGGCTTACACCCTGAGCAACGAAAATTTGTTCTTGGATGAACGGGGGAAGCTGGGCCGTAGTGGGGCAATCAATAATGTCATGATTTGGGCTTGAGGAAAGAGCACACAGTTCTTGATGGTTGGAATCTGGGAATGGTTGAGATTGAGAGGTAGAAGAGAAAGAATGTTCCTATCTATTCATGGATAACAATTGATCTAGCTTTTGATCTATCAAGTCGACCTTCTCCTTCTTTTGCGCCAACTTGTCCATTTTATTCAACTTTTGCGCAAAAGCATTAATGTCCATCCTATGCCCAGTTTCTCTTAGATTCTTAACTTTATAAAGCCCAACCCTCTTAGATGGCCCAATCATTCTCTCATAAGATGATAGCGAGACATGACTAATAGAATTTACACTTAACATCTCGAACAAGTCATATGCCTCATCCTTGCTCTTACTCATAAAAGCTCCCCCACATGACCCATCTACCATTTGATGATAATTATCAGTTAATCCCTCATAAAATACCTGAACTATTTGCCATATTGACAATCCATGGTGTGGGCACTTTCTTAGCAAATCTTTCAATCTATCCCAAGTTTCATGGATTTGTTTCCCAAGATTTTGAGTGAATCCAATAATGGCTCTTCTCATGGTATTGGTTTGTCCTATTGGATAAAATTTCTTTTTACATTTCAGCCCATGTGTCTATTGATCTACCCAAGGCTCCTAACCAATATTTAGTTTTGTCCTTGAGAGAGAATGGGAAGAGAGTCAGCCTAAGAACTTCATCAGAAAAGTTTTGGATATGGGCAGTGGAGTAAATCTGGAGGAAATCATCAAGATGTTTGTAAGGATCTTCATTGGTATTTGGAGAGGGGAAATCTCACGGCCCGTATGGAGAGGCCAAATGAGGTCTAAACCAGACCGAACAAGGCTCAACTCCTCAAAGTGGCAGCCCCCGGGCCCACTTATTATGAAGCCCAAAAATTCACTCGGTACAAGCACTTCCTAGGCGACCTTCGAGTTGGAAAGTCTGAGCATCAGTCGACCAGGAAAGCTCCTTTGGAGCCCTCTATTCCTTGTCCCGACCCAGCACTTATCACTCGGGAGACCTCTCCTGAACAAGTGCCATTCGCTCGGGCTCGCTGATGGAAGCTTATTGATCTAGCCGTTGCGAATCCCTTAATGGCAGGAAGCTCAAGAGGACAAGGGAAACCAAGAGTCCGCGCGCCGTAAGGAGCCCGCATGAAGGACCTTGGAACTCCTCCGCTCACAGGGATCAATTCGCACAACAGGCCATTATTTAAACCGGACATGCCCTACTACGAGAAGGTAAGCCTAAGCAAGGCAAGAGCCAGTAACCCTGAGCAGGAATCACTTCACCTTTCTGTGGAGAGGGATCTCACGCTCCCATTTTCCTCCCAACTCTTCTCTTCGCACCAATGCTCTACTACCTGTGCTGACTTAAGCATCGAAGGGTCTTCCCCGGGGATCTATCCCCGGGCACCTCTGACTGGTTTCCCTTCTTGCAGTTTATACTTCAATGGTACATGGTCATCTTCCTCCCCGCTCAGGAGCAGCGGGAGATCGCCCCTCTTCATCTGGCGCCGTCTGTGGGAAACGCACAAAGAGCCATCATGGTGCGATGAAGTTTTGGCAGGAGGACTGTCGGCGACACGGGAAAAGCTCTGGTAACAGAGGAAGGCACACCTTCCCTCCCCACGGAGCATTCCCCGTCCGATAACCAAGCCAACGAGCTACCTCCATTGGTAGCGGGGGAACAGCTTCTCGACCGGAGCACCGATGCCCTCTAAACCCTCAACGTAAAATTGGATGTCCTCGTGGATCTCATGAGGGCCCAGGCGGCCAGGGAGGAGAAGTCACAGCTCCCCAGGAAAAGCCCCCCATGTAGAGATGCCTCCCAGCAAACTATTGGAGGCCGTTTCATCCTCCGGGGGCAGCGGCTCATTCGTAACCCATCAGGAGGACCATCGCACGCCCCTACCCCAGAGCAAGAAGCCTCCTCAACCCCGATGAGGGAGAAGACCGGAGCACGCAGACTGTTCCCAGACGCCGTGGCCCTTGAGGAACGTCGGAGAAGCATACAAGCGCGCCTCCCCAGCCCCTTGGGATAGCGACAACCTGAACTCCCTCTCCGGTTGTGAGACTTTGAGAGGCGTTTCATACAGCAAGGGCGCGTTCTCCGATCCTTGCAGAAGACCACTCTTGTGGAGGATGAGGAGCGATCCCCGTTCTACGACTACATCCTAAAGGCAGAGATATCTCTCAGAATCTCACTTCCGACCTTCAAGTTATACAACTACCAGGGAGACCCGGTCGACCATTGCGACAGCTTCGACGCCCTGATGACCTTACATGGGGCATCCGATGTGATCAAGTGTCGAGCGTTCGTGACCACTCTGGTTCAAGGTGCTCAGGCTTGTTTCAGAGCCCTCGCCCCCGGTAGCATCCACAACTTCAAGCAATTCGAGCGAATATTCAAAGAAAGCTTCGCCGGCAGTGCTCCTCCCCAGTCAGTGGCGGGATTACTGGCCCTCAAATAGGAACAGGGGGAGAAGTTACGAGCTTATATCAACCGATTCAAATCGGAAGCCCTACGCATCCCTCGCCTGGACGTGGCCTCTGCCATCACTGCCTTGATCGGGGCTACCCGCGATGAGAACCTACGACGCGAGATAGTGCTTCATCCCCCTACCTCCTACACCGAGCTAGTGACCTTGGCTCTGCACCATGCCGAGTGCGAGGAAGTACTCAGCGCCTGTCGAGGCACAACTGGCTCCGGTTGGGAGGGGGACAAGAAGCGACCGTCCGAGCAAGGGACGGGACAAGGAAAGAGGCGGAACCAGGACGGAGATCGAAAAGAGCCACGTCGAAAGTACGAGAGGTATACCCCACTTACCGCCCCCGTCTATGAAATCTACGAAGACATCAAAGGCTCGGGTCTCCTCAACCAACCTGAGCCCATGAGGACCAAACATCGCAATCGCTGAAAGCATTGCCCGTTCCACAGCGACCACGGGCATCCCACAAGCGATTGCCATCAACTTCAAGATGAGATCGAGCACTTCATCCGCCAGGGACACCTATCTCGGTACATGTCCGGGCAAAAGGAAGACCGAGGCGCCGCTGAAGAGATTGATAATGCCCCCCGCGGAGTCCACATCAACGCCATCGTGGGCGGGACGGCATCAGGCGGAGACAGTAGCCGAGGAAGAAAGCGTCACGCTGAGCAGGAGAGCCGAGCGTCTACTGAGGCACCTGTGGCCCCGCAGGCTAGCAAACCGTAGACCCTGGTATTCTCTGACCAGGACCTGGAAGGGCTAACCACCCCGCACGATGACGCTCTCGTTATATCGGCTACGATAAACCATTGTAACGTGGACAAAATCTTAGTTGACAATGGTAGTGACCCTGATGTATTGTCCTATGAATGTTTCCTCAAAATGGGAGAGAATCCATCTAAACTTCACCCGATCCGAACCCCCCTCTGTGGGTTCAACGGCCAGGCTACTTATCCCGAGGGAGCACTGAGTCTGCTTGTTACTACCGGCACCCCGCCCAAAATCGTTACGGTTATGGTAGACTTCATCGTGATTAAGGGGATGACAGCATACAACGCCATCTTCGACCGAGGCATTCTCAGCCGCATGAGAGCAGTGCCCTCTACCTTTCACCAAAAGATGAAGTTCTCGACCAAATATGGTGTGGGGGAAGTTCGAGGTAACCAGGCATTGGCTAGACAGTGCTATATAGTCTCGGTTCACGCCACTAGGCCGGAAGGGAAGAATAAAGAGGTAAAGCGAGCCAAGGAGGGACCCGTAACATCTGAGCCTGGCGGCGAGTTGCTAACGGTCTTCCTTAACGGTGACCCGACCCTGGGAGTAAAGATTGGAGCCGAGCTCCCACTTGAGGAACACGAAAAATATAAAGATTTTCTTGTACAGTACATCCTAGTCTTTGCATGGTCTAATGAGCACCTTCCTGAGATCCCGGGAGACGTAGTGATGGACAAGCTCAACCTCGACCCGACAACAAAGCCAGTACAACAGCGTAGGAGAAAGCATGCCCCAAAGAAGCAAGCGGCCATCAAAGAGCAAGTCATCAAGGGGCAGAAGACTGGCTTTCGTCCGGTTCTGTACCCTACATGGCTCGCCAATATCGTCCTGGTGCCAAAAGCTTCTGGGAAATGGCGGATGTGCGTGGATTTCACCGACCTTAACCAGGTTACCCCGAAGGATTGCTACCCTTTGTCGAGCATCGATCAACTAGTGGATTCAACCTCTAGCAACGAGTTGCTCAGCTTCCTGGAGACCTATTCCGGCTACCATCAGATCAGGATGGACCTGGAGGACATCGAGAAGACCACCTTCATCACCGACTTCGGCGTGCAGTGCTACACCTGGATGCCGTTCGGGTTAAAAAATGCTGGAGCAACATATCAGAGATTTATCAACCACATTTTCGAAAGACAGCTCGGTCGGAACGTTGAGGCCTATATTGATGATATGCTCATCAAAACACGAAGCCCAAAGACCACCTCGCCGACTTAGCCGAGACCTTCGACACCCTCCTGAAGTGCAACATGAAGCTCAACCCTGCCAAGTGCATCTTCGGAGTCAGATCCGAGAAGTTCCTAGGCTTCCTGGTCACTCAGCGTGGAATCAAGGCCAACCCCGACAAGGTCCAGGCCATCCTAGACATGAGGCCACCTACCTGCATCAAGGATGTCCAACGCCTAATGGGGCGCATTGCTGCACTCAACCGTTTCCTATCTCGGGCGGCCGAACCATGCTTACCCTTCTTCAAATTGTTGAGGGGACCCAAAATGGCATCAGCTACATTCTCCTGGGATGAGGAATGTCAGAAGGCGTTCGCTGAACTCAAGGAATTCTTGGCATCGTCCCCGGTGCTGTCCAAACCAGTCCAAGGCGAAGCTCTACACCTCTACCTCTCGGTGACCCCTTCTACTGTAAGCTCGGTCCTGGTCAGGAATGACGCAGGAGTCGAGAGACTAGTTTACTATGCCAGCAAGGTGCTTAATGAGGCCGAAATAAGGTACCCGACAGCCGAGAAACTCGTGCTAGCATTGGTTACCTCGGCCAAGCGCCTCCGACCCTACTTCCAAGGGCACCCCATCGCCGTATTGACCGGCGAACCCGTGAAGAAGATTCTCTTTCACCCTGAAGCCTCAGGACGTCTCGTCAACGGGGCCATCATGCTCTGGGCCTACGATATTTCGTATCACCCTCGCTCGGCTATTAAAGGACAAGCTCTCGTAGACTTCATCGCTGAAAGCACGGTCCCGATTGAAGAAGCACTTCCACCAGCGTCCAGGCCTACCTGGGATCTATTCATCGACGGGTCCTCCGATTAAATAGGAAGCGGCGCCGGTATTCTCCTCAAGTCCCCCGAAGGAGCGGAGCTGCGATACGCCCTGAAGTTCAACTTCCAGGCGTCCAACAATGCCTCCGAGTATGAATCTGTTATCTCGGGAGCCAGATGGCTTGACGATTAGGGGTCGAACGAGTCAGGATCCACACTAACTCCCAATTGGTCGCTTGCCAAGTCAATGGTGAATACAAAGCTCGGGAAGGACAAATGGTCAAGTACCTCCAGGCGGTCAAGAGGATGGCCCAACTCTTCGAGAGCTTTGAGGTAGTCCGAATAGCCCGGGAGGAGAACTCCCGAGCGGATGCCCTTTCTCGACTGGCCTCCTTGCCCAACCCCGCTCGTACGCGATCGGTCTTCCTCGAAGAGCTCGGGCAATCGAGCATCGAATCCGAGCTTATGACTATTGACCCAGCACCCTCAAGCAACTAGCGGACCCTTTACATATCTTGGCTCCGGGATTCTCAAGAGCCCACTGACACTCATGAGGCTCGGATGCTCAAGTACAAGGCTCGGTGTTTCGTCTTGCTGGATGATGCCTTGTACCACAGATCATTCTCTGGTCCCCTCCTCAAGTGCATCAGCGCAGACAAAGCCAGCCGAGCGATTCATGAAGTACACGAAGGCATCTGCGGAGCGCACCAAGGAGGAAGATCACTCGCCAGGATCTTGCTATGTTAGGGTTACTGGTGGCCCACTCTCCAGCATGACTGCTCAACCTACGTACAGAAGTGCAATCGATGTCAACGCTTCGACCGCCTGATTCATCAGCCCGCTGCGGAGCTCATCACTCTTGCCGAGCCATACCCTTTCGCTCAGTGGGGGATCGACATTTTTGGGCCGTTCCCTACGGCTCAAGCCCAGAAGAAGTTCATCATCGTCACCATCGACTATTTCACCAAATGGATCGAGGCCGAAGCCACCACCAGGATCATCGATTCAGTCATATAGAGTTTTGTTTGGAAGTCAATCATCTGTCGCTATGGTGTCCCCCGAGTGATCATGAGTGATAACGGTCGGCAGTTCGATTCTCATTATTTCAGAGACAGATGTGCCGACCTAAACATTCATAACCACTTCACTTCGGGGGCCCAGCCTCAGGCTAAAGGACTGGTCGAGAATGCCAATAAGACTATCTTAAAAGGCATCAAAACTAGGCTCGACAAAGCCAAGGGAAGCTGGCTCAAGGAATTGCCAAGCGTACTATGGTCGCACCGAACTACTCCTAGAACGGCTACTGGTGAAACACCTTTTCAGCTGGTGTATGGCACGGAAGCCGTGATTCTATTGGAGGTCGACAATCCCTCTCTCCGCGTCGTCCACTTCAAATCCGAGGTAAACGAGCAGAAACTGTGAGAGAACCTCGACTTAGCGGACAAGATCCGAGAGAATGCAAGGATCCGAGCAACGGAATACCAATGGCGCATCACTCGATACTGCAACAGCAGAGTCCAAGACAGACACTTCCAGCCCGGAGACTTCATCCTGAGGAAGGCCGAAGCATCTCGACCACTAGAGGCGGCAGAGAAGCTAGCCCTTACCTGGGAAGGTCCCTACCGAGTGGTCGAGAAGCTCGGGAAGGGCGCATACCGATTGTCAACCATGGAAGGAACACCCATCCCTCAGACATGGAACACGACAAATCTTCGCAAGTTCTACTTTTGAACATTTGACAAGCATACACATGTAAGCGAAATAGAATAATTACCATTCTTCTCTTCTTATTAAACTTCGATGTACATCAAGAAGGCTGTAGCCGGTATAGTATACATGTACAAAAAATTACATCCCCTGCTACTATAACGCGAGCAGAACGCTCGGCCGACCCAGTAGGGGCTCCCACGTCTCGCCACTGACTCAGCCTCGTGTAGAAACTGGCTCGTATAAGGGATCGCCGGCTTCGTTGGTTTGAGAAAGCTTGGAAGAAAAAGGAAAAGAGGGGAAACAAGAAGAAGAAGAGAGGAAGGAATACAAGTGAAGGCCTCCTCTCTGCCAACTCTTTGGAAGGCAGAGAGGGCAGACACCCTCTGAAGAGTGAAAGAGGAGGGAGAAAAAGAAAACGGTAGAGGTGGACGAGGAGTCCAGAAAGGAGGGAGCTTAATAAGCTCCCCCCTCTCCTAAGGATGGCGTCAGCGGGTCTGGGATAAGAGTGCGGCATGCTTCAGGAAGACAAACGCTCTTCTAGAGTGACCTCCGACTGACGAACCCTCTTCCAGACTGAAACAACAGGAGCTTCCCTCCTACCGCCATCTGCATCATCATCTTCTGAAATGCCCTTCCATGCCCCGCCAAGACTAACAGCACAACGCTTCGCGGAAGGGAAAAATTGCCAGGAACGGCCTTAAGCGATGAAAGGAAAAGGAGACCCCCCTCGGACCTTTTATAGGCCGAAGGGGGAGTTGATAACCTTAAATGACTCTCCCCTTACAAAACACGCTACCAAGGCTTTCCCTGGGCTGGTTACCTCATTTCCCGATATTCCCCTAGCGGGACGCGCGAAGCGGCAAGTCATTAAGGACGGTATGGGAAAATGGAAAGGTGCCAGCGCCATTTAACAGATCGACGCACGCAAGATCTACAGAAAATCGATGCCTTCTTCAAACAACTGTGGTTAGGGTAGTCAAATCACACCAAAACTGATAAGAAACAGTCAATTTAGCATTCAATACTGTCGCTATTATAGTTTCCAAAAAAGCCTTACTCGCTACATATGAAAAAGAAAGAAAAAAGAAAAGAGCTATTACATTAAGCCTCGGGCCCATCTCCAAGCTCGATAGACAAGGCTTCTTCGACACCAGATGATCTGCCCCCAGTGTTCTCGGCGACGGCCGGCCCACACACTGACCCTACCTGTGTGGGAACTATCTCGACCGTGTGCCCTCCTGAGGATGCTGGAGTTGGCGGTGGCTCGGACGGGGCCGAACTCACATCTTCACTCGACGTGTAGTGGGAAGAGTCAGTGGAGCCCCAATCCGAGTCATAGCGTTGACCGGAAGGAAAGATGAGTGTAGACGACTGGGCCTCTGCCTTTAGGACGGCCCAATCGTAGCCTTGAGAGAAGCCCTTCCGGAGTCCCCGTCGGTAGCCTGACTCATAATGAGGAAAGGCCGCCTACTGTAAAGCTGCCTGGTAAGCCTCTGAGCACTTATCTTGCTCAAGCACTTCCTTCCCAGCCAGCTCTGCCTTCCTCTCGAGCTCGATTATCCGCTACTCAGACTCAGACAGCCTTTTCTCAACCTCGGACAGCCTTCGCTCGACCTCGGTCCGTGAATCCTCGGCCACCCGAACTCGATCCTCGAGCCCCTCTCGCTCGGCCCTCCATTGGTCATCGCGCTCGACTTGGTTTCTGTGCTCTGACTCCAGTAGCTCACTCTTCTAGTCAACCATGCGACGAGCCTGGGCCAGCTGCTCCGCCAAAGATCGAGCCTCCGCTTGGCTCGACTGCGCCAGCGCTCAGAGCGGGGCCATCTCCCGATAAAGGTCCCCAAGATCGAGGGTCAGACGCTCGACCTTCCGATCAAGCGCACCGAGGGTCCATGAGAGAGTCTCCCGCTCGGACTCCACCCGAGCGTACGCATCCACTGCTTCAGCCCCCAGCTGGGCCAAGATCAGTCCTCCCTCCATAATCTGCTCAAACAGCGATGAGGGGGGACCGTTATGGACTTTTTCTCTCAAGTCTCGAGAAGCTAAGGAATGGCACACCTGGTACAGAGGAGCCTGGACACTGAAGGTGGTGGAAGAGGGAGGGGAAGCTCTCACTGGGGCGACCGGGATCGGGGCATCTCCCTCGGGCAATCCCGTCCCGGAGGCCCCATCGGTTGGCTCGGCCTGAGCCGCCCCACCGCGTACCTCCCCTGTTTCGGTCGGCTAAGATCGAGTCACCTCCCCGTGCAACCCTCCAGCCTCGACCGGCTCAGACCGGACCCCTTCGTCTGGCGGCCCCTCCGCTACGTTCGACGCCTCAACATCGGCGGTGATCCCTCCTTCATTGGCCCCCTCTTGTTTAGTAGAGGGGAGAGCCGGCAGGGAATCTCCTCCGGACGGACGGACGACCTCCTCCTTCCTCGCCCGCTTCCTCTCAGCAGACTGAGCCTGCATTGAAGACTGCAACAACTTGGTCATGGGATCCTTGCGCTTGACCCCCTGGAGCTCGAAAACGTCATCCTGGGCCACCCGCTTGCCCTTGTCCCGAGCGCGGAACGAGCCCTCTGAAGCTTGAAGATCGTCAGGAGCCGGCGCCTCGTCCAAATTGATGATCTCCAATTCGACCGACGGTGCCTCCTCCTCAACCGCTCGCCGCATGTCTGAACCACGGAAAGCAGACTAAGAGAAGGAAGGTTCTTACTCTGCAAGAAGAAGACCAAGTTCCCGAACTCCTTACCTGTCGGTGACAGCACTCGAGCGAGGTAGCCCTCAATGTTGGAAGAAGTCACAAAATCAGTAGTCTCTCGGCGATTCTACTGCAGAATGGCAGCCGCCTCTTCCACCTCCGGAGAAAACATGGTCTGCTTTGGAGGAATGTTCGGGTGGAAATTGGGCACCGTCGGGAAATTCCAGACTACACCAACGGCCGATGGGCCCACCCAAAAATATTGGGTCTTCCACCGTTTGTGATAAGAGTCCTTCGCAGAGAGGGACACACAGCTCCTCCCCCGCTTCACCTGAATATAGAAGAAGCCCCTCCCCCCATGAGGATGCTCCTTCAACTTAAAGAATTAATGGAAAAGATCCAGCGAGGCGCACACCCCACACTGGCCGCAAAGGAAAATAAAGGAGAAAATGAAGGTATAAGAGTTGGAGACCAGTTGGACAAGTGCCAGCCGGTAGAACCAAAGCAACTCGACAACAAAGGGATGAAGGGGCAGACGAAAGCCACACTTCCAGGCCAGGAGGAAGGAGCAAAAGAGGCCAGAATAAGTGGACATGCTAGATTGATGAGGCTCAAGCGCCAGGAACTGGAACCGCCAAGGCAGCCCATAACGACTCTCCAGCCGCTTCACCTCAGCCTCCCCCAGTTCACTGCAGAGCGGCTCTGGCGGCGTCAAGAAAACCCTAGGAGCCCGCTCTCTCTACCGCCCCTCGGGCTTAGGATGATGGTCCGCCATGAGACAGAGAAAAGAAGAAGGGAAAAGCTGTGAGCCAGAAACTTCGGAGTAGAAAGGGAGCTTAGGAATCACCGCCTCAGGAAGCCCCTCTAGCTCAGACGGCTACAATGATTCTCCGCTCTTCCGAAACTGCTCTCACGGCGCGGGAGCCTCCCTCAAATATAACTACAAAGAGAAGCAAAACCCCAATACCCCGAAGATAAAGGGACACAAAATACGCAATGCCTAAAAACCCTGACGGGAGGCGACGCGACGTCCGATCTCCCGAGGAGGGGCTTTCTCTTATTCATCATAATGGGCGTATTTTCATGGTGAGCTGCGTCACGTGGTGATGCGGGATGGACCACGGACACGACTCCAATTGGAATGCGATCTTTGGACTCTATGCAAACTCGCGATTGTCCCTTAGCGAGGGAAGCGTCGGACGTGCACGGTTGAGAAACTGGCAGTGAGCTAGTGTTGTCGGCTCTCTCTAATGTGGCAACTCTTCCTACCAGGCCCTGAACGGACTGGTTCGACGCGACGGCCTTATCCTCTAAGACCTTCATCCTTTCTTCGAGATGGGTGCCTAGGCCATCCATCCGCGTACTCATCCCGTCTATTCTATCCATTCGAGTACTTAACCCGTCTATGCGTGTAGTCAACCCTTGCATTTGTGTAGTCAATCCTTGCATTTGTCCCATAAGGGTTTGGAACATTTCGACCACTGCTGACGCATCGAGACTAGGGGCTCGGGGATCCGCCATAGGTGGTGGTGGTGGTGAGTATTGTGTACCCCTACGAGTGGGCATGCAAAGACACACGGAGACACCGACTAATGCAAACACGGACTAAAGCAAAGATGATGCACCTAGACATAGCCAAAACTCGGTACGTGGCGGAGTTAATCGATCCGAAGATCACTCGCGCAAGTGTGTGGCCTTCCCGATAGGCGTAACCTAACGTTCGAGCAACAACTTTTGATATATCGATGAAATGGATGCAAATACAACATAGACGGACTTAGACAATGACTAGACGTAAATGACACTTTTTTTTGTTTTAAACACCCTAGACTCAACCTCGCTCTGATACCAAATTGATGCTGGACGGATCACGGACTCGACTCCAATTAGGAATGCAATCCTCGGACTTTAAACAAGATCACGATCGTCTCTTTTCGAGGGAAGCGTCAGACGTGCACGGTTGAGAAACCGGCAAGAGCTAGGGTGGTCAATTCTCTCTTGTGCCCGGATCGGGTCACGGGACGGTCTCACTCTCTCTCGCAGCAGCGGTAATGTAATAATATGAAGCGAGCTAATTACCCTATCATCCTCTCTAGCAGCGGCATATGAAATATATACGAATAAAGCAAGTTGCCGAGCAAGGGAGAGAACACGATACCTCCACGCTTCCGGAGTGGGGAAGACGATCCCGGCCGAATTCGGTAACTCCCGGTAACAGTAATGAATTAAATTACAGCAATGAAATATCACCCACTCCACGTAGGGAGGTAAAGGGCTACACAAGTGGGCCCGGGAGGACCGATCTGGGGATAACGGGCTGCACTTGATCACCCCGTCGGCACTATTGGGACGGCGTGTGCTGCTGGTTGTGGGGCCCACGTGCTGGTCGGTGGGGCCGTGTGGGACCAGGACGGCACCACTGGGGTGGAGACCCCTGGAGGGGCGTTTCCTGGGATGGCGGCACGCTAGTTCGCCGACCGGAGGCCGGGCGGCTACGATCGGCACCGATCGGAAAGAGTGCCCAAGGATCTGCTGCTTCTATTTTCAGGCACGCGATCCGACGAGATCGGCTGCTGCGATCAATCCTGACGTCGGATCGAAGCACAGAAGGTATCGTTGGAAAGTTCTTTTGAAGTACTTCGATCTAGGGCCAGAGAAACAAATTGGATCTGCACGGATCTGGCCTTAGTCCATTTTTGAAGTTGTTGTTGGACAGTGACCAAAATCTCAGGGCAGCAGAGATGTTTCCTTAGAACTGCCTTTGACCGCGGAGTAGACCTCAGATTCAGACCTCTATCTCTTCATGAAAGTTGTGGAAGGAAAAGAGAGGAAAACGGCAATATTTTTGTGAAAGGTTTTGTTGAGATTTGGGTGGGGAAATATATTTTAGACTGGCGGGTGGTCGGATCTGGACAGAAGCAGATAGAACTAAAGGGGATCTAAAAATGAATTTTAGAAAATATGTAAAGGCCTGTGGAAATTCCATGAAAATTCGTGGGTGGAGGGCATAGTGGGTAGAACCTCCAGTAATTTTTGGGGTTCTTGGAAAAATCAAAGATGGTCCGAAAATGGGAAACTCAGGGTTGCTTTTAAGCAAGACAGAATAGAGACATAACTGGTGGGTGGGAAAACATGAAAATGAGAAAATAGCAAGCGGGGTGAGAACTTTTTTTCAATTTTTCTGAAGAGTGGGGTTGAACCCTAGAACATACCCTGAAAATCCTATCTCTAGATGATATCAGAGCTAGGAGATAAAATTCACGGAGTGGACCTCTATCCTGAAAAATAGAACCTTGACAGCACTTTGGTAGATCGCTCGCGGTGGCTCGATGGCGGCACGAACGGCGCGGCGACGGCACAGAATGAAATTAGATGTGGAGGGGCTAAGATAGAAGGGTCACAACCCTGAAATACAGAGGAGGGAGATGGAATTCCAGAGGGGAGAGAGAGAGGGAGGGCACACCCTTCTTTGGTTCCAACCAAATTTCATAAATTTTTTTCTCTTCATTAATTCACAAATAATGGAAATACATAGATTATATACTAATTGGAAAATGACACCTAATACCCTCAGATCTAGGGTTAGAACTAATTAGTTCTAATCCAAATTTTACAAAAAATAAAATGGAAAATAGGGAGGGGGGCGCCCCCTTGACCAAGGGGAGACAAGGTTGGTACGGTAGGTAACCTACCTTTGAAAATTTAATCCACTTGTCTCCCATGTGGTCAATTAGCATTCAAATCTTCTAGATGGCCACCTAGGATGGTTGACCAGCCTCACATAGCTTACGTGGCCCAATGGAGAAGGGATGGAGGCCCCCTTGCTTGGACCTACTGACATTTTGTACATAAACCCACTAAGACTTACAATTACGTAACCATATAATACAAGGGTATACATACAAATATAAAAGGACATAAATGTAAACAAAATGTGGACGGTCTTGCTTCGATGTCCCCATCACGTGACCCCTACCAGCGAGATATCTTTATCCAACCAGTGCCACAAATAGTCCAGCCAAATTGCTACTCGTTCGAGCCTAATCTTGGCTCGAGAGTAGGAGGGTGACAAGTGGAAAGTGGAAATCTCACCGCCTGTACGGAGAGGCCAAACGAGGTCTAAATCGGACCGAACAAGGCTCAACTCCTCAAAGTGGTAGCCCCCGGGCCCACTTATTATGAAGCCCAAAAATTCACTCGGTACAAGCGCTTCCTAGGCGGCTGTTCGGGTTGGAACGTCCGAGCATCAGTCGATCAGGAAAGCTCCCTTGGAGCCCCCTATTCCTTGTCTCGACCCAGCACTTATCACTCGGGAGACCTCTCCTGAACAAGTGCCATTCGCTTGGGCTCGCTGATGGAAGCGTATTGATCCAGCCGTTGCGAATCCCTTAATGGCAGGAAGCTCAAGGGGACAAGGGAAACCAAGAGTCCGCCGTAAGGAGCCCGCATGAAGGACGTTACCCCCCTTGGAACTCCTCCTCTCACAGGGATCAATTCGCACAACGGGCCATTATTTAAACCGGACATGCCCTACTACGAGAAGGTAAGCCTAAGCAAGGCAAGAGCCAGCAACCTTGAGCAGGAACAACTTCACCTTTCAGTGGAGAGGGATCTCGCGCTCCCATTTTCCTCCTAACTCTTCTCTTCGCACCAACGCTCTACAACCTGTGCTGACTTAAGCATCGGAGTGTCTTCCCCGGAGATCTATCCCTGAGCACCTCTGACTGATTTCCTTCTTGTAGTTTATACTTCAAGGGTACGTGGTCATCTTCCTCCCCGCTCAGGAGCAGCGCGAGATCGCCCCTCTTCAATATTGCCATAGAAGGATGGTAACATTTGAATGGTGCTTGATTTAATCTCATATTAGGCCGCTTGCTTTTGGGGTACTTGAACATAGAAGGAATGTTGGCATTGATTTGACATGAAATATTCCTTCATTTACATGGGAGCTTGTTGTTGTTGATTTTGGTCCGCCATGAGGTTAGGTTGATGTTGATTTGTAAGATGCACTAACCTCTCAATCTCACCTATGAGTCCTAGTTAAGGTGGAGATAGGGATTTCCTACCTTGCATGCAATGTAAAAAGGGCCCAAAGGGAGTGTTATTTTTTTTTTATATTTTTGGTTTTATTTTTTTTATTTTTTTTTATTTTTTTTATTTTTAAAAATGATGCAAAGCAATAACAACTATATGAGTTATGTCTGTAAAAATGATGGTTTTTTTTCAACTTCTAAGGGCAAGCTAACTTCAAGATGCTTCTTGGTAAAACTGACCAGGCGTCCGTGAGGGAATCTACGGGTGCGGGGACTTATGGAGGTCTTGGAAAGGAGATTTCAATCCAAATAGACAGAGTGCTCAAAGGAGGGTCATGCCAATTCCAACAGGGGTGTGCCAATATTGCCCTTAAGAAGGGAGAAAGAGAAGAGGAGAATGATGATTTTTTTCTTATTTTTCAAATGATGCAAAAACAAGTAACAATGAATCAACTATATGCAACAATGCATGCAAGAGATGTAACTAACATGGGAGCATGATGTCATGATAAGGAATTTTTTTTATTTATTTATTTATTTTATTTTCAGATTTTTTTCAGAGAATTTTTTTTATTTTTTTAAATTAGAGATAGATAAAAGATAAATATCAACTAAAAACACTAAATAACATACAACCTTTTGAAGAATAAGGCCTAAAATCATGCTTTCTGAGTTTTTCTAATTTTTTGCTTTTTTAGGAATTTTTCTGATTTGTTTGAGATTTTTCAGAAATTTTTAAAACAGGGCATGTACCTACGCTTATTTATGTACCTACGCTTACTGACCTTTGGCGACGCTTAATTCTCAAAATTTGTAGATTTCCAGAATTCTGCTCCCTGTTGTGACAAATATAGACATTCAGCGACGCTTTTTGACTTTCTGCAACAGTTGATTTTCTATGAATTTCAGGTTCAAATTTTCTTTTTTCTTAATTTTTTTATTTTTTTTCTTTTTTCTATAAAAGAAAAATAGAAAAATTAATATATAAATATACAAATCAAACACAAGAATTTTTAACTATCAAAAATTATTTTTCTCTCCGACAACGGCGTCAAAAATTGATATGCACTACACTCGTCGTTAAAAGCCGTGCTACAATTTCAATAATAACCGCACTCACTCACTAAAAAGATGTAAAATCCAAGTAGAGTGGTAAGAACGGGTCGATCTTACGGAGAGGAATATTTTTAATTAAGCAAGTTGGAAAATCGTTATATTTAAGAGATCCGAATTTGAGTGAGTTTATGCTAGAGGAAAATAAATTGCATGATCATAGGAAAAAAATAAACCTATCAAAAGAATATGAGAGAATTGAGAATAAAAATTTGGAAGGAGATAGAGAGAGAAAGAAGAGCACAATTGCAAAAGATGACTTTTTATTGCAAAAGATGAAAGATTACAACTCTAAGAAAATCAAAAATTACAACTTGTAATAAAAGAACGAGGGAAGAAATAGAGCCAAGATAGTGAAGAATAGTGCCGTCCAGGCCGTGCAGAGACTTTGATTGGATCACCCCGCCTTAGAGAGGTACGCCACCTTTAGAACACCGAAGAAGAATCTCCGCCAAAGGGATGTTTAGATGAAAATAGAGGAGGGGAATATAGAAGAAGAAAAGAAGAGTAATTAAAATTGGTGTGTGCGTAAGTGTGTTTAAAAGAGAGTGAACAGAGAGAGGAAGAGAGGGTACGGGAGGAAGAACACGGTAAAATAATGAAAATAGGAAAAATAGAGCTTAAGGAGAATGAAAACACCTTTAAAACTAGAGAGAATTAAGAGATGTGAAAGAATAGAAAGTTGAAGATCAGAGAAAGAGGAAGAAGTTTGATGAAGAGTGCAGAGGGAGAAGAAGATCATAAAGGGGCGAAAATTGAGGAAGAACAGAGTGTAAAATCGCGGATGAACAGTAAAAATGTAGAACAAAACTTTAGAAAACTAAGAATAACATGAAAACAAGAGAGAATTTGAAGAAGAGAAAGAATTAGAAATTAAAGAGAACTTAAAAATGGAGAACTTTGCGGAATACAAAAAATTGAAAAGAAGTGCATAAAAGCATGTAAAGGCTAAGAAAAAGGCTAAGTTTTCTGCTCGGTTGCTCTCGGGCGATTTTTATAGTGTGCAGGGACTTCCCATCAATCAAGGCCTTCACAATAAGTTTCAAACTTGGATTACCTCCATAGATGGAGTCCTCCTTGCGTAGAATATGGAATGATAACCTTGCTTAGGTCCAGATGACACCAATCATGGAAAGATAACTTCAAACAGGGCGTTCCGTTTTCGTTTCTGCTTCAAATTGTAAATGGTGTTCACTACATGGGCATTCATTTCATAATGGGCGACTTATCAGACATGCGCGTATTCCTTTTTCCATTTTTTTCATGATTTTCTTTCTATTTTTGTGCAGGGAATTGGCGCCTTCTTATGTGGTCGCTCATGCTTTTTCAAGGAATTGGCTCCTGAATGAATGGTCGTTCATTCTTCTTTCTTTTCCAGCTCTCTTTTTTTCTTTCTATTTTCAATCAAAGGAATGAGTTCCCGTTAAAACGGTCGCATATTCTTCAATGGACGATAGAGCACCAGTCACTAATTCTTTAATGAACGCCCTTCCACTCAGTCGCAGATTCTTCTATTCATAAATTGCTTTAGAAATGGTGACTGTTCATAAGGTCGTTTATCCTTGGTATGGGCGCCCCTTCAAATGGCCGCTGATTAAATGGCATCTGGCATTTGGTCGCAAATTCCTGAAATAGTAAAAACTCATTGTAAATTTTAAAAATAGATTATGCAATTAGTCATTTATGCAAGTTCATATCTCACATAGTCATTATAGCTTCCAAACCAGGATCATTTATGCATGCTGGGAAGAGGCATGGGGCCAGTAAAAATGTTAGGCCTAACAACGGGAATGGGCATCGGAAGGAGAGGGGTCTCCCCAAGTGCAAGAAAGACCTGTCCAAATGAGGCAAAATTAATGATTGATGATAAAGTATAACCAAGTAAAGTAAGCAGTGCGAATGGAACGCTTACATCCAGTTCAAATAAGCTTACGCTAGAAGAGGCCAGAAGGGTTGATGGAAAGCCAGAAATCGGTATATCATCAAATAACGTGGTGTCTCGCAAAGTACTTTTGATGTCTAGAGAGCTTGGGGTCATTTCAATAGCCCCATGGCCTTCCTCCCCGACCACATTAGCCACCATATCCACGGCTTGGTCCTGGGGCTTGATTGCATCGGCTGCATGTTCCTGAAGGCTGGCTATGTCTACCATTCATGTTGATTGCTCTTCAGAGCCAAGTACATCGACCCTTTGTTTCTCTAGTTCGGATATGTCAATCTACAGCTCGTCAAACCCGGACATATCCACTTGCTGCTCCAAAAATTCGGAGCTATCCACAGTTTGCTCTTGTAACGCGGCCTCTTCGGCATCCTACTCTCTCGTTTCTCCCATTTCGACTGACTCCATTCTCAAAGAGTCTCCATCTTCTCCCTCTTCACTAGAAGAGGACTCTATGGAAACATATTCTTTGGGAGCCTTGAGATGAACGACCCTCCGGGGCTTCGCCACTATTGGCTCCTCAATCTGCGCAGACCCCATGGACCTCATTGATCACAAGATGATGCGCGGAGTCATACGCAATGTAGGAGGAGCCGTTGGTGTAATTGCCGATTTAATCACGGGTGCTATATCAAGAAAATCAGTTAAACAAGCAAGATGATGCATTTAAAGCATTTAATAAGCAAGATACTTTTACCCTCCATTGATGGAGAGGGCAGAGTGGCGCTTTCCTTGACTGGCTTCGATGCAGGGGGCTCAAATGCCCCCACCTCAGGGACAATGGCCGGAGAAGTGTCTGGGACATTGCCTAGAAAAATCCAAGGAGGTGGTTGAGTTAATAGCCATTTTTCTTTATATGCAGCTAGGATGTAAGAGGCTTAGAACTTTACCCACATGAGAGTGCAGAGAAGCTCTAGAGGCATTAAACTCTTCAAAGGAAGGGATCACAGGGAGAGCAACCGAGGAAGGATCTTTCGCTTTGGTGCACCTCTTCTTTGCCACCCTCTTTAGGCATGCCCTTGCTTGAGAAATCGCCTCCTTCACCAGCGAGCGAGCTCGGGCACGCTTGCTTCTTGATGGTAGCGGAGTAGTCGTCGGTGCCGGTACCAGCTCAACAAAATAATCTGGCTTGCAAACCAGTGATAGTAGCCTACGGTAGTTATTAATTTTCGGCCCAGTGGGTCTATCTACACAAGGGAAGAAGAAAAATGGTGAACACCAGAAAGTCATCACTCTCAGCTATGAAACCCAAGGGAGAGGAAGGAACGTACCTGCCGACCCCTGATACAAGCGAGAAAGGGGCCAGTAGGTAAGAGATGCCTCTTTATCTCTTGAAGCAGCCTCTTTAACTAACCAGCATACATCCCAAATCTTCTAGCACCAATTTGCCAAGTTGGCCAAGTCAAGATGATTACGGGCCGATAGGCAGAGATTCAAATTCGGATGGTCCATTCCCCATCCATCTGCATAATGAAATGACACATTCAAGTTTTTGTCAAGAATGGCTTCGGCGGTGAACCCATGAAGCTGGAGAAGAACAAAGAGCCAAGTGGTTTGCTTGTAGTACCCAGGCTCTCTATCTTCTTTCCTTATGAATGTTCTAAATGGCTCGGTAGGGTCCGTTTCGCACCACCAGACCCGGGAGGGAGCTACACTCTCCTCGATGGGGAAGGGGAAGTTCATCAATTCCAAGTGGCATGACCCCACTTGACTCAGGTGCTGGAGAGTTTTCAAAAAATTATCAACTGAAATCTCTGGCAAGTCGATGCTAGATTTGGATCTATGCTTCTTCTCCGACTTGAGGGCGATCATATATGCATCCACTTACCTGTGAGAGTTGAGCTTCAATCAGAGGAGGTGGTCCGCATCAATGTCAAAAATGTCCATCTTCTGCTTCTGCAAGAATTTTCGCTCAGCCATGTCCTAGCAGTCTATCTTGCTAGTCCTGTAAAATTCGGTGCGAGCATTCCACCATTTCACATACTCCGGGGTTACACGTGGGAAGCGCCCGAGCATCGACACTCGGAAAATTGAGGCGTCCCGCTGATGGAAAAAGTCCCACCAGCTGCGAGCATGCTCCATTGTAAGCCCGCCTTGCAGCACCTGGGTTGGCAAATAAAATTGAGCTGCATTTGTGGGTATGTGCTGGTAATATCCAAAATTACGGTCGAAGCGGAATGGACAATAGGGCTCCAGATACATTGTGTTGCCCTTTCGAAAGATGAGCGTGGTCGGCCGAATAGATAAAGCCCAGTCCCGTAGCTCGGGCTCCAACACTGGCCGTGTAACGTTCTATTGGCTGATCGGATGAACATAAGTCTCTACAAGGACATCCTTACATTCTCGCATTCTGTTCACGAGAGGACTTGAATGCGCGGCTAGATTCCAGAAGAAGATACTCCCAGGAGAATTCACAGGAGTAGAGGAAACCCTACCTCGAACCGCATATAACTGGACGGAAGTGGAGCCAGGTTCAGTGTCGGCAAACTCCAACATCCGCGGAAACAAGGTAGGCGATTGCAGTGTGCGAGGAGAAAACTCTGGAAACAATGAGCATACCCAACTGTTGAAGAAGTGAAGAGGCCTGATAATGCACATGCTCTTTGGGACTCAGCTCTTGCTAATATCACCCAAGGTCTAGTAAATTAGGCATAGGGTCGTTGGGCAAATGGCGGACAATTTAATTCCCCATGCCATCTGGCATGCTAGATAGATGGCCTCCGGCCGAATTATACTTTCATCCCCATAGGGGAGAGCAAAGGTGCACATCCAATAGGTCAAGTACACCGCGCAATGTGTCATGGCATCCAACCTGGCAGGATTTGGGCCCTCCCTATGTTCTCTGGATGAAGAGCCAGGCAAGGACCCCTTCTGCCTCCCAGGCTTCTTGTGGGTAACGGTCACGACAACTGAGGGGAAGTTGTCATATTTCTTTTCTCCCCTAAAGAAATATCGGAGCCATATACCTGTCCGAACTCTTTTTCGCTCACCTCTCCGAGCTTGCTCGCCTTCATCATGATAAGATTGAAATATACTCCAGTATGCTTTCATCAAATACCGGTACGAGAAGCCCATGTTATAGGTGCCTTCTCCATCCGTGGCATCCTTCATAATGTCTGCAAGGCACACCTCCTCATATGGTTCCCCGTCTATGGGAAAACCTGATAACTGATGAAGGCTCCACAAGTCAATGGAAGTTTCTCCCTCCGCCGTGTAGAAAGTGTTGTAGTGAGAGTTTAAAACTTCCATCATTCCACAACATAACCCCTTGGAAATTGGGTATCTGAAGCGTGAAGAGTACAGGCTATGATAGACGTCGACTGTGATGAGGATAGGGACATAAATCTGCAGAACCTAATCCATGAATTCGATAACTCCTTCACGGAACGAATGGGCATTTGATGCCTTCAGATCGGCAAACCAGCTGACTGCCAACTCATATTGAATCTAACGGCTAGGCAGTCAAGGACGTATGGCTCCTCGAGGAACCCACATTTCAATGGTGCCATGAACAAGCCGAAGCCGAGCCTCTTTTTATGAACTCGACTCGTGACAATATCCCAGCGAGCGGGTGTGAACTCCAGAGCTCTTGTCAGTTTTCCCTCCGTGACTGTCAGCTCCTCAAGACCCAGTATCTGCTCCCATTTTCCAGGCTCCCTAGGGAGATACATCGGTTCGCTGTGTGGGGTACTGCCGGCTAAGTTATCTCGGGACTACAGTATTGCCCCCTCTACATTGCAGACTACCATGAAATCGTACTTCCCCCGAGTATTGAAATGCTTCAAAAAGTACATCAGGTGCTTATCAATCGGGAAGTCGCAACGGTAACCCCCGTCCCGCTCGAAGTGGTAGCCCTCATTTGTTAGCGACAATCGATCAAAGTCCATAGTATCGGTGTCAGAGTTAGAAGATTCAGCCAAAATCGCTATTTCATAATGTTCCCGGTCAAGCTCATTGAAGTTTGCCCAAGTGATTGCGGGGAGATCAACCTCGATCTTGGCAGCCTGAACACCAGTGGCCTTGGAAGGAGTGCTAGAAGAAGCCATGGATCTGCACAAAGCATTAAATGTGCACGATAATTAATATATCAGGAAAAGAAAAGAAGAGATGAAACAGAAAAGTAATAGACATCTAAATTATCTATGGCAAAGTTTCGGCAGAGTCTCCGCTACACAGGCTGCACAGGGGGGGGGGAGTAAAAGAGAGTGCATCCAACGCCTAGGGTGAGACGGCCTCGAAATTTTATGGTGCGCACAAAAGCAACAACACCATGAAGAAGGACCTCTCAGATCTCGCAGCCCTTGCTGGCTGATCCGGCAACACCTTAAGGGCGTGTTTGACATCGGCGTAAGGGGGGGGGGGCAGCTAACCGACCACGAAGGGTCGATTGAGATACTCGGGGTCGGTTAGCCGAGTTGTGTAGGGGGAGGGCGAGAGGAGGCGGGGCCCACCGGTTAGCCGGTGTCGGCTAACCGGGGGACAACCCCTTTGTCAAACTCGCCCTAAGTGATCCGGTAGCTGCGTGAACCGGTAGCCCCAAGTGAATTGGCAGAACAGGGCCGATCTGGCAGCGGATGCTTGATACAGCAGCAACGAGCCCATACGACAGACCTCATCTGATTTGGCAGCAACCGGTTGCATCGGTATCCCTAGGCTGATACGGCGGCCTCGAAGCCCATCCGGCAATGCTGGTGCCTACAGGGAAAGAAGAAATAGAGAGGAAGAAGAAAAGGGAAAACAAAAAATGAGAAGGGGGCAAAGGGGAAGGATCCCCATGGTCCACAACTGGCGATGGCCTCCGTTGCGGCCGGAGGAGCAGAGAAGGGAAAGAAAACCCCTTCGAAGGGGCATCATGCAAGAAAAGCCTCAAGGAAGAAGGGGAAGGAGGAAGAAGGGGTTAGGGCCAACCCCTTTGAGGAGCGGCGGTGGCTGGTGAAGGTCGTCCGTGCTGCGGTGAAAGGCCACAGAAAGGGAAGTGGAAAACCCTAACGGCGCGAAGCGGAAAGGTGAAGAAGGCAAAGGGTTTCTGAAAGAAACCTTTAGCCGCATTTTATAGGGGGAACCAATCCCTTGAATCGGAAGAAGCTTACTCCCTTGAACCAGTGGGAGGCCGAGTCTCTGAACTGGCAGAGCATTCCCCTCGAACCGACGAGCAATTGTGAACCGGCAAGCCCCTCGCCCTATCAATTCGGTAGGTGATTTTTCAACCGTTAGAGTTCTCCTCGAATCGGCAGGGCCACTGTGGCCTTCGGAGCAGTAGGGTTCCTCTGAAACTGGCAGCTTCCGTAATAGGCATTCGGCACCCCTCTCTCCTCATCAAATCGGCAAGGGGTTAGCCCCTTCGATCCGGCAGGGGTGATGACCTGCGAACTGGCAGGATTTTGCTCACTTCGATCCGATAGGGGTGATGCCCCTTGAACCGGCAGGACATCGACAAGCTGAGGTGGCAGCCTTATGGCGTTCATCCGGTAGCCTCTCCCAAAGCTATGAACCGGCAGATGCCCATTCAAACCCATCCAACAGGCTTTGTCTAGCAAACCTTTCAACTCATCGAGCCAACAGCATGCACCCATGTGCCCTGTTCTACTCATCCCTTGCCCGTGCCACCCGTGGGTGGGGGGCATTTGTTGGCGAGTAAAAAATGACACCACTAAATGTGGGAAGAAGAACGCTATCATACTACCTCACTTCATGGTCAATCCTAAACAGAATAGTACTCCATGTTCGGAGGAATGAACTGAAACTATGGGAAGTCGCCACTTTCCCGGATAAAGAACACTACTGAAGACTCGAGTCTCGAGCTTCGGTAGCAAAGAGAACCAACAATGGGCCCAAGAACGCCCGAATAAATCAACTTCATCACCCATGCCCAAATAAGCGAATTAACCCCTATATTAGGAGAGGGGAACCCGCTCCTGAGAATAAATTACTCCAATATAGGGTTTGAAAAGACTCGGGATGAAAAAGGTATGAGGACATTTTCATCTGGCAATCTTCGAACCAGCAGTCCGGCCTCATCCGGTAGGGCCTCGATCCGGCAGGCACAAGTCCCATCCAGCAGCTACCTACTGAACCAGTAGCTGCAATGCATCTGACAGGGTTCTCCCATCCGACAGGGCTCATCCATCAGGGTTTGAACTGGCAACCTACCCCCATACGTGATGCGGCTATGCAATCTAAGACTCTATGCAACGACGGGCCTAAATGAACAACTAAGACCAGCAACTTTACAATAGATTGAATGGCATAGACTCAACACTTAAGGTTCCCCAGAAGGAAACTTTGCAACTCAACAAGAAACTCTAGCTCACAGGCATCCCAAGAGAGGGAAGCGCGCCGATCCACACGGTTGAGAAACTGGCAGGGTCTAGGGTAGACGACTCCACACTCGCGACTTGGATGAGTCATGGGATGGTCACACTCTCTCACCGTGGCAGTGATATAACAAATATAAGAGCTAGGTGCCTATGATCACACAAGCAGCGGTGTCAAGAAACTATACAAAATAAGCAAGCTAAACCAAGGAGGGAGCAGACGCATACCTCCACGCTCGGGGCATGGGGAAGAAGCCTGACCAAGTCACACAACATATGCATTGGATCCAACTCACCTCAAAACTCTAAAGGGGCATGCACCAAGAGCCTGTAGTTTCTTCACGGCTCCAGAAGGAAACCGTTCCGGTCTAACTCAGATCATGACATAATCTCTCTCCTGGAACTCGCGGGGGTGTATATGAGCGTCTGCCAATTCTTTATATTGTGAATTGCTGGACTCTATATGGCAATGGATATCATCGTGCAAACCCCTAACATGCTCGGCAAATGACTCTGCAGACTATGACACTCTAGCATGCATGGGTAAGGGAGCTAGATCCACTGGCTTCCTAGGTCTATATCTTGTGACAATCTCAAAAGGACTCATGCTTGTGGACCTATTGTCTGAGTCATTATATGCAAACTCGGCAAGTGGAAAAACCAGATCCCAGTCCCTCTCACGTTGTCTAACCAAGCATATCAAGAGGTTCCCCAAACTTTTATTCACTACCTCAGTCTGCCCATCAGTCTGGGGATGATATGCAGTAGAGAACTTGAGCTACGTGCCCATCATATGCCAAAGGGTTTTCCAGAAGTAGCTAGTGAACTGGACATCACGATCAGACACAATGGACTTAGGGAGTCCAAATCATCTCACTACACATGAGAAGAATAACCCTAGTGGCATCAGAAGTCTTTGAACAAGGAATGAAGAGGGCCATCTTAGAAAATCTATCAACTACCACGAAGATGGAATCATGTCTGCGGGCAGTCCATGGCAGCCCCAAAACAAAATCCATGATGATATCCTGCCACAGCCTATCAGGCATTGGAAGAGGCGTATAAGGACCTGAAACATGCTTCCTCATCTTGGCCACAGTGCAGGTACTTATACGCCACGCTTTAGACAAGGCCAATAAAATCAGTGCTTGACTACCTCGATGGTCTTATTCCGACTGAAGTGGCCGGCTAGACCTCCCGCATTCATCTCCCAAGTGAGGAAGTCGCGAACTGAAGTCCGTGGAACACATAAGCGACTCCCCCGAAATAGGTAACCGTCCTGCAGCATATAGTCAGTGTGCTCTTGGGACGGTCCTGCCTGAAGGGTGGTATAGATCCTATCCATTCCTACCACCTCATCCTCATGGTGGTCAAAAGATAAGCACAACGGCTCAGAGCGTCGGCCACCCGGTTCTCCACACCGGCCTTGTGCTTCAGCACAAAGGTATAATCCTGGAGAAACTCCACCCAACGACTGTGATGAGAATTGAGCTTCTTCTAGGCATGGAGATACTTGAGCACCTCATGATCATAAAACAGGACAAACTCCTGGTGGAACAAGTAATGTCTCCAATGCCAAAGGGCCTGCACAACTGTGCAAAACTCCTTGTCATATGTAGAATAACATAGTTTAGCATCGCTCAATTTCTCACTAAAATATGCAATGGGGTGAGTCTCCTGACTCAGAATACCACCAATACCAACCCCGGAAGCATCGTAAGAGACCTCAAACACCTTCATGAAATTAGGAAGTCTAAGAATAGGTGCCTGAGTCTTGCGCTCTTTGAGGACGCAAATGCAGCCGAAGCGGCCTTCGTCCATTCAAATGTCCCCTTTCAGATGCAATCAGTGATAGGGTCTGTGATGGAACTGAAGGCTCGAATAAAACCACGATAGAAGGTCACCAGTCTGTGAAAGCTACGAACATCATGAAGAGTACGAGGCTCGGGCCACTCCATTATAGCCCTGACCTTCTCCTGGTTGGCGGAGACTCCCTCGCTAGATAAAATGAACCCTAAGAAAGGGACCTGACTAGTCATGAAAGTGCATTTCTTAGGGTTGGCATAAAGACTCTCTCTCCTCAAAATAAGACAGACCTGCCGAAGATGGTCTACGTGGGCCTCCCGAGTGCGGCTATAGATAAGGATATCATCGAAGTAAACCACTACAAAGACCCAAATCAAAGGTCGAAGGACCTGGGTCATCAGCCGTATAAACGTGCTGGGAGCATTGGTCAGCCCAAAGGGCATGACCAGTGACTCATAAAGACCATCTTTGGTCTTAAAGGCGGTCTTCCACTCATCATCGGGCCTGATCCTCACCTGGTGATAGCCACTCTTCAGATCAATCTTGGAAAACACAGTGGCTCTCGCCATTATATCAAGCATGCCATCTAAGCGTGGAATGGGAAATCTGTACTTTACCATGATCTTATTGATAGCACGGCTGTCGACACACATCCTCCATGTACCGTCCTTCTTAGGGCCAAGCAATGCAGGGATGACACAAGGACTCATGCTCTCACGGAGAGATCCCCTCATCATCAACTTCTTGACCTCACGCTGAAGCTCAGCGTGATTAGTGGGGCTCATCCTATAATGTGGCAAGTTGGGCAATGAGGACCCCGAAATCAGGTCAATAGCATGCTTAATGTCCCGCATGGGTGGAAGACCCTCAAGTAAGTCATCGGGAAGCACATCAGCAAACTCCCGAAGGACATCAGTAGCATCAGATGGGAGATCACTCTCCGTCTCTCTAACCACCTCTCGGACTACGATGGAAAAAATAGGGTCCCCTCTAACAAAGTCACGCTCCAACTCCCGAGAGCTGACTAGCATCAACCTCCTAGTCAGAGGAACACTCGGAGTGGGGACATCAAGAGATACAGTTGTAGCCTGAGCCGCGGATGGGGTACTGGGCCCTGGAACCGCAGGAATCAGGGTGCTAGGCCTATTGGGAACCCAGATGGATGGGCTCCTTGGCTGGGACGGGTGAAGGGTAATCCGATGGCCATTATAGTCGAATGTGCATATGTTTGACCGGCAATGGAGGGTAGCATCCCGAAAAAATAACCAAGGCCTTCCCAAGATAATACTGCCTACTTCCATAGGCAACACATCACACCAGATCTCATCCTGGTAGGCATGGAACTCCAATGGCACCAGACATCGCAGCCTGACCAGAATAGAAGTGGAATATACCCACGACACGGGATAAGGGGAGGGATGGTCCATGAGGGTCAACCCTAAGCATGTCACAGTACCCGTGGAGATAGCATTAATGCAACTCCCGCTATCAATGATCGCCTTGCAGGCTTTCCCGCCCAACCTGCAAAAGGTATGAAAAATGGTGGTGCGATGCCAGTCATCACTCACCAGCGGATGGGTCAAGATACACCTGATAACACCCAGCTGAACATCATCCTGGCACTGCGTGCCTTGGACATCTAACTACTCGCCCTCAATCAGCTCATCAAAAAACTCCTCCGCGAGCTCCTGGTCAGCCTCAAAACTGACAGGTACGATCCAGGTGCGGGCTCACCGGTCGAAGGATCCCCGATGACCAAAGAAGATCGGGTAGGACAACTAACGGAAAAATGACCAACTCCTCCGTACCTATAACACTCATGATGGGACCCAGTGCCCTGAGGTGCTCCACCAGTCATCGCCCCCTTTCCCTTGTCATCACGACGGGGCGGGGGAGGTGGAAACTTGGGTCGGACCGGTATGATGGGCTGCTGAGGCCGAGGGGCAGGGGCTGGAGCCTGGGGTCGAGGGGGATAGTCCCTCGGAGGGGGAGGACGAGGCAGAGGGGCAGTGAGGTCCTGACGAGTGGGTTCCTGTGGACGGGCCACGGGTCCCTGAGGATAAGGTCTAGGCATAGCACGAGGATGCGACCCAAGATGATATGTGGGCCCCGGGCACTGGACCAGAGCAAACTCGGACTCAAACCTCTCTAGCTCAAGAGCGACCTGATAAGCCTCCTCCAGGGTCGTCCCATGGCGGCGAAATAACTCATATTGGTAGTGCAACCGCAGACCCCAACGGAAGCGAGAGATGGTCATGGCACTCTCCTCCGTGACCCCACATCGCAAGTAATACTCATCAAACTCGGCGATGTACTCCATCACAGTCTGATCCCCTTGGCTGAGACCCTGCCACCTATCAATAAGCCTCTGGCGATATGTAGCAGGAAGGTATTTTTGCCTAAGCTTTACCTTCAAGTCATCCCATGTCTCAACCTGGGGTTGATGTCGCTGCATCAACAGACTCTCCACGTTCCTCCAATAAGTCTATGCCTGTCCTAGCAACTTCATCTTGGCAAATCAGACTCTCCGGTGGTCTGTTATCTCATAACACTCAAAGTAGCGGTCCCTACCCGCCTCCCAATCCATATAAACCTTAGGGTCCAAGGACCCATCAAAGGTGGGAGGATCCGCGCGCACGGACCTAAGGAGACGATCATCCTCATCGTCCCTATGGGGCCTATAGCCACGCCGAGCACGGCCATAAACCTCAACCTCATTATCGGACCTAAAATCATCAAACTCCTGAACACGCGATCTCCGATCGTCGGCCCTAGGGTGTGCGGGCCAAGGAGCAGGGTCAATTGGGCCTTGGGCCTGCCCGGGGACATCCTCACGCGGAGCTCTATCCTGGTTGGGCCGTCCAACCAAACCTTGAATGGTTCGGTCGGAAGCCTCCATCCGGTCCTCCATGGCCTTCTTCCGGCCCTCCATGAATGCAGTATGATCTCTAAAGCACTTATCGCACTTATCTATCCGATTCATGATAGCCTGCATCATATCCTGAAGGGAGAAGTCACTAGGGGCAGCATTCCTAGGGTCAGCCATCGGGACCGGGCATTGGTAATCGGTACCACGCCGAGTGGGCATGCAATGGAATTAAATGCAAGTGAATTTTTTCCCTTTTTTATGCAAGCTAATGCAAGACTCTAAGGGACAAAGCGGGGTAGAATGTAGACTCAATGCACCCTAGACAAACCTAAGGACTCAAATGCACCCTAGAAAACCTATGGCTCTGATACCAAAGCTGATGTGGGATGCTATGCAAGCTAAGACTCTATGCAACGACGGGCCTAAATGAACAACTAAGACCAGCAACTTTGCAATAGATTGAATGACGTAGACTCAACACCTAAGGTTCCCCAAAAGGAAACTGCGCCACTCAATAAGAAACTCTAGCTCACAGGCGTCCCAAGAGAGGGAAGCGCGCCGATCCGCACAGTTGAGAAACCGGTAGGATCTAGGGTGGACGACTCCACAGTTGCGACTCAGACGAGTCACGGGACAGTCACACTCTCTCACCGTGGCAGTGATATAACAAATATAAGGGCTAGGCACCTATGATCTCACAAGCAGCGGCATCAAGAAACTATACTAAATAAGCAAGCTAAACCAAGGAGGGAGCAGACGCATACCTCCACACTCAGGGCATTGGGAAGAAGCCCAGTCAAGTCACACAGCCACCCGGTACAAGAGCTAAATAAGTACAAGTCAAACACAGCCCACTCCTCGCAGGGAGGTAAAAGTCTACACAGCGCTATCCGGGGGTTGTGTAAGGTAGGGTGACGGGCCGCGAGTGGATGACGTGCGGCAACCCCCATGTGCTGCGAAGTGGTACGGCCTGGGACCAGCAACAAGGACGACGCGTCAATGTTGGCACTCAAAATATATTCAACGACGACAAGCCTCAACGACGAATGATGCGGCCTACCAAAGCACAGAAGTCGAAAGGGATCAATACACTGAAGCCTTCTCAAGCTGTCAGAGCCTCAGGTCACCCAATATGAACGCCGAGGATTTCACCTCAGGAGGATCGAGAAGAATATACCACCAGCCGGCAGTGTAGTCAGGACTGCCCAATGAACCGGTATTGACTCGGTCGTTCCGTGCAGACACTATCCGTCATCCGACCAAGGACGAGTATGCATCCGTCATCCGACCAAGGACAAGGATGTACCTGTCGTTCGACCAAGGATGAGCATGCATCTGTCATCTGACCAAGGACAAGGATTTACCTGTCGTCCGACCAAGGACAAGCATGCATTCGTCGTCCGACCAAGGACAAGGATGTACCCGTCGTTCGACCAGGGACGAGAATGCAGCTGTCGTCCGACCAAGGACGAGAACATATCCATCGTCCGACCAAGGATGAGAATGTACCCAGTGGCCCGCCACCTAAATGAAAGATCCTCCCTAGGTGAAAGAACGCCCTTGGCCCTTCAGAATAGGGGACCAAAGGCTCGGTCAGTAGAAGATCCCGATGACTCGGCATGGGTGCGGCTTCTCAGCATATCAGGTCCGTTAGTGACCAAATGATCGCCCAGTCAAGGCAAGAGCACCGTGGATGGTACTCCACCTCCCAAGAAAGCTTCGAGAGTGGGTCAAACCAAGCCGGTAGCATGAACAATAGTGTCGAGAGCCGCATCAGCGGAAAACCCACATATTCAAACTGAAGATGCACGAGGTTCCAAAGAAGGTTGCACATCGACCCGGGGGCTTCGCCAGGACTTCTCACCAAAGTTTTGCTAGACCACGGCGAGATGAATGGTCACAGTGACTCCCGAAACCAGCCCAGGACCCACTATCTAACCCGCGCTAAGCGAATGAGGCTTATCCGGCGCGCCCCTTAATCGGCGCGCCCCTATCCTGGTGCCCTTCTATTCGGCGCGCCATATGCAATTGAAGCTCCCCGGCGCGCATCCTTTACGTCGGGAAAACCTTCGCCTATATAACCCAATCTCATTCGACCGAGAGACGGGGGGGAAAAGGGGGGGATCGAAAAGAGATCAAGGCATTAAGAGATAGAAGAGCGGAGAGAGAGGGGTAGAGTCGGAGAGCCAATCAGCGTCTGTTCGTCTAAGAGAGTGGGGGTCTTGGGGGAGAAATAGGGTACTTCCACCGAGAATGTTCTGGCCGCCACCCTCTTCTGTCTGCTTGCCTGAAGCATGCCGGAGCCGGAGGAGGAGAGAATCCGATACTCTATTTTGCTGGCGAAGTCTAGGTGGGTTTTACGGGTTGCTTCCCAACGATCCCCTTCTGGTTTTCTTTCCTGCTATTGTGTAAGTGAGGAGGGAGGGGCGATGATATGAGCCCATATCCCCCCCTCACCATCTCTTTATTCCTTTCTCCTCTGTAATCTCTTCTCTGCAATCAATGAAACGACTACCAAGCGACAACGCGGCACGCCGAATGCTTATAATATGTTATGTCTTTTGCCTCTCGTTGATGATATGAATGATGTTATACCGTGTATGCTTTCCCTATTCCGTTCTCAATTCCCATGCCCAATCACTTTGTGTGTGCGAATGCCGAGTTTTACTTCGTGAGACCGAACATGCCCGGGGGCTAACATGGGCTATAGAGACGATTTCCCTTGCCCGGGGCTCTTCCCTTTTAATACAATGGCCATGCCTTGCTATATACATGATGTAGGTTTTTTGGTTGGAGACACACTTGTGTGTGCATCTCTATCCATTCCGGTTCGAAGTCGATCCCGTCGACACCCCTCTGCATTTCCTCATAGTCTAGAGGGAACAGGGTCACCTCCATAACTTATCCATTCGTTATGTGCTAATGATTTTGATGGCTACTATCTATATCCTGATTGCTGTAGTTCGCAATGCTAACCTAATAACCCCGTGAGCACTAACCTGCTAACTTTGTGAGTGACGATTTCCCAACTCATCGGATGTTATGTTATGCTGTTGTATTTCCCCCCTATTCTACATACAATTCATGATTGCCGAGCTTCGTTGTTCTTGAGAACATTAGCTTTGATACTCCGGGGAGGGGGACATACCCCATTGATATTTTAGAATCGCCATTTGGTCAAAGGGTTCCATCTGTGAGTGATGAGTACCCCTATTGGGCCATAAGGTGAATATTGATAGGGTTTAGCCCGATAACAAATCCACTGTCCTTAGGGACATTGTGGTGGCCGTGGGCCTTATGCCCCTCGTAGGCTAGTCCTCGAGGC
This sequence comes from Amorphophallus konjac, assembly GCA_022559845.1. Taxonomy (NCBI): domain Eukaryota; kingdom Viridiplantae; phylum Streptophyta; class Magnoliopsida; order Alismatales; family Araceae; genus Amorphophallus; species Amorphophallus konjac. The sequence goes on along the minus strand of CM040120.1, from coordinate 40,350,449 downwards.
TCTTCTTCCCTACCGGCCGTCCCTTTTCGGGTTGTGACTGGACCACGGGTTGTGTGCCCCTCGTAGGCTAGTCCTCGGGGTCTTCCTTCCCTTATTGGTCATCTCATCCGATCGTGCTTCAACCCACGGAACCATGGTGCCCCTCGTAGGCTTGTCCTCGGAGTTTCCTATCCGATTGGGATCCGCTGGCCGCCATCGTGCCGTCCAACCTGTTAAGAGTTTACTCCACACGTGAGTATGTCCCCGCTTCTCCCCTACAATCCTTCAGGGATGGGGAGATGCTGCCCAATTTTCACCAGGTTTTAACTAATGAGTTACCTTCGTAATTTGGACCAAATAAAGCATGTGGTCTTAAACAATGAACACCCGTGCTTGAGTATGAACCTCGCACGAGCTTATGACTCTGCTCCTGGAGAGCTCGAGGATCCAATTCAATAAACAATTAACCCAATCAAACCCAAAATCTTCAAGAACATCTTAATAAACCAAAAAGGTTCAAAAAATACCCCAAAAATCAACTTAAAGAGCGCGGCCTTAACCCAGCACACCCTTATACGGCGCGGTACCCCCCCTGTGTCGGATTAACACTAGACTCAAATTCAAATGGTTTTAAACGGTCTATACCTGGCGCGCCCTAATCCGGTGCGCCCCAAGGCCATCGCGCCGGGTGAGCATCTTGCCATGGTCACGTCGGTTTAACCCCATTTACCTACGCTTAGCCGCATCGGGGAACTCTTCTCCTACGCTTGGTCGCGTCGGTTTCGAATAAATACTCTCTATCGCACTATTTTAATCCCTCCCCCATCTTCAGAGCAATCTTTGCCTCCCACGGTCGAGGTTAATAAACCCCAATCAATAATAAACTAAATAAAAGGGCTGTCCAAGTCCAAACCATTTTCCTATTATGCTTCTATTATTACGTTTGGTATTATCATGCTTTGGTTATCATGCCTCTGTCACCATTTTCGTCTCCCTCGGCGGAGATTAATAAACTCGATTAATCATTGTTTATCTTCATGATTATGTTATCATGCTTTAGTATAATCATGAGCATCGTGCATGCATGCTTGCATGGACCCCCGGTATATCAAATAGCACTGACGAAAGTCCGAGTTACACCCGATCGGAAGTCTCTGCTATGCGCGATGGTGGTCTCCGGACCTGTGTCCTCCGCCATGTATCGAGGGTCTCCAACCTAATAAACCATGCCTCCCTTACATGATAGATAAAAGCATTGCATGTGACCTCGTCACATTCATCCTCTTGCATCTTATTCCGGCCTCAGACGGCCCACTGTCTCAGCAATTAATCAAAGTTTTTCTCCCCTATGGGGGATGTAATTAACGTCATAATCTTTATGGTATGGCGGACTGCTGGTCCCGACCCGAATCTCACTCTCGCCCGACATGGGTCAGAATGAGCGCATAATAAATCTGTCACTTATGTGACTGGCACGCCTGCGTGGTCAACTAATCAATTGATTATTGATTAATTAATTGGTTGTTCAATCCAGAATAAAATGACCAAACAAAAATCCCATCCCAATAGGTCTGGGACGCCCGGTGGGACCAGTGTCACCTTTCATCTCTTCGCTAAGATATGTGGGCCCCAAGACCCTCCCAAAGACTGCTGATCATTTTTTTATTTTGCGTGGCAGGCAGACAATGGCATCATCAGGACTAGCGGCTCTTACCTTTGGCCCCACGATCGTCACCGGCCATGCAGAACATGGGTACCTGGCGGTGCCCACTATCCTCGGGACATTCCCTGATGCTGTAGGCTTCCCAAACTTTTTGGGGCTGGCCTTCACTGATTTGCTTCAAGTGGAGACCTCGGAGCCTGCCGAAGAGACTGTGAAGAAAGTCGAGGCCTTGAAGGCTTGATGCTCTGTGGGCTTGCTCAAGAGTTCGATTCAGGTCGACAGCTACTTGGTGCACCACATCACCAATGGGGTCTGCCCCACTCCTGCCAAGAACTCCGGAGGACGCTAGTGCAGGGGCTTCCGGCGGAATACTGCTACTGTTACCGGATGTCTCTCCGTGTCCGGCAAGTCCATGCTGATCGGTGGAGTTTGCGTCTTCCTAGATGGACGCGACGCTCGTGTGGTCCCAGATCGGGTCATCCCCGCCGTACCTGTTTACAACTCCTACCAGGTTCTCTCTGGGAGGAGAGCTGAGAAAGAAGAAGCCAACCGCCATGGCCATGAGAAGTTGGCCCCCAGGCCGAAGAAGTTCAAACAGGTTTGGGTCCCTAAGAAGATCTAACCCGCTCACAAGGACGCACCAGTCCGTCACCACCCTGCACGTGACAGAGTGGGAATGGAGAAGGAAAGGGGGCTGGACCCAAGGAAAGAAGAGACGGTTGTGGACCCTCCACGCTGTGAAAGTTTCAGGGCCTGTGCTCGACAAGCCAACATCCCCACAGTGGGAAGAAGATTCCAGCAACTTGCTGGACGAGCCCGACTTGCTTACAACCCTCCCGTGGGAGGTTGACAATTATCCCTAGTCCTACATCAAGAACGGGGGCAAGAACAAATGACCAACATGGTCAGAAACCACTTCAGGGGTCTAGGCAACCCCTCGCTGGGCCAACAATGGCTACTACAAGCAGCCGTGGCTGAAGAAGACTACTGCCCACCAATGGCAGTTGAATAAGAAGAAGAAGAAAGAAGGATGACGTCTTCGATCGACGACAGTGGTTATGGAGATGGCTTCAATGTTGAAGCTGATGAGACCGCCCCTCGGTGGGAATAAAGAAAAAGAATCTCTATGTTTGAGAGGTTAACCTTCCCGGAGCATGCAAAGAGGAAGGTTCACAGACAGAGAAGAGGAATGCAGATCTTTACTTGCAACATGGCTGGCATATCTGGCCAATATCGAAGGCTTCCAGAGGATCCTCATGAGCTGGCTCAATTAGCCGGGAGGCCAGGGCCGAACACTCGAAGGGCAGAAGCCGCAAGAGAACTATTGGCAGCAGATAAAGGAAAGCAAGCCCTAGCCCACAACCAACAAAGTGATAAATCTATTGCTCTGACCACCAATGCGGTGATAGCGGAAGAAGAAGAAGATGTCTTGCTTGACATCCTACCTGAGGGTGCATCCGGGGAGACAACAGAGACTATCCCCAGCACTGGAGCTATGGATCCGGCAGTACTAATGATTCTGCAAAGGTACCGCCAGTGGATAGAGCTGCTGAAGAAGCAACTGATAGAGAAGACAGAGCAGTCTTTAGCCTCAAGCAACTCGAGATGCATGGCGAATCATCACGGGGAGCCGTCAATTGAAATGACCCCCCGCCACATTATACTATGCCCCAGCCAGTAGAACCAAGCTAGGCGATGACTCCATAAGCCCACCACAACCGCTGATGCAGCCAGTGCTACCACAGGTGCACAAGACACCTCCACTACTGCGTCCTCCTCCGCAAGCGACCACTCTGGTCACCCCTTACCTACAGCCGGCACATTTCTACCCAGAAACGGTTGATCCAACCGTCATGAACAAAATGATGGTGGAGAGAATGATTGAGCTGAAGCTCGCTGAAAGAAGTGAAGGCGACTACGTCGCGTTTGATGCATATAGGGTTCCATACCCACTGCATCATGCTGCCAAGCGGCTCCCTCCTGGGATTAGCAAGCCGCTAAAATTTGACAAGTTCAATGGGAAGGGATCCCCAAAAGAACATATCGCTTACTACATGACCGTCATGGGTGATCTGGCCGCCACCGAGTCATATTTGCTAAAATTTTTGGGTCTTCGCTGACGGGGCTCGCTTTTGAATGGTACTCCAGCCTCCCTGCCCGGTCGATCAGCGACTGGTCAGACATACAGAGGAAGTTCAGAGAAATATTTCATGTTACAGAGAGAGAGGTCACAGTGGCCGAACTCCACTCAACAAGACAGGGGGCAGATGAGACAGCCCTCGACTATATCAAGAGGTGGAGGAACCTTGGAATGAGATGCAAGCCTCCCCCACATCAGGGGGACGCTGTACAAATATGTAAACAGAACCTCAGGAGAGAGGTCCTGGAAAAGATGATAGGAATGAAAATTCAGTCATTCGACCGATTAAACAACATTGTGGCAGAGGTAGAAGCCTTCCTAGCCAGACCCGCCCCTGCATCAACTACTGCTATTACACAAAAGGGCAAAGCAGTAGAACGGCACCAGGCGTCTAAAGAAGGAAATGCCCATGACATTAAGGCATTTGAATAACAGAAGGATAAAGGCAAGAAGGTGGTTGCCCCACTGCCTGCTAAAGCCGGAGATGGCAAAGAAGGTCCCTCGTTGCGGGATAAAATGAAGAAGGCCTACTCTTTTCCAAAGGAGAAGACCATAATTCTATTTGACTGGGTAACCCAGTATGACAAGGTCACCCTACCTGAGCCAAAGAGGCTGGAGGACCTGAAAAGAAAAGATAGTCCAAGGTTTTGCCCCTATCACCAGATGCTGGGGCAGCCAATTGAAGACTGCTATGTCTTCAAATATATTATTGAAGGCATGGTGAAGAAAGATGAGATTGACTTGGGAGAGTACAAAGTCGACCCTCCACAGCCTCATGAAGCTCCTCTGAAGAGGGCTACAGCCAATATGGTCTCTGCTTACCAAGCCTTGCCTGAGGAGATCTCTGAAGCTAGCACTCGGCGCACTTACAAACTCTGTTTCCTGGCGCCCATAGAAGAACAACATGGATGGTTGTAAGTCCCTGCAAAGAGCAAGAAAAAGATGGCACCCCGCCCGAAAGTGGGGGCACATGTTCGTGTCATCACACCATGACCTACCCCATCGGTGAAAGCATCTGTGTGGACCGATCCACCTGCAGTCATTAGAATACCTACACACAACCGGAGAAGACATACTGCACTACCAATGGTCAAGAAGATTAGTCCAGAAGCCCGGCGGCTGCAAGACTATATAAATGGGCTAGATAAATATGTACAGCCCGAATTATAACCCTTGCTGGTACGGGATCATGTCCCGTGGCAAGAGCTAGAGCAGCTTTCACTCAAGCAGGAGCAGCAAGCTGACGCAGCATCCGACAAGGATGGCAGCCTGTTCTGGGGGCAGGCTCCAGCTGAAGAAATGAAGAAAAAGAAACAAAATAAGAAAAGAAAGGCCGCCAAGGTCAACAAAGAACATATTGTGTCCTGCAATACCCTCTCAGCTCTCTTTAACTTGCCTGGTGAAGAGGACGAGGAAGAAATATGCTTCACACCTACCGCCGGGGCAAGCCCGACTGAAGGGGCTACTATAGCACACGCAACCCGGTCAGGACGAAAATGGGGGCGCCAGCCACCTGCTAGCCATAATATCATATTCAGGGGAGAGCAACCCTACAAGATACCTTCCCCGGAAGTCAAAGGAGTTCAAATCCCTCCTCCGTCGGGCCTATATAACCAGAATGGGGGCAACACTACCACCCCTTCTTTCCTGGAATTCCTGAAGATGTCCAAGGGAAAGCAACCACGTCAAGATGCCGACCCTGCAGTCGGGAGTACTTACCCACATCCCCAGCAATCTTTCAAAGCTCCGGATGTAGATAAAGCTTGCCCGGCAGTAGCCAGTGAAGGGCAACAAGAACATGGCACCATGCAGAAGGATGCTGAATCTAAGCCTGATGAGGCAGGACAATCAGGGACTGCAGTCCAAGACTCCTCCAAGCATAGATGGGCAGATGAAATGAAGGTGTCAAATGTCCGAGCTAGAAGCAGGATAATGAAGCTACTCAAGAAGCTCCCTGCAATGTTTACAATCTGGGAGATCCTTTCTTTGAGTGAAGAGACCCGAAAGGCGATCATCACTGCTTTGCAGACGCCTGCTCAATATGAAACCTGCTTGGTTGAGGCACTGCCAGAGGCCAGCATGACCTTCACTCAGGAGGACATGTTGCTTCCCACTATCAGCCACAACAGACTGCTCTACATGAGGGGACACCTGATTGGGCAGGTGCTGAACAGGATCCTGGTCGATCCTGGCGCGGCTGTCAACATTCTACCATACAGAATATATCAGAGGCATCACTTTAATGTACGCCTCGATAAAGTCAGAGAAATGCGTATCGCCGGCTTCAACCAAAAGTGTGAAGTATCGCTGGGGGTAGCAGAATTCACACTCACTTTGACGGACTTTACTACGAGGGTGTAATTTCATGTCATCGACTCCCGCACCTCGTACAGGGCGCTGCTTGGCCGCCCCTGGCTGCATGAAAATATGGTGGTGCCATCCACGCTTCACCAGTGCATCAAATACACTCTCGAAGGGAGGGAATAGAGGATATTTACCGACCTCCATCTATTCGAAGTGTCCGAGTGTCACCTGGCAGACGCTCATCTATATGCAGATCGGTCTCAAAAGACCTCTAACGCCAAGACCCCTGCAGGGGCACCAAAAGGCACCTCCGACGACTACTGGTTTCCATCACCGCCGCGTCGATATGTCAAGCCCAAGGCGGTCTCTCATATCAGCGTCACTGGAGACATGGGCAGCATAGCACCTCCCGCTATATACCACGAAGCCGATGAAGCTAGGGTCGATCAGCAGCATTACCATATAGGGGTCCCGAAAGGCCTTACCAAGCCAATCCCAGGCCTCGATAATGCCACTGTCGAGCCTTTCAAAGCTTGGGATGTAGCACAGATAGACGGCTCCAGCAGCTTGTTTTATACTGCTGAGGAGCACCCTACCCGGGAAGACACTGATTGTCATCTGCTCGAAGACATAGAGAACCCGCTAGCTCCCGTCCAGGGTCTAGCGTTCATGATAATTCGGATGGCTAGGATGTTCCAGAAGGTGCACATCCCCTCCGACTAGTCACGCAAAGACAAAGAAGCATTCCAGAAGATGTGGTATCCCGTAATTCTGGACAAAGAGATGAGACGTGTTTCTCAGCATCCAGGGTTGGGCTTCACCCTTGAAGAATATTATTACATTGGGTGCTATGAGGTAGACACCATCTCCGCCTTCTATCTTGCTGAAAACAATCCGCTGGGGGCAACTTTCGATGAATACCCAGCAGAAGCGGAATATGCCAAACCAGCTTGACCAAGAGACTCGGAAACAGACACCATGACTCCTTGCCGATGTTGGGAGCAAGTCTATCCTGAAGAAGCAACCCTTCAAGCCAGATTTGACACGACCAGCAGCAGCAAAGCCGAATATGTTGAAGAAACAGGGACGTCTCCCTTTGGCGGGCCTCCGCTAATGATGATCTCAGCACCTCTCGTGCCAATCGAGGAAGCTTATGTCGAAATCGATCGAGAGATGTATGCTGCTGAAAAGGAAAAGGCCACCTCCACTGAGGACATGGCGATCCAAGAGGGCGAGACCTTCTCACCTTTTGTTACAAAGCTACGTGGCTACCCCAGCCCAGTAGTAAATAACCACCAGTCTTTCATGACCGCAAACCTATCTATGGGGGATGAAGCTGTCAACTGACCCCTCGAAGCTGCAACGACAATGGACTCGCTAATGGAACAATTTGCACAGCCGCTACTGGCTAGGGCGGAGATCCCTGCTGAAGCCCAAATAGAACCAAATGAAGAGATCGAGGTTCTTGACCTTGAAGATGATATTCCAGACTTTGTCGACCTTCAGTCGGCACCCCCGAAAATAGAAGATGGAGGCCAAGCCACGGTCGATGAACTGATAGAAGTTTATCTGGGAGACGAAGATGACCATAGGCCGACCTTCATCAGTGCCCAGCTATTTGCTGAAGAACAGAAGCTGTACATCTAGCTACTGCGAGAATACCGGGATTGCTTTACTTGGACCGACAAGGAAATGCCAATACCGAGCCCCGCAGTTTCACAATATGAGCTAGCAAAAAGCCCTGAAGCCGAACCGATGAAGCAACTGCCGCGGCACATGAGGCCAGAGCTTATCACTCAAATATGCAAAGAAGTTGACAAGCTCATTGATGTGGGTTTTGTTGAAGAAAATCAATATACTACGTGGCTGGCCAATATTGTGCCCGTGAAGAAGAAGAATGGGCAGATCCGGATATGTGTTGACTTTCGAGATCTGAATAAAGCCTGCCCCAAGGATGACTTTCCGGTACCAATAACGGAGGTCATAATAGATGCAACAACTGACCATGAGGCCCTATCATTCATGGATGGGTCATCCAGCTATAACCAAATATGGATCGCGGAACATGACGGGGTCCACACTGCCTTCCGAACTCCCAAGGGCATTTATCACTACAAGAGGATGCCGTTCGGATTGAAGAATGCCGGCGCAACTTATCAGCAGGCGATGACTAGAATATTTGATGAGCTACTCTACCATAAGGTCGAGTGCTACATAGATGACCTGGTAGTCAAGACCAGAAAGAAAGAAGACCATCTGCAGGACCTCCGAGTTATCTTTCAGAGGCTAAGGCAATATGAATTGAAGATGAACCCTATGAAGTGTGCGTTCGAAGTATCTAGCGGAAAGTTCTTGAGTTTCATTGTTAGATATCGGGGAATTGAAATAGACCCTGCAAAAATCAAAATAATTCAGGAGTTACTCTCACCGAGGAACCTCTCCGAACTGAGATCTCTGCAAGGCCGCCTGGCATACATCCAGCAGTTTATATGCAACTTGTCGGGGCGATGCCAGCCCTTTCACAAGCTAATGATGAAAGATGTTCCCTTCTACTGGGACAAAGATTGCTAGACAGCCTTTGACAAGCTCAAAGACTATCAGAAGACTCCTCCAGTGCTGGGTGCACCAGTGAAAGGACGGCCACTAGTTTTGTACATAGCGGCCCCACACAACTCCTTGGGGGCAATGCTAGCCCAGAACAATGAAGAAGGGAAAGAACAAGCCCTCTACTACCTCAGTCGATGATTAGTCAGAACTGAGGAGAAATACACCTACATTGAGAAGATCTGCTTGGCACTGGTCTTCGCAGTCAAAAAGCTCCGACACTATATGTTGTCGCACGAGATTAAGCTGATCTCCAAGGCGGATCCGCTGAAATATATCATGTCCCAACCAGCACTCAAGGGCTGTTTGGGCAAATGGGTGGTGATCCTTATGGAGTTTGATATCTCTTACATATCGTAAAGGGCCGTCAAGGGCCAGACAATCACAGACTTATTTGCCGAGCATCCAATGCCTGAAGACTGCCAGCTGGAACCAGAACTTCCTGAAGATGAAACCCTAGAGGTAGGCCAGGTGCAGCCCTCTCTATGGCAGCTGTATTTTGACGGCGGTTGCAGAATTGACACCTCAGCCACTGGATCAGCCAGAGTCAAAGCGGGGGCAGGCATAGTCCTGAAATATCCAGAAGGAGAAGTCATATATACATCTTGTTCAATAAACAAACCATGCACAAATAATAAAGCAAAATATGAAGCCCTCATAATCGGGTTGCAGATTGCTTTGTCTATGGAGATCCAGATGTTGGAAGCATTTGGAGATTCCATGCTAGTTATAGAACAGTTGGAAGGAGAGTTCGATGTGCGGAAGCAAGAGCTACTCCCTTACTATCAGCTGGCACTCCGCTTGATGGCGCGATTCTATTTCATCAAAATCAAGCATATTAACGGAGGACAGAATGCTCAGGAGGATGCCCTCGCAAAGCTGGATAGTTCTTTGGCAATCCCGCCAGACACAAGCCTGAATATAGAAATAATCAACCGTCGATAGGTCCCTAGTCTAACAGAAGTTCTGACCGATGAACGAGAAAATGAAGTGGCAGCTATTGAAGAAATACAATAGTCCGATTGGAGGGAGCACCTCCTACGTTGATTTCAACACCAACAGCTCCCAAAAGATAAAGAACAAGGAATGAAGCTCCTGAGGGTCAAAGACTCTTACGAGATAAGAAGCCGAACCTTGTTCCAAATAATGGCCAAAGCTCAAAGAAAGTTTTGCTCTGTTGCTTGTCTTCAGCAGAAGTTGGGCAGGTAATGCAAGAAGTCCATGCCGGGTCAGTTGGAGCACATCAGGCCGGGCCGAAAATGAAAATTGAAATAAAGAAATTGGGCTATTATTGACCCTCCATGTTTGATGATTGCTGCAAGTTTGCTAGAGCTTGCCAAAAATGTCAAGAGCACGCCAATGTGTCTAGGAGACTGCCGGTGCCGCTACGTCCCACCATACCAAGTTGGCCGTTCACCCAATGGGGCATAGACGTGGTGGGGCCACTGCCAGCATCTTCGTCAGGATGTAAATATATCTTAGTAGCCACAGATTACTTCTCCAGATGGGCAGAAGCAGTTGCGCTAAGAGATGTGACGGGAGAATTGGTCGCAAGATTCTTCCTGCATAATATTATATTCCGGTTCGGGATTCCCAGCCGAATTATCTCTGATAATGGCAGCCATTTCAGAAACCAGAAGGTTTATCGGCTGGCTGATAAATAAAAGATTGACTAGAGGACCTCGTCCCCCTACAACCCTCAGGCCAATGGACTTGCAGAAGCCTTCAATAAAACACAATGCACGCTGCTAGTAAAGACTGTCAAGTCTAACAAAAAGGACTGGGAAGAAAAGATGTACGAAGTGTTTTGGGCCTATCGTACGGTCTATAAAGCCCCAACCGGCTGTTCACCATTCTCCCTCGTATATGGGTCAGAGGCTGTGGTGCCGATTGAATTAGAGGTCCCCTCGCTGCGAGTAGCCCTCTAACATGGATTGGGCGAGCAAACCAACATAGAAAGAAGACTGGAAGAGCTTGCCAAGCCTGAAGGAAAGCGCCTCCGCGTGCAACAAAATATTCAACTCTACCAAGCTCGCATAGCCCGTGCTTTCGACAACCTGGTTAAAGGTCGAGAATTCAAGAAGGGTGACCTAGTGATGGTCAAAAGAAGGGAAGTGAAAGCCTCCAACCCCAAAGGGAAGTTGGTTGAAAACTGGGTCGGATCATATGTCGTCCGCTGAGTATATGAAGGGGGTGCGTACGTCCTTATAGATCACATAGGAGTCGTCCAGTTCTCTCTCCTTAATGGAAAACATATGAAGCTGTATCACACAGCTCAACCGGCATTCCCAGAATGATCAGAACCTACCTTGGTCTAGTGGCACTCCACCCTGGCCGAGCTCTACCTACCTTGGTCTAGTGGCACTCCGCCCTGGCCGAGCCCTATCCACTATGGTCTAGTGGCACTCCGCCCTATCCGAGCTCTACCTACCTTGGTCTAGTGGCACTCTGCCCAGGCCGAGCTCTATCTACCTTGGTCTAGTGGCACTCCGCCCAGGCCGAGCTCCCAAAAAAATATGTATCATACAACGTTGCCATTACGGGCCTTACACCCGAATTGACATGAAATCTATCCTTTGTGTTAGCATTACCATCTTGCTAACGAATAAATCCCTTTTTCGACGCAAGACTTCGTGTCCTAGCCGACTCTCATACAACGTTGCCATTACTGGCCTTACGCCTGAATCGGCATGAGATCTATCCTTTGCGTTAGCAATACTTTCTTGCTAACGAAGAAACCCATTTTTTGGCACAAGACTTCGTGTCCGAGCCGACTCTCATACAATATCGCCATTACGGGCCTTACGCCCAAATTGGCATGAAATCTATCCTTTGCGTTAGATAAACCCCTTTTTCGGTACAAGGCTTCGTGTCCTAGCCGACTCTCATACAATATCGCCATTGCGGGCCTTACGCCCGAATCCGCATGAAATCTACCCTTTGCGTTAGCATTGCCTTGTTGCTAACGAATAAACCCCACTTTTCGGCGCAAGACTTTGTGTCCCAGCCGACTCTCATACAATATTGCCATTGCGGGTCTTACGCCCGAATCGGCATGAAATCTACCCTTTGCGTTAGCATTGCCTTATTGCTAATGAATAAACCCCTCTTTTCGGCGCAAGACTTCGTGTCCTAGCCGACTCTCATACAATATCGCCATTAAGGGCCTTACGCCCGAATTGGCATGAAATCTAACCTTTGCGTTAGCATTGCCTTCTTGCTAATGAATAAACCCCTCTTTTCGGTGCAAGACTTCGTATCCTAGCCAACCCCCATACAACGTTGCCATTATGAGCCTTACGCCCAAATTGGCATGAAATCTATCCCTTGCGTTAGCATTACCTCCTTGCTAACGAATAAACCCTTTTTGGGCAAAAGACTTCGTGTCCTAGCCGACCCTCACATAATATCACCATTGTGGGCCTTACGTCCGAATTGGGTAAAGCTCCTCCTTTGCGCTGGCATTGTTCCTCTGCCAACGAATAAATTGCCTTTACAGACATAAGACCCCATGCCTCAGTCAGTAGCTATCTGCTGCCGCCAAGAATCCAACATCACATGTCGAAATGGCAGCATTCTCTTGTCATGTGAATTGAACAAAAAAAAAGAGAAAGAAAAAGAATGGGGCTTAAAATAGAGGTGCCTCGTTGGCCTTGCTCCAACATTAGGACAAGGGCAAAAATGGCTATAACCCGGCTATGGTGAAAACCCGAAAGGGATTCGTAGTTAAAATCAGGTACCTCGCCACGTAAAAACCTGAAAGGGCGCGTGCGTAAAAGTAAGAGGGGGCTGGCTTTGGCGAAAACCCGAACGGGCGCTTGAGCCAGTAATGTGGTAATTTAAAGTTCCTCTTCACCCTCATCCCAAGGAAACTCTGAAAAGGGTGATCACCACAGATCTCACCGGAGACCTTTTCCTCAACATCCTCGTGACCCTTGCCATCATCGGCAAGATCGGTCCACATCCTTTCGACCCTTGCCATCATCGACAAGATCGGTCGACATTTTCCCTTAACTTGGACCTTCCGTCCTCATTAATTAGTAAACCTATCTTTTGCCTCGACATTTAACCAATGTCGATGAACAAACATGTGCTCGACCCTTGCCATCATCGGCAAGATTGGTCAATATTTTCCCTTAACTTGGACCTTCCGTCCTCGTTAATGAATAAACCTATCTTTTGTTTCGGCATTTAACCAATGTCGATGAACAAACTTGTGTTCGACCCTTGCTGATGTGAAACACCCTTAAGGAAATGTAGCACTAGACTGAACAACCCCTTGGACCTAGCAAGCAAGCACGAATCGAACGGCGAACTCACTCAAGCGGACTCACCCGTGACGCGCACACCCGGGTCCGTAGGTGGACCGGCGATGGGGATGAGGGTCCGAGGTTGGACCTTGAGGTTCTAGGGGATTAGCTAGCTTGGGATGGACCCTTAAGAGCTAGGAATGCCCAAATAATGGGCAGCAAACACGCCAAGGGCATGGGTTAAGTGGTTGCTCTCACCTCACTCCGCGGTGGCCACTCAATTGGTGGAAAGTTTAGATCGGGCGCTCACTCACCGTCCGACGGAGCTAGAAGGCAATACTAAATAAGCAATAGTAAACCAGCGAGGGATGTGGCCCGGAGCTCACCTGATCGGTGCGAATACACTGATCCTCGCCGGAGACGAGACGAGTGGGGAAGCGTGGGTACGCGCCCGCACGCTGCACCGGTGTAGCTCTAACCTGAAAATCAGAGAAGTACAACACTACACCTCTCGCAGCAGGGGGATCTCTGGGTGGGGATTAATTGAAATTACATCCAAAACTACCTCCACACATGGAGAGGCATTCAGCTGGCCAAGTGAGGGGAGGGGGAAAGCCGATACACCCGATTCTGCCCGATGTGACCAGCCGGGGTAGAGAGTGGATGTTGAGCTGCTGCAGGCATCCCCGGTGCTACAGGAAAGTGGGACTGATGTTGAGTCGACTAGGGGCGAGGTAGAAGCCGATCGTAGGAGCTTGAAGTCATTCGAAGGCCGAGCCGAGGTGCTGTGCCGTCGTCTTCACAAGCTGCTCTGTTCTGCCCGGTCTGGGACTGCAGGACAGGGTGTCGGTGTCGAGACAGCCACGAGCTCGTCCGAAAGTTACCGAAGGCGGGATTAGCACTGAGACTACCGGGACTGACCAGGGAACAGACCTTACAATTTTGGCACCGTTTGGTGGACGCCGGAGGTCACTGTAGTTTGCAGTACTCAGCTGCTCTGACTGAGTTCTGACTGAGGCAGAACCGAAGGGTACTGACGTTGAAGCTGCCTCGGGTGCTACCGAACTCCGATGGATGCAAAATTGGTGGCGACGTGACCGTGGAAAAAGTAGCTTCGAATGACAGCTGACGGGACCACAGTCGGAGGTTGGAGAAGAAAGCTCTGAGTTGAAGAGTGGGGGTCGGTCCAACCTGGACAGACAGGAGCAGTCTGTGACTTTCAACGAGAATGGCCGGAACCGGGTGCTAAAGTGCGCGAATCACCTCCTTATTTTTGGTACTGAAAGAGGAATGGATGTAATTCTTTCCCTCCAAAGATCACACCAAGAGCTCAGCCGAGCTGGTTGTGAGAGCCTTTGCACTCAGCTTCAGGTCGCCAGTCAGGGGATAGAAGCGCAGTCCGGCGATATCTACTCCCCCGAACAGCTCCGAGCTCGGATGCCGGCGGGACCACCTTCGTTGCAAAGCTGTCTTGATGAGGTTTCCACCGGTATAAGATACTGCACCTGAAGCCTTGAGGGAAGGTCGTGGCTGCCTCTGAAAACTGCTGCTGCTCTGCTGCCTGTGACCCTGGACCAGGTCTGAAGTTGCAAGGAATATGATTGATGGGGTGGTGGGGGTTAGGAGGGAGATGGGGTTGGCTAATGGTTGTGGGGAGGGGAGGGGAGTGGTTGGAGGACTAATGGGGAGCTGAGGGATCAATGGTGAAGGCGAAGCTGGCTGGAGATGGCAGTGTGGTGGCTGGGTGAGCATAAGAGAGGGGGTGGAATGGGAGAGGGAAGAGAGATGGCCAAGGAGGAATGAGGGAGATGGGGGGCGATCCTAGGAGCTGAAGAGTCAAGGGAGGTCGACCAAGGGGGGGCTGGGGAGAGAGAAAGAGGGGGGAGTTTGAATTTTAGGCTTGGGAGGGGTGAAAGGGGGCTTGGGGAAGTAAAGAGATGTGTTGGGAAGATGAAAGGGTGTCTAGGGGGAGGGGATTCCACCTAGGGGTTGAGGGAATAATTGAATGAGGGTATGAGGAAGGGATATGGCTTTAATGAGGAGGGAAGGGAGGGAGGAGAAAGGGGAAATTCGAATTTGGGGAGGGGGATGAGAGAGAGAGGGGGGCGCCCCCCTTAGAGAGAGAGATAAGAGAGAGAGAGAGGAGATATAGGTGGAGAGTCTCACTCAAGAAGGGGGGGGGGGAATTTCTCAAAGGGGTTTTCTTTCTATTCAAATATTCAAAGTTGTTACATATGAGGGGAGTGGGGGCCTATTTATAGGCTTACATAATTCCTTATGACCAAACTAACCCTAACTTTTAGACAAATTACTAGACAAGTCCTGAAGGGGGCGCCCGTGGGCCTAGCCCTTTAGCTAGGCCCAATTGTCTCCACTAACCACTCTAATGACCCATTAACTTACTAAGTGACTCAAAAGGAAAAATTACATATAAAGAGAATCAAATAAAATGAAAATTACATGCTACGACTCAAAATTAAGTGGCGGAATTGATGATGCGCCGATGGCGAGCAACAATAGTCCCGAAAAAAGAAGGAGTGGCTGGGGATGTCCCCATCATACCCCCGGGGTGCGGAGAACTCGACTCCGTCGAGTATGGATCCACCGGGGTGGCGGCACACCAAAACACCTTTGGGCAAAGCACGATCTCCCAACTCAACCCTGTGTCTACAACTAGGGGATGGCCCTTCATCCTCTCAAGGTGGCTCGGGCACACCCTCTTGCTAGTGATGGTTCCCTGCTTGCCTAGTATTGCCTCCATGTGCACACGTCAGACTCACATGCTGATTTACAGAGACTCTCCGAGGTGTCACTCGCAAAGGTAGGGGTAGGCTCGAAGCTCTCAATGGGATCCACCGCGGTGCCCTTAGAGGGTGCCGGGTCTGCCACGTGGGAAGTGGGGTGAATCCCAAAACCCATCGGTAAGTCCAACCCGAATGTCGGGTTGCCAAAGCCACTCAGAACTTGGGAAGGTCCAAGTCCTCGTGTCCTCGATATGGAGGTGACCCTAGGATAGAGGCACTTCAAAGTCACCATCACTAGGTTGCCTACTTGGAATTCCAAGCGGCGCTTACGAGCTTTTGCCTGCTTCTTGTAAATCTTACCGCTCGTTGCTTGATGCTTGCTTGGATGCATATGCCGTGCACTATGATGCAGCGTTAGTGGGAAATGTGTGGTATGCAAAGGTGGTCCAAGACAATCATGTGGATCCCTTTAAAATCCACACTTTTGGTGTGAGGTTAAAAAGAAAGGGAAAAGGGAAACATTAAATAATGGTGGAGATGAAACAATGCACGAGGTGCACAAGGGGAGTGTGTGATCGCCAGAGGGTTTACCTCAATAAAAAAAATAAGATCGCATGTACCTGGTGAAAGATGTGATGCGGGATGAATGTGGATCTCTTCCTCCAACCCCCAATCGGCCGGCCGACGAAGTGGGTTTTCTTGATTGATTACCTTGTAAGAAAGACAATGAAAGACAAGCAAAAGAAAGGGGATCAGCCAAAGTGCAGTAGTATCAGTCAAAAACTAACATAAAAATGATGAAAAGACATCAACATGCGCACCTTCTTTTTTGTTTTCTTTTTAAACCCCTTAAGAAGACTTAAGGGAAGGGGAGTTTGATGATAAAAAGAAATGCAACAAGACGTGAACAGATGTGAAGAGTGAATAGAGATATAAAGGACGGAGGGGTGATGATATGAATGAAGTAAAAACAAAAAAAAAGATGAAAAGATGAGAACCCTGCTGTCCCTGGCGACAGTAAAGGGAAAAATCGAATGAATGTGTTGATGGATGTAGATGGACGAAGCACCGGATGCAGCCCAATCGAAGGATGCAGAGGGGAGGCAGCAAAGGATGAAGAAGCTCTGCTCGTGATGAATATTCAGCTTCTGAGCGCTTAACCCGCTGAATGCTTAAGGTGCTTAACCTTCTGCACGATCGGTCAAGGCTTCAATTTATAATGCCTCAAGCGGATGTGATCAAACCAAGGAATGATAAGAACAGGCAATGAGGCATCCAGGGAAGGATCAAGATCGGGCAAGAGTCCAAAGACAGCAGGGAACTGTGAGGGAAAGATGGAAAAAGGAAGGACTCTGGAGTGAAACACGCCTTAATACAGGGCGTCTTTTATGAATTGACGACCTTCTCAAAGACGTTTTCTTGAAACACGACCTAGGAAAGGGCGTTTCTTCCTGGATTTAGTTTTGGAAATGAAACATTGCCTTGTTTGAAAGCTCAGATAACACGCCTGAGATAACGGCGTTAATTAAAATCACGCCCTGAGGAAAGGCGTTACTCACAAAATACCTTTTATTTTGAAAATAGATAATTCCAAAAATTAAGGGATAACACCAAGAATTGACGCCCTCACATACGGTCGTCCTTTCTTTGAAAACGCCTTACAACAGGTCGTTATTTTTGAAATTAACGCCCTTAATCAAGTCGTGACTCACAAAAATACAGGAAAAATGCAGAAAAACTCACAAAAATAGAAAAACTTCATGTTATAGGAATATTGAAGTCCACTTGGGGCATTTATATAATAACATGAGATTTGATCAACATAACGTCAATTTTGGCGTGTCTACAGCTGCCCCGCCTTGGCGTCTGCTTTGCAAGGGAGTGAGACGGAAATGGAGCGAAGTGTAATGAAAGGAATGAAGTGGAACGAACTGATAAGGAGACGCCAAGGTGTGATGTGACACGCCTCAGACACTAAGCATTTGAAATCTTTCCAAGATTCTGAATGAAACAACTCTGAGTGGTTCCAAGGAAACAATCGATTTGTTGGATAAAAGGAGGTTAAACTAAGTAATAAAGGGTGTGCGCGTGGGCACGGCAGGGAAAGACCATTGGAGAGCGATTACCAGCCAATGTGGACGTGCTGCAACCAAGGTAAATTTTGCAGAAAAGTAAAGAGAATTGGGATAGAGATCCAACAAAAGGAACACTTTCAAGGAATCAGCCTGAATGGCTTCAAATAGAACGAAGTACTTGATTTAAAGTGGAATATCTCGTGTCAATTCAATCGAGAGCGAGTGAACTTCATTATTGCCACAATATGAAGATTTTCAGCATGAAACTCAAAGTCCTACATGATGCATGCTGGGCTAAAAGAAAAGGTTAAAACAAACTAAAAATAGAAAATAATCAAGGATAATATTGCCAAGCTGTTTAGGTCTGGTCAAGAATCCATATTTCTGAGCTAACACTAAGCCGAAGCCCGTTTGTCCGCGCATCAACTCAGAAAGTGGAACCATCGTCCCAAACTTTTAACAACTCAACGGCCTATCCGTGTGATCAAGATTCTCCTGAAATCGTCATCGTTTTTGATGAAGGGGAACTCAAATTTCAGGTTCACCAGAACCACAAGGTCCTTGACATAATATAATAGCGTAGATATTATATAGTAACAATGCTTACAAGAAACAGATACAAGGTGGCAAGATGTTACTCCTATGAGTGATCCAAACGCCTCGAATCCTGCAAACTTCTGCACTTTTAAACTTATTAGCCTTTTTCCATCAATTCAGAACATGACATGATCATAAGTGCTTAATCATAGACAATTTCATCAAAATAATAGCACTTAGGTTCATTAAAGCGTCAAAGCATGAAGAGGTCAAAATTCGTAATAGAATAAAACACGCCTAAGAATAGGGCGTTAACAGCATGAAAGCGCCTGACCATAAGTCGTTAAACATTTAAAACACGCCCTACTCAAAGGCGTAAACAGTAACGGAGGCTTAGAAAAACACGCCCCATGCTAGGGCGTTAAATATAACACGTCGTCAGTCAAGTCGTCAATTTAAAAATAGACGCCCTAACCAACGTCGTTAATTCAGCACGAACTTCCGTTTCCTAATTTAACAGCACAGTCCTTAACCCAATCGAACTTCTAACTTCCAACAGCCTTACGACTCTCTAAATCTCTATTAATAGGAGGCCCTCCTTCAACATAAACAACCACAACCCTGCAGCCGCCTAAACTCTGTGTTCTCGTTCTTCTTCTTCTTCATCTGCTCTGCAGGTTGCACCGTCCAAGCCTCTGCTGACGATGGACAGGGCACTGAAAAGACAAAAAATCTCAACTCCCAGGATTAACGATATCCAAGGTCATATAAGCAACAGGATATGCATGAATCAGGTTAGTTTCAACTTTCTTTATTGTGCATACTGTTCTGGCGAACTGCTCACATGTTTATTTCTTTGTTACTGAACATGTCATATGCTCATATACCTCTTCTTTTTGTTTTCTTCCCCTCCTCTCACAGGAGTACCCAAATCTTCCAGGGGCTAGAAGATATGTCCAAATCAAATGGTTGCCCCTCATCCTCTCCAAATTCACATCAGACATGAGGGTATATGTAGCTAGATGGCATCTCTTGGGGTTGATAACCCATGCCAAGCATTATGATCAAATCCACATAGATTGGGCTGCCATAGGAGCATTGATTGAGACATGGCATCCTTCCACCCATACTTTCTTATTTTCCACTTTTGAAGCCACCATCTTGCTGGAGGAAGTAGAGATGATCCTAGGCTTGAAAAAGATGAAGCACGGAGAAGAAGAAAAGATGGCCATCATGCCAAGGCCCATCTCCTCCCACGAGTTGCTAACCTCGTTAATACCTAGCCCAAATGTAGTGAACCAAATCAAGGTCACCAAAGGAGTTAACCTCTTGAAGCTCGCCTCGTGGGTGTACAAGAGAGCGGATCAAGCTAAAGAGGAAGAGGAGATAGAAAGAGTGACCAAAGCCTTCGTGGTGTGCTTGGCAGGAGCACTCCTATTCCCATCCACGGAGGACTTTCTAGAGGAGTCCCAATTGAGCGCAGTGGTGAGCTTATGGGAAGAAGAGAGAGTTGGACCGGCGATCCTAGCATATCTCTATAGCGGGCTCACAGCGGCGTCCATGGGAAGGCCCCTTTACGGGTGCATGCTAGCACTCTCAAGTTGGGTTGATCTACACTTCAAATTCGACTCATGCCACGAAGCCCAACAACCCTCAAGAATTTTCTCAAAGAGCCCACTCTCATATATAACCGGCTCATTAGGTATAAGCAATAGAGTGACCAACCGAATTCCTCAAATCAAGAAGAGAGGGGATTGGAGGGAGCACCTAAAGGTAATGCCAAAGAATCTTTTTACTTGCGCCCCGGGTGTATTCAAAATGCAGGAACTTCGTGCACGCTTCTCCATCGGGACGGACCTTCGTCTTATCGGTGCTTCGGATTTCGTTTTATATAATGCACACCGGTGCCTTCCTCAGCTTGGGCTCCCAAGGCAACACTTAGAGGACGTCTCTCATCTTCCTCCAATCAAATCAAGGGATCTAGGCAATAATGAAGATGGTGAGGAGGTTATCACCATTCAAGCTTTATGGAGGCTAAGCAAGCTTCATCAACCTGTAGAAGACTTGGACGAAGACAAAGAACAGTGGAAAAATTATATAACTTCATTGAGAAAATTAAGGCCCAAAGTGGCTCATTAGTCATTGTAGTTCCTCTTTTCAAAATAATAAAGATTGTTTTCTGATTGAGCCAACTGCCACTGTGATTAGGATCGAAATCATCCAAAAAACTGTGTTTCTGTTGTGAATAACGCCTCCAAGAGCGTCGCGAATTAACAAATACACGCCTTATTCCAAGGCGCTTCAACTGGCCCTTCGTCAACAATTGACGCCTGCAACAGTGGGCGTTACTTTGAATGACGACCTCAAGAAAGGCGTGAACAGATTCAAACCCAAAAGAATATGATCGTTGACTCATACAAATAACGCCTTTTCCATAGTCACGTTTCAGAAATAACACGCCTTTACCAGAGGCGTTACTTCAAACAGCAATGATGACTTCGCTCACATCAATCAACGCCCATTCAATGCGTCTGACGACAGTTATCGTTCCCCATGCAAAATAAATTAACGCCTTAATCATCGTCGTCAGTTTCCATAAAACGCCCAAAGAATGGACGTGAATTCAATTATAAACGCCTTACTCAAGGGCGTGTCTTCTTTTCGAAACCCAAAAGCCATCGAGCCTCCTTCTCCTTCCTCCTTCCGTTTTCATTTTCCCCCCTTCTGCAAACCCTAACCGAAACCGCCCATTCTCTTTCGATCTCCCTCTCTCGTTCTCTTCTCTCAATCTCCCTCTATCTCTCTCTGTCTCACTCCCCCTAGACCCTAGCCATGGCCAAACGCCAGAGAGTTAGTGCCCCAGACGTGGTTGACCTCGATGCCTCCCACGCCCAAGAGGAAGAGATCTCCGTGGAGGAGCTCGCCGTCGTGGCCTTCGAAGATGAGCCGGCGACGGCCGGCGGCGACGAGGCCGACGGAGCAACGGGCGAAGCAATAGAAGAAACAGAAGATGCAGAAGGTGGAGAAGAAGAAGGAGAAGAAGAAGGAGGAGAAGAAGGACCGCCGTGCACGGCGGCGGTCGCTCCCCGGGGGCAACTCCGGCGGCCCAGACGGCCACTGCCACGGCCACAACCCCAGAAGCACAAGAAGGTAGGTTCCCCCTCCCCAATTCCATTTTATTTTATTTTATTTATATTTTTTCTTGATTTTTCATGGCCCTCGGGCATTAAACCTGCAACTCAGACAAAACACGCCTCCAACGGGGGCGTTACTCATAAACGAAACGTCCTAATCCAGGGCGTTAATTATTTTTAATTTCTGAAAATTAATTATCCTTCATGAAAAACGCCCTGAAGCATGTCGTTTCTTAAAACTTATGATTTTTCATGAATTCCATGCTCATTAAACAATTTCCAAAAAAATTTCATGAATTATTTCGCATGCTGTCAGTTATTTGATTTTTCTGTTAAATTGAGAAACCCACGCCCTCCAGTAGGGCGTTAATTCAACAAGAGACGCCCAAACCAGAGGGCGTCGCTTCATTCATTAACGACCCAAAATTAACCACCTTTAGGAGAACGCCCTACCACAGGGCGTTAATTCAACAAGAAACGCCCAATATCGAGGCGTGATTAGAAATATATTTCAGAAATAGCAAAACGGCCACCAAAGAACGCCTAAGACTGAGGCGTGATTAACAAAAAAAACGCCCTCATTAAGAGCGTTACATTAAAGTTCACTCTGAAAAACGCCCCCCACAGGGGCGTGAATTTATCAAGAAACGACCTGAGGATGGCCGTGAATTCCAAAAATGCTAAAATTCAATATTTAACCCAAATCAAATGTAATTTCACATGGATACTCACATAATTAAGAAAACTAATTCTCTTTTAATACATGCAGGGGTTGATGAGGACCCGTATCTCATGGGTCATGGTCTGGGCAGCATACCAGGGTCTCCCTGACTTCCAGAGGGTTAGGATAGAGGCCATGGGGTTTGGGGCTTTTCTATCCATTGAGCCTTTTAGACCTGACCTAGCACTGATCCAGGTTTTGAGGGAGAGATGGGATAGGGTTAGCCGGACTTTTCTGATGCCCTGGGGGCATATGGTTCCTAGTTTAGAGGATGTAGCCAGGATTACAGGTTTACGGGTAGATGGTGAGGCCGTGAGTGGGTTCACCTATTCTGACTATTCAGAGATGGCCCAGAGGCTACTAGGGCTTGAGATGGTCTACATGGGACCTAGCGAGTGTAGGACCATTTTCCGTACGGACCTGACTACGGTGATGGGTCTAGGAGATGCCAGGCATAGGTCGGGGGAGACCTTAGGTGAGTTTGCACAGCGACTGACCGACGGGGTGAGAGCGGCATGCTGCCAGGACCCGACTGACCATGAGAGAGCGGACCGAGACCTGAGGAGGTTCCTGCTGCTGCTGCTCGGGAGATTATTGCTGGGGACGAAAGCCGATGTCATCAACTGCCGCTTCTTAGGCATCCTTGAGGATCTGGAGACGGTTGGCATATATGCTTGGGGAGCGGCCCTGCTGGCGCATTTGATGGCCGATCTGTCCACGGGGATAGGCCGTGAGACGACCGTCAGTGGCTTCTCACCTCTTCTTCAGGTATGCAATTTCTCATTTCTTATCTTTTCTTTGTTATGATGCATGTGAATATAGTACTAATTGCAATGCATGGATGCAGGTGTGGAGCCACCTATACATGCCGATGGGGCGCGTTGACCCACGGCCAGGAGCTGAGGGATCCTTCCCCCTGGCGCGACGCTGGGTGCCTGTTATCTTTGGCGCCCCACTTGACTACGAGTTGTGGGTTCTACGGAGAGAGTTCCGCGACTTCCCTCCCTCGCTGGTATGTATGAATGAATGATATGCATTTCTTTTTGTTGTTTATTTGAATATGATGAAATGATAATGATGTGTGTTCATGAATGCAGGTGCAGTGGAGACCATATGAGGGGATGACCGATGAGGGCCAACCTTGGGTCGTATCGGGGCGACCTCGCTTCGGGCGTGAGCTGTGGCTACACTGCTTGAGCGAGATTGAGCCGTTACGGCTTCGACTGGTGATGAGGACCCTGGGCCTGCCCCAGGAGTGGATCGAGGTCGGAGAGCCTCGAGGAATTGGCAAGAAGACCCGCGGTCGCACCAAGACGACCGACTGGAGGGTGCGATTCGAGGAGCAGTACGCCGACTGGCAGCGAGGCGGGACCACAGTCGTTTCCCACGCGACTGACAGCTCCGAGTACCTCCGGCGCTACTGGGAGGTTCACGCCGGCAGACCTCAGATGAGGGTCTTAGGGGTACGTATGAATGCACTTATTTCTAAATTAAATGCAAATGCTTATGTAACTATTATGCGATTAACATGTAATGAATGCAGGATGCGAGGGACATAGCGGCGATAGATGCACAGGCCCACCTCCACATCCTGGAGGACCAGCTAGCTGCCACACGGGCAGACTTGGAGACCCTGGTGAGTGTTTAGATTATTCCTATATGCAAATGCATTTTTTCTTTTGTTGTGTTGAATTAATGATTAGCCACTGACGGTCTTAATGAATGCAGCGTGCCCAGCAGGGAGTAGCGAGGAGAGATCCAGGGGAGGCCTCCAGCTCGAGGGGGCCTAGTGCGGAGGTGACTGCACTGACGGAGCAGCTGGCTGGTGCGATAGCGCGAGCCGAGGTGGCGGAGCGTGACCTTGCTTCACGGGTAAATTCTGAACTTGAAACCTCATTCAAATAATGATTAGATATAAATTGTGCACTGATAAAAATTCATTTTTTTTTACAGAGTGAAGAGCTTCGAGCCACTCTTATCTGCGTAGATGAGGGCTTCCGAGCGACGAGCTCACAGGTGCGTGACCTACCTTTAGTCACATGTTGTTATTTCATTTCATGAATTATTGAACTGTGGAACTGATGATTTGTTTACCTGTTTGTAGGCTGCTCAGCTGAAGGCGATACGTACCGAGTTGTCGATCCGCGATCAGCGGATCGTAGAGCTTCAGCGGGCCTTGCAGCAACGCAGTGAGCTTCCTCAGGACGTAGCTGAGCTGCGAGTTGCCCTGGAGCTGGAGAGGAGGGAGCGTGCTCGGGAGCGCGAGGAGCGGGCTCGTGAGCGGGAGGAGCACCAGGCGGAGCGTGCCCGGTTCCAGGAGCAGTTGTTGGCACGAGAGCGTGAGCTGGCGGACTCGAGGACCCAGTTGATCCTTTCCCAGGAGCGGCTTCGAGTGTCCGAGGAGCGGTTGCAGCGAGGCCGTGAGCGAGCACGGGCTGCGGGGTACTCCTTCACCAGCTCCACCTTTGTGGCGGGTTCTTCCCTCCGAGAGAGGAGCGAGGCAGGAGGACACGTTCGGGTTCCGGCCTCTTCACGGGGGCCTATGCCTCCTCCACCGGCGCCAGTTCGGGATGGTGAGGAGGAGGTTGAGAGCAGGAGAGTAGAGGAGGGTGGAGGCGAGAGTTGAGCGTTCTGTACTTGTACTCCTCCACCTTCACACCTGTACATGATAGACATGATGATACACATATATATATGAGATTTGAGCTTTTGTTACCTGAGCACTTGTGTGGTTGTGGACTTGTGTTTGTGTACTTTTTTCTTCTTTCGTTCCTCTCGTTTGCTTTACTTTGCCCTGTATCTGCGGCTGCGGTTTTCACTTGAACAAACAGGTTAATTCATCTGTTCGACTTGGCCCCTTGCCCGGTGAGCAAAGGGTGTAAATATTTTGACCTTAATAATGGGTCAAGGGGCCAAGCCTTTAATAAGGCAAAATGAAATAATCAAAACTCGGGGATGCCTCATGCAATCACACGTATGCAAACAATAATTAAAAGATGTCCAGGCAAAAATACAATTCATGCAACATGAAGAATTTATTTTTTTGTTCTTTTCAGTATATATATATATATTTTGAAGATTTTTCAAAAAAACACGCCTTAGATTAGGCCGTTACTATCGTGAAAGACGCCCTTGGAGACGGCGTTACCGTGCAAAGATTATTGAATTTTGTTGAAAACACGACCTTCCAGGAGGCGTTACTTTTAAAGAAACGACTATGATCTAGACGTGAATCAGCATAAAAGCGCCTTGAACAAAGGCGTTAATTTGTATTCCTCCCAAATTGGGCTGATAAAGAAATCAAGGTGGTGGGCCCTACTTGGTCATCTTCTAAGTTCCATTAACCTTTCTTGAATAATTAAAAAGGGGAATTGGCGTGAATATGGTTAAACTTATACACAAGATTTCGCACAGTGCATTCTCTTCAGTTTGTCTCGACCATTCTGCTGGTTCATGACTTTTCCAAAAATAAAAGAGAAGCTATGAGGAAGCTCACAAAAGATTCAAAGATGCCTGAGGCAAAGCTACCTCCCCTATCCTTATGCCTGTTGGGGTTCGGTCTTTGGCGTAGGGACGCTTTGTTGCCTTTTTGCCTCTTCATAATGCATGCATACGCCCAAGGTTTTCCTTGCGGGGACTTTGCCCTCTTGACATGCTTTTCTTTTTCACCATTTGACTTTCACTTCGGAATTGATTTGCATTGAATAGATTTGAACTGATGAACAACCTAATTGTACTTGGGCTTTTGTGGCATTTGTTCCCTTTTGGGCCCTGACTTCCTCCTACTAAGGCGGCGGATAGGCTTGGCGTGTCTACCTCAAGACCTCCCTTCCTCCCTTGTGGGCCGAAGAAGAAAAGAATGGATATCGTCTTTCGCCTTTAGTTTGATTTCGACTTTCCATCAGATTTTGCACTGCTTGAGCTCAAGAGTAAAGTGTGTAGTGTGTGCGGGGTCAACTCCCATTTTAATTTAGCAAGACTGACAAATGGATTTTGGATTTTGACCTTTCGGACCGGTGACCTTTGCATGTTATGTCAGCCCAAAAGGGAGAATCATGAAAGAAAACTCTTTTGTTTTGGATTTTGGAAATATTCAGATTTTTTTGGATTACCTGGGAGATTTCTATTTTCTTTGGATTTTTGTGAAGTTTTCAATTTTTGTTTGGATTTTTGTTCAGGGGTAATATTTCTTGAGATACAAACCATTCCAGGGGTGAGTTAATTCCTCTCCTTCAGCATTAACCAGTTTATAAGCATTGCCAGGATAAACATCTTTTATGACAAACGCCCTTCCCAATTCGGTTGGAGCTTTGAACGAGGGCCACCCGGCTTTACAAAAATTCTTTTGATTACCATTTCACCGACCTTAAATTTTCTCTCAATTACCTTCTTTTGATAAAAACGTGAGAGCCTGTTTTGGTAAACGCGCGCATGCTCAGCGGCGACCAGATGCTTCTCATCTAGGAGTTCCAATTGGGCAAGGAGTGAATCACGACGTTCATCGATAGAGAGCTCCTCATCCAATTGTACTCGCAAAGAGGGGATAAGAATCTCATAAGGGACTACGGCCTCCATTCCATAAGTAAGGGCAAAAGGAGTTTGCCCAGTGGGGGTTCGAATGGAAGTGCGGTAGGCCCAAAGAGCTTCAACCAGCTTGTCTGGCCAATCCGAGAATTTATTAGCCTCGCACGTCTTCTTAACAATCTTGATTAAAGTTTTATTAGTGGCCTCTGCTTGGCCATTGCCCTGCGGATAATAGGGAGAAGAATGATGCAATGCAATGTTATACCTGTTGCAGAGATCCTTGAGATCTTGGGAGATAAATTGAGGTCCATTGTCGGTGACGATGGTGCTTGGGATGCCGAACCTCGTGATGATGTTCTTCATGATAAATTTGCAGACGGTTGATGCTTTAATTTCCACGTAAGCTTCTGCTTCCGCCCACTTGGTGAAGTACTCCGTTGTCGTGAGAATGAATGATTTTTGCTTGGTCAGGAGGTTCGAATCACCAAGAGGTCCAATGATATCAAAAGCCCACATGGAAAAAGGCCATGGGGAGGACGTAGGATGGAGTGAAGAAGCAGGAGAATGAATCTTGTCGGCGTGCAGTTGGCACTTAACACACCTTCGAACATAGATAGAACAATCCTCTTCAAGAGTGGGCCAATAGAACCCTAGTCTAAGAATCTTCTTAGCTAGCATCTGGCTGTTTACATGACCACCGCACACGCCAGAATGCGCCTCTTCCACAACTTTCCAAGATTCATCATCATCGAGGCATCTCAACAAAACACCGGTGAGCCCTCTTCTGTAGAGCACACCTCCAACCAAAGTATAACGTTGAGCCACTCTCCTAATTGCTTTCTTTTCTTCAGCAGTGGCTTCTTCGGGATAAGACTGATCATTACAGTATCTGGCAATCTCATAATACCAAGGCTTTTCTTCGTCAGCCAACTCTTCTTGCCAATCCAATAGCATGACCTCTCTGCCTTCAAGAGCTTCTTTCCGTCTAACCTTCTCAAGCACCTGATCCCTAATATCAAGAAAAGCACGATCCCTAATGGCTGGAGTATCACGCTGATGAATCAGGGGGACATGAAAATCACGCTCAGGAGGGAAGACTAAAGCGGAGGCTAAGGAAGCAAGTGCGTCGGCCAAAATGTTCTCGCTACGCGGGACATGAACGAAAATCAATTTAGTGAAGAGTTTGGCGTAAGCTGAAGCGAGTTCTTGGTAGGGCTTGAGCTTAGGATTGATAGTGCGGCACTTGACCAACACTTGGCGTAGAATAAGCTGACTGTCACCGACAATTCGCAAATGGGTGACACCATATTGATGAGCGGTTTTAAGACCGGCCAAAAGAGCTTCATACTCGGCTATGTTATTGGTGACGGGAAAAGTGAGCCGAGCAGCAAATGGAATGGTGACTCCTTCGGGTGTTAAGAGAACCATGCCGATCCCTCTTCCTTGAGAATTAAGAGCTCCATCAAAATGTAATGTCCACATAGGATCTGGGGGGTGATTAATGGACATTAATTCTTCATCTGGGAACTCTGAATTGACAGGATCAAAGCGGGGGAGAGGGTGGTGAGCAAGATGTTCGGCAATGGCATAACCTTTGATAGCTTTTTGCTGAATGTAAGTGATGTCAAATTGAGAAAGGAAGCTTTGCCAGCGAGCTAATCGATCAGTGAGGACAGATTTTTCAAGGAGGAATTTGATTGGATTCATGCGAGCAATGAGGTGAACCTCGTGAGCTAGGAAATAGTGTTTTAACTTCTGAACTACCCAAACCAAAGCTGCACAAGTCTTTTCCATGGCTGAGTATCTCTGCTCACAGGGGTTAAGGAGTTTAGATAAGTAGTATGCTGCCCTCTCTTTACCTTCCTCATCCACTTGAGCTAAGACAGCACCTACGGAGTCATCCGAGACTGAAACATAAAGAATAAGTGGTTTGCCTGGAATTGGCGGCCTCAGGACAGGAGGATTGACCAAATAATCCTTCAATCCGTCAAAGGCTGCGTGACATTTATCATCCCAATTAAACTTGACTCCCGGCTTAGTAAGCTCGTAAAACGGCCTACATCTCTGTGAATGCTGGGAGACGAAGCGGCGAATAAATTGCAACCTCCCGATTAATCCTCGAACTTCCTTCAGATTCTTGGGAGGAGGCATATCTCTAATGGCCTTTGCCTTGTTGGGATCAACCTCAATTCCCCTCTTGCTAACGATAAATCCAAGTAATTTCCCTGAAGAAACGCCAAATACGCACTTCTTGGGGTTCATTTTCAATTGAAATTCTCGTGATCTCTGCAAAACCTTAGCCAGAACCTCAGGATGCTCAATCCTGGTCCTTGATTTCACAACCAGGTCATCCACATACACCTCAATATAAATATGAATCATGTCATGAAAAATTGCCATCATGGCCCTTTGATAAGTGGCTCCAGCATTCTTAAGTCCAAAGGGCATGACCACATAACAATATGTGCCCCATGGCGTAGTGAATGAAGTTTTCTCTTGGTCTTCTTCAGCCAGACGAATCTGATTGTAGCCTGAAAAGCCGTCCATGAAAGAAAGAGTCTCAAATCCTGCCGTGTTATCAATCAGCACATCAATATGAGGGAGGGGGAAGTCATCCTTAGGACACGCCCGGTTGAGGTCCCGAAAATCTATGCAAATTCGAACTTTTCCATCTTTCTTCATAACCGGGACAATGTTAGCCACCCAATTGGGATAGAGGACGACTCTAACGAATCTAGCCTTATGGAGTTTATCGACCTCTTATTTCATTTTCAGAGCCATGCCAGGGTGGAAACGCCTCAACCGTTGTTTTACCGGGACAGATCCTGGCTTAAGTGTAAGACGGTGTTCAACGAGCGCAGGGTCTAATCCAGGCATATCTTCATAGCTCCATGCGAACGTGTCCTTGTATTCTTGAAGAACTAAGATGAGCGTCTTCTCTTCGGAGGGCGGCAAATTTTTGCTTATGAGGATAATCCTAGGGTCTTCCTCGGTACCCAAATTGATTTCTTTGGTAGGTTCTTCTACTGAGGCTGATGGTTCGTCGAATCTTCTCATACCACTAGCAAAAGCATCAGCCTCGTCCTCATATTCTTCATAACTTTCATCCCCTTCTTCAATAGGGTCTTCATCATTCATGATTTCATAAACGCCCAAACCCTCATAAGAAGCAACAAAATCCTCAATTTCTAATTCTGGTAGGATAATTGGATCTTCCACAAACTCAGGGAGAGCTAAACAAGCTTGGCATCTAACGGCCAATTCCAACAAAAATCTGCGAGGAATCTGCTTACCCTTGGTCTTTTTGTGAGAATTTACCCCATGATTTTTATTAGAAGAAGAGGAAGAAAGGGAGGAAGAGCAACTAGCTTGATTATAAGGGAAATAAGGAGGTGATAAAGTGGATACAGGAGGTGATACAGGGGAGGTCCCCTCACCAGAGGGGGAGAAAAGACTTACCAAGGAATCTTGGAAGAGCGGCCCCTGGGTCGGGACGCGCTCGGGAGAAAAGTATGAGGTCTCCTCAACAGAAATGGAGGATTGGAAAGTTGGGAAATCGGCATTTTTTTTTCATTTTTATCTTTTTCGTCATTTTTATTTTCTTTTTCAAGTAAAAAGCAATGCAGG